>OY292377.1:5000-1325224 GCA_958496195.1 Timandra comae | reverse complement strand
ATATCTTATTGTATTCCATGTACGGTTTAGTTTTAAAGATTATCAAAAGCAAAAATGGGGCCAGGGAAGTAATTATAAAAAAAATTCGAAAACTAAAACCCAAGCACTGACAAAAATAACCCTCAAAAGAGCATGAAACCAGAGTATGTTCATAGTGAAGTTCAGGGGATAACCATGGTATTTGTATGAGAAATTGGAGAAATCAAAAGTTTTATAATAGTTAAATTCTAAGAAATGCAGATGGTTAGACCATAGTTCTGGATTCATTTCTCATTTTGGCGGAAAAAAAATGTATGTAAAATTTACACTTAGGGCTTGCAATTATGTGAAACTATAAAACTAAATAGCATTCAAGATTTTTAACAGCAGAAAAATGGAAAGTTCATGTTATTAAAGCATCACTAACCGTACAGCGCAGTTTAGGGTTAATTTCCGATTTAGGCTAAAATTAAAATGCATAATTTTACTTACTAGCTGTGCCCCGCGGTTTTACCCGCATAGTTCCCGATCCCGTGGGAATGTGGAGATAAAATTAAGCTAAAAACCTTCCTCTTAAATTTCTCTATCTATTAAAACAAACCGCATCAAAATCCGTTGCGTAGTTTTAAAGATCTAAGCATACATAAGGACATAGGGACAGAGAAAGCGACATTGTTTTATACTACGTAGTGATAACTTTTTAGTATTTTAGTACTTATAATATTTTTAAAGCCCCCAAAATTAAAAATACTATAAATCTAAATCCCAATTCAAAAGCCACATCTAACATGACGTCACAGCTGTTCATCATTCATATGGATCCAATTATATGCACTCAGGCGCAGCGCCATTGATACCAACATTTGATGCTCATTCAACCGAAGGCCGGTATAGGTACTTCAATTACTTTGTTTGTGATTTCAAATTCTATGGATCTCTCTTTGGGAATATTGGTTTAATACAAAGTTGGGAAGTTTATTAATAAAGCTATCCGATTATCTCGATTTCTCTGTCTAGAACCTTCCCTCTATCTCTGTCATCTGATTACCACGAATCTTCTGATTATATTGAGTCATACGATTATCTCGAGCTTTCTTTTAAGAGCTTTTCCCGTGTGAATACGGGGATAAAATAGCCTATGTCACGCACTGATAAATTAGCTTTCCATGAGTGAAAGAATTTTTTAAATCGGTTCAGTAGATCTCGAGATTACCCCTTACAATTTAACAAACACACAAACTTTACTTCTTTATAATATTAGTATAGATATAGATAAACCTTTCTTTTGAATCACTCTATCAATTGCTTAAAACTGTATTAAAATTAGCTGTCTCCAAAAGATCTCGAGTACAAACAACGGGAAAAACTTTTACAATGTAAAGATATGGATGACCCGTTTACGGTGTTTTTATTAAAATCTAATTCATCTTGAAGAAGAGTTTTTGCACATATGCTATTCAAAACCTGCTATCAAATCATAGAACTTCAATCTAAAATACACCTTAGCACAAACGCATAAAGTCTAAATTAAATAATACAACGTACGTCTATTTGAAACTACGATGCTTACAATTTAAGATCAAACGTGTTCAAAAATATGCTTTAAGTATTAAGTTCTAAAGTATGTTTTTGAATGTATCAAATTCTAAGTATAGTGCCGTTATTTGGCTCGTACCAATGAACTTTACTTACGAAAGTTGTAAGGGAAGATTAATGTTAAGAACTAGTATAGTGTGATTTGGTGTAAAAGTGTTTATCATATTGATGTGAAACACACATACACTCACATCCCTACGCTATAAACACTCTTGAAATCACTCACTCATCAGTTCACATCTCACACTAGAATTTATATTTGTACACAGTTTTATGATAAAAAATTAGCTAAAATAAGAGGTCCGTTTCGTACCAAAAATAATTACAGAAATCGGATTTGAGTATATCATTTTCTGTTATTCATATGTAAATTATTTTTTACCATAACTGGGATTCGAATTAAAGATCGCGCCGCGCCGTACTATACCGACACTCTAACTAACCATATACATACATAGATACGTTTTATCCACAACTTTATAGGTCGTAATTGGAACGAAGTTCCTTATCGCGTGTTGTGAAAGGGGGCTAGACGGAAAAAAATCTTACGAAAAGTTGTCACGACACTTTTTAACCGACTTCCAAAAAAACAGGAGGAGGTTCTCTATTCGACGTGTATATATTTTTTTTTTTTTGTGTGTTTGTTACGCGATTTCTTTGTAATCATGAATGGAACATTTTAAAATTCTTGTTTCATTAGAAAGCGGATATTCGCGAAGTGGTCCCATGTCAAGGAAATCAGGATCTGATGATGGGATCCAGGAAAAATCGAGGAAAAACCCGCAACAATATAGGCTGAGGTGTCGATTGACATTATTAAAAGTAAAACTACCTGTGACCCATGGTTTTGCTCGCGATATTCTTGATACCATAAGAATTTCTGGATGAAAATTTTTTGGCTGTATTCTTTCGTATTTAAATCAAATGCTGTTCACTATTCATGGGTTTTAGATATAAAAATGTCCTGTTTTTTAATTCGTTAACACACACTGAAATAAACCCGAACCTACAACATTTTTTAAAAATGATTTTTTATACTATTATAGGTACCTATTACACATTATATCTTCAGAGCGTTTTCATAAAATTTTCGTAAAAAAATATATTTAGATATTACAAACAAACACTGCACCAGATTAGATTGTATATATTATTTTAATTAATAAATAGACAGTATAAACGTCATCCTCTATTTTCGTTTTTATTTTGACTTTGGTTAATTTCCTAAAAAGTTCTTATACCTTTGTGGTTATAAAGAAGTTTTGTAATAAAACAATGGTTTAATTGGGATGATGAATATGACACTTATAGAGCAGCGAAAAAATCCCTGCAAGAGGCTATTGCCCTCGCAACTCTCGCGGCAATCATGGGAAATGACCTCTCCTTGCCAAATGTAGTCTTTGCTATGGTGAGCGAGGAGAGGTCTTGGATTGGAGTGTCCACCATTTGTGAGGTCGTACTCTCGCAAAAAAAAGCTGCGGAGAGAGAGCGCGAAGCCCTCTCCACTAATACTATCTGCAGCAAAAGGTTGGGCAGACGGAAGCGGGACTATCACTTTGTCCTGCAACCGCCATACGCCCGACCTGCGGCAGTATTCCCCGGGGGGGATCCACTGCCGCCATATAGGCCTCGAGGTGGCGCGCGGTACTTTCGGAAGGGGGTAACTCAACATCTGTCGCCTAGAGCTACATTCTAGCTCGGAGGAGAAACCCTTAACAGGGTAGAGGCGCTGTCCGGGATCGTAGTAGCGTGCAGCCGTGTTTCTTCCGGTTTCGGCCATAAGCGCAGAGGTGGCACACCAAGGGGTTTTAGTCAGTAAGCGCGTCGCCGCTCTATCTTTGTGGCGCGGAGTCCGACATACCCCGTCGTTCCCCTGGACAGAGGAAAGACGTAAAGTCTTCCTCCCACAAAAAAGGATTCAAGTGATCCACGAGTCAAAAGCTCTTCTGGAGGAAAATTTAAGCGTCTTTTGTAGAAGGAGACTTGCTTCCCACTAAAAAGTTTAAAATAAAGTTAATTTAAAAAAATAAGAAACCGACTTCAGCACTAAAAAGTAAGAAAATAATTTAAAATAAACGATATTATTAATACATATTTACAATTTATAATTAGTTATTTTTGAAGTCGGTGACAGCCAAAGCGTTCATTAATATTATAGGCGCGTCTCGTGCTATCTTATAAGGAAAAAAACTATCCTGGGCTGGCACTGACTCCAAAAGTTACTAATTATACATTGTAAATATGTATTAATAATATCGTTTATTTTAAATTATTTTCTTACTTTTTAGTGCTGAAGTCGGTTTCTTATTTTTTTAAATTAACTTTATTTCAAATTTCGAACAGCGCGGCGCGCGTTTATTTTTTAATTATTAAAAGGTAGGTAACCGTTGTCTAACTCTTTTGAGTAGAAACTTTTTTGAAAATCATAATGATTTATTTTCTTCTTATTTTGACCATTGAAAATAATACTTTTTTAAGTAACTTCGTTTTTACCTGGTGTCCCACGACACCACACTCGGTCTTTTTTTATTTAAATATTTCAAGGGTTACAACTTAAAAGAGTCTGTACGAACACAGTAGCAAAGGTTTATTTACAATTCACACTTTCACTCACACGAAACAGGCGAATCGACACAAATGAAATCAAATATTTATTTTAGTAGACATTTCGCTCGAAGAAAATTTGTTTGTATACGAATCGTCACAAGTACGTAGTAGATTCGCACACTAAAATTCAAAACATTTAGCAGCAATAAAACTATTTATTCTACAAGAAAACAAAATTAATTAGCTATTAGCCAACATCAAAAGATACTTGGAATTCCTGTCTCGTCGCTTAAGTCTAGTTCGGCTAGATCAAGCCCAGATCTAGGTATGTGATCGTTACGTGAATCAATCTGACCTAAATAATAAAATCTAAACTCCAATTAAAGTGATTGATTGCTACAAATTAGTGCTATAAAAATAAGTATGACGGCTAGAAGTGTTAGGACAGAAATTGTAATTGATTTGGACTATGTTTTTTGTGATACAATAATATTATCCTATGAAATAGTGCTTCCATAAGTGTAATTTATTGTTATACTAACTGTGCCTGGCTGCTTTACCCGTATTATTCTTGTTGGAAATGTATCCTATATTATATACCTATTAGAGCATTGTGCCTTTTACATAAATCAGTATAGTAGTTTTGAAATAGATAACCTTCCATCCACATATATACAATCTTTCGCGTTTATAATCGTCTCGATCTAGGAATTGAACCTGGGACCTCAAGCTTGGTACATCTCTATATATAAAAATGGATCCCTATTTCCCTTGATCTCGCGTGAATGACTGTATCGATTTCGCTAATTCTTTCTTTGGTGTATTTGCTATTGCCCGGAGAAGGTTCTTATGTAATAAAATATCAGGAAAGATTAGCAAAACATTAAAAAAATAAGAAAACTTAACCACCATAATAATGTATGACATAAGTCACAACTGTCAGTTGGACGGGGCAAACGTCTGTCGGGTCAGCTAGTACCAAATAAATATTCGGAAAAAATCGTATAGAAAATGAAAACGCTTTTATCTGAACCATCGGTATTGAAGAACAGAACTAAGTAATTTACCTACACCAAGTTTACAAACCAGATTTAGAATTCCTATTAAATTAACAGTTAATTCTATACAGGAAACACTGGATTATTGTAAACAATCTCTTATCCAGTTAGTTGGCAAGTAGCTGAGCGAGTTACTGGGTACAGTTAATTGATTAGTTATTACTTAAGAATTTAAATTTTAACTGGCTTCAAAGGAAATTGACATTCTTTAAATTGTAGTATGGTTTAACGATGATTTTCGACGAAGATCACTGACTTAAAAAATATCAATTATTTCGACTTAAGTGGCTCACCCACTATAAACTCACCCACTGGGTGAGTTTCCACCTTTTTATATTCTTAGTGGTCATCTCACCCAGTGCTTTAGCCGATTGTGGGTGAGACAACTACTCCAAAATTTTGTCATCTTAAATCGATTGATCACCAACTAGGTTCATTACCTATATCTAGAGTATCAGAAATTTAGAAAAAACACATTCATACATACTGTACCTTATGAAAATTTGTGGAGCGCTAAAATATTCAAATGTAACTAAAATAAAAGTCCTTGGTTAGGCAGTCCAGCGACCACAGTACAGTTTTAGTACTTACCTTTCATTTGGCTTTCTCTCACTGATGGTACTAATATACGAGTATAACTATTGATTTAATATTCTGCAAGGACTTGTATAAATAGTATAAAAATACGACGCGATTATAATACACCCAAAATATTTTTGTTATTAATTATAAACTCACTAAAATTAAGTATAAATTTTAAAAGACATTAAATTAAAATAAAATTTAAATATTTTTGCTTTAAAATGTAACCTATTATATTATTTTATAAATTGGATAACTGTTTTTATGTTAGTTTTATTATAATGACATTTGGTCTTATAAATATAGATCAAACTTGTTTGTAAATATAAAAATACAAAATATTTATATTAAAATGTGTTGCCTAATTAACTAAGTATATAATTTTCAGCACATAACTGTATTATGTGCGTATAATTTCTTTATGAGGGACTAGAAACATTTATTCATTGAAATAAAACACTTAAACGGATTTTGTATTTTGTTTTATATTTTCTGACGTTTCGGATTCTTTACAGAACCTGTGATCACACGTCGCGCGTCTTCTGTGATCACGGGTTCTGTAAAGAATCCGAAAGTGTAGTGTTCGTGTAAATCAAAGATATCAACATTTATTCAGCTCTATTCAGCGTTTGTCGATACAAAACAACGATTTTGTATGGAGACGCGTACGCATCCATTCAGCTGAATTGTCTCCATACAAAATCGTTGTTTTGTATGGACAAACGCTGAATGGGGCTGAATAAATGTGTCTCGTCCCTTATCAGGACATGAAATATTTTACAGAAATTTTCGGAAAATTGTTCAGGAAATTGCACTAATGTAAGTTCAAAATGTTACGTGAAAAGTGTTAGTTATTTAATATATGTTTGTTTTTAATTAAGTTTAGTTACTACAAATGATTATAGTACCAAATAAAGGTATTTATACAAATAAGTAAGTACAATTTATGTATGTAATTTAAGTTATTTTAAGACTCTTTGTATTGTTAAGTTTAAACTTGAGAATTATTATTTTTATTTTGTTACTAAGTAAGTATAATGGTTTTACTCATATTTTATCTTAATGTACTGTCAAAAAATAAAACAAAAATATAAAAACTTTAGGTATGATAGTTAATAATAATTAATTATCTTGCCTTCAGTCTTCGTAATTTGTTGTTGTCCCCACTGGTGGTGCCAGATTTTGTGGGGACAACAGAAATTCACCGTAAAATGTGGTGATTCACCCGATTAGTGTGAGTGAAATTTGTGCGAAACATCCAACATTTTGCTGTGTCAAATTTTAACATTTTTAGTTGGATGGCTGGAACTAAAAATATTTAAAAATGTTGACTAATAGTTGTTGAGATTAACTTTTGAATAATAATATTAAGATTAGATTATATTCTAGTAAAAATCTTGTTATTTTGTATTGTATAAGACAAACAAACAAACTTTTAAATTTATAATTATTAGTTAATTATAATGTTAAAATGAGGCTGTTTTTGTGATACTAGTCATTATGAGTAGTTTTAAGTTTGATTAAATAAATCAGTCAATAATATTGTTTTTATTTTATTTCTAAACACTTTCAATTGCTAAGGTCTTCATTCGCCTAGAACATAGAACACAGGAATGTAATATGTTTAACAGCTTCTGGAGATGCTGGCGTGGAGACCGCGCACAACCCGTCCCGTGGGCCGCCCTCCCAGGTGGACCGACGACCTGAAGAAGGTGGCGGGGAGCGGCTGGATGCGCAGAGCTGTGGACCGGCTTAGGTGGCGATATATCTAAACAATGTAACATTTGACAGTCTTAGTACGGTCTCTTAGGTTAAGTTTAGTAAAGTGGGTGAGAGGACGACGTCCAAAATTTGGAGTAGTTGGCTCACCCACAATCGGCTAAAGTACTGGGTGAGATGACCACTAAGAAAATCACAAGGTGGCAACTCACCACGTGAGTTTTTAGTGGTTGAGACCTAAGCCGTGGACCGAGTGTGGTGGCGCGGAGTGGGGAAGGTTTATATCCAGTAGTGGATGGTAACGGGCTTATGATGATTAATGTTTGACAGCAAATTATCTGGCAATGTGGTAGTTAGTACCCACTCACACGGAATCGTGCAAGACTCATACTACATACATTTAAGTCTCTTTTGAAAATACATAGTATCGCATACCTCCTGTAACAGGAGCACGCATCCAAGAAACTTATGATATAAAAAGAATACTTATAATAAATAGTTATTTATGGTACAAGCGAGGTAAGTTGATGATTACTTCCGAGGCGCTATTGAAGCCCGAACCGTCAGGCGAGGGTCTGAAGATAGCCGAGGATAGTAATCATCAATACTCGCTTGTACCATACAACGTTTTTCAACACATTTGCGAAGAAATTATCATTTTTCGCTAATAAATAAACAGTTTTTCTATTGGCGCGCATCCAACACAACAATAGTGATCGGTCAAAGACTAAAAGAATATACATAATTAAAAAAAATCGAATGAATGAATGAATGAATCGACCATAGACTTACCAAAAGTAAGGAAACATAGTTGAAGTTTGTTTTTAAAATGTATGGACACAATCTTTTTGGTATCGAAACTTTTTTAAAATCAAAGCAATTAAAAAAAACAGTCTATAACTCACTAGTGAATAAAACGTGTTATTATTCAACTGTTTTTGCACAAATAAAAGCCCCTTTATGAGCAAGTGTGTTGAAAAAATTTTAAATGATTAAGTTCATAGTTGTTATTTGCGGCTCCCAAAAGAGTCCTACTACCTGGTAGTAAGTCAAACTTCATGGCAATATCCGTTAAGCTATAAAGCTATAAGGATATAAAGATCTATACTTACTTACTATAGGATATCCCTACTAATATTATAAATGCGAAAGTAACTCTGTCTGTCTGTTACATTTTCACGGCCAAACTACTGAACCGATTGATTTGAAATTTGGTACAGGGGTAGCTTATGATCCGGGAAAGAACATAGGCTATGTTTTCTCCCGAAATCCCCACGGGAACGGGAACTACGCGGGTGAAACCGCGGGGCACAGCTAGTAGGTTATAAAGATAGATCTATTAAACATCCGTTCGAATGAACAATTCGATTGAGATAACACAATAAAGCCGGCGATTACAGCCCACTTTCACCCATCAGCTCAACGAGATAACACAACAGTTACTTACTTTAATTATTGTTTATTATACTAGCTCTAGTAAGAGCCCTTTCTCGTTGTTGAAAGCATAGTTACATTTTCTTAAATAACTAATCACTACATAGTATAAAACAAAGTCGCTTTCTATGTCCCTATGTATGCTTAGATCTTTAAAACTACGCAACGGATTTTGATACGGTTTGTTTTAATAGATAGAGTGATTCAGTGGGAAGGTTTTTAGCATTTTATTTTATTTTATCCCAATATTCCTCCGGGAACGGGAACTACGCGGGTGACACCGCGGGGTGCCGCTAGTTATCACTAAATAACATAAGAATTTACACCTTTTTTCTACGTTAACGTGGGTAAAACCGACGCATTAAACTATTATTTATATATAAAAAATCCCCCTAAAGCGTTCTCCAATTTGCCTCAGTGAATTCCGAATTTATCTACAAACATCCCTACTTATCCCTACATATATTATACATGCGAAAGTAACTCTATCTGTCTGTTTTATTTATATTTTATCCCCATATTCCTACGGGAACGGGAACTACGCGGGTGAAACCGCGGGGTGCTGCTATTAACTAATAAAGCATATTGTAACATTTCATCACACACCCATCTAATCTTAGAGCCTATTTCAAAACCCTCTAGTCACGTTCTGAGTACCTACTCACATGTTTTGTCTTTGTCACTTGGTATAAAGTAAGAACGAGACAAAACTAACTTTACTTGGTGAGTAACTTTACTAGAAGGTCGTGAAATAGGCCCTTAGCAAATCTTGTGCTATGGATATTGGATAAACATAACATAATTATTCACTCCATCATCTCATTATAGTAACTGACCCCTAACTAATTTCGAAGCTTGTATCTAGGGTATCAGAAACTACGCACACACTCATACACACACTCATTTGTGGTGTACACAATTATTTACCCCGCACGGGAATCGAACCCGCAGCCTTACGGATGGCAGTCCGGCATGGTGACCACTCTGCCATCTAGGGCGTCATACTTATTTTTTTATAAATACTTCCCTACTACAGATAGAAAATAATCAGACCGAAATTGATTGTTTGATGAAGTACGGTAAGGTCATATCCCAAAATAAAATTACTGGGAAATAATCAATTAAATGTAAGATAATAATGATAACTTATCAATTATCATATACCTACAATCATCTAAAAGTAATGTTTACATATAAAAATTATTCAATTATTTTCAATTTCTTCCTTAGAAGAGAACACTACACATTGAGATAAAACTAGGATAAAACATCATTGGCTATCCTTACTATATTTATTTATTTATTTTATTTATAGCGCTTAATTTCATTTATTTATTGACTTATTGTCTTCGTTATCATCCTGTTTAACTTTTGCTATGCCACACTATTCTTGTAATTTTACTTAAAAACATAGTATAAGGGCCTATTTCAGCATCTTCAAGTAACTTTCCGAGTAGCTACTCATATTTTTTGTCTTTGTCACTTGATATAAAGTAAGAAAGAGACAAAACTCACTTTACTTGGTGAGTAACGTTACTTGAAGGTCGTGAAATAGGCCCTGAGTCTATTTAAATACTTGTAGGAATAATCGTATTAAGTTAAAAATGTAGTATTAAGTTTTATTACGTATTATTGGAAATAAAAACATTTAATTTCATTTCATTCATCAAAATAAGAATTATTCCGATCTGCCCCACTGCTCTGTCCCACCGGTGGGACAGATTGGACAAAAAAGTTTGATCTGTCCCACCGTTTCCGATGGTGGGACAGATCGAACTCGATTCAATTCCATAGTGTTTGATCTGTCCCACCGTTTCCGATGGTGGGACAGATCGAACTCGATTCAATTCCATAGTGTTTGATCTGTCCCACCGTCGGTATTAGTGGGACAGATCGAACTTTTTAATTCCTATTTGTCCCCCCCATGGAATAAAAAATAAATATTATGTATATTTTATTAAATTTATTTACGTTCTTAAAAGTAATGCAATAATAATAATATTCACTCCGCACAGGAATCCAACGAACTAATTAAAACGAATCAAACGACTAATAAACTAAAAGTAAATAATCTTAACTTGTGCACATGCTTCATTATTGCACTGTATTTTATGAATAATGCCAATTTTATCGCAATTTCTCCAATAAATGACCAACAGTAATTTCACCAGCTTCAAACTGCATTTGACAAGTTCTTATGTATTCGTCTTTAAGAATACTTTTTTTTGTGCGATTATTTAACGTTGGAGATACTTGGTTTTGGATCTGTTGTGATATGACTCTATAGAAATCTGCATCTTTTTGTAGCATAACCAAAAGCATATTTATATTGGGTTTTTTTTTGCCGATTGCGTTATTTAACGCATGGTGCCAGCCCTCCAGAAAATTTGTGGTTCGATGAGGTTCATTAAAAACACACCAGGTTTTTCTGAACTCAGCATCACGCGGTTTGATCCATTGTTTGATCATATACAGACGAAATTTTTTACTCTGGTCATCATTGGGACTTTCCGATGCGATATAAGCCCATCCATTTAAAATTTGACTATGAGGTATGAGTGGCAATACGGCGCTCAATGCAACTTGCCTTTTCAACATTTTTGTTTTGGTTAGCTCAAGAGCGGCTCCCTTCTTCCACACAGGCATAGTCGGTTCGGAATTATTTAACGAACAATAAAACCGACCCGAAGTAATAACTGCACTTTATCGGCTTGTGCAGATCGGGTAGTTTATTCGAGTATTCTTACTCGTCCCACATTTAAAACATCAAAATACCTTACCCTGAATTAGAGTGATTAGGCCTTAGTCAACCACGCTGGCCAAGTGCGGGTTGGTCGACTTCACAACCTTATAATTTCTTCCCAGGTGTGTGTAGGTTTCTTCACAATGTTTTCCTTCACCGTAAGAGCGCCTTGTAAACGTAAACAAATTGAAAACGAAAACACATTGGTACGTGAAGGGGTTTAAACCAGGCACCTTCCGATTGGAAGTCAACAGCCTTAACTCCTGCGCCACGCTGCTTGTGCTTCACGGAAATGTTCATCTACATTCCGATTTTAACGCCCGGCTGGCTGTTTTTTGAATGCCGGCCCATTTATGTGTATCTACCCTTACACACACTTCACCCTTATTAAAAATATTTTGACAATGACATCCCATCCCCAAAGGTTGACTCTTTTCAACATAGAGTTTGTGCTCTTTATCACTACCCGGCGCGGCGGACATACGCTATGGTAAATACTTATGTTTATTTAGTTTAAAATCTATTGCTTATTTGAACTAATGGATTTCCCGGAAATAAGTGATCTTTTTCTGTAAACAACAATACAATGCAAGTAATTATGAACTTTATCTAATAAAGGATGATTCGCAAAATACAGTGCAATAATGAAGCATGTGCACAAGTTGAGATTATTTACTTTTAGTTTATTAGTCCACCCCGATCCTGATAAATGGTTGTATTGCCAAATCAGAAAAATGATTGTAATATGTACAATATCTACTGAGATTTACATTTATAGCAAGGTTTTATGTTATTTTATTTTTATGACGACCTAGAAAGCAGAGTGAGTGGTCTCCATGCTGGGCTGTTATCTGTAAGGTTGTGGGTTTGATTCGTTGGATTCCTGTGCGGAGTGAATATTATTATTATTGCATTACTTTTAAGAACGTAAATAAATTTAATAAAATATACATAATATTTATTTTTTATTCCATGGGGGGGACAAATAGGAATTAAAAAGTTCGATCTGTCCCACTAATACCGACGGTGGGACAGATCAAACACTATGGAATTGAATCGAGTTCGATCTGTCCCACCATCGGAAACGGTGGGACAGATCAAACACTATGGAATTGAATCGAGTTCGATCTGTCCCACCATCGGAAACGGTGGGACAGATCAAACTTTTTTGTCCAATCTGTCCCACCGGTGGGACAGAGCAGTGGGACAGATCGGAATAATTCCAAAATAAGTGCTATCGTTACATTGAAATTATGTAAAGATTTACTGTATAATTAGTTACAGGTATTATACTACAACTTATTGACATCATCCTTATGTAAATTACAGAGTCGTAAATTATTGTGTATTAGTGTTAATATTTTTATTTATTACCAAACTACACTGTACATAGAGTATTATAACATCATCATCATAAATGGATCATGCTCCGTGGACAAGCGACAAATATATCGAAAAACATAACCTTTGGTTGGATTCTCTAACTTATTAATTACTAGCTGTGCCCCGCGGTTTTACCCGCGTAGTTCCCGATTCCATGGGAATGTGGGGATCAAATTATGCTAAAAACCTTCTTCTTGAATTACTCTATCTATTACTGAAAACCGCACCAAAATCCGTTCCGTAGTTTTAAAGATCTCAGCATACATAGGGACATGGGGACATAGGGACAGAGAAAACGACTTTGTTTTATACTACGAGTTTGTAGTGATATGTTTCGATCGTGTCCAGTCCCGGATTAACCCTTAATCAAATTAAGCAATTGCCTAGGGCACCACGTTTGGGGGGGGGGGGGGGGGGGCACCAGAAAACACCAGAAGGGGCACCAGAACACATAAGAATAGGCGGCCCAGGGCCGTAGCCTTGTTGAACATAGCGAGCTCAGTGTTAGCTTGACTTTTTAAGGGACATTATATGAGCTGATGATAATGATTATTATTATCCAGATATTCCTAAAGCATTAGTTATTTGAAATCCCGGACTGCCATCCGTAAGGTTGCGGGTTCGATTCCCGCGCGGGCTGAATATTTGTGTGAACCAGAAATGGTCGTCTCGGTCTGGGTGTGTGTGTGAATGAGTGTGTGCGTAGTTTCTGATATCCTAGATACAAGTTTCGAGCTTAGTTAGGGGTCAGTTACTGTAATGAGATGATGGAGTGAATGATTATGTATGTTATGTTATTTTAGCAAGCAAAATAACTCTGTCTGTTACATTTTCTTGCTAAACCACAAAATCTAATCTAAATGAGAATTGGTATCGAAATAAACTAGAGCTTAGGAAAAACATAAACTACATTTTTTTTATAACATAACATAATCATTCACTACATCATCTCATTATAGTAACTGACCCCTAACTAAGTTCGTAACTTGTATCTAGGGTATCAGAAACTACGCATACACTCATTCATTTTAAACCCAAATATTATTCAGAATATTTCCGTGCATAGAACCGCGGGAAAATGCAAATAATTTTATAACTAGAACTAGCTCGTAAATCATGTTGATTGTAGACTTTACTCAGAGCTATTATTCTCAGTTTATCACCGCTCGAAGTGTCCAACTTCCTAAGGACATTATAAATAACGATTTGCTTTAAACTAGTACTGACATGTGGTTTTGTATGGAATTTTCAATGATTTTTAGATCAGAAAGATGAACTAATATGCATGTGGTGATGAAAATTCAGGGAAATTAAAAACAAAAATTACTAATGTAACCTATTACAAAATGGAAATCCTTTTTAAAAAATTTTTTTTTAGATTTTTAGAGTTTTTTAAAAAACCAGGAATGAACCTAAGATACCGGGTATAAAATTCAATTGCAAGTTTTCTACCGTATTCCTACACATACATATATACATAGTACATAGATTTTTCCAAATATTATGTATATAAAGGACTAAGACTTGCTCAAGTCTGCAAAAATAATAGGTCTTCTAAGGAATAAGTAACTTAAAGAAATTAAAAAAGATACGTAGGGCCTATTTCACGATCTTCAAGTAAAGTTCCGAGTAAGGACTCACAAGCTTTGTCTTTGTCACTTGATATAAAGTAAGAAAGAGACAACGCTCACTTTACTTTGTGAGTAACTTTACTTGAAGGTCGTGAAATAGGCCCTTATTGAAATAAAACAACAAAAGTACTGCTTGTCATATTAGTTTATAATATAATTAATGTATGTACAACAAATTATTAAATAAATTATTAATTGTAAAGACTAGGTGTCTTATTTGTAATTATAAATAACTTATAACTATTAATTTACAATTATACAGAGCAAATAATAAAAATTCTTGGTCATAATAGGAGCTATGTCATTCTCAGCTAAATTATTTTTTAAAAGGCCTTGCGGTTCCACCCGCGTAGTTCCCGTTCCCCTGGGAATATGGGGATAAAATAATGCTAAGTTACTCATTGATAATGTAGCTTTCCATTAGCGTAAGAATTTTTGAAATCGGTTCAGTAGTTTTTGAGTTAATTTATAAAAAAACTTTGAAATTACGCCTCTTTTCAGCACTAGATAAAGTGATTCAAGAGGAAGGTTTAAAATGAATAATATGATTAAAACACGAGTGAAATTGCTAGTATAGTACGTAGAATCCCACATAAAATTAATACATGTATTAATGTGTTGTATATAGATAGTCACCAAGTTTTCTGTGCCGGCGGCCAAAATTGGAAGCTCCTATTGTCATGTTGACTATAATGTCATTTGGATCATAGAGGTATTATACAAAGAGCAGGGGAGTTGTGCTGCCTGTGAGCGGAAACGTCCTATGGTTAGAAAGAGAGAGAAGATCGCGGTCCCCTATTATTGTACAAACATTTGAGTCCTTAAACGAATTACCGCGATCGCTCTCTTTCTAACGGAGGGACAACTGGAGACCTGGCACCTCTGCTCTATGTATAATACCTCTATGAATGTCTTACGAAAGAATTCGTAACGAAGTGTGACAATTACGTTAATAAGTTGTCACAGTTCGTAACAATTTTACATAACTTTATCTTACTTCATTGTTATGTTTTCAAAAGTAGAACTAATGTTTTGAATGACAAATAAAAGTATGTACATACATACATGTTATGTATCTACTTATATAAAAATTATAAAGAGAGAAGATACTCGTATGTCTAAACTTATATTATAAAGAGAAAAGATTTGATTGTTTGTTTGTAACGAATTTGTACCGAAACTACTGAACCGATTTCAAAAATTCTTTCACTAATGGAAAGCTAATTTATTAGAGCGTGCCATAGGCTATATTTTATTCCCGTATTCCCACGGGAACGGGAACTACGCAGGTGAAACCGCGGAGCGCTAATAGTAGTTACTATATTTGAATATGATCTACTGTTACAATCTATTATAAAAAGCAAAGATTTTCATTTTAATTTGCTCAAAAACTACTGGACTGATTTCACAAAATTATTTCACTAATGGAAAGCTACATCACTACATAGTATAATAAAACAAAGTCACTTTCTCTGTCCCTATGTCCCCATGTCCCTATGTATGCTTTGATCTTTAAAACCACGCAACGGATTTTGTTGTTTGTGTTAATAGATAGAGTGATTCAGTGGGAATGTTTTTAGCATAATTTTATCCCCATATTCTTACGCGAACAGAAACTATGCGGGCGAAACCGCGGGGCGCCGCTAGTTATCACTAAATAACATAAGAATTTACACCTTTTTACTACGTTAACGAACGCATTTAACTATTATTTATATATAAAAAATCCCCCTAAAACGTTCTCCATTTTGCCTCAGTGAATTCCGAATTTATCTACAAACATCCCTACTTATCCCTACTAATATTATAAGTAAATGCGAAAGTAACTCTGTCTGTCTGTCTGTTACCTTTTCACGGTTAAACTACTGAACCGATTGACTTGAAATTTGGTACAGGGGTAGCTTATGGTCCGAAAAAAAACATAGGCTACGTTTTATCCCGAAATTCCCACAAGATCGGGAACTACGTGGGTGAAACCGCGGGGCACAGTTAGTTTAAAATGTATTATGTTTTTTTATGAGAATGACACAGATAATATTTTCTTTGGCTATAGATCAATATAGCTACAATACAAATGTATATTACGTAATTGTTTCACAAGATCAATTTTCACAGTCAATACATTGTATTATTATTTTTAGACTACCTCAGCTTTTTCTGCTTGCAAAGCTGGAGGTATGGAATACTATTCATGATTAGATTCCAGGTTTTTCAATAACAATTTTTTTATGAAGGTGATGTACAGTCAGTGTCAGATAAAAATACCTTCCTTGGTTGGCATACTAAAGTAAAGGTATAAGTTAGTAGCCGACCGCAGACAGCAGCAGCAGACCACACGTCGCCGGCTATTGTCATCATGACACTTCGCCGTCCGCTGCTCGGCGACGCGAAGCTAGCTTCATGTCGCCCACTACGAATGTAATTTCAATAAATACATACAAACCAGTAGTGGCGCGGCGACGTGTGGTCTGCTGCTGCTGTCTGCAGTCGGTTACCAAATTATATCTTTAGCATTACATTTTATCTGACGCTAACCGTACTTATTAACAATACAGTTCAAGATACATTGAATTATTACAAATATCATATTCTTTGAGAATCAAAATTGCATATAAGTATACAAAAGTTATTGAATTCAATACCATGTAAGTACTAATAAAGTAGTTTCTTGGGTAAGCAAAATGAAATTCTAATTAATCCGTCAGATAGATTTCGAAAAAATATTAGACACGTATTTTTTTGTTTCATCCAATGAATATATCTGACTTTATAACGCAATTAAAGTTTAGGAGTGTGGGCTTGTGAGGTCAACTGTTGCTGAAAATTGCCAGCAACCTGTGACGTTTCCCAAGTCTTTGATGCACTGTATCGTCTTAATTATTTGTTTGTATGGAAAATAAAAAAAAATTGTGTCCAATATTTTATGTAAATTAGAAGGACTAATAATTTTTTTAGTCAACTACCCCATTACCAAAAAAGTACTGTATAGTTAAAATATGTACAGTATTGGTGAATTGAATAGGGTAGTTGACTAAAAAAAATTTATTAGTCCGTCATATAAATTTCCAAAAAATATTGGACTCGTATTTTTTATTTTCCATGTAAACAAATAATTAAGACGATACAGTGCATCGAAAACTCGTGAAACGTCACAGGTTGCTGCAATTTAAGCAACAGTTGACGTCACAAGCGGTAATTAGTACAGCTTATGTTATACAAAGTGTTTACGTATTATTATTTTTACATAAGAATTTAGTAATATATAAGTAGAGTCGGCATCAATAATATTTACCTAATAGGTATATAAAACACAAGTCATAAGGACACATATTACACATCACCATCTAATCTCAAACTAAGTGAAATTTAAATGGATACTGGACAACGGATATACATACTTCTATACTTTTTTAAACTTAGAACAAACAGACAAATGTTTGCCCGAAGTGGCAATCGAACCGGTAACCTCTAATTACTTTACTTAGAACCTATTTCATCATCTTCAAGTAACGTTCCGAGTAGTCACAGGTTTTGTCTTTGTCACTTGATATAAAGTAAGAAAGAGACAAAACTAACTTTACTTGGTGAGTTTTACTTGAAGGTCGTGAAATAGACTCACAATATAATGTTCTTCCAATCTAAATGTATTTTAATCAACACAGTTTCATTATAATTAAATATTAATATTTCGATATTTATCTAAAAATATAAATAGCTTCAAAATTACATTAATAACTTTACACTTCAATGTGTTAATCTAATTTTGACATCTGAATGTCAATTTATTTTTAACGCTGACTGTACTAAGAGTGCAGTTACGAATATATAAAATAAAAACATTATTTTCTATACAACTTATAACAGTCATAATAAATAAATAAACTTCACAATCTGAGTACTTAATATGCATTTTAAATTAAAACTGAATAAAAATTCAATTATAAAATCTTTGTACAAATATACACACATCAAAAGTGTCTAGGGATCAACATATATTTTTGCAATAACTTTTCTCCTGATTGATATTAATTAAAATTTTCTTTAAGGATTCATCAAATAAAGTGTTTTCGTTTGTCACAGTAACGATAAACCAAGTCACCTTTGCATTAATAAAGAAATTTGCCATTTTCCTAATAAAGGGATTTTTGACATTTGAACCACTAACATTAAAGTTCGAAAAAAAGACTGAAATAACAGTTTTCTTTAAAATTTTATTGGGTAACTTAAACAATTAATAATCCGTGTTTCTACCGCGAACACTAACAACACAAGAACATCGGTTTGGCATACTCAAAATGAGTTCATCCAAATCACGCTGTGGAATGGCCGCCCATGTTCGTTGCAACAACAAAAAAAGGTCTTCTTGCGACTGGATACCCTCCATATTCGGCAGAGCTCTTCTCTGTAGCATATCCCATGCATGCTCAATCGGGTTCAAGTCTGGCGACTGAGCAGGCCAGGGCAGGACATTGATGTTAGCTGCGGCGAGAGTCTGTCTTACAACTCTTGCGGTGTGCGGTCGTGCATTATCATGCATTAACTGAAATAAGGGACCGATTTGCACTTGTAGAGGAACGATGACGTCTGATACAATCGTCTCAGCATAAATTTGAGCGTTGAGGTTGCCTCTGATCCAAATCAACTCAGTTCTTCCGCCGATCCAAATACCCGCCCATACCATGATGGTTCCACCACTATAAGGATGGACTTCCTGGCAGGATTTTAATCGCTGTTGGCGTCCAGGGGTTCTCCAGTGTCGTATACGTCTTGTATCCGGTCTCATACCAAAACGAGACTCATCAGAAAAGCACACGAAACGCCATTGTTCTTCTGCCCAATTTCTGTGTTCAAGAGCCCATTGATATCGAATCCTACGATTGTGCATTGCTATAGGTGGTACCCGTAGCGGTCTTCGGGAATGAAGGTTCACTTCATGCAAGCGGTTTCTGACTGTTTGGTCGCTAATTAAGTTTCCTGAAGAGTGATGAAGCCGCACGGCTAACATCATGGCGGTTATTGTTGGAGCTCTTCGAGTTAAGATTTGAATGTATCGGTCTTGTCTCCGTGTGGTGCAGCGATACCGTCCTCCATGGCGCTCAGCCACGGTACCAGTGCTTCGGTAACGTGTCCAAAGTCGACTGATAACACTCTGACTTGTATTCAGAGCTAAAGCCACAGTACGTTGCCGGGAACCAGCTTCTATCATTCCCACGGCTCTGAGCATTTCTTCCCTGCTTAAATGACGTCGCCGCTCCATAATAACGTTGGTTTTAATCAGTAGTAGGGAAACAGTAGCACTAATAATGTCTTCAATGCGTTGTATGTTTTTATAGGGAAAATATTGACAGCTGATTTTCATCTTTTACTCGAATTTGATTCACAGTTCCTGATTCAAATTATGAAATGCACCAAAAAGGGATCCATATAAATTTATAAAATCATAAATTTATTACAAAGCCACATCTCAATCTCAAGAAATCCGCATAAAAATGCTTGATCCCTAGACACTTTTGATGTGTGTATTATCGAAAAACTTTCAATACAATGTTGGTTCTGAATAAACTCCGGCAAATAATGTTATTTGTGTTCGTTTATCTACAATGAGAAATGCGAAAGGTTCGTTTGCTTCAAAACCTATCATAGTTTGACCATGTTTTGGCTTATAAAGGAACTCAGATTCCACTGCAATCCCTTCCTCAGTGACTTCTATATACGCGGATTGAGACATCAAAGAAGGACTAACACCTCTAAACTTAGTCATTTTATCCAACTGCGCATGCTTAACTTTAAACAAATCTCTAATACCCATATCACTATACAACTCAGGCAAGTTATCAACCACAGTATTAATTTTAAATCTAGGTAGCTTTAACGACACTAATTTAAGTCCTTCATACTCAAATGTATTGAAAATATGGGATAGTTTAGTTCGCGATAAATCATAGAACAAGTCGCCAATCCATATGTTCTTTGATGGCAGAAAGACAAGCATGGAAATGTTGTTATGACATGGTAGTTCTATCGCTCTAGCGTCTATCATAGGTAAGTCAACTAGATGGAAGTAACCGACTTGGTACATCATGTTTACTTTACCTATAAACCCTTCGCCTCCAGTAAATTGATCGCTTTCCGTATATGCGGTCTTAAAAGGATGTATCCAAGAGCTTTTAAAATATATATTATCCGTCATCACCATCATTGAAGTCTCGAAATCTTCCTTGTAAATAATTTCCTTTGGTCCGTTGAACGATTGATAAGTTATAAACCGATTCACATCTTTAGCCACTTTTTCTTTAAACGCGAAATTTTTCAACATAACTCTGATCCGATACAACGCCGATAAGTCTTTAATAAAACTCTTTTTCACTGCTAAAAGTTCGTCGATAACTAGAACACTTTTTCTTCTATAATTATGTATTAATTGGCGATCCATTTTGCTTAATAACTTTGCTAATTTTCTTTTAAAACACTTGTTTCTGTGATGTTTTGTCACTTTCCATATTTCTTGGAATGTGTTCCCGGTTGCTCCCTCTGCTATGGCCGCTAGTTGAATCCATGACGATAGGGGTGAGAACACGAATTGTCCGTCTGTGTTTTGTGCGACACGATCCAAAATTTTCATTGAAAATTCATGTATTGGTCTTCTTAATAGCATGAGAGTTGACTTAGTGCTGCAGTTGTACGCGTGACCGGCGAACACTGATCGGTGTAATAACGTAAATAGCAATATTTTTATATACATTTTGTGGCGCTCGCGAAGTACGTATGGTTCGACCGCGCGGTATGTACTGACTATCCGCTCTGCGCTAGAGTCGCGGTCTCACCGTTCAAGAGCTTGTACTATCAAATTAGTAACCAACGGAACTGCGGTCAAGTTTATAAAAGGGCTTTATGAACGTTATCAATAAGCTTTAATCAACAAATATTATAGGGAATTTAAATTATTTATTAAAAACTATAGTATGACAATGAATATTATCAATAGTTTATCCCCATTATAGTACAACGATGACATAATATACTTGGCAATCGATTTTAATAATATATAAACTGACCCCTAACTAGGTTCATTACTATCTTGTTTATTAGAAATTATGCTTAAACATACTTTATTTATTCAAACACACATTCAGATCAAGATAAAATATATATGTTTATAACATCAATGTTTACATCGCATGGGAATGAACCCGCTATCCTGCTTCTTTTATCAAACCATATATGCTACTAGGTCATCGAAGCAAGCATTGACAACGTACTACATTCAGCTTCAAATATCGTAGTATATCTAAAAAAAAATTCACATATTTTTTTTTATCTTGTCAGTAATTAATGCAAGAAAAAATATTTAATTATTAATTTATGTATAGCTCATGTATAAACATGGGAAATTAATTTTCATTCATTCTTTCGGGTTGCATTTTCATTTATAATAGAACTTTTATTTAACTTCTTACTGCACAGCAAAGACCTCTTACTAGGTACAGAGGGTAAAAGGGCAAATACACAAATATCACATTTGCTTAATGCATGCTTGACACAGGAATTGAACACGGGACCTCAGGCTTGGTAAACATGCCAGAGAATATAGTATAATTACTTAGATATAATTATCATATCTCTACGTAAAAAAAATAATGTTTTTAGTAAATAATTAAAAAAATAAATAAACAAACATTTTAATAAATAAACATTCCGAATTTCCACAATAGGATTAAATTTAAATTGGCCATAAGAATGTAAAGTATCGCAAGGTGAAAGAGAAAAATGTGAACCTATTATTTAAATATAATTCTAAACCAATTGAATAACCGATTGTGTCATTTTACAAATTTTTACCTGTTTACTTTAGTTAGTGAATCATTTACGAGTATTAACAATAATATTATTTAAAAATTTATTTAAATGTCATCTGAACAACGAGATTTCAAGGTATTTTTAGGGTTCCGTACCCAAAGGGTAAAATGAGATACCTACTATTACTGAGACCTCCCTGTCCGTCCGTCTGTCACCAGGCTGTATATCAAGAACGGTGATCGCTAGACAGTTGAAAATTTTACAGATGATTTCACATTCTATTGCCGCTATAATTAAAAATTAAAAAACCCCCAACACAATTACTTTCAAACCCCCATAACTTGTAAACGGGTAAACCGATTTTCATCAAACATGTCTAAGAACACTCGCACGTAAGTCCCCTTTAATACAAAAAAAAAACTAAATTGATACACACACACACACGTCAAACTTATAACACCCCTCTTTTTGCGTCGTTGTTTAAAAATAAATATTTAAGAGGAGCTACCATACAACAAACGTGTTTTTTGTCGTTTTTAGTACGGAACCCATCGTGAGCGACTCCGACTCGCATTTGGCCGAGTTTTTAAGTATCTTCTCAATTTATGAGGTACATTGCAGATTACCCAAACTATGAAGGCCCTGTTTATATTACGCCCAGTATGTAAATATTGCGAGGAATTTCGTCGTATCAGTAAATATATATATTAAGTCAACAAGTCAACATGTTTGTCATAAGTTTACTGCTAGCGCGAGACTTCGTTCACATAATTTTTACTAGCGCTAACGTTTTCTTTGTTTGTGGACCAATATTTTTGAAGGTTTGCATTTTCGATCCCCATTCATCCTACTAATATTATAAAGCCTTGTAAGAAAGACTCGCCCGACGCCTTCCTATACCTACACTTACAACGCTGAAGGCCAGTTGCACTGTGCCCCGTGCAATAGGTCCTTCAAGACAAACTTTGGCTTTGCAAGCCATATTAGAGCTCACGACCGAGCTCATTAAGCCGAGGCTCGCCGTTGACGGACACGTCAAGGAGGACGATATATAAAGCCGAATGTTTGTGAGTGTGGATGTTTAGATGTGTGGATGTATGTTCCTCTGTCACACAAAAATTACTGAATGGATTTTAATGAAATTTGGTACAGATGTTCCTCATACCTAGGAATAACACATAGGATTTTTATCCCGAAATTCCCACGGGATAAGGTTCCACGTGAGTAAAACGGCGGGACACAGCTAGTAACACGTAATTTTGATTTTGTCTGTAGAGAAATTGGTAGGTGGACCAACATTTTTGAAGGTTTGCGTAATCGATCGATAAATATTTGCGTGATCTATAGATATTTGTTTCGATCTAAGTGTATGCATTTCATTTATGTATGGTTTCTTATACCCTAGACCTAAATAAAAGTAGCTTAGAGACTAGAATCAGTCTAGAACAACTCATATGTATATGTCCCTAGCTCTACCTAGGAGCTCGAGCCTACTCTGAATAGGATAGTTTCCTGGGTGAACAATTTGAAATTCTAATTAGTCCGTCAGATAGATTTCGAAACTGTTGAAAATTGCAGCAACCTGTGACGTTTCACGAGTTTTCGACACACTTTATCATCTTAATTATTTGTTTACATGAAAAATAAAATAATACGTGTCAAATTTTTTTTAATTCTATCTATCTAAGACGGACTAATATTTTTTTTCAGTCAACTATGTACCTTATTAAGGTGATAATAAGAACCTTAGTCATTCACAAAAGCGTTTTGGCGGTCGGTGGACTTCACTTCATCTTAGAATTTCCTCGCAGTCAGGTTTCCACGCCATGTTACTTTAATTTCAATTGCTATTTAAAATGATGATACAATGATTGATTATGTTATGTAGAGTCATAATAGGGAAATTAATTACATAATATATAAAAACAAACAACGTTTACATGATTTGTAACTTATGATGCATTGTAATATTATGTTATAATTAATGTTATAATAAATAAGGTGCTCTACCTGCACATAGAGTGGTGGTAGGTGAAGAGGACGCGAAGCGAATGCTTGCTATAATATTGTATCCTACTACATAATATATAACAAAAGTAAAAGTTTTTTGAAAATCTCGAAATTCATAATGTCGGAAAACAAAATGTTGAAGTCAAAATGTCGAAAATCATAATGTCAAAAAGTCAAAATGTCGAAAATCATAATGTTGAAATATAAAAATGACGAAAATCGAAATGTCGAAAATCATAATGTCGAAAAATCAAAATGTCAAAAATCATAATGTTGAAAGTCAAAATCAAAATGTCGAAAATCATAAGGTTAAAAGTCAAAATATCGAAAAGTCAAAATGTCGAAAATCAAAATGTCGAAAATCATAATGTTGAAATCTCAAAATCTCGAAAAATCAAAATGTCGAAAAATCAAAATGCCGAAAAGTCAAAATGTCGAAAATCATAATGTCGAAAATCATAATGTCGAAAAATCAAAATGTCGAAAATCATAATGTTGAAAGTCAAAATGTCGAAAAATCATAATGACGAAATGTAAAAATGTCGAAAATCATAATGTCGAAAAATCAAAATGTCGAAAATCATAATGTCGTAATGTCAAAATGTCTAAAATCATAAGGTTAAAAGTCAAAATATCGAAAAGACAAAATGTCGAAAATCAAAATGTCGAAAATCATAATGTTGAAATCTCAAAATCTCGAAAATCATAATTTCGAAAAATCAAAATGTCGAAAAATCAAAATGTCGAAAAGTCAAAATGTCGAAAATCATAATGTCGAAAATCATAATGTCGAAAAATCAAAATGTCGAAAATCATAATGTTGAAAGTCAAAATGTCGAAAAATCATAATGACGAAATGTAAAAATGTCGAAAATCATAATGTCGAAAAATCAAAATGTCGAAAATCATAATGTCGTAATGTCAAAATGTCTAAAATCATAAGGTTAAAAGTCAAAATATCGAAAAGTCAAAATGTCGAAAATCAAAATGTCGAAAATCATAATATTGAAAATCAAAATCTCGAAAATGATAATGTCGAAATTCAAAATGTCGAATATCAAAATGTCGAAAATCATAATATCGAAAAATCATAATGCCGAAATTCAAAATGTCGAAAAATCAAAAAATCGAAAAGTCAAAATGTCGAATATCAAAATGTCGAAAATAAAAATGCCGAAAATCATAATGTCGAAAAATCAAAATTGCGAAGATCAAAATGTCGAAAATCATAATGTCGAAAAATCAAAATGTCGAAATTCATAATATCGAAAATCATAATGTCGAAATTCAAAATGTCAAAAAATTAAAATATCGAAAAGTCAAAATGTCGAATATCATAATGTTGAAATGTCAAAATCTCGGAAATTATAATGTCGAAAGTCAAAATGTCGTAAAATCAAAATGTCGAAAATCATAATGTCGAAATATCAAAATCTCTAAAATCATAATATCGAAAATCTAAATGTCAAAAAGTCAAAATGTCGAAAAGTCGAAATAACAAAATGTCGAAATAACAAAATTTCAAACTAATGTGGTAGTGGTCCCATCGCCGGCGATGAGCGAGTGGCGAGTACTCGCCGGCGCGGTGTGAACAGTGAACTATTAAATGCATCTCTTTTGTTTACACGGAATGTATATTCACTATTCTTTTCTTGGGCGAGAAAATCGCCGATAGTTCATCGCTCACTCGCCCGCGGTGGGACACTGCATAATTCTCATTACCATAGCTTAGTTAGACATCACTTAGTTTGCAACAAGCTTAATAATACATATATTGTACGAAGACAAAATAGTTATTTGTTATACAAGAGTGCAGTGGCGAGGGGTCCATACAAGACGATTCCTACCGTCTTCCCTTTTGAAAACAGACCAACTTACACTACTAAACTCTAAATTATCTAACACTCATACTTCAACTAAATATTAACGACACATACTACTTAAAACCACATATCTAAAAAAATCTGTTTTAAATAAATCAAATTAAAATAATAATTCACGAAAAGCATAGCGTAATATTCATCG
The DNA here is from genome assembly GCA_958496195.1 of Timandra comae. Taxonomy (NCBI): domain Eukaryota; kingdom Metazoa; phylum Arthropoda; class Insecta; order Lepidoptera; family Geometridae; genus Timandra; species Timandra comae. Next base: position 1,298,720 of record OY292377.1, on the reverse strand, counting down.
CTTAAGAAACGATCTAACTACCTCATACTGAAACAAAATCATAATAATCATTAAGTACTAAGAGTTACGGTTCAAAATCGGTTGGGATAAAACGTTTTCCCTTGCGCGTCTCGCGCCATACAAAAGCGTATTCACAACTACATACAATGAACCGTTCCGACACAAAAACTCACGCACACATTGACACATATTCGCACAAATTCACGCCCAAAAATAAGACGCTGGGCCACCGTCTTGCTGCTAGATACTATTAATTATTCTGTGCCAGGCAAGGATCAGACCAGAGATAGAGAGAGAAAGAGAACACGGCTGTTGACGTTTTGCAATGCGTATTCGCGTATGTCAAGTGTCATGCCATTTAAGTTTTCGCGCGTTGTAAAAAAAACAGTTTGTGTTTGTTTTGTTGATTTTTACGATTTTACATGATAATTATTTACGCGACTTATTTGTTTAAAGTAGTATTTGTAAAGTTATTATTACGTATACCTCAATTGTAAATTTGATATAATTAGTGAGTTAAATACTTATATTCGATATTATTGGTTTTCGTGTTGTGAAGTGTGAAAGTTTTAATAAAACAAAACAAAAGATTATTGCATATTGAGCAACTGTTGCTTACTGGATAACCTGCTAGGTGAGAATAACTTATTTAGTAAATTAGACTTAAAATACTACTTGAAATTAGTGATTTCTTGATAAGTGATAATATAATCTTTTTAGATTGATTTCAACTAAATGTTATCAAACGACCTGTATGAAAGTTTATTGTTCTCAAAACTGCACAGTTTTTTAAAATTAAATATGTTAGTCTACTGAAATAGGTATCAACTTCTAAACATTTATACCAAATTGCATGCAGTTCTGGTAAGAGTATATGATGATTGCAACATATTTTTTGTTGCATTTATTAGTTTAAATAAGATACTTATAACTATTACACACATTAAAAATATGAATAAATGTAAATGTAGTAAAATGTCTAATTTATTTAAATAATAACTAATAATTAGATACAATTATTTAACTTAACTTTTATGCACTCCAGTGCCTCCCATAAGCAGAATTTACTTAAATTAGTTATCAATAGTTAGTTCAGTAATATTATAGGAGGCAGGAACTTCCTAAGTATACAAATTCATTTCCTAATTGTAAAAAATTTAATAGAAATAATTTCATTAGATTTAGATCTGTCTCCGGTATTTTTTTTTAAATGACTTTTTATATTTAAATGATAACGGGGGACATATAACATGAAGTGTTTGTTTCCTGTGTTTGTTACTTGAGATTTAAAAGTATATAAATCCATCGGAATTAGTGTTCTAAAAAAATAAATCTTTATGTCAGCAGACAAATAACAATACAGCTGAACCGATTTTAATGGGACTTTCACATAATAAATGGTCAATGTAATAAACCTTAACTTTTATGTTAAAATTAACATATGGTCAGCAAGAAACGAATTTGTTGAGTAAAGCCCCGGAGAAAAGTTTGTCATCATCATCATCTCATCCAAAATTATGTAGGTACGCCTGTAGGCGCGGTCTTTTTTTGGGCCGTCTTCCCTTTCGAAAAATTTCACCCCTCGCCACTGCAAGAGTGCAAAGTTGCTTTTTAACCGGGGCTCCAGTTGAGGACCGAGCCAGCGAAGGATTCTAAAATTGAATCACGAGCGCAGCGAGGGATTCAAAATAAGAATCCTGAGCGTTAGCGAGGGACTCAAAGGAGCACAAGGTTAAAAATTGTTTGCACTCGAGTGCAACACATTATTTTTCATCCCCCCTCAGCGAGGAAATTACTAAATGAAAACATAAAACAATCACAATATTAAGTGAAAAGCAAAAATATCACGCACAAAGCAAATAAACAATAAGTAAGTACACCAAGGAGGTTCCGAGTTTGAATTTGAAATTAAAAAAAGGGGTTACACGCAGTTCACCCCGTACGCAGTTCACCCCGTCGCACTTCACCCCGTTTTAATATTAAAATGATTAGTGAATTAGGTCACTGTTTTTAATAAGTACCGTCTACATAAAAAGTGCTTTATATTAAAAATCTATTTTTTTATCATCGATCACTTGATCAGTCAGTACCCCAGTAAAATTCAAAAATATAGGGAATACGTGAACTTCTAAGCTAATAAATGTGCTGCTAATGTTTTTACGATGGTAGACTGTTTAAAAAGTGATAGTTGATTATAACACTAGATTATGGAGTTTACCACTGGTATCCGAAATGTTTTAGCCTTTTTAATTTTATTAAAGGACTAGCTGTGCCCCACGGTTTCACCCACGTATATCACAATCCCGTGGGAATCCTTTCCTAGCGGATGCCTACGTCATTACATCTACCTGTATGCCAAATTTCAGCTCGATCCGTCCAGTGGTTTGGGCTATGCGTTGATAGATCACTATGTCAGTCAGTCAGTCACCTTTGAGTTAAGTATATATATTTAGATAAGGCATGATTTCATATGCTAAAAAACGAGACTGATTGTTCCAATGTTCCAGATTCTGCAATGTTTTCTTTTACCATTTATGCGATTTAATTTATACACCCCTATTTTGAAATTATGGGACTTTTTAAAATCAGAATATCTGTAGCAGTAACTGAATCCATATATCCAATAAAAATATCAAAAATTATAGTCGATTACTTATCTTTAAAAAATACTAAATAAATGCCGTATTACCGGCATATTAGACGGCACACTGGCTATCAAGTATTCTGTAACGGCTCGGGTCGATGAACGCGCTCAGCTACGTATCGCAGCGTTCGCCTGTTGTTCGGTGTAGAATAACAATAAAATTCGGCGGGATTTTGAAAAACTTTGACTTATCATAACTTTTTAAATAAAAACAATAGAAAAAAACTAACTTCACTATTATTATTTAGTCATCATTAGAAAATGATGACTAGATTGTTTTATTTATGTTAAAATATTTTTATGGTTTATTTATATTAAAGAAAGTTTAGTCTTTTCTATATTTCTTTACTTTGGGTTGGCTGTTTAGTGTATAATAAATAATGTTCTTAATTATTCGAAAATAATGATGTACATAGATATTATTTAATTAGCTCCTGAAACTTAGAATAATAATTAATATTCTAAATATAATCTACAAATCAAATAAAGTCTTGTAATTCATATAAAGTAATTGGTAAAATTTTAATTAATATTACTTACTTAACTCTTTTCTTGGTGACGGTACTTTTAAGCTATACTGAGTTTAAATCGACATTAACTAATTCGGGGTGAAGTGCGACGGGGTGAACTGCGTACGGGGTGAACTGCGTATAAGCCAAAAAAAGTTGTACGACAGTTTGTGAATCCAAAACGTCATCACACTTAGTGCACACGATGTTCTAAATTCAAATTTACTTTAACCTCTAGAGCGCAAAAACGACTTTTACTCCCAGTTAGCAAAATTGCCTTGGGTCCTGCAGGGGCTGCCTACAGCGACCCCGATACTTTCCACTCTTGAGATTAAAATCGACTTTTACCCCCAGATATCGGGGATTAAAAACATACTTTCCGAGCTAGTGGGATGAAAACGATATTACATATTTTTATAATATAATATAGAGTTTTATAAGATGTTTACTAATAAAACCAAGTGTCCTTCCTTGTAACATAATGTAAACAATGGTTTTCTTTAAAACCTTCAAGATGATGTTATATTATTAGGTAAACGGTGACTCATAGAAAAGTACTTACATAGTTTTAGGGTTATACAAGGTGGTGACGATAATAAAACAATACTGCTTGCGGTACTACATACTTACATAGTTCATAGAGTTACTATGTATAGATTAGATAGACTATCGTAGAGCATATGTGTTACTAACTGAATAATTTTATTTTATTCTATTTTAATACTAACACCCTACTATACTACAACTATATATGTATATGAATCCTTGTTATTTGAAATAAAGTATTTTTTCAACACACTTGCTCATAAAGGGGCTCTTATTTCTGCGAAAACAGTTGAATAATGACACGCTTGATTCACTAGTGAGTTATAGATTTTTTTTTTAATTGTTTAGTTTTATAAAAGTTTCGATACCAAAAAAAATCGTGTCCATACATTTTAAAAACAAACTTCAACTATGTTGCCTTACTTTTGGTAGGTCTATGGTCGATTCCATTCATTCATTCATTCGATTTTTTTTTAATAAGTATATTCTTTTAATCTATAGCCGATCACCATTGTTGTGTTGAATGCGCGCAAATAAAAAAAACTGTTTATTTACTTGCGAAAATGATATTTTATTATTAATTTCTTCGCAAGTGTGTTGAAAAACGTTGTATGGTACACGCGTGTATTGATGATTACTATCCTCGGCTATCTTCAGACCCTCGCCTGACGGCTCGGGCCTCAATAGCGCCTCGGAAGTAATTACCAACTTACGTCGCTTGTACCATAAATAACTATTATTTATTTTATTTTATAATAAAAATGGATCTATTTTTGGTATTTCTATAAACTTGCATCTCGACGTGTTAATTTTTCACACAAAAAATTCCCTAAAACTTATTGAGTTTGCTTGTTTTTGTAAAGTAAAGCGCTCATGACTCAGTGCTTCTGATTTGTGCTGTTACTGTGTTTGTGGAGCTGTTACTAAATGGCTATCAATTTCATGAGCTTTTCAGTGTTTCGGAGGGCATCTTCAGTAGGTCACAGTTGTCGTACTAACACCATCAACAGTCTTTACGGGGAGTTAGAGTCCTCAAAAGACTTTGAAAAATACTGGCACCTAAAAGATGCAAAAATTGTCCACGAGTTCATACATAAATGAAATGTTTATGAACTCTGTGAACTAAAAAAGCTAAACTATTTCCCATAAACCATTCACATAGCAGCAATATTTTATTTGACAGTATGGAACCAATGGTCCATAAAAATGTTTACGCATGACTGATATTCTTCGTTGGTATTCTATTTTAGTCAATGATTTAAAAATGTTTGGTGCGTGGCCCGTGCTTAGAAATTGTAAAATAAAAAGGAGGTAATGATTACCCACATTCTTCTGAGTTACATACCATCAGCCAGGCCCGCGCCGCATTTGAATGAAAAAAAAAGAATTTATACTTATGGACATATAGTATATCAATGCTTATGTATTTGATTATTTCTGTTGAATAGGCTCCGTAACAACTGGGCCGATTTTGATAAAACTTAGTACAGATGTTTCTTATAACTTAGAATAAAACATTGGATACTTTTTATCCCAAAATTCCGTTGTAATTCGGTTCGGATTTTTACGGGTAAATCTGCAGAGCACTGATAGTTGGTTTACAGAATAATTTAAGTTTTAAACTTAGTGAAGAACAGGTGTAAACTCTAAATAAAATCCTACTAATATTATAAAGCTGAATATTTGTGAGTGTGGATGTTTAGATGTGTGGATGTTTGTTCCTCGTTCACGCAAAAACTACTGAATGGATTTTAATGAAATTTGGTACAGATGTTTCTCATACCTAGGAATAATACAAAGGATACTTATCCCAAAATTTCCACGGGATTAAGTTCCACGCGGGCAAAACAGCGGGGCACAGCTAGTAACAATATAAAATAGCATATCTCTATTATAATATTATGTCTCTGGCTTTAGTCACTGTTATGAAGCATGGTCTGACCTTACGAGGCATACCGTGAAATTTTCAATAAAATGTAATAATAGAGCCATTGATATACTATGTGTATGTCAAAGAATAGATCACACTATATTATTAGACATTACTTCATAATATTACTTGCTATATCTCTTGGATTCACATGCGAATTCAAAGAGATATTGTTCTTTTTTCTGTAGTTTCAGGTAACAACAAAAGTTGTCCCCCGGTTTAATGATTTAAAGTATGCTTAGATCTCTTAAACTAGTTTACGGCAATTAGTGGATAGACTGATTCAAGGAAGATTTATATTATATTTTCTCTTTTTGATACAAACAAATAATTAAGACGATATAGTCCATAGAAAACTCGTGTGACGTCACAGCTACGTACATTTTTGACCAAGAATTATCGTCACAAGCTCCCACTCCTGCTAGGCTAGCATGACTTAAACGCGATAGCTACAGCGATATATTGACATCCAACTGTCAAAATTTGATAAAAATGCCCGCCATATTTAATTTTACCACATGATTAATTTTATGACATTTGGCCATGCTCGCGAAATCGATATAGCTATTTTTTGACATCCAACTGTCAAAATATAATAAATATAGCCGACATATTTAATATTATCAAATCGTACTACGCCATATTCATTTGGTCATGCTCGCGAAATCGATATTATTTCGTGGTGTCTATATCATTTATCACGCACAGTCATGCTAGGGGGGCTGAACTTTAGTGCGTTATAACTAAGTCAGGTTTATTAATTTCATAAAACAAAAAAAAAAAACTTGTCTAATATTTTTTCGAAATCTGACGGACTAATTAGAATTTCATTTTGTTTACCCAGTCGACATCCCTATTGCAAGGCGGGTCTCACAATCAAATAACAAATAAATCAATTAAAACCGAAATTATTAGCAAGGCCTTGGAAACTAGTTAGGTTTCATTAACAATAATTTGATGTTCATTAAAGTTAATTGATTCCATGCATTGTTCAGGCATTCATTTTACATAGAAACAATGCTCCATTCAGTATGGTAGACTACCTGTGCCTAGTGTTGCCGATCGATAGTCGACTATCGATAATTAATCGATAGTTTATCGATAGTCAACCAATCGTAATACTATCGATCGCCCTATCGATATTATCGATACTATCGATAGCACAGAACAAGGCAATACTATCGAATGTGTGCAATACTATCGATAGTATTGTAGTTCCTCAATAACAAACTATCGATAATATCGATAGTATCGATACTGTCGTATTTATTTGCAACGATTGTATCGATAGTATCGATAGTGTCGATAGTGTCGATAGTGTCGATAGTATCGATAGTATCGATTGTTTTAGACTATCGATAGTTTAAAAAAATACAATAGTATTGTTTACAATTTTCATGTTTAATAGTCAATCACAATTATGAGGATATAGGAATAAATAATATCAAACAGTTTTCATTGCGTAATAAAAATAACTTTGCATTATTTATATAAAATTAATAATATCCGTGTTGTCCTGTGCCCCGCGGTTTAACTCATGTTAACTCTGCTTCTATTGATCGTAGCGTAATATTTTATAGCCTACTAACAGCGCCCCGCGGTTTTACCCGCGTAGTACCCGCTCCCGTGAGCATGCGTAGCTCGTAGTATCATACAATCTCGGCACAATTCACCATCGTGTGTTAAAAATTAAGTAACAGCGCCATCTATTGGTACGATTTGCGACTACAAAAAGTTACAATAAAACATACGATTACTTATACACAATCCCATGGGAATTTCGGGATAAAAAGTATCCTATGTGTTATTCCTAGTTGTAAAGGAACATCTGTACCAAATTTAATCAAAATCGATAGTAGATAGTAGTTTTTGCGTGAAAGTGGAACAAACATCCAAACTCACAAACATCCAAACATACAAACTTTCGCATTTATAATATTAGTAGGATAGCCTTCCTCAATAAATGGGCTATCTAACTCTGAAAGATATTTTTCAAATCGGACCAGTAGTTTCTGAGATTATAGCGTCCAAACAAACAAACTCTTTAGCTCTATATATTAGTACAGATTTTATCGTAATTACTATGTAACGTTGTATTGAACATCTTTGACCTAGATCTAGGTAATTGTTGAGGCCTAGCCTATATTTATCGGATAGAATAGGTCTTATTTTAATAGGCTTTATTATCAGTCTTGCTCACGGGTCTTGCTCCATGGAGATGAGAATATTTAATTAAAAAAATAATGTAATGTTATGGTTTCATTTGTTCTTTGGCATTCGAGATTTGAGATTTTCCAAAGCACTACAGTGTTTTTTTTCTTTTTTGTACATTTAACTGAGAATAAGCCATTTTTAACTCCTCGGGCCTAAGTCTAAAGTCTCTGGTTCAATACCTTTTTTTGATGTCCCGGGGGAAATGCTTTGTCACATCCCCGCGCCGAAGCAGCGGGGTATGTCGGACTCACCCTCCACGAAGATGGAGCGGTGGAGGTCCTACCCACTACAACCCCCGGGGGCGACATCGCCTGGGCGCTGAGTGTTCATACCTGGGTCAAGCGGTTCATGTCGAGCCATTCCAAATGTCAGTGATTTCGAATCACTAACACGCATTCGCTAGAGTGGTGATAACAGCTATTCCTCCTCACTGTACTACGAGTAATATAATCGGTGAGAGAGAGGCGTTTGTCTTTTAATGAAATCTTACAGGTCTACCTATACCTTTTTATAATGACTACACTACATAGTATAAAACAAAGTCGCTTTCTCTGTCTCTATGTTCCTATGTATGCTTAGATTTTTAAAACTACACAACGGATTTTGATGCGGTTTGTTTTAATAGATAGAGTGATTCAGTGGGAAGGTTTTTAGCAATTTTATCCCCATATTCCTATGGAAACGGGAACTACGCGGCTGAAACCGCGGGGCCCCGCTATTTTATTAAATTAATAATAGTAACACTGGACTAATACAGGGCCATGTGTTCGAACCAGTTTATAAATAGAATTCAATTAGACTGACTTATAATTCTTTATTATCTAGCAACGCCACAGAATAGAACATAGTTATTAAACAGTAATCTTTGTTTTAATTTTAGACAAACAAGTGGTAGTAAACCTGCTATGGCAGAGGTTGCAAGTTCGATTTCTGTTCAAGATAAAAAATATACTATTGTGCATATCCTTACACCAAGATAAACTAACATGTGTTACAAATATGTCTTGAACTGGGACTGAACCCGAAACTTTTAGCACCTACCTAAACCTACTTGGTCATCTACAGATTTATTTTTATTAACTAGCTGCTCCCCGCGGGTTAAAACCCGCGTGGAACCTTATCCCGTGGAAATTTTGGGATATAAAGTATCCTATGTGTTATTCCTAGGTATGAGAAACATCTGTACCAAATTTCATTAAAATCCATTTAGTAGTTTTTACGTGAAAGAGGAACAAACATCCACACAGCCACACTCACAAACATTCGGCTTTATAATATTAGTAGGATTTTCTTTATTCTAAAATATTCGTTTAATAAACAAACTTTCTATTAATTGCTTTTAGCTTTAAAATCATACAAAACAGTGTTCAACTAAAATCAATGTTTTGACTAGGAATATTTTCTAAGAACGTATACGCACGTCAAATAAACATAAAGAACATGAATAAACAGATATATTCGCGGAACTGTTGGTCAAACGTTAGCAAAAACTGCAGACGGATAACTAATATGTACTTACTTGTAGAGTAAGTCGCTGTAAAATGGTAGGGTTCTTTACTATACAGAGTTTAATGTTAAAAGCATAGGTATATAATTGTGAATTAAATCCATTTTATATGTACCCTTTTTAACCCCCGACGCAAAAAGAGGTGTGTTATAAGTTTAACGTGTCTGTGTGTGTGTCTGTCTGTGGCATTATAGCTCCCGAACGGATCAACCGATTTCAATTTAGTTTTTTTTTGTATTAAAGGGGACTTACGTGCGAGTGTTCTTAGACATAGTTAGTTTGATGAAAATCGGTTGACCCGTTTAAAAGTTATGGGGGTTTGAAAGTAATTATGTTGGGGGTTTTTTAAATTTTTAATTTAATGTTTTTATTTATCACTGTGAAAATGTATAGAACTGCATACCACCGTGAGCCAAGATTGGGCTCTCCCAGCCAGAAGGGCTGGGCCTACCCACTAAAAACACAGCGACTTCCATCCGCGTTACATATTGGGGTGTCGTAGGATCCCAGCGGTTTTAACAAAAAAAAAATATTAGTGGACTAGCAGTGCCCCGCGGTTTACATTGTCATGAAAATGTGGGGATAAAATACAGCCTATTAAGTCACTCCTAAATAATGTGCCTTTCTATTGATAATAAAAGAATAGAATTTCAAAATCAGTTGAGTAGATTGCAGCGCACGTTTTACTCATGTACTGATCTTTTTATTTCGTGACCTCGATGGCAGAGTGGTCACCATGCCCGACTGCCATCCATAAGGTTGCGGGCTCGATTCTTGCGGGTGAATATTTGTGTGATTTGTGGTTCACAGTGTGTTTGTCTCGGTCTGGGTGTGTGTGTGAATGAGTGTGTGCGTAGTTTCTGATACTCTAGATACAAGTCACAAACATAGGGGTCAGATACTATAGTGAGATGATGTAGTGAATGATTATTATTAATCAATACCTTTGGGAATTTTGGTATAAAAATATCATATTCTTGTGAAAAGCAAATCTGTTGAACAAGAGCGTAGTAATAAAAATACACATATTTATATCCAACGTAGGTAGAGTTAACAAAACACATTTTAGGGTGTTTACAATTACAAACACACGAGTTTTTGATGAAATATCTAAGTATTTATAAATAAGTTTTATCTATTTTTCTATTGAACCCTGAAACTTGTTGATCTTTAAACCAGAGTTTAATGACCTCTACAACGTATAGTATAAAAATAAATATTTAATGTACGAGCACTTTTTATTGCTGAATGTCTAAAACTGCAAATTTATTGTTTGTTTCAAAAATATCGACAGTTACAGATTTGGCGGAATGTCAGTAATTTATGTGGAGCAACTGCCATCAGACCAATTTTTTTTGTCAACCTATAGTGTCCCATTGCAGGGCAAAGGTCTCCCCCAAACATTTCCAACCATCCCTATCCTTCGCAGTGTCCCACCAGCTACTGTCGAAGGTGGTAAGATCATCCCGCCAACGCTTTATCGGCCGACCCCGACGACGCCCTCCTTCGGGAACCCATTGAGTTGTTATGTGGGCCCATCTCTCAGGTGCCATCCGGCCAATATATTACCATGATTATATTGTAAAAAAAAATTGAGAGCTAAATTAGTAATGCGATGATAATGATTGTTACTCTCACTCACTCATCATCAGCTCATATAATGTCCCCATCGAGGTGTTCTCCCTCACCCCCTCCCCCACCCAAGAGGGTGATCAACCGGGTTAGCGTGACTTCGAAAACGTGATAGATATAGCGATTTATCGACATCCAACTGTCAAAACATAATAAATATAGCCGCCATATTTAATTTTATTACCTATATCGTACCACGCCATAATTCATTTGGTCGGGTCCATATTGGCTCACCTAAAGTTCTTTACCCGAAAATGTTTTTCCTAACTATTTGTAGTCCGAATGATCATTCTTCCTAAAATTTTTCATCCTAAAGTTTTAATTCATACTATTTGTAGTGCTACCGACGATGCTCATAACACTCATTTTTCCGAAAATTTTAATTGATAACATCTTTAATGTAAATATATTTAAACTCCTACTGTTTTTTATCATAACGCTTTTATCCCTTAACATACTTACCATAATATTTTCACTCATGCTCAGAAAGAAACATTTACCAAGTGTAATAAAAAATATATGTGGGTAGAAGATGATATTTATAGTTTTAATGATTATTATACGACTCGTTTACGGTTATGCTTATGGCCTGGGAGTTTACCATAACCATAACTAAAGGACCAATTCGGTTCTGGCACTTCGCCGGCCGCTGCCGCGGCACGCTCGCTACGCTCGCTCGGCTCGTGCGTTGGGGTCACAGTTCTAACATAACCTAAACCAATAATTAGGAATAGGACCGATTCGTTACTGGAACTTGACTGAATGATTGGAGCAGGACTCTGGTTTTGCTCGCTCGGCTCGTGCGTTATATGTTATACCTACATGTTATGTAAAAACAAAGTTACGAAAAATTTATGTATATAATATTGATTATAATAAATAAAAATAAATCTAAACAAAAAAGATATGACTTTGAATAATAGTATGAACGATGGTTATGTTGAGAAAATATAGGAAAACAAATGTTTCGGAATTAAAACATTAGTGACAAAGATTTTAGGAGTTGCGATTGTTAGGATAAAAAATGTTAGGAAGAAAATTTTCGGATTTCCAATTATCGGAGTTGAAATTTTAGGTGAACTTTGGCGCACCCCATTTGGTCATGCTCGCGAAATCTATATTATATCGTGTGCGTGATAAAATATGGCGACAGCATATTTTATCACGCACAGTAATGCTAGGGGGACAGGCCTTAGTCAACCACGCTGGCCAAGTGCGGGTTGGTCGACTTGACACATAACCTTAGAATTTCTTCGCAGGTGTGGGCAGGTTACCCTTGAGTTTTCCTTCACCATAGGATATTCAAGGATCTGGGGCAAAGTTAAAAATTTATGCTCAAAAATTTATTCACCGCGGGTAAAACAGCGGGGCACCTAGTTATACCTATTTACTCTACAAGAAAACAAAGTATCGTTTACTAAGAAGTAATTTAAATAGTAATTGATCAATAAAACTTGGTTGATTTGTTTGTTTGTATGCTCATGAATAAAGGACACGCGTGGCAGGTCAACTGTACTGCGTTTTATGTATTCTGTCATATGCACTGGTATTTTGACGTGTGCGGAATAAGTAAAAGAGTCATTCGAAATAGTTAGATAATTTAAAAGATTTATTACAGAATATTATGCAGTACATACCTATAGCCATGTCATGTCCCTCTATTTTCAATAGGTATCTTAATAATAAAAAAGATATTGCTTGCCTTCACTGGCCGGCCGGCGTGGAGCCCGCGAGAGCACTTTGGTGCTCGAAGAGTGAGGGGCGTTCCGTAAGTGGTGAGTTGGCTTAGCATGAAACTGGACCCTCGGGCTCAGTGGATCGCGGTTTAAAACCCAGGGCGTCTACTCCACTCTTAAAGCCGCTCGTTTCTTGTTGCCCCCTTGTTGCGACTCGAGCGACTTGTTTGGGGGGCCCAGTTATAGAGCGGGTACTTAGTCTGAAAGGACCATATTGAACGGCCCGCGGTCCATTCAGACGTAAACGAAAATCGACTACGTTCGAAAGGACCGGTGTCAATATAGTAAATGTCTATTAAGTACAGTCATGAATGAAAGTGTAACTGTTAAAATAAAAGATCTTTATAAATAATTATTTAACAAAACGGGATGTTAGTACGTACTTATTTAAGTTGAAGTCGAGATCTTTATAAGTTTTATTTATTTATATAAACAAATCAAGTTTAAAAATTATTACTTCTTAAGTATTTAAACAATTTTTAAATATGAATCAGCCTAAGGTTCAATACTAATAAATCAACTACAATCTTTCTTTTCTTTTCCGAACCTTTATTCCATGTCTATTTGGGGTCGGTTTTCAGTTTAACCAGATTTGGCGGATTGACAGTATTTTACGTCGAGCGACTGCCATCAGACCCTTACAACCCAGAAGGCTATACGACATTCTTTTGGTTAAACGAAATGTTAGACTTTTGAGGGCTCTAACTACCCGTAACGACTGTTAAAGATGTTAGTATGACAGCCGGGACCGACGGCTTTACGTGCCCTGCGAAGCACGGAAACGCTCATGAAATTAAGTCATTTCTAGTAATGACCCATCACAGTCATGACGGTGCCAGACGTTGCTTAACCGCACAGATCACAGGTGATCCGCGGGTAGCATTGGGTCATGAACTTACTATCCTCAGCTATCTTCTGACCCTCGCCTAACGGCTCGGGCCTCAATAGCGCCTTGAAAGTATTCATCAACTTTACTCGCTTGTACCATAAATAACAAATAAAAAAGTCCGGGTTTCCTTTGTAACGGACAAATTTTACCCAGAAATGTTATGCATTAAAACCCAATGACCTATAAGACGAACAAATTGTACGGAATTATTTTTTATGCTAAAATGATCTTTAGATCTATGTCAATAATGTTTGTTCTAGCTAAAAATGTTGAATGAACTTTAAACCCTATATCTTAGCGCGTAAAGTCTCAGGACTTAAGCCACATCTCGAAATTGTTCTTTAGGACATGGACATGCGGTTAAATTGACAATGTTAGAAAAATAATGTCAGGACTCAGCAGGCTATAAAGACGCCTAAATTATCCTTCAGAAAAGCTTTTGACTTGTGGACCGCTTGAATCAAAATAAATAAAACTTAGTATGATATTTTATTTTAACAGTTACACTTTCATTCATGACTGTACTTAATAGTTTTATGACATTTACTATATTGACACCGGTCCTTTCGAACGTAGTCGGTTTTCGTTTACGTCCGAATGGACCGCGGGCCATTCAATATGGTCCTTTCAGACTAAGTACCCTATAGAGCTGGCAAGTCTCCACCCGCCACTTCGTACGTGTTAATAACATAGTATCGGCGGGTGCCATAGTCCCCATAGTTCCCCAATATCCAGTCCATTGAACATCCCATTCCCATAGCCCAGTCGTAGTTTTCCATATATTTGCAATAGTCCCAGCAGAACCGGGGACTGTCCTTGGATGGATTTTCAATTTCAATTTCAATTTCAATTCAATTTCAATTTATTTAATAATTTTATAGTGATATACAGAGATAGTCGCCGGATTGTGCATCCTTTACACAAGATTAAATATGTCAAAGGGCTTCCGTGTGTTGGCTTTGGCCCCATAGGTACTAGCCTTCCTATTTTTTTCAGTATGGCCATAGTAGGTCTACACTATACTAAAAAAAATGGTTTTAGAGTCATTATCTAGGGAGGAAGCATGGGAATACGTTTGTATGGAAAGCTGCTGCTTGACACCCCTCTTATTAACCACTATTTACGTCATCTACGCTTCAACTACTAGATATACATGTTGATTAATTTATTACATAGAACTTCACTACATAGTATAAAACAAAGTCGCTTTCTCTGTCCCTATGTATGCTTAGATCTTTAAAACTACGCAACGGATTTTGATGCGGTTTGTTTAACAGATAGAGTGATTCAGTGGGAAGGTTTTTGGCATAATTTTATCCCCATATTCCTACGGGAACGGGTACTACGCGGGTGAAACCGCGGGGCACCGCTAGTTACATATGAAGACCATCAATAAAACTAATGTATTTAACGCCTTTAAATAGTAACGTAGCAATCAGCAAGGCAATAAAATCACGTCGGCATATAAAAATAAACATGACCACAGAAACTAATAAAATAATCGGGTGCGCCAAAGTTCACCTAAAATTTCAACGCCGATAATTGGAAATCCGAAAATTTTCTTCCTAACATTTTTTATCCTAACAATCGCAATTCCTAAAATCTTTGTCACTAATGTTTTAATTCCGAAACATTTGTTTTCCTATATTTTCTCAACATAACCATCGTTCATAATATTATTCAAAGTCATATATTTTTTGTTTAGATTTATTTTTATTTATTATAATCAATATTATACACCCTTATTTTGAAATTGCGATACCTTATCTCACAGCTAATGTAAACGACGGGTGACAATATAATAGTGAAGTTAGTTTTTTTCTTTTGCTTTTATTTAAAAAGTTATGATAAGTCAAAGATTTTCAAAATCCCGCCGAATTTTATTGTTATTCTACACCGAACGCTGCGATACACAGCTGAGCGCGGTCATCGACCCGAGCCGTCACAGAATACTTGATAGCTAGTGTGCCGTCTGGTAATACGACATTTATTTTGTATTTTTTAAAGATAAGTAATCGACTATCATTTTTGGTATTTTTATTGGATATATGGTTACTGCTACAGATATTCTGATTTTAATAAGTCCCATATTTTCTAAATAGGGGTGTATACATAAATTTTTCGTAACTTTGTTTTTACATAACATGTAGGTATAACATATAACGCACGAGCCGAGCGAGCAAAACCAGAGTCCTGCTCCAATCATTCAGTCAAGTTCCAGTAACGAATCGGTCCTATTCCTAATTATTGGTTTAGGTTATGTTAGAACTGTGACCCCAACGCACGAGCCGAGCGAGCGTAGCGAGCGTGCCGCGGCAGCGGCCGGCGAAGTGCCAGAACCGAATTGGTCCTTTAGTTATGGTTTTAGTAAACTCCCAGGCCATAAGCATAACCGTAAACGAGTCGTATAATAATCATTGAAACTATAAATATCATCTTCTACCCGTATATATTTTTTATTACACTTGGTAAATGTTTCTTTCTGAGCATGAGTGAAAATATTATGGTAAGTATGTTTAGGGATAAAAGCGTTATGATAAAAAACAGTAGGAGTTTAAATATATTTACATTAATGATGTTAGTAATTAAAATTTTAGGACACATCAGTGTTATGAGCATCGTCGGTAGCACTACAAATAGTATGAATTAAAACTTTAGGATGAAAAATTTTAGGAAGAATGATCATTCGGACTACAAATAGTTAGGAAAAACATTTTCGGGTAAAGAACTTTAGGTGAGCCAATATGGACCCAAAATAATCATCTGACTTGATTCTTTAATTACTGATTTATATTCAAGCTAGTTTGCTCTCTATGTGATGAAACTATAGGGTTTATTTTGGAGTGTATTCTTTTAAATTTTGGTCTAGACATAGAATAATAAATAGTAGAATATACATAACATATTTTTAAAGAAAGAACAGAGAAAAGCATAGAATAAGGATCACGACCAGGATTCTCTCATAGATTATCTAAGGAGAAAAGCGTAGAATGACTACTATATTTATTACTGACTTCAAAAATACCGAAGAGAAAATAATTTTCTTGTTTGAATGGTCATGTTTTCTATAGTCATCGTCATCGGTCTGGCTAATGAAGAAACTGAAATTTTACCTCTTTAGGTTTCGTATTTAAAATAATTTATTGCTTTCATGTGTATACAGAGGTGTTAGGTACAAAATATTGAATCAACATGAAGCCCGATTTGCGTAATACAACAATAATCTTAAAATCTAGTTAGATGTTGTTCACAGAAACAATAAAATAAATATTAGGGGGACAACCATTCAACAATTTTTTGCTGTTACGGAATAAAATAAATATTTAAGGAGAGCTCCCATTTAATAAGTGTTTCTTTTGCTATTCTTTTCGTACGGAACATGCACATTCGATTCCCACTTGGCCATTTCTAATTTTTTTTCACTTTTCACGCATCATTGCGAAGAAACAAAAGAAATATTTACATGAAGTATTAAAAACTGAAAAATTGGAATCCATTATCATTCGCCTTTGATATTGACATTGAAATACTGAAATATAAAAAGAAACATTTCAAAGATACCGCATCGCATGGATACTTGCCAACACACATTTTTGTAATTGCTATCACTCATAAATTGATGTATGTTTATTAAAATTCTATTACAATGTATTTATACCGCATTAATTGAAATGGTTATATAATTTTTGAAAGTAGGTTACTAAAAACTTTTTTTATTTAATTACTTATATCAAAAAAATCAGTTCCGTGCTTCGGAGGGCACGTAAAGCCGTCGGTCCCGGCCGTCGTATTAACATCATCGATAGTCGTTACGGGTAGTTAGAGCCCTCAAAAGTCTATAGCCCTCTGGGTTGTGAAGGTCTGATGGCAGTCGCTTAACGTAAAATACTGATATTCCGCCAAATCTGGTTAAACTGAAAACTGACCCCAAATGGACATGGGATAAAGGTTCGGAAAGAGAGAGAAAATATTCAGTGCTGCATGACATCACGTTTGTTCTTTCCACTCATCTTCTCTCTTCCTTTCTTGCTTTGCAAAACTTTCCCTGGCTTGTTCTCATCATCATCAGCTCCTATAATGTCCCCACCGAGGGGCTCGAGCCTGCCCTGAATTAGAGTAATTAGGCCTTAGTCAACCACGCTGGCCAAGTGCGGGTTGGTCGACTTCACACACAACCCTAGAATTTCTTCCCAGGTGTGTGCAGGTTTCTCCACGATGTTTTCCTTCACTGTAAGAGCGTCGAAATTAACGTATTTATGAATTCGTAAATGAAAAACACATTGGTACGTGGCGGAACTGGTGGGGTTCGAACCAGGCACCTTCCATTCGGAAGTCAACAGCCTTAACCCCTGCGCCACCGACGCTCGTCATCGTGGCTTGTTCTGTTCAATTCAAATTATATTTTATTTAAAGAATCTAGAAATTCGGCACATACTTAGGTTTATACACATATCTTTCATAGTTAACCAGTTCAAAAGGAAAAAAGTGTTGATATATTTGATCATTCTTTTGATTTAGAGCCTATTTCACCATCTCCAAGTAACGTTCCGAGTGGTTACTCACATGTTTTTTCTTTGTCACTTGATATAAAGTAAGAAAGAGACAAAACTAACTTGAAGGTCCTGAAATAGGCCCTGAGTATATTAAAACCAATCATCATTACAAGTAAAGTAGTTCAAAAGGTTATCTCTTTCTTTAAACAAAAAAATATGTGCGGGTTTTTCCTGTTATGATCTATCTAATACTAGCCCCACGGTTTCACCCGCGTAGTTCCCGTTCCCGTGAAAATGTGGAGTTAAATATAAGCTAAAAACCTTCCTCTTGAATCACTCTATCTATTTAAATGAACAGCATCAAAATCCGTCGCGTAGTTTTAAAGATATAAGCATACATAGGGACAGACAGCGGGAAGCAACATTGTTTTACTACTAGCGGTGCCCCGCGGTTTCACCCGCATAGTTCCCGTTCCCGTAGGAATATGGGAATAAAATTATGCTAAAAACCTTCCCACTGAAACACTCTATCTATTAAAACAAACCGCATCAAAATTCGTTTCATAGTTTAAAGATCTAACCATACATAGAGACATAGATACATAGGGATAGAGAAAGCGACTTTGTTTTATGCTATGTAGTGATGTAATAAGTGATTAAACAACAAGTTTGTATGTAACGTTTTTACGTCCTTACTACAGAACCGATCATAATACAATTTGGCACACACGTCGAGGCACAGATAAGGTTTAATACTTGACAAACGTTATAATAAGAAAAACTAGCGATTATACAAGTCAAAGTTGTTGATTAAGAAAAAATATAAAGAACACCAAATACATACTATTTGATAATAATTTAGATTTAATATATGTGCTCTATTTTTACAACTGAACACACATAAAATAACTGTTTCGAATATTTTAAAATAAATTTAATGGACAAAACCTAGAAAACAAAACCCAAATTTATAAACAAGTAAAATTTGTCGGAAACATATGTTATCACAGGTCAGGCGATAACGTGCGGTCGAACACTCAGTCGGCTTTTGTCGTTCAGCCAAAATGGTTCGGGTACAAATATTTATATTACTTACGATATTCACTCTAATATCAGGACAATGTAATGAAAAGAAAGTTAAAGAATACCTGCATAGATCCATCTACGAGTTCACAATGAAACTAGCAGTAAGAATCAATCAAGACACAGAGAGTCACTTCGTTACATCTGGACTGTCACCGTGGACCTTAATATCAGTGCTTTCCCTAGGAGCAGCTGATGAAACCCTCTCCGAAATCACACACGTACTAAGAATGCATCCACACATATGTTTCAACAACAAATTCTACGAAATAATAAGAAAAATGACAACAAATACAATGAATGATGCGATTTTGGAAAGAAGCGCTTCAATTTTCGTCGATAATAATATGAAACTGAGTGAAGATTTTAAGTCAGATGTGTTAGCGAGCGGTGTCTGTGATATAAGAGTGTTACCTTTCAATCCGTCTGATGTAGCAGCTGCAGTTATCAATGAATTTGTGTCTAATGCAACTCATGACGCTATAGATGAAATAGTAACGTCTGCAGATTTAGATGACGCTGCAATTATAATGATAGACGCCCTGTACTTCAAAGCTCCTTGGAAATTACAATTCGAATACGCTGATACAGAAGTAAGTGCGTTCTACGATGACAGAGGTAGAAGAATAGGTGATGTTAATCTCATGTTTAAAAGTGATAAGTACTACATGACGTCAATCAAATTAATTGATGCGACTGTGTTAGAATTGCCTTATGGTGTCGGAGAAAGATTTGCTATGCTTCTAATTCTGCCTAAAAAAGATGTCACAGTGACGCAAGTTTTAGAAAAATTAAACAATGTAAGTCTAAGAACGATTTATATTTTGCTCAAGAAAGGTGGAGCAGGTACTGTGGCGATACAAATACCAAGATTTAAGGTAACATCGGATATTAATATGAAGGAGTTCTTAATTGATATGGGTTTGACTAGAATGTTTGATAGGAACGGAGGTAATTTCGAAGATATGACTACGGATAGAAATGTGTTTGTATCAAATTTGGCTCAGAAGGTTGATATAGAGGTCACAGAAGATGGCACTGTTGCGGCAGCCATTACTGAAGCAGAATTACAACCAAGAATGATGACAGAAGAATTTATTGCGAACAAACCATTCTTATTTATGATTGTGGATAAAGAAATTGAAATACCGCTGTTTGTTGGTGCTTATACTAAACCTAGAGTATTTTAGTAATTGTAATTATAATAATAAATACATTTCTTTATAAGTATTTTCTTTTATTTTTTTATTTATTCTCTACTTTCTAATAATCTTTCTCATTCCTTAAGAGGGGTGTCGGGCTGGAGTTTTCCATACAAACGCAGTCCCGTGTTTCCTCCCTAGATAATGCATCTAGAACAAAATTTCTTTTTCATAAATTGTGGATCTGAGATCTGCTATGGCCATGTTCCCCCTTTTTATTTTCAATATAATAACAATAAAGAAGATATGACGTATTTTCTCTTCTCTATACAAAATTAAAATGTGACATAACTTATTAATTGTAAAGATACTAGCTGTGCCCCGCGGTTTCACCCGCGTAGTTCCCGTTCTTGTAGGAATTTCGGAATAAAACATAGCCTATGTTTTTCCCCGGACCATAAGCTACCCTTGTACCAAATTTCAAGTCAATCGGTTAAGTAGTTTAGCCGTGAAAAGGTAACAGACAGACAGAGTTACTTTCGCATTTTTTATATTAGTAGGGATTGAAAAATAAATTAAAAAGAGGGATATGGCCATTGCAGGTCCACACTTTATGAAAAAAGAATGTTTGCTCTAGATGCATTATCCAGGGAGAAAACACGGGACCACGTCTGTATGGAAAGCTCCAACCCGAAAGCACGACCCCCCCCTAAAAATGTGTACACACACAGCATACACAGACAACATTTGTAACAATGGAAACTTCACTGGTTAAAGTGTTAGCTTAAGTACATTATTAATTGTTAAATATAGTACTGTTTGTTTCCCAAATAAAAAATAAATAAATAAAAAGACATTTGAGGACACATAAATGCATTATGAATATGTATATGCGTTTGATATTTTGATGTTTCCCATCCAGGAATAACACAGGATACTTTTAATCACAAAGTTCCCGCGGGGTTGGGATTTCCACGGGTGAAACCGTAGAACATTAGTCTTACCAATATTTGAAAGAGGAAAGATAAGATTGTTTGTAAGTATGTTTTTTTGTATGCTCCGAAACAACAGACCGGTTTGAAAAAATATTTCAATACTAGCTGTGCCCCGCGTAGAACCTTATGCCGTGGGAAGTTTGGGATAAAAAGTATCCTATGTGTTATTCCTAGGTATGAGGAACATCTGTACCAAATTTCATTAAAATCCATTCTGTAGTTTTTGCGTAAAAGAGGAACAAACATCCACACATCCACACTCACAAACATTCAGCTTTATAATATTAGTAGGATTAGATAGTTTCTCAGAGAGTTACATAGGCTATATACATTTATTATAAGTGTATTTTATACCGGGATGCCCACGGAAACGGGAACTACGCTGGTAAAACCGCGGGGAGCTGCTAGTCACTAAATAGTATAAAACAAAGTTGCTTTCTCTGTCCCTATGTCCCTATGTATGCTTAAATCTTTAAAACTACGCAACGGATTTTGATGCGGTTTGTTTAAATAGATAGAGTGATTCAGTGGGAAGGTATTAGCATAATTTTATCCCCATATTCCTACGGGAACGGGAACTACGCTGGTAAAACCCCGGGGCGCTGGTAGTTGATAATAAATACGGTAAATCATTATCAAATGTTGTGTTTTTTTGCAAGTCTGTTATGATTAAGATGACCTTTTGTCGCACGATAAGGTACCGAGTAAAAACCTACTGTTTCTGTAAAATCCAGCGACAAATTAGTTATAATTGTTATCAACGTTTGTTTTGAAACAGATACCTATACCGGTCATGGAATTGCCAGATTATTGAAGAGGGCTAGTTATTTGCTAGGTTTAGGCTACACATTTATTCAGCTTATGGGGATTGGAGATCCCCATTTGAAAAGGGAGGATCCTCCGATCAGACGGGGGTAAGACTATAGATCTCCGATACCTGAATTTAATGATGCTGTTTATTTGAGGGTATTTTATGTTTCTCATTATAACCCATAAAAACTGTTTTTAGAGTAAAGAAACGCATTATAAATTAATTACGACAAAAATAAAATCCTATAGAAATACGTGAAAAATCACAGATTATGTCGTCAAACTAGGATTAGAGACCAGAGAGAATCCTGGTCGTGATCCTTATTCTATGTCATCAAATCATAGAGATCACAGAATATACAGCCTTTTGATTTACATCGTTCAGTCACTCAATTCGTTCACCTATTCACTAATTTTCTTTAATTCTTTTTAACTTTCATACAGAACTCTCCGTAAATATATATTTTTAACGCTTCACCGGCCACTGCCGCGGCACGCTCGCTTCGCTCGCTCGGCTCGCGCGTTGTGTGGTCGCAGTTCTAACATAACCTAACCAAAATGTTGACCTATTTGAATAAAACCTAATCAATTTTTAGAAACTTTTTGTCTATGTATGATTTGACAACTCAATCTATCGTTCAATTCATCTTTGAATTGTTTAGTCCATAGAATAAGGATCACGACCAGGATTCTCTCTGGTCTCTGGTAGTCTCTGATACCCTAGATACAAGCTAAGGGCTCAGTTAGGGGTCAGTTGCTATAATGAGATGATGTAGTGAATGATTATGTTATGTTATTTAAGGTGGCAGAATTCGCAGACAAGCTTCGGTATCATCATTTATTCTTCGTATGTTGATATTAGCTAAGGGGTGCGATGGATAAGCGAGGGGTGTCTACGATATTTATCTGAACATGCATTATGGAATCCACGTGCCTGCGGTATTCAATTATAGGATCAAATATAAATCAGTTTATTTCTTGAATATTATTAATGGTATTGTATTTTATTAAAAACTAGCGGTGCCCCGCGGTTTCACCCGCGTAGTTCCCGTTCCCGTAGGAATATGAGGATAAAATTGCTAAAAACCTTCCCACTGAATCACTCTATCTATTAAAATTAACCGCATCAAAATCCGTTGCGTAGTTTTAAAGATCTAAGCATACATAGGGACATAGGGACAGAGAAAGCGACTTTGTTTTATACTATGTAGTGAAAATGAGAGAGAACCAAACCGAGTTTGTTGATTATTCTAGGCTGATGTAATTTCCGAATCAGTGGTAGATTTACAAATATTTTAGTAAAATATTTGAAATAATTAATCGCCCACTAAGTACTTCGCATTTTTAATGAATCACTACATAGTACAAAACAAAGTCGCTTTCTCTGTCCCTATGTCAATATGTATGCTTAGATCTTTAAAACTACGCTACGGATTGTTTTAATAGATAGAGTGATTCAAGAGGAAGGTTTTTATTTATCCCCACATTTCCACGGGATCGGGAACTACGCGGGTAAAACCGCGGGGCACGCTAGTATATGATAAATGAAGATGTTTGGGGAAGATCTTTGCCCAGCTGTGGGACACTATAGGTTGACAAAAAAATATATAAATGACATGTAGTTCTAACTATACAAAAAAACTGTTTCTGCAACCCCCAGGAAGGGATGTAAAAACAATTTCAAAATGTTTTTTAGGAAAATATGCAAAAGACTTGGTTGTTGTAAAGCAAAAAAAATTGAACTCGCTTTGGTTTAGGATGTAACTCTTGTCGCATGACAGACAGACGGCGTAGCGACTTTGTTATATACAAAAAGTTATAAAAAAAAAAGAAATCCATTTAATTCAGGTAACACAGACCCATAAAACGATACATTTCAAATTGCATATTACATTATTTAAAATTATTTATAAAATCCATAATAAAATCTAATTAAAAAAAAAAATCACACAATTTTTTTATGTAGTGATTTGTTTATATCTAAGTACGCACAAATATCATAAAACTAACATAAATATTATCTACTAGCTGTGCCCCGCGGTTTTACCCGCGTGGAACCTTATCCCGTGGGAATTTTGGGATAAAAAGTATCCTATGTGTTATTCCTATGTATGAGGAACATCTGTACCAAATTTCATTAAAATCCATTCAGTAGTTTTAGCGTGAAAGAGGAACAAACATCCATACATCCACACATACAAACATTCGGCTTTATAATATTAGTAGGACTAACAATAAATAAATATTAAAAAATCCATTTGCTACATCGTTATCATTTGCCACCAGCCACAGATAGGGGTTGAAATCTATCAATAAAGGTGTTCCCAGGGGTATTAACACCCCCTAACAAGTCAAGTGGTGCTAATATCATACAATACTAACACTGACACGTGACTTTGGCGCTATTGAAATGAAATTAACTATATTTGGGGGTGATTTTTATTATAATCCCTTATATTTATTCATGCGGACGAATTGTTATTTTTTTATTGGGGTATGTGGATTTGCTAGGGTCAAGATTTCGCATGGATTTTCTTATTTATGCTACTGGGTGAGCCGTTTTACATGGGTTAATTTTCGGGTAGATTTTCTAAGATTTTCAAACTTTGACTTACACAATATAAGGATTATCTAATTTGGTTCAGTCGATTATCTCGGTCTGTGTGTGTGTGTGTGTGTGTGTGTGTGTGAATGAGTGTGTGCGTAGTTTCTGATACCCTAGATACAATTACGAACATAGGTTAGGGGTCAGTTACTATAAATGATGTAGTTAATGATTATGTTATATTGTATTATATTTAAGGGGAATAATAGACATTGATTTTTTATCCCAAACATCCAAAAATATTGAGAATTATGCGGGTAAATCGCGATACACAGTTAAGTAATATTTATTTAAAATACCTATCCGGTTTTAAATATCCGCGGTTACACCGGCATAGTTCCCGCTCACGTAGGAATAAGGGGATAAAATAATACCAAAAACCTATATCTAAATACTTATTAAACAAAACCGCTTCTAGGATAGATAAGGGCAGACAGCGACTGCGACTTTTTTATGCTATGTAGTAATATTTTTCATCTACGGCACAACAATCCTTTTTTTAAATTCTATCACTTAAAGAGTTCATAAAACTGTTAAACAATTAATTAGATAAGAAAGTTTCCATATTTTCCGGTGCCTTCATTGTTAATCGCTTTTAAACTTCTATAATCCGTTCCGCGGATTTTAATTAAACTTTTTTTTTCTTTAATCTTCTTTTTTTAGAAAACTTCTGGTGATTTTTTGGGTTATGGGTTGGAAAAATTACAAAATAAGGAAGTACCTCTAATTTGACTGCCATCCGTAAGTATGCGGGTTCGATTCCCGTGCGGGATGAATATTTGTGTGAACCACAAATGTTTGTCTCGGTCTGGGTGTGTGAATGAGTGTGTGCGTAGTTTCTGATACCCTAGATTTAAGTTACGAACTTAGTTAGGGGTCAGTTACTACGAGTATAATGAGATGATGTAGTGAATGATTATGTTATGTTATTTATAGATTTTCTTCTTTCTTACTTTATTTTAGCTTTTTATGGAATATTAGTTTGTATGGTACGTGTAGCAACTGCTATCATCTTCATATCATAACACAGAAAAACATAATGAAAAACATGATCAGGTCAAACCATATCAAACCCAGATTTGTTACAAACTAACAAAATATGCAGTTGTTAAGCAAAACCCTATTAATATACGAATTCGAAAACAAAACATACGAGTATAAAAATAAGAATTCTATACAGCTGTTTATCTGATTATCCTGGTCCTGAAATTATTCATTGTATATTTTAGCGCCATCTTGTGACGAATAGAATAAACATTAGGAGAACTTTAAAAAACCTTGCCAATAAGGGTTCTGATTCTATGATGGCACTAAAAAGTTCCACACATATTTCATAGATGGCGCTTATAGCAATAACTAACATTTTCTTTAGGTTATGTAGAGAAAACCTTTGAGACTATATTATAGAGGTATTAATATAAAAGGGAAATAAAATATCATTATTTTATTAACAAATATTTCTAATTTATTGAGGCATTATAGCTTAGTCACATATTCTACAAGATTCATAATAATATTATATTACTACTTATTCTACTCGCTTTAAATATTTAAGCTAATAAATAAATTTATTTTTAATATACTTTTCTTTGAATAACGACATAAATCACTTTAAAAACATCGTTTCACACAAAATTATTAAGTTTCATTCTGAAGAAAATAGAGTTCGCTCAATATTCAAACATATTGATAACAGCGCCTCTGGCGGGCAATAGCTGAACTAAAATATTTTCTTTTTTTCATGTAACAATATTTAATTTTCATTAATTAATTATTTCAGAACATATTTAAGTTCTTTAAATTATTAACATTTTTGTACCCACACAATATTTACGAAGTTATTATTATTAATTATTGTCATATTACTTCGCAATTATTAATCAAACTTCGCAAAAAATAATAATGTCATTTCCACTTCTCTACACATTTCAATTGAATAAATAAATACATTTAATTTGTTATAAACTTTGAATAAATTCGTCAAAATTATTTTTATTTTAGTATTCTTAGTGATTTTTATTTATTTTAATTATTGTCAGAAGTATTGTCATGCCACTTTTATTCTAAGAAGTAACTTCGTTGCAAGATTTGAAAAGGACAAGTATAATAAAGATTTATTTATATTTGTACATTAAATTGTAGTTTAATAAAATACTAAGCTAGTTAAAGCCACGCTATCTTATAGCTACATATTATTAATGTTGATTAATTTTGTATGACACAACCGAAGAACTTCGGAAAAAAAAAAACGAAGTAACTTCAACATACAACTTTAGTATGAATTTTCATCGCATTATTAATGTAAAAAATGTCTAGAAGTTTATGTATATTCAAATTAATATAATTTTATGTGATGAAGAAATAAAAACTTTGAATAAATGTAGATAGTTAATTAATATAGTTAGCCTGTGGCAGGCATTATGTGAACTAAATAGGTTTAAATGTAACTTAAAAATAATAAATATTTATTACTTCGTTTTTTTTTTTTTATTTAAAAAGCGAAGTTTCCGATGTCCTATTATTAATACTTTGATAACTTCTTGTCGATTTTGTCATACATTATTAATAATTACAATAAATAACAGTTTCTCATATAAATTTATTTATCTAAAACTAAATCTAGAAAATACAGGCACACCCGCTAACACATCACGTAGCTAAAGCTGATTTATTAATAATAATCGAATTTAATAGAAGTTTTATAATAATACTATTATTAATAGTAAAAATAATTAAGTATGATAGGATTGAAGTTTTAAGGTAAATTTGAAGATTTTTTCAACAATTATTATTTGCAAGAAAAACAGCTTTTTTAAAACTATTACAGTCATAAAATAAATAATAAATGAATAGATAATTTATAATAATAACACATATTTATTAGCTTCTTATAAAACATAATTACGTCGAAGAAAAACGTTTCAGAAGACGAAAGCTTTTCATTTATTTTCAACCTTTCACACAAATACTAAGTTTAGCAAGCAAGAATTTGGACTGGATTACTGTAGTTTAGTGCTCATAGTATTATAACAATATTAAGGGCCTATTTCACGATCTTCAAGTAAACTTCCGAGTACTCACAAGTTTTTTCTTTGTCACTTGATATAAAGTAAGAAAGAGACAAACCTTACTTAACTTGCTGAGTATCCTACTCGGAACTTTACTTGAAGATCGTGAAATAGGCCCTAAGTTTAATATGATATTTTCATTTAAATAATGCAAGTACTTATTTATAAATATGAAAGGCGATATTTTCGAAATTATTGGATTCATTTTTAAGAAATTTTCTCATATTAAAGAAGTTTAGTGTAGAAATAAAGGAAGTTACAAATATGAATCACGGTTTTTAATACATACAACCTTGAGCCCATAAGGATAGTTATTATTTAGAAGAAAAATCTCAATTATGTTAAATAAGTACTAAACTACAGTAAACCAGCCATATAGGGAAGTATCTTATCAAGCATTATTATTTTTGTCATTTAATTTATATATTATAAAAAATCTAGAAAATGTATAAATTCACAACCTATTTAATTTGTCTATTAATTCATTTTAATAAAGATTTATTATTATTTTGAATTATTCCCTAACTTCCGTTAGTAAATGCTAATAATGGCAAATTATTAATTTTAATAATAGGATTTTTTTATTACATACCGCGGGGGTGTAGGCCTTCTAGAATAAAGTGTTTATTTTAATAATAAATAAATATTATTATTTTTAAACATTATTAAAAGTTTACATTCGCGATTTGGCGATAACTTTACATAAAATTAAAATAAAATGAAAACATAAGTTTATATAAAACATTTTTTTTTTTATTAAATACCATATTTTTACTTCGCATTAATGGTTATTAGAACTGGGATATAATATAGCCAAATTGTCTATCATTGTTTGTATTATATTAAGTACCTATATAAGTATTTAGATATAATGTATTGACGAAGTAGTTTTCATAATCAGACAGTGTTTTTTTACAATTCAATTACATTTTTATTATTAAGCGAAACGTACGTCATTGTTTATAATTAATATCTTTTTACAGGATATTTGTCCAGTGCAGAGCGAGACGCCGTCACGGGCGCACCGCACTCATTCTCCTGATGAAGGCCACCGAATGTGGCTGAAACTAGTCGAGGGATTCGACTTATAGGTACGTGTAAATATCCCGTAAAACGATATCAATTTTATTTATTTATTGCGACGAATTCCGCCATCATTTGAAAAATTAAACCTTGGAGAAGATCGCTATATTTTATCCCAATTAAACAATCACAAACTCAAGTAAATCCACAAGATGTTTTGATAAATTATTTTAATAAATTAATATTTTTTCATAAGTCGTGTCATTTAATTGGTCAATATATTTTTATTTGAATCAATATAAAGGCTTACTTTGGCAGGTTCAATGCTATACCTACGTTATGGACATTTTTTTAATTTTGAAAATATTCTTTTAGAGCCAGCGTAATTAATTTTCTGTAAATTTATTTTTTGAGATAGAACCCAGCGGTGATCTGGTCTCGGATTCAATACCTGGATCAAGTAATTAAAGCGAGTGAAACCACGGGACATATCTAGTCAATCAATGACGATGGCTCCAAAACATATAGGACAAACAAACAATAACTATATAATTATTATTACTTTAAATACAGCAAAAACTATTTCTATGTCTAAACACACAACATCTTTTTCATAAGGTTGGTAAAATTACAATTTGAGACTTTATTTTGTTTTGTTCCCTTATATTTGTATTTAATAAATAAATAAGCAAACTTGTAAATAAAATGTATGTCATATATATTTGAAACTTATTTTTATATATAATGTATAAGTAATTATATAAGTTAGGCCATATACAGGAACAAAGCATTACAATTAACTTAAAAAAATACACGGAGCATGAAATTCCACCCGTAACACGGAATCTCCGCCCCATTGGCCGCTTTCCGCGGAACGGAAAATCGCGCGCAGCGAAATAATTTCAAACAAACCTTATAAAAACATTTTGTTTTTTCTCTTTGATTTCCCGCAAAACAATTAATGGCTACCACTTCATTAGACAATTCACAATTTAAATTATTTAATGATATAAATTAATAATATTAAAAATAAATGCGCGAGTGTTTTTGCATAATCCGTTTTTTTTATTTTTCACAAACGAAAATAACCTATTTTTATAAATAAAATTCATATCATAAGCGACCTCTCATTTCGATTTTCTCTTAAACGTACGTAAAACCGCGGAGCATAACTAGTTTAAATATGTTTCTTTACAATTAAATTCTAAAAGAAACTATTTCTCGTCTAAAAGAACCTGCGTTTCTCAATCTTTGCAATAAACGTTGAGAATATCAGGCTTTTAACTGTTTCTAAACTATTTTATATAATAGTAACATTTTTATATATGTTTTTTTCTTATTAATTAATTATTGTCTTAATTTTATTGTCATTATGATAAAGATAGGAAAGCTCGACAATTCATAATCAATTATCTCTCTGTCTCTCTTTTACTTATGATGTTAAAACGAGACAGCAATTGTTATTGTAGAATTATTTTTGTTTGATAAAGTCTAAACCATACTAAGTCATTATACATTGCCAATCGTAGACAAATGCAACCAAAGAGATTAAATATTTTATGTATTCTTTACCCAAAACAATTTTTTTACATTATTTCGAGTAAAAGACACGGAAAAAAATACGAAAAAAGTTATAATAATAAAAAAAAAGGTTACGTACTTTTCGATCCTAAATTAAACAATAAAATTGTAATATACATACGTACCTATTTTTCTTCTAATACTTAGTATGGTTTAGCCCTAAATGCGTTTTTCTATTCAATTTTTTTCATAAATATTTATAGAATCTTCTATTTGGTCTAGGGAGAGAGTAAAACGACCAAATAAATCGAAAAATAGAAATATTAAACCATTTTTGATAGAATTTTAGATATGGGAAGGATATGCGGATAAGTTATCGCTAAAGTCTAAACCACCATAAAAATATGACATGGCGAAGAGTTTTTAAAGTTTTTTTTTAATAAGCACAGCCAAAATTTTGCGGTGGATTCGGTATAATTTTACTACTTACTTTTAAGGTACAATTCCAAGACGGGCCGCAGACCGCAAATTGCAACCGCAAACTGCAAGCGACACCACTTGTTTCTATCAACGTCTATGAAATTGATTCCGAGCGCGGCTACACTGCTGCATGCAGTCGCGACGCGCTCGGAATCAATTTCATAGCTGTTGATAGAAACAAGTGTTGTCGCTTGCAGTTTGCGGTTTGCGGCCCGTCTTGGAATTGTACCTTTATTATTTTAATTATTTATTTCTTTGGTTTGTTATAACTTGGATTGCTTTAAAAATACAGATTCCTAATGAGTAAAAAATAACAAATCAAAATATTTTTTCTTTCTTCCTTTCTTTTTTTCTTCTTTTAAAAATGAGTAAATCCGAATATTACTCTCACTGATAGAATAATGTAGTAAGGTAAGAATAGCTGCAGAAAAAACACTTAAAAACCGAACTACTCCCATGCTATCTCTATCATTCATAAGAAAAATTAAAGCAGAGTAAATGAGACAAAAGAAGATTTCAAAAAGAGATTTTGTTAACAATTTCAATTATTAATCAATGCAATCCAAGTCACAACAAACCTGTCGTATATTGTACAGTACACAAATCAACAATCCTACCTCTTAGGCGACAAACTTTGTACATAATTGGGGTCCATTTCATCCAGATCCTTCCCTTTAGTCTCCGGGACACAGCAAACAACAAAACATAGTCCACCGACACTAATAGACGCGTATAACCAAAAAGCCCCATGAAGACCTAAAGCTTGTTGAAAGTCCACAAAAGTTTTAACACCAACAAAAGCACAGAGGTAACTAAAAGCTGTCGCCATTGCGCTACCAAAAGCGCGATATTCTAAAGGAAATAATTCGCCAATCAGAAGCCAGGATATCGGACTCATGCCCAAAGAAAATGCTATAGTGAAAACTAGAACGCAGAGCAAAGGAATCCAGTCGTTCTGTCCCAACGTTTGATGGAACATAACATTTTGAATCCTCTGATTCCGATGCACCTCTTCGTAATAAGCGTAACTCCCGAACCCAGCTAAGGCCATTGACATAAGCACTGAACTGACAATCAGTAATGGAAGACGTCCGACAGTATCTATGAGCAAACCAGAAAGGCATGACGCTAGCAACTGCACAAAAGATACAGCAATAGCTGCTCCGTGAGGGTTCATACCTCCGAAAGTCTTTCGAAATATCGGCACAGCGTAAAAAGAAAACGCGTGAGCACCAGAAAATCTTTGAAACATCATCAGTCCGCACGTTACTAGGATAGGACCTAGCAGCCTATTCATGGTACGGACATCTAAAGAATACGGGCTGGACCCTTGACGTTGGCTAAAATTCTTGCTGGCTAAAACGTTTGTTCTGATCGTGGCTAATTCTTGAGCAACGTCTGAATTTGGACCTCTTAGCCAGAGCAGACTTTTGTAGGCTTCTTCGTCTTTTCCTATAAGCACGAGGTAGCTTGGAGTTTCTGGGATATACAAGATTGTGCAGAATAATAGCAGTGGGGCTGCAGAGATGCACAATGCGAGTTGTTGCCAGTCGAGATACGCTCCTATAGTGAAGCTGAACAACACTCCAAGATGGCCGACTATCTTGAGAACAGCGCTCAAACATCCGCGTATGTCAGGCACTGATATTTCACTGATGTATACCTGGAATTAGACAAAACACTCAATTATTCACTTAGGAAATACATTTTTGTGAATACTTAAATTGAAGTATTGATTTCTATTCAGAAGTATTTAAACTATTTTTATACAAATAGCTATGTACCCGTAATTTTACCCACAAAATCCCCATTATCTTTCG
The DNA here is from genome assembly GCA_958496195.1 of Timandra comae. Lineage (NCBI taxonomy): Eukaryota > Metazoa > Arthropoda > Insecta > Lepidoptera > Geometridae > Timandra > Timandra comae. The sequence goes on along the minus strand of OY292377.1, from coordinate 1,266,073 downwards.
GTTTTTTGGTAATATTTGTAATAATTCTTTCCGTATCCTTTCAGTATTGATGCGTACAAAACATAAATAAATAAGTGAAATCGAAAGTAAGTACATTTTTCTTTTCAATCACACCAAACGAATCTCATATTCCGTTTGAGCTATATTCTTAGAAAAATATCCAAACTTTTCCTTTTACATACCTGTATTACTTACTTAAATACCTATGTACCTAGGACCTATCTATTATTTCTCTTTACAATACCTTAAATACCTTAAATAGGGATGTCGACTAAAAAATCTAATTAGTCCGTCAGATAGATTTCGCAAAAATATTGGACACATATTTTCTCTTTTTTGATACAAACAAATAATTAAGACGATATAGTGCATAGGAAACTCGTGTGACGTCACAGCTACATACATTTTTTACCAAGAATTATCGTCACAAGCCCCCACTCCTAAACTTTAATGCGTTATAACTAAGTCAGTTATTAATTTGATAAAACAAAAAAATACGTGTATAATATTTTCTCGAAATCTATCTGACGGACTAATTAGAATTTCATTTTGTTTACTTTACCTAGTCGACATCCCTATTGCCTACCTTTAACAACTTCTCCACCCACTAATTGTCCAAATTTTAATGACAAAACCCAACTTTGCCTACAAAAATAAACAAATTACGGCTATAAATCTGGGGGCACGGCAGTGCCCCCCGCCAAGTCGAGCGCGAAGCAAACACTGCCGTACCATCCTTTACAGGAACCATTTCGCCGCATTTTCAGGCCCCTATTTGAGAACCTCTGGATAAGCCCAGAACGCTGAAATTTTCGTCATCCAGTAAGCTATACAATCACATACTTAAAATAAAATTTCAAGTCTGTAGGTCATTTAGTTCCGAAGTTAAGCGAAAGCAAAGTTTCGTATTTATGACAGACACTCACTCACTCACTCACTCACTCACTCACTCACTCATGATCATCAAAATAGAACTAGTACTTCCCATAAACCTAGAGAGCTGAAATTTGGTACAGAGTTAGGGTTTAATGGCCACATAAAGGGAAAACTATAAAAACAAGGATAATCGAACGGGAACGGGAATTATACGGGAACGGGAATGGGAATTGTAACTCAAGAACGGCTGAATTGATTTGGCTGAAAATTGGTGGGGAGGTAGCTTAGAACCAGGAAAAGGACATAGGATACCTTTAATCCCGAAATTCCCACGGGATTGGGAACGGGAATTTTGAAAATCAAGAACGGCTGAATTGATTTGGCTGAAAATTAGTGGGGAGGTAGCTTAAAACTAGGAGAAGAACATAGAATACTTTTAATCCCGAAATTCCCACGAGAATGGGAACGGGAATTTATAACTCAAGAACGGCTGAACTGATTTGGTTGAAAATTGGAGGGGAGGTAGCTTAAAACCAGGAAAAGAATATAGAATACTTTTAATTCCGAAATTCCCACGGGATTGAGAACGGGAATTTATAACTCAAGAACGGCTGAATTGATTTGGCTGAAAATTGGTGGAGAGGTAGCTTAGAACCAGGAAAAGCACATAGAATACTTTTAATTCCGAAATTCCCACGGGATTGGGAACGGGAATTTATAACTCAAGAACGGCTGAATTGATTTGGCTGAAAATTGGTGGAGAGGTAGCTTAGAACCAGGAAAAGCACATGGAATACTTTTCATCCCGAAATTACCACGGAAACGCGAACGGGAACTACGCGGTTGAAACCGCGGGGCATTTAATAATAAAATACTACTCCTAAAAAGAAAAAAAATGTGTCAAATAAGAAAATCTAATAAAATAAATCAATATAAACACGTTTCAACAAAAATAAATGAAATCCCACCAAAAACATTCTGTAAAAAAATAGCCAAGTCTCGATGGAGCTGCTTGTTTATCTCTAAAAAGTAATGAAATCTAGACAAACTCGTGCCAAGTCTAAGGTTCCTTACTGCGATTTCTTTATTATTATAGTTAATGTTGTGTGACTTGGCCGTTGAGCATTGTTTAAAACGTTAGTAGTGGGTACAAGTCAATTTTGTTTACACGTAATGTTATTAAATTATTAAAATGCGCAGCTTCATCAAGCGTACAATTGACTGGATATTGAATCAACGTTTTTCAAGTGGCAATTTTCTATCGTCAATGGGTAGCGGTTCTGGCGACAGATTGGTGCAATAGTGTCATGGAGCACCTAGTTTTGTACCTTTGTGTACATGTGTACCCTTCAACGGCCAGGTCACACAACATTAACTATAATAATAAAGAAATCGCAGTAAGGAACCTTAGACTTGGCACGAGTTTGTCTAGATTTCATTACTTTTTAGAGATAAACAAGCAGCTCCATCGAGACTTGGCTATTTTTTTACAGAATGTTTTTGGTGGGATTAAAGTATTACAAAAACCTTGGACCGAGGCAATTTACTTACAATTTGACAGTTCTTTTCAAAGTAACATTTCTTCAAAGTTTAATGTAATTTACATTATTTTTTATTTAAGTTCGTAACTGCTATTAGTACAAACTGGATCTCATTATATTTTCATACTCAGTGATAAATTAAGTTATTTAACTGAGAAGTTTCTCTTATGGGGGCAGATTTTCTAAATTAGACAGAGTACTGGACGCGAGGGGTGAAGTAGCGGGTGTAGGGAGGGAGAGGGGGGTAGTTCAAAACTCTTGAAACTTATGTCGAGCTTAAGGCTTTATCAATTACGAGTAGGGTGCGCATGGGGTTGGTGATCTGGGGAATAATTATTAATGTAAGATTAAGTTTCATCCCACTATTACTTTTCTTTTCATCCTGCACCCTGGGCCCTGATTCTCTATCTAAACTATTAAGCCGTGATAATGCTACTCAAATGTATTTTAATATCGACATTATGACCGTTTTTTTTGTCATTTGTTGTCATTTTGGTATTCTCTTAGTGAAAACTACTCCGCTGACTCAATGGCTCCATAAAACTTAGATGGTAACAATATTCTGTCATTTATTTGACAAAAAAAATAATTGAATTTTTATATGCAACAAAGACCATTGAGACACCATAGCCATATCAATAAATTTTAGCAGAATACCAAATTTCTGACAGTCTCGTTATGGTGCCTCAATATCAACATATTGTCTGATCAATAATGTCAAATTGCAGACTTAGGCCCCTGGTCTATCTGATGGAAGCCTCGTCTAGTGCGGTGGAGGTGGCTTCCTTTTGGCAGGAGAAAATTTAACTGTTCAAGTGTTTTGGATAAACATGATACGACGAATGAATTTGCATTTTCAAGAGTAGAATATTAATTAAACGCAAAAGTTATCTATGCCAACTTTGGTTACTCTTTCTGTAAAGTATCGCCCTGTACGATCTCTTACTATTACAATAAGCGACATCACCATTGCGTTATAGTGATCTCAAAAAAATTAATATATCAAATATTTGAGATAGATTGATTATCCGACACCGTAATCGAACCTCAAACTTCTAGTTTGTCAGGCAGGAGCATAATAAATTCTTGTGAAAATCCGAATATATTTGGGCCAAATTCTAACGTGAAACTAAACAATACATACAACAAAGTAGCAAGTATGTAATATGTAGAACAACTTAACCAATAAAATGTTGAACCTTTTAACGCCAACCGAACAATTTTCCTGGAAATCCCGAAAATTCCAAATCCATCGTTTCCCTACATTGCGTAGACATGCGGGTCGCTAAATTACTTTCTTATCCATCCGATAAAGACCTCAAGATCCTTATTCCCTAAGCAATAGAGTTCAAAATAGCAAAGAATTCCCTTTAAAACTTGATCGCTTGTGAATAATTGTGATTTTCGATGTTTAGTTATGTAATGAAATATCTGTTATCAATTCAAGTAAGTAATGGGATTAGGAACTTTTTACGTTATTTGGATGTACTTTTTTTACTTTTTCTGAAGATTTTCTTGATTTGAATTTGGAATAAACTCAATATTTTTTGTTTCTTTATTTAACGTTTTCTTGTGTTCTGTATTTGAATCGTTATTAAGTTATGCGACTTTTAAAGGAGGAGGTGCCATGTACCTTATGATTTAAATCATAAGGTTGCAATTTTAAGTTTTTTTTTTTGCATTCATTTCGAATGTCTAAATTTAATATTAACTAACGGCGCCCCGCGGTTTCACCCGCGTAGTTCCCGTTCCCGTAGGAATATTGGGATAAAATTATTCCTTCCCACTGAATCACTCTATCTATTTAAACAAACAGCATCGAAATACGTTGCGTAGTTTTAAAGATCTAAGCATACATAGGGACAGAGAAAGCGACTTTGTTTTATACTATGTAGTGATGATAATATTTATTTAATACTTATATCTTTATATATTTATACATTTATATAACATATAAAGCCAATATAATATTATGTTTGTACGGTGAACAAGTTTCACTCGAGTTTTCCCAGAAATGGTACCTAACTACGCTAAATCGATTTTCCACGTAGACTTACAGCGTGGGCGTGAGATATCAGCTTTCATATTAATTTGAGTGATTGGTTTATACCTAGTACTTTATACCTAGGTGATGGATATGGATCATACATAATGGATATTTATACTATTAACATCTCTCATTTCTCTTTTTATGTATTCCGTGACGCCCCCTAGGGCACAACTGAAAATCAGTGCTGTGATCCTTGGCCTGCCCTTGATCACAGTTATTTGCTGAGTTGTGTCCTTTTGGACAACACACTTCAACATTTATAAGAATAGTGTTTAAAATATTGTTTATGTAATTGTTAGTTTTTGTGTGAAGCCCAAATAAACGTTTTTCTTTCTTTCTTTCTCATTTAATACATCAGACTGTGACAAGGCAGCAGTAGACCCGCGGTTTCACCCGCGTAGTTCCCGTTTCTGTGGGAATTTTGGGATAAAAAGTATCCTATGTTCTTTCCCGGACTATAAGCTACCCCTGTACCAAATTTCAAGTCAATCAGTTCAGTAGTTAACCGTGAAAAGGTAACAGACAGACAGAGTTACTTTCCTATTTATAATATTAGTTAGGATTAGGATTGTTGCTATACATCATCTGTGAAAAAACTGTCTAGCTATCACGGTTTATAAGATACAGTTTGGTGGCAGACAAACAGGCTGATGAGCGGAGTCTTACGACGGTTTCTAATATTCGATCTATGGTGGAGACAATCATTCAATACATCATCTTATTACAGTAACTGACCCCTAACTAAGCTCGAAGCTTGTATCTAGGGTATCAGAAACTACGCTCACACTCATTCACACACACACACCCAGACCGAGACAAACATTTGTGGTTCACACAAATATTCACCCCGCACGGGAATCGAACCCGGAACCTTACGGATGGCAGTCCGGCATGGTGACCACTCTGCCATCGAGGTCGTCGATAAGAAAAGACGGCATACTACGCTACATAACATTGAAAAAAAAATTTTTTGTTTGGAGTAACTTGGGACTTTTTGGTGGAGTAAAATGTGACTAACCCATTGGTTATTGGGGCGGTAAAATAACAGATTTTGTTTTGTAAGGTCCATGGACAAGTAGGATCATAGATCTTATATTGGGGAACAGTCATTAGTAATGATCCCGTTTTTACCCTATCTCAAAATCAAAATAATTATAATATAATCATACCTGAGATAACATAGTCAATATAGAACAGCAGAATCCCCCCAGGAAAGCAGTGACACACATGACCCTGACCGACGTGGCAAGCACCGTCAGTAACCACGATATGCTGCAAGGAGCAGCTGCCAGGGAGAGCACTCGACGGCGCCCGTGACGCATCGCAGCACCGCCCGCCATGCCGCCGAATAGCGCTCCTGGAATGTTAGTATATGGGATAAATAAAAAGCACGGTCGTAATTCACATGAAATATCGTACGTTGACCTGTAGCTATGCATCTCTGTCGCACCTGCGTAAATTATAATGCGTCCCGCTCGCCATTGCATCCGTGCGAGCGGGACGCATTATAATTTAGATTATATAGACAGAGATAGATAGCTACAGGTCAACGTACGACATTTCATGTGAATTACGACCGTGGTGTAGTTCTAAATTCTACTTCTTCTTCGTGTCGATGCACAAGACTCAGGTTATGGGTTTCCAGTGAGAGGCCACTTCAATGGCATTGGGCTGGCAGTCCTTAAAGTCCACAAGATGGCAGGAATTCAAACAGGCTCTAATACTGCTAATACTCGTATTATAAACGCGAATGTAGGAGAGATGGGTGTTTGTTGCTCTTTCACATAAAAACTGGTGGGCCAATTTAAAATAAATTTTGTAAATGTCTCAATTTATTTTAGATTAACGGGATATTTACCGTGTAAGTATATTATTTATTTCGAGTTTACGATATTTAGACGCTGTTGCAAGCGCCATTATCACGGATGAACAGATTAACCAGGAATAGCACATAGGATACTTTTAGCCCAATATTCATGAAATGGGCTTTATGTGGATAAAACTGCGGAGCCCAGTTTACTAAGGCCTGATTACCCTAATTCAGGGTAGGCTCGAGCGCCTCGGCATGGACATAAAATGAGCTGATGATGATATAATATTAAAGAGCTTGTTTCTAACGTTGTCACGCCTAAATCACTGTAACTGATTTAAAAAATCTATATAAATCTGAAGAGTCTGAAGACTGCATTAAAATCCGTTTTGTTGTTTAAAAGATTTAGGGCCAATTTTTCCATCGCCAGATAACTTTGTTCGACGAATAACTTTGAAATTTTGACAGTTTGACAGTTATTTCATACAAAATCTGTCAAACGTCAATTTTATTCGTCGAATAAAAGTTATCTGGCGATGGAAAAATCGGCCCTTATTCGTACAAATTAATAGTGGGAGCGACTTTGATACTATGAAAAAAGGAAGTAGTAACGGAACCCTAAATCTATTGGAAACAGTCATTACCCTAACACACATTTAATATTCGGCCGATTTCCGAATCGATACAATTAGGTGTCGATAATGTTACTATTAATGGACGCTAATGGATAACGACAAATTGACCTACATCACGGAATGACATCACTTAGTACATAACATAACATAACATAATCATTCACTACGTCATCTTATTATAGTAACAGACCCCTAACTAAGCTTGGAGCTTGTATCTAGGGTATCAGAAACTACGCACACACTCATTCACACACACACCCAGACCGAGACAAACATTTGTGGTTCACACAAATATTCACCCCGCACGGGAATCGAACCCTTAACCTTACAGATGACAATCCGGCATGGTGACTACTCTGCCATCGAGGTCGTCAAGTACGCATATATACATAGGTATAAGTGAATAGGTATAAATAAAAACTAAACTGATTTGGCTGAAAATTGGTAGGGAGTTATTTTACAACCAGGAAAAGGACATAGGATACTTTGTATCCCGAAATTCCCACGGAAACGGGAACTACCCGAGCGAAACCGCGTGACACAGCTAGTAAGTTCTAAGTAAATTGTTATGCGATTATCCGATATAATAGTTTCAAAATAAAAGTTATATGATCTATCTCTTCATAATTAATGTTACTATATTTACTATCAAAATTTCTGAAGAAAAAATAGTAAATACCAAAAAGTGTGCGTTGGCCGGGAATCGAACCCGGATCAACTGCTTGGAAGGCAACTATGCTGACCATTACACCACCAACGCAGCTGATGTGGAGTTTCTAATAATAAAACCTATTTTTATCTATTCTTTATATTTATTCTGTTATCTAGGTATTTACACAATTGGTGTTATCACGATTATTATAATTGTGAATTCGTCACGATCTGTGTATAAAATAAGTATTTATGTAATTGAATAGATTATAAATAAGAAATTGTAACAGATCGACGTCATTTTAGTTACTGGAGTCTTAACAAAACGCCAGTTTTAGTTATTTTTAACCCCCGACGCAAAAAGAGGGGTGTTATAAGTTTGATGTGTCTGTGTGTGTGTGTGTGTGTGTGTATCTGTCTGTCTGTGGCATCATAACTCCCGAACGGATGAACCGATTTCAATTTTTTTTTTGTATTAACGGGGACTTACGTGCGAGTGTTCTTAGACATGTTTGATGAAAGTCGGTTGACCCGTTTAAAAGTAATGGGGGTTTGAAAGTAATTGTGTTGGGGGTTTTTAACATTTTTAATTTAATGTTTTTTCTATCTGTAGGTTTTATACACACAACAAACGATCTTACAACTAGGAATAGCTTAAACAATACTTTTTATCCTAAAATATTACCACACTAGCAGCGCCCCACGGCTTCACTCGCGTAGTTCCCGTTCCCGTGGGACTACAGGGATAAAATATAGCCTATGTCACGCACTGATAATACAGCTTTCCATTAGTGAAAGAATTTTTGAAATCGGTTCAGTAGTTTCGGGGCCTGTTCGTTACAAACAAACAAATCGTTCCTCTTTATAATATTAGTATAGAAGTATAGATTTTACAGAATGCTATACGAATTTCAACCCTAAATTATCACGGGATTAAAGAGACGCGTGTAAAACGTATCGCGGCGAAAGTATCTTTGGAAAATCCAGACGCCCAAAAATTTGAGATAAACATGTTGAAAAATTCTGCTACAAAAACGCCACGAAAAAAAACACGTAAAATCATCCATATTTTCAATAACGCTGACCACAAATCAGGAAGCGATAAAATGTAGAAAAAGGCATAAAAAGAACCTACTTATACATTTGTTACGGGCGCCCTTTCACGCCGTAGAGTAATTAAGGCCACAAAAGGTCAATAAGGGACTACCCTGACCACTGGGGACGAGGGGATTGTGATTAAATTTGCAGTTCGGAACATTGGTACCAGTTTTTTTGTTTTTGTATTGGGATTTTGAAGGGGGCGTGGTTAGTTTGTATTTTTTGTATGTGTACTGACGTTTTTGGCGATTTTGGCCCAATATAAAAATGATTGTATGACGATACTTTCAACGTGGTTAAAATATACTTACATACGTACTTATAAAGACAAATTTTGTACTTAACTAATTTTTAACACCCGACCCAAAAAGAGGGGTGTTATAAGTTTGACGTGTATGTGTGTGTGTGTATCTGTCTGTCTGTGGCATCATAGCTCCCGAACGGATGAACCAATTTTTTTTTTTTTTTTGTATTAAAGGGGACTTACGTGCGAATGTTCTTAGACATGTTTGATGAAAATCGGTTGACCCGTTTAAAAGTTATGGGGGTATGAATGTAATTTTGTTGGGTTTTTTTTTTAAATTTTTAGTTTAAGACTTTACACTCGATAATTGACGGTTTTTGTACTTTTTGATCTAGTCATATTATATGAAAAGCGTATTTTATATACATGCTTTTAGGTAATAATTAAAGGAAATATTGTCATCTAAGAAATACTCTGAGAAAAACAATATTATACAGAAAACTTAAAAAATATATCAAGAAAACTGAACATATGTTTTCTGAATTTCACGTTTAGCATTAACTTCCATGCCTTCCAATTCTAGTAATTCGACCAATTTAGCACTAAAAATTAAACAAACTTAAAGTCCTGATCCTTATTAAGGAAATACCCTGAGGAAAATTTAATTGTTATTATAATTATTATTGAAATCGAAAAAAATATAAAGTTAGAATTTGTAAAAATCACACTCAAGAAAATCGTAATTTACGTTGATAAATGATGCTCAAAACGTTATTAAAATTACCTCATATAATAAAAGAACATTTTCTACAACGATTATACTAAAAAAAAATCTCTAAATCAATTTGTCTTTTTTTCTATAAATATTTTAAAATCATCATAAAACTACTATAAAATCGGACGCACGAAACAATTCAAATCAGTCTGCCGCGAGGCTTTTTAGAGAGAGGACGTATCGCTTGTACTCAGCGTTTCACCTTCGCGGCGCGTACGAATTTTATGCAAGTAAGGGCTAGCGCTTACATACAACTTTTAGTTGAACAACTATTTTGTTGTGTATCATATGTTTAAAAGAATATATTAAAGCGCACATACAGTCAACTCGATAGTTGTTCGACAAAAAAGCCAAAAAGCTATATCGATTTGCTTTTGATTTAAAAGTTGGACAACTATCGATCAAGCGCTCAATTTGTATTGCATTGTATTGATGTGCGCAGACCATCGACTAAACAGTCGATCCGCGACTGACCGCGACTGCCAGTCTCGTATAAGCATTTGAAGCGGCGCCACGTCTCTTGTCGCCATGGCGGGAACTATTACGGACGATACGGAGGAGTTCATTAACAGCGTAGAAAAAAGGCCTGCGCTTTACTTAAAGAGTCTAAAAGAGTACTCAGACATCAATCTGAAGAAAAAGCTATGGGAGGACGTTTGCATGGAAGTCGTATCTGGATGGTTGGAATTAGACCCAGAAAATAAAAGGAAACGAGGTTAGTTTCGTACATTGTATTATTTATTTATTTAAAAAATCATTTTATACTATATCGTATTGCCAAGGTACAGAGCCTTGAGGAGAAACAAAATAAGACGTTAAGTATTGTCGGACATTTATACCTCCGGTGAGGTTTCTGCCTCTGTTGTCACCATGAGATATTATATTTTCTAGTGGAGCGTCATAGAACGTGTCTTTGAATTGTATTCCATCTTTCATTCGTACGAGGTTATGTAGTACACAACATGTTTTTATTATAGATTCTGCAAAATCTAGGTTTACATCGAGCCCTCTATGAAATATGCGCCATTTGTTGGCTAAAATACCAAAAGTGCATTCTACCATCCGGCGAGCTCTTGTGTGTCTATAATTGTAGACTTTTTTTTCATAAGATAAGCCCCTCTTAGCATAAGGACGTAAAATAGTATTGGAAAGCCCAAACGCATCATCAGCCACAAGATAAAACGGCATATTTTTCCCATTATCGTCATGGGGCAATATTCTTCCATTCGGAATATTCAAACTATTTTCCTCTAATCTTTTTCCCATATTTGAGTTTTTGAAAACACTTGAATCGCAAGAACCTCCATATGCACCAACATCAATATAAATAAATTTGTAATCGGCATCAGTCCAAGCCATTAACACCATAGAATGGTATTTTTTATAATTAAAAAATGAAGATCCAGAGTTATCTGGTTGAATTAACCGAATATGTTTGCCATCGAGGGCACCAATGACATTAGGGAAATTAGTTCGAGCATAAAATTGATCTGCAATTTGAACCCAATCTTCTTCTGTCCTTTGAGGCATGTACACTGGTTGCATTGTTGCCCAAATTTGATCACACGTATCTCTTACGATGTTTCTTACAGTTGTTGCTCCTATTCGATATGTAAATGAGAGGGTATTGAAGCTGTTGCCAGTTGCCAGATATCTGTAAAAAAAATATACGTATTACATAAAAATATACAGGGTGTAACGGAAAGGGGGTTTACACACCAAGGAAGTTTTAATCTACTTTAATCCCTTTATTATAGGAATAAGCTTCAACTTTTGTAATTATTATCTGTTAAATAGATAAATAAATATTGTATACATTTATAGGTGCAGAGGTCCAGCAGAAATGGCTTAACTTGAGAACCTGCTTTTCAAGAGAATTGAAGGCTCAAAAAACAACATCCGGGCAAGCGGCAAAGAAACGTCGAAAATATCGATATTTTGAAAAGTTGCTATTTCTAAAATCTTCATTAGCAGAACGACCCACTGATGGTAATCTAGATTCCACTGCAGCTGAAGCCGAAGATGAGACTGAAACCTCTGACACTATGGGCTCCAATGTACCTATAACACAAAATACAAGGAAAAAAAAAAATAACTCTGGTCCGAAGTTCGAAGAAACTTTGTTGAACATACTAAAAGATGATTTAGACGAAGACAAACATTTTGCTCTCTCTTTAGTTCCTACGTTACAGTCTATGACAGACGACGAAAAATTTCAAGCCAAAATTGAAATACTGCAAGTATGTCGAAGGATAAAAGCCAATAGACAACATACTCAATCTTCCGTAACACTTCCTTCACGTAACGTTTTATTACAGCCTTCCACAAACACTTTCTTACAACCTGGATATTATTACACTGGATCTACCCCACCTCATATTGACGCTTCTAGACCGGAATATATCCGACAATGCCCATCTACTAGCTCCCAAAACTCTGCGGATAGTTTGCAAAGCTACCTATCGAATTTCACACCTTCTCCGCACAGTCCTCTACTCGACTTGATCTAAAATTTTATTTAAGCTGCACTAACTCAATTACTGGCTGTAATTATTATTAAAATAAAACGTTGATTACTATATTATAAATGTGTTTTACTTACCTTAAAGTAACACTTAGTCTCTCTTCTACTGATATGGCGCATCTCCATCTTGTATCTTGGCGTTTTATAAAAGGACCCACGAATGAAATTATTTCATTAAACGTTTCTTCACTCATTCTATAATATTTGAAAAACTTGTCTGGGTGCTTTTTCAGCTTAGAATGTAACGTATGAAATATTCCACTAGATAATCTATCACTAAGTACAGGATGTACACAGTATCTTCTTTTTTTATCTCTCTTAAAATTTCTATAAAGCAAAGCACAAACTAAAACTTTGTTGTTAATTGACATGGTTTGTAAACACCTTGACTCGAGCGTTGCTGAATAAAGACTGGTCGATTTGAGAAGATATAAAATCGATAGTATACGCACTTCCATCAACTAAACTGTTCAGTTGAGTAGAAATCACGAAAAGTACACAACTCGACGAAACAGTTTAGTCGATGCAACAGTTGTATGTAAGCGCTAGCCCTAACTCATAAACACATTTTGATACTTGGTACGTATTTTTTTTTTGTTATATTATTTGTTGTTTTTTTTTTAAATATTAATATTGATTATTGTAAATATTTCAGACAGAATGGGTAGAAAAACAAAATTATTTTTAAACAAAAAAAGGATAGGATGTAATTTAGAAAGTCTGGCTTTAGCAAGAGCTAAAAGGTTGGTACCGAAAATTTATATTATACTCATACGTAACAAATATTTTTCAATATTCTTCTTAATCTTGTAACTAATAATTATCATATCATTAATTATCTTAATTTTTAAGTTTTTACAATATATATTATTATTATCCTACTAGTTCTACTTATACAACGTGGAGATGAAAATACAATAAAAAATTTAAACACTAATAATATATGGAGGAGTAACTTATTAGTCCTACATATATGGACTAATATTATAAGTGTTTTAATTTTTTATTGTATGCGTGTAATTTTTTAAAAATATTTTTAAAAAATCTAACAAAATAGCACGAAAATTATAACAAATCAGAACACCATTTGCAAATATCAGTTCACTAAACTGTATCATAATATAGTCCTGAAACAAAAGCGGTAACGGCGCGCGTGTGCTGAAATATTGTACCTATGTTTGTAATACGACGTGAATGGAGATTAGGTACCTAGGTCCTTTGTCGCTTTGTCGGCGCGCGGGCGGCGGCGCGGGCGCCCCGATTCGGCCGCGCGGCCGGGCGGCAACGTACCTACTCCGAGAAGCCGTGTAATGTAACGAGGCATTATAGATAATTTTAATTAATGACTACCTAGTATGCAGTTTTATGCATTTTCACCGCGTTAAAAAATAGATAAGGTCAACCGGGGCTGTTGCGTACCATTTTTCAATCACTCTAAATTAACATCATACCTATTATGAGCAAAATTATGACACTATGCACTTTTTTAAACTGTAGTCCATACTATGGCTTTTTTGTATAAAGTACCAGGGATGTTTTTTTGCCGGAGTTTTAAAAATATATTAAATTCACTGTTTCTTTTTAATTGTCTTTTTTGACGCATTTACCCCGTTTTGGGGTAAATGTATCTTTCTTAAATAAATACTTTATTAATACCATTATACAGGGTGTCCGGGCATCGATGTCGGATACTTTAAGGGGGTAAAATATGGTATTTTTTATCGACAAATCACGATTCGAATTTTCTCTAGCTACCTCCATTACAAAATGGCAGCCATTTTGTTTTTTTCAACTCGACGCGCGGGTGCTTGTACTGATTTAGTCATTGCTATCCATGTAAACGTCTTAGGAAGATGAAAGATGTCTCATTTGAAAGTCAATAATGTAGGGTATTATTGAATGTAAGATTTTATTCCATATCTTAAAAATAAAATAACAAAAAATCATTACAAAAATAAAATTCAATATTTTTTTACAGATTATTTCTGCATATTTTTAATTTTTGCTAAAATTTGACCCATTAACCTACTTTTTTTATCTTGTTTTTTGATGGTACAGAATATTTACTTAAAAAGAATCATACATCTTATAGCCTTATGTATGATAGTTCTAAAGTTCCGATGGTTTGAATATGATCCTTAGCCAAGAAAATCGTCTCGTATTGCGAGGAGTGCTCGACGTGCTCGCCCATGGGACTGCGTTATTGGGATTATCTGACTTGGACTATTATTTAGTCCGTCTAAGTGAAGGTAATTGATCAAAAAATGCTACATTTTATTCCATATCTTTATCAAAAAATAACAAAAGAGGATGATAAAAACAAAAACCACTATGTGTTTTCGTAATTTTTTTAGATTATTTGTCTTTTTCTTAAAAAATGACCATTAAGCTACTTTTTTCTTTGTTTTTGATAGTACAGCATATTTACATAGGGTATCTATGATAGTTCAAAAGGTTAGACAGTTTGAATATGACCCTTAGCCATACAGTCCCACGGACGAGTAATCCTGGGAATGCGAGGCGATTTTCACAGTTAAGGGTCATATTCAAACCTCCGTAACTTTTGAACTATCATACATAGGGCTATAAAATGCATGGCTTATTTTTGAGTAAATATCCTGTACTATTAATAAATAACAAAAAAAAATTAGCCTAATGGGTCAGTTTTTAAGAAAAAGACAAATAATCTAAAAAATATACGAAAACACATAGTGGTTTTTGTTTTTATCATCCTCTTTTGTTATTTTTTGATAAAGATATGGAATAAAATGTAGCATTTTTTGATCAATTACCTTCACTTAGACGGACTAAATAATAATCCAAGTCAGATAATCCCAATAACGCAGTCCCATGGGCGAGCACGTCGAGCACTCCTCGCAATACGAGACGATTTTCTTGGCTAAGGATCATATTCAAACCATCGTAACTTTAGAACTATCATACATAAGGCTATAAGATGTATGATTCTTTTTAAGTAAATATTCTGTACCATCAAAAAACAAGATAAAAAAGGTAGGTTAATGGGTCAAATTTTAGCAAAAATTAAAAATATGCAGAAATAATCTGTACAAAAATATTGAATTTTATTTTTGTAATGATTTTTTGTTATTTTATTATTAAGATATGGAATAAAATCTTACATTCAATAATACCCTACATTATTGACTTTCAAATGAGACATCTTTCATCTTCCTAAGACGTTTACATGGATAGCAATGACTAAATCAGTACAAGCACCCGCGCGTCGAGTTGAAAAAATCAAAATGGCTGCCATTTTGTAATGGAGGTAGCTAGAGAAAATTAGAATCGTGATTTGTCGATAAAAAATACCATATTTTACCCCCTTAAAGTATCCGACATCGATGCCCGGACACCCTGTATATATTTTACCATACCATTTTGTAGAAGTGACTAGAGAAATTTGGAATCGTGATTTGTCGATAAAAAATGCATCATATTTTACCCTCCTAAAGTATTCGACATCGAAGTCCGGACACTCTGTATACAATAATGAAATACCGAAACGAAACGTATAATGTAAATTATATCTAATCATATCTTACGCAACGATTTTTTTACATAAGTATGTATTTTATACTTTAGACTTGATTTTATATATACTCATACTTTTGTCAATCACTTTTACACAATTTATAATTTCCAATGGATCAAAACCGTTCGGCCGGAGTATCCAGAGCGAGCGCGCCGTCACCACATAGACAGTGTGCATGCGGACACGCGTGCGCGTCTGTGTGAGTGAAAATTTGAGTTGTCGCGCGCCAGATCACGGCTCTTAATATGTTTTTTTTATTGCTGAAATTATATTGATCAGATCTTGATAACTTTGATTAATAAAAAAAAGTAAATTGGTATTCGTTTTGATTATTATTGAATCGACAGGGATACTTGACGAAGATAATTTCTGTAATACGAGACTGCAGAGCCCCTTATAACCGTGGTCAGTGTAATCCAATCCAAACGTCATGGAAAATATATTCAAATACGATTTAAACCTATGCTTTAAAAGAAAAGAATTCAGTTTGCAAGATTTAAAATGTTTCATACGCAATATAGTCCTGGTTTATCTTAATAAACTATATACAGCCTTATTTTGAAATTACGGGACTTATTAAAATCAGAATATCTGTCGCAGTAACTGAATCCATATATCCAATAAAAATATCAAAAATGATAGTCGATTACTTATCTTTAAAAAATACTAAATAAATGCCATATTACCAGACGGCACACTAGCTATCAAGTATTCTGTGACGGCTCGGGTCGATGACCGAAAAAAAAAGCAAAAGACAAAAACTAACTTCACTATTATATTGTCACCCGTCGTTTACATTAGCTGTGTGATTAAGTATCTCGAATTCTAAATAGGGGTGTATAAATTCAGTTTCAATACAGTTAGTGACAAAACTTAATAATAATGACAAAACTTAATTCATTTCTTACCCAAGAAAGACAGCGAAGCGAGCCAGCTGGCCTGCTGGTCGGTCAGCTGGAAGTCCCTCCTAGTGGCATTAGCCCCAGGCCCCTGTAGTGAGGCTATGGCCGGCGAGCTGTACCCCTTGCCAAGCCCTGCTGAGAACGGAGCCAGGGACACTGCTAGGGCGGCTAGCACCTGTGGAGAAACGGTTGGGTAAGTATGTCTTTCTAGCTGTGACCTCTAACTAGGTTCTTAACTTGTATCTAGGGTATCAGAAACCACGCACACACTCATTAACACACACCCAAACCGAGATAATTTTTTTTTTTTTATACTTGGCTTAATTAATAAATATCATAGTGTGAATGTTTGACACAGATCATGGAGTCAGTTTAAGACTTCTATGATGCTTGATGCCAATCACAACTCGTAGGGGGTAATATGGTTACAAACAATTGGTGATATCTGGTTTGACTAAAAACCGATCCCAATTAGATACAGGAATATTCGGAAAAAAGTAAGAATAAGTACTTAACTTAAATATTTCAAGTAAAAATCCTTTAGAACCCGAAAACACTTCATCGATTTAAATTACCATAACACTTTTACACCATTTTTGCAAAGATTTTTATACAAAATTCGCCAAACAAACACACCTGCGTGTTGTAAACATTTACGGGTTTCATCTCAAAAGAAAACATACTTAAACGTGACACCGAATAACAGGCTTACCCGACTACTGGGTACGGAAAAAGAGGTGTTATATTACAAAAATAAAGACTATTTTGTATTTTGAGATGTTTAAGGTAATTTTTAGCGTATTTTTAGAAGTATTTCAAACGTTTTTAAGCTTAAATCTATTGACAGTGACACTGTCTGCAAAGCCAGCCGGGCTAGCATGACTTCGAAAACGCGATATGATATAGCGATTTATCGACATCAAACTGTCAAAATATGATAAAAATACCCGCCATATTTAATTTTACCATATCGTAGCACGTCTTTATTCATTTGCCCATGCTCTCGAAATCGATATTATATCGTGGTATAGATATTTTTTATTTCACACAATCATGCTAGGGGGGTAGGGATACCGTCAATTACTAGGTCAAATGATGTATGTTTGCTATTTTTCAAACATGTCTCGGATTTGAGATCACCGCTGAGTAAATCAGTCAGTCAGTCAGTAAAAGTTTACCTTTGATCAAAACATAATATTAAAAGCTTTTTAATATAGATGATATCTACGTTTTCAGCACAAACCATTTAGTAGTTTAACCTGTGTGGTCAGTCAGTCAGTCAGTCACCAAAGCCTTTTATTTACACTGTTCTGTACTCCGTAATAAGCTTAAAGCCGTTCAAAACAGGGTCTAGAAGATTCTATAAAGGTATGTTTACATCGACTTGTTTACCAAAACGTTAATGAAGTGCTTAGCAAACGGCCATTACGGGTGATTACGTTAAAAGCCTTTATAATTATCTGTAAATATTGGTGAAAACAATTTGCATTTTAAAGTTTGTGGTAGTATTAATGTTGGGTTTTAGTAGTCCTACTGTGGATTATAGTCTTAGTTGCACTGATTAGTACTTACAGTGTAAATAAAGCATAGTTGCAGTAAATCTAGACAAAATCTCTCCTCTTCTAATCTTCTATACTATCTATACTAATCCTACTAATATTATAAATGCAAAAGTTGGTATGTTTGTGAGTTTGTTACACTTTCACGCCAAAACTACTGTATCGATTTTGATTAAATTAGGTACAGATGTTCCTTATTACTAGGAATAACACATAGGATACTTTTTATCCCGAAATTCCCATGGGATTGTGTATGAGTAATCGTATGTTTTATTGTAACTTTTTGTAGTTACAAATCCTACCAATAGATGGCGCTGTTACTTAATTTTTTAACACACGATGGTGAATTGTGCCGAGATTGTATGATACTACGAGCTACGCATTCTCACGGGAGTGGGCACTACGCGGGTAAAACCGCGGGGCGCTGCTAGTAATATTATAAAGAGGAAAGAATTGTTTGTTTGTGTGTAACGAATAGGCTCCGAAACTACATAACCGATTTCGAATTTTTTCACCATTAGAAAGCTACATTCACCCTGAGTAACTTAGGCTATATTTTATGCCTGTATTCCCACGAGAATGGGAACTACGTGGGTAAAATCGTTGGGCGCTGCTACTTTTTTATATTACGACCAAGTGTCGGGACTCTTGAGGTGGTCACCCTATCATCACCTTCGAGACATCAGTTGGTGAGTTTCGTGTGCCCAGTAAACTGACTATAATGTTCTTCAAACTTTGACAGTACCATACGTTGCTAATCGGAGAAACAAATAAAAAAAACTATAACGTAAACAGGAAAATTATTTTTTATAACAATTCAGATACATATTTAATTTGGAAGTACTTAGGCGTTAATGTCTGCGAAAGGTTTCAATTAATGTAAGGCATTATTGATTATTGTATTTTACTGTGATCAAATAAAGATACATAATTCAAAATATATTTAAAGTTTTAACTTGATTCGTAGACTAAAAACTAGCTATAACAGCCAAAATTTTCATTCACAAACTGACACTCCAAAGCTCTCAATCACAAACTAAAAAATAACGGAAAAACTGAAAACTAACCTTCCAACTTTTTAAAACTAAAGAGTAAAGACCATTGCCCAAGCCCATACTCCAACCGGCATATTTAACCAACTTCCAAATCTCTAAAAAGTTACACCGAAACAGATTTAAACGTAACGGATTTCCACTCCGAAGTTTTTGTACAATGTGAAATATTTTCGGGACGAAATAACCCTTTGAAGCCGACCAAAGCTTGCCATTTGGTGACATAACCAAGTTTTTATAATCGCCTTTATTGGAATATTAAATGTAAGTACCTCTGACCTCCGAAAGTGCTGTTAAAAAGAATATAATGTTATTGACACTATTAGGTAAGCTGGTTATTTTTTCGTTTATGTGTGACGATATGTATTTTCGTATGTTTTTATCTAATATATAAAATTCTTGTGTCACAGTTTTCGTTGCCATACTCCTCCGAAACGGCTTGACCGATTATCATGAAATTTTGTGAGAATATTCAGTAGGTCTGAGAATCGGCCAATATCTATTTTTCATACCGAAATTCCTACGGGAACGGGAACGGGAACTACGCGTGTGAAACCGCGGGGCGCAGCTAGTACGTGATAAAAATGCTGGGAGTATTTTTGGTACGACTTTGTACCTAATATTTTTAGTAGTTCTCGTAGAAGGTTTTTAATCCTGCTACGATGGTGCTACAGTTCAGTTTGGGTCCGGGTTCAAGTCCAGGCTGAGGAATTTTGAATGCATTTTTTAAAAGTTTTTTTATCCGTAGTAAAAAGAGGGGTAAAATTTCAACTCTCTGTGTGTATATGTAAGTAATTTGTTTATTTCTGTAGCGTCGTAGCTGCTATACCGGTGCCTTGATTAAGATGCTACTTTTTGAAAGAAGTTCTTAGACGTTATAAACCGAGAGATGGCTGGTAATTTTGACAATTTGTTTGAGGCAAGCTGAAACTTTGTCCTATAACTCTCCTATTATACCCCAACTCAAAGGTGGGGAGCGGGGCTAAAAGAAATCCCGAGGGTTTCAAAATGATTATCTGATTTTTTTATCAGATTCAGTAAGGATACGCACCTTTACTGGGTCTAAAGTCATTTACATGATTCTGTTGTGTGTTCTTCCTTTATAATTAAAAAAAACAATAATCAGTTTTATTGTATACTAGCTTTTACCCGCGATTTCGTCTGCGTGGAATAATGACTTCCGTCATACAATTTTTTTCATACCCAATTTATCCCTTTGGTGGTAGAATTAATTAAAATCCTTAGCGGATGCCTAACGTCATAACATCTACCTGCATGCCAAATTTCAGTCCGATCCGTCTAGTGTTATATGCGTTGATAGATTACTATGACAGTCAGTCAGTCCTTTGAGTTACTTATATATATTTATACAAAAGTTACCCATTAAAATCCCTCAACATCTGTGTATTCCAGAAGTTGTTGCCAACCAACAAATAATAATCCACTTGTCTAGAAACAATACTAACAAAAAATATAGTTGGCGCCAACCCAGCGAGCGCCGAAAGTAGGTTAGCGAAGCCTTACTGCGAAACGGTTACCTTCTTATGGTTAAGTCTCTACGTCTTTAATTATTTAAATACTTTGACTTTAATAACTAATTAACATTATATATCTAAGGCTTGGTGCTAAGAGGGCTAAACTGCATTTTAAGGCTAACCCCCGTTTTGCAAGTTTTTATTTCCTCTTGGGTTTCCAAAATTTTATGAAGAGAGATATTCAGTTAAACGTTTTATCAGAAATATCACAAGAATCAAATTAATTATTGTCGGAGACTGCTTGGCTACAAGAAAATCTATACAAATAGTAGCAGCGCCCCGTTGTTTCACTCGCATAGTTTTCAATTTACTCCCCTTTTCTTCCCCTAGGGGTCCCCCACTAATTCCCAAAAATCCTCTGTGTGTGTAGTGGTAGTGGTAGCCTACTCCCCCCAACAAACATACGCGTCAAATTTCAGCTCTCTACGACCATTAGTTTCGGCTGTGCATTTTTCTTCTTCTTAGCGTGTCGACTCATATTTTTGAGGACCAAAACTCGGCCACCGATATGGCTAAAGAGTCGCCATAACTTCCTTAGGGAAGTTTCTCCTCTGGATGGGGATGTTAAAGACGCTCGATTAAAGATTTGGAAGGAGAGATACCCAGTAGACTCGTTTATTGAGCAATTGGAGCGACTCCCCCTGGACATGATCTACCTTGGGCTGTGCATTGTCTGTCAGTCAGTACATCACTCAGTAACGGAAGAGTTTTATATATATGTTAGAGTCGGGGTTGTTAGCTGGTTGAAATCGCCGTTTCGGTTCGTACTTGATTTATTAATCACTTCATAGATTGACACAACTTTACTTTTTAATTACAATTTAACATTATAACACATTGAATAAATCAAATTATTGAATTTATAATAATGGTTGCTCGGAGATGTTCACTGCTCGAGCGCTCGCAGTGGAATGAATCGTCCGGCGGTGGGGCGCCCTCTTTTATAGGCGTGCGCAAACAAGTGAGTCATCGACAGCCGTTGAAGTTTTCAAATGAATTTCGTGCGCGCTAACATATATATAGATTAGAAAGCTAAAAAGTTTGCTTTTGGACTCGCTAATCTCAGGATCTGAATACTGGACCTTATTGAAAATTAATTCTAGTGTTGAATAGCCCATTTGTCGACGAAGACATATCCCATTATAACATCACACTACGACACAATAAAAACGGAGCAAACACGACTAACACCACAGAACACATCCAGTACATACAAGGTAATATAACGAATATTACCTTTCCATATTTCAGCAAAGTCCCCCATTAATCTTTAACTTATCTCCGTATAAACATCCTTAAGATATAAAGTAAGGGCCCCAGATCATTAGTGAGGCCTTCCAAGGGCCCAAACCCGAGCTATTAGGGCCTTAGATTGGTTTAATGGGTGCAATTATTTTGGGATTACACCACTCCGATACTGAGTCTGTGTATGTTTACTTGTTTTAGTGATAATGACTCTATTACGACTACGGTGCAGAAAGGAGGTTGTTATTGCTTGAGTGTCGATGTGTTAGAACTTGCTAGAATTTGTTGCTTATTAGGGACACTACAAGTAGTTGATAATGTAGATGGTAAAAAAATAAAGGATGATATTTTTCTTTAAAAATCGATTGATTCCATTCCTAGCTTGGATTATTTTGAAAAATCTAATGATTCTGTTTTAGTTTTTATAAAAATTGGCCTCGAAATCTCGTTCAGCATTTACGTGTTTCGGATTTGGTATACCACGCCCACTCACAAAAATATCCTGGATTAGAATACACGCAACAACATTTGGGGATACCTATCTCATCACTACATATTATAAAACAAAGTCGCTCTCTCTGTCGCTATATCCCTATGTATGCTTAGATCTTTAAAACTACGCAACGGATTTTGATGCGGTTTAATTTAATAGATAGAGTGATTAATAGAGTGATGAAGATTAGATAATTTTATTCCCATATTCCTACGGAAACGGGAACTACGCGGATAAAACCGCGGGGCGCCGCTAGTTATTGATATTTTAACAATTGAGATGTTTTGCTAAGCAAATCTAATTACTTAAGTAAGTGTATCATTAATGAGATTTAAGGAAATTCTTCTCGAAATCAACGGAAATCAAGTCACTCAACTAGTGTCATAATAAATCCCTATTATTAAACAATTATATAATTCCAATACTGTATTACGTCAAAACAATATCTCGCAATAATTCCAGACATTGACATAGGTATTGTCAAAGTGACAGCGCGCGACACAGATGCCGCCATTTTGATTAGTTTAAGAATAATCTGGATTTTTTTTAATTGTTTTTTATTCTTGTAATTTGATTCGATTTTTAAATGAAAAACTAACTGGCCTGACAGACGTTAATTATGACATTAGGTCTTACTTAATCGTCTCTACCAACTCTATCAACCAGGGCGTTCAACCCTCGTAAAATCCAGATCCCTTGGGAATATGCATTATAATTCTATTATCTTCTTTTTCTATTATCTTGAATTACGACTCTATCTGTTGCTGAAAATTGCATCAAAATCCGTTGAGTAGTTTAAGACACTGCACACGCACTGGTTTAAAAGTCTAAACGAACGGACAGAGAAAGACACTTCAATTTGTACTAAGTAGAGAGGTATAAGTTAGTAACCGACTGCAGACAGCAGCAGCAGACCACACGTCGCCGCGCCACTACTGGTTTGTACTTATGTATTTTTATGCAATTACATTCGTAGTTAGCTAGCTTCGCGTCGCCGGGCAGCAGACGGCGAAGTGTCATGATGACGTTAGGCGGTGACGTGTGGTCTGCTGCTGCTGTCTGCAGTCGGCCACCAACATATACTATAAAAATGCAAAATGCTTTTTGATCGCGAGACCAGTTGGGAATAACCAGGTTAAAAAATAAGAGCTTTTCTTTAAAAAAAAGTAGTTCAGATTGCAGTTCCTAAAAATATCTTAATAAATTGTTTGGTTATCAAATTTACGAGTAAAACCATGAAAGAAAGTTAGCCTGTCATTAAATTGTATCAAGTTTGATAATGAGTTTATTAGGAATAAATTGGGAATTGAGGAATTTGGGTGGAAATTAAAGTTAATTAAGAACGGTAAAAGTTAAAGATTTCAAGAACAAAGTTCGGACAACCAACTTTATTGAACGAATTGAGATGTGGAAGGAATATTAGATAGCTGTGATTTTAGATTTTTCCTGATATCATACTATTTTTTGTAAACCTATAGCGTCCCACTGCTGGGTAAAGGTCTCCCGTCGTCGGGGTCGGCCGAGAAAGCGTTGGCGGGATGATCTTACCACCTTCGACAGTAGCTGGTGGGACACTGCGAAGGATTTCATACTTATCTTTCTGAAAATTAGGATTTACTATTTGGTATCTAATCCATAAATTTTCGCCTTTATGTTAACCGGTCATCGCACCAGAAACTACGCACACACTCATTCATTAGACACACACCCAGCCGGGAAACATAACAATTACCTTGCTCGGGATTCGAAAACGCAAATGTGTGGCAGACTGGCTTGGGGAACTTGAGATGTCGTTTTTTTTAATAATATATTAGGTAGCGCCTCACTGAAGCGCTTTTGAAAGTCGCATATGAATATACCACCGATTTCGCAATTACACCAGCCGAGAAGAACCGGCAAGAAACTGGGGCTGGTAATTATTAATAAAATAAATTGATCTAACACTAACCTGTGGTAGGTGCGTTGTCTGCCGTGGCAGTGGAGTCGGTTTCCCGTTTCCAGATAAACAGTTTCCGTTCGGTTCCACCTTCGTCGGTTCCGGCTTGATCTCATCCTTAGTAACCGTGCCAACTTTCACCATAGTCGATATAGGAATATTGTGCTTCTCAAAATAACCATTCTGTATCATTTGGTCCAAAGAAACTTCCAGTTCCCGCACCGGAACAACCTTTCTCCCACAAATAGGATCGTCTACAATCATTTTCCTATTGCAACCGGAAACCTCCGAGAATTTCACGTTCTTTTTTCCTTCATCGGCTTTTTTCGGCCTCATTCGGCTGGATTCGGGAGGATCCGTAGTCCAATACCGAGCGTTTTTATCAGTTATCCGCAACGGTTTGCATACAGCCACGTTTTTTGGCGCTGGCTTCGGTCTATCCGTTTTTATCGAACTTTTCGGCCGTTCAATTCTGTTCCGATAATCGTCTCTTTCTGTTTCAATTCTAAAATCGTAATTATCCTTTTTGTATCTCCTCCTTTCGTTGTCTCGTTCGTAGTTATAATAGTTTCTAGGTAAAGAGTTGTATTTTATGTCGTAACTCGTTGGTAAGTTTAGGAACTCTGGTCTTATAGGCCTGAAAAGTGACAGACGTCCTTGCGCTTCATCAAAGTCCGAGTATATATCTTCGTAGACGTATCCGTTCTTTCGTCTCGGTCTTTCGTATCTGTCGTATCGTTCTGTTCTTTCCGATCTTTGTCTATCGGATCTGTCGTTGCGTCTTTCTACTCTGTACCTATCGTCGTACGATTCGTACTTTTCGTACCTGCGTCGTTCGTATTCATAATCAGATCTCCTTTCATACAACAATCTTTCCCTGGATCCAGCCATTGTTCCTTATTAGATTCCTCCCTGAAACGAAAAAGAATATTAATGAGGTATCTATAAAAGAGATTTGCAAGGAATTGAGGGATAGCGGAGCGTTCGTAATACGTAATAGGATTGTAACAGGATTTATTGTCGGGAATTTGTGCATTTGTCTACCGAATTTTGGGAATGTTCTTGTGGTTTTTGAAGGTTCTTTGATTAAGTATTTGATAAGGAACATTTTTATTTGAGTGTTACTATAAATAATTTTTTATTTTTAACCAACTTCATACGAATCTACTGAATAAAGTCTAAGGAACAAGCAAACTCAAAATATTAAAATATCATTTTAAACCTTAGCTATGTATTACGAATAGGAAACATGCATCGCTCAATAATTGAACCTGGGACCTCAGGGAGGCAGATGCACATACCACAAGACCGCAGCTTCACAACCATTAATTTTCCAAACATACGAAAAATCTTATTAAAACTTGTATAATAAAAATGCAGAAAATCTCATTTCGAAATTAGCATCTGTCTCTCTCTCTCCTAAAGTCTAAAAACCTCTGTGTAACATTATTACATTCCTGTTTGGGTAATAAAGGGGCCTAGTCTTGGAGTAGTGATGTGACGTACTAGTATATCTATATCGATAAACGGATTTAAATCGTGTCGAGGGTTGGGACGTTTTTTATCGATAGATATTTAGTTGTTTTTATATTTTATATGCACTTTAATATTTATTTACTTATATAATTATGCCCTAAATAAATGGGCTTTCCAATTCAAAAGTATTATTAGATTAGTAGTCTTAAGCTTAGTGCGTTTCAATAAACAAAATTTGGCACAATGTCGGTATGTACAGAAACTGATATCAATTTCAATTTATTTAATAAACATTTTGTTACAATAAAAATACATTTAGCGCAATCAGACAACCAGAGGCCAGAAGGCGATACGACATTTTGGCTAAACCACTGACAGAAGTACTAAATACCAATTTTTAGACTTTCTATGGCTCTAACTATCCGCAACGATTTCTCAATAAGCTGTTTAATGCTAAAACATTTTTTCACACCAAATTGTTAAAAATGTAGTTCTGAGATTAAAACATTCAAATAATCAAATAAACCCACCCTGATTCTTTATAATACATATTAGTTTCGTTTTATCGATATCGATACCATTATTAGTCAATCACTACGTTGGTTGCGCAGTGCGGTACACAAGGTTGTCCATCGTCGAAAATTTCATCTCGAGCCAAATGTTTAACTATATTCATACTTGTTACCAGCCGACTGTTCTTGTCGCGTTTGTTACTTAACCGACTACGGGAAGGGAGGGTTGTGAGTTTAGTTTTTTAATTGTAAAGGAAAAGAACTAAGTACAATTACGTATAAGAACTTGTTACTGAACCAACTGCGTTATAGGAGGGTTATGAGTTTAGTATTTCAAAAGTAAAGGAAACACAGGAACTACAATCCTAACTAATATTATAAATGCGAAAGTAACTCTGTCTGTCTGTCTGTCTGTCTGTCTGTTACCTTTTCACGGCTAAACTACTGGACCGATTGACTTGAAATTTGGTACAGGGGTAGCTTATGGTCCGGGAAAGAACATAGGATACTTTTTATCCCGAAATTCCCACGGGAACGGGTACTACGCGGGTGAAACCGCGGGGCGCTGCTAGTTGCATATATGAATCAATCTGATATGTGATATGCAATAAAGTATTTTGAGTTTATACGGTTAATGTATTAATATAAAAAATACTTAAAACTTGAATTTTCGACCCCCGACGCAAAAATAGGTGTGTAATAAGTTTGACGTGTGTATGTGTGTGTGTATCTGTCTGTCTGTGGCATTATAGCTCCCGAAAGGATGAACCGATTTCAATTTAGTTTTTTAACCGATTTCTTGAAGGAAGGGTTATGAATTTAGCCATTTGAACAAGAGTAGAAAAGAAGAAGAGAAAGTGAAAGAAAATTCTGCTTCTCCTTCCGTACCTTTATCCCATGTCTATTTGGGGTCGGCTTTCAGTTTAACCACATTTGGAGGAATGTCAGTATTTTACATGAAGCGACTGCCATCACACCTTTATAAAATTTGCTAATTTGTAATAATTTTGGTAAAAACCACGAATATTTTGAAAACCGAACGTGCCAACTAAGTACACATAATGAATTAAAGTCAAATGCACAAATTCATTCATGAATGCGTTTGTTCGCGACTTTGTCAGTCTTCACTAGATTTTGCACGGTTTGTGCAGTGTAGACCCAGCTTAGTATGTTTCTTATATTTTTTGTTGCCTTGCCTTCTACCAAAACGGTTCTTTAGTTTAAAGAGAATATTCGGCGAAATGTAACGTGTTCAATCAAACAGTGACCCGAAAAATCATCTGTGACCCGCGGTTTTACTCGCATAATTCCCAATTCTGTGAAAATTTCGGGATCTATGTCTATATCTACAAGTCTATATCCTATGTCCTCCCCTGGACTATAAGCTACCAAATTTCAAGTCAATCGGTTCAGTAGTTTAGCCGTGAAAAGGTAACAGACAGACAGAGTTACTTTCACATTTATAATAGTACTAGCGGCCCGCCCCGGCTTCGCACGGGACCAATTTTCCCGTTGATTTTCCAAATTTTTTTACATAAGAACCATCTCCTGACAATAACAAACACAACAAAAAAAAGAATTGGCCAAATTGGTCCAGGCGTTGTTGAGTTATGCGCTAACACATTTTGCGATTCATTTTTATATTATAGATTAGTAAGGATCATCTATAGATTTATTTCATAAATGATTATAACTTATTTTAATTTTAATCTATTTGAAACCCAACAATACCAAACAACATTTCCCATCAATTAGTGAATGAATTGTCAAAATGTTGGGCACACAATACAGCGACGCAATGCGGTACACTAACCGTTTGCCAATTCCATTTTAATTTCTTACTTTAACTGATACAGTGCTAGCTGTGTGCTGCGGTTTTAGATATATAATATAGTGCTGAATGTGTTAATATATACAATAATATACTATTGGTTTTGTGGAAAGTAGACCTCGCGGGAAAAGGATGCCAAACAAAATTAATTAGTAACTAATTTTAATGTTTCCCCCAATCCTACTAATATTATAAATGCGAAAGTTTGTATATTTGGATGTTTGTAAGTTTGGATATTTGTGAGTTTGGATGTTTGTTCCACTTTCACGCAAAAACTACAGTATCGATTTTGATTAAATTTGGTACAGATGTTCCTTATAACTAGGAATAACACAGGACTTTTTATCCCGTTCCCATGGGATTGTGTATAAGTAATCGTATATTTTATTGTAACTTTTTGTAGTCACAAATGCTACCAATAGATGGCACTGTTACTTAATTTTTTAACACACGATGGTGAATTGTGCCGATATTGTATGATATACTACGAGCTACGCATTCTCACGGGAGCTGGTACTACGCGGGTAAAACCGCGGGGCGTTGCTAGTTAGTAATAGCCTGTAGCCCGAAACTGACATAAAAAGTAACTTAAATATCAAACATCAAGCCGTCGGTCCCGGTTGTCGCACTAACATCATAGATAATCGTTACGGGTAGTTAGAGCCCTCAAAAGTCTAACATTTGGTTTAACCAAAAAATGACGTATAGCCCTCTGGGTTGTAAAGGTCTGATGGCAGTCGCTTCACGTAAAATACTGACATTCCGCCATATCTGGTTAAACTGAAAACCGACCCCAAAATAGATATGGGATAAAGGTTCGGAAAGAGAGATAGTCCACGCAGACGATAGCGAAATCTGCCTATCTTAATGGAAATGTTGACACTTCGCTCATTGATATTTAAATGTCACGTAAAAAAATGTTGTTAACTTATTTGTAAGATGAAACCAACTGTCCGTTTTCCACAACTAGTGATGTACATATGTACTAATTTCAAGAATTACGACTACGTAGCATCACGCTAAGACCAACAGAAGTGAAACCAACGCGGGTTACTTTGTGGCATCACTAGTACAGTCGAGGTAAAAAAGGTTTGAAACCTTAAAATCTATTTTCGTTTGCTCAGTATGTGCGATAATCTGTTTTACTCACTGTATATGATATATTAAATAAATAAATAAATAGTTTATTTTTCAGAAAACATTTTTACATTAATTAATTAGCATC
The DNA here is from genome assembly GCA_958496195.1 of Timandra comae. Taxonomy (NCBI): domain Eukaryota; kingdom Metazoa; phylum Arthropoda; class Insecta; order Lepidoptera; family Geometridae; genus Timandra; species Timandra comae. Next base: position 1,236,550 of record OY292377.1, on the reverse strand, counting down.
TGCGTCTGAACTAAGCATTAAGCTTGTATCTCAGACAAACAGTACTCTTCATCCAAGATAACAAATTAACTATTTATCCAATAGTAAACATATTTAAACAATTGATAAATTACAATATAAACGTTAGGTGATTCTCTCTGTGAGTTGAATGTAAGGTGCGTGTATGTGTGTGTGAGAGTGTGTTATTTGTATTACACAATATATTATAATATTACTTACACTAATAGATTCTGCGTTTGCGATGATATTGCGTTGCTAGACGTAGTTCAAACGCAACACTATATTAAACTTAGTTGTCATACTAATTTTAATATAATTTTACATTTGCTTAGCGTTTAGTTTTAAGGTAAGAGATTATTATGACATACACAAAGGAATTTTGAAAACTGACGAAAGTTTTCCTACTGTGACTGTACATAATAATATCTGTACTGTTTACAAGTCCCAAGGACACCCAGTTGATGAGAATTTGTGAGTAATGCTCCCATTTATCACCGGGGAAGGTGAAGTTGGGAAGCCGTCTGAACTGGAAATTGCGAGACAAGTCACCGTGAGGGTGAAATATTACTTAATAGACACAACATTAAAATATAAACTGACAGATGACTGTTAAATTTTTTTTTTTTTTTCAAGTAATATTACAAGTTCAAGCTTTGTTTCTATAAGGAAGTTATTATGTACCCATTTAAATATTATTTCTCGTCCATAGTCATTCTTTGATTATTATTATTATTTTTTAAACTTGAATAGTGTTTTTTGCAATGTTGTTTACTATTTTGTTTCATAAATTAGGTAAAAACACAAACTGGCTGGGTGAATATTTAAGTAGATACCTTAGTTTAAATTATAATATTGATTATATTTATTATTTATTTAAGTAGGTATATAATTTATATTTATAATTTATTTGATTTTTAATCTATTATATTAGTAGTATAAGTTTTAATACACAATGTTCAGTGGTTCTGATGATAGTTTTATATCTTGCTCTTCATCTAGCGCTTCCGATGAACAATATGCAAGTGCGTTTGATGACGATGACTCAATCCATTTGGGTGATCAACTTGCTTCAGTCTTCTCCGGTTTCCCCCATTTTCACGTTAATGCTCAAAGTGTACATGCTCACTATGCCGACTTTCTATCTTCCTTTGATTCTAATTTAGTTCACGCTATACTCATTTCCGAAACATTTTTAAAACCTACACTTCCTTCTACACAATATGCACTTCCGGGTTACATACTTGTGCGCAATGACAGATTGGGCAAGGGTTATGGTGGTGTTGCTATTTATCTCCGCAGTGATATAGCTTATAAATTAATTGACCAATCTCCGAGTGAATATTCGAACTCTGCTGAACACTTATTTATAGAAATTGATTTCCGTCATACCAAACTTCTTTTAGGTGTTTTTTATAGTCCTTCTTGTCACATAAATTACTTCTCCTCTTTCGAATCTAAATTAGAAACGTACTCTTCACTGTATGACCAAACCATTATACTAGGAGACTTCAACACATGTTTATTAAAAAACGATTCACGTAGCCATAAGCTCAACACCCTTGTTTCCTCTGTCAATATGCATATACTCCCACTTAACGCCACTCATCAAGCTCCTCACTCCGCTCCTTCACTTTTGGACCTCATTTTAGTTTCCGATCCTTCTAAAGTCGCTGCTCATGGACAACTTCCTGCTTCATTTTCATACCATGATCTAATATTCCTGTCATATAAAATTCGTCCTCCAAAACGTAAATCTAAGTTTCTCTGGCTAAGAAGTTTTAAAAATATTGATTTGGAAAGCTTGAAACGCGACATAAGTGAAATTGATTGGTCGGCAGTCTACCAGTGCAACGATGTCGATACCCAGGTCAGCACCTTCAATGAGATGTTGCTGAAGATCTACGACAAGCATGCTCCTCTTAAAAAAATTAAAGTCAAGCATCTGCCTGCTCCCTGGTTATCCGACCCGATTAAAAAAGTTATGTCCACGCGTGACAAAGCTAAGCGCCGTTATAAAAAGCATCCAACGGAGGTAAATTGGGAGGAATACACAAAACTTCGCAATCGCTGTACTCGTCTGTGTAGAAATGCAAAAAAGCGCCACATCCACTCCACCATTCAAAATTCTAGCCCTGCTCAGGTGTGGCAGTTCCTCAAGTCCCTTGGTATCGGTAAGAATAACAACGAATCCTCTTCTATTCCTGATCTTAATGCTCTCAATTCCTATTTTTCCAAGACTCCGATAACCTTGGACACCTCTGTAAAATCTTCAACTCTGGATTATCTTTCTCATCTTCCCTTACCATCATGTACATCTTTCACATTTCAATCAATTACAGATCGAGATATTCAAAAACTCGTTAAATCTATCTCAACCAAAGCGGTTGGTGATGATGGTATCCAGTTACAAATGATCCTTCCCATTTTAAATGAACTTACCCCGGTCCTTCTCCACATTATCAACTTTTCCTTAGAATCCAATGTTTTTCCTTCCGTCTGGAAGAAGGCACATATTCTCCCGTTACCTAAAACCTCTAATCCCACATGTGTTTCCCATTTTCGTCCCATATCCATCCTTCCTGTCCTATCCAAAGTCCTGGAGAGTGCTGTTCAGAGTCAACTGTCAAACTATCTTTTTTCCAATGCTTTGTTGAGCCCTTTCCAATCAGGTTTTCGTTCTCACCATAGCACAGTTACAGCACTTGTAAAAGTAACTGACGATATCCGGTTGGCTATGGAACATAAACAACTGACTGTGCTATGCTTGTTGGATTTCAGCAATGCATTCAACTCAGTTGACTTTGACATACTTTTAGGAATTCTATCTTCTTTGAATATATCTCCTTCTGTAATTTCTTGGCTTAATTCCTATCTTCGGGGTCGCTCGCAGTCGGTTCACTCAGGAGAGGCTTTCTCAGAATGGTGTGAACTTGCAGCGGGTGTTCCTCAGGGTGGTGTCCTTTCACCCCTTCTTTTTTCTATTTTTATAAATGCTCTAACCAAGGTAATATCTTCTCATTTCCACCTCTACGCAGACGATCTACAACTTTACTGGCATTTTAATGTGGAACAGGTCAAACAAGCTGTAACTATTATCAACAATGATCTTGAAAATATCAATCAGTGGGCTAAGACGTTTGGACTACTAGTCAATCCAGGGAAATCACAAGCTCTCATTGTTGGTGGTAGATACATGTGTAATTTACTTGACCACTGTTCACTCCCTGCTATTGTGTACAATTCTGTGGTCATTCCGTATTCAGCTAGTGCTAAAAACCTAGGAGTATTCATCGATACTAATCTATCGTGGGATGTTCATGTGGCACAGGTGAGCCGAAAGGTTTTCTCTTCTTTCCACTCTCTTAAACGTCTTCAAAAGTTTCTTCCTCTCAACACTAAAAAAATGCTTGCCCAATCTCTTCTGCTTCCTATCTTAAACTATGCTGATGTCTGCTTCCTTGATGCAACCGAGGAAAACCTCAACAAGCTCCAACGACTGCAAAATTTATGTATACGCTTCATATTTGGCCTCCGAAAATACGACCATGTGTCAGAATTCCGCACCGAGCTGAAGTGGCTACCTATTCGGCAGTGTCGTGACCTACACATACTTTCTCTTCTTTTTTCTATTCTCAATAATCCTGACTCTCCTATCTATCTCCGTGAACGTTTTCAATATCTTGTCCCCCGAGGGAAGCCCTGTCGTCTCAACTCTTCTCTTTTACTTCTGACTCCTTCTCATAGCTCTAGCCGCTATGATGGCTCCTTCACGGTCCAGGCGGTTTGCCTTTGGAATTCTCTCCCACATCACATTCGCGCCTCTTCTTCCCCTTACATTTTTAAGAAGCAAGTTAAGGAGCACTTCTTTTCATCTTAACTATTTTAATGAACATTTTGTATATTGTGTGTATATATGTATATATGTATATATATATATATATATATTAGCATTTATATATATGTATAGTATGTTATATATATAATATATGTACTCGTATATGTATTTAGGTATAAGTATGTATAAATATTTAAGTTTATTCATTATTTTTTGTACTCCACTCTATGCCCTTCTTACTATTTTAATGTTTCCTACACCCAAAAGGTTTGCTGTAAGAAAACTCATTTACTGAGTTAAGCTCGCCTTTGTACGTTTTAGTATATAAGATCCAATTGTAATTTAATTTGTGAGTACAATAAAGAAAGAATATATAAATAGTGGGTGAAGATTGTTCAAAAATAAAATAAAAATCTCGTTTAATCTTAGATTTGAGTATCTAGGTGCAGTTGGTTGGTAGTGACACTGCCCATTATGTTAAGGATTACGGGTGCGATTCTCGCAAAAAAATTTGGGTGCGAGAATGTGTCTGTGTATTCTATTTATTCCAAGTATGGATTTTGCAAAAAAATAGTTATTTATGGTACAAGCGAGGTAAGTTGGTGATTACTTCCGAGGCGACATTGAGGCCCGAGCCGTCAGGCGAGGGTCTGAAGATAGCCGAGGATAGTAATCATCAATACACGCGTGTACCATACAACGTTTTTCAACACATTTGCGAAGAAATTATAATTTTTCGCTAATAAATAAACAGTTTTTCTATTCGCGCGCATCCAACACAACAATGGTGATCGGCCAAAGACTAAAAGAATATACTTAACTTATTAAAAAAAATCAAATGAATGAATGAATGGAATCGACCATAGACCTACCAAAAGTAAGGAAACATAGTTGAAGTTTGTTTTTAAAATGTATGGACACAATTTTTTTGGTATCGAAACTTTTTTAAAAACAAAGCAATTAAAAAAAAAACAATCTATAACTCACTAGTGAATAAAACGTGTCATTATTCAACTGTTTTCGCACAAATAAGAGCCCCTTTCTCATAAAGTGTGTTGAAAAAAAACTTTTTTATGCAGTAAGCATATTAATTTTTATAGCTTTGCTAAGTATGTAATTGCAAATATCACTCAACCCAACACATTATTCTATACTTCCCACCACACAAAACTTGCCATAATACCCTATTTTAGAGCTAGCAACACTACAAAATAAAATTACCAACTAAAAAAATCTCAACAATCTGGCAGATCTCTGGAAAAAGTCCTATTGAAACCGAAGCGGAATGAAGGGGGAACTTTCATAAACATTTTTGTGGAGATACGTTTCATTTCACTGAATGTACGGAAATTAAAAAAGTGATATTTTTTCCCACACTGAGTCGCGTTCCGAATAAATAAAGATGGCAGGAAGTTTGTATGGAAGTTATTTTGTTATAATAATTTAATTAGGTTAGTGGCACTGTTTTATATAGCACTAGCAGCGCCTTGCGGTTTTACCCGCGTAGTTCCCGTGGGAATTTTGGGATAATAAGTATCCTATGTGTTAGTATGATGTATAAGCTAAATTATTGTAAAGTTTCATTAAAATCCATTCAGTAGTTTTTGCGTGAAAGAGGAACAAACATCCACACATCTAAACATCCACACTCACAAACATTCGGCTTTATAATATTCGTACAAACATCTATAGTGATTGTGAAAAATTATATTATTTTGTTACTAAAACACAGAGTTAGGGCTACCGATGGAAGTAAAAGCTCAAAACAATGGAAAGTTATTATATATTTTATTAAAACGGCCTAGTTGTATTTTTCTTATTGATTTTGTATTTTGTACGATTTTTCCCGAATTTTCAAGCATATAAATAATAGTTTAGCTTTAAATAATGAGAGACTAAAAACATTCGACTGTAACAAAAAGAAACCAAACGAATCACTTAATCAAAAAATAGTTAGAAAACCTCTCAATATTAGAAAGACCTAATTCTCTACTTACTCTTCATCTACTTTTTTAAAAAGAAAAAACCTTCCCCACTTCACGATAACACTCCTAAACAAAAAGAAACCTCCTTCTACCCAATAAAACATTTAATTCACTTAACTACAATTCAGTTTCCAATTAAAAAAAACATTTAAAAAAACCGTTCACAATTGCAATGCCCATCCGTCCATTATATTATCCGGATGGGACCCGGATAAAAGCGGATAAAACCGGATAAAACCAGATTAAACTGGTACCGCGTTTAATGTTGATACTATTAGAGTCACGTGATGTTTGGTACGTCATTATATTAATTGTGAACTTATAATTAAATTGAATTTAGTTACAGCTGAAGGTCGCATGTTCGATTTTCGGTGGTGGTATTTTCGATTTTTCAAACATCTAACACATGTTTGAGAAGTTAGGACGGATGTCCTTTACTAACTCAATGATCTGTGTTTATGAATACCAAAACGAATTGGATAAACGTGAACTCATTGTTAAAAAAAATACCATCATTAGTGGAAATAATCTAAGGTTTTGAGTTTCGCGAACAATTCGAAATCGAATATTATTTGAACATGTTATCCCGGGAAGTTCCATCCCCGAATTTTCAAAAATGTTTTTTTTAAACCATCTAGCCCAGGAATTTTAGTGTTTCACCGCAAAAATCGAGTTAATTTGCTTTATACTATCACACTTACATTACATCAAAATTTTATTTAGTGTGTTCCTCATCCATCACCAGGGAATCAAACCCGCAACTCTACCACAGTTGGTTTGCATTGAATATAAAGTTTTTGTTGACTTTCTATTGCAAACAAAATGTTGATTGTATTAAATTTTACTGTTACTATTTGAACTTCCATTTCCGTACAGAATATTAGAAAAATACAGACGAAACCCATTTTACTCCTTTTGCCCACATCGTACATCGATCATCGAGCGTACCTATCAGGGGTGCTAAAAATGTTACATTATTATCAATTGTTTGACAATCATAAAATGAGCCCTTTAATTAATAATTAATTATTAAAATCGTAAGTTTTGAGTTTGCATTCCATATTTTTTTACCTAAGTTAAATTATATGAAGATTTTTAAATTTATTATAAAAATTGCTACAAATCCGTCATTGAATCACTTGATGGTTCAAACTTTTTAGCGCCGCAGTAATATTAAGCACAATCCTTTCTGTACTTAGTTTAAGCTGTGTGTTGATAGATCAGGCAGTACTTAACCGTTCTATATTATAAGAAAAGTATCCGTCTATATCTTTCCCTTACTCTGTATGAAAATAAAAGTTTGCCTTTGTTTCTGTGACAAAATTGTATTGTCGATAGCGCGCCAACTACTGTGATGTTATAAATAGTTATACAAACAGACAGCCCTTTGAACAGTAATGTTTAGCATTGTGTCGTTAAACGCGGCCATTTTAAGTATTTTAAAAGCACTAAAAATACACTTTAATGGCCGAAGTCTACATTATTAATAAGTGGTTTGTATGGGTTGTAAAAGAAATAAACAGAATGGATATTTTGTAAGACGATTAATTCTGATCATTGTTTTTCTACAATAATATAAAATATAATTAATCCAAATCCTAACTTCCTATCCTAACTTATATTATAAACTTAAACTAATATTATAAATGCGAAAGTAACTCTGTCTGTCTGTTACCTTTTCACGGCCAAACTACTGAACCGATTGACTTGAAATTTGGTACAGGGGTATCTTATGGTCCGGGAAAGAACATAGGATACTTTTTATCCCGAAATTCCCACGGTAACGGGAACTATGCGGGTGAAACCGCGGGGCGCTGCTAGTAATATTATAAAGAGGAAAGATTTGTTTGTTTGTAACGAATAGGCTCCGAAACTACTGAACCGATTTCAAAAATTATTTCACTAATGGAAAGCTAATTTATCAGTGCGTGGGTTATATCCGTATCCGTTATCTCCGTATTCCCACGGGAACGGGAACTACGCGGGTGAAACCGCGGGGCGCTACTGGTACATTAATAAAATCGCAAGAAATCGGTAGAGATCTTAACTATTATATATTTAACTATTGATTCACTCGAACACAACACATTGATACAATATTTGCGGAGGTTGACATTGAATTGTTATTAGATAAATTTAATTTTGACATATTATGCTTTTGTGAAACTTGGTTAAAGGCAGATAGGATGCAATTTAATGTTAATAATTTTAAGATAGCTAGTGCTTTCAATAGAGTATCCGCGGAAGGGGGTGGGTGTTTGATTTTGTTAAAGAATAATATTAAATTTAAAGAAAGGGTCGATATAACAAAATGCTCTATTGAACGCACTTGTGAGATAGCTTGTGCAGAAATTGATGGTTATGTTTTAGTTTGTGTTTATCGGCCTCCTTCATCTAACTTTTTAGCTTTTTTGTGTAACATGGAGGGGATGTTGAGTAAATTATCTAGTAGTAAAAAGTCACTTATAGTATGTGGGGACTTTAATATAGATTTATTAGTTGATTCTTCGGATAAGTTAAATTTAGTTTCCTTGTTTGAATCGTTTGGTTTGACCTTCTGTTTCAGTGAGCCTACCCGAGTCACTTATTGTACGAAGACATGCATTGACAACATATTTTCAAATTGTAATATTCTCGACAAGGGTTGTATCAGCGGTGTTAGGTCAGATCATCTAGGTTTACATATTAAAATTAATAAAATACTAACACCTAAGCCTTTTATTATTAATCATCGACCTCTCTCTGAGTATAGGTTACAAAAGTTAGACTTTCAGATAGATTTGGACCTAGGTTGTAGTCAGTTCTCTTCAAATAACCCGCATGATATTTGTACTCATATTTTTTCAGTCATAAGCAGCAACATTAATCAAATTTGTCCTCGGAAAAATATTGTGGTAAGCGGTAAGTCTTGTTTTAGTGATTGGGCTAGTAAGGGTATTAGGAAAAGCAGGGATGTTTTGTTTGAACTGTATTTTAGAAAGTCGTGTACCAGCGATGAAACCTTCCATGAGTATGTTAGGAACTATTCCAAGGTTTTTAAAAGGGTTTGTCTTTTGGCTAAGGCCAAACATACTAGTAGGTTTATTCGTCAATCTAATGATAAAATCAAAGCTGTTTGGAAAACCGTCAACAAAGCGACTGGTAGGACTACTCCGAGGGATACTACATTCACATTGAAAACTAAGCATTCTTCCATTACGGACCCAATCTCTGTAGCTAATCATTTTGAAGACTTCTTTAGTAATATTCCTAAGGAAACCACTAAAAACCTTACGTCTTCTACGGCTAGAGCCGAGATACTTCTTAGGAATAACTTCAGAGAAAGTATTCCCAGTTTTACTTTTAAGCCTGTTTCCATAGTTCAGGTTATAAAAACCTTTCGATCACTTAACATGAAGTCCACAGAAGATTTATGGGGTATGTCAGTTAAGTTACTGAATTCTGTTATTGAGACCATAGCTCCTCACCTCACAGCGTTATTGAACCTGTGTCTAGATCATAGTATTTTCCCTGATGTGATGAAGCAGAGTCGAATTACTCCTATTTTTAAGTCAGGTTGTAAGGAGGATCCCAATAATTATAGGCCGGTTTCTGTTCTTCCTGCTCTTAGCAAGATTTTCGAAAAGATCATACTAGACCAGTTAATTTCTCACTTTAGTGACCACAATATACTACATAAAAATCAGTTTGGTTTTACGAAGGGCAAGTCGACTACGGACGCTGGGACTAAACTTTTGACTCACATCTTTGACGCATGGGAAGATTCACATGATGCTCTAGGTGTATTTTGCGACCTTTCGAAATTATAAAAATCAAATGTCATCTGAACAACGAGATTTCAAGGTATTTTTAGGGTTCCGTGCCCAAAGGGTAAAAACGGGACCCTATTACTAAAACTTCGCTGTCCGTTTTTCTGTTACCAGGCTGTATCTCAAGAACGGTGGTAGCTAGACAGTTGAAATTTTCATAGATGATTTCACAGATTTCTATGATGCCACAGATAGATACACACACACAAACATACACACACACACACACAGACACGTCAAACTTATAACACCCCTCTTTTTGCGTCGGGGTTTAAAAATAAATATTTAAGGGGAGCTCACATCGTATATTAACGACCTCCCTTATATGATGGATGACCTATGTAATATGGTTTTATTCGCAGATGATACTTCTTTGTTATTTAAAGTGAATAGGAAGGATAAGGATTTGGTAGAAGTAAATAGGTGTTTGGCTCTAGTTTCGGACTGGTTTTCTGCCAATAATTTGCTCCTCAATGCGTCTAAAACTAAGTGTATTAAATTTTCGCTACCCAATGTCCGAGCCATTGAATCCAATGTTTTTTTGGAAGGAACGAAACTTAAAATAGAAAGTAGTACCAAGTTTCTAGGAATAGTGTTAGATTCTAAGTTACAATGGGGATCCCACATTGACGGTCTTTCAGGGAGGCTGAGTTCTGCTGCGTATGCTGTTCGTAAAATTAGGGAACTAACAGATGTAGGAACGGCAAGAATTGTTTATTTTGCTTACTTTCACAGTATTTTGTCTTATGGCATTTTACTATGGGGGTGTGCCGCGGATTTAGATTCAGTATTTATATTACAAAAACGAGCAATTCGGGCTATTTATAATTTGGGGTCGCAAGAGTCATTAAGGGAACGTTTTAAAACATTTCAGATTCTTACTGTTCCTTCTTTGTACATTTTTGAAAATACACACATCAAAAGTGTCTAGGGATCAACATATATTTTTGCAATAACTTTTCTCCTGATTGATATTAATTAAAATTTTCTTTAAGGATTCATCAAATAAAGTGTTTTCGTTTGTCACAGTAACGATAAACCAAGTCACCTTTGCATTAATAAAGAAATTTGCCATTTTCCTAATAAAGGGATTTTTGACATTTGAACCACTAACATTAAAGTTCGAAAAAAAGACTGAAATAACAGTTTTCTTTAAAAATTTATTGGGTAACTTAAACAATTAATAATCCGTGTTTCTACCGCGAACACTAACAACACAAGAACATCGGTTTGGCATACTCAAAATGAGTTCATCCAAATCACGCTGTGGAATGGCCGCCCATGTTCGTTGCAACAACAAAAAAAGGTCTTCTTGCGACTGGATACCCTCCATATTCGGCAGAGCTCTTCTCTGTAGCATATCCCATGCATGCTCAATCGGGTTCAAGTCTGGCGACTGAGCAGGCCAGGGCAGGACATTGATGTTAGCTGCGGCGAGAGTCTGTCTTACAACTCTTGCGGTGTGCGGTCGTGCATTATCATGCATTAACTGAAATAAGGGACCGATTTGCACTTGTAGAGGAACGATGACGTCTGATACAATCGTCTCAGCATAAATTTGAGCGTTGAGGTTGCCTCTGATCCAAATCAACTCAGTTCTTCCGCCGATCCAAATACCCGCCCATACCATGATGGTTCCACCACTATAAGGATGGACTTCCTGGCAGGATTTTAATCGCTGTTGGCGTCCAGGGGTTCTCCAGTGTCGTATACGTCTTGTATCCGGTCTCATACCAAAACGAGACTCATCAGAAAAGCACACGAAACGCCATTGTTCTTCTGCCCAATTTCTGTGTTCAAGAGCCCATTGATATCGAATCCTACGATTGTGCATTGCTATAGGTGGTACCCGTAGCGGTCTTCGGGAATGAAGGTTCACTTCATGCAAGCGGTTTCTGACTGTTTGGTCGCTAATTAAGTTCCCTGAAGAGTGATGAAGCCGCACGGCTAACATCATGGCGGTTATTGTTGGAGCTCTTCGAGTTAAGATTTGAATGTATCGGTCTTGTCTCCGTGTGGTGCAGCGATACCGTCCTCCATGGCGCTCAGCCACGGTACCAGTGCTTGGGTAACGTGTCCAAAGTCGACTGATAACACTCTGACTTGTATTCAGAGCTAAAGCCACAGTACGTTGCCGGGAACCAGCTTCTATCATTCCCACGGCTCTGAGCATTTCTTCCCTGCTTAAATGACGTCGCCGCTCCATAATAACGTTGGTTTTAATCAGTAGTAGGGAAACAGTAGCACTAATAATGTCTTCAATGCGTTGTATGTTTTTATAGGGAAAATATTGACAGCTGATTTTCATCTTTTACTCGAATTTGATTCACAGTTCCTGATTCAAATTATGAAATGCACCAAAAAGGATCCATATAAATTTATAAAATCATAAATTTATTACAAAGCCACATCTCAATCTCAAGAAATCCGCATAAAAATGCTTGATCCCTAGACACTTTTGATGTGTGTATATTGTATGCCCGGAAACATCGTATTAATTTTAAAGTTAATGGCGATTTTCATAATTTTAATACTAGGAATAGGCATAAAATCGCCATCTCAGGATGTAGGTTAGCTAGGACTAAAAAGTCCTTCATCTATAGATGTATTCAATTTTATAATAAAATCCCCCGGGAAGTGACTGGGCTCACTGATGGAAGGTTCCGATCACACGTTAAAAACATTCTTATAAGCAAAGCATACTATAAGGTTACTGACTACATTAATGACCGGGAGGTTTGGCATTAAATTTCTGCACACGCAACCTCAGTATGCTATTTTTAGTTTTTGACCTATATCATTATTTTACTTCTATATTTATAGATTTTTTTTATATACCTTTTGACATGTTTTTTATTGTTGACATTAGTTATAAGTGACATTTGTATTTAATTTTATTTAAAAAAAATACCAGCCCGAGTTTCTTGCCGATTCTTCTCGGCTGATGTAATTCCGAATCGGTGGTAGAATCAATTCTGACGTTCATAAGTGCCTCATTGAGGTCTTAACTGAATAAAGAATTTTTGACTTTGACTTTGACTTTGACTTTGGTTGTGGCAGTGGACGTCACGTCCTTGTAGGCTTCTTTGCCATGATTTCGGATTCGTTTCCTTAGAAAAGTAAAATAAAAAATGAATTCGCGACAAAAGATCATGGAAAAATTGTTTCTTTTTTTGAAACGAAGTGTCCTTTCGCGCGTTGCGAAAGGGGTCTAGACGGATTTTTTCTTTTTTTTAAAGGATCTTCGTTCCATCCGTTTGTCCCTTGACACCTCTCAAGATTTTTAAAAAGATAAAGGACTCAAACGAGGAGTTGGATCACCCCATCTAGGTATAGACAACTGCATCAGAAAAGTAAGAATGGAGAAATCAGCCGGGCTCGCATGACTTCGAAAACGCGATAGATAGAGCGATTTATCGACATGCAACTGTCAAAATATAAATACCCGCCATATTTAATTTTACCACGTAATAAATTATATGATATTTGGACATGCTCGCGAAATCGATATAGCTATTCATCGACATCTAACTGTCAAAATATAATAAATATATCCGCCATATTTAATTTTATCATATCGTACCACGCCATATTTCTTTTGGTCATGCTCGCGAAATCGATATTATTTCGTGGTGTCTATATATTTTATCATGCACAGTCATGCTAGGGCGGCAGTACTATAACGCCGATAAATCTGTGAGAGTGTGGTACTTCACCAGTCGTAACAGATCACAAATTGGGATCACAGTATTGTTTTACCATCATTTAAAAACTATCACGTCCGTTCCAAAAAGTTGGTAAAATCCCTTCTTATATCCTACGAAACAATAAACAGATAGGACAAAATAAAATGTACAAAGTTTCGGACTATCTATGGCATTTTGATAGGACCTGAAAGTTTGGGGCGAATCTCAAATAAAACCTTTTTATTGTGTACACAAAAGTATTTCGCTGAGCGTAGCGATTTAATTTGAATGTTTGATACTTTCAACTTTATATGGGGAGAATAGTTTGGGAAATATTCCGCTGGGGATATTAGATATGGAAGACAATATTTGAAAGCGCTTTTGTCACTGTTTTTGTTATTTTGCCATGTTGAAATATTAATGGATTGCGGTGGAATAGAATCTTATATATAAAATTCTCGTGTCACAGTTTTCGTTGCCATACTCCTCCGAAACGGCTTGACCGATTCTCATGAAATTTTGTGAGCATATTCAGTAGGTCTGAGAATAGGCCAACATCTATTTTTCATCCCGAAATTCCCACTGGAACGGGAACGGGAACTACGCGTGTGAAACCGCGGGGGCAGATAGTATATCTATATATTTACTAGCTGTGCCCCGCGGTTTTACCCGCATAGTTCTCGATCCCGTGGGAATTTCGGGACTAAACCTATGCCTATGTTTTCCCCTGGACCATAAGCTACCCCAGCACCAAATTTCAAGTCAATCGGTCCAGTAGTTCGCGCGTGATGCTGTAACCAAGGGAAATTTAGGGGTTAATTTTGATATAAGTAATAGAGATATGCAAATCTGCAAAATGCTGAAAAGATGACTCTTTTGAATAGATTTAAAATTCGAAAAATCATTTTTGAAAAATCCTGTCCTGGAATCGAAACAATAGGTTTTGTATTGATTTAAAAAAACAACGATGCAGGTTTAATCGGCCTCGAGACTCCTTTTCAGCATTTTTTGATAAAGGACTATAGTTTCGAATTAATCGGCCTCGAGACTCCTTTTAATTTTTCCTGAATTTTTCGCTACTCCCTATAGTTTGGAATTTCGTCTACCACGCACGCCCACTTGAAAAAAACACTCTATATAATTAAAGTTGACTTTATATACCAGTCCAATTTCCTTTAACTATACATAAAGCTCTACCATATTATTGTAAATAGATCATATCAAAGCTCCGATGGCCTAGTTACTACGGCGCCGGCTTGTAACACCGAGATGATGATGATGAGAGACAGGACGCGCGCTAATGATTCCGTGATTTTATATTGAAATCTGTGAGAATGAGAATAAAATGTGTCTTCTTTCGAGAGTTACTACGAGAAGTTATAAGTACTAAGGTCTGTAAGATGCCTCAGTAATTTTAAGGCCTCCCTCCTCCTCAATCCTACTAATATTGGTAAATGCGAAAGTTTGTATGTTTGTGAGTTTGGATGTTTTACTTTTTCACGCCAAAACTACTGTAACGATTTAGATTCAATGTACAGATGTTCCTTATAATTAGAAACAACACATAGGATACTTTTCATCCCGAAATACCCATGGGATTTGGATTCACGCGAGTAAAACCACGGGACGCAGCTAGCGATGATAAAAACGCAGGAAATTATAATGTCACAATACATATTTTATGATTGTGGAGGGATATCTGAGTAGAGGTAGACTTTAAAAGAGATGGACGAACTGTATGAAACAGGATATGAATGTGAAAGGAGTGAATGAATTGATGGATGATAGATGGAAGAAGAAAACAAATGCTGTATCGACCACACATAACAAGGGAAAATATGTGTTGGTCTTGGACAATTTGACTACATTTGATATTCGCCTAGAGTTAAAAGTGCTTACTACACAATGGGTCGAGCACTCAAATCTCCTGAAGCACACATTGATAAGACGCCCAACATTTGATTTTCATAAATTCCCGATTGTGGTAGCTAACTGGGATAGCAGGGATAAACTTTTCAGCGTAAGACTGAGCTGATTAAGAAAGAAAGAAAAGATATTTATTTTTGATAACTGTACACTGAATTACAAAACATTTAAGTACTTACATAACAAACAAAACAAACCATGTGTACATCAAGATCAAAAAATGGTTCACGCTCAGAATTTGATTAAATATGATGGCTGTCGTACTAACATCATCGACAGTCGTTACGGATAGTTAGAGTCTAACATTTGGTTTAACCAAAAAATGTCGTATAGCCCTCTGGGTTGTGAAGGTCTGATGGCAGTTGCTTCTCGTAAAATACTGACATTCCGCCAAATCTGGTTAAACTGAAAACCGACCCCAAATAGACATGGGATAAAGGTTCGGAAAAGAAGCTTCACATTTAAGGAATCTTTACACCACCCAGCACGGTATTTCTACCACAAAACTCGTCAAAAATAACAAGAAATAACAGTAAGAGATAGTTATCGAATGTCGCAAGTAGACGTTATTACCGCGACCTATTTATTTCGATACACGTCTCGTTGCGACAAATAAAATTTATGTTCCTCTCGTAAGCTTATTATTGGTTTTATTTGATTTATCGTATTGTGTAGGATGTACATTGATTTATAAGAAACCCAAGATGTACAATCTTGAATAAATATAAGGCTTAGGGCCTATTTCACGACTTTCAAGTAACTTTACTCACCAAGTAGAGGTGGTTTTGTCTCTTTCTTACTATATGACAAGTGACAAAGACAAAACATGTGAGTACCTACTCGGAACATTACTTGCAGATGTTGAAATAGGCCCTAAGATCTATAATGCGTATTTGAACTTTACTCAAACTTCTCTGTCAGTCAGTCTTTTGCCAGCTAATCCTATTATAGTGATTGGCTTAAACAAACCTAAAACAGATTAACTAAGACCAAGGAAGCTTTATAGGTCTTAGCCTAAGGGTGTGACTGCACTGCCGGCCGCACTGGCTGCAGCGGCGCGACGCGGCACCTAGCGGCGAGGTATTCTTTCTAAAAAACGCATACGCAGCATATTGCGGTATACCTCATACAATTTCTTGAAAAGAATATTGGATCGTCGCTGGATGTCACGTCGCTCTGCTGCAGTGCAGTGCGGCGTAGTGCGGTCAGACCCTAAGACTTCAGCACTACTACATTATGAAATTATCGTTTTAATATAAACATATATTATTGCAAATTCAACCTTATACGAATAGCTCAAAGCTGAAAATGACTATTTGAAATGAGCGCACCCTGTGCGCTTATTTTATGGGGACAAATTAGAGACACTGAATGAAGGTAAGTATAATATCTTGTATCTTGGATTTTTGTACATCAATGAGGAGGTATTACTTTTTTCGATGAATAGCTTTGTATTACATCTGTTGGAAGGTTATTGGTAGAATAGTGTGATTATTGAGGGCTTGTAAAGGTTTTGCTACGAGACATTTTTGAGATAGATTTCATTATATTATTTTTAGGTGCGTCTGTCTGTCGAAAATGGTTTGGGAACAGAATCTTAATGATAACAAATTTGGGAACAGAAACTTAGTGAAAACACGGAAATTGCCAGTTCATAAAAATACTTTCAGCTGTATCGTTTTTCATAGAACATTTAGACGAAAATCTACGGCTTAGTGAGCTTTGACAGTTTAAAAGAACAGTCACAAAAAAATAATAAAAAAAAAACTTAAATTATATTCGTTAGAATAAAAATCCTTAGAAAAGTATGCTTTGAAGTTACTAAACTCAACACTACACAAAGAACATACTCTTAGGCCAGTTTTCCATAACATTTCATCAACAAATACGTGTTACATTGAACCGTTGAAAACGAAACGGTTTTCCGTAACACGTTGTCAAGAGCCGTTCCCGTAGACGATATATCACGATAAAGTTGACGTTTTCTTCTACACCTTCATAATTTATGGTCAGTTTTTGTTGCGAACCGACTTCCATTTGTCAAGTGTCAGTCACCAGAATTGGGACTTCAGAGAAATACAGGAGTTTTAATTTGAGAGGTAAATGGGGTGGTTGGTGGAAAAATAATAGGTTTTGAATCAAAAAATACCATGAATTTTGATTATGATTATCAACTGCGGGTTTTTTTTATTAGATGATTGAAATACTTGTTGGACAGATTGGAATAAGCCAAAAAATTTAGTTCATGTGATTAAAATTAATTAAGACTGTTTTTATTAATGTGATGAAAAAAAACAATTAAATTAAAAATTAAAAAACCCCTAACACAATTACTTTTAAACCCCTATAACTTTTAAACGGGTCAACCGATTTTCATTTAACATGTAAGAACACTCGCACGTAAGTCCCCTTTAATACAAAAAAAACTAGATTGAAATCGGTTTATCCGTTCGGGAGCTATGATGCCACAGACAGACAGATACACACACACACACAGACACGTCAAACTTATAACACCCCTCTTTTTGCGTCGGGGGTTAAAAAAGGAGGGACTTAGCCAACTACATAACAGGCCCAAACCGTAGGAAAAAAAACTTAGAGGATTTATCCAGGAACGAAAAATGGAAATCTGCTTCTAGACTTCTTAAATGTATTATAGTAAAACACGCACTAGATTATAATTATTATAAGCTTGAAATATACAAAAATGAACCTTATTCCGCTTTTAATATGAAAAGAATTTAATTAACATTCTCTTGCCAAAAAAGTTCGTTCATAAAACTATTAAAATGAACTTTATTCTTCATATTAATAACGTCTATCTCAGTCATCAAATTCTTCACTTGGCATGAGCTCAAAATTGTCTTATCTTTTTCATAGTTTCTTTTAATACTTTACTAGTAAAGTTGGCTAAGATATACTAAAGTGTAGAAGACAGAATCACGAACTATAGTGCCACAAACATTCTGACCCAGTGGCTACGTCGCTGTTATCGCATTTTTGTATTAGTACATATATACCTACAGTAGGTACTAATTTCCCTAGCCACCTCCATTTTTTTTTTTTTTTATTTATTTAAACACAAAACAAATTACAATCATTAAAAAGCAATATAAAATAAGTAGTGTTAGTGTCCTAGATTATAATTCAAATATATGTTAACATAATGATATAATATTCAGTACTACTGAGCGTGTATGCCCTTCATTGGCAAAACAAAACGTTACTTACATACAAGAGAAAAATATTATACTTATATACATATATTATATTATAAGTACTTATACAGATAACAAAACAAAAACAAAACGCATTAATTTAGAATATGATAATGTTATGTTTTCTTATGGAGGATATCCTTAATTTTATTTTTATAAACGTTAATATTGCTTACAAACAAATCAAGTTCATTCTCAGAGCGAGCCAATTCATTGTAATAGCGG
This sequence comes from Timandra comae, assembly GCA_958496195.1. Taxonomy (NCBI): domain Eukaryota; kingdom Metazoa; phylum Arthropoda; class Insecta; order Lepidoptera; family Geometridae; genus Timandra; species Timandra comae. Next base: position 1,217,866 of record OY292377.1, on the reverse strand, counting down.
GCCATTCGAACTACAGGATTAAAATAAGATATATTATTTTTGTGAACTTCTAGAGCAAAGACATTACTGAATCTTCGAGTACTCTGATTGATGTTAAATGAAAATTGTGACAAGAGTTCTGGACAATCGATAACCGAGTGAATGATTTTGTATAGATAGATAAGATCAAAGTATTTGCGTCGTTCTTCTAGAGATGCGGCGTTACAAAATGGCAGCCATTTTGTAGAAAAAAATTGTCGAAAAAAATACCATATTTTACCCCCCTAAAGTATCCGACATCGATGCTCTATAATACATTTGTTGCTGGCTTACCAGCGTTACATTTTATTTCACCCCCTGGAAGGTTGAATTAAAAAAAAAACTTCCTCATTTGATGCCGACATCATAGAGGCCGCTAAGGGTTAAGTATAGGGCAGTGCGTTGGTCTATCCGTCAATCATTTTTGCCTATACATTTTCACAATGACAATATCAATTCCAATTTTTCCCGCCGCGTCATGTAAGTTTTTACTATACGCCTCTCTTTTCGTACGGAAATTCCAAAGCCAGTAATGTACAGGAACGAAATAACTTTCAAATATTACAGAAAGTGAGGACCAAGTTTTTACAACACCGTAAAGTTTATATCGAACGAGATAATTTAAACTTGAACAATTTGTATTAAAGTTATAAGTTTATTGAGTTTAACAGCTGTGTCTATGTGAAGTATAGTATCGGTTTGTAAGATCCTACTGCAAGACTCTCATTGATAGAATAACATAATCATTCACTACATCATCTCATTATAGTAACTGACTCCTAACTAAGTACGAAACTTGTATGGTATCAGAAACTACGCACACACATACACAGAGAACGGGACAAACATTTGTGGTTCACACAAATATTCACTCCGCACGGGAATAGAACTGGCAGATGGGAGTCCGGCAATCTGAGCAACGCATTTTTCGACATGGTTCGACTTTGACATCACCAACACGCACTAAGAAATAATGTTGATTACTTATTCCATCTCAATGTATAATAATATCAATGAAAAAGACAACTATACTAGTCACCGGCAAACATATTAATGTGAAAACCTTATTTTCTTCATCAATAAATGAATCTCCAAACATACTGTGGAAGCTGCATACTCCTTTATAAACTAGGTTAAAAGGTAAGTATACATTATAATATAGAATCTTTAAAGCCCAAAATGCGGCAATGGACAGAAAGGATGAGTTTGGAGGTCACTAGTGATGTGACAAAGTTTAGTATAGGTAGTCTTGAGTCTTGAAATAGAGACTGAAATGTTAATAAATATAATGGAGTCTTGAATGTAACTTACATGTTTCTAACCAATACATATTTTAATCTTGTTAAATCGATGTTGTCCAAGTTTCATTTACTTAGTTATTTTTTATGTTTAGAATCTTTGAAATTTCAAATTCCAGATTGATAAAGTTGATGGCATTGTAATGGCTGAACAGGGGCCTAAGTCACCAGGCACCATAACGAGAGTGTCAGAAATTTGGTATTCTGCTAAAATTTATTCATATGGCTATGGTGTCTCAGCGGTCTTTGTTGCATATCAAAATTCAATTGTCAAATAAACGTCAGAATACTGTTTCCATGACAACCATCTAAGTTTTATGGAGCCATTGAGTCAGCGGAGTAGTTTTCACTAAGAGAATACCAAAATGACAAAAAACGGCCATATTGTTGATATTAAAATACATTTGAGTAGCATTATCACAGCTTAATAGTTTAGAGAATCGGGGCCCTGATATTGCAAAATATGTCTAAGAACCACCAGAAAATTATTGTTGGTTCGACGATGTTTTTTTGAAATCCGCAAAAAAATCAAGACTGATTCCACATTTCAAAACTACGTCCCATCCCTACGGCCCTAACTAGGTTATGCGAAGGGACTTTTAGAAAAATTTGTGGTCCGCACTCCCGAATATGGTACGCATTATTTTGACAACGCGACTTTTATGACCTTTTTGTAGACATTTTGTATGTTATTTATGGTCTAAATTATCATAATTATTACTAAAAGTCTCCTACACTATCCTACTAATATTATAAACGCGAAAGTTTGTAGTTGAAAAATAGATGTTTGTTACTCTTTCACGCAAAAATAAAAAGACAAGTAGATCCTTTTGTTTTTGCGTAAAAGTTCATATATTTTTTATGTAGTTTAACTACTCATTTTAAGGTAAATACCTATTATATTGATTTTTAAATACATGTCGAAAAGAGTTCGAAAACCTCATATTTTTTGGAAGTATGTTAAAAGAAGAAACGCAGAAAAATCAGCCAGAGTTTTTTCTCGATTCTTCTCGACCTATGTAATTTCCGAATCGATAGATTCACAAAGTGTTTACAGAAAGAAGGAACGTTTGTTGTTCAATTATTTAATTTTGTGTTATCGCCTTAATTCAAAGTAGGCTCGAGCCCCTCGGTGGGGACATATATGAGCTGATGATAAAGTCTTCATTTGTAAACTCTTTAACATTCAAGTTTCGAACGTAGTTAGGGTTCAGTTACTATAATGAGATGATGTAGTGAATGATTATGTTATGTATATTTGAATAGGATACCATCGCAATCTTCTGCCAACAATCTATTCTACCACTTTGATTTGGAAACAACATCAACTGAGTAGAATCGATAAGAATCTCTGCCCTAATATAATAAATACCTGGGGGAAAAAACTTGACGGAGTTTTATTTATTGGAAAACTGTTACATTAGCTTTACCGTTCATCTGCGTAATTCCTATTCCTATTCCCGTAGGAATTTTGGATCAAAAGTATCATACTTATATCAAAATTTCAATCACTATACTTATAGGTAGTATAACACAAAGCATACTATGCTTAGACCTTTAAAACTACGCAACGGATTTTGATGCGATTTGTTTTTAACCCCCGACGTAAAAAGAGGGGTGTTATAAGTTTGACGTGTCTGTGTGTGTGTGTGTGTGTGTGTGTATCTGTCTGTCTGTGGCATCATAGCTCCCGAACGGATGAACCGATTACAATTTAGTTTTTTTTAATTAAAGGAGACTTACGTGCGAGTGTTCTTAGACATGTTTGATGAAAATCGGTTAACCCGTTAAAAGTTATGGGGGTTTGAAAGTAATTGTGTTGGAGGTTTTTTAAATTTTAAATTTAATAGTTGATAGAGTGATTCAAGAAGAAGGTTTTTAGTATAATTTCCCGCATCAAAAGAACTACGCGAGTGAAAACGCGGGGCACCGCTAGTAGAATATAAAGAATATTGGCCCCCATATCGAACTACCAAACCGATGGTAGCAGATTCAATTCCCAGAATAAGTAAATTTGTTATTCCTAAATGTTAATCTCGTTCTGGGTATAGGTATGTATGTACACACACCCAGACTTAATATACTGTTAATTTACCTAGCGGGTTAGCTATCTCCATGAAGATGATGTAGTGATTGATTATGTTATGTACTAACAAACAAACTCAATTTCGTAATAGATATTAGTTAGGACAAGTTTCTTATAATATACTAGCTGCGCCCCGCGGTTTCACACGCGTAGTTCCCGTTCCCGTTCCCGTGGGTATTTCGAGATGAAAAATAGATGTTGGCCGATTCTCAGACCTACTGAATATGCTCACAAAATTTCATGAGAATCGGTCAAGCCGTTTCGGAGGAGTATGGCAACGAAAACTGTGACACGAGAATTTTATATATTAGAAGATAACTAGATTTAAAGTGTATATAGAGCTATTGCATCTTATTATATACTAGCAGCACCCCGCGGTTTCAACCGCGTAGTTCTCTTTCCCGTGGACATACAGCGATAAATAGTATAGCCTATATCTGAGTATAGGCAATATCTGGGTATAGGCTATGGGGTCTGGACCCCAGTGACGCCAGTGAGCTTAGAACCAGGAGAAGGACTTAGGATTTAGACTTTTTGTTCCCACGGGAACGGGAACTACACGAGTGAAACCGCGGGCTACAGTTAATATTTATATATCTTCCCCTTCTTATATCAATAGATACAACTGTTATTAATGTTGCTAAAATTAAAATTACTTTAGTTTTAATAATACAGAGATAGTTTTGACTTAAGTCCAAATAGAGGTTAGGGTGTTGTACTGTATGCTATCTCGCTTTTACACTACTTTTAGCATAAGCTTTTAGACTAGGAAATATTCCATAAGCACTAAATTTGTCTTTTGGTTTTTACCAAAAGAATCATATTTAGTTTTGTGAGTGAAATAGTTTCTGTGCTAAAAAGGTAGGGGAACTGTATATTTATCTAAAAAAATGATTTAGCTTCAACCAAAAATTGTATCTAAATGCATAACTATTAAGTTTAAAAGCAAAACATACCAAAAATCATCTAGACATGTACCAGAAATCATCGCAATACGTGCAGAAGGAATACATTATTACATAGTTCGAACTTACAAGACCAAAATCCAGCTCAAACACGTGATAATCAATACCTATACAACATTTTTACGCACACACAATCGTCTAAGGCATCTAAAATTGACGTTTTTCACTTCATTACACAATTAAATTCACAAAAAAAATGACAAATTATGGTTCAACCGCACTGACAGCTACTGACACTTGTCACTTTGAATTTCGAATGTTGGAATAAGGATTTTTATTGGATGATTTTGAATGTGGAATTGGAATGATGGGGCCTGATTGGTAGTTGGGTTTATGATAACTAAAATGGCGGGTGTAGACGTCAGTTCGGCGGCGCAGCGCCGCGTCGACTGATACGAAATTCACCCCCAATGCGGGGTGGGTTACCTATACTTATGTGTTTACATCTTAAATGGGGTGTGTTTAGAGTAGGTATACGTTTAGAGGGATTGCTGAAACTGTAACTAATTTTTTGGTGGATATAATTATAGCATGGGTAGTTTTTATCCTGGAAAACACCCCTCGCTTTTAAGGGGGTTTAGATGAAATTTGGTATAGAGACCGATTGAAACTTTCAAAATGTAGGTTTATTTTATCTCGGAACGCATGCTTTAAGGAAATATATTTAATAAATTATAAAAATAATTATGTCGTTTGTTAAAAAATAAAATGCATGATATAAATTTAAAATATTCAAGGAGTCTAAAAGTAAAGAATAGAGTAATACTAATTTAGAGTGGACTTAACGAAATTTTTTGGTACCTAAAACAAAAAGTGTGCGTTGGCCGGGAATCGAACCCGGATCAACTGCTTGGAAGGCAACTATGCTGACCATTACACCACCAACGCATACAGTTCAAGCGTATAAAAATTAAAACATTGACAACAATAGATAGTAATTACTTTGCCTAAGTCAATATAAAATAATACATAATGCACACGTTTTCATCTATTTAATAATAGGTAGGTAAGTATGTTTAAACAAGTGTTTCTTATATTATTGTTCATCTGATTGTTACTCGAGCTATGCATGTTTGTTTTGTTTTACAAACATGTCTCGGGTTTGAGGTCACCATGCATGTTACATTGAGTATAAATTTAAGGAGTAAGAGAGAGGTCTATTCCCTGGCATCTTACAAGCTCATATACTTACTCTTACTGTATTGTATTCCTTTTAAAGATGGCAGATCTCAAAAACTCAGAGGGTGATACGACATAAATTGGTTGAACCAAATGTTAATTTTTTGAGGGCTGTATTACTTGCCCGTAATTCCGTATAGCTTGTCCATGTCGCTAGTTCTACAGCCAGATCCAGATAGCTTAATGTCTTCCAAATCACAAAAAACCCTCATGAAATTAAAAGACACTTTGGTAATGGCCACCCATCACTATTATGACGGTAACTGACGTTGCTTAACCGCACACATCACAGAAAATATTACTTTACAGAAAGAGATAATCATATCGCAAATAATAAAGAAGAGAGCAAGTCTCTCCCTTTTTTTCACCAAACACTTAGAAAGAGAAGACTACACTGTGTGAAAGAGACAGCAAATCCCTCTCTCTATTTGTAACCTACTCTATACTAAACACAGGGTGTTGCGTATACGTACAAAATAAAGTTCAGTCCGTAACGGATGTTATTATTGTGGAGCTCAATTCATTGCGGGACAAATATTAAACCGACTGTATAATGTCAGGCTACGTTTTAATTTCACAATCGATGAATGGTAATAAGGTGACGATAGATGGATGGAGAAATACAAATTAGATAGATAGATGATATCTTTCCATCCAATCTATCTTCTTATATATATACAAGCAGCGCCCCGCGGTTTCACCCACGTAGGTTCACTTAGGGGGGGAATTTCCAAAAATCCTCTCTTAGTGGTAGCCTACCTATATACAGACTGACAGACAACGCACAGCGGAAACTACTGGTCGTAGAGAGCTGAAATTTGGCACGTGTGTTTGTTGGAGGGAAAAGGCTAGCACTAAGAGAAGATTTTTGGAAATTCCCCCAAAAATCCGATCGAGAACTATGACAGGATCGGGAACTATGCGGGTATAACTGCGGGGTACAGCTAGTCATCTATAAGATGAAGGTAAAAGATAGACGGATGAATAAATATACTTACCCTTTTTAAACTTTCGCGATCGGAATTCATTGTTGCATAATTTACAGGTCTTAATCGCGTATAACATAATTATTATTTACCTCAACTTTTCGAAAACTACCCCTGCCACTCCAGTCTTCTCGTGACCACGATCGGTGTAACCCGGTCGAAACGTCGAGGTAAATAATAATTATGTTTTACGCGATTAAGACCTGTAAATTATGCAACAATTAATAAATAAACCGATGATGGACGGATAGAAGGATGATGGGATAGGACATGGTCGGATGAACGGATAGTTGGATGAATAGACAGATAGATAGATAGACAGTAAAGATTGTTTTAAGAAAAGAAAATTTGCGAAAAATCTAATGAAAACGGCAACCACGTAGATATAAAGCCGCGTGCACAACTGAGGAAGCGAGACAAACTTTCAAATAGACTGACAAAAATCAGTGTTGTTAACCCCTTTTAAAGCACACATAAAGGACCTAACCTAGACCCTGATTAAGACTAATCTAGTCACAGAAAACTGGTCATTTAATCCCCTATTTTGTTAAGCGAGGACTTAGCCAGTTAAGTCGAGAAGTTATAATAAAAGTTGGAACATAAACTTGTGTATTGGATGTAAGATAATCTTAGCTTAGGACTGGCATAAGTACGGGACGAGCGCCAAATGAGGAGCTAACACGTGCTTCGTTTCGTTATACATGGTGTTCACAAAATAGCTTTGATTTAAAATAACATATTTTATTGTGGTGTGGTGGCTATTCAGCATTTTTTTTAATGAATTCTGTGTAACCTATTTCCATAAGAATAGAGGAATAGTTGCAATATCTTCCTAAAAAAAGATATTTCCAAATCGGTTCGCAAATGACGTTAATTTTAAGTTAGCTGACATAAAACAAAAACATACGGTGAGTGACGACAATAATGAAAATTCTATTATTGGCTTCTCTTCTGTAATTAACCATAATCATTCACTACATCATCTCATTATAGTAACTGTCCCCTAACTAAGCTCGAAACTTGTATCTAGGGTATTGAAAACTACGCACACACTCATTAACACACACCCAGACCGAGACAAACACTCATGGTTCACACTAATATTCACCCCGCACGGCAATCGAACCCGCAACCTTACGGATAGCAGTCCTGCCTGATGACGAGGAAAATAGCAAACACGCATCTGTTTGTAGTCTTACTAGTTTTGCTCTATAGCATTTTTTTTTAATTAAATTTCATGATCACCCTGTACATCGGCGACCATTAGGTGTAGTGGCGAGATCACGTCCCAAACTTGGACGACATTTGCCAAACGTCTCATATTACTTGGTTACGTACTTACTAAATAGTTAATACTTACTGGGTTTTGCGGGTTTAAGTATAGCGGGTTTAACTATAGGCTAATAAATAAACTAAAATAAATTAAGTACAAGAAAAAACATAATTTCTTCCAAATTAATCAATAATATAACTGCGAATGTTTGTGAGTTTTTGACACCATAGGATACTTTTTATCCCGAAATTCCCATGGGATTGGGATTGACGCGGTAAGACGCAACTATAAGTAGTACATTATAATTACAAAGTAAGTTTAATGTATTAATTCAATAATTCATGTTTTAAATTGATAGTTGTTGTTATGATTAGTTGGCGGAATATTTAACATGAATGTATGTAGAGTTTCCAATAAAATACTAAATATTATAAATATTGTGGACATAGCAAAAATCACTGTGCTGATTTCGATAACATTTTGCGTACCTATAATTTTAGTTTTAATTTACACTAGTAAGTATGAGTTCTACTAATTTTCTTGATCAACACAATTTTAATTTACTCGTAATATTACTTAAAACATTTTTAAATGTAAATATAGACCTTATTTAACACACTTTTACAGTTCACAATAGTATTTAATAAATAAAATTTCTAATTAAAGTATTGTTATCATTCGTTGATAACAAATGACACGTTCTATCGTCGTTTATCTGTTGGAATAATTGCTCTATTTCAGCTACATTGTCAGCTGCGTTGGTGGTGTAATGGTCAGCATAGTTGCCTTCCAAGCAGTTGATCCGGGTTCGATTCCCGGCCAACGCACACTTTTTATTGTTCATATATTATTGATAATTCCCTAATGAGCTAAATTCGATCAAATATTATTTAATTTTTAAGTTGTAATAAGTATTTGTTATTGAAGCATTTATTCGTTGTTTCAAATAACCTTACTGTTCGGTTAAGCAACGTCTGTCACAACCTTATTAGTGATGGGTGGCCGTTTCTTAAGTGAATTTTATTTTCATGAGCGTTTCCATCGGAGGGCACGTTAAGTCGGTTCCGGTTGTCGTACTAACATTATCGACAGTCTTTACGGGTAGTTAGAGCTCTCAAATGTCTAAAAAATATCATAGAACGCCACAGACCAGAAAGTCACCATTCTTGACCTCACCGGACTTCCGTTCCTCTCTTGTTTTGTGGGATCAACATTAGAAAAATCTTACTGCGATCTTTCCACTTACGAATTAGTTGGTTAAACTTTTAAACTTGTTTGGTTAAACGGGCTAATCTCAGAAACTACTGGTCTAACGTAACATAACATAATCATTCACTACATCAACTCATTATAGTAAACGACCCCTACCTAACTACGCACACACACATTCACACACTACACAGACCGATTTAAAAAATATTTTAGTGTTGTATTGCCTATTTATCGAAGAGGGTTTTCTAGGAAGGCTATAGGCAACATCACGGACCTATAGGAGCAGGGCTAACGTGATTTAAACTGCGGTGCACTAGTTATTAAGCTATTGCATAGCTTCTATCGAGGGCCTTGAGCGCGGGGACCGAATCCAGAAATTCCGTAACGAAAAAAAAACCTCACGTTTTTATTATTTTTTTATCAATAACTTTTTTTTGTAAATTTTCCAAAAAGTTTTTATAGTAATGTAGACAAAGTTTTTATTATATGAAGTCCCAAGTACGACATCAAAATTTCTAAGGTTAGGATTGCAAAATAAAAAAAAACAATTAGTTGATAAAATTGCTATGCAATAGCTTTACCGCGGCAGTCCTCGAGTGCCACACGTTTTTTTGTAATACATTTCGATTTCATGGTGAAGGAAAACCAAGTCGACCAACTCGCACTTGGCCAGCGTGATTGACAAAGGCCTAATTACCCTAATTCAGGGTAGGCTCGAACGCGGTGGGGACATTCTATGAACTGATGATGACAGATTACGAGATTTAAGAAGAATGCATTCATATAAATATCCAAAATCCATCCCAGATATTACATTGTTCCCAAAATATGACATTACAAGGGAAATACCTGTCTAATACAGCTGTCTCGCTCGCACTCATTGATTTCTGTATGTGTTTGTCTCATGTTAGCAGTGCTGTAACCTATCGATTAACTGAAATCTGGAGTTGCATGAGGTTTGTTATTTGGAGATATGTCTCGGGATATATCTTTTGAATGTTTTCATTTTTTATCATTGTGTGGCCTAACTACGCTTGACAGAGGCGTGTTGGTGATCTCAACACAAAGCCAGATTTCAAAAATAATATCTAACATGCATCGCTCTACCCATAAATGGAACCTGTGCCTTCTGTTTTGGTTTGAGGTCACCAACACGCCTTAGTCAAGCGTGATGATCGTCATTCTACTCTACACAGCAGATAAACATCATCAGCATCCGAAAACCAGCGCTGTACTGAACCTTCAGTACAGCAACAGCTGAGATGCCTCCTTTTGCTACATTTGTTTAGTTTTTAAGTTTAATTGTGTGTGATTTTTTTTATGTATTTTAATTTAAATGTAGCAATAAATGATTTTTTACTTTACTTTAAAAAGTCAAACAGAAATTAATGATTTCCACTTCCATCCCGTCCCCTTCCGGTCACAGTGCCGTCCCCGTCCCCATTTCCATTTTACAGTTTTCTACCAAGCTTCGAGCTTAGTTAGGGGTCAGTTACTATAATGATGATGATATAATGAGATGTAGTAAATGGTTATATTATGTTATGTTCATCTAAGAATAACACTATCTATTGCTGAAAACTGCATTGAAATCCAGTGTGTACTTTAAAGATCTAAGCGTAAAAACAGCAGATAAATTAATCTAAAAAAAAAAAAAAAAAATTAAAAAAAAAAACCTTTATTAGCTTATAAAATCAATTACATTATGATGTTGGAGCCTCTTTTAAGTAAAACAATTTTACTTGTGTTAGAGGTTCCGCTCTCTCTAGGGATAACATTGCATTGATTTATTTTATATATACCTAATTAAAATTATTTTTTTAAATAAGCACAATTTATTTCATATAACTGTGCTTATTAGACATAAAAGACATAATATTACATTTAAATTTATTTAAATTTAAATTTAGTATTATGTCTATAACTTCAAATTATTTATGAACTTCTTTTGCATATCATATCTTTAAGCATATCGTTGCCCTCATGTGCATCGTACTGCAGCGGTACTGGTCACACCATTTATTCCACTTTTACACAGGAAATGAACATTTTCGTGCACTCCGGGTGAGCATCGCGCTATTATATACTTTATTTCCTACTAGTTAGCGCAGTTGTAGTACATAAAATACGTTGTACTATACCATACATAACACATAGGTAGCTTGAAAAGTACATTGACACAATCAAATACATTATAACATAATCAACCAATCACTTTATCATAACCATATTGTAGTAAGAGCCCGCGAGTGCCTGACCTTCGTTATTTTATAACAGCTGAGTTTGTCTACGTGTGTCCCTAGTACAGGTAAGAATGATCCCCACCCATGAAGCTGAGGCAGTGGTGGCTTTGGCAGGTAACAGGTAACAAAGGTGTATGAAATTCCTTCCCAATTTCATATAGAAACTGACCCCTAACTAGGTTTACAACTTAGTTTTACTATTATTTACATAGCTGGGTATCAGAAACTACGCACACACTCATTCAAATATTTGTCATACAAAAATCCAGACTGAGACAAATATTAAAATTTGTGAACACATATATTTGTCTCCTAGATACAAGTTACGAACTAGTTAGGGGTCAGTTACTATAATGAGATGATGGAGTGAGTAATTATGTTACGTTATTTATCTTGCACAGCCCCCCTAGCATGACTGTGCGTGATAAAATATATCGACACCACGATATTATTTTTCGATTTCGTGAGCATAACCAATTGAATTATGGCGTGCTACGATATGATAAAATTAAATATGTCGGGTATTTTTATCATATTTTGACAGTTGGCTGTCGATAAATCGCTATATCTATCTCGTTTTCGAAGTCATGGTAGCCCGGCAGGAATCGAAACCACAACTCGAGTACACTTTGTGAATGTTCTATATTATTTAACACAAGTGAAACCGTAGGGCGCAGGTTTGTATAATGTTATTATGCCTAACCTTCTATAATTACTATAAATAAACCAAAATTTGATCTGAAAAACAAACTGAATCAAATATTCAATTGATCTGAAGTGCTCGACTCATTTTGAGTGGGTTCTGCTTATTGAAGAATGATTTATGGGATTTTTAATGTTGTTTTGTTATGGTTATTGCCGCACCTTTCTGGAGGCTAGAAGCAGAAAATCTTATCTCTAACTTTTATGAATCTATACTACAACATAGGTATTGAGATTTCATTGTATGGGCACGCCTGCCAGCCTAGTTTCGAGTTTGGTTCCTGGGTCTAGCGATGCGTCTTCTCATATTACAAACAGGACTCGGGTTTGAGATAGTTTCAGTATTTTAATAATATTCTCTATTGTATAATAATTATTGGTTGACATTGTTTAACGCCTTAATTAATTCTTATAGCAATAATTTTCTACCAAGATTTTGATAGGAGTAAATTTGATTGTAACTACACCAACATACAACTATTATTTTAATTTCTATACTATACATAATACAGTTTTAATAGGATAATATCCTTCAACTATATCTATAGGAAATTGGACGTATGTGATTCCATTTCCATTATAGCTGTGGTCATCGCACCGTAAAGGTTTTGGCACCATTGAATACCCTATATTATGGCGTGGTATTAGGTGAAATGATACTATTATAGGCCTACTAGCTGTGCCCCGCGGTTTCAACCGCGTAGTTCCCGATCCCGTGGGAATTTCGGGATAAAAAATAGATGTTGGCCGATTCTAAGACCTACTGAATATGATCACAAAATTTCATGAGAATCGGTCAAGCCGTTTCGGAGGAGTATGGCAACGAAAACTGTGACACGAGAATTTTATATATTAGACTAGCTTCTGCCCCGCGACTACGTACGCGTTACCCTATTAGATATCATTCAGGACAGGCCCTAGCCCCTCCTTAGGTAGCTGATACTGACCCCCTAATATCAATTCCACGCCACTACCTCTTCCACTCCACTCCCTTTCCACACTAATACATCTTCCACACCGCTCCCACTTCCACATTACTCATCATTACTTATTTCTGGTCTTGTACCCTCGGTAGGGAGATCAATGAACTGGTAATGATGATTTAAAACACATTGGTACGTGGTGGGGTTCCAACCAGGCACCTTCCGATCGAAAGTCAAATGCCTTAAACCCCTACGCCACCGACGCTCTACATCACACCGTCCTACATCGACACTAATCCCATTTCCACATCTCTACCACTTCAACGCCTATCCCGCATCCACACCACTCTCATTTCCACGCCACTACCCCATCCACCCCACTACCACTTCCATCCCATTTTTTCATCTTTTCTTCGGAAGAGTCGGCGTTTCATTACACAATACATATTCAGTAGAACGCCGATTATCTGAATTCATTGGGACCGGGGTCCATTCGGATAATCGAAAATTCGGATTATCGCACATAGACTGCACATAGCTGGACTCGCGCACGAAGGGTTCCGTACCAAAAATGACAAAAAAACACGTTTGTTGTATTGAGAAGCCCCGCTTAAATATTTATTTTATTTTATGTATTTTTTCCTATAGCGGCAATAGAATAGAAATACATCATCTGTGAAAATTTCAAGTGTAGCTTTAGCTATCACCGTTCTTGACCTTGAATATGCATCATTCTCTCATAGCATACGTCCAATGTCCATGGTTCATGAAATAGTCTGGTGACAGACGGACGGTCGGACAGCGAAGTCTCAGTAATATGGTTCCGTTTTTACCCTTTGAGAACGGAACTCTAAAAACGATGTTACACTTAGAATAAACTATAATAAGTTTAACAAACACAGTTCTACAATATCTATAGCTCACTTAAACATCTCGATCCAGAGTAAGTTATTTTATTTTATTTATTTATATTTAAGTTGCAATCCCAGCGGGCCTTAACGAAAATCCCTACTAATATAATAAATGCGAAAGTAACTCTGTCTCTGTCTCAGACAGACAAACGTCTGTTACCTTTTCACGGCTAAACTACTGAAATAATTGACTTGAAATTTGGTACAGGGGTAGATTATGGTCCAGGAAAGAACATAGGCTACGTTTTATCCCAAAATTCCCACGGGATCAGGAACTACGCGGGTGAAACCGCGGGGCACAGCTAGTACAAAATATAATAAATCACAACAATTAATAGAGGTACATTACATAGTAACTTAGGACCGATTCGGATAATTGGCGATTCGGTTAATCGGCGTTCTACTATATTAGAAAGTGTTTTAGATTATGCGAAAAATTCTGGAAAGATTCTGAATTGTAATTAAGCGAATCTATGTATCTATAATAAGTGGGTGATTTAGTTATAAAAAAAACCTGCTCGACTTAACTAATTTCAAAGCTAATTTCATATCATAAAGCTAAAATTGATAAATCGCACATGAATAATAATTTTCGTATAGTAATATTTTAGATCAAAAATGTCTGAAGATATGATAAGTAGAAATCAAATTATGAGTAAAATATCTAATTAGGGCGAGCAAAGCCCTTGTAACGCAACAATTTGGTGGTACATTTTATGAAAAAACTACTTCACCTACCGATTTGATATTTGAAATAGTTATTTAAATTAATGTCTAGATTTATAATGCGGGGTGAAGAATATTGATAAATATCTATTAATAAGTAAAAATACAATATTTTTTTATTTAAGTACTCATAGTTTTGATACGCTACCTCATTTTCCGTCAATTTATTTTAGTCCGCCATTTTGTGATTCAGCTGTCAAATTACAAATTGAAACAAATGTCAAAGGAGTATTATTATCAATTTCGACTCAAATCAACCCCAAAATAACTTTTTATCCCTTTTTAATCATGTTAGGTGATGATTTTAAGACAAATGAGATTTGAATGAATATTTAATTAATCTTTTTGAAGAACATTTATGCCAAGTTTGAACTTGATCAGACCACGGAATCACGTTGTCCCATACAAACTTTGCAACCCCTTTTCACCCCTTTAGAGGAGGAATTTTCAAAAATCCCTTCTTATCGGACGCCTACTTAATACAAATAACACACCCTCCAAGTTTCAGGTCTCTACGATCAGCGGTTTAGGCTGTGCGTTGATCCATCAGTCATTCAGGACAAAGCCTTTTATATAATGATATAGATTATATTATGGACATCATGTAGATCTATGTATGATTCTCTCTATTATCAACCATAGTTTTTTGACATTATATTTCCGAATCGGTGCTAGATGTACAGTGTTTACGGTGTGTCCTTTTTTATTTACAGTACTAATTATAATAGCACCTAAATTTGGTGGTATTAAAAAGTTTGCCATGTAATCGTACAATATCTATATATGGAACTCCTGTAAGAAGTTTCATCCAAATCGGTCCAGTTGTTTTTGCTTGGAAAGAGTAAAAATATTTCAAAGAAAAATTTTTTTTTGACAAATGGATAAAACTGTAGCATGTAGGCTAAGGCCTAAGGCTCATGGAAAAGAGAACTAGGCATCTCTAATGTCCTAAACTGACTCCATGATCTGTGGTAAGGCTCTTCGTTTTTATTACTTTATTAGTCGAACCTCAATCTAATTAAATGATTAAAAAAGGTTAAATAAAACAAACCAAATCTAGTCACATAATATATTACAACATTAAAATTCGAACAATATTAAGTACAAAACACATTATTTTAGTTATGGCAACATTTAAACTTATATAAATAAACATTATATTTACAATTTATATAATTATAACTAAATAATATAAAATATATTTAAATACAAAAATGCAGAACCGTTTAGCACCAAGTTTTTAGATTTGATAAACGTTTTAGCACCAGTGGCGAGGCGTGCATATTTTCTTAAGAAACCCAACTGTATCCCGCAATTTTATATCCCAATTTGATCGGGCTAAAATCACGGGATAACAAATCAAAACAAATGCAAGCTAATATAGTAAACGGATTAGCTTATAAGAAACCATCGCCACTGCTTAGCACTCATTTTTAGGATACAGCTAATATGTAATACTATAAAATGTCACAGGGTTTTGGCAAAGAGCTCCAATTTAGTCGGTGCTGACATTATAGATACCGTTGAACAGTTCTTGGTTCGACCAAATTGCTACAATTTTTAGGACATGTTGGAACAATTTATGTCGATGCACAACGACATAAATTGTTCCATGTATTGTCCATTTAATTTGAATAAAGTTTATTATGCAAGTTCATTAAATGTTTTAGTTTATTTTTGTGGCCTTTAAATAACGTTACAAAAACACAAAGTGATATTAATTAATATCAAATTTGCAACCAACGTTATCGTTGGTCGAAGAAAGTCTTAGAGACTTTACAATTGAGTCGGCACCGACTTAGTTTGAGCTCTTGTGATATCGATCGAAACCATAGATTATGATCATTCTGACCAATCTGGTCAGTCAGTAATTACAATTACAGACAAAATATCTGGCAGATTACCTTACACACGTTCCAATTTGGTCGTGGACATGTCGGCACCGACTAAATTGGACCGTCTGTAATTTCACTTATTGACTGTTACTTGTCGTCATATTTTGTAATTATTATAATACTTATTGATAATAAAAATATTATGTCATACCCGTACATATAAAAAACTATATTAAAATATAGATACATTTGAGACTTTCTCTGTGTTATATAATTTGAACTCTTTTACCATTACTTAAATTTCATTTTGAATTACATAAAGATCAATTTATTTTCTTATATTATATTAAAAATATGATTCATTTTCAATTTTAATTAATATCTTCAACGAATTAAACGAAAAGATTTTTTTAAATTTGCTTTTTCAATAAATTCTGTTTAATACTTATCTCTATTAATAAATTGTTTTTTATTTACAATATGTTATATGACCTTAATTTTATTTAAATAACATTTTTTGTAAAATTAAATTATGAAACATTTATTTATTAAGGCACAATTGGCATTCATTAAAAGTTTCTTAAAATAAATAAATAAAATTATTAATTATTCGTAAATTACATTAACGGTATATTACAAAATTTAGATTCTTTTTAGATTGACACAAATTAATTTACACAATTTTGAAAAACACGCTTATTTATCAATATAAACATAAATAGTTATAATGAGTTACAATTTTTAAAAGTGGTCTTTGACAGTGATCAGTTTAACTGATCCGTTGAACTGGCATCCATCCAAAAATGGTCGTCAATCACCGGAGCGATTCCAGATTCCAGTGAAGAATCTAGTTGGGCTAAAACTTTTGGAGTGACGCCACAGTTTTATGTCCGGACTGATCAGTTCAACTGACTCGTCAATGGCTACCTTGAGCGTGTTAATCAAAATGACGTAAAATGAAATAAATATCTAAACTAATCAACGATCATTATTTTAAACTATAATTTAACAATTAAAGCACAGTTCGTGAATTCAGTTACTAAAGACTATTTATATCTGGACTCATCACACATTGACATCTAGTCCGAATCTAAGCAAAGCTTGTACCATAGATATTACACAATCATAAAATACGAGAAACATACGTGGAATAGATAGAAAACATCCAATGTTTGTCTCAAAATGCTGTAATTTTTGTTTTCTATAACAGTAATAGAAACCATACCATTGATATGTATAACAGACACGGTCATACACTTGAGTCTTCTCGTGACGATCGGTGTAACCCGGTCGTAACGTCGAGGTAAATAATAATTATGTTATACGCGATTAAGACCTGTAAATTATGCAACGATAGACACGGTCATTATAAATAATTTGGTCGACTTCACACAAAACTTTTCTTTGCTGACATCCATTAATAAGTAGCCAGAAAATCAATATGTTTTTTGTGAAGATTTTGTTGCAGTCTTTGAATAAATAACACAACCAAACTCACGAACTGATTTATAATTAGAAGTAAGAACTACAAAGAAGTCTTGTGATGAGAGGAACTTTCTAGAAGGAGTTATATCTACATTAATACTGGTACTAGTTCATGAATTATATTCAGATAATGATATTGCTTTTATATTGAGTACACTTCGCATTATAGAAGAGGCCCAGACATAGAACTTGGCTTAAGTCGTGTTATATTAGTTT
Organism: Timandra comae; assembly: GCA_958496195.1. Classification (NCBI taxonomy): domain Eukaryota; kingdom Metazoa; phylum Arthropoda; class Insecta; order Lepidoptera; family Geometridae; genus Timandra; species Timandra comae. The sequence goes on along the minus strand of OY292377.1, from coordinate 1,199,808 downwards.
GTAAAGATAATTAGGAATCTCCAAGACTTATAAAATTCAAATCTGAATTAAGTTTTGTAACAGTCTATTATCTTAAAGACAACCGTTATTATCTGATCTATCAATATACGATTCAGTTCACAGAACGGTTTGCGTTGAAAATTGGCACTTAGATTTTAATTATTATGACGCTACGAAAGAAAAATAAATAATTGCAGAGCCCTAGTCTATATATATGAAAAGGAAACCCGTTTTCCTTGGTCACGGCATCACGCGTGAATGGCTGCACCGATTTCACTAATTCTTTTTTTGTTGTATTTGTTATTAATAGGAGAAGGTTCTTATGTAAAATCAACGGGAAAATTGGACCCGTGCGAAGCCGGGGCGGGCCGCTAGTTCAATATAAAAACAAAATCATTTACCCAAACAATACTATCGATTAATACACAAAGACTCCACATATTTCGGGTCCATTTCATCTATTTCTCTTCCTTTTGTCTCCGGGACGAATAGCACTACAAATAACAGACATAGGACCGATATTCCTGCATACATCCAAAATAGACCATACAACCCTATATGCTCTTGTATATCAGCTGCAGTTTTAACATTAACAAACCCGCACAAATGACTAAAACTAGTAGCTAACGCACTACCAGTGCTTCTATATTCAAGAGGAAACAACTCCCCAATTAAAAGCGAAGATATTGGACTTATACCTAAAGAAAATGCAATAGTTAAAGTCAGCACACATAGCAAAGGTATCCAGTCGTAAGAATTCGGTTCTGCCATGTTAATGCTTGTCGCATTTCGGATAACTTCTTCGTAGTAAGCGTATGAACCGAACCCAGCTAAGGCTATGGACATCATAACACCGCTTATCATGAGCAGTGGAAGTCTTCCTATATGGTCTATCAGCATACCGGACAAACATGAAGCTAGTAGCTGAGCAACGCTAGTGGAAATAGCACCACCATGAGGATTCATAGTCCTAAAAGTCTTCTTAAACATTTTAACAGCGTAAAAGTTGAAGAGATTAGCACCTGTGAATCTTTGAAAGAACATCAGACCACAAGTTATTAGGACAGGTCGCGTTAATCTCTTTGAGAGCAAAACTTTGTATTTGCTGGTATGGCTTCCATACATTTTGCTTGCTAGAATATTAGTTCTTATTGTTGCTAGCTCTTGACGTATATCTGCTTCTGGTCCGCGAAGCCATTGTAAAGATTCTTCAGCTTCTTGCTCTTTACCTCTTAGCAGTAAAGACGATGGTGTTTCGGGGATGAAGAATAATGCAAAGAATAGTAGTATAGGAGCTGAAGCGACCATCAAAGCCAGTTGATACCAGTTGAGGTATGCTCCTAATGAGAATGATATTAGTATTCCTATCTGACTAAGTATTTTGAGAACTGAACTAAGACATCCCCGGACTTCTGGAACAGCTATCTCTGTTACGTATACCTGTGAACAAAGAGAAGAGAAGAATATTAGTTAAAGAAAATTACATTACCTATGGTTTAAGTAAATAAATACTAATACATTATTAAGATGAAGAGTTTTTTTGAACGCGCTAATCTCAGGAACTACTGGTACGATTTGAAAGATTCTTTCAGTATTAGGTAGCCTATTTATTGAGGAAGGCTATATATGAAATCAAGCTATGACCGATAGGAACAGAGCTAAGCTAACGCGGGACACAACATAGCTAGTAGCACTAGTCCTTATCCTTACTTAATATTATAAATGCGAAAGTAACTCTGTCTGTCTGTTACCTTCTCACGGCTAAACTACTGAACCGATTGACTTAAAATTTGGTACAGGGGTAGTTTATGGTCCGGGAAAGAACATAGGACTTTTTATCCCGAAATTCCCGCGAAACCGCGGGGCACAGCTAGTAGCTAATTTATTATATGAGGCCAAGAGATGGTGCTTTTTTCTGTGAATGAGGCCATTTTTGCCGATATAGAATAGAGTAAAAGACCTCGCAAATTATTGTTATACACACAAGCATTTTCAAATACCGTAACAAAAGTTAATGACATCATAAAGTATTATATTCAAAACAAGTATTTGCATATTTTTGTTTTGACTCTAACGTGTTTGTTCATTTTAAAATGTGCGTTAATGGAACTAATTTTCGAACTGATTATGTGACTATTTCGCTTGTATTTTCTAGATCGCTTCGCTAGACTAAGTACTCTCTCTCGCGGCATATTTAAAAAAACAACTAAGTTACCAAAACTATTGATTTCTTTAATTTACGCGAACTTGAATAACCCGTAACAACACATAGGAATATCATCATCAGCCTATGCTTGTCCATACAAAATTTGCCTTGGGCTGAAATCGAACCCATTAAGCCCGGGTCACTATCAATTACACCACTTGGTCGTCACTTTACTATAACTGTACAAACAATAAAACCTTTAACTTACTTGTGTAGTCATATTAATACAACATATCAGCATGCCCCCGCAGAATGAAGACACTGATATCATGTGTACCCCAGTAGACAAGGCCGTTGCAAGCCAAGCTAGGGTATAAGGTAATGCTGTGGCAATCAGCACTGTTCGACGACCAAACCGCATCGCCATACCGCCCAGGATACCGCCCACGAATGCTCCTGTGGGCAAAAAAGGTTTTTAGTAAAATTCTGATATTGTTTGTAATAAGACAAAGATTCTTAGGAAGCGCCAAATAAAACAGCGATTACACGATAAATAGGGCCCTAACTCAGTCAAGCCTTTTAGTTAAAGCAATTACACTTGTTTTTAATTGTAATTAGTAATTATTACACGCGAATGCTCGTTAGTCAGGGATGTATTATTGTAGTGTAGTGCTCAAAGACGAATCTGTAACGATACATTACACGCGAATGCTCCAGGTGAAGGAGCACCTTTATCGCTGTTTTATTGATTGACAGAGTGCCCTGTCTCCAATTAATAGGGCACTAATTTGTAAGGCCTAATTATTGTACCGTGTAACCACTGCCTAACTTTTTTTATAATTAACATAACATTTTCCGTCCTTATGAGCGAGTCCCTAGTTACAAATATTTGATGTAGTTATTACGTGGTATTACAGTATATCTTCTTTTTTGTCTCAATATCACTTTTGATCACCACTAAATGCCAACTATAATAATAACGAGATACAGGTACCAAAACATGCCAATCCGTCATCTGAAATCACACCGAACAATTGGAACACCAATCTATTTAATGAAGTCGAGATGTGTCACTCGTCAGCTATTCTCAGGTATTCGGCTAATCCCAATCTTCAATGAGATTTATAACCCTTGAAATAGAACTGGTGTCCCCTCAATGGGGTTATTTATAAAATAAATATGTTCTTTTTTAATTAAAAGATAAGTCCAATATTTTTACAAGTAGAAAACAGTTGCTTCTTCTGTTTGTATGATTAGCTCTTATAAACTCCGCAACGGATTTTAATGCAGTTTTAGCAATAAATGGAATAATTCAAGAGGAAGATTTATACTTACTAATACTATCTGTGCCCCGCGGTTTCACCCGCGTAGTTCCCGGTTCCGTGGGAATTTTGGGATAAAACCTAACCTTCCCCGGACCATAAGCTACCCCTGTACCAAATTACAAGTCAATCGGTTCAGTAGTTTAGCCGTGAAAAGGTAACAGACTGACAGACAGAGTTACTTTCGGCTTTTATAATATTAGTTAGGAATTAGTAAGGATTATAAAGCTGAAGAGTGTTTGTTTGGTTGAACGTGCTAATCTCACTACCGATATCGGTCCGATTTGAAAAAAATCTTTCAGTTTTAGATAGCCCATTTATTGAAGAAAGATGGCTGTATAACATCATGCTAAGACCAATAAAAACGGAGTTAGCATAGGTACGGATCATAAAATACTAACGTAGCATATTTTAAGCTGCAGTGGTATGCAGTTCCATGCATTTTCACTGAGTTAAAAAAAAAAAAAGGCCCGGCTATCGCTAGCTAGCACAGATCACTTAACTAAATACATAGTTACTAGTGCAAGGTATATCCTACTAATATTATAAAGGCGAAAGTTTGTATGTATGGATGTTTGTTACTCTTTCACACAAAAACTACTGAATGGATTTTAATGAAACTTTACAATAATCTTGCTTATACATCAGAATAACACATAGGATACTTTTTATCCCAAAATTCCCACGGGAACGGGAACTACGCGGGTGAAGCCGCGGGGCGCTGCTAGTTTAAAATAAATAAGCAAGTACTAACAGATCTGTTTCGATCATTCGCCCATGATATCTGCTGTATATCTTGCAAGAATCTTCTCCAGACAAAAATAAACTCCCAGCCGCGCTATATTTACATTTATACCATCGGTCTGTCTGTCTGTTACTGTTAATAGACTGTTAAATTTCTTATTAGTTTGATTTTGGTTCTTAGAATTTGTATGTGGTTTGTTTAGAAAATCTTGTAAACGAATGTTTGTCTAAAAACTTCAAGTAGTTAGCAAGAAAAGTTCAATTTATATTTTCAATCCTATTTAATGAGTTCCTAAATTGAATTTATAAATTCTTTAAATTTCTAAACTACTTTTTTAGTTTCCTAAAATAGAAAATTATATCGTTTTTAAGTAACAATGAATGTGAGTTGTAGATTCTATTAATCTAGAAAATTTGAATGTGAATTGTCATTATATCGATCTAAAAAAACTACGGCACAGTTCAGCGTAAACTTACTTACCAAATTATTTACATAAAAATACTTTTATTTTACATCACCCGATTCAGGAATCAAACCCACGACCTCAGGCTTAGCTCAAAATTATGATTATTATGATAAATATCAGTTGCTTCTCGCATACAAATCCGTCAAAATGCTACAAAATCCTTATACAAATACAGTGTTATTTCGAAAGCAATTTATCACAATCGGTACAGGCGTATATTTGAGAAATGCAAAATAAACAGTTGCAATATGCAAAATGTCTCGGTTATTTTAGTAACTCGAATTACAGACTCGTGACTCGATCGATATCTGATTGGAACAAACAATCGATTTTTTACTCGTGAAACAATAATCGATAATAATCATGGATTTTTAAAGATTTACTACTTGTATAGATTGTATCCCAAGAAAATGCATTGGCAGTTTGTTTATTTTTAATATTTTAACTTTGTATTTTTAGGGTTAAAACGGGACCCTATTACTGAGACCTCGTTGTCCGTCCGTCTGTCACCAGGCTGTATCTCAAGAATGGTGATAGCTAGACAGTTGAAATTTTTACAGATAATGTACTTCTATAGCTGCTATAACAACTAATACTAAAAACAAAATAAAATAAATATTTTAGGGAGGCTCCCATACAACAAACTTTTCTCTGTAAGCGATATTGTAATATCTTAAGTGAAATCAATAATCTTTAACCGTTAAACGTGTTTATTTTTGTCATTTTTGTTACGGAACCCTTCGTGCGCGAGTCCGACTCGTACTTGGCCGGTTTTTTAAGTACTCACGAGACAGTAATCAGTAATAATATCCGATTTTTAAGATTTTCTACTTGTATAGATTGTATCCCAAGAAAATGCATCGGCAGTTTGTTTATTTTGAATATTTTAATTTTGAGTTTTTTTAATTGACATTTGTCCAGCAGTGGTACGATATGGATTTTTTGTCAACCCATTGTTTGATAAATAGTTTTTATAGTTTTCTTTTGTAAGTTCTTTGACATGCGCATGTGCATCTTTGAGGGACAACAGGAAAACCCGAAGAAATATTGAATTCGATCATTATAAAATACCAAAAAATAAGTATAAACCACAAGTATGCAATTATTCACGCTTTGAACACAAAAACGAAAGCAAAAGACCAAAAAAAGTGCTCCAAATGATCTTACATTATCTCGTACCCCGAAGCTACCTATCCTATCATTAAAAGCATCATCAAAAACACTACAGCATATAATTTGTTATCTCTAATTGAATCTCAATGAAAATGCCGTTAAATTGGCAGTTTATTCAAACTTGAATTAAAATTGTTATGACCGTGAAATTTTTAGTTATAAATATGAATTATAATTACGTGAATGCACATGAAAAGTGGGTTGTGTTTTGGTTTTGATGACCAACTTTTGTTTAGATCACATTTAATATCATGTAAATAGTTGTCGGTCTGTTTCAATAATTTCAAGAGGCAAAAAAAGCAAAAACATGTGTAGTGCAGTCGGATAAAAAGGGTGCAATAATACTTCTCAAAGTCCAATATTATTTTATTACTTTGGACTTACAAAATGACATTCTAAAGAATATAAACCATCAATGGCTATTTTAGCTATAAGTTCACCCTTTGCCCAGCAGTGTGACAAAATATTTTTAATAAAACAAGAAATTTTCTTGTTCTACACAACATAAAATCGCGCCGCGCGGTTAAGCACCGCTTGGAGCGTTCAAGCGGCCGCTGGGGCGTAGCATCTCTCCCGTAATTTGAATTGTAATGTATAACAGTATTTTTACACTTATAGATATGAAATAACAACCAGTTTCTCAGTAACATTGAATTATTTTAATGTAAGCTCAAGGCTATAAATTACACTGATTTGATTTATGTTAAACTCATCATCGAAATACATAGTTTATCCCACGTATACTCGTAAGTGTAAGTAATCCTAGTACATATTATAAATGCGAAACTTTGTGAGATGTTTGTTACCATTTCACGTCAAAACTACTGAACCGATTTAGATGTAATTTGGTAAAAATGTTTCTAATAACTAGGTTATAAAGCCGAATGTTTGTGAGTGTCTATACACTCACAAACATAAAACACGTTCGTTCCTCTTTCACGCAAAAACTACTGAATGGATTGTAATGAAATTTGGTACAAATGTTCCTCATACCTAGGAATAACACATAGGATACTTTTAATCCCAAAATTCCCACGGCATTGAAAACGCGAGTAAAAATGCGGGTTCCACATCTATCTAATATATAAAATTCTCGTGTCACAGTTTTCGTTGCCATACTCCTCCGAAACGGCTTGACCGATTCTCGTGAAATTTTGTGAGCATATTCAGTAGGTCTGAGAATCGGCCAACATCTATTTTTCATCCCGAAATTCCCACGGGAACGGGAACTACACGGGTGAAACCGCGGGGCACAGCTAGTTAAATATAAAATAATAAGAAAAAAAACGATGTGTGAGTTTGCCTGTTTATTTTGACTAACACGTTTTGTATGAATTATGGTATCGGAAATTGAAAATAAACATACACAGGGTGGTCCGTATCACGCCCATTGTTGTTTGGTATTAATGTTATAAAGCTGAAGAGTTTGTTTGTTTGTTTGAACGCGCTAATCAGAAAGTATTGATCCCATTTGATAAATTCTTCCAGTATTTAATTGCCCATTTATTGAGGAAGGCTATAAATATGATTACGCTAAGACCAATTGGAGAACAACTGAAATCGCGGTTCCCCGCTATTTGAACCACAAATGTTTGTCTCGGTCTGGGTGTGTGTGTGAATGAGTGTGTGCGTAGTTTCTGATACCCTAGATACAAGCTTCGAGCTTAGTTAGGGGTCAGTTACTGTAATGAGATGATGTAGTGAATGATTATGTTATGTTATTTTAATAGACTTGCTATTCAACTATTATAAAGAGGAAAAAATTTACAACAATTTAACTCAAACACTACTGAACCGATTTCCACAATTCTTTCAATATGGAAGGCTACGTTATTGGTAAGTGACATAGGCCATATTTTATTCCAGTATTCCCACACGAACGGGAACTACGCGAGTAAAACCGAGGTGTGCCGCTAGTTTGAAATAAACATGAAACATATACAGGGTGGTCCATATTATGTCGAATGTTATTTTATTTGGTACAATTCAAATCGGTTTCCTTCATTGGAATGATAAATTGAGCCAATTTCAATGCGTTACTCATTGTTTTGGTAATTATTTGTGATCGATTGGTAATGTTGGGAGAGTTATGTGGTTTTAAAACCGGGAAGTTACGTATTTACATGTTTTTTTTTTAATTTTGTTGTAGAATAGATTTATACTTAGATTATCTGCTACTATTCACGTGTAGTAATTAAATGGGAATAACTAAGTACGAGTATAGCCAAATTAGCACACAATATTCAAAATGGTAGTCGATAATTTTTCCAAAAGCCAAAAAAAAAATTGGCATAATAACTATCATTTTAATCAGAATTGCTCGACCTACGAATCGAATCTGGAACCTTAGCTTCGATTTAGCTGGCAAGTCCATACGCTACTAGAGCTATAGGGCATTAGCATTTTAAATCCAACATTATTACAAATTATGCTAAAATTTTAGCATAATCAAGCATTAGTTATAGCTAACATTATCCAGTAAAATGTCAGATAAAATAGTGATTATAAATAATAATATCTAATGGTAATATAATAACTTCTTAATATAGCCAGATAAAGGTCAATTATGTAAATTGAGACCTATTTTAATGTACCTAAGTTTCAAATTACAGTACTAGATGTAACTGATTTTCTCTCACATTACGAGAACGCTATATTTTAAGTGATATACATTATCTAGGTCTTCTTATTAAGCTGGGTTTAAGACACTTCTAAATATTCTATATACTTTTTTCGTACTTACATAAAACTCTTCCGTTACTGAGTGATGTACTGACTGACTGACTGACAGACAACGCACAGCCGAAACTACTGGTCGTAGAGAGCTGAAAATTGGCACGTGTTGTGTGTTTGTTGGGGGGGAAAAGGCTACCACTACGAGAGGATTTTTGGAAATTCGCCTCCTAGAGGGAGAAAAGGGGGAAAACCCAAATTCTGCTGAAAGTCATTATTCCACGCGGGTGAAGTCGCGGGCAAGAGCTAGTAAATATTTAAAACTTTAAAGATGATTAGTAGTATATTGTAGTCTTTCAGATTATGTCCATATCCAAATTGCATCGAAACGATTTCCCTATTTTATCCGTAAAATGATAAAAGACAAAATTACGCATTTTTACAAGGATTTAATTAAAAATTGACGACACAAATAGGAATGAGAGGTTTTGATACTATTTCCCAAACGGCGCTTCGTAGGCATCAAAACAGCAGTCAAATGGAACATTTTAGAAAACCCTCATAATGTTTGGAAAAGAACAAAATTAAATCAAAAAGTTTCAGATAAGTAACATTATCTATTTCTACTTGACCTCTTATCTATTCCACAAAAAATGCAACGAACTAACAATACGGACATCCTGTATAAAATTGTGCAATATTTTAATATAATTTTTTATCGTGCAGTTTTCGTTGACATTTGGGTGACAGTTCAAATTGTGCAGTCATTGAACTGAGGTCGATGACACTTGACACATTGGGAGGAAACAGTCAAATATGACATTATGCAATTTTGAAATCAGAATCTGTCATAATTATGGATACTTGTCAACATTGACAATTGTCTTACGGAAAGAGGCGGTGTTTTTGATGCAGTTAGGGCGATGATTAAGATCATTGTTTTATTAATAGACATTATTATATTATTACTAGCTGTGCCCCGCGGTTCCACACGCGTAGTTTCCGTTCCCGTGGGAATTTCGGGATGAAAAATAGATGTTGGCCGATTCTCAGACCTACTGAATATGCTCACAAAATTTCATGAGAATCGGTCAAGCCGTTTCGGAGGAGTATGGCAACGAAAACTGTGACACGAGAATTTTATATATTAGACTAGCAGCGCCCCGCGGCTTCACCCGCGTAGTTCCCGTTCCCGTGGGAATTTTGGGATAAAAAGTATCCTATGTGTTATTCTGATGTATAAGCAAGATTATTGTAAAGTTTCATTAAAATCCATTCAGTAGTTTTTGCGTGAAAGAGTAACAAACATCCATACATCCATACTTACAAACTTTCGCCTTTATAATATTAGTAGGATATTTTTTCGTACTTATGAGCAGGAAGTTTTCGTAACAAGACCTCTCCAGTGTGGATGTTAAACTTACTGACTGACTGATTTATCAAGAAACAACTTAAACCACTAAACTGAAACATTACGCTGAAATCTGGCAGATATTTTTATGACATAAGCATTCCAAAAAAAACATAATCATTCACTACATCATCTCATTATACTAGTAGTAACTGACCCCTAACTTAGTTCGTAACTTGTATCAAGGGTATCAGAAACTACGCACACACTCATTCAAACACACACACCCAGACCGAGATAAAATTTTGTGGATCACACAAATTTTCACCCCGCACGGGAATCGAACCCGCACCCTAACGGATTCGATTCCCGTGCGGGGTGAAAATTTGTGTGAAACAAGCACAGTTAGTTAAACTAAAAACGTGAGTGAAACCGCGGAGTATAACTAGTTAAGCTAAACAAAACAAAGTTACGAGTAAACTGACATCTTAAAAGTTGTGTTGAAATGAAACGGTATACAAGTTTTAATACTTTTGAAAGCTTCAACAAAAGTTCATGTTTGAAAGCTCAAAAGCTCGACTTTCAATGTCGACTTTTATGGCTTTGCTCATGATAATACACTAATTAATACATATCCCTTTAGATGTAGGGCTGTCACCTAAACTATTTTAATAAATTGAAAAATTAGGTGTTTTATTTTATTTTTCTGAATCAAATATTTGTATTCATTATATTAAAATATGATTTGTATTCCTCCTCATCTTGCTTATATGATTTACTAGTAGCTCCCCGCGGTTTCACCCGCGTAGTTCCCGTTCCCGTGGGATTACGGGGATAAAATATACGCACTGATAAATAAGCTTTCCATTAGTGAATGAATTTTTGAAATCGGTCCAGTAGTTTCGGAGCCTATTCATTACAAACAAAAAAATCTTTCCTCTTTATAATATTAGTATAGATATAGTAGCCTCAGAGGTCTAGTGGCATTTTTACAAAGTAGAGGTCCGAAGATTGATTCCTAGGTTGGTTATGAATTTTACAAATACATCACTTTTTGGGTTTGCAATCACTATAATAGATGATATTTGTCCAATAGTATAGTACGTCAGAAAAAAAGATAATACTTTCTCCATGGTAATACTTTTTTTGGTATTGCCAACCAACAGTGATTATACAATAGGATTTTACTATACAAAAAATCTTGTTTTGACTTCAATTACATTAACAAAGATTGTTTTTCTTCAATGTCTACCTATTATGTACAGACATCGACCAGGGGCCTAAGTCTGTAATTTGACATTATTGATCAGACAATATGTTGATATTGAGGCACCATAACGAGAGTGTCAGAAATTTGGTATTCTGCTAAAATTTATTCATATGGCTATAATGGTGTTTCAGTGGTCTTTGTTGCATATCAAAATTCAAATATTTTTTTGTCAATTAAACGTCAGTATACTGTTTCCATGACAACCATCTAAACCACTGTAAGACGTATAAAGCACCATAATATTATAAACTTTGTTACATATTTTTTATTTTTGAGGGTATAATTTAACGTACGTAAATTATCATACAAAGTATTAAAATTCTCATGATTGTTTTGCTAATTGCAGGTACTTTAATATTTTGTGATAAGTTGATTGTTACTGTTTTCTAGTTATAATTTTTTGGTTGCCGTATTAGTAAAATGTTAATATTTACATTATATTAATATAAGTAAACAATATTGTAATTGAGTTGGCGATCCGTGATGACACTGCACACCCGGCTCCAACGGAAGACCAGCGTTGACTGCTGATACTTTCGGGTGTCACGCTCGACTCATGCTGAGTTGGAGACCATTTTGTGGCCAAAGTTTTTATTTTATTTTTTGTACTCATGTATTTTTTTTTTTGTTTTATTCTTTGTGTCACAAATAAAGATATGTTTATGTTTATCTAAGTTTTATAGAACCATTGAGTCAGCGGAGTAGTTTTCACTAAGAGAATACCAAAATGACAATAAATGACAAAAAACGGCCATAATGTTGTTATTAAAACACATTTGAGTAGCATTATCACAGCTTAATAGTTTAGAGAATCAGGGCCCAGTTATAGTAGAATATACCTCCGACAAAGATTTTTCGTTAAACATTTCAGTGGCAACCCTATCTCAAGTTATCGAACGTCATCGAGGTTTCACTGTCAAACGTTATCTAAAAGATAACATTAATTATTTAGTTAATTAACTCCAAACATTGTACTCAATATTTGAAATAATATACTTATTTTAATAATATTTTAAGAAACAAAAGTTATAAATACCTATAAGGTGAAGGAGGATACAACCTAATTTTATGTTATTACTAGCTGTGCCCCGCGGTTTCACACGCGTAGTTCCCGTTCTCGTTCCCGTGGGAATTTCGGGATGAAAAATAGATGTTGGCCGATTCTCAGACCTACTGAATATGCTCACAAAATTTCATGAGAATCGGTCAAGCCGTTTCGGAGGAGTATGGCAACGAAAACTGTGACACGAGAATTTTATATATATTAGATACCTAATTGTAATTCACATTGAAACCAAGATGGTCAGAATTTCCGAACTGAGTTGTCACCAATTTACTAAGTGTTCCTGTTCTGTCACATAGACAATGGTTTATGACAGGAAAGCTGTCAAAACCTTGACCATCTTAACATTACTGCCACATTTTTTTCTGTTCCAGAGAGAGAGAGAAAGAGAGAGAGATAGTTCTGTCATCGTAATTTTGTCATATATATATACACACATCAAAAGTGTCTAGGGATCAAGCATTTTTATGCGGATTTCTTGAGATTGAGATGTGGCTTTGTAATAAATTTATGATTTTATAAATTTATATGGATCCTTTTTGGTGCATTTCATAATTTGAATCAGGAACTGTGAATCAAATTCGAGTAAAAGATGAAAATCAGCTGTCAATATTTTCCCTATAAAAACATACAACGCATTGAAGACATTATTAGTGCTACTGTTTCCCTACTACTGATTAAAACCAACGTTATTATGGAGCGGCGACGTCATTTAAGCAGGGAAGAAATGCTCAGAGCCGTGGGAATGATAGAAGCTGGTTCCCGGCAACGTACTGTGGCTTTAGCTCTGAATACAAGTCAGAGTGTTATCAGTCGACTTTGGACACGTTACCGAAGCACTGGTACCGTGGCTGAGCGCCATGGAGGACGGTATCGCTGCACCACACGGAGACAAGACCGATACATTCAAATCTTAACTCGAAGAGCTCCAACAATAACCGCCATGATGTTAGCCGTGCGGCTTCATCACTCTTCAGGGAACTTAATTAGCGACCAAACAGTCAGAAACCGCTTGCATGAAGTGAACCTTCATTCCCGAAGACCGCTACGGGTACCACCTATAGCAATGCACAATCGTAGGATTCGATATCAATGGGCTCTTGAACACAGAAATTGGGCAGAAGAACAATGGCGTTTCGTGTGCTTTTCTGATGAGTCTCGTTTTGGTATGAGACCGGATACAAGACGTATACGACACTGGAGAACCCCTGGACGCCAACAGCGATTAAAATCCTGCCAGGAAGTCCATCCTTATAGTGGTGGAACCATCATGGTATGGGCGGGTATTTGGATCGGCGGAAGAACTGAGTTGATTTGGATCAGAGGCAACCTCAACGCTCAAATTTATGCTGAGACGATTGTATCAGACGTCATCGTTCCTCTACAAGTGCAAATCGGTCCCTTATTTCAGTTAATGCATGATAATGCACGACCGCACACCGCAAGAGTTGTAAGACAGACTCTCGCCGCAGCTAACATCAATGTCCTGCCCTGGCCTGCTCAGTCGCCAGACTTGAACCCGATTGAGCATGCATGGGATATGCTACAGAGAAGAGCTCTGCCGAATATGGAGGGTATCCAGTCGCAAGAAGACCTTTTTTTGTTGTTGCAACGAACATGGGCGGCCATTCCACAGCGTGATTTGGATGAACTCATTTTGAGTATGCCAAACCGATGTTCTTGTGTTGTTAGTGTTCGCCCTTTATTAGGAAAATGGCAAATTTCTTTATTAATGCAAAGGTGACTTGGTTTATCGTTACTGTGACAAACGAAAACACTTTATTTGATGAATCCTTAAAGAAAATTTTAATTAATATCAATCAGGAGAAAAGTTATTGCAAAAATATATGTTGATCCCTAGACACTTTTGATGTGTGTAGTTTGTAAAATTTAAGATGATCTCTGTGACATATGTCAAACTTTTGTTCATAGGGTTGGTAGGATCTAAATCTATGTCGATAGAAATTATCGATGTTTTTGACTATTAAAGATGATAATGTTAGATTATATTGAGATTAAACGTTAGGTAATAAATTAAACGAATATTTTAATAACAAAAAAATTCATTTTTCACTACCACCAATAGATGCGATTACGTACAGCGAGACGCTGTCACCGGAATAGATAATATTTTTGTGGTACCAATACTAAGATCTTATTTGAACCAACACGCGAATTGTAAGATGAACGAATCTTTCTTATCAATCCTACTAATATTATAAATGCGAATGTTTGGATGTTTGTGGGTTTGGATGTTTTTTAACTTTCACGCAAAAACTACTGTATCGATTATGATTAAATTTGGTACAGATGTTCCTTATAACTAGGAATAACACATAGGATACTTTTTATCCCAAAATTCCCATGGGATTGTGTATAAGTAATCGTTTTATTGTGACTTATGGTAGTCACAAATCCTACTAATAGATGGCGCTGTTACTTAATTTTTTAACACACGATGGTGAATTGTGCCGAGATTGTATGATACTACGAGCTACGCATTCTCACGGGAGCGGGTGCTACGCGGGTAAAACCGCGGGGCACTGCTAGTAGTCTCATATATTGCATAGACATTAAAACCGTATTATTTATTTCTTTGGTAGCAATCACTAACCACAATGAAGCACCTAGTTGATCAAAGAAAAACCCGTTCAACGCATAGATTACAGCTAAGAATCAGTTTAAAAACTTGTAACACTGATTAATCCGTTACTGTCGTTTCTTACGCAAACATTAACAGTTGTTTCTTATAGAAATCACGCGGTTCCACTCGCTTTAAATTCTCTTAGACATAGAAACCCTCCTTTTGAATCACTCTACGAGTATTTTTTTTGACTAAGTACCCCTGCCTAGTATGACTTCGAAAACTTGATAGATATAGCGATTTATCCACATCCAACTGTCAAAATATGATAAAAATATCCGCCACATTTAATTGTAGCATGTGATAAATTTTATCACCTTTGGTCATGCTCGCGAAATCGATATAGCTATTTATCGACATCCAACTGTCAAAATATAATAAATATAGCCGCCATATTTAATTTTATCATATCGTATCACGCCATAATTCATTCATGCTCGCGAAATCGATATTATATCGTGGTGTTGATTTATTTTATCACGCACAGTCAAGCTAGGGGGGTTGCCTTGCTAAGTTTTGAGCGGGATGATTTGACCAAAGACTCATAAATCAGGGATTAGTTACTAAATTTTTAACTGTAGCTTTATCCCGTGGTTTAACTAGCTTTATATATGCCACACAAAACCATCTTAAATCACTCTGAGTAGTGCTAAAAACTTGTTAAAATCCGTTGCGTAGTTAAAAAGATCTCCGCGTACAAACAGTGCATAGCGACTGCGTTTCTATGTAGAAATTTTAATTTAATATAACTGAAGACAATAAATTTAAATGAAAATGTAAAGATATTATCATAAAACATAGCTTCTAAATCTAAAGTCTAACGAAATCTTATTACATGGTACCGGTTTAATTATTTTGAATTTTATAGCATAGCATATAAAGTTTATTTTGAATTGCACTCTTTGATTTATGAGCTTTTAGTTGTACCTATAGAGATAATTATAAGATATTAACTTAGTAAGAAAACTGGATATTACTACAAATTATATATAAAGTTGTGACGGAAATCCTACTAATATTATACTCGTAAACCCGAGAATTTATATGAATATTAATATATTATCTTCTACTAGCTTCTCTCCTCAGTTTCTCCTGCGTAGTACCTTCTGCCATATGATTGTAGGCATAAAACTATACAAAAAACCTCCCTCTCGAAAAAACCGCATCAAAATCCATTAATACATTAGTTTTAAAGGGAAGGTTCATACTCAACGCACTAACGTATAATCGGTTGAGTGTGAACGGTCAAGTGTTTTTCCATACATTTGTCTGTTCTGGCGTTACGCGACCGATAATACGCGACGCATGTTCCGTCAGATATGAACCTTCCCGCATACATATGGACAGACAGACAGCGATATTGTTTTATACTATGTAGTGCAAAGTGGTGACGGAAATCTGGTTCGAACCACCTTCCGATCTTCGGCTCTTTTCTGCTAAACTTATAAAGTAATAATGATGACTAAATAAAGAACTTACCCAACAAACTCAAGCTAGCTATCCAACTGGCCTGCTGGTCGCTGACTGTGAAGGTGCCTCCATGGTGCATCGAGTCCTGCATCGAAGCGATCGCAGGAGACATGTACCCTTTGCTAAGACCCGCTGCGAACGGGCCGAGAGAGACAGCAAGTGCTGCCAATATCTGGTGAGAGAAAGATCAATTAAAATATCTGTATCTAGTTGACCCACGAAACGTTATTTCAACCATACTTATGAACTTGGAGGTGGACTTATGACTTACATGTATAAAAATATAGCATCCCTTGTCAATAGGAATAAAAAATAGTTTATGACTCTCAAACCTACCAAATATACCCCAAAAATATATCTTTGAAGCCGTTTCCAACGAGTATAATACGAGAATTTACTACTTACTACTTATAGTAAAAATAATGGTCGAAAAATTATTAAAACTACAACATTCTCATAAAATTCAGGGGATAGCCGTGGTTGTATAACACCTGCATTCGCTATAGTTTTTAATGAGGTATTTTTAACAATATTTTTTACTATTTAATATGCACTATATACTATACATAATATATTATATTAGTGCATATTCACGAAACAATTTAAAAACATGCATATTCACGAAACCTTTCCATTGGGTCTTTCGTCAATTCAAGATTAAGAGGCAAATGACCAACCCATTATAGTTTCTGAAAACTCCATAAAAAGCTTAAATGCATTAATTTCTTGAAACAAACCTCATTTGGTATAATTTGAAGAACCTATTACAGGTTTATAGTTTCTAAAAAGCCCACGCGAAAGCACTAAAAGCTCTTTCAGGACTTATACGAAACTTTAATGAGCTATATTAATTAGTTGAAACTAAAAGTCTTCCTAATGCTTCCTCTGAATACTAAAATAGACTATTATTATGTAGACTAGGTTGTAATTGGTAGACGAAACATATTATCACTACATAGTATAAAACAAAGTCGCTCTCTCGGTCCCTATGTATGCTTAGATCTTTAAAACTACGCAAAGGATTTTGATGCGGTTTGTTTTAATAGATATAGTGATTCAGTGGGAAGGTTTTTAGCATAATTTTATCCCCATATTCTTACGGGAACGGGTGAAACCGCGGGGCGCCGCTAGTTATTACTATAAGCATGTTTCTATGTAAGTATATCGGTACTAATATTATAAATGTGAAAATAACTATGTTTGTCTGTTTGTCGTGTTTTCACGCCAAAATTACTGAACCGATTTAAATTAAATTTAAATAAAAAATAAAGCTTGGAAAATGTCATTTTATCTTAAATTTCCCATAAGTTTTCATACGGGCAAAACCGTGGAGCGCCGGTAGTTTACTACTATAAGTATGTCTGTTCTTTCAAATTTTTGTCATGAAAGTAAAAGCTTCTTTTGTAAATGCCACCCATCACTAATATGACACTGCCACACGTTGCTTAACTTACAGATTGCAAGTAATCCACAGTTAGCACTACGCTATAACCAGTAACCACCAAACATCCTAACTAATCCTAACTATCTTAACTAATATTATAAATGCGAAAGTAATTCTGTCTGTCTTTCTTGTTACCTTTTCACGGCTAAACTACTGAACCGATTGACTTGAAATTTGGTACATGGGTAGCTTATGGTCCGGGAAAGAACATAGGATACTTTTTATCCCGGAATTCTCATGGGAACGGGAACTATACGGGTGAAACCGCGGGCGCTAGTATGTTATAAGTTTAAATCCAAAACTACAGTAAAAAACGCTCTTTCTATAAAGATCACAAACATAAACTTTATACAATAAAGTTTTCAACACGAAATACATAAGCATTGGCATCTAAGCCGTATTTAATGAAACTTTCACGTTTACATCCAGATTCCAACACTGATATATAGGGTGATACATTAACAGAACACAGTTGGATACGGATCGATCGTTTTGAACACCATGTATAGTGTTGTGTGAATGGAAACGAGTAGTGATGGGATATGGTTGTGGAATATCGATATTTTTATCTATGATTTAACAGTTTATTTTTTTTGTGATATATGGAAATAAATAGTGATGGTAAAGAGTTACAAAATATCAATATATTTTTATCATCAATTTTTAAAAAAATATTTAAGTTCTTTACCTATAAAATATGGTCTCTTCTAGTTTACTAACCTATTCTTTTTAAATAGGGTAAAATATTTTTAATAAAGAATATATTTTTACGATATATTTGAATTAAAAAGGTATTGTTCCATATTCCCTCTATAATTTTCTTATATACTACAAATTCTAGTATTACGAACTCTATGTAGGTGTAATAAATAACAATAAAAAATAAATCAATTTTATGTCAGACTAATGTCGCTTTGCGATTTTACCCGAATAAATATCTATCTTTGAGTCTCAATGGATGAAAAACCACACACACACATACGTAACACTAAGCTTTCGTCTTTACTATCTGTGATCCGCGTTTTTACACGAGTAATCTCTCTGATATAAACAAGTATTAATAAAAAAACCCTTTTAAAAACCACCTTTCTATTAGCTTTTATTGCATTGTCATGGGATTTATATAAGTATGCCAAATTTCAGCTCAATCGGATAACCAGTAGTGGTCGAAAAATGGCTTGCAAGATTTGATTACAGACAACGGGACAGGTGAAACTTAATAAAAGCTTGTAAAAAAAGCAGGATAAAACGCATGCCCTTTTCTGAACCCTTGAAAATGTATATACAAAATTTCCTAATGATCAATTCAGTAATTAAAAGTAAAAGCGTTACAAACAAATTCACTTTCACATTCATTTTAACGATAATTAATTAATAACGATTAATATCGACATAATTATTTGCCTTTATCGATATCGATACATTTACCAATACCACTACACCCATCACTAAATATGAAATCGTTAGTCCCTTACATTTGGCAGGGTCAATGACCGGCATACTGGCACACATCCTAGTATAATAATAACTTCACAAATACACGCCAAATTAAACTTTATGGCTTTGTAATAAACGTTACACGAGTTGTTTAATGTTAGAATGTCACTATTATGAATTATAGTGTTTGGTTTTATAATAGAGATTAGAATATGTATCGATGGATTATAAAACTCTTAGTAGCTTACGCCCGCGACTTTGTCTGTAATAATTTCGATGAAATTTTGGGATAAAGGGTAGATTACACGAAAGTTGCTGAACTTATTTTGACGAAACCTTCACTGAGTGATAACTTATATTGTTATTGGTAGACTTCTGATCTTTATTCAAGTCAATATTTTTCAATATATAAGTTCCTAAAAAAACCCAATAAACCTTTTACTAAATTATATTATGGCGGTATTTAAAAAAAAGTTTATACCTACCTACCTATATTCAAAAGCTATATCGAGCCAAATCAGTTTAGATCACTAGTAGTATCTATATCTATACTAATACTAGCTGCGCCCCGCGGTTTCACACGCGTAGTTCCCGTTCCCGTAGGATTTTCGGGATGAAAAATAAATGTTGGCCGATTCTCAGACCTACTGAATATGCTCACAAAATTTCATGAGAATCGGTCAAGCCGTTTCGGAGGAGTATGGCAACGAAAACTGTGACACGAGAATTTTATATATTAGATACCTACCTAGATATAGAAGTAAAGTTTGTGTGTTTGTATATTTGTTAAAAATTGTAAGGGGTAATCTCGGGATCTACTGAACCGATTTCAAAAATTCTTTCACTCATGGAAAGTCAATTTATCAGTGCGTGACATAGGCTATATTTTGGCTCCGTATTCACACGGGAACGGGAACTACGCGGAAACATCGGGGCGCTGCTAGTACTTAAATAAATATAGTTTTTATAGTTATCATGGTTATTAGCACTCAAATTATTATAATTAACGGGATATTTACCATGTCATGTATATTATTTGTTTCGAGTTTCCGATATTTCGACGCTGTTGCAAGCGCCATGGTCACGGATGATTAATAACATAAATAAATGTTGATCTCACCTGTCGTCTGTACGTATTCCTTCCATCGGTGGACCTCATCATCATAATCCTGGCCTCAGGGGTGATGTTGGTCATCTTATCACCAACATTTAACGCTATTTTCTCACTCATATACACTGATTTCAAAATAAAAGTTTTATCAAAAATGGCTCAGCCGATGATAGTCCAGTTTTGTGCTTCGTTATGTAACATGTGACATTGTTTTGAAACGCGATGCTTTTATCTGTAACAAAGAAAGACTATATTACTAATATGAATAGATAGATAGATAGATAATTACTTTATTGTACAACATAAACACCACATTATGAGAATACAAAATTCTAACAAAACAGTCACATTAAGAGAGTTGCAAAATGGGCGGCCTTATTGCTAACAGCAATTTCTTCCCGGCAACCTTTGGATGGAGAAAAATAATAAAGTTAATAAAACAAAGGTGGCGCAAAATAAATAAAAAAATATATAGGTATATATAAATATATATATTTCATTCACTGTTCATGATGAAATCTTAAATTAAAAGGCAAAATACAATATATGTATACCTAGATAGACTTCGAGGGCTCTACTCTGACTACTGTCGATGATGTAATTACGACAACCGCGGCCGACATAACGCGCCCTCTAGATGCTGAATGAAATTAAAAGAAACAACAGCCACCCATCACTATTATGACGGTGCCAGACGTTGATTAACCGAACAGACATTAGGAAACTTAATTTACTTTCTATAAGTTTTTCGGGTAAAAATTTAAAATGTAAAAAACCCCCAACACAATTAATTTCAAACCCCCATAACTTTTAAACGGGTTAACCGATTTTCATCAAACATGTCTAAGAACACTTGCACGTAAATCCCCTTTAATACAAAAAAAAAACTTAATTGAAATCGGTTCATCCGTTCGGGAGCTATGATGCCACAGACAGACAGATACACCCACAGCCACGTCAAACTTATAACACCCCTCTTTTTGCGTCGGGGGTTAAAAACCACGTGGCACAGTTCGTATTATTATTTACTACCACTTTAACAAATAATAAACGTACTTATGTGTATGTATATGACATAATATAAATGCACCCACATAAGCGTACTGCGTACCGTTTACTACTGACGGTCGGTTTCATCTCGACAGGGAAGCCTTGCAATATTATTATTCATCAAACAATCTCTATGTGTATCTCTATCTGTCTGTTAGATAATATACGTAGTAGATACAGAATTTTATTGATATTGGTTTTTCTTTCACTCAGTAATATCATCGAATGTTCAATTATTGAAATAGAAACAATTCCTGGATCGAGCGATGCGTTTCCTATTTTCCGCAACTGGGCAAGCTAAGCGTATATTCTTCTTCGGTCTACTATAAAATATTACATGCCGATATTTTACTATAAGTATAAGAGGTATCCACGTTTTAGTAAAAAATAATAATAAATAATAGTCTCCATCCGCCACTTCGTACATGTTTATAGCATTCTATCGGCGGGTGTCATAGTCCCCATAGTTCCCCAATATCCAGTCCATTAAACATCTCATTCCCATAACCCAGTCGTAGGTTTCCATATATTTGCAATAGTCCCAGCAGAACCAGGGACTGTCCTTGGATGCATTTTATAGTGTTATACAGGGATAGTCGCCGGATTGTGCATCCTTTACACAAGATTAAATATGTCAAAGGGCTTCCGTGTGTTGGCTTTGGCCCCATACTAGCCTTCCAAAAGACCGGGACTCCCTAATAGTCCCGTGAATGGAAAAGACATAACAATAATAATAAAAATACAAACATGTTGTACAACCGCCTATAGCGTTTACATCCAGGATGGAGAAATATAAATAAAGTCCAGATAACAAGCTTGGTGGCAAAAGACTAAATCTATATATACACACATCAAAAGTGTCTAGGGATCAACATATATTTTTGCAATAACTTTTCTCCTGATTGATATTAATTAAAATTTTCTTTAAGGATTCATCAAATAAAGTGTTTTCGTTTGTCACAGTAACGATAAACCAAGTCACCTTTGCATTAATAAAGAAATTTGCCATTTTCCTAATAAAGGGATTTTTGACATTTGAACCACTAACATTAAAGTTCGAAAAAAAGACTGAAATAACAGTTTTCTTTAAAATTTTATTGGGTAACTTAAACAATTAATAATCCGTGTTTCTACCGCGAACACTAACAACACAAGAACATCGGTTTGGCATGCTCAAAATGAGTTCATCCAAATCACGCTGTGGAATGGCCGCCCATGTTCGTTGCAACAACAAAAAAAGGTCTTCTTGCGACTGGATACCCTCCATATTCGGCAGAGCTCTTCTCTGTAGCATATCCCATGCATGCTCAATCGGGTTCAAGTCTGGCGACTGAGCAGGCCAGGGCAGGACATTGATGTTAGCTGCGGCGAGAGTCTGTCTTACAACTCTTGCGGTGTGCGGTCGTGCATTATCATGCATTAACTGAAATAAGGGACCGATTTGCACTTGTAGAGGAACGATGACGTCTGATACAATCGTCTCAGCATAAATTTGAGCGTTGAGGTTGCCTCTGATCCAAATCAACTCAGTTCTTCCGCCGATCCAAATACCCGCCCATACCATGATGGTTCCACCACTATAAGGATGGACTTCCTGGCAGGATTTTAATCGCTGTTGGCGTCCAGGGGTTCTCCAGTGTCGTATACGTCTTGTATCCGGTCTTATACCAAAACGAGACTCATCAGAAAAGCACACGAAACGCCATTGTTCTTCTGCCCAATTTCTGTGTTCAAGAGCCCATTGATATCGAATCCTACGATTGTGCATTGCTATAGGTGGTACCCGTAGCGGTCTTCGGGAATGAAGGTTCACTTCATGCAAGCGGTTTCTGACTGTTTGGTCGCTAATTAAGTTCCCTGAAGAGTGATGAAGCCGCACGGCTAACATCATGGCGGTTATTGTTGGAGCTCTTCGAGTTAAGATTTGAATGTATCGGTCTTGTCTCCGTGTGGTGCAGCGATACCGTCCTCCATGGCGCTCAGCCACGGTACCAGTGCTTCGGTAACGTGTCCAAAGTCGACTGATAACACTCTGACTTGTATTCAGAGCTAAAGCCACAGTACGTTGCCGGGAACCAGCTTCTATCATTCCCACGGCTCTGAGCATTTCTTCCCTGCTTAAATGACGTCGCCGCTCCACAATAACGTTGGTTTTAATCAGTAGTAGGGAAACAGTAGCACTAATAATGTCTTCAATGCGTTGTATGTTTTTATAGGGAAAATATTGACAGCTGATTTTCATCTTTTACTCGAATTTGATTCACAGTTCCTGATTCAAATTATGAAATGCACCAAAAAGGATCCATATAAATTTATAAAATCATAAATTTATTACAAAGCCACATCTCAATCTCAAGAAATCCGCATAAAAATGCTTGATCCCTAGACACTTTTGATGTGTGTATATATAAAAGAAAGTCGTGTTAGTTACGCCACTTATAACTCAAGAACGGCTGGACCGATTTGGCTGAAAATTGGTGGGGAGGTAGATAAGAACCAGGAAAAGGACATAGGATACTTTTTATCCCGAAATTCCCTCGGGAACGGGAACGGGAACTACGCGTGTGAAACCGCGGGGCACAGCTAGTAACATTTAAAACAACCAAAGTCAAACACAAACCTCAGTATAACAGGTACAATACTTATAAAGACAATAGTCTAGTAAAGATCGTGAGATCGAATAAATTATAGGGTAACGTAAACAATATGGTTTTTTTAGAAAACCGCGCAATGGTTTGTCTATGTAATCAATCAATCAGTCAGTCAGTAACGGTTGCCTTTCTAGAGAAGATTAGCTGTATCATGTGGTTTTACTTGCAAAAAAAATATCGAATGGCGTAGGGGTTAAGCCCGTTGACTTCCAATCGGAAGGTGCCTGGTTCAAACCCCACTACGTACCAATCCAAGTGGTTTCTATTTTGAAATTCATATGTGTGAATTTATTTAATACTATTACGAAGAAGGAAAACATCGTTAGGAAACCTGCACACACCTTCGAAGTAATTATGAAGGTTGTGTGTGAAGTCGACCAACCCGCTCTTGGCCAGCGTGATTGACTAAGGCCTTATCGCCCTCATGCAGGGTAGGGAGAGCCCCTCGGTGGGGACATTATATGAGCTGATGATGATGACAAAGATATCCCGAAAAAAATTTAAATCTTTGAATTTAATTTTATTAACTGTAGGGAAAATCTTCACCTACATTGACGACTTCGATGGCAGAGTGGTCACCATGCCGGACTGCCATCCGTAAGGTTCCGGGTTTGATTCCCGTGCGGGGTGAATATTTGTGTGAACCACAAATGTTTGTCTCGGTCTGGGTGTGTGTGTGTGTGTGCGTAGTTTCTGATACCCTAGATACAAGTCTCGAACTTAGTTAGGGGTCAGTTACTGTAATGAGATGATGTAGTGAATGATTATGTTATGTTATGTTACAAGTGACTGTCACAATTTTTTATGCATGTGCTTTCATATACTGCCTTATTTGCGTTGCATTTTTAGTCTGGTTTAGCACTAAACCAGGTTTTACAATCAATTTTGAATACTGTCAAAGTGACAGATTTGACTGACAAGGTGTCAAATACTTACCAGGTTTTATTAAACCAGACTAAAAATGCAACGCAAATAAGGCCGATGGAGTTTAAAAAAGTGACGAATTTACTTTGCGGCAAATGTACATATATGCCGGGTATACTTTGAATTAATATTTCTATTAATTCTAATAATATACGCAATATGAATAAATATAATAACAATATTTTCTAAAAATAGACTTATATTTATTTTTATGTACTAATTAGAATAACCAGTTTTATTGCACAATATTAGACGTATTTCATAATTTTGTATACTACTTAATATTAATAAGTTTTGTGAGTTTGTAAGTGGATTTACTGAAACGATTTTGAAAATTCTTTTACCAATAGAAAACCACGTTATTAGTCAAAGTGTTTATAATTTATCCCCATATTTTCCAGGAAACTAAGTACGCGGATGAAACCGTGGGTCGCTGCTAGTGTTATATACAAAGTGGTCGCCATGCTAGATTGCCAAATTAAGTGTTACAGGTTCAATTTTCCTTACTAAATAGCCGAGTAAAATCATGTTATTAATGTTTTTGTAATGTCGGTTAATATATTCGTATTTGAATCCTATTTTTATCTAGAATTCAAATGAGGTCAATGGTAAATACATTTATATATCCAAGGTTAGACTATCTACGTATTGTCGTAACTTGCGAATTTTAAATCAACGTTAGTTTAATCTATATTCTTCTAGAGAAAACTGTTTTTTTTATTATAGAGGGGAAACGACCAGACTGGTCACCTAAAGGTAAGTAGAGTCCATCGCTCATAGACAGTTGTAGTTTCAAGTGTAATGAGGGTTTTCTGAAATAGCATATCCGTGAGATGGCAGCACTGTAGCGTGAGGTCCAACCTGTCAAAATCAAAACCCACAAACCAAAAAACACAATTTAACTCATATTTAACTATTCCGATATACATATACGAAGACGTTACAAAACGAATATTGTTTCTGAAATACCACCATGCCTATATTATGTGCAAATAAAACAGGAGAGCATAAGTTAATTTTAGTAACAGTGACTTTTGCGCCTCTCTTTTTGAGCTCAATGTTCAGTCCGACATCCTTTCTCTCGCCGTAATCCATATTAAAATCACACTTCTAAATAGTTATGTAGAATTTCACAAAAAAAACCGAGTGTGGTGTCGTGGGACACCAGGTAAGAACGAAGTTACTTAAAAAAGTATTATTTTCAATGGTCAGAAGAAGAAAATAAATCATTATGATTTTCAAAAAAGTTTCTACTCAAAAGAGTTAGCCATAGGTTACCTACCTTTTAATAATTAAAAAATAAACGCGCGCCGCGCTGTTCGAAATTTGAAAAAAGTGTCGTGCAACTTTTCGTAAGTTTTTTTTCCGTCTAGCCCCCTTTCACAACACGCGATAAGGAACTTCGTTCCAATATAAGTTTGGTAAGAATCAATACTATATCTGACAGCTGTTTGGACCTGACGCCTACGAAGCAGGCGGTGGCAGAAAAAGTATAGAAAACTCTCAATACAACTGAAAAGTCACCAGTGTTTTAGCAGCCTATATGAGACTAGGTCATTATAGAGTGTGGTATGTACCACACTCTCACTGGTCGAAGCAGCCAGCAAGTTTGAACTGGAATTTCACTCTATATCATAAGGAAAGTTAAAGAAACTTCTCCTTTTTGAAGTCGTTTAAAAATATCACTTTATCTACCTACTCTTGATTATTTCGGAAACTTTTGTAAGTGTATTGGAACTCTATTTTTTATTGATTAAGAAACTACTTAGTAAGACGAATGGACAAGAAAAACTATATTGTCAATCTTTAACTTCCCACAGTTGGGCCGATGACCTAAAATGACACCAACAGATCTATTTAAAAATGACCTAGTCACATGTACTTCAAATAATGTCTTTGATGTCTTGTTTGTATGTAGAGCAACTTCCCACGTTTGGGACACCCTTTTTTTACTAGTAAAATTAACTTATGGTGAAATTTAGAGAAAAAATAATTATTTTTTCTTTAATTAAAATCAAAACAAATGCCTTTTAAAGAAAATTGTATTTTTTTCAGATTTTTCAGAAAACTGTGCAACCACTTTCAAAGATTTGGGACCAAACGGGAAGTTCCAAACAAAAAAAGATTTGTTCACAAATGACGAATAACAGTTTTTTTTAATTATACTCGCATCGAAAAATTCCACTGTATTTTTTAAGTTATTTGTATACTTAATATCCAAATAAAAAAATCTCTACTTTTGATGTATTAATAAAAACCCATATTATTTCTAAATTTATCACCAAAAACTTATAGCTAAAAACCTAAATTAACATCTCAACCACGTGATACACAATTGTAAACAACTAATGAATAATGATCTTTATTTTTTTGGCTTCAGATACTTTTCTGAAATAGACACAGTACGAGTACATTGGCATATCTTTGCAAACTAGAACATTTCGTACGATAGGTAAATAGTTTAGAAGTCTCATTTAAAAATAAATTTGTGATATGTTTGTTTGTTCTACTATTTACCTAGTATGTGTAAGTAGTTTTTAAGCTATTGCATAGCTTCTATCGAGGGCCTTGAGCGCGGGGACCGAATCCAGAAATTCCGTAACGAAACCTCACGTTTTTGTAGGTAGTCTATGCGTTTTTATTATTTTTTTATCGAAAACTTTTTTTATGTAAATTTTCCAAAAAGTTTTTATAGTAATGTAGACAAAGTTTTTATTGCATGAAGTCTCAAGTACGACATCAAAATTTCTAAGGTTAGGATTGCAATACAAAAATAAAAAACAATAAGTTGATAAAATTGCTATGCAATAGCTTTACCGCGGCAGTCCCCGAGTGCCACACGTTTTTTTTATTTCATGTGTTGAGCAAGACATAATTCAAAGTTAATTTTGCATAGAGTAAGAGTACTAATCCAACAATGCTTATAATTTTATAGCTGAACTAGCAGCGCCCTGCGGTTTCACTCGCGTAGTTCCCATTCCCGTGGGAATACAGTGATAAAATATAGCCCATGTCACGCATTGATAAATTAGTGAAAGAATTTTAGAAAACGGTTCAGTATTTTCGGAACCTATTCGTTACAAATAAAAAAACAAATATTTCCTCTTTAAGTATAATATTAGTGAAGATGAAGGCTATAGGCTACATAGCTAACTCTAAAATGTTTTGATTGAATTCCTATTAAAAACCAAATTAAATCAATGAATATTTTATCTACAATTCATTCCAAATTCACAAAACACTATAAAACTCAAAAATTCACACTAAAAACATAATTAAATTAACTTTTTACGATGAAATTACATTAAGAGATAGTCCAAAGTCATAATCATAATCATTTACATCGACTTTATAGCAAATAACATCGTAAAATCTAAGAAATACGGAAGTAAGCTTTCTTTAAACTCAAACTGTTGTGTTTTTCTATTCTCACCATTAGTACGATAATTTTAACCCAAATTCTTTTCTCTCACGACTTCTTTGATTACTGCTGAGGTGACATTATAATAATTTAAACTAATAATCTAAAGAGGCAGAGCTTTTGTTTAATCACACTTATTTCATGAACCAATAATGCGATTTGAAAAAAACTGTTTTTAACCCCCGACGCAAAAAGAGGGGTGTTATAAGTTTGACGTGTCTGTGTGTGTGTGTGTGTGTATCTGTCTGTCTGTGGCATCATAGCTCCCGAACGGATGAACCGATTTGAATTTAGTTTTTTTGAAGTGAAAACTTCTTTAGCCGCCGCTAAAGAAGTTTTCACTTCAAAAAAACTTGAGCACTTTTTTTGTATGGGTAAAAACTTTCAAACTCTCGTCAGGGTCACGTGATGCTGATCGAAAAAGCGTAAGATCAGCATCACGTGACGTTTATGATAACTGAAGTAAGAAACAAACATTGTATTCTACCTCATAAATGATAGTACTTTTATACTTATAATTAAACACAACGTTAATATTGAAGTTTTCACTTCTGCCGGCACTCCCGGAGTGCTACCTTTTTGAAGTGAAAACTTCTTTAGCGGCGCTGAGCACTTTTTTTGTATGGGTAAAAACTTTCAAACTCGCGTCAGGGTCACGTGATGCTGATCGAAAAAGCGTAAGATCGAGGGGAAGGGAGAGGAACTAGTATCTCCCACTCTTTCTACCGTCGGCACAGGGCGCTTGCGCGAATGACCGTGTGTGTTTATGTACAGCGTCCTACCTCATAAATGATAGTACTTTTATACTTATAATTAAACACAACGTTAATATTGAAGTTTTCACTTCTGCCGGCACTCCCGGAGTGCTACCTTTTTTATTTTTGTATTAACCCATTAGAGGTCAAATAAAAACTACGAATATATTTTTAATTCTTTTTTTATTTTTATAATAATAAATTGACGTAAAAACACAAAATCCAAAAAAATATATAAAAAAACATTTTTTTATAGTAAAATGGGGGGTGTACTCAATTGAGTACACTGACCGCCTATGTGTGAAAATTTTCGAAGCACGCTTTTTCGACACAAAGGGTTTTTAGGCATGTCTTGCACTGCCAGCGTACTCTGGAATGACACATCGCAGTTGTTTTTCAATTTTCATGGGAAAATGACCCACTCCGTGTTGTGACAATCCTTCTACTGATGATGCAGCCGGGCGAAATTTTCTTTGTTCACCCTGACGAAGGTAAAAACGTGCGATTTGTCGGCGGAACATTAGTTGGTCCATCGAATTGTTATGGCTGATTACGTGTAAACGCCAAGCATTAGCAATAGCCATGTCTAACATGTAGGTGAACAAAACCCACCACCACTTTTTACCATGGATAGCAATTCTATATAAAGAAATAGATTGGTCGAGTTCATCCACCCCTCCCATATTTTTGTTGTAAGTTTGAAATAATCGTGGTATGGCTACGTCGGTTTTCTCTTTCTTTATTGGACACCATCGTTTGACTGCTCCAAGTGGTTCAATGGTGTCGTAGTTGGTGGCCATAGTACAGACACTATTGTCTTTCCATCTTACCAATAAAAGCTCACCTTTCTTCTCAAACCTGTAGTCATAAGAGGCATGTTCTTTCTTTTTCATATCCTTGGTGCTCGTCAATGGACATTTCTTGGTTCTATTTTCTCGTACTGTCCCTGTAGCACGGTAGCCCAGGTTTTTCAACTCTAATAGAAGATCGTAGCTAGTAAAAAAGTTGTCGAAAAAGACTTCATTAGCTGGTGTACAGTTGAGTTTTTCTAACAATGTTTTGACAACGCGGGAACCCAAAGGATCAGAAGTTGGCGACTGCGACTTCCCGCAGTAAAAATCAAAGGTGTAAAAATCAAAGGTTGAGTTCCTTCTGTTCTTCGCAAATAGCACTTTCTTCCTTTCACTTACTTCGAGTCTACTCTGAGGGATTGAAGAGTATGATGGGACACATTTCCGCCAAATTAGTTTTACGTTTGAAGATGATTGATGGTTAGTATCCTGTCGCCTTCTTTTTGACGCCAGCGGTTCATTATCACTATCGTCGTCCGTACTGCTGTCAGTATCTTCTCGGTGCGTAAATACTTCGATAGTTCCGGGCACATCATGTGGTAAGGCAGTGGCCACCATGTCCTCATCGGCACCTTCCTCTTCATCAGTCAACGCACAAGGGTCTGGTGGTATGATTGCCAAATCACATTCCCCATCATCATCACTGTCCTGTAAAACAGCTTCAATGGCATCTTAAAGCCCATCGTAGTTATTTTGAACAGTAAAATGTTGTCTATTCATTGTAAAGTATCTGGAAAAAAAACCATAAAAATTACCTACTGATGTTGTCACTGTACTCAATCGAGTACACTAACATTTACTTGGCTCTAGTTTTAGTTTCGCAAAATAAAATATTGATATTATTGGTTATAATAAAACTGTTATCTGTAATTCATACGTAAGAAATGAAATAACAACTTATGAATAAAAAATATTTCCCAAAAAACATAAAATAAATCACTTACCTCGACAGTCTTTCGGTAACACAAATTGAACTGACCCTTTTTTTTTTAAAATATTAAACTACCCGCGAAAAATTTATCAATAAACATGAAGAGTGTTAAGAAGAAATGAAATAATAAGCAATACCACGTAAATTTTATGAAGATCGGTTATTTTTACTTAAGTGTACATGTGTACTCAATTGAGTACAGTGACTTCTAATGGGTTAAAGGGGACTTACGTGCGAGTGTTCTTAAACATGTTTGATGAAAATCGGTAGACCCGTTTAAAAGTTATGGGCGTTTGAAAGTAATTGTGTTAGGGGTATTTAATTTTTTTTTATATTATTTTATGCAAACAAGCAGATGAGTTATTTAAAGGTAAGTAACTACCGTGTGGTACTTCTTCGGTCGAGAAACTGATAATAAAGTCTTGCTCCTGAATTAGGGTCATTAGGCCTAGGTAAGGGTATACATGCAAAAATAACTCTATCTGTCGCTTGTAGTAGCAGAATATACTCGTATTATACTTTTAATCCCGAAAGTCCCACTACAATCACTCTACCTAGAGTCATAATAAAAGTATGCCTCTAAGGGCCGATTTTTCCATCGCCAGATAACTTTTATTCGACGAATAAAATTGACGTTTGACAGATTTTGTATGAAATAAGTGTCAAACTTTCAAAGTTATTCGTCGAATAAAGTTATCTGGCGATGGAAAAATTGGCCCTAAGTATACTAAGTATTATATAGTATACCTCTTTCTAGTCTAAGTAGGTACATTAAATAACTTGCCAACCATCAATTTTGCATCAACCATCAGCGTAATCTCTCATTAATAGCAAAAATGAAAAAATATTGAAACTCGTTCGCGGTGATCACTTTACGATTTAGGGTTCCGTACCCAAAGGGTAAAAACGGGACCCTATTACTGAGACTTCGCTGTCTGTCCGTCTGTCACCAGACTGTATCTCAAGAACGGTGATAGCTATACAGTTGATATTTTCACAGATGATGTATTTCTATTGCCGCTATAACAACAAATACTAAGAACAAAATAAATGAATATTTAAGGTGGCCAAACGTGTTTTTGTCGTTTTTACTACGGAATTCTTCGTACACGAGTTCGACTCGCACATAGCCGGTTTTTTTTATCGTGATAGGCGTAAATTGTATGATACCCGATGTTTAATATCTTTATAATGGTCCTCTTTACAGTCTACAATATTTTTATGCGTATTTTTATCGTATTATTGTAATGGAAGGATAATAAAGGAATGTTATTGTAGTAAAAGCAGATTAGTGTTTTATTTATAGTTTAAAACCTAGTTTGTGAATTTCTAAATGGTTTGACCGGTTAAATTTTACTTTTTATGTGTGCGTAGGTTCTCATACCCTAGACAATAGTATTGAACCTATTTTGTTATAAGTATCGAAGTCAATAATAAATCGTTTAAATTCATTTAATAAACTGGAAGATAAAAGAAACTAGATTTCTTGAAACCTTATGTAGCTTAGTCCAAATCAATAACTTATAAAAAAAAATTAGGTGGGGGCCATTTTATTACATCACTACATAGTATAAAACAAAGTCGCTTTCTCTGTCCCTATGTCCCTTTGTATGCTTAGATCTTTAAAACTACGCAACGGATTTTGATGCGGTTTATTTTAATAGATAGAATGATTTAGTGGGAAGGTTTTTAGCATAATTATATCCCCATATTCCTACGGGAACGGGAACTACGCGGGTGAAACCGCGGGGCGTCGCTAGTATTATACACCCCTATTTTGAAATGATGGGACTTATTAAAATCAGAATATCTGTAGCAGTAACTGAATCCATATATCCAATAAAAATATCAAAAATGATATTCGATTACTTATCTTTAAAAAATACTAAATAAATGCCGTATTACCAGACGGCACACTAGCTATCAAGTATTCTGTGACGGTTCGGGTCGATGACCGCGCTCAGCTGTGTATCGCAGCGTTCGCCTGTTGTTCGGTGTAGAATAACAATAAAATTCGGCGAGATTTTCAAAAACTTTGACTTATCATGACTTTTTAAATAAAAGCAAAAGATAAAAACTAACTTCATTATTATATTGTCACCCGTCGTTTACATTAGCTGTGTGATTAAGTATCTTGAATTCAAAATAGGGGTGTATATACTTAGACATAATAAAGACACGCTGAAGTCTAAGTTTCAGTCAAAACATTATGACGAAATCCACGTAACTTATATTTAGTCTTCGTCGCATTTAGTCCGTAGCAGACCTTATTGTAATACATACATAATAAAAAAATATCGTATCGGAACCTATAAAAGGTACAATTTATAATCGTATGCTCATTACTGCATCGATCATCGCAAGCTCACACTCCAAGATCACAGGGCGCCATTGATGTGGTATGGAATGACAGTTAAGAGTTACGGAGCGAGCGACAATTTTATGGTGTGATACCTTGATTGACGTGATGCGAGGGACATTTTGTTAAGAGGTTTATTTTCCTCAGTTTTTTTATTTTGTTTCTAGTGGTAAAGTTGTGATTTGTTTTTGTATGTGTGATTTATTTCTAAAGTGCGCAGTTCCCGATCCCGTGGGAATTTCAGGATAAAACTTAGCCTATGTTCCTTCCCGGACAATAAGCTACCCCTGCACCAAAAAAAATTATTTCTTAATTAATCTTTAATTTTAAATCTATCGGTTCAGTAGTTTAGCCGTGAAAAGGTAACAGACAGACAGAGTTACTTTCCTATTTATAATATTACTAGCAGCGCCCCGCGGCTTCACCCGCGTAGTTCCCGTTCCCGTGGGAATTTTGGGATAAAAAGTATCCTATGTGTTATTCTGATGTATAAGCAAGATTATTGTAAAGTTTCATTAAAATCCATTCAGTAGTTTTTGCGTGAAAGAGTAACAAACATCCATACATCCATACTTACAAACTTTCGCCTTTATAATATTAGTAGGATGTAAGGAGTAAGGATTTGGAAAATTATAAAGTATTGTGTATATTTGTTTCTACAATAGTTGTTTAGAACTACAGCTCTATTAAAAAGTTATAGGTTTTTGTACCAATTTAAATGCCCTTTTTCCCCATCTCAGGGAATTAAATTTTGCCACGGTTTTAAATATTTATGTCGCCAGAAAACTGTAATGAAAGGGTTTTAATATTCCATATGAAGCATGCGTCAATTAATAAGATTTACCCCTCATGAGTCATTTTTATTAAATAATTATAAAATTTAATTTAACCCATCTGAAAACTAACCAAAAAGTTTATCCCAAATGAAAATCGGGGTAAACATTACCCGCTTTTAAAAAAATCTATTGTCACTTTTAAAAACTAATCAAACACACCTGTCAAAATGACAGCTGTCATATACTTTAAACAAGTTGAATTCGGCCTTCATTTATTAGCATAATAAAAATGCAAAATACCGTTATTTATTGATAAACTCCTCATTTCTATGTTTAAATTGGATGATAAATCAAATGCTCAGCATAAAGTCAAGGGAAAGATTTAGTTTTATAGTGCGTTGATTAATACTCGTAGTTTATAATTTATACTGTTATATGAAGAAGTATTTTGAATGCTTTTCTATCTATTCTAAAGGATTATTTACAAAAAAAAATGAGAATAAATATGTATGTTGTATTCAATAGTACAAGCTTTTTACAAGCTTTTATTTAGTGTCACCTGTCCCGTTGTCTGTAATCAAATCTTGCAAGCCATTTGGCAGAGTGGTCACCATGCCGGACTGCCATCCGTAAGGTTGCGGGTTCGATTCCCGTGCGGGGTGAATATTTGTGTGAACCACAAATGTTTGTCTCGGTCTGGGTGTGTGTGTGAATGAGTGTGTGCGTAGTTTCTGATACCCTAGATACAAGCTCCAAGCCTAGTTAGGGGTCAGTTACTATAATGAGATGATGTAGTGAATGCTTATGTTATGTTATGTTATTTTTCGACCACTTCTGGTTATCCGATTGAGCTGAAATTTGGCATACTTATGTAAGTTCCATGACTATGCAATCTATAGTGAATATTTTTACTGTTTTATCCCAAGAATCTATAGTAATTAACAAAACATCCCTACTAATATTATAAATGCGAAAGTAACTCCGTCTGTCTGTTACCTTTTCACGACTAAACTACTGAACCAATTGACTTGAAATTAGGAACAGGGGTAGCTTATGGTCCGGGAAAGAACATAGGCTACGTTTTATCCCGAAATTCCCACGGGATCGGGAACTACGCGGATGAAACCGCGGGGCAAAGCTAGTGACTAATAAATAAAAAAAGAATCTATAGTAATTAACAATACACGAACTTATTATTCAACCATTTCTTATATTTTGTGAGGGTAGAAATAAAACCGCATTTTTATGGTTTCCCAAGAGTATTGTATCGCATCTTGGAAGGACAAAAGAATGCTATTTTTATCATAAAATTGTTACTTATTGTGGTTTTATTAGATCTTTTATTGCTTTTATAAGTTGTAAAAGTGCTGTTAGGGATAACAATGAGTATTGAAATGTTTGAGGTTTTCATTTTAATATCGTTTAAGTACCTAGTATATTAAATAACATTACATGATCATTCACTACATCATCTCATTATAGTAACGGACCCCTAAGTTCGTGACTTGTATCTAGCTAGGGTATCAGAAACTACGTTCATTCACACACAAAAAAATAATTATGTATGTATTAAATAATAGTTTAGTACTACGTATCATTATATTTTATCGACGACCAAGTGGTTAGTAGTTTGTCACACTGCCTGCTAAGCTAAGCCTTCCAGCCCCCCTAGCATGACTGTGCGTGATAAAATATATCGACACCATGAAATAATATCGATTTTGCGAGAATCGCGAGCATGACCAAATGAATTATGGCGTGGTACGATATGAAAAATTAAATATGGCGGCTATATTTATTATATTTTGACAGTTGGATGTCAAAATTGACAGCTATATCGATTTCGTGAGCATGATCAAATGTCATAAAATTAATCACGTGGTAAAATTCAATATGGCGGATATTTTTATCAAATTTTGACAGTTAGATGTCAATAAATCGCTGTGTCTATCGCGTTTTCGAAGTCATGCCAACCTAGCTGCTCAAGACAAATCTATGTACATGAATGTAGCTGTTGCTCTTGGTTAGAGCATATTCCATCTATTTTTTCAGTATTTATTTACAAGCTTTGCTTACTTGAGGATATTTTTGCACAGAAATGTTTACTTATCTTGTATGAGAATCAAACCCATACATTTTAGCATAGTTAACAGATCCCCAACAAGACCACTTAGCCATCAATTTAATATAATATACATGACATATTATATTTGACCTGCTAGCGCCATATCATATCATTTCATCACGTAACGAGTCATTGCCCTGTGTCATTTATCAACATTTCCAAATGTCCCCATATTTGGGGTACTGTGTTAGTAACATAGAGTTATAGAGAGCAGTTATAGGGGAGCCAGGTCTCCAGTTGTCCCTCAGTTAGAAAGAGAGAGACGATCGCGGTACCCTATAAGGGCGCTTTTAGTGTCACGCGGATTTGCTCACGCACGCGGGATTGGACCGCATGCGTAAAATTTCACGCTGCGGATCATACGCAGCATGAGTTTCAGTTTTCTACGGGCTGCGTAACGGTATAGACGTGTTCAAAAATGATCAATGTCAGAAGAATATCTGTCGCTTACATACTTTACAAACGACGAAACAAGAAGACAAGAGTACATGTTGATCCCTTTCTTGAAAATAGGCTTCTTGCTGGGGCGTTTGTTACACACTTTGGAAAACTACAAAATAATGAACGTAAATTTAAAAATTACTTTCGAATGTCCATTCGTTCTTGTGATGAACTGTTGTGTAAAATTGAGAATAAGCTACAAAAAAGCAGTTTACGAAGGATTACAATACAACCGATTGAGAGGCTCGCTATTACATTAAGGTAAGTTTAAAATTTTAAATATTTAATTTCCTGCTATGATTTAGTGGAAAGGGATTTGAACAGGTAGGATAAACGTACCAATCCCAAACCAGTAAAGGACTTTTTTGACTTCAAATTACTGTCATGTGTAAATTTACATGTGCAAAAAAAAAATTTTGTCATGTACTCTGGTCAACTGCAAAAATGTTAAACAAAAATCAAATCAATGATTTTTTCGGTAGTTGACCATCGTGGTCAACTATTGAGACATCATACAACACATGTTCTAGTAATTATCCAGTCTAAATAAACGGTATAATAATGATTTTTTGTTTGAAATATCGTAAAGTAACGCGTCATTGGTTATTAATTGTTGAAATTTCATAAAATAAGATTATTTCACTCATAAAATGTCACCATTAAAGTGGAATCATTCCTACCTTTCATCACACGCTACTTATTATAATATAGATAAAAGTTATAGGTTTGCACATGACAGTAATTTAAAGTCAAAAAAAGTCCTTAATTGGTTTGGGATTGGTACGTTCAACCTACATACACAATCCTTTTTTTTATCTGATAAAGTACACATGGCCACAGATCAAGTTACCCAAAACCAGCATAAATGGAACTCGCGCCTTGCGTATTATCATACTTAGGTAACCCGTCGGAGTCCCGCTTATACTGGATTTGAGTAACTTGATCTGTGCCGTGTGTACAACCGCACTCATATGACTAAACAAACAATTAGAGAGAAACTGGAGAAAAAAAGTTAATCGTACTCATTTTAATAAAAAGAGTTTTATTCATAAATTAAAAAATCAAATTTTACATCATTCATTTCTTTGTAAATTTGTATCCTGAGCGTTGACATTTCTTTCGCCTGTAGATGATGTTGTTGCTGGGGTATAAATTACGTCATAAGACGTGATATTAAACAAGCCGCTTTCAGTCGAAATAAGAGTTTCATTGTCATTCACTGCAGCAGAACTAATAGCATTGTCGTTAAGACTCGAAGTATCCTGGATTATACTATTGGTTTGGTAATCTTGATTTATCGGTGACAAACTGTCAAGCTCAGTAAAAGCACTAGAACTTGTTGTAGGTATGGGACTGTAGTATGCAGGTTGTGTTTGACTTTCCATTTCCATAACTATATTTAACACTTTTGTTCTGAACATTAGTTTTTGATATCTAGTGAATCTTTTTAATGAAGGCTGCAGAGACTGAAAGAAAGCCAAATCCTCACTTTCTAGCTCCAGTTGATTAGACTTTAAGCATTCTAATAACTGTGCCTCAAATTCAGATGGTGCTTGCTTTTTAGATTTTACTTGTTTTTGTTTTGATGTTGGGTGAGAACTTTCTTGACGTGAAGTATCTGGTTGCGTGGACTCATTACGTGTTTCTAAATTACGTTGTGATGTTAGTTGAGAACTTTCTTGACGTGAAGTACCTGGTTGCGTGGACTCATTAGGTGTTTCTAAATTACTTTGTTCAGACATTTCTTCACAGAGTGACTCTTCTCCAGCAGTTTCCGTTGTACTGTCTAAGAAAGTCAAAATGTCATAGTAAGAATATTTCTTCTTCTTCTTACTCCCAGAGCCGGATGGCTGATTTTTTTCAGATATCTTGTCTTTCTGGTAAGTGTCCCTTGCTGTTCGCCAGCGTTGTTGTATTTTCTTGTCTGAAATGACAAAATATAATAAGTAAGTGGCAAAAGTACACACAGTTTCAGATCAAGTTACCCAAAACCAGTACCAATAAACGGAACTTGCTAGGGCCTCGCCGGGCGGCGAGTCGTCTACGATAATAAACAACGCATGAGTCCTGTTTATACTGGTTTTGGGAAGCTTGATCTGTGGCCGTGTGTACAAATCTGATATTAGTTGGAAATTTAACTGCATTCGATTAAAGGCCCTCCTTAATTCACACATGTTGTCAACTTTACACTGTCTCATGAAGCATTAGATAAATCAAGCAATATATATATACCTATACAGAGTGGAAAAATAAGGCCGCAGTTGAAGGAAAAGTACCCATAATATTGATGATGGCAAATTTTACTGAATGGAAATAATTCATTTTTTACAAAAATAATTAGAACTTCATTTAAGGATTTTTGGAAAAACACCGGATTGAATCGGGAAATTTGTTTATTTGTTACAGTAAAATTTGCCATCATCAAAATTAAGGTGAAAACTTCCGGAAGTCACTAGCGCTGTAAGTTTTTAATTGTTTTAACAAAAATTTTCTTTATTTGCATCTGTCAACCTTCATGAAGGAGGACTTCTGGCCGCAGGGTGTCGTGTTTCGGAAGTTCCGAGGGCGGCTGCCCGCTGACACCGTGCACACGTCGGCGACATTACGTGTGAAATAATTAAAATAGTTTTTGTATATAAAATAATATGTATGTTAGTCTGTAAGGTATATATCTATGGGCCTCTGTTTACATTACCATCTTGTAATGTAAATATTGCCTGAAATAAACGATATTTTATTATATTATATATATTTATTAGATTCCTTTCATTTGCCGGAAATTTTACCATAGGGGTTAATTTATACAAAGAAGATTTCTTATAAAATATTTACAGCATAGTTATGTGTCTCAAATCTGCTAAAAGTGGCCACTTTTAGCAGATATGAGATACATAACTATACTTCGAACTTTTCATATGAAATCATAACTGCATAAATACCCCCCTATGATAACATTTTCGGCAAATCATAGAAATCTAACGTAGCTATAGTACTGTAGTTAAAACGAATTAAAAACTTCTAGCGCTAGCTACTTCCGTGCCCTTTCACCTTAAGGGTATTTATTTTTCTTCTGAAGTAAAATTCGAGCGGTGCATGCTGTCTTATGTCTGATGTCAGCATTATTAATATATTATGTTATCATATTATTAATATATTGTTTTTGTTTTCAGATATTTGGCAACTGGTAATACATTCACTGATCTACACTATTCCTATGTGATTGGAATTGCAACAATTAGCGAAATAGTAAGACAAGTTTGTTACATAATATGGATTGAACTAAAGTCTGAATGTATTCCACAGCTTAATGGGATCAAATGGAAAGAAATCGCAGAGGGATTTCTCACATATACAAATTTTCCTAATTGCTTGGGTGCTATTGATGGAAAACATATAAGAGTGATTCGGCCGCCGCACAGTGGATCACTATATTTTAATTATAAGAAATATTATTCTGTAGTGCTCCTCGCAATGTGTGATGCTGATTATAATTTTACATATATTAATGTTGGTACCAGTGGAAGCAACGCCGATTCAACCATCTTTAGAAGGAGTCAATTGTATACGAAACTGGAAAGTAACACGTTGGGTATCCCTGACCCGCAAGAGTTGCCTATTATTTGCCCCGAAGTAGCTTATCCATCTAGTGTAAGAGCAAAGTTGCCGTTCGTGATAGTGGGAGATGAGGCATTTGGTTTATCATCACATGTGATGCGGCCTTATGCTCGTGATAATTTACCTTACAAAAAGAAAATATTTAATTACCGTCTGTCCAGAGCTAGAAGGTACATAGAATGCACTTTTGGAATTATGTCAAATAAATTTAGAATATTTCACAGATCCATGACTGTCAAGTTAGATCTAGCACAATTAATAGTCAAGACGGCATGTGTACTTCACAATTTCATAAGGAAACGGGATGGCTACATGGTCAGCCATACATTTGTCACAAATGGTTTTACGGGACCACTACCCAGGCAGCAGACTGAAAGTAGTAATACGTCGGCAAGTAATATCAGAGATATTTTTGCAGATTACTTTATCAATGAAGGAAAAGTCTCCTGGCAACACCGATATATAATTAATTAACTAAACTCAAAAGGTTTTAGAAGGTTTTTGATGTTATTTGTGAATTAAATAATTATGCTTATATTAATAAAGTAATGATGCTTGTATAAATAAAATAATGAACCAAACACATACCCGCCACTTTTCTTTCCTCTTCGCTCAAATTTTCGTAGTTAGGTGCCAATTCCTTCAAAATATCTCTCCATGCAGCCTCCCTCGCGTCCCTGTTTTTGTATAATTCATTGCGTTTATCCCACAAAACGGGCCGCAGATGAACTTCAATGATTACTCGTTCTGTATCGATTTTCATTTCGGTAGTACAATACGGCGCGTGCGCCCCGCTCGACTCTAAAATGGGCACTGAAGTTGTAGGCAGCGCTTACGCATGCGGATACCCCGCACCGGGGTGACGCCCCGCACAGCGCCCCGCGTCCCGCGTGCGTTTATCACGCTTTACAATAGATACCTATATGAAATTGTTCTTTGCGGATGCTACGCATGCGGGCCAATCCCGCGTGCGTGAGCAAATCCGCGTGACACTAAAAGCGCCCTAAGTGAGAAATTGAGCGACTTGAAATATCGGTTAAGAATGAAATATAACAAGTTAGTTATTTTTAGTGGTGAATAATGTTACAATCACTACATAGTATAAAACAAAGTCGCTTTCTCTATGTCCCTATGTATGCTTAGTTTTTTAAAACTTCGCAACGAATTATGATGCGGTTTCTTTTAATAGATAGAGTATTTCAGTGGGAAGGTTTTTAGCGTAATTTTATCCACATATTCCTACGGGAACGGGAACTACGCGGGTGAAACCGCGGGGCGCCGCTAATGTTTTTATAATTCGTTAACGACTCAAATGTTTGTACAATCATAGGGTACCGCGATCTTCTCTCTCTTTCTAACCATCGGACGTTTCCGCTTACAGGCAGCCGTATGCCTTCCCTACTCTATCTATAATACCTCTATGGTTAGTAATTGCAGTATAGTTGACAGTTGTGACATTTTTGACAGTGACAGTAGATATAGCAATTGAATTGTAACAATTGGAAGCGCCTCGCGGGATCACCACTTTATGTAATGAGTGTGTAATACTTATTTTGTAGGGGGAGTTAATATGGATTTTTATTTTATTTATACTGGGCTACGTGTAGTAAAAAGAGGAATTGACATAGGTATTCGATGTTTGCAAACAACGCTTACAATATAAATACTTAAACAGTCATCATCAGCTTATATTATGTCCTCACCGAGGGGCTCGAGCCGACTCTGAATTAGGATGATCAGACTTTACTCAACCACGCGATAATATTTGAAACTACTGATTCGATTTCAAAAAATCTTCCATTTCAGTATTGTATAGCTCATTTATCAAAAGTTATGGTTTTTGTATGACTTCAAGCTACCAATACACCACTACATAGTATAAAACAAAGTCGCTTTCTCTGTCCCATGTCCTTATGTCCCTATGTACGCTTAGATCTTTAAAACTACGCAACGGATTTTGATGCGGTTTGTTTTAAGAGATAGAGTAATTCAGTGGGAAGGTTTTTAGCATAATTTTATCCCCATATTCCTACGGGAACGGGAACTACGTGGGTGAAACCGCGCCGTTAGTATTATTATAAAATAAATTGAATCACTGGTTTTTCCTCAGAGAGATACATTAAAAAAAGTGATGAAACATTATTAAGAAATAAATATTAAATAACAATCGTATTGAGATTAAAATACTTTGCCAATACCAAATTAATAAATAAAACAAATTCAATTTTAATTACTTTATAATAAAGTTGATTATTGTGGCAACAAAAATAGTCCTTTCACTGACTCACTAAGTATTAAGTTTCAAAAACAGACCAGCATTTGTGAGCTCAAATTGCTGTATCAATAATAATAATGTTATGAGAATAATTAGTATTGCGATAACGAGTGTGTTAATTTACTATCTAACTAGCCCCGCTAATTAAAAAAAATGAGAATTAGGATTGGAATGAGATTTCGCAATTGATCGTACGATGGTTTTCATCTTGCAATGTAAATTACATCAAAACGATCGTACCATCGTTTGATAGCAAAATATGCTCTGAAGAAAACTGTATGTTTGGAACTCATAGCACGATAAAACTGCATCGTGCCATCGTACGATCATTGCCTATTAGGACGACAGGATATAATCCCTACTATCCCTACTAATTATAAATGCAAAAGTAACTCTGTCTGTCTGTTACCTTTTCTCGGCTAAACTACTAAACCGATTGACTTGACATTTTGTACAGGGGTAGCTTATGATCCAGGCAAAAACATAGGCTATGTTTTATCCCGAAATTCCCACGGGATCGGGAACTACGCGGGTGAAACCGCGTGGCACAGCTACGAGGAATACGTGCGCTTCGAGGAATAGTTTAGGTGCGCCACATTCGGTGTGCCTCAAAATGGTGGCGCTTCAAGGAATACCTGGATATAATTTGTATAAGTGAGGTAAATTGCTGTCAAGTTTGTTCTATGAATATTTTATTTTAATGTTATATGTAATTGGTTTATTAATTGATATATTAACCAGCTTCTTGACTTAATTGAGACCCATGTCAGTTATGATCATCGTCAGCCCGTAACCATCCACTGCTGGATATTAGTGCCGCGCCACCACACTCGGTCCTCAGCTCTGCGCATCCAGCCGCTACCGCACCTTCTTCAGGTCGTCGTCGGTCCACTTGGCGGGAGGGCGTCCCACGGGACGGGTTGTTTTTGGATGTTTATGATATCGAATTTGAATTAGAAAGATGCAATCACCGAGATCGCGGGACTCATCAAAAACCATCTTTTATTGCAAAAACAGGTTACTTTTCATCCCAATTTCACACAGGATATAATATCAAAACGGGTTATGCCTTTGCCGTATCGTGTTGGCAATCACCGCGTGATAAGTGCACTAACCCTTGCCATGTTTCAAATTCACTGAATCTAAGTTATTCGCGGTTACATATAATGAGAAACTTAATATGAGTACGGAAATACTTATATAAATACTGTGCCTCGCGGTTTTGTCTGCATTTTTTCTTTCTTAACATAGGCTGATTTGCTGCGTGACAAATTTTAGCGTAATTAACTTACATAAAATCATTCATTACATCATCTCAT
Organism: Timandra comae; assembly: GCA_958496195.1. Classification (NCBI taxonomy): domain Eukaryota; kingdom Metazoa; phylum Arthropoda; class Insecta; order Lepidoptera; family Geometridae; genus Timandra; species Timandra comae. The sequence goes on along the minus strand of OY292377.1, from coordinate 1,156,000 downwards.
TATAGTAACTGACCCCTAACTAAGCATCAGTCAGTAACGGTTGCCTTCTTATACTCGCACTAGCTTTTGCCTGCGACTTCGTCTGCGCGGAATGACTTTGAATTTGGGTTTTCCCTATTTTCTCCGCCTGGGGGATTTCCAAAAATCCTCTTTAGTGGTAGCAAACTCCCCCAACAAAACACGTGCCAAATTTCAGCTCTCTACGACCAGTAGTTTCGGTTGTGCGTTGTCTGTCAGTCAGTCAGTACATCACTCGGTAACAGAAGAAATTTATATATATAGATAGAAGATAGATTGTAGCGATTCACCCGTTTAGTGCGAGTAAAAATCATGCGAAAAGTCTAATAAGCCGTTAAATGATAAACAGAGTACAGTCCGTAGACTATTAAAATGATATTTAAATCCTTCCTACCAAGCCTGCACACTTTAATCTTTAAACTATGTAGCTGTGCCCCGCGGTTTCCGCGTAGATCCCAATCCCGTGGGTGTTTTGGGATAAAATTATTTCCTCTTTATAATATTAGTGTAGATTCCTAAAGAATTGGCATAGGCATATATATTGGCATATAAAACAAGCGGGAATCACTGTTTGACTCAAACACCACAGCTAGCTATTGTTTCAACAAGAAAATATGTATTGCAAAACAATAAATACTTCCAACAAATGATTGGTACAATCGTAAGGAAAAGTGAAATCAATCTTCATAGTATACTATAAAAAAATAATAAAACTTGTAGATTTATTACCAAAAAGAAATAAGACTGAATTGCTATTGTTAGGCTCGAATTTTATGATACCACACACCTGGACCGTACAGTTATGAAGAAAAATTGTAGTCGTTATTAAAATAATTATATTTTTGTAATCTTAGAATCGGGTTGAGTTCCTTGAATGCATTTAAAACTAAATTAAATTTGCTTTTGTTGACAAAGGCATATTATAGTGTAGACAAATATTTATTTGATAAGTTCTGATATAATTATAAGTAGGTGTACTGTGTAAATTTTAAATTAATTACTATTTTAATAATTCTAGATTCTAGATTTGTAAGTTGATTTATGTTTAAGTATAAATTTAATGACTTTGCACGCTGTTAAGTAAAACATAGCTTGTACTTATTTGTATTATAACTGCCACCTAATAATGTAACCTATGTTTATGCAAATAAATTATTTTATTGATTGAAGTCACCAACACGCATCCTAAATTCGAATTTGATAATGTAACATCCATTTGGCAAACGTAGTGATTACTTACACGTACCTATAAGTGAATACGCAGATGCTAATATTTTACTTTAAAATATGAGACAAGATATCGGTAAATTACGCCAATATGTATGTAACTCGCACGAGAATCAAAGCTGATACCTTTTAAAAACCGACATAGTGGCAAAAGTCAGGGTCATTATGTAATACAATATCCTGGCTATAATATTATAGTTATCATATTACTCACTTAAGGGGTTAAGAAAATATACTTACTTGAATGAAAAAAACTTTGTGTAAACCACAAATGTTTATCTCGGTCTGGGTGTGTGTGTGTGTGAATGAGTGTGTGCGTAGTTTCTGATACCCTAGATACAAGCTTCGAGCTTGGTTAGGGGTTAGTTACTGTAATAAGATGATGGAGTGAATGATTATGTTAAGTTAAAATAAAATTATATACATGGATTTAGTAACTTTTGTGTGCGACTGTACTTTTATAGGAATATAATTTTGTTTTATACCTATTTAGACTTTATTGGTGTACTGGTTAATAGGGGTTATGTAACCGAAGTATATTCAGACTTTTTTAAGTCATAATATCCATATATGTCCGTGAAATAATTTATACTAATACTTGTAAGCTTTGATTATAAGTCTAGATGTAAAATTGACCGTACAAAAACGGCTCAAATAAAGTCTACTATATTTCGTAGACTCACTTCTTGTTTCTAACTCACACATTAACAGTTTGACTACAATAATACACGAGCCGTACTCACACATATCACGCAATTTGAGGACAGTTCTAACGCGTTGTTTGTTTATAAATTGTATCAAAATGACGGTTTGCATCGTCTCATTACAGTAACTGACCCCTAACTAAGTTCGAAACTTGTATCTAGTAGGGTACTTATCAGAAACTACGCACACACTTATTCACACACACACCCAGACCGAGACAAATATTTGTGGTTCACACAAATATTCGCCCCGCACGGGAATCGAACCCGCAACCTTACGGATAGCAGTCCGGCATGGTTACCACTCTGCCATCGAGGTCGTTTTAGAAAACTAAATAACCTATTTTCCAAATGACTCGTATCTTAAAATTAGAATCAAATTCGTAGTTTCACCCGAATTTATCGCTTTGGTCTTCCTCAATAAAAAGGCTATCCATTACTTACTTCATCCATTCCATTACTTATTCTTCTGCTTAAACCAATCGGTTACTTTAAGGTTCCCAAACAATACCAAGGCTAATTACCTCAAGAATTTTGCGTCGGATACCTTTTGTAATTGTAATGTTGGCAGAAAAAGTTCAATGAATGAAAATTGCTAGTGATGCGCTTATGATATCGATATGCGAGGTATCGATAAAAAAATTAAACACAAATTTCAGTTATAAAAACTTTAAAAATATTTTTATGACGTCCTTTTAGTGACAGTTTCCGTTTTATTTTTGGTACAAGTAAATAATTAATATAATATTTTTTTTGACATTCATAAATACTTTTTGATGCCTAAACCGAATAAATGAACTTGAATATGAAGTTCAACTTAAGTTATTACACTTATTTTGTAACTATCAAAAATTTGTATCGATATATTTTCAAGGGATTAAAACTGGAATGCATGAAAAGCTAGCTATTATTATTCAGAGCTTAAACTTATTTCAAAGTACAAGCTTAGCTTACACAACACAGATTTAATACCGAAACGAAATATTCTAGATTTATTATAAGACTTATACAATTTCTCAAAACAATTTTGCAATCGGATCCGAATTCAACACATAACCCTTCAACAGCCCACGTCTTTATTACGACGGCATAAAGTTCAATATGAAATTAAAAATGTATTTATATTTTCAGTTTTAACCATTCATAAAACGTCTGTTAATAGGAATTCTTTGTCATATATTTTCTACGTTTTATATTGTTAATAACATCACGTGCTTTCTTTTATTGTACTAGCTCTGGCCCTCGGTTTTAACCTTCTTTAAAAGGAAAAACAAAGTAAAACATTGTCTATAGTGGTTAGTTGAATACAAATGCATAAAACTAGGAATAAATTATTATAATTACTGATATATTATTTCCGGAGTTCCAAAGCACGTAAAGCCGACAGTCCCGATTGTCGAACTAATATCATCGACAGGTAATGTCATTATGAATAACTTGCTGTGCCCCGCAGTTTTATCCGCATGGAACCTTAGACAGTGGGAGTTTTGGTATAAAATGTATCTTACGTTATATTCCTAGTTATAAGGGACATTTGTAAAATCCTAACTAATATTATAAATGCGAAAGTAACTCTGTCTGTCTTTTACCATTTCACGGCCAAACTACAAAACCCATTGACTTGAAATTTGGTACAGGGGTAGCTTATGGTCCGGGAAAGGACTTAGGCTATATTTATCCCGAAATTCTTGCGGACTCGGAAACTACGCGGGTGAAACCGCGGGGCACAGCTAATTTCATATAAATCGCTCCAGCCGTTAAGACGTGAAGAAGTAACAAAAATACATACTCACAAATTTTCTTTTTAGAGCTTTCAAAAGTCTTTTGCTTGGTTTAACCAAAAATAAATCAATCGTATGATATTATCATTCTTAGGGCTGATTTTTCCATCGCCAGATAACTTTATTCGAGGAATAACTTTGTAATGTTGACAGTTATTTCATACAAAAACTGACAAACGTCAATTTTATTCCTCGAATGATAGTTGTCTGATGATGGAAAAATCGGCCCTTATTCAACTAGTTTTTGGTCTAGGTATTTGTATAAATGTGATTTCGTAGTTTCTAATGCCATAGAAACCAGTAATAAACCTAGTTAGAGGGAAAGTTATTGTAATGAGACGAAAAAGCCCTCAAGACAGAAAAGACACTTAATATCTTGAATTTAGTACTGACACATTTTTGAGTAGATATCTATGGATAACAAACAAATTATCTAAATACTAGCAGCGCCCCGCGTTTCACCCGCGTAGTTCCCGTTCCCGTAAGAATTCAGGAATAAAATTATGCTAAAAACCTTCCCACTAAATCACTCTATCTATTAAAACAAACCGCATCGAAATCCGTGACGTAGTTTTAAAGATCTAAGCATACATAGGGACATAGGGACAGTGAAAGCGACTTTGTTTTATACTATGTAGTCATAGTGATGTCTTGATATATATCTTAGGAAAATATTACAAATTATTTGTACCATTGTACCGTTTTGTAAAAGTATCGATAAAAAATTAAAAAGTACAAATGACATCACTATTTGGAGAGTGTTTCACGGAATAATTTAATGACAGGCGCGTCAGAGCGATGGTTTCCATGAATCACGAAAATAGCAGGTTTTAGATGTAGCAGACAAAAGAACAATGTTTTTAACTATGTATTTGAAATGTATGTTTTTAACTTTTACTTTTGATGATAGTTTTTTTACCGCCAAGAAAACTCTTTTTTTTAAGAATAGTATGTCAAAGCTTACAACTTGTGTATATTATTAGTTTGTTTGTTTGGTTGATTGCGCTAATTTCAGAAAGTATTAGCTTAATTTAGCTTGAATTGATTACTACTACGAGAAACATAAGCTGAACGGTAGTAATTAACTCGAATGAAACTGCGGGACACAGTTATACAGGGTAATACATAGTTACTAATTTAAAATCGGTAAACTCCGCTGAAGACATCATCACTACATACTTAGTAAGTATAAAACAAAGTCGCTTTCTCTGTCCCTATGTATGCTTAGATCTTTAAAACTACGCAACGGATTTTGATGCGGTTTGTTTTAATAGATAGAGTGATTCAGTGGAAAGGTTTTTAACATAATTTTATCCCCATATTCCTACGGGAACGGGAACTACACAGGTAAAACCGCGGGGTGCCGCTAGTTAGAAATAAAAAGTGAACGCTGTCTATTCGTTAACTTATCATAAAGTTAAATAAAATATTTACTATGAGCAAAGTAAATAATGTCACTATCTAATCTTTTGAGTGGAATGAACTTGTCAATCTACCGGATATTATAGATGTTGTAACATTAAATAATCCAGGAAATATATAAAAAATACTAACATACTAAAATATTAAGCACCACCTATTATTACCGAGTTCTGGTCCTCAAAAATATGAGTCGACACGCAAAGAAAGAAGAAGAAGTACACTACCACCTTTTGTACTAAATTTAACTAGATTTTGGATTAGATTATATTATATTTAGTTCTAGCAGCGCCCCGTGGGAAAACGGGGATGAAATTTGTCGAGGATGAAAGATAGCCTTCCTCGATAAATGGGCTAGCTAATACTAAAAAAAAATTTTTCAAATCAGAATTGTAGTTCCTGAGATTAGCGCGTTCAAGCAAACAAACTCCTCAGCTGTATAATATTACTATAGATTCCTGGAGTGGAGACCACCAACCAGTCCCGGATCCCGAACCCTTAATCAAATTAAGCAATCGCCCAGGGCACCACGTCTGGAGGGGCTCCAGAAAACACCAGAAAGGGCACCAGAAAACTACATAAGGGGGGACCCGTAGCTAGTTAGCTGACCCTTTTTTTATTTTTTTCGTCGTCAAATTCCATCCCTGGGGGCCCAAAGGCTTGGATTGCTTAGGGCATCATGAAGTCTTAATCCGTCACTGCCACCAGCCGGCAGACATAGTGTAGACCGCCCTATGACCAGGTGGAGTGATGACATTCGCAAAGTGGTGGGCAGTGATTGGCAGTGAATAGCCGAAGATAGGGCACGGAGTCGTGAATTGGGAGAGGTCTATGTCCAGCAGTGGACTGACGTAGGATGATGATGATAAGATTTGACAAAAATTCTTTATTGTAAGGAAAGGTTCATATATTTTGACGGAACATGCGTCGCGTATTATCTGTCGCGTAACGCCAGAACAGACAAATGTATAAAAAAACAATTGACCGCTCAACCAATTATACGTTAGAGCGTTGAGTGTGAACGGTCAAGTGTTTGTCTGTTCTGGCGTTACGCGACAGATAATACGCGACGCATGTTCCGTCAGATATGAACCTTCCCTAAGCTTTTCCTCAGATATAGACTATGGATATGAAGCCTTCCTCGATATACCTATCACACTAATATTATAAACACGAAAATTGAAAGGTGTGAGTGAATGTGTATGTTTGTTACTTCTTCACATATAAATGACGAGCGATTTTAATATAATTAGGTAACTTAATAACGAACATCATATTCGCGGGTAAAACCGCGGGGCACAGCTAGTACATTTTTTAACAATTTGAACCCATAGTTACTGAGAAAAGCGCGTTCACACAAACAAACTTTTTAGCTTTATAATATAGATTTTTGATTGTTTACCGAAGCCGCGGTCACACTCATATAGGGCAGATTACGACACAAACAGACAACAGATATTAATTTAACTGCCTATAAAAACTAAGGAAACAGTTACGTAATTTAATTATCATTGTAAAAATATTATATCTGTATTAATTTGTTATAGTTTTCACGTGGTGATTTTATTTTAGTGGCATCTTTGAATTGCGGTTTTTCACGCACGAAATATGCGAATTTTGGATAAAAATAATTCTAATATTTTAATTCAAATAATACATATACAATATCACCATTACATAACAAATGTCTTCCTAAATCGTAGTGACTTCTTTCGCGCTATTTTTTTATCGAATTCGAAAAAAAATGAAAAAAGTTATGATAAACGCAAATAATTTTAAAATCCTGGTAAATTCATAATTAGCCATTGACAATTGTTCGTAAAACTGGGTCTTAAACTTACTTTCATTAGCACGACGATTTTCTAAAAATCCAGATTTTTTTTATAAAATGTGTCTTAAAAATCTGGTGTATTTTATTTCAAATATTTTTTTTTTTTTTTTTTTTCTTACAGATAGATTAAGTAGTTTCCAGAGACAGATAAGCAAATCAAAATATCCCAATATAATAAAAAAAAAATAGGGCAAAGAAATAAAATAAAACAAAAATCTTATAAAATATCATAACACAATCCCGTAAGTAGTAAATCAAAAGGAATTATTAGCATTCTCATTAACGTCAACACAGTTGATACAATAGAAACGTATTCATAATAATACTTTTGTTTTACGCGATGACGTCAAACTTCGAACAATACTGATAGCTAATTATTACTAATGGCTTAGAAAGATGAGAGATAATAATGATAAAACAAAGAATTTATTAGGATTTTCTGCAAATAATGTTTAAAAGATAAAATACGTGCAATGGTTGGAATTTCTTTGGTAAAAACCGCGCAAATACAAGCTTAGTTGTTAGTTAGGGGTCACTTACTATAATGAGATGATGTAGTGAATAATTATGTAATATTGTTGTTATATTAAATATAAATACTTAGGTAAATAATTTGCAAAAGAAATACCATGCGTTTTTATCTTTGAATACGTAGAACCTCTTCGTTTTAAAAAGCTAGGAGTACGTTACCGACAATGAGTCGATGAAGACATATTGTTAAAAAAATTGAAAGTATTTTTTTTAATTATCTGTGAAGTTAAAGATATTAACTGTGAAATGAAATACAATAATTAAGTATTCTGATATTATCAGTTATCCATCAGTGAAAGTGTTGTCAAAATCAGTCGAGCCGCCTTCGAAGATTAACAGACTGACACACATTCGAAAAATTGGTCTTCTTCTTTCTTTGGTTAACTTATTATCGCCAAGCAAAAAGAGAAAATGGTGGGTTATGCTTCTTCACCGGTCGATATTTAGGTGTTTTATTTCGTTACTAAAAACATTTTCTTGTTACATACTGATTAGAAAGATTTTTTTTTCAAACACGATGCTAGTGGCAGTCATATATTTTACCTCTTTGTTTTCCAGTCTAAATTACGGGCATATTAAATCAAGGATCATTACCTGCAACAAAAAAAAACATATAAACTTAATGAAAATTGACTTCTGCTTATCAAAATTTATCGGGAACTAATATAGGCTACTGATACTTTTACTTTTTTTTCAAGAAAAGGTAACTAAATAAGTATATGTATATTATAATAATACAATTTAGATAGATAGTTTATAGTAATTAGTTTATAGTAATTTAGTTTATAATAATTAGTTTATAGTAATTTAGATAGATACTACTCTTTATTGCCTTTCACAGAAAACACAGGTATACAAATGTAACAGTTATAAAACAATTCATGAAATATTACACAAACAATGGGCGGCCTTATCGTTTAAAGCGATTTCTTCAAGGCAACCTTTTATAATAGTAGGATATAGATAAAAAAAGGAAGAAATATAGTATAGATAGACATTACAGCTCATACGTGTATGATTTAAGGCTAATAAAAATACTACATAGTTCTACACTTGCAAACATACAATCATTGACGGATTAAGACTTCATGATGCCCTAAGCAATCCAAGCCTTCGTGCCCCCAGGGCTGTAGGATAGAGTGGAATTTGACAACGAAAAAAAAATTTCAGCTAACACTGAGCTCGCTATGTTCAACAAGGTAGGGCATTTCAAGCATAGCTACGGCCCTGGGCCCGTATCCGTTTTTTTGGTGCCAAGACGTGGTGCCCTAGGCAATTGCTTAATTTGATTAAGGGTTAATCCTGGACTGCATTCAATTGGTATATAAGCACGGCGAGTTGCAGTCAAGTGCAAGCCTATTCTAATTAAAAAGGCGGTTTTATCTTATATAAGCCTTTGCCCATGGATAGATACTGGTAGGTGCTTCAACAGATATTTATCCATAAAACAAAGGTTCTCAGAATTTTAGAAATTACACAATCTTAAGTCACGTGAATCAACAAATACTTGAAGTTTAATAATAACAATTACATTGTAATCGGTAAAGTTTAGAAAAAGATAAGCAAGCTATTCAATACATTGATAAATCAAGTACAGTGATACTGTTTGAGATAAACGTTATCAGATTGCAATCTTACACTTCAAATAAATATGTAATGATAACATTATAACTGTTTCTGATTGATATTTATTATTATAATATAATCTATGAGTGTAAATATAAACAAATATATTTAAAAATATAAATAAACAGCAATTTATTTGAGACTAGTAGCGCCCCGCGGTTTTACCCGCATAGTCCTCGTTCCCGTTGGAATACGGGGATAAAATATAGCCTATGTCTTGCACTGATAAATTAGCTTTTCATTAGTGAAAGAATTTTTGAAATCGGTTGAGTAATTTTGGAGCCTGTTCGTTACAAACAAACAATCAAATCTTTCCTCTTTATAATATTAGTGTAGACATATTGTGTCAGTTGCCCAGTGATAAAACACGGGTTATACCTAGTTTAGACTCCTTTCTCCCAATTTAAATAAAAATATGTGTATTTATTATTATTTTTACTGTAACGCACTTTTCTGTCAGATACATTTTGCATTATTAGTCTCGTGCAAGCCGACAAACACGCAAAAGAAACATGTGGTTTAAACGTACAAAGAAAGTCGTAAAATAATTATCTTTTTATCACCACTAACAAGGCGACGTCGAGTAAACATTCAATAACATTAATTTGGGCCCAAAATCTTACCAATCAAAATGAAAGGGTACAATCATACACCTTTCACTGCGATTAATCTGTCAATAGTATACATTACGGTGGCGTTAACGAGAATACTCGCACTTCCGAATATGTGTTGCTTTCAAATCCAACTTAACAGACGCGTTGCAAATAAATTTATTTTTGAACTGTGTGATGCAGAAATGCTTTTGTTTTATTAATTCTTATTGATATTGGAATTAAGTACTTTTCGGGTAGGCTTTTTGCTTATTGTTATCCTTTATTTCGGTCTGGGTGTGTGTAAGAATGAGGGAATGTAAAAAATACGAAACAGGAAGAAATTTGTTCTTCTTCTTCTTAGCGTGTCGACTCATAATGTATTTGATGAGGACCAGGACCAGGACTGAGGACCAGAACTCGGCCACCGATATGGCACTATCAGTGGCCTTGTAAAGGTCAATAAATTTCCTTTACAAGAAATTTGTTGATTCAGAAATATAATATGAATAGGTATTATATGGGTATATTCCTCAGTATCTTGTCAGCACCTACTGAGAAAATTGCCCAATATTTGTTTGATGTATTTCTGAATCAATAAAATCCTAAATTTACTGGGTTTTTTTTTCTTCCCTTTTTTTTCTTGTTGTTTATTTTGTGTTTTTTTTTGTATTACTTATATGATTTAATAGATATCTAGCTAAAGTAAATAGGTAAAGGTACGATGGGACTGACATGTCCTTGTTGGATAAAAGTCCCAAAAAAAATAAAGATTTAGAAATAATAATAATGAGGGAACGTAATTACTAATAGGTAAGTACTCTAGATGTATAATCAAGGTGTTTGAAAACTATAGAGCGGTTGATAACCATTTTTTTGTATATGTTAATTTTATATTTGTATTTATTGAGATTTTGACATAAAAAATAACTTATTTAGATTTACACGAACACTACACATTGAAATAAAACACAAAATATAACCACGACAAAAATCCGTTTAAGCGTTTTATTTCAAAAATAACTTATATTATGCCTCGGAAATAGCCTTATCTGTATATTTTTAGACGGAAGTCCTAAGGTGATCCCTGATCTATGGTTTTTAGTCTCTTGAATAGTAAGAAGCAAAGATATTTCCTGATCCAAAACGGTGAAGGTTCTTCAGAGTGAAATTGATAAAGACACACTTCAGATTTCAAGGGTTCCAGATATTACGAAACAATTGAAATACATGTTTCATAAATTACTTCAAACAGACACACAGACAATATAAATTACTTTATTTATATTCTGTTTTCATACAAAGATTAAAAAGGGAGTTATTTTGACAGCACTGACAAACACTTCACTCTTATTTATATGTATGTAAATTAATTCCGTACCGAAATATTTTGTTAATATTTTTCTTCGATCGTAATTCAGCCAGTTGTCCATACTTTGTTTCCAATATTTATTATACTTTAGTATACGTTTTCAATTATCATATTTTTACGGTACATATTACAGAATTATGAACGGTTATTGGAAAACAAAATACTTGAAATGTTTTAAGGTAAATCATCTTCATACTTAGTCATTTTTGAAGAAACCTTTGTCGTATCTGAATCCTGAAAGTTTCAGTTTTTTTTTATGATATTGCTGTGCCCTGCTGATTTACACAGATGTAAATTCCAATTCAGTTAAAGTTTTGGGATAAAAAATATCTCTTCAAAAGGATCAAAAGTAAACTCTATGTATTCCTGATTTTAACGATCGTCTGCACCAAATTTCATTTAAATCGGTTCCGTAGTTTTTGCATGAACAAACTTACAAACATACAAACTTTCGCATTTATATTATTAGTAGGATAAGTCCTACATAAATGAGTATATCACAAAACTAGCCCTGAACTAGTCCTACACATGCATAAGTGATAGTAAAGTACCAAGAAATGCAGCTAATACTTTAGAGTTATTTTAAACGCAGCCTGCGCCCGCGCCGCTACACGATTACACTGGTGAATTACTGACCGAACAACCACTTGAGGCGCGTTTCCATTCACTCACTGATTGATATACGGTAACTTATTGCCGTGACGTGTGAATCTATACTAATATTATAAAGAGGAAAGATTTGTTTGCTTTTTGTTTGTTTGTAACGAACAGGCTCCGAAACTACTGAACCGATTTCAAAAATTCTTTCACAATTAGAAAGCTACATTCACCCTGAGTATCAGAGGATATATTATATCCCCGTATTCCCACGGGAACGGGAACCACGCGGGTGAAACCGCGGGACGCCGCTATTACGGTAATATATTGTCATGACTGACGTGTGAAATGAAAATATATTGAAGAGTTTGTGTGTTTGTTTAAACGCTCTAATGTCAGTTCGATTTTCAAAAATATTGTTGTTTTTTTTATCAAGAAAGTCTATAAAAGATAAATACCAATATAAGAGCTAAGATAAATTTTCAATGTACAATCTTTAACAAGAATAGAATAGAATATATTTATTTAAGAGTCGAAAATACACAATACAAATTAGATAATTAATGCCTCACTAGGCGAGGCTTGTGACGAGGCATTCAGTACATTAAACGTTTTGGCTAGGACAATAAAATAATTTAAACAGAAAAAAAACATGACACATTAACATTTAAGCTAGTGCGATATAAAAATTAAAACAATAATCATAACTATACAAACTGAAAATATAAACAAAGTAATCTAAATTATACTTATACATGAAATGACATGAATGACAGGATTGTGTTGTGTATGTGTGGTACAATGGGTATTACATTAAAATAAATATTATAATAATTGTTCTTTGAAGACCAAAAGCAATCATTTCAAATCGCCATCATTATAATTGTCGACATTTATAGAAAACAATATGACCATGATTAATTACTAAACAATACCTAATTAAATCATGTTCATAATGATAGATTGATGTCTGTGTATTTTCTAAACATACCTCGCATTTGATATCACTGCATGCCGGGCTAGCATGACTTCGAAAACGCGATATGATATAGCTATTTATCGACATCCAACTGTCAAAATATGATAAATATAGCCGCCATATTTAATTTTATCATATCGTATTGCTCATTTGGGCATGCTCGCGAAATCGATATTATATCGTGGTATCGATATATTTTATCATTTATTGATACGCACAGTCATGCTAGGGGGCAACCTATAACTTAACGTGCCTTCCGAAGCCAAGAAACGCTCATGAAATTAAAAGCCTCTTTGGTAATAGCCCATCACCACTATAACGGTGAACCATAAATGGGGTGCATGGAAGGAGCCTCCCCGAGTGGCGTATATAACAAGCACGCGCCCGGCGCACCCTGGGCAATGGTCTGCGAACGGCAAGTCGGTAACGCAGACTAGCCGATTCTTCCACCACCACTCAACGGCAAATAACTTGTCGTGCGTGTCCCTACACCTGCACACGCGAGGACCTTTACAAGGCTACTTATAGTGCCATATCGGTGGCGAGTTCTGGTCCTGAAAAATATTAGTCGACTCGCAAAGAAGAAGACCATAAAAATCACAAATAAACCGAAGTAAGAGCTTAAATACGATATTTTATAGTTCGTGAACCAACAATGGAAACGCACACAGTGTCAAGTGTCAATAACAAGGCCTGCTTTCTTCAGAGCACAGGCTGCATTCATACCACTTCTTGACCCACTAATATGAACCATATCACGTTGCAACAAGGTATCATTTGTAATGAACTATAATAGACACCTTTGATTTGAAACTTTGAAACCCACTTGAGAAAGCCATTCTTTGATTATTTTTAGTAGTTTAATTGTTTTGGGTTTAATTGTTATAAAATCTATGTTTATACAAAGGTAACTGGTACTGACTGACTGACTGATCTCTCAAGACATAGCTAATAACATTAAACCGTTCGCTAGTAGATAGGTAGTCAATATGACGTGGCGTCTGATATGAAAGAAAAACATACAAATAATACTTAAAAACTTTTAAAAACAAGCCTTTTTAGCTTTTATTGCATTGTCATGGGACTTACATAAGTATGTCAAATTTCAGCTCAATCGGATAACCAGAAGTGGTCGAAAAATGGCTTGCAAGATTTGATTACAGACAACGGGACAGGGGAAACTAAATAAAAGCTTGGTATTTTTTTGTCTGTGGATTAAGAACAAGCAATAAGTAAGCATGCAAGACTATTTCTTTTATTGCACTAATATGCATAACTAAAGAAGAAGCCTTTATCCTGCAGACGAATCTTACAAACCAGGAAATTCTACCAGAAAACGGGGATTATGCGGGTAAAACCACAGAACACGGGTAATAAACAAATACTATTCAAAATCAGTACTTACTGCATAGAAGTTTACTTAGCAAAAGTTAAAGTACGAAGAGTTAGTGAGTTCTAGATATGTCAGAAAGATATTCTATGAAAGTTTGAGGATTTGAGGCAAACTAAAAACTTATCATAAATCTTTATAGATTTTATTTATATATTAAATTACCATAGATCATACATTTATTTTCATTATTGACGTCATATTTCAATCTTTTGTGATAACTCCAGAAATGTAAACCAAAATTAAAACCATGATAAAAATCCGTTAAACTAGGTTTATGTCAAAGTTTTCAGCTTGAGTCAAATATCTGCTATCTTTTTTATTCATTAAGTAGGTTTTCAATAGCCTGATCTATGTAGAGAGATGATACAGCCTACATTGGAGAGTGCTCGCCTGGAAGATACCGATTCTCTAAAAAAAGACCCAGATTGTATGTTTCAGGGAACAGAGAAGCTGGCGGGAGTTCCACACTCGCGTTATAATGATGAAGGACGAGAAACGCTTAGCGAGCTCATAATATCTCACAATCAAATGGCATATCTGCCTTCTAGTCTATAAATACTAGGATTATAAAGAGGAAAGATTTGTTTGCTTGTAACGAATAGGCTCCGAAACTACTGAACCGATTTCAAAAATTCTTTCACCAATAAAAAGCTACATTCACCCTCAGTAACATAGCTTATATTTTATCCCCGTATTCCTACGGTAGCGGGAACTATGCGGGTGAAACCGCGTGGCGCTACTAAATAAAGCAAAAAAACAAAACCGCGACTTGCTAGTAGAAGGTACTAAATATATCCATCAAGACATTACCATCCCATATAATATGCTCCCATATTGCGTACATTAGCATTACTTTGCGTCTAATTGCGATGTTCACTTAACAAAACGGGTATTACATTAAATCTTATAAGATAAAAGGAGTTACTTAAACAATTCTGCTTGTAATAAATATGTTAACGTTTTATGTGTTTTGAAGTTGATTTGTTTTGACTTATTTGTGCTGTGGTATTCTAGTGCTAAGTGTGTTGGTCTGTCAAGTTATACTTAGTCTAACCAGCCTGCCTAGGATGACTGTGCGTGATAAAATATATAGACACCACGAAATAATATCGATTTCGCGAGCATGACCAAATGAATTATGGCGTGGTACGATATATAAAATTAAATATGGCGGCTATATTTATTATATTTTGACAGTTGGATGACAATAAACAGCTATATCGATTTTGCAAGCATGACCAAATGTCATAAAATTAATCACGTGGTAAAATTCAATATGGCGGGTATTTTTATCAAATTTTGACAGTTGGATGTTGATAAATTGCTTTATCTATCGCGTTTTCGAAGTCATGCTAGCCTAGCAGGCAACGTTATTTATTTTTTAAACATGGCTATAGTTTGAGGCCACGAACACGCATAAGACAAACCTTGTGATTGAAATAGGCACGTATTACTTAATTTTTAATAATTAAATATTTTTACGATCTATTTACTAAGTGAAAAAGTTTTTATTTTTATAAATTCACGTGTCGTCTGCCAGAATCAAAAACCAAGGTTTTCTTTACAGACCACAACGTTTATATAATTTTATTATTAAAAAGAAACGTGTGGCACTCGGGGACTGCCGCGGTAAAGCTATTGCATAGCAATTTTATAAACTAATTGTTTTTTTTATTTTTGTATTGCAATCCTAACCTTAGAAATTTTGATGTCGTACTTGGGACTTCATACAATAAACTTTGTCTACATTACTATAAAAACTTTTTGGAAAATTTACAAAAGAAAGGTTTCCATTAAAAAAATAATAAAAACGTGAGGTTTTTTTTCGTTACGGAATTTCTGGATTCGGTCCCCGCGCTCAAGGCCCTCGATAGAAGCTATGCAATAGTTTAAAAATAATAAGATTTATTTGACTTAAACTGTTTTATTTTTCTATTTACACAGAACAACTTTGTATGTAAGTGTTTGTTACAACAGAATTACTTTTTTTTCAATTGAAATAAACCAAATACCAATAATCGCTTCCAGCATCTTTAACACTGTGATAGAAAGCTCGCTGCGTGGGAAAACCAGTAGTTTATGTAACCTAACTTTGTTCGAGGCAATATCTCTGGTTATGGAAAACCTTGGAGCAGATTAGCACGCATTGTTTTGAGGCGAAAATGATAAAATAGGTAATTTTAAGTAGGTGTTATGGTGGCTAATTAAAGTTATGTAAGAACCAGTTATGTCTTATACTAAGAATCTATATATTATTGGTACATAGTATAGAAAATAAATATTTTTTTATGTTTGTGAATTAACTCAAAACTACTGAACCGATTTTAATAATCTCTCATTCTTTCACTAATTAAAAACTAACTACTTAAGTAGGTACATAGATAGAAAGTTGCGAGTTCGATTCTTGTACGAGTTCAAATTGTTTGATTTGTTAGAATATTTCGCGAGGAGCCAATTTTCTTGAATTTTGGCAAAATTTTCTCTCTTTTGTTTATTTTAATAAGTTATCATAAATAAATTACGTAATTATACAAAACTAAATTATTACATAAAATATCTTACTTTCCATACACAATCAATTTCGGTTTAGCAATTTTGACATAACAATGATGAGTCAGTCAGTGAGACCTTCGCAAAACTTGTAAACAAACAAATTCCGAAAAACAAAATAACCAATAAAACAACAAATGTATGCCCGACTTTAATTAGGAAGTGTTATGAGTTTAGCATACATTACAAGGTTGGCCATTGATTGAAGGTCACAGGTTCAATAGGGTCAAAGGGTAATAATTATTTGATACAAAATATGTAAATGTGTAAAAACATTTTCATACGAAGAATATTACTAACTAGCGGGGCCCCGCGGTTTCACCCGCGTAGTTCCCGTTCCCGTAGGAATATGGAGATAAAATTTAGCTAAAAACCTTCCCACTGAATCACTTTATCTATTAAAACAAACCGCATCAAAATCCGTTGCGTAGTTTTAAAGATGTAAGCATGCATAGGGACAGAGAAAGCGACTTTGTTTTATACTATGTAGGTAGTGATAATTACTCTTTCACGCAAAAACTAATAAAATAAAATTACTTAAGAGGGTTGATCTGGCGCGCGACAACTCAAATTTTCACTCACACAGACGCGCACGCGTGTCCGCATGCACACTGTCTATGTAGTGACGGCGCGCTCGCTCTGAATACTCCGGCCGAATGATCAATTGGAAATTATAAATTGTGTAAAAGTTATTGACAAAAGTAAAAATACGAGTATATTTTTTTTACGATTCATAGTAGGTAGTATATGATTAGATATAATTTACGTAATAACTTTCGATTCGATATTCCATTATTCACAACAAGGAATAATGAATAAAACAAATAAATGCCTACATTAGTAATGTGGGTAAATGCCTACATTAGTAATGTGGGTAAATGCCTATGTACATTAGTAATGTGGGTAAATGCCTACATTACTAATGTGGGTAAATGCCTACATTACTAATGTGGGTAAATGCCTACATTACCAATGTGGGTAAATGCCTACATTACTAATGTGGGTAAATGCCTACATTAGTAATGTGGGTAAATGCCTACATTAGTAATGTGGGTAAATGCCTACATTAGTAATGTGGGTAAATGCCTACATTACTAATGTGGGTAAATGCCTGCATTCTAAAACATTATTTGTTGTGTATCATAAATGTTAATATTTTTTTTTTAATAAATAATTCAAATTATAAAACAAAAATTATTATCGAGTATCAAAACATGTTGATGAGTTATCGTATAAAATTCGTACGCGCCGCAAAGGTCAAACGCTCGGTAGGAGCGATACGTCCTCTCTCTAAAAAGCCTCGCGGCAGACTGATTTGAATTGTTTCGTGCGTCCGATTTTATAGTAGTTTTATGATGATTTTAAAATATTTGTAGAAAACAAGACAATTTGTTTTAGAGATTTTTTTTTAGTATAATTGTTGTAGAAAATATTCTTTTATTATTTGAGGTAATTTTAATAACGTTTTGAGCATCATTTATCAACGTAAATTACGATTTTCTTGAGTGTGATTTTTACAAATTCTAACTTTATATTTTTTTCGATTTCAATAATAATTATAATAACAATTAAATTTTCCTATGAGTATTTCCTTAATAAGGATCTGGACTTTAAGTTTGTTTAATTTTTAGTGCTAAATTGGTCGAATTACTAGAATCCGAAGGCATGGAAGTTAATGCTAAAAGTGAAATTCAGAAAACATATGTTCAGTTTTCTTGATATATTTTTTAAGTTTTCTGTATAATATTGTTTTTCTCTGAGTATTTTTTAGATGACAATATTTCCTTTAATTATTACCTAAAAGCATGTTTATAAAATACGCTTTTCATATAATATGACTAGATCAAAAAGTACAAAAACCGTCAATTATCGAGTTTAGGGTCTTAACCGTTTGAATGAAAGGTACTGAGATAAACTTGAGCTTGGAAAATGACATAGATTACTTTTTATCGTAAAATTTCCACGGGATTTTCGCGGGTGAAACCGCGGGGCGCCGCTAGTCTATATATATAAAAATGAAACCCGTTTTCCTTGGTCACGGCATCGCGCGTGAATTTCACTAATTCTTTTTTTGTTGTATTTGTTATTTATGTAAAAAAAACACGGAAAATCAACGGGAAAATTGGACCCGTGCGAAGCCGGGGCGGGCCTCTAGTAGCTAATAAAAATTAACGATTATTATGTACGGAGGTACTCTACAATTAAGTACATATAATAACTAACGGACAAACACACATGTTTTTCCTTATAAATAATTACTCTTTGTATCGAATCAATAATTTATATCATGTTATAAACAAGATGACCTTAAGATAAGGTTTATTGCTTGACCGTTTTCTATGGGATTTGTGAAGGACAATTTTGTGATTGGAATACGTATACTTAACCTTTGGGTTACTATCATCTTACTGTTTGTGATCTGCGGTTTCACTCACCTAGAGTTAGTAGCGTTCTTTAAAATAAGGGATATCTGATGAAAAAGATATTGTATGATATATTTGTACTAGCTGTGCCCCGCGGTTTCACACGCGTAGTTCCCGTTCCCGTTCCCGTGGGAATTTTTGGATGAAATCTCAGACCTACTGAGTATGCTCACAAAATTTCATGAGAATCGGTCAAACCGTTTCGGATGAGTACGGGAACGAACACTGTGACTCGAGAATTTTATATACAATGTATAAGAAACGTCTTGGGGTAGTAGTGGAAATATTTTTGGGGTTGAGTGGCATAAGCCGATTTTTTATGTGATCACGAACCGACATTCAATATCATAATATTTTGTATTTAAATCAGTTTCAGAACAAAATTTACTAAAATTGGTTCCTGATTTTATAATTTTCTGATCGACTTTAGCCTATATAAATTGGTCTATTAGATTTTGCTTCACAAAACATCTATCCATCCTTACCTAATAACTATCAAGCTTTATCATGGTACCGGTCTGGGGACGTCCTCACTTCCGGGACGTCCTTTGGGAGGGGGTGCCGCCTTAGTGCGGGCCCGGCGTTGGGGTGTCGTGGTAGTAATCCCCCGTGGTGATCCTACGGCACCCCAATGTAACGCAGACGGAACTCGCTGTGTTTTTGGTGGGTCCAGCCCTTCTGGCTGGGAGAGCCCCACATAACCACCGGGAGACCTCCCGTTCTCGGCTCTCGGTGGTATGCAGCTCTATACATTTTCAAAGCGAGAAAAAAAAAGGCTTTAATTATTATTAAGTGATTATTATAATGTACGCTACATCATGCGACAAATACCAATCATACTAGAAAGCCCAGTCTATCTTTAAAGAATAACAAGCACTGTATATCATCTATTGGAAAGCTGCTCACCGTTCGAAATGCATCAATATGCTCAGCAGCGTTCGAGTGTTATAGATATATAGATAGATGTTGGAGATTGTTGGTCAAGTATCGTATTTATCTATATTCTATCTAATAAATACGATATCTCGTATATTATGTCTCGGTTACGAGTTCGATTCCCGCTAATGTAACTTAGTAGTAACATTTTTTACAAAAAGAAAACACATTATGCCACACCAAAACTTGGATGTTTTTATTTTAGAATCTTTATTTTGTGTTTTTTATTATTAACTATATTTTATAAGCTCTTTTCGATAATTATATTATAAGCATAATCATTCCCTCCATCATCTCATTACAGTAACTGACCCCTAAGTTCAAAACTTGTATCTAGGGTATCAGAAACTACGCACACACTCATTCACACACATACAGACCGAGACAAACATTCGTGGCTCACACAAATATTAATTTAGAATATTTTTTTATTATCATAGCTAAGTATTAAACATCCTAGGTTAGGGATGTCACAATATATTATCATTTTCTTAATTTAATTTAATATTTCCGAAACAATGTAATCCAAACTAACCTGCAGTAAAGGGTAACCATCCGTCTGTATGTGATGTCAATACATGGATTACGTAATAGATGAATCAGTATCGAGATGTATTATTAGTTTGAACCGCGACTAAATACAACTGTGCCAAGTTGTGTAACTATTATAGTAATAGCTCATCTATAATGTACCAAGAGTTTAATCGTATTGAAATTTATACCGTGGGTAAGTAAGTGTATTATTCCAAAATTCCCTCGTAGAGTATGTTAACTTGCTCAAATTTCAAAAAAATGGGGGTAAACGAGAAATATGTTGATACATGAGACATAAAATATATATTACTAGCAGGGCCCCGCGGTTTCACCCGCGTAGTTCACGTTCCCATGTGAATACAGGGATAAAATAAAACCTATGTCACGCACTGATAAATTAGCTTTCCATGAGTGAAAGAATTTTTGAAATCGGTTCCATACATCCCGAGATTACCCCTTACAATTTAACAAATATACAAACATTCAAACTTTACTTCTTTATAATATAGTAATATGAGCGCTCTTACTAGATTAGGTGACCATTAGATTCGGTTTGAATTCAATTCAGTTTCGGCCTCAAATAAACACTTAGAACTCGTGTCCACGGTATTGGTATAGATATATTTGTATATTCTACAATATATTTTTATATTCTTCCCGTAAAGATTATGTATAAATGGATCTCTTGGTCATTTCGTAACTGAACGACTGGACCAAATTGCATAATGTACGTACATGTTTGTTTGATGTATTGTGATCTTTATTTTCATGTAAGAAACATTAAGAAAATCTATACAAAAATTGAACACAATATTAACCAAGTCTACTTTGTTATAAACAAGAATAAATAAATAAAGTTTAAAAACAAGCTTTTTTAGCTTTTATTGCTTTGTCATGGGACTTAAATAAGTTTGGAAAATTTCAGCTCAATCGGATAACCAAAAATGGTCGAAAAATGGCTTGAAAGATTTGATTACAGACAACGACACAGATGAAACTAAATAAAAGCTTGTAAAACATGTATTACAAAACACCTCTCACTCTATCACCCGAAAGCAAGTTTTAACAAAACACACAAAGTAAAAACGTTTCAAAAACAATCCAGTAAAAAACTTCAATAAATAAAACAAAGCCACATTCCAGTTATGTTATCGCAAATAGCCTAGAAAACTGGATACAGTACTTAGACATGCCCTAGCGCAGTGACTCTCAAACTTTTTGTAACACACATCCATTGGCTTGATTTGTCAGCGATAAAACTTTGCCGTGATGACAAATGGCATGACGATCTTTTATTTACATATTTATTTATTCATTTATTGCGTACATGTTTTTGAGTATAGGCAGATCTTATAAATACCAGGGTAGTATTAAAAACTTGAACCCGGCAAGGGCACAGCAATATACAAGTACATATAATAATAATGAAATAAAATTATAAAAATAGCCATAATTAAAAAAATAAATGAGTATATTTTAGTATAAAAACTCAATTTTATTCATTAGTGTAGAAAAAATAATTCTCTATGATACAATTAAAACAGCTGATCTCTAACTGTATTTATTCCATTTATTTTCGATATCTGAACCGCACACGCCCAGACCGAGATAAACATTGGCGAATTAATAAATACCGCAACGTCTGTCTGAGTATTTATTTACGTTATAATTCTATTATTTTTGAGTTTTTTTTTAATTATCATATTTACATCAATATTTGTAAAATTTACAATTATTTGATGTATGTAATTAAATTAGTTTTGTTACTCATGATTAAGCTAAACCATTTTTTGTTCAATGTCAGCTATTCTTAAAGCTTCACAAAAGCTTTGAATTTGCAATTTTCGAAATATCGTTTTATCAAGATCAATGAACAAAACGATAAAAAAAAATATACAGCAAATTTCAACTCAACAATTCACAATCAGATTATCTTTTGTCAAGATCTCCCAAGCCGTTTCTATTTCTGGATGTGTGTACACCAAAGGTTGACAACCAGTGCCCTTTCCAATAACTACCTCACTACAAATCTACAATACACTAGCAATGTTTATCTTAAGCCAGACAGTATGGCAACTCGTTCGCTATTTTAGTGCCTCTGTTTCATGTTTTCATCACCTAGTTCTGTTAAAATATAGTAACGCGATTCGCGAATGTTTAATTTGCTGTTTTCGGCATACGCATTTAACTTTGTTTAAGTTTTAGCGAATGTAAACAGTTGTGGAGGTGTTTCAGAAGTTTGACTAACGCTGGCACCTACCTTTACCGTACTTCCTATATTTGTAAATGTGAAAGTTTGTGAAGATGGATGTATGGATGTTTGTTACTATTCACGTAAAAGCAACTGAATTGATTTAGATTTATTTTAGTGCAGATGTTCCTCACAACCAGGCATAATGTTATAAGGCTTTTTATACCAAAATTCCCACTGGATTAGGTTTAGTAACTGTCTGTCTATCTATTACTTATTCAATATTCACGGGCAAACTGCTGAACCGATTGACTTGTAATTTGGTACAGGGGTAGCTTATGGTTCGAGGAAATACTTAGGATATGTTTTATCCCGAAATTTTCACGGGAGCGGGTACTACGCGGGTAAAACTGCGGGGCGTCGCCAGTTTATTAATAAAGCTTCAAAAATCAACTAAAAAGCTGTTAAAAATAAACTTTATAGTTAATTAGGATAGTTTCATTCTCTATTAGGGATAATTAAGGCATAATTAAGGTTTGAGTTTGTTATTCCGTTTTAATGAAGCAATTATAACTAATTAACGAAATTACTTTGTTTTTTAATATAAAAATAGTATTTTCTTTTTGTTTTGACTTTAAGAAAATATTTGTATTGAGTCACAATCTTTTCTGTGCCGGCGGCACAAAATTGGAAGCTACTATTGTCATTTTGATTTTAATGTCATTTGGATACATTTTCATTAAACTGACAACCAAAAGATGCGATTACAGCGACGCTGTCACCGGCACAGAAAATATTGTTGCCCAGTACGCGAATTAATTTGACGTTAAGATTTTGAAAAACTATAGAATCTATTGTTTATCATATAAACATTTTGAAAAAATACTTGATCTAAATGGGCATCGAACTTAAGATCCTTTGCTTGCAAGTCGGTGTCTTTAACAAAGACAATTCACAGATAAATGTGACATTATTATTTGCTTTTGTGTCTGTTGATGGGTTCGCGTCTAGATGTCAAATTTGACATTTCTTTGACAGCAACATAAAAGTTTAACGTTCAATAATGTTTTTGGATTTCTTATGTTTATGATCTTTTGAGAATATTAGATGCTAAGTGTGTTCCGAGGTTTCACCCGCGTGAATCCCGTTCCAGTGGGATTTTTTGGGATATAAAGTATCCTATCCTATTTATGTGTAATTCCTATTTACTAAGAATATTTCAATTTCGGAACCTATTTAAACACTTCAAAATTATCTTCGTAATATATTACACTATCACAATACATAAAATAAAACAAAATCGCTTCCCGCTGTCTGTCCATATGTATGCTCACATCTTTAAAACTACGCAACCTATTTTGATACGGTTTCATTAAATAGATAGAGTGTCTCAAGTAGAAGGTTTTAAGGATATTTTTTTCGTCGCATGCGCACGGGAACGGGAATTATGCAGGTATAACCGCGGGGCAAAGAAGGCAGGGGGAAAGAAATGAAAAATAAAACAAGATATCAAATCCTTCGTCCTAATATTAGTGTGTATTGTTTAAATTCCTAAACCTCAAAACACAGTTATAAAATAACCTTTTTTTGTCAAGTTAAGTGTCATATTCCGGTAGATATAGATTCTTAACGCAAGTTCCCGATAAACTTATTCTATTTCACGATAACAATATCCTTTGGCAGACAGAGAGAATACAAATCATATAAAAATATCAAATAACATACATTATTTGAGTAAAAATGGATAGATGCATCAAAAAAATTATAGATTTATTTATCGTTGGTATTGGATGTAATTTAGTTTTTTTTTTGACAAAGACTTTGTTTTTGACTTTTTAATAATTAATTTTCGAATAAAAGATGTGCCGAAATTTCTTTTTTTGTTAACTTATGCGGTATGTAGAGTTAAATAGTGGAACGCTATTCTCGCTGAATAAATTACCCTATTTATTAATTTAATCAACTTCTTCATTACTACATCCAGATCAAAAAAAAAAACTAATTTACTTAAATATTGACCTCGTACGGGAACCTAATCCGCAACTCTTTGGCAGTCCAATTGGACCAGCGTTCATTTTTTTAAAGAACTTTATTTAAAAAGTAAAATTCAGCGAGGATTTAATTCATTTACAGCAATTTGATTAAACTACCATTTATCTTTTATTCAAAAAGAGATTTAATTAAAACGGTCTGTACTTTTTATCATTCTACATTTTTCTGACACGTATAACGTAATATGATATTTATTTCTAATACAAATAGAGATGATAATCGTTTGAAATTATTGTTCCAAATTCTTTCTACTAAATGTGATCCCTGCTGTTAATAGGGACCACCGTAAAGTTAATAAAACTAATGTCAAAATTAATTATTTAATTAGACTTTCGACTTTATTACCTTGATTTACGGTTTGTTTTTATTTAATTATTTTTAGTGTAAAAGTTTAATTTTTAGTTACAATAATAAAAGTTAATGAAATGTAACTTTTTATACTAGTTAAATGCAGCGGTTTTAAGTGCTCGAAACAAAAGTCTTTATAAGAATATTTGTCTTTCTGTCTGTAGGTATGTTTGTTTAAATATGCAATTGACCATCACGCAGAAGAAAAATACTAATAAATATTGATTACCAGTCTAGTAAGTAGTTCCTTGTAACTAGGAATTGCATCACAAGACTTCTTGTTCCGAACCAACTACCAAAATTAAGTTCAATATATTTTTTATGACTTCTGATTTTTTTGCAAGTCATTTACCTATATGCCATAATTGCAACAATGAACAGAAGAATATTCCTTTGTTTATATGTCAAAATTTACAGAACAGGTGAAAAATACAGAAGCTCATAAGTTCGGACTCGGACCATCTTACTAAGATGTTATTTCGGTCAAATAACAAACTTATCAATTTCATTTATTTTTATAGATTTTCTGAAAGGTAAGTCAAAAAATCAAGAGTTATTTGTTCAGAAACTGGGCCAGCATGTCGATCTCAATTTAATTTGATAAAAAATGCTAACAAAAGGACCGCCTTTTCATTTCCTGTTTCAGGGGTCCGTGGGGAAATAAAAAAACACTTACCTTACTTTCTTTTAGTATTTGTAGAGAAATAACAAGGAAATATATAGTCCATGATTTCTACGATATATTAACGATCCGTTACTACATAGTATAAAACAAAGTCGCTTTCTCTGTCCCTACTCCCTATGTCCCCATGTCCCTATGTATGCTTAGATCTTTAAAACTACGCAACGGATTTTGATGCGGTTTATTTTAATAGATAGAGTGATTCAGTGGGAATGTTTTTAGCATAATTTTATCCCCATATTCTTACGGGAACGGGAACTACACGGGTGAAACCGCGGGGCGCCGCTAGTAAAATACTTAATAAAAATACATTTAGATATAAAACATCCATATTCCCAGACCCAGGCAAATGTTTATGCTTACAATCGATAGTCTTGAGCAGGAATCCAACCCGTAACCTTTGGCATCGCAGTTACAGACACCTAGCACCTACACACATTTATACAAAAACTTCACAATATAACACAAATATATCTTTCTAATAATTTCTACAGTAAATGATATCATTATAAAAACAATACAAAATAAATCCTTTAATAAACTACGGAACCCAATCCTTTATAAAAACACTTTTTAAACGATAAATAAGGAAATTGAAATCTCATCCAAACATACCTGTAAATTTGACAGCCAACATCGAGGTCTAAAACAATCTAAAATAACCCTTATTATAATCAAATAAAGTTTATTTTTCAATGACATTTGTAAGCTATTAAAATCCGAATGTGTGTGGTCTTAGTTCTTTTATTTATAATGACTTTTTCAAAAGATAATGAAGATATTTAGTTTTGTCTATTCCTTTTTGCCTTTTTTAGACACGTGACGTGTTATTTAATTTTTTTATTGTGTTGTCAACGCTAAAAAAACGATACAGTTACATAGAAAATTTTTGTTTCAAAAATACTCTATAAAATAAAAATGAAGATGCCGGCCGGTTCGATTTCCGAGCATGGTACAAAATCGTGTAATTTGCGGGTTAGTGAATAATTCCACCGATTTGTACTTTTTTTTTCTTCAGGCGATTATTAATACCTACCTATATACTATAGTAGTAATTTATTTTCTGTAAAGTATGCTTGTAATTATCTTGTATAAGTAATTATAATAATTAGTTGTTTTATCGGTAAAGTACCTATGTATGTACTTAGTAGTATTTACTTTAATTTTATATATTTATGTTTCTACAACAAAATCTAATTTATTACAAATAAATGTTTTTTCAACACACTTGCTCATAAAGGGGCTCTTATTTGTGCAAAAACAGTTGAATAATGACACGCTTGATTCACTTGTGAGTTATAGTTTTTTTTTTTAATTGTTTAGTTTTAAAAAAGTTTCGATACCAAAAAAAATCGTGTCCATACATTTTAAAAACAAACTTTAACTATGTTGCCTTACTTTTGGTAGCTCTATGGTCGATTCCATTCATTCATTCATTCGATTTTTTTTTAATAAGTATATTTTTTTAATCTATGGCCGATCACCATTGTTGTGTTGGATGCGCGCGAATAGAAAAACTGTTTATTTATTAGCGAAAAATGATAATTTCTTCGCAAATGTGTTGAAAAACGTTGTATGGTACACGCGTGTATTGATGATTACTATCCTCGGCTATCTTCAGACCCTCGCCTGACGGCTCGGGCCTCAATAGCGCCTCGGAAGTAATCACCAACTTACCTCGCTTGTACCATAAATAACTATTTCTTTCTTTCTTGTAGTTTCCGATTCCAAAACATTTACTCAACTGATATCGGTACAAAAAAAAATCAAACCAAATATTTGATATTTATTAACAGTCTGTAAGTGTATAAATTTAATGAAACAAACCAATTACTACGACAATTTCTTAACTAAATACTTGGAATTCTATCGTTAATTCCGGGTCTTATTTAGTTACAATACTCAAACTGCTAAACTAGACTAATGGCGTACTTAGTCGGCTATTACAGACAATTATTATAAACCTAACAATTTAATGAATGTGGGAGTTTAAATCAAAGTCTAAAATAAATTTAATATAACATAACATAATCATTCACTACATCATCTCCTTATAGTAACTGAACCCTAACTAAGTTCGAAACTTGTATCTAGGGTATCAGAAACTACGCACACACTCATTCACACACACACCCAGACCGAGACAAACATTTGTGGCTCACACAAATATTCACCCCGCATGGGAATCGAACCCGCAACCTTACGGATGGCAGGCCGGCATGGTGACCACTCTGCTATCGAGGTCGTCTTATAATGAAATTGAAGTGTCTGTTTGTAATTCCCTACTTAAAAGTTTGTAACTAAATGCATTCTACAAATCCTGCTATCCATACTACATAATAGTGATGTAACGGATATTCGCATTCGCATTCGCATTCGCGAATATCCGCATATTTTTCAATATTCGCATTCGCATTCGTATTCGCAAAAATTATAGCGAATATTTAGCGAATGTTTTTAATAATCAAAAAGGAAATTATTATATGCATTCATATGAAATAATAATACAATAGATAACACTTAGATATTTTTATTAAATCATACTTCTACATTCTAAATTAAAGTCACATTTATGAAAAAGAACTTCAGAGATCTGATCAAATCTAACATTAATCAGCCTTGTTACAACTATATAAGGTTTGCATTCATTTAGTAGTATATTATTACTCTACTACCATTTTTAAATAAAGTTTACAATTTCTATTTACTAAAAAAACTAAACAATTACTTGAAACAAAATTATTAAACTTAAAAAATCTAATGTATTAAGTATTTATAACCTTTGGCTTTAAATGTATATTTTTTCATTCCTCTTTATACAGGGTGTCCGGGCATCGATGTCGGATACTTTAAGGGGGTAAAATATGGTATTTTTTGTCGACAAATCACGATTCCAATTTTTTCTAGCTACCTCCATTACAAAATGGCAGCCATTTTGTTTTTATCATCTCGACGCGCGGGTGCTTGTACTGATTTAGTCATTGCTATCCATGTAAACGTCTTAGGAAGATGAAAGATGTCTCATTTGAAAGTAAATAATGTAGGGTATTATTGAATGTAAGATTTTATTCCATATCTTAATTATAAAATAACAAAAAATCATTACAAAAATAAAAATCAATATTTTTTTACAGATTTTTCCTGCATTTTTTAAATTTTTGTTAAAATTTGACCCATTAACCTACGTTTTTCATCTTGTTTTTTGATAGTACAGAATATTTACTTAAAAAAAATCATACATCTTATAGCCTTATGTATGATAGTTCTAAAGTTACGATGGTTTTAATATGATCCTTAACGAAGAAAATCGTCTCATATTGCGAGGAGTGCTCGATGTGCTCGCCCATGCGACTGCGTTGTTGGGATTATCTGACTTGGACTATTATTTACTCCGTCTAAGTGAAGGTAATTGATCAAAAAATGCTACATTTTATTCCATATCTTTGTCAAAAAATAACAAAAGAGGATGATAAAAACAAAAACCATTATGTGTTTTCGTATATTTTTGTAGATTATATGTCTTTTTCTTAAAAACTGAGCCATTAGGCTAATTTTTTTTGTTGTTTATTAATAGTACAGGATATTTACTCAAAAATAAGCCATGCATTTTATAGCCCTATGTATGATAGTTCAAAAGTTACGGAGGTTTGAATATGACCCTTAACTGTGAAAATCGCCTCGCATTCTCAGGATTACTCGTCCGTAGGACTGTATGGCTAAGGGTCATATTCAAACTGTCTAACCTTTTGAACTATCATAGATACCCTAAGTAAATATGCTTTACTATCAAAAACAAAGAAAAAAGTAGCTTAATGGTCATTTTTTAAGAAAAAGACAAATAATCTAAAAGAATTACGAAAACACATAATTGTTTTTGTTTTTATCATCCTCTTTTGTTATTTTTTGATAAAGATATGGAATAAAATGTAGCATTTTTTTATTAATTACCTTCACTAAAAAGGACTAAATAATAGACCAAGTCAGATAATCCCAACAACGCAGTCCCATGGGCGAGCACGTCGAGCACTCCTCGCAATACGAGACGATTTTCTTGGCTAAGGATCATATTCAAACCATCGTAACTTTAGAACTATCATACATAAGGCTATAAGATGTATGATTCTTTTTTAAGTAAATATTTTGTACTATCAAAAAACAAGATAAAAAACGTAGGTTAATCGGTCAAATTTTAACAAAAATTTAAAAAATGCAGAAAAAATCTGTAAAAAAATGTTGATTTTTATTTTTGTAATGTTTTTTTGTTATTTTATAATTAAGATATGGAATTAAATCTTACATTCAATAATACCCTATATTATTTACTTTCAAATGAGACATCTTCTATCTTCCTAAGACGTTTACATAGATAGCAATGACTAAATCAGTACAAGCACCCGCGCGTCGAGTTGAAAAAAACAAAATGGCTGCCATTTTGTAATGGAGGTAGCTAGAGAAAATTTGAATCATGATTTGTCGATAAAAAATACCATATTTTACTCCCTTAAAGTATCCGACATCGATGCCCGGACACCCTGCATATCTGAGAGTTAAATATATTTATAATGAATGAAATATAAACTTAAAAAACAAAACAATGAATACTTAAGAATGAACTTTCTGTGACTAAATTCATTCAATTAACCAATATCGGCTCGCCTATGTTCAATATAAACATGGCCGACACGAAACGTCAAACCTGACAAACATTTTACGCGCGCTTTTTTTTAAATTTTAAAATATTCGTATTCGTATTCGCATTCGCATTCGCGAATGTTGAAGATAAATATTCGCATTCGCATTCGCATTCGCGAATGCGAAAAATCCAACATTCGTTACATCACTACTACATAATATTATAAATGCGAAAGTTTGTAAGTTTGGATGTTTGTTACTCATTCACGCAAAAAATACTGTATCGATTTAGATTAAATTTGGTACAGATGTTTCTTATAACTAGGAATAAAACATAGGATACTTTTTATCCTGAAATTCCCATGGGATTGGGATTGACGCGGGTAAAACCACGGGACGCAGCAGTGTCAGTTCTTTGTGTCTATACACCCTTATTTTGAAATTGCGATACCTTATCTCACAGCTAATGTAAACGACGGGTGACAATATAATAGTGAAGTTAGTTTTTTTCTTTTGCTTTTATTTAAAAAGTTATGATAAGTCAAAGATTTTCAAAATCCCGCCGAATTTTATTGTTATTCTACACCGAACGCTGCGATACACAGCTGAGCGCGGTCATCGACCCGAGCCGTCACAGAATACTTGATAGCTAGTGTGCCGTCTGGTAATACGACATTTATTTTGTATTTTTTAAAGATAAGTAATCGACTATCATTTTTGATATTTTTATTGGATATATGGATTCAGTTACTGCTACAGATATTCTGATTTTAATAAGTCCCATATTTTCAAAATAGGGGTGTATAGTCATCAACATCGGTAAATTGAAATTAAAAAATCATAAGTATACTTTTTCTTATTACATAACCAAAGTAACATACAACAACTAGTCTATACTAATATTATAAGGAGGAAAGATTTGTTTGTTTCTTTGTAATGAATAGGCTCCGAAACTACTGGACCGATTTCAAAAATTCTTTCACTAATGGAAAGCTAATTTATCAGTGCGTGACATAGTCTATATTTTATCCCCGTAATCCCACGGGAACGGGAACTACGCGGGTGAAACCGCGGGGAGCTACTAGTATATTATACATTGTAAACAGTATTTAGTATTTACGTAAGTGTAAAATACAACCGAGTCCATAATGTAGTAAAATAATGTTTAAATATTCATTATGACAGCTCCATGTTACTTCCTAATATTAGTTTTCTAAAGCATCTATTGTGTGCTCAAAATTACCGAAGATATTCATTAAATTTACATTTTTCACGAACTAACTGTTAGTTTTTGAGTGTATTTTGAAAATATGTTCTGTTATTATTCAAATTTCTACGAATTCTAGCAGCGTCCCGCCGTTTTACCCGCGTAGTTCCCGTTCCCGGAGGAATATGGGGATAAAATATAGCTTAGGTTACTCTGTAGAAGAGAGATTACCGTTTTTTTATAGTTATCATGGTTATTAGCATTCAAATTATTATAATTAACGGGATTTACCATGTATATTATTTGTTTCGAGTTTCCGATATTTCGACGCTGTTGACTGATCACAGCGTCGAAATATCGGAATCTTACCCCCTAAAACCTTACAAACTTGACCTCTTTACAATATTAGTATAGATGAATAATCAAATATAATATCTATGCTTCATCATCACTACATAGTATAAAACAACGTCGCTTTCTCTGTCCCTATGTATGCTTAGATCTTTAAAACTACGCAACGGATTTTGATGCGGTTTGTTTTAATAGATAGAGTGTTTCAGTAGGAAGGTTTTTAGCATAATTTTATCCCCATATTCCTACGGGAACGGGAACTACGCGGGTGAAACTGCGGGGCGCCGCTAGTTAATTATAAATCTCAACCTAAGTATCTAAAACTCTCTAAAGTTCGTAAGATACATCAATCATTTTTTGACGTGAAGTAAATTATGTATCATGTAGCAATTATTGCTGTAATATCGTCATTATATACTTACATTATATACTAATGCTACGTTTGATAGCTCGACAATATTTATTATACAGCTTTTTGTAAGGTTTGATCTAGTTTCATGTCTAATGGGTATCTTTGAAGTGTTTTTATACTGTAATATAAACTGTATAAATTATACAAGTGATGAAATGAGCCTCATGTTAAATTATTGTTGAAAATGTTATGGACAAACATACTTATGTATTTTTAAGCTATTGCATAGCTTCTATCGAGGGCCTTGAGCGCGGGGACCGAATCCAGAAATTCTGTAACAAAAAAAAAACCTCACGTTTTTATTACTTATTTTTTTATCGAAACCTTTTTTTTTGTAAATTTTCCAAAAAGTTTTTATAGTAATGTAGTCAAAGTTTTATTGTATGAAGTCCCAAGTACGACATCAAAATTTCTAAGGTTAGGATTGCAATACAAAAATAAAAAAAACAGTTAGTTGATAAAATTGCTATGCAATAGCTTTACCGCGGCAGTCCTCGAGTACCACACGTTTTTTTTGTAAATGGATACGTACTAGATGTACCCAGCGTTTTAAGCCCGATTCCGTAAGAATTCCAGGATAAAATGCCTGCGTTATTGCTGATTATAAGGAACATTTGTACCAAATTTCATCTAAATTTGTTCAAAAGTTTTTGCGTAAAAGAAAAAAATATGCTTATACATATACACCCTTATTTTGAAATTGCGATACCTTATCTCACAGCTAATGTAAATGACGGGTGACAATATAATAGTGAAGTTAGTTTTTTTCTTTTGCTTTTATTTAAAAAGTTATGATAAGTCAAAGATTTTCAAAATCCCGCTGAATTTTATTGTTATTCTACACCGAACACTGCGATACACAGCTGAGCGCGGTCATCGACCCGAGCCGTCACAGAATACTTGATAGCTAGTGTGCCGTCTGGTAATACGACATTTATTTTGTATTTTTTAAAGATAATTAATCGACTATTATTTTTGATATTTTTATTGGATATATGGATTTAGTTACTGCTACAGATATTCTGATTTTAATAAGTCCCATATTTTCAAAATAGGGGTGTATATCCATCAAGCTATACAATCTCTCGCATTTATAATAATATCATAACATAATCATTCACTACATCATCTCATTATAGTAACTGACCCCTAACTAAGTTCGTAACTTGTATCTAGGGTACCAGAAACTACGCACACACTCATTCACACACACACCCAGACCAAGACAAACATTTGTGGTTCACACAAATATTCACCCCGCACGGGAATCGAATTTATAATATGTAAAAAATCAATTTCAAAACGATATCATAACCGTAACTTCTCTAACCAAATCAGTTGTTGAAAAAAATTAGTCACAGAAACATAATTTTGTCACAGAAATAGTATTTTTGAAATTTCCTTTTAACGTGGAACAGTCGTTGCTACATTCGAAACGAACCGTGGGTCGCGAATTCGATTTCAGTCTTTGGTAACTTTTGAGAAAAACTTATCATTATCACACTAAAAACCAGTGCTAAAACATTTTTACTCTTTAAATTTATCTTACAGCAGTTTCAGTTGGTTTTTTAGTTTCTGATACAGGTAATCTAAATAATAATCCTAATCCTAACTAATATTATAAATGCGAAAGTAACTCTGTCTGTCTGTGTTTCTGTATGTCTGTGTTTCTGTATGTCTGTCTGTCTGTTACCTTTTCACGGCTAAACTACTGAACCGATTGACTTGAAATTTGGTACAGGGGTAGCTTATGGTCCGGGAAAGAACATAAGATACTTTTTATCCCGAAAATCCCAAGGGAACGGGAACTACGCGGGTGAAACCGCGGGCACAGCTAGTATTATATAACTCAAAGGTAACTGACAGGCATAGTGACTCCCAAAGGGATAAAATAGGGGATGAAAGTTCAAGTCATTACCAATTCCACGCGGGCGGACGAAAGCTATTTGCTATTAGATAACGATAGCTTGGTAGAAAACGTTCATACTATTCTTAATTTATCTATCACCATCTTGTTAAAAGAACTTAACATGAAATGTTTTGAACTAATTGTTTAAATGGATGACGAATCAACAATTGACGCGATGCAGTTACGAGATAACGTTACAAATTACTTTCAATAGAACAGCAGTTTACTATCAGTAGACTAGCTGGGACATGCGGTTTTACATGCGTTAGAATCTACACTATCTAATCTACACTAATCACTACATAGTATAAAACAAAGTCGCTTTCAATGTCCCTATGTATGCTTAGATCTTTAAAACTACGCAACGGATTTTAATTTAATAGATAGAGAGATTCAATGGGAAGGTTTTTAGCATAATTTTATTCCCATATTCCTACGGGAACGGGAACTACGCGTGTGAAACCACGGAGCGCTGCTAGTAATGTTATAAAGAAAAAAGATTTGTAATTTTTGTGCATATGTTTAAAACGAATAGGCTCCGAAACTACTGAACCGATTTTATCAATTATTTAACCATTAGAAAGCTACATTCACCTTGAGGTTATATTTTATCCCTGTACTCCTACGGGAATGGGAATAGCAGAAAACTTCCCACTTATGAGTAATGCACATTTTTGATTTCACTGCAAACCAAAGTCCTTTCTCTCGCAAACAAAATTAGTACAGTGAGTAAGAAAAGTCTAATCACACACTTGTCCAATGACGTAATAGACTAAGAAATTTTCGCTTTTATCTCAAAAGAATCAGTTCTATTACTTCCAACTGCTTTTTAATAGCAAATGGTAAGTTATGTCGTCATAGATTTAGAAGAAATGTCTACGTGACGGTAACTCGTCAGTTAATGATTTTGTTTTGTCATTCAAGTAGCTTTAGTTCATGATGTTACGTAATACAATTATAAATCAATCAATGTATCATCTCTTTAGTTTTACTGAGTCATATCTATATGCATAGATTAGATCGAGAAAACCGAGATTTGTAGACATAGACGATATATAACGAGATTAATAAAGAAAATTCAAAGTTTTTACATCGATTGGGAATTGAATCCAGGACCTATGTCGTGTTCTAAATAAACTTAGCTATCGTAGTCCATATTTAAAACATAAAGAATTTGAGATGTTTCCTACAGACTCCTAATTATGCCGGTCAAATACTTTTCTCAAAATGCTGTGTCAAAAACAATGAGTCAATATTTTTTCATAATACACCAATTCCTTAAATTACTCGAATACCGTTAAATTCTCAAAAAATACCAAAAATCGACTAGTCATTTCGAAATGCGTTGTCAAATAAATCGGTCAAAATTAGTTCCGCTCTCAAAGGTTACAGATGCATCTTTGTCGAAGTAAGAGTTCGAACGAACCACAACAAAACATTTAAAACTGGTCAAGGGCGAGTTGAACTCGCGCACTAATGGTTCCGTACCAAAAAACGGCAAAAAAAACCCGTTTGCATTAGTAATCATCATAGGTAAATCATCTGTAAAAATTTTTTGGTTACTCACAAACAGACTGACAGATGGACAGCCAAGTCTTAGGAATTATAGGATCCCATTATTTATTTATTAAGGACATAAGTAAAAATTAAATTTTAGCTTTTTTTTTACCCACATCGTCCCACTTCTGGGCAAAGGGTGTAGTCAAGTCCTTTACTCCTGCACATTTTAGCTTACAATAAATAATTATTTTTTAAGGTTCCATACTCAAAGGGTAATACTTGCAATACGGAACCCTAAAAATAATAAAGTTCCATTTGGAAATGGTGCGACGAATTGACAACCCTGAAATTGACGGACAGCCGTCGACAATCGCGTTAACGCGGCGCTACGAAGATCCAACTTGACATATTAATTTATAACCAGTCGTAACTTGGTTAAACCGGTTGAAAGGATTAACTATTTTGCAAAAATACAAAGTACCTTGTAAAGAAAAGGATTATTATAAGTACTTGTACTTTCTGAATATACTTGTACATAATCATTCACTCCATCATCTCATTATAGTAGCTGACCCCAAACTAAGTTCGAAACTTGTATCTAGGGTATCAGAAACTACGCACATACTCATTCACACACACACCCAGACCGAGACAAACATTTGTGGTTCACACAAATATTCACCCCGCACGGGAATCAAACCCGCAACCCTACGGATGGCAGTCCGGCATGGTGACCACTCTGCCATCGAGGTCTTCAAATTTCATTCATTATATTCCAATTTTCTTTAAAATAACACAGGCAAATCCGAAGCACACAGCCACTACAAGTTTCACCATTTCTCAGTAAGTGTTTACCAATTCTCTAGGTTAGTAGAGAGAAACATTTTGTAATTGTAATGCAAATAGGCGCTGGACAAGCAAAGGGCTTGCAAAACGCTACATGTTTATTTGCAGTCGGTACATGGTCATTACACTGTGTATCATGTGTGTACGTTTATGAAAGAGAATCTTATTCTTATTTTATTATTATTTTACTAGCTCTGGTCCTCGGTTTCGCCTGTGTTGAGATGGATATATAGGGTATTTTTTCAAGTGGGCTTGCTAGGCCGAATACGAAACTGCTGGAGTATCGTTACCTTGATAAGAATTAAAACTGCATCATGTTTAAAATATTTATAGTTTCTCAAAGATAGCAATAATGCCAGATGTTAAAAAAAAGGAAGGAAAAAAAGGTTTCTTTTTTTATAACTAACCCACTTTTGATTTTGCCTGACTTGGACCGAATGACGTACCGACCAAAGTACGAAAACGTTCATAAAAAAATAATTAAATCCTCTTCAGAAACGACCACCCATCACTACAATGAATGTGTCAAACGTTGCTTAACCGAACTGATCGTAAACAATCCGCTTACTAATGCTATGAGTAATTCCACTAATAATCATACACGCAAAAAATATAAACATTAAGATTATGTAACACCATCTTTCTATTTAAGAGAAGGTCGGATACTTCTAAGAATTTCTCGTAATAATGGGATTCCCAAAATAAAAAAATGGATATGCATTTCTATTTTAAATACTTCCTTTATGTAGTCAGTTTTAGCAAATACGCTACGTTTGAACAGGGTAAATCAAAATCATGTGGTAATTTTGGGATTAAAAGTAAAATAATCATTCACTACATCATCTCATTATAGTAACTGACTCCTAAGCTCGTGACTTGTATCTAGGGTATCAGAAACTACGCACACACTCATTCACACACACCCAGACCGAGACAAACATTTGTGGTCCACACAAAAATACACCCCGCACGGGAATCGAACCCGCAACCTTACGGATGGCAGTCCAGCATGGTGACCACTCTGCTATCGAGGTCGTCGTCAAGCGTCAAGTACTTATTCTATGTGTTTTTGGGTGTATGAGAACTTTAGATTATGTAAGAAAGTCTAACAAATAAATTAATAGGAATGGGATACACATTTAATATACAATCTCTCAATTGGAATTTCATGAAACATGCGTTCAAAACCCTTTAGTTTTATGAATTAATATAGATTTGATTCAAGCGAAAATAATATAAAAAAAACCCTTAGACATGAAAAAATGAAATAAACAAAATCACTACATAGTATAAAACAAAGTCGCTTTCTCTGTGCCTATGTATGCTTAGATCTTTGAAACTACGCAACGGATTTTGATGCGGTTTGTTTTAATAGATAGAGTGATTCAGTAGAAAGGTTTTTAGCATAATTTTATCCCCATATTCTTACGGGAACGGGAACTACGCGGGTGAAACCGCGGGGCGCCGCTAGTAATGTATAAACTTTTATTAATAACATCCATATTTATGTTATGATTCTATTGTTAGAAACAAATAGTTGTTTATGTATTTAAAAATAAATAAACAAACAAATAAGGTCATAGTTTATAGTTTTCAGTGAACAACAAATTACGCGGTCACCATGTCGAACTGATAAACATAAGGTTGCGGATTCTATTGCTGTACTAAGTAAATATTTATGTGATCTAAATGTTTATCTTTGCCTGGGTGTGTGTATGAATGTGTCTGTAGTTTCTGATACCCTAGATACAGGTTATGAATCTAGTTAAGAGTTAGTTGCTATAAGATGAAATATACATTCACTACATCATCTCATTATAGTAACTGACCCCTAACTAAGCTCGAAGCTTGTATCTAGGGTATCAGAAACTACGCACACACTCATTCACACACACACAAACCGAGGCAAACATTTGTGGTTTACACAAATATTCACCCCGCGCGGGAATCAAACCCGCAACCTTACAGATAGCAGTCCGGTTTATTGAGTTACTAAAGAAGTAAATAATAAAATTGAACATGAACTTAATCTCCCAATTTACAATGTAAATACAGTTAAGAAGATTAGAGTAATGAAATCTTACATTATAGAGGCTAAAGAACATATAATAGATATAATTTATGAAGATTCTTTTAATGCAAGAACAGGTAAAGGTACACCAGACTGTGAGATACCACTGCAAGTCAAAGACTCTCTTGCTGATGATATTATTTAGGACTAGCTGCGCCCCGCGGTTTTAAATAACTAAATAATAAATAAAATAATCTTTATTGCTTTTTCGCTTAAAACTACAAGAAAAAAAAATACAGAGAAAATCAATAAAAAAAACAAAAGGAAAAGACTCAGCTTCATGCTGACTGAACCACATACGATTTGGCCAGCGCTGTTTTTCAGTCACTTTTACCCGCATGAATCCCAATCCCATGGGAATTTCGGGATAAAAAAGTATTCCATGTGTTATTCCTAGTTATAAGGAACATCTGTACCAAATTTAATCTAAATCGATACAGTAGTTTTTGCGTAAATGAGTAACAAACATCCAAACTCGCAAACATACAAACTTTCGCATTTATAATATTAGTAGGATAGTGAGGACAAATGACGTAATCATAATGATTGTCTAAAGCATGTCAGTGATCCAAAACCTAAGCCATTTTTGACAAATAGAAAACATACATAGCTTGACCAAGAAATCGATCCCGGTACTTCCGATATAGCAGGAAAGATACGCATTCCTTTAGAACACCAAGTAATTAGTTTTAGTAATAAACTAGAGAAAGTAGGTATTGGTATGTTAAAGTTAATAATATTTTATTTATAGATAATGAAAGTGGAAAATTAAATGTTATTAAGGAAATGCATGCCAAAGAAATTACAGAACATAATAATAAAATAATACAGGTATAGAAACTTAATATATCCAGATTCCAGTCCGATATTAAATATTATCTATATATTACTGCTGTGTATTTTTTTATATATGCCTATACATCAGCCTCTGCCACTTTCATACTTCTTTCGTTACTGTCCATCCAAATGTTGTCTGGAAGAAATTGCTTCGAGCAATAAGACCGCCTTTTGTATACTTATTTTTTTTTATGTTTGTATCGTTCGTTTATATGTATTTATATATATACAATAAAGAATATCGTATCGTATCGTAAATATTAAAAAGCCTAGGTTTATGTTCAGTTGTGAACAGTAATAAGCTGAGATGATGATGATGAAATACATAGTTTGATTTTTTGACTATCATAGAAATTACTGTACCGATTATTCCTCTTCACTTTAGATTTTGTCTCATATATACCTCACTGTTATGTTGGTGTGCCTGTTTTAAAATAAATAAATAAACACCTAATTGTAGTAAAATAATATAGAGGTCACTATACACCCCTATTTTGAATTTGAGATACTTAATCACACACCTAATGTAGACGCTGGGTGACAATATAATAGTGAAGTTAGTTTTTTTTATTTTGCTTTTATTTAAAAAGTTATGATAAGTCAAAGTTTTTCAAAATCGCCGCCGAATTTTATTGTCATTCTACACCGAGCAACAGGCGAACGCTGCGATACACAGCTGAGCGCGGTCATCGACCCGACCCGTCACAGAATACTTGATAGCTAGTGTGCCGTCTGGTAATACGACATTTATTTAGTATTTTTTAAAGATAAGTAATCGACTATC
Source organism: Timandra comae (assembly GCA_958496195.1). Lineage (NCBI taxonomy): Eukaryota > Metazoa > Arthropoda > Insecta > Lepidoptera > Geometridae > Timandra > Timandra comae. The sequence continues at coordinate 1,115,667 of OY292377.1, read as the reverse complement.
ATTTTTGATATTTTTTTGGATATATGGATTCAGTTACTGCTACAGATATTCTGATTTTAATAAGTCCCATCATTTAAAAATAAGGATGTATATTTATGTAGAGTAACACTAAGAAAATTGCCTTCGGAGTTCAGTAGCTTGGTTCACGTAAAATCAAACAAGAAGAAACAGACCTACACTACACAACCTAGAAAGGAATTCGACAAATAATAACAACTACTGGATCAATTATGATAACACGAAACTAAATTACTCCTAATCTGGGGGCACGGCAGTGCCCCCCGCCAAGTCGAGCGCGAAGCAAACACTGCCGTACCATCCTTTACAGGAACCCTTTCGCCGCATTTTCAGGCCCCTATTTGACAACGTCTGGATAAGCCCAGAAAGCTGAAATTTTCGTCATCCAGTAAGCTATACAATCACATACTTAAAATAAAATTTCAAGTCTGTAGGTCATTTAGTTCTGAAGTTAAGCGAATGCAAAGTTTCGTATTTATGACAGACACTCACTCACTCACTCACTCACTCACTCATGATCATCAAAATAGAACTAGTACTTCCCATAAACCTAGAGAGCTGAAATTTGGTACAGAGTTAGGGTTTAATGGCCACATAAAGGGAAAACTATAAAAACTAGGATAATCGAACGGGAACGGGAATTATAAGAGAACGGGAACGGGAATTGTAACTCAAGAACGGCTGAACTGATTTGGCTGAAAATTGGTGGTGAGGTAGCTTAGAACCAGGAAACGGACATAGGATACCTTTAATCCCGAAATTCCCACGGGATTGGGAACGGGAATTTAAAAATCAAGAACGGCTGAATTGATTTGGCTGAAAATTGGTGGGGAGGTAGCTTAGAACCAGGAGAAGAATATAGAATACCTTTGGTCCCGAAATTCCCACGGGAATGGGAACGGGAATTTATAACTCAAGAATGGCTGAAATGATTTGGCTGAAAATTGGTGGGGAGGTAGCTTAGAATTAGGAGAAGAATATAGAATACTTTTGATCCCGAAATTCCTACGGGAATGGGAACGGGAATTTATAACTCAAGAATGGCTGAAATGATTTGGCTGAAAATTGGTGGGGAGGTAGCTTAAAACCAGGAGAAGAACATAGAATACTTTTGATCCCGAAATTCCCACGGGAATGGGAACGGGAATTTATAACTCAAGAATGGCTGAATTGATTTGGCTGAAAATCGGTGGGGAGGTAGCTTAGAACCAGGAAAAGCACATAGGATACTTTTTATCCCGAAATTCCCACAGAAACGCGAACGGGAACTACGCGGGTGAAACCGCGGGGCGCTTAATAATAAAATACTACTCCTAAAAAGAAAAAAATGTGTCAAATAAGAAAATCTAATAAAATAAATCAATATAAACACGTTTCAACAAAAATAAATGAAATCCCACCAAAAACATTCTGTAAAAAACTAGCCAAGTCTCGATGGAGCTGCTTGTTTATCACTAAAAAGTAATGAAATCTAGACAAACTCGTACCAAGTCTAAGGTTCCTTACTGCGATTTCTTTCTTATTATAGTTAATGTTGTGTGACTTGGCCGTTGAACATTGTTTATAACGTTAGTAGTGGGTACAAGTCAATTTAGTTTACACGTAATGTTACAACATTATTAAAATACGCAGCTTTATCGAGCCTACAATTGACTGGATATTGAATCAACGTTTTTCAAGTGGCAATTTTCTATCGTCAATGGGTAGCGGTTCTGGCGACAGATTGGTGCAATAGTGTCATGGAGCACCTAGTTTTGTACTCTTGAGTACATGTGTACCCTTCAACGGCCAAGTCACACAACATTAACTATAAATAAGAAAGAAATCGCAGTAAGGAACCTTAGACTTGGTACGAGTTTGTCTAGATTTCATTACTTTTTAGTGATAAACAAGCAGCTCCATCGAGACTTGGCTAGTTTTTTACAGAATGTTTTTGGTGGGATGCTATTTAATCCTATCGTTCCAACGGGTTTTTGTACAGTAAGAATGCAGGCAAAGCCGCGGGATACAGGTACATAGATAATACTGGATAAACTATTTTTGTTTTGGATACATTTTAAGTTAATGAAGACAAATTAATATCATTGTCTTAAAAAGACAAAATAATATCTTTTTTGACAAATCAGTCAAGACGAAGGTCAGTCCGAATTCCTTTTGAATCTATAAAACAATATCACAGGAAAAAACAAATGAATCACTAATTAAATTGTATACAATAAAATTAAAACAAATAAATTATATTGTAATTAGTGGCAATAACAATGTAGAAGATACAGTCATTCCTATAAATAATAATTTCGCTTATGTAACGAAAAAAGTTAAACATGTTGCTAAAATTATAAAAAATGATAAATTTATTATAATTAATGTCAAAACGCAATGAACTTAGAGTATTCTAGGAAAAACAGATGTAAATATAGAATTAACCGCATTAAATATGGTTAAATTAACTAAAATTTTCCTCGAGTAATGAGTAGGAGGTCAGTTTTCTGCAACTACACGTTTTTAGTCTGGGTCATTTAGCTTGTTGCTATATTCCTGGTTAAATCTACAGTCTTCTTCTTTGCGTGTCGACTCATATTTTTGAGGACCAGAACTCGGCCACCGATATGGCACTATCAGTGGCCTTGTAAAGGTCCTCGCGTGTGCAGGAAATTATCTCAAATCTACAGTTGATGAAAATGATGATGCTTTCCATACTTCGATGTCGAAAGGCAAAAACGACCATGATCTGTATATTTCTTTTGTTAACGATATAAGTTAAAAACAATATCGAAAGTAATTTATTATCACATTTATCGCAAGATCCTCCGAGATTGGCTCCTCGGGGAACGGGATTCTCAGGGCATTACTCGTATTTTATAGTTTACTGGTTAAATCAACTATTAGACTTTTTAGAACTGTACATATCTCTCTAACTGTGTATCATGTGAGGACCCATCCAACCAGTAACCCATAACCCTATTATACAGAAGACGGTCGCCGTTACCTAAATCGGCATGGAATACATCATTACTATCAATGATGTTACTTCGACTTCCAATAGCTTATCGTGTACTCCAAAGCACAGAAATCCGTATGAAATAGGGTAAGGTAACTACGGTACATTTTAGTGAGAATATATTTTTAGAATTTGGATTACTCTAAGGGCCTATTTCACCATCTTCAAGTAACGTTCCGATTAGCTCACATGTTTAGTCTTTGTCACTTGATATAAAGTAAGAATGAGACAAAACTAACTTTACTTGGTGAGTAAATTTACTTTAAGATCGTGAAATAGGCCCTAAATATAACATCTACCAGATTTTTGTGATATTTCCCTGTGATTTTTTTCCTTGTATTACCATGTACCTACTATTTCTCAGGAAAAAATATAATTATCAAACAGAAACAATTCTATTTATATATTTTTTCGTTTTGGCAAGCTAAGAATAGTAAAAAAAACTATCCAAAAATAGACCGATCAGAAAAAGACGTTCTTTCTAATGACTAGGAAGTTGAAATATGTTTAAACTACCTATGCCATAAATGTAGATCATATAGAAACAATATAAGGAAAGGCTATTTTTACTTCAATTATATTATTATGATAATATTTATCGTTTTCTATTAAAAACAATCCTTCCTTGTTATTCTTTTATATTAAAATATTATTATCATTATTAAAATATACTGCCTTCTTACACATATTATTACAGATATTTTAATCTATAATAAATCATTTCTAAATTAATATCATTTAAGTAAATGTATAACTAGGTAACTTTTCAACTTAATATGCGCAATTTCATAAATTCTATTAACAGTTTTAAATTCTATAAAAAACTATTCTTAAAAATGATAATAATGCCCCCAATGTAAATTACTCGGTAAAAACAAAGTCACGGTTATTTATATCTCGCTAGTCAAATATTATTCCATGTTTTATAAACTCACTCATACCATTCGGTAACAAGAAACAGGAGAAATTAAATAAACGATAAGCAAGGTAAGAACATAACCAGAAGTTCAAGACCAGGCCATACGATAAACATTGACTCTATCTCAAACTATAAAATTTACAATTCAAGCTAAAAACTCGTAAAGAATTTACGATCAAACATAAACTGTTTACAACTACTACACTTTAATTAGAACTTTGATAAACTCACTAAAATAAACAACGAACGAAAGTGCTATTGATGCTATCAAAAATAAAAGACCGTCCCGCTAAACAATGGTCTCATTGACTGTATTTCAAAACTCACCATACGAGTCGGCATCTGCACATGTGGACCACCAAACAATACACTCAAATCAAGCACGAGTCACAGATAATATTAATTATTTATAACAACATTCAACAACACTGGGCCCGGAATGCACCCTTGTGATACACCAAAAAAATTATATTGAATATCGATTTTTTCGTTCGACGCGTGCGCGCAAGTCGTATTCGCGTGCCGACTGATACCGGTCTGCTTAGTACACCGTTCAAAAAGCGACTGGCTGAATACCAGCCACTGCGCCCGCGTCGATGTTTACTATACCCTAGCGATCTTATCAAACGTTTCCGTTAAATCATGAACCCTATTACCACAGCGTTAAAGTTGATTTATCCTTACATTTCTCAGATATTATCTGTGTTTGTAAGTCGGACACATGTATTTGTCATTTGTGAATGAAAAAAATAAACTATTAGTAGAGCTTTTGCTTGATGCACATTAGTTTCGTTTATGATAACCTTAATTAACTGAACTACATGTTGGTCCTCGACTCGTTTAACGTAGTTTATTTCCCGGGGTACGAGTGTGATTCATTATTTACATTTAGCTGTTCATTTTTCAAATGCTTACGAGGTTTAGATAACAATTCCTGGAATCATTACCTTGGTATTCCGAACATGATTATATTGTACAGTAGCCACGGCCGGTATGTTGATTGATCTATGTTTTTAATGGAAAATTAGTGTAGATTACACAGAACGATCGCATTTTAGACATGCCTCTACAAATAATTGAATTGAATACCGTTATATTTGATTTTAAGTAGCTTAATTGAAAACTACCGCTCATTGAAATAAATCAATCAACAGTTCAATATACTACTAACTGCTACCAATTTGTATAGTATTGATCTTGTAGCTAGGTTATTTTCCACAATTAATTGGACCTTTTCTGTATACTGCTTTTTATTACACAATAAATAATTTTATACTCGGTTCTGTTTCAAAATGTAAATTACCAAGTACTTCCCCAATGAAAACAATAGTTTACCAACTCCTTCTTTCTTTTCCGAACCTTTATCCCATGTCTGTTTTGGGGTCGGTTTTCAGTTTAACCAGATTTGGCGGAATGTCAGTATTGTACGTGAAGCGACTGTCATCAGACCTTCACAACCTAGAGGGCTATACGACATTTTTTAATTTACCAACTATAATACTTTTCATGGTATTAGAAAACGAACCCTTTCCCAGTTCCGCTTTTAGATCAAGAGGTTTCAAATTCGATCCCCAAACCGGACTTATTTTTAAATTCACGTTTCATCTTACCAAGATACAAGTTCTAGTTGGATTTTGCAATTTGATTCTCACTGCGTCTTTAACTAAGGTATTTCCTCCATCTTTATTCAATAGGTCGATAACTTTCTCTCAATCATAATTATTTGCGCTTCAAATCTTAAAGTCCAATAATTTATTGATTTAACTGTGTCATGGTCATGGTGTAATAGAAATCATAGTTGATTTCTTTTGGAAAATTAATTAGATTGAATCTACTTACTTAATATTTTGTAGATTATAATTTCTTTGAAATTATTTTAACACTAGCTATGTCCCACGGTTTTACCCGCGTGGAACCTTATCGCGTGGGAATTTTGGGATAAAAAGTATTGTATGTGTTATTCCTAGGTATGAGGAACATCTGTACCAAATTTCATTAAAATCCATTCAGTAGTTTTTGCGTGAAAGAGGAACAAACATCCACATATCCACACTCACAAACATTCGGCTTTCTAATAGTAGTAGGATTCTCTAGTAGAGTCGATAGAGATGATGATATTTTGTCGGTTCTCTTCTTTACTTTGAGTATATAAAAATTGTATATTTACTCTAATGAAATTGATTTTGTTTTTGTTTATTTCTACTATATCTCATTACCTATAATTCTAAGAATACTTATCGTAAACAAATCTTATCTTCCAATAGTAACGTTAGTGTAGTCTTACTTTGAGCGCAATTGTCGATTTTGCTGACCCTGTGGGGTTATGGGATCGCATGTTTCCTATGCGCTATGCCTGGTCAACATCTGTATCGTATTCCATTGGTCTCAATAGGATGTGCTTAAATGGAACATACACAAAAACGTTTATGTTTATTAGTTAGTATCTAGTATAACATTACCAGTCTAAGATTTTATTTTTCTGCTTTTAATATAAAGTCAATCACTCTACCATCATGATATAGCAATAATTTACCCTTAAATTGATTTATTACTTGTATCTTTATACTAGGAACATCTACTTAATCCAAATTTCACTTAAATCAGACCAGTAGTTTCTTCGTGAAATAGAAATAAACATACATCCATACATACGAACTACCTCACACATATTTATTTTAGTAAAACACATTGAGTAGTTTATGAGAATTAATTATTTGCTTATCTCCATTAAACTTTGAACGTAATTCTCTCGTTTATTTTTACCTGCTCATGACGTAATACCGAGGAGGAAAAATAATGTGTACGTTCATCGATTTCTACATATATTCTATTGTCAAAATATACATTGTTCTTCTCAAGATTTATACTCACTGTTTATCTTATAACATCACTTAGTTTTCTGTTATCGTCATCTTTGTCATATTATTTTTCTAAGACATTTGTTGTGTTTTTTAAATAAGAGTTACTTGTCAGTTGTTCCCTGTTCATGGCGCATTCTGAACTAATTTGTAATTTCCAAATCATACAAGCTTTCACTGTAATCTAGTCCCAAATATGAGATTTTTCTTTAATCTTCAAGCTTCACCATCATCAGCTCATATAATGTCCCCACCGAGATGCTCGAGCCTACCCTGAATTAAGTTGATTAGGCCTTAGTCGACCACGCTGGCCAAGTGCGGGTTGGTTGACTTCACACAGTTTGTTACAAAGACTTTTTAACCTTGCTATAGAAAGATCATAAAAATGTTTGACTAATTTTCATTTACGCATTGGCGGTCCACGCAATTTTGTGCCTGTCAAGACTTGTTAGACGGTTAATCCATTTTCTTTATTGTTTAGTAGTTATAGGAAGTCAATGTTATCAACAATCATATTTTGACGACCTCGAAGGCAGAGTGATCACCATACCGGACTGCCATCCGTAAGGTTGCGGTTTCGATTTCCGTGCGGGGTGAATATTTGTGTGAACCACAAATGTTTATCTCGGTCTGGGTGTGTGTGTGAATGAGTGTGTGCGTAGTTTCTGGTACCCTAGATACAAGCGTCTAGCTTAGTTAGGGGTCAGTTACTACTCGTATAATAAGATGATGTAGTGATTATGTTATGTTATGTTAAAAAGGAACATTCAAGTAACTAAGTACTACTATTTGAATAAGCTAAGTTACTAAAAGAATAATTACATGTATCAAAACCCGTTTTCTTACTATCTACCTTCTGTATAGGATGTGATAAGTACTCAAATAAATCACAATTACAACGCATAATTCATCCTGTTACCGGATTTGAAACTGCCACCGTAGGATTCCCAGGTGCGTTTCGTTGTGTATCATTTGTCTATTTAAATACTTCTTCAATTAATATACATATTATCATCATCTTATTTATAATCTCTAAGATTGTGTGTCTTTCTAAGGACAGAATATTTGTTTTAGTCGTTTTGGAATTTATTATTATTGAGATAGATGTAATCTTGAGGCTTAAGCAAAGCTAAAGCAGAGGTCCCAGTTTTGATTAAGTCGAATAATCTAAATACATATAACTCAAAGGTGACTGACTGACTGACATAGTGATCTATCAACGCACAGCCCAAACCACTGGACGGATCGGGCTGAAATTTGGCATGCAGGTAGATGTTATGACGTAGGCATCCGCTAAGAAAGGATTGTGATATACACGGGTGAAACCGTGGGGCACAGCTAGTGCTTCATAAATGTGGATTGAGGCGGCTGATGTGTTTTGCAAACATGACTCTCACTTGACCTCACCAACACGCATCATGAGTAGTGATTACAAGTATTTATTTAAATTACACGAAAACTTGATAACTTCATCAAATAATGTAATCCCTCGCGCACTAAGAAAGCATTGAACATTAACCAAATCACGTTTGGTAATATAGCGCTCAATTCTGAAATTGAATGTCTTACTTAAGATTTGGCAGGCAGAATCAGATACCACTACACTTCCGATGCTGAGACAAGAAAAATAAGTTATTATTGCTAAACTAATGACTATAATTAATCCAAGATTTCTAAACTTAATAAAATATGAATATAAACAAACTTAATTTCTTGAATCAATATCAAAAGAACTATAATTTATTTTAATTAGCCATTCAATAAAAATCATCATGCCTTCTACTGATTAATGACTTTACTAACCTCAGACTATAATCACTCTTATCTTTAAGCTATCAAGGTCAAAATTCCTATAACATAATTATGATCTAAGGAATGCTCTACGGCTATTATGTTCCCTAAAATGAAGCTTGTTGTTGTTAAGCTAAATTATATCTTAGAGTTTAATAATTATGGTTGATATTGGTTCGTAGTGATGTAAATTAGGGGTGTTAGAGCTAAGTTTTGTTCGGTTACCAATGTATGTGAATAGAATGGAATTCGGAAGGAATTATTTCGGTTCGTGTTTGTTAATATGAGGATGTTTTTATTCGTTCAATTATTTTGTTTTATTGTGTCCGTTAGTGATTTTATTTGGAATATTAATTTTGAAGCGGTTTTTTTATTGTTAAGAATTATTTACGTTTGTTACTATTGCTTTTTTAATGTAGACTAGTTTTTCCTCCGATTTTGTCCGCGTGGAATAATGACTTCTGGCAGATTTTGGGTTTTCCCCCTTTTCTCCTCCTCGGGGGGAGGTAATTTCCAAAAATCCTCTCTTAGTGGTAGCCTACTCCCCCCAACAAACACACGTGTCCAATTTCAGTTATCTACGATCAGTAGTTTCAGCTGTGCGTTGTCTATCACTCAGTAACGGAAGAGTTTTATATATTTAATATTTAGAAGATTGTTATTCTGAAGATTAGAGTCTATCTACTAGCATTTGGTTTATCAAAAAATATGTATTGTCTTCGGATTGTGAGAGTCTGATGGTATTGGGATAAAATGTAGCCTTGTCACAGGACAAAACTACTTGTCACTGGTCTAGTTTATCTCGGAACCAATTTTATTTTTAAACGGTTCAGTAGTTTGGGTTACTTTCGCATTTATACTATTAGTGAAGATTATTTGAACTAACTAAACTGTATAAACGATCTTTCAATACATTTGTCTGTCTAATGATTTATTTCCCTGCGATTCTTTAACAGTTTTTTCCTATAATTTAGCTTAGAAGATGTTCTAAATAAGGCAAATAAAACAGGTTAAATGGAAAGAATAATGTGAAAATCCACGTTATTGAGGAACCGGCTCGACTCAAGAGAAAATTGATCATTCTTTAATACCGATTAAGTGGCAGACAGAACAGAAAAACCATTTCCTGGTATTATAGGGAATCTTTGATAGTGGAAAAGGGGTAGACGGAACTAGAACATTTAATTGAAAAATTGATGCAACTTAGTTAGCGTTACTATAATGAGACAATGTAGTGAATGATTATGTTATGTTACGTTATAAGTCTCCTCTTGCGGCGCGGCGGCGATCGTATCGATAGTCTAGGTAAGTACTGTCTGCTAAGCCAGAAGTTCTAAATTCGATTCCGGGATCAAGCAGTGCATGTTTGCTATTTTCAGACATGGCTCGAGTTTGAGGTCACCAACAAGAATTGGGTAGCTGGAATTATGCGAGCAAAGCAAATTAAATACGTTCCCTATTTACAGAAAATTCATTGTGTAAGTATATTTGCATATTGCTAATGACTACCTACCGAAAAACCCTTTTACATTTCTCAACAGCTAACCTATACCCTCGGTAGGTCACTTCTCTAGAACAGTGTCTTCTCGTCTCGAGCCTTGGGTTCAATACCCGTTCCCAAATATTGAAAACTTTTAACAAATAATGATTTTGAATACCTTCAGTATTCTCTCAGCCGGGACTAGATTCCAGATCCTTACTAAACCGTCTTCTTCTTCTTAGCGTGTCGACTCATATTTTTGAGGACCAGAACTCGGCCACCGATATAGCACTATCAGTGGCCTTGTAAAGGTCCTCGCGCGTGCAGGTGTAGGGACACGCACGGCAAGTTATTGGCCGTTGAGTCGTGGTGGAAGGATCGGCTAGTCTGCGTTACTGACTTGCTGTCCGCAGACCATTGCCCAGGGTGCGCCGGACGCATGTTTATTATGACACGCCACTCGGGGAGGCTCCTTCCATGCACCCCACTAAACCGTAGCACTGCTCGATCCAATTGAGCTACCGTGGCTTAAATTTCCGTCTATCCAAATAACCCCAGTCTGTGCTAAGACATAGTTCACAAACCAGTTAGTACTCAGAACGATAGTCAGAAAGTCTACAATGAATCTAGGAATAGTTCTTTTCAAGTCAATGACTTAGATTATAACACTCCCACGTTAATCGCAGAATGTGATACATTATTCATTTTTGGTAAAGCGGTATCTATGTTAGTTGGGGTCACTAGTTCGAATCTTGGGATTGGTGCAAAATTGAATTATTAAAGCAGTTTAGGATCGTTCTAGGTTCAAATCCCAGCTGAAGCAAAATACTAGAATGTGATTGGTAAGTTTTTTAGTATATCTAAGCGTTTGAAATTTGAAACCTTATAAAAATAGAGATCTAATTGAATCCATAATAATAATCAGAAACTACGCATACCTACATTCGGTAATTTATTACTTCGCGTCGAAGCACATTTTTAATTTTATTGAATATAAACCCCTCAGATTTTACATCAAATGTATTAACTTCATATCATCATCATCAAAGTCCTCTACATCTGTAACAAATGATTTAAGCAGTGTGGTGATATTGAGCGACACCTTCCTTCCTTCCTTCTAACTTCATATAAAATTACTAGATTACACCTTCCTGTAGCAATATCTTCAAGAAAAAGACACGAGACGAGGATTGAATTGGCTTTTTCAACTTCTATTCTATAATAACAAATAACTATAACAAACCTAGCACTTATTCTATGCTCACATTATTCTCCAAAATGTCTTTCTATGTTTTTCTTACAAACTATTGTTTAAAACTAATGAAACAAAGAGAACAGTAGTTATGTCTCCAAATGTGGAGTGGTGTGTATGACCTCTGTACCCAACGACAAAGAAGTCAGTTATGTATTTAGTTAATTGAACGTCAAGTGTGAAGTGAGTGTTCGGATAAACATTATATTGATTGTTGACATTGTTTTCGGTTAGGGATCCTTATTGGGATATTTGTTGAGTAGTTTTATGTCTTGATAACTTTTCTTTAGTGGTATCGACTAAGTTTTTAGTATACTAGTAGCAATCCCTAGCGTCGGAAGAATTTAATTTGCCAGTGGATGTTCCAGAATTGAATCTCTAAACCTTGTCCAGTCAAAGAATACAAAAAAAGACCGAGTGTGGTGTCGTGGGACACCAGGTAAGAACGAAGTTACTTTCATCATCAGCTCATATAATGTCTCCACCGAGGGTCACGAGCCTACCTTGAATTAGGGTTACGAAGTTACTTAAAAAGTATTATTTTCAATCATAGAATAAGGATCACGACCAGGATTCTCTCGTACATAAAAGATCCTTGTTTTCAATGCTCAAAATAAGAAGAAAATAAATCATTATGATTTTCAAAAAAGTTAGCCATAGGTTACCTACCTTTTAAAAAATAAACGCGCGCCGCGCTGTTCGATATTTGAAAAAAGTGTCATGACATCTTTTCGTAAGATTTTTTTCCGTCTAGCCCCCTTTCACAACACGCGATAAAGAACTTCGTTCCAATAAAAAACGATTAGCGAATTTGATTTAGTCGTTCTTAAGTTATGTCGTGTTTAAGAAATATACGAATTCAGTTTATACTTAAAATAGCCGAGGTCTCCTGATGTTAAGAAACTTCCAACGCACATGGAAACCTAACATACACGAAGATGGTGAAATAGGCCCTTAGTATTTTAAGATCCGGCTTAGGTGGCTACTCAGCCACTAAAAACTCACCCACTGGGTGAGTAGCCACCTTGTGATTTTCTTAGTGGTCATCTCAGCCAGTACTATAGCCGATTCTGGGTGAGCTAACTACTCCAAATTTTGGACATCGTCCTCTCACCCACCCAAGCTCCGTGCTAACACTGACAGAAGTTACAAGTATGTTGTTAGCCTGTAAACGGGATATTGGGAAGAGTTAAAAAAGGGGGGGAAAGTCAATACTACAAAATTTTCTCCTCAGATTACTACGTTAAACCAAACAAACTTTTTCGCTTTCAAGTATAGATATAGTAGTCATGTCACGGTATCATAAAATAAAAAAACGTGTGGCACTCGGGGACTGCCGCGGTAAAGCTATTGCATAGCAATTTTATCAACTAATTGTTTTTTTTTTATATTTTTGTATTGCAATCCTAACCTTAGAAATTTTAATGTCGTACTTGGGACTTCATACAATAAAAACTTTGTCTACATTACTATAAAAACGTTTTGGAAAATTTACAAAAAAAAAGTTTTCGATATAAAAAAAAACGTGAGGTTTTTTTTCGTTACGGAATTTCTGGATTCGGTCCCCGCGCTCAAGGCCCTCGATAGAAGCTATGCAATAGCTTAAAAATATGTTCAAAAATTAATCCTACGGAACCAATCACCACAAAAAAGTATTCGCATTCAATATCGTAAGACAAAAAAAGTATTATCAAAATACGTGTCGACATTGCGTTTCAAATTACAGGATGTTTCTATTTCGCCGATTGTGACGTCTTTATACATATGTACTTCAACAATAGACTTGTCAAGTATTTAAAGTCTAGAATATTCTAATAAAAGTATTTAAAGATAGAGAGGTTACCGATCGGATTCCCCATCGAAGGATTACGGATTCAATTTCTTCGTAAATACTTATGTTATATAAAAAGTTTACGAATTGCTGTAACGGGATGATACAGTAATTGATTAAGTTATGATACCAGGGCCCTGATTCTCTAAACTATTAAGCTGTGATAATGCTACTCAAATGTATTTTAATATCAAAATTATGGCCGTTTTTTTGTCATTTGTTGTCATCTTGGTATTCTCTTAGTGAAAATTACTCCGCTGACTCAATGGCTCCATAAAATTTAGATAGTTGTCATGGAAACAGTATTCATTTTGAATGTTGATATGCAACAAAGACCACTGAGACACCATAGCCATATGAATAAATTTTAGGAGAATACCAAATTTCTGACACTCTCGTTATGGTGCCTCAATATCAACGGGTCCCGTACGAACATACCTATTGTCTGATCAATAATGTCAAATTGCAGGCTTAGGCCCCAGGTTCAAAAAATTTGTATTTTTCATATCTGTTAGATTATTTTAATAAAACTATTCTTCTGATTTTCTATCCCAATTAATATAAATGATGACAAAAAATGACAATAGGGAAAACCCCACAAAATAACACGTTTCGAAATTAATTAAGCTAACATCAAAAGCTTTTTAAAATATAATTATTGCGTAAGCTCCTTTTATACTTTACAGTTACAGCTAAAAGTTGCAAAACATTATTTTAAAGTCGTAACATCAAAAAACTTCAAAGTCTTATATAAAAGTAATAAAATTGTGCGCTTCATTATCTGACCACGGTCACACCGGTATGTTACGCGAGTGTTTGTAAGGACTGTTACGCTTTCATACAAAAAACTGTTTAGCTGTAAATCATTTTTTTATCATCATCAGTAACTCATAGAACGAGAATGATCCAATTGACACATAACCTTATTTGTTCGCCGCAAAGATATTTAACAATAAATTAGCATAGTAATAATATTCATCTCAATGGAAAAAGAACACAAACATTTTTCCAATAAATCTTTAGGTACTTATATGTTTATTAGTTAGCTCTTTTTGAAGGGATCATCGTGAGAAAAACCACAAATTATAGAACTACAGTTTTAGAGGCGTCACATTGAAGCGGTCACTGACTGAGTTACAAAGCGGAACATGGCATAATTTCCCGGTCGTAATAATAATCTATACTACAGACAGAATTTGTTATATTATGCCTGCTAATCTTAAGAACTAATTATTATTCGTTTTAAAAATATTGAAGTAATATTTCCATATATATTTCCAATTATTATTATACTAACTGTGCCACAAAAAAATAAAAAAAAACATTCGGCTTTATAATATTATTATTATTGTAGGATATCTAACTATTTAAAACCGATTTTTACAACTTTGCAATGTTCGGTACCGGTGTAAATGCAGCCCCAAACATCTGCGGAGGTGTGCAACTAACTAACAATTGAGTTAAAATAAAATGGTAATAAACATTTAAATTGCCGACTTTGAAAATTGCGATGCTTGGTGCAGCTTTATAGCTCATCTTACAAGGTTACTTGTGTTATGAGAAAATTACAGTCTATTAAAATAATAGTTATTAAATAAATGTGCTTTTACTAAAGGTGCAGTTGGCAACAACGGTCATCGCAATTAGACCCTTAGGTTTCAATTTTGTAGTGTTTTCATACACTTGGGTATTCTAAAAATTCTATACATAATATTTTTTGTACTAAGGTATTTTAAAAATTGTACACATTTCAACTAAAAATATTTCCTTCTGGGATTTCAGCCAAAACATGTTTGTTTGCGCGATTGGACCTCACTAATTTGAGATATTTTTTGCCTTATAGTTTTGACACCTAAACTACATAAACAAACGATTATCGAAGATGCTAGTACGACAGCCGAAACTGACGGACTGAGCGCTCCAAAGCACGGAAACGATCAAAAGCCTTCGGAAACAGCCACCCATCACTATAATGACGGTGTCAGACGTTGCTTAACCGAACAGATCACAACACAAGTAATGTATTAACTGTATAGTGCTAACATCAAGTTTACCCTTAATGGGGGTAAGGTCAAATCATAAAATGGGTAAAATACTTATTTTTTATACACATCAAAATTTCTACGGAACCCTAAAACGTTATCACTATTGCGGACATCAAAAGGCCTTTTCCAGTGATTGTCAAACTTTTTTCATAGTTCAGTCAACATTTTTGTGCAATATAAGCCTATAAAGAGAACAATTTGGTATTATATAAGTAAATGTTCTATTAATTTAAGCTTCTTCTTTGATCTTCGTCTTTTTCATTTTCTTTTTTTTTAATCAACCTGTATTGTCCCACTGCTGGGCTAAGGGCTCCCCCAAATAAAAAAAGAACATTGGGGAGTTTGGACCGTAACCCGCCGCGCTGGTCCAGTGCGTGTTGGCGGATGCCAGAGCCTCGTTCGTTAGCTAGCAGGGTGTACCACGTGCAGGTGAGGATGGTTTGGGTTCCGGAAGGTATAAGTTGGAAACCTTTTTTCATTTATTTAACCATATCGACAGAGCGGACCCCTCAATACCGGAAGGTAGATTTTATTTTTGTATTACATACCAATAAAGAATTATATCTATCTATCTACATACCCGTTTGTTCAGGAAAGCTATTAGGTCACATAATTGACTAAATTGGCATGAGTCTTGGGAACAAAACCGATGGTAAACCCCGGAACATAGTGAATCATATAAATAAAGTATCCCGTCAAGATAAGTAGGATAACAGCAATTCACGCTATGAGAATTAATGCCCATAGTAAGGGAAAGTGTAACCGCAGCTCCTAGTTAGTGTAGAGGTGTATCATTTTTAAAATTAGCAGCCTAATTAGGGTAAACAGAATACCCTGACTCGAATTTGTTGGCCCTAATTATTGTAATGTATAATTTAAGTATTTAATTCAAACTTTGAGAACCACACCCCCTATCCTTACTAAGAACCTATCGAATTCGATAAGACGGGAATGTTAAAAGGTTTCAAAGGACATCTTTATTTAGTGATAACGGCTATTCCTGCAGGACACTTTTTGTTCGGATTCGGGATTAAAGGATGGATAGATAAAATATGATTGATTTTTGAGGTTTTGTTTCTTATTATAATAAGTTCGAAGAAGAAGGATTTTGAAAGATATTAAATAGAGTAAAATATTTTTTTTCCGTCGTCATTGCGCTAACATACTGAATATTATACGTTAAGTGGTTTTCTGCGGCTAAAAACCTATCTAAATTTTATCTCTTTCCGAAATTCACACTCATTCACACATACTATGATCTCACTATAGTGGAAGAGCACAGAGAGGCAGGGCAAAGCCACTCTCTCTATTAGTGAGTGTACTGTACAACGAATTGTCCTACAGTGGGCTATTAGGCTAAAACTAATACAGTGAAGAAGAATAAACACATATCGCAACCAGGTTTAAAGCGTCATCTGTACTAATATTATAAAGAGGAAAGATTTGTTTGTTTGTTTGTTTGTAATGAATAGGCTCCGAAACTACTGGACCGATTTCAAAAATTCTTTCACTAATGGAAAGCTAATTTATCAGTGCGTGACATAGGCTACATTTTATCCCCGTAATCCCACGAGAACGGGAACTACGCGGGTGAAACCGCGGGGAGCTACTAGTAAGTTATAAAATACCATCTTTAAACGTTTTTTGTCACAAAAGGGTCATAATTTCGCATTTGTCCAAAGTATTAGGAAGTAAGCAATGTGTATTTTATTGAGAAAAACATAATAAAAAGTGTAATAAAATTTGTTTGTTTTGAATGATTAAAAAGTTAAGGTAATAAAGTTTGAGAAAGCTTTCCAAATGTTCGCTTTGGTAATAAAATTTCTCATTTTTTTGCTATTATAAAACATGTGGCGTTTCTGTTTTAACCTTTAAGGAGGAGAAATTCTTTTTAAAGAGTTAACTGTTTTAACTTTCAACAAAATAAAAAATATTTAAAAAGGTTTTTGTATCTATACTAAATATTATGAAGCAGAAGAGTTTGTTTTTTGAACGCGCTAAAAATCTCAAAAAGTACTGATTCGAATTGAAAACAAATTTTAGTGTCTGAAAGCTTCTCAATTAATAGAAGCGAAGTTTTAATATAATAACTGTAATTTTGATGTGAATTATTAGCATATAGAGTTACCAAGTTTTTTGTGCCGGCGGTCAAATTTGGAAGCACCTATTGTCATGTTGACTATAATGTCATTTGGATACATTTTGATTACACTGACAATCATCTGACAACCAAAAGATGCGATTACAGCGACGCTGGCACCGGCATATATCTAAACAATGTAACATTTGACAGTCTTAGTACGGTCTCTTAGGTTAAGTTTAGTAAAGTGGGTGAGAGGACGACGTCCAAAATGTGGAGTAGTTGGCTCACCCACAATCGGCTAAAGTACTGGCTGAGATGACCACTAAGAAAATCACAAGGTGGCTACTCACCCAGTGAGTGAGTTTTTAGTGGCTGAGTAGCCACCTAAGCCCACAGAAAACTTACTGACTCGATACATCAAAGAAACAAAAACATAAGTAACTCATATCAATTTTAAGTTTTAACCCTAAATTACAACATAATCACAACAGTTTAAAGCACAATTTAAAATAAAATTCATCAACCGTATAATCTAAAAATAAACTTCAAAACACTATTTTGACGCCAAAATTATAATTTAAAATCACCCTCACATGTCTTTATGGATAATTCACAACTTCCTTTCAACAAATTGGTTTAGGAACCTTCCTTATTCTCACGAAGGGTAGCGGAATGGAACCAAAAATTCCTTGAGAAAAAGGGGGAAAAAGCTTTTATGGAAATACAGCACTTACGTATATTTATTTAAAGGAGATATTTGATTGCTTTGTCGGGGAAAAGTAATTAAATTTTAGACGCTTTTTGTATTCAAAAATGTACCTTAACTAGGGAGAAATAAGGTATAAATTAGATTGAAATAAAACCCTGAGTATTTCAGTAAAAATTTCTTTGTTGAAACACCTGTCGCAAATATTGTAATTTAGAGGAAAATAAATATTTTTTTAATAATTCTTAAGAATTTTTTGTCTTTGCTTTGAAATATTTACTGTGGATTTTATTTATTTTATTACTAGTTAAATCACGCGGTCTTACTTACATTATTTTACTAATCTGTTTATACAGGGTGAGTTTTTACTAGTATGCATGGTAGATCAAATTCGTATCTATATGTAAAGTATGAAGTTAAAAAAATCAATACTACTATCTAGGAATCGAACACAATTAATTTTGGAAAATATATACATGTAGGATCAGGAGGCGTTATATTAAAACAAGACATACTAGATCATCTTAATTCACTCAGTTTATTAATTATTATCACAATAGACAATAACCATTGAATCACATTAATTTCATAGAACAATTATTAAATGAGGAAGGCACGACCGCACCGGGCGACGGTCGGCCAACAACTGCCGTTCCGACTGGCGAGCTCTGCCTTTTATACCGTGGTGGTGGGGAGACTGGAGACGTAGCGCCCGTTGCACACGTTGTTATGACAAGTGACGTTGACACGACGACAGTGGCGCCGCCACGCCAACACCGATTGTCTGTAGACGGTGGCGCCGTCATACATATATAACACTGGCTATCTGGGGGCACGGCAGTGCCCCCCGCCAAGTCGAGCGCGAAGCAAACACTGCCGTACCATCCTTTACAGGAACCCTTTCGCCGCATTTTCAGGCCCCTATTTGACAACCTCCGGATGAGCCCAGAACGCTGAAATTTTCGTCATCCAGTAAGCTATACAATCACATACTTAAAATAAAATTTCAAGTCTGTAGGTCATTTAGTTCCGAAGTTAAGCGAATGCAAAGTTTCGTATTTAAGACACTCACTCACTCACTCACTCATGATCATCAAAATAGAACTAGTACTTCCCATAAACCTAGAGAGCTGAAATTTGGTACAGAGTTAGGGTTTAATGGCCACATAAAGGGAAAGCTATAAAAACTACGATAATCGAACGGGAACGGGAATTATACAGGAACGGGAACGGGAATTGTAACTCAAGAACGGCTGAACTGATTTGGCTGGAAATTGGTGGGGAGGTAGCTTAGAACCAAGAAAAGGACAAAGAATAACTTTAATCCCGAAATTCCCACGGGATTGGAAACGGGAATTTAAAAATCAAGAACGGCTGAATTGATTTGGCTGAAAATTGGTGGGGTGGTAGCTTAGAACCAGGAAAAGGACGTAGGATACCTTTAATCCCGAAATTCCCACGGGATTGGGAACGGGAATTTATAACTCAAGAACGGCTCAACTGATTGGGCTGAAAATTGGTGAGGTGGTAGCTTAGAACCAGGAAAAGGACGTAGGATACCTTTAATCTCGAAATTCCCACGGGATTGGGAACGGGAATTTATAACTCAAGAGCGGCTCAACTGATTTGGCTGAAAATTGGTGGGGAAGTAGCTTAAAATCTTGAGAAGAACATAGAATACTTTTAATCCCGAAATTCCCACGGGATTGGGAACGGGAATTTATAGCTCAAGAACGGCTGAATTGATTTGGCTGAAAATTGGTGGGGAGGTAGCTTAGAATCAGGAGAAGCACATAGGATACTTTTTATCCCGGAATTTCTCACGGAAACGTGAACGGGAACTACGCGGGTAAAATTGCGGGGCGCTTAGTAATAAAATACTACTCCTAAAAAGAAAAAATATGTGTCAAATAAGAAAATCTAATAAAAAAAACAATATAAACACGTTTCAACAAAAATAAATGAAATCCCACCAAAAACATTCTGTAAAAAACTAGCCAAGTCTCGATGGAGCTGCTTGTTTATCTCTAAAAAGTAATGAAATCTAGACAAAGTCGTGCCAAGTGTAAGGTTCCTTACTGCGATTTCTTTATTATTATAGTTAATGTTGTGTGACTTGGCCGTTGAACATTGTTTAAAACGTTAGTAGTGGGTACAAGTCAATTTCGTTTACACGTAATGTTGTAACATTATTAAAATACGCAGCTTTATCAAGCCTACAATTGACTGGATATTGAATCAACGTTTTTCAAGTGGCAATTTTCTATCGTCAATGGGTAGCGGTTCTGGCGACAGATTGGTGCAATAGTGTCATGGAGCACCTAGTTTTGTACCCTTGTGTACAGTTGTGTACTTGTGTACAGTGTACCCTTCAACGGCCAAGTCACACAACAATAACTATAATAATAAAGAAATCGCAGTAAGGAACCTTACACTTGGCACGACTTTGTCTAGATTTCATTACTTTTTAGAGATAAACAAGCAGCTCCATCGAGACTTGGCTAGTTTTTTACAGAATGTTTTTGGTGGGATATTAATTACAGCATCTAATAGAGTCGCTAATGATCAATTTCTAGGAACTAATATGTTACCAATATTTATGGTCAGAATCCAATATGGCGACGGAGGATTACTAAAAAAAAGCCTTTTCTAGTGACACTTGTCAAAAGATCAATATTTATTTAAAATGTTTGTAGTTCGTGATAGTGTTTGCCTGTGAGACAGTGACAAAAAAAAGTATTCTTAGTAACTCTGTGATGTTTCGATTTCTTTTAAAGCCTTTTTTCCTTTCGAAACCAACAATGATTTCTAAATTGTATTTTTTCTTTCCGAAACAAAAAAAAAGATAGGTACCGCATTTTTAGTTATCATTAAAATCGGCCCATGAGCACTTTTGTATAGTTTCGGATTTAGTCTATCACGCTTACTTGAATTGAATAAGGTACTTGAAAGTCATCCTGTATACTATACTAATATTATAAAACTGAAGAGTTTGTTTAAACGCACTAATCTTAGGAACTACTGGTCCGATTTGAAAAAAACGTGTGGCACTCGGGGACTGCCGCGGTAAATATTAATAGCATAGAAATTTTATCAACTAATTGTTTTTTTTATTTTTGTATTGCAATCCTAACCTTAGAAATTTTGATGCCGTACTTGGGACTTCATACAATAAAAACTTTGTCTACATTACTACAAAAGCTTTTTGGAAAATTTACAAATAAAAGGTTTCGATAAAAAAATAATAAAAATGTGAGGTTTTTTTCGTTACGGAATTTATGGATTCGGTCCCCGCGCTCAAGGCCCTCGATAGAAGCTATGCAATAGCTTAAAAAGCTATGCAATAGCTTAAAAGTCTTTCAGTGCTAGATAGCCCATTTATCGAGGAACGCTATAGGCTATCACGCTACCCTCAATAGGAAAGGCTATAGGCTATAATCATCTGGCTACGATCAATAGAAGAAGAGTTACCGCTGGTTAAACCTCGGGGTGTCGCTAGTTCTACGATAACTTTGAATGTATCACAACTTCACAAGAGTACAAATTGTATTTTACTATTGTACTACCTTATCCTTAAAATTGGAACCAAAACGTCTGAAGATTTCGCAGTAAGTACGCAAACAATTATGTTTGACATTGTATAACGAATTACAAGGAAGCCGAAACTATATTCTAAGAAAATGATCTCGTCTCATTGAAGTGCGTTATTTTATCTACGAACCGTAGTATGATATCATTATTGTATTCTCTATTTGAGATGAGGAAAAGTCTTTGATAAATATTCAGTTACGCCTACTTTTCTTTGTAATGAAATTGTTTTACAGAGCTTTTTACAAGCGTCCATGACGTAATGTTTGACTGCCATTCGGAAGGTGCCTGGTTCGATACCTGCAACGTACCAATGTTTTCGATTTTCAATATCATATGTACGTTTATTTCAACGCTCTTACGGTGAAGGAAAACCTGGAACGAAATCATATGGTTTTGTGTGAAGTCGACTAATCCGCACTTGGCCAGCGTGGTTGAATAAGGCCTTATCGCCCTCAGGGAGAGACCCTCGGTGGGGACATTATATGAGCTGATGATGATAAGAGCTTTTTCAGAGCGGAATCTCGATTATCGAGCCTAATATTTCTAACTTTATGTTTATCTCAGTCTGGGTCACTGGGTGTGTGTGTGTGAATGTGTGTGTGCGTAGTTTCTGATACCTTAGATACAGGTTACGAACTTAGTTAGGGGTCAGTTACTGTAATGAGATGATGGAGAGAATGATTATGTTATGTTAATACAAAAATACCTTAATGGGGAATTCTTGAATATAATGAAATTATTTTAGTATGAGTAACAGAATATGCGTGACGTTTCTTCAATGAACTGTTTTGATTAGTTTTAATTGACTGTAATGGAATTTAATAAATAATTTAAATATCTTAGATATGAGTATGAATCATTTAAAACGTCAAGTCTTTTTTAAATTTTTAATTACAATCGGCTAAAGTACTGGGTGAGATGACCACTAAGAATATCACAAGGTGGCTACTCACCCAGTGGGTGAGTTTATAGTGGGTGAGTATCCACCTTAGTCTTTTTGATCTGAAATTCCCACAGAACCGAGATTTCAGCGGCTAAGATCGTTGATAGAATCTTTAGGTAAGTATTTCAATAAACTTATGTTTATAAAGGTACTTTAGGATATAAATAAGACATCTTATTTATGATGTTATCTCGGTCTGGGTGTGTGTGTAAATGAGTGTGTGCGTAGTTTCTGATACCCTAGATACTAGTTTCGAACTTAGTTAGGGGTCAGTTACTATAATGAGATGATGTAGTGAATGATTATGTTATGTTATGTGATACATATTAAGATATTGATAAAACAAAAAGAGGGACAAGGCCATAGCCGATCCACACTTTATAAAACAAAAAAAAAAGGTAGCACTCCGGGAGTGCCGGCAGAAGTGAAAACTTCAATATTAACGTTGTGTTTAATTATAAGTATAAAAGTACTATCATTTATGAGGTAGAATACAATGTTTGTTTCTTACTTCAGTTATCATAAACGTCACGTGATGCTGATCTTACGCTTTTTCGATCAGCATCACGTGACCCTGACGCGAGTTTGAAAGTTTTTACCCATACAAAAAAAGTGCTCAGCGCCGCTAAAGAAGTTTTCACTTCAAAAATGCTCTAGATGCATTATCCAGGGAGAACACACGGGACTACGTTTGTAAGGGAAGCTCTAGTCCGACACCCCTCTTAAGATTTCCAAAGCGTGAGAAACACTATGAAAATATAATCATAATAAACATAATTATTGTGCCAAAACATTATGTTTAAAATCTGTCAACGCAAGCGCAGAATGACGTTGATTGCCGAAATTTACGTCATCATATTTCTGATGAAAACATGAGGCACTAATATAAATAATGTAAATCTTTGCGGTTTAAACAAAACATTCTTACTCATATATTAAAAGTTTTGACTAATTAAAATTAAGATTGTTATCGTGAACGACATTTAGATAATCAAGGACAAAGAAAGTCGTTTACTTTATCTTGATATGTTTATTAATAAATAAATTGTTTACGTCTTCTTTTATGTATAAGCTATACAGAACTAACCGCCTACCACTTCGCAAGGGTTCAATTATTCTATGGATTTTGTACAAC
Source organism: Timandra comae (assembly GCA_958496195.1). Classification (NCBI taxonomy): domain Eukaryota; kingdom Metazoa; phylum Arthropoda; class Insecta; order Lepidoptera; family Geometridae; genus Timandra; species Timandra comae. Next base: position 1,092,014 of record OY292377.1, on the reverse strand, counting down.
AAATATTGATCACGACATAAGTAATACGGGTTTAAATTAAAAAAATGTTGGCCAGCCCATTTATCAAGGAAAGCTATGCTATATAATATAACTCTCTCTCTTTTCCGAACCTTTATCCCATGTCTATTTGGGGTCGGTTTTCAGTTTAACCAGATTTGGCGGAATGTCAGTATTTTACGTGAAGCGACTGCCATCAGACCTTCACAACCCAGAGGGCTATACGACATTTTTGGTTAAACTGAATGTTAGACTTTTGAGGGCTCTAACGACTGTCGATGATGTTGGTACGACAGCCGGGACTGACGGCTTTACGTGCCCTCCGAAGCACGGATAATAATATATAAGAGTAATATAATATTATTTTTTAAGTTCAATATAAAGACTGTTTATCCTATGCCTCTACATTTCACAAAGAAAAACTAACATAACTATTAAGAAAACTTCTATTAATAACTATCTTTAAATTACTTCAAATGCAAAGAATCATACAATCATACCTTACACTCTATCAAATAACTTGGCTACAAGACAAACCCTTATTTACAGGGTAATAAAGAACATAATAGCTTGATTATAGGTACATCTTACTAGATTTAGACATGGGAATACCAATTAGTGGTAGTCAAATGGTTCATTCAAGAATTGTCACAGTATAGAGTGATATAGTAGGTGTACTTGTAGGAGAGCTAGAAAAAAATGACCCAGCTTACCGTAGATTATTTATTTATCTAGTATCCCGGTACTGGTACAGCTTTACAGGGCTGACTTCGTCCGCGTGGAATAATGACTTCCGGCAGATATTGGGTTTCCCCTTTTACCCCTAGGGGAGGAATTTCCAATAATCATAGTAGTACCTCTTAGTAGTACCCTACTCGCCCCAATAAACACACGTGTCAAATTTCAGCTCTCTACGACCAGTAGTTTCGGCTGTGCGTTGTCAGTCAGTCAGTCAGTACATCACTCAGTAACGGAAGAGTTATATATATATACAGGGTTATTGGTTAAGTCGACCTATTCCCGTCAAGGTCGTGTAGTTTACATCGTTTCTGACCGATTTCACCATGAAACACCCTACCCTAAACCTAACCGTTTAAGAGATATTTAAATTTATTTGTTTTTATAAAAATCACCGGATCTTCGGCTATAAGCTTGGATATTTTCAAGTGCGTATATCTTATTATTACTATTACTTGATTTTTACGTTTATAATAAGGTGCTTTGTGACCCCAATAACCAATATTGTACCTAAAATAAATAAATAAGTAGTAGTAGACGATTAAAACTTTAAAAAAATAATAACAAACAAAAAGTTTATTTTTCGTTCAAGGATATCTAGAAAAAAAAATATGGCACCTGTTTGGCAGATGTGCCTAAAAATATCTACGTTTCATCGGCTATCCAACGAGCTATAACAACCTAGGGTTTTATCGAAATTTTGTACAAAACATGTAGTTTTATAGGCTACCGGGGAGATTAAATAAAACAATAGGTCAGCATACAGAACAAGATACTAAACTTATTAAACCTTTAAGTACTACACACACCATTTTTGAGTCTAAATTTCATGTTCGACTTGTGCGCCCCTGCGTTGCACACATCTTCGCATTATTTTGCGAAGACCAGGTTTCACTACACCAGTAGTTAATTTTGTTCTTATTTCATTGGCCGCATTAATGATTCTGTCTCTCAGTACTTCAATTGATGAAATTGGGTTGGGTTCACTGTACACGAGACTCTTTATGTACCACACGCATAAAAATCCATGAGGGTTAAGTCCAGACTTCTGGCTGACCAGGATATGGGCCCACTTCGTCCAATCGATTTGCCTGAATGTGTGGATGGGCATTATTTCCAATCATTCAATTGGGCCTTACTTTCTCCCCGACAATTTAAATGGGAAAAGCTATGAAAATTTCCTGCGAGAAGACTTAAATGACCTATTTGATGATTTGTTACTCAATCTTATTTATTTATTTATTTATTTAGGACGACCAGTGAAGGTTACATAACATCTTATAAATAAAAACTTAAATAACTAAATTAAAAATTAAATGCACTTTCTGTAGGTGCCACAACATGCGAAGAATTAAAATATAACATAAAATATCACGTTAGATTAAAATGAAAACAATGGAAATAAAATCTTGAGAATAAAATAAAATGCTTGAATAAAATTAAAAAAAAAACAATAAGAAATAAAATTAAACATGAAAACAAATTAAATCAAAATTAGGTAAATCAGAATCAAATTAAAATTATTAAAATTAAATTATTACTTATTCAAGACATGTGGTTTCAGCATGATGGCTGCCCTGCCCATTTCAGGAGAAGTGTCAGAGAATGGCTAAACACAAATCATTCAAACAAATGGATTGGACGAAGTGGGCCTATACCCTGGCCAGCCAGAAGTCCGGCCTTAACCCCCATGGATTTTTATGCGTGGGGGTACATAAAGAGTCTCGTGTAAAGTGAGCCCAACCCAATTTCATCAATTTAAAGTACTGAGAGACAGAATCATTAATGCGGCCAATGAAATAAGAACAAAATTACTACTGGTGTAGTGAAAACTGGTCTTCGCAAAATAATGCGAAGAATGCGAATAATGCGAAATGTGTGCAACGTAGGGGCGCACATGTCGAACATGAAATTTAGACTCAAAAATGGTGTGTGTAGTACTTAAAGGTTTAATAAGTTTAGTATCTTGTTCTGTATGCTGACCTATTGTTTTATTTAATATCCCCGGTAGCCTATAAAACTACATGTTTTGTACAAAATTTCGATAAAACCCTAGGTTGTTATAGCTCGTTGGATAGCCGATGAAACGTAGATATTTTTAGGCATATCTGCCAAACAGGTGCCATATTTTTTTTCTAGATATCCTTGAACGAAAAATAAACTTTTTGATTGTTATTTTTTTTTTTTAAGTTTTAATCGTCTACTACTACTTATTTATTTATTTTAGGTACAATATTGGTTATTGGGGTCACAAAGCACCTTATTATAAACGTAAAAATCAAGTAATAGTAATAATAAGACATACGCACTTGAAAATATTCAAGCTTATAGCCGAAGATCCGGTGATTTTTATAAAAACAAATAAATTGAAATATCTCTTAAACGGTTAGGTTTAGGGGTAGGGTGTTTCATGGTGAAATCAGTCAGAAACGATGTAAACTACACGCCCTTGACGGGAATAGGTCGACTTAACCAATAACCCTGTATATATATAGAAGAAGAAAAAGACTAATAGATACAACAATATACTTGATTCTCTTACTGTTGTTTCCATGTCACTGAATGAGCGATATGAGTCGTTAATTTGAATTAGCACAATGAATTTATGACACCCTGTTTTACGACATGTTGTTTAAGATTTAACAATCTTACAATGATTAATCAAGTTTAAACGCTGGCTAATAAACGTTTCTAATTGTTTTTTGCAATTACTGTGGAACGTTAAGTTAATTGCGTGTGGCGTTCTACCATTTTGAGTTTACTTGAATGTACCATTACATGTACCCATAATCAAAGTGGAATTAAAGTATGGAAATATTTGTTTATTCAATTTTGGTTCTTATGATAAAATGAATAAACAAATATTTATCATGGTCACTTTGGAGTAATAATGAAATGAATGTATGGATAGAAATAATGCGAAAGCAATTGTTTTGGGGTTGAGTGGAATAAGCCAATCTGTGGCCTATAGGTTTAGGTATTACATGTATTTAACAGACATAAAGCGCACTATGAAACTATGCAAAATATTTATTTTTAATACCACCTTGGTTATCCTGAATTTACCCTTGATTTTGTACAGTTTAGATATTTTATCGCTTAACGAAAAATTACCCATATTGCTGGATTAAGGTCGCCCAAGTTTGTGTGAAAGAAAAGTTTGTACATCTGCAGGAAAATTGGATTCGTGTGAAGCCGGGGCAACCCGCTAGCAGATTAATCACTACATAGTATAAAACAAAGTCACTTTCTCTGTCCCTATGTATCATTAAAACTTTAAAACTACGCAACGTATTTTGAAGCGTTTTTTTAATAGACAGAGTGATTCAAGAGGAAGGTTTTTAGCATCATTTTATCCCTGTATTCCCACGGGAATGGGATCTACGCGGGTAAAACTGAAAAAGTTAAGTAAAACTGAAGTTATATAATAATTTAAAAATACTACGTACAAATGACGAAATTTGAATTATTATTCAGATCGCATCGTCCCTCATAATTTATGGGAACGTTTCTATGTGCCCACATGTGTTAAGACTGATGACTAGATTGTTTTTATATGTTATTCGAAGAACGTAACGTGCTGTAGTTTGTCATAGTTTCGAGGAACAATATGTCACAATTTTTTTGGAAGAATTTTAGTTCTATATTTTTCTTCTGTTTAAAAGAAGTTTAATCATTCTACGAGTATTTGATTGTATAAGCCGATGACATAAAAATTGAAATATTACGGTTGCGTTTCAGTTTTTCGAATTTTCTCCAGTTCGATTCCTGGCTGTGGTAAGCGTATTTTCAAATACTTGAAAGCAGCTTTGTTTCGTTTTAAAAATATTCCAGCTATAGGACATTTTTGGTCAGTTAAACCAGTTTCTGTTAGACTTTTGAAGGTTATACTTCCTATCACGAGGACCGTGCTCTCCGAAGGACATAAACGCTTAAGAAATCAAAATCCACTTTGGTAACGGCCACCCATCACTAATATGACGGTGCTAGACGTTGCTGAATCATACAGATGACATGCAATTCGCGGCCAATACTGAAAAAATATAAAAAATAAAGGCATATTATACGCAAGCACTAGGTGGTCTTACATTAAAACATTTTGGTGAATATTATTTACACCGAACCAACAATTTATATGTTAAAATTGTACGATAAATATCACCATTAAACCAAATTAGTAACGGATTACACTGTAATTTTGGAAGAAAGCTGTTCTAGGGATGGGAATAAGACGTAACAGTTATCGATAAAAGATCTTTACCTAGCATAAAACGGAATTGCTTCCTGCTGTCTGTCCAAGTTTCCATATGTAGGTACGCTTAGATCCTTTAAACTAAGAAAATACAAAATATGCATCTTTAAAAAAAGGCGATCAAAAAATATATTAAAAATCGTAAATTATTTTTAGTACTAACTCGTATATCAAAAATGATGATGACCACGCGAATGAATTTACGTCACTAAGACCACTCTGCCATTTGGATCATCTATAAAGTATCGAATTCCTAATAAATTTATCGATATCGATATACAGTTTATCGATATCAAGAGCCCCGTCTAATCCCATCCCTATTATTAAGACGTCAGTCTCGCGTCCATCTCAATGTGTGGTCCCCAAACATTTTGGCGTCAAGTTATTCGCTCAAGTAATTGAACTTTCACGTTTTAATTTAAATATATTAAGTTAAACTGTTTTAGCCGCGGGCCGCCTTGAGGAGTGTATTGTTTTTTTGGGAATGTCTTCTTAAAGTGAGGTTTTAGGGACTACACACATTTATTCAGCTCCATTCAGCGTTTGTCCATACAAAACAACGATTTTGTATGAAGACGATTCTGCTGAATGGATGCGAACGCGACGCGTCTCCATACAAAATCGGTCAATGGTCACCTAATTTTAAGGTCCAACAGAGATAGAGACATGTTCTAAACAAGTCATCATACCAACATCTCCAGGATGTTGGTATTTTTCTAGGATATCAAGAATTACACGCTCAGTCATACACTCACTCCCAGACCGAGATAATCATTACATTACATAGTATAAAACAAAGTCGCTTTCTCTGTCCCTATGTCCCTATGTATGCTTAGATCTTTAAAACTACGCAACGGATTTTGATGCGGATTGTTTTAATAGATAGAGTGATTCAGTGGGAAGGTTTTTAGCATCATTTTATCCCCATATTCTTATGGGAACGGGAACTTCGCGGGTGAAACCGTGGGGCGCCGCTAGTATTATTAGATCACTTTTACTTCACAATACTTGCAATATAAAGCCCCCAATTGGTTAAACTAAAAATGTCGTACGACTTTCTTTGTTGTGAAGGTCTGATAACAGTCGTGTAACATTAAATACTGACATTTTAAACTCCCCAATGGGATAAAGGTTTGGAAGAAGAAGATATCTTCACCTGCCTCCTTTACAAAGTTGATTAAAAACTACCAAAACTTTAAACTACAACAAAACAATGACTGTGCAAAACATACGCTCAATTAAACACCCTAACTCATACCTCAAACCACTATCTTAAAAAACAAATTAAAAATTAATTTCTAGACACTTTAAAACAATAAAAACAGTGTTACCATTAATTAAACTTTCTTGCGAATTTGCAAAAATAATTTATTATTTCAAATTACTTGTAACACTCGTTGTTGTGTAAGTGAAAACTTAAAGTAATAAAGTTAAATGTAGTGTGACTAATACAAAATGATGTCTTACGTTTGTAGTATGGTAGCTGGTAAAGCAAGATGAAAAAGCAAAATTGGCTCGACATTTTTGATATAGATAATGTAGCATCACGACATAGCGAATAGTATACAACAAAGTCGATGTCGCTGTCTGTCGGTCCCTATGTATTAAATCTTTAAAACTACGCAACTGATTTTAAAGCGGTTTAGCATAATTTTATCCCTGCTTCTGACGGCAGCTAACTACGCGGGAGAAACCGCAGGGCGCCGCTAGTTAATACTAGCGCTAGTTAAATTATTTTGTAAGTAATGTGTAAAATTTTCAATGGCCGCAACCCACGCAAAGGGTTGAAAGATATATTCTTACAATTACTCGAAAATGGTAAAAGAAAGACAAAAAAATTAGTGACCGTTGTAGAGCTTAAAATTTTACATAAAAAATATTCTGTGACTTTTTTCCTCCGGCCAAAATTAACCGAGTTTAAGGGATGAAAACTAAAAACGAACTACCTATTTATAAACTGGTACTAAATTTTTTCAAGTTATGTTATCGTCAAACTAAATCTGCAACTGTTAATAAGAAGGTCCCAAAGTCGATTGTTAGTCAAAGCAGAAACTAACAGTTAGTTCTAATAACTCTAAAAAGGTTTAAATTCTAATCCTAATCACATAGAAACAATCGCAATAAGTACGATCGATATCTTTAGTTAGAAATAGCCGGCCAAGTGCGAGTCGGACACGCGCACGAATAGAAGGGTTCCGTACCAAAAACTACAAAAATAATAAAATATTTATTTTATTGTTTTAGTAAGTATTTGTTGTTATAGTGGCAAGAAAATACATAATTTCTGAAAATTTAACTGTTTAGCTATGACCGTTCTTGAGATACAGCCTGGTGACAGACAGACGGACGGACTGATGGACGGACAGACGGACAGACAGCAAAGTCTTTGTAATAGGTTCCCATTTTTACCTATTGTGTACGGAACCCTAAAAATGCGTGCGCAGTATTTTTACCGAGAACTTATTCGGGGGAAAACCATGAGTTGATTCAATAATGTCTAATTTCGTTCTACTTTATTTATAGTTGGCTGACCGAGGGAATTTGGTAGGCGTAGGTTGTGAGACGGTAATCGGTGAATAGTATTGGGTTTTTTAATTAGCAATAATTGAATCTGTGGATCACATGTGATCTGTACGGTTAAGCAACGATAGATACTATAGCTGTGATGGTAATGGGTTTTTAATAAAATGGCTCCTTATCAGCGTTTCTGTACTTTGGAACCCGTACTAACAACAACCATGTATGTACAAGTACAGGGGCCTAAGTCTGCAATTTGATATTATTGATCAGACAAAATGTTGATATTGAGGCACCATAACGAGAGTGTCAGAAATTTGGTATTCTCCGTTTTATTCATATGGCTATGGTGTCTCGGTGGTCTTTGTTGCATACCAAAATTCAAATAAAAATCGTCAGAATACTGTTTCCATGACAAACATCTAAGTTTTATGGAGCCATTGAGTCAGCGGAGTATTTTTCAATAAGGGAATACCAAAATGACAACAAATGTCAAAAAAACGGCCATAATGTTGATATTAAAATACATCTGAGTAGCATTATCACAGCTTAATAGTTTAGAGAATCAGGGCCCAGAACGCGTGATCATATTCATAACACATGTTGGTAATTTCAAATCAACACCATGTATCAAAAATAGCAAACATCACACAACCTAGGAATCGAATGCGGTACCCGCTACCTCCATCTTTACTTTTAAAAGCCACTAGAACCCGAGCAAACAGATAAAGATTAAATAAACGCATGACTAATAAGCGCATACGCATCTCAAATCACGTAATCTTAATAACATAAGCAATTATATGTATTTGAAATAAGAATACGAACTATTAGCTAGTTATTGGGTTTGCTCTAATGAATAGGTGCCAAAAGTATATTTGTAGTTCATTGGGCGTAGGGTTGTCAACACTTATGTGTGTCACATCCTAACTAATATTATAAATGCGAAAGTAACTCTGTCTGTCTGTTAAGTTTTCACGGCTAAACTACTGAACCGATTGACTTAAAATTTGGTACAGGGGTAGCTTATGGTCCGGGAAACAACATAGGATACTTTTTATCCCGATATCCCACGGAAACGGGAACTACTCGGGTGAAACCGCAGGGTGCTGCTAGTGAAAAATAAAATCTATAATCGTGTGTCACATGAAAAAATGGTAAAACACAATGGTATTTTTAAGTCACGAGTGAATAGGTACCTTCTAGGCGAGCGCGCTCCATCTTAGGCGGTATCATCGCTTTTCATCAGGCGAGTTACAATCAAGTCCAAGACTATTCTAGGTTAAAAAAGGAATCGGTAATCATTCATACTATTTATACTAATAGCGCCCTGCGTAATTCTTAATCCCTTGGGAATTTTGGGATAAAATTTATCCTACATTAACTGCAAAATAATAGATTTTCTCTATAATATTAGTAAGCACAGAATAAAGGAATAGACGTAATCACCACTCGACTAATGAGTGATCTTAAACTACATATTTCCATGCTTGTTTTTGCTCATCATCACGGTAAGTGCGCTATCAAATTGCTTACAAAAAAAAATCTTTACCAGGTCTTTGCCACTATGACTTTGCCCTATTTTATCTCACGGCTAAGCAATATTCTCCCCAATTAATTACATTCGCCCCTGTATTTATAATTAAAAAAAAACCAATTGTATTCTAGTAAAGTTAAATACTTACATATTTGTTTTAACCCACATTGTCCCACTGCTGGGCATAATTTTAATTTTTTTTTTTAATTTACACACACTAACATAACTTAAGAGTTGTTTACCCACAAAAAAATATTGGCTAGTTTTTGTGGGTAAATAATTTGTTTTTTCCATATTTTTTGTCAGTGCCACCCCTATCTCTACGTGACAGCCGGCGTGCTCACGCGCACGTTTGTACTACAAATATTTGCGCAGCCTGTCACAGACTGTTGGACCAACACCGTTTTATCTGAATGTCGAATGTGAGTTAAACAGTTTTATGTACTCTCTAAATAGAGGTATAATTGAGACTAATATGGTAATGGGAGCAATTCTTGTATATTATTTGTTACCTACATAAATAGTTACATACCTATACTCATACTCAATAAGTAGTACATAATATAATAGGATCTTTACAACGCCACCGATAGTGCCATATCGGTAGCTGAGTTCTGGTCCTCAAAAATATAGTTTGAACCTATTAAAACGATGTCTGTTTTTTATTATACCTACATTTACTTATTTTTTGGCGACACGCTAAGAAGAAGAAGAAGTAGGTGGTCACGACAATCAGGCATCACGATTGATGGTCCGGGGAAGGATATAGGCTATGTTTTATTGCGCGAAATGCTCACACCATTGGGAACTATGCGGGTAAAACCGCGGGGCACAGCTAGTTTAACAATTAAAATAAGTTAGAAAACTATCGGTCCATAAAGTCGGTCACCGATTTATTTATCGGATGTGGGCGAACAGCCTAAGACAAGAAAGTTTTCATAGAACTTTTTAAATTTTTCTATCATCAAATAATACTTAATACAACTCAATTAAAAATACTTACCTATTAAAAACAATTCTTATAAAATAATTTCAATGACATATCAAAAAGATTGTGTTACAACATCGCAATCGCAGACAGGTTGACGCCTGCGCTGTGTCATTGTAATCAGATGCCAAATACTTTATTTGATTAGTCATACTTATATTGTAATACATAACTGTGCCGCTCGGTTTCACTTGCATAAATTTTGTCCGTGGGAATGTAGGAAATCTTACTAATATACCTAATTCAATCAACAAAATAATCGTTGTTTTTTTATTTGTACTCCTTATAATTGAACATATCACTCTTCCTAAAGAATTAAGCTTCTATTTTTCTCAAATAATAAATAACTAAATTTTGCCCAGTAGTGGAACGATATGGGTTGAAAAAAAGCATTTGATTTTTCCAAACTTCATTAGATCAACACTTTTAAACTTTTGACCTAGAATAATTAATATAATAATATCCTTTAATAATTTAATCACTACATCAAAACTCGAGTGAAGTCATGGAGCACAACTAGTCATAAAAATAACAGTAATCGGACCCACTATCCAGTAAAGCATACATATACGTCATTCAATAAACAAAATTTGAATGAAATGGTAGGCGTAAACTGAATATTTATCAATGAGTTTTCCTCATCTCAAATCTAAAATACAATAATGATATCATAACGGTTCGTAGATAAAATTACGCACTTCAACGAGACGAGATCATTTTCTTAGAATCTTAAATGTGTTATAAACTTCCTTATAATTTGTTATACAATGTCAAACATATTGTTTGGGTAATCACCGCGAAATCTTCAGACTTTTTGGAGCCATAAGGATAAAGTGGACGACCTCGATGGCAGAGTGGTCACCATGCCATCCGTAAGGTTGCGGGTTCGATTCCCGTGCGGGGTGAATATTTGTGTGAAAAACAAATGTTTGTCTCGGTCTGGGTGTGTGTGAATGAGTGTGTGCGTAGTTTCTGATACCCTATATACATATAATGTTCCCGACCGTTATCGGCCTTGGCGACTGCTTGACTACTCCACACGACTTTTATGCACTCGCATGTGGCTTATGTAGCCAATCTTATTGGTGGAGACCCTCGTACAGGAAGGGCATGTGAGCACTCCGTCAACGTAATTATAATTGAGGAGTAGGCTACCATTAAGAGAGGATTTTTGGGGAGGGGGAGAAAAGGTGGAAAAACCCAAATTCTGCCGGAAGTCATTATTCGACGCGGACGAAGTCGCAGGCAAAAGTTACTAGTACGTTATATTATAAATCGGTCACTAAGAAAAAATAATAATATACTTATTTATGTATTTCTTCTTCCGCATCCATTGTTTTCAAACTGACAAATTAGTCCTATAGCCCCCCGCAGAGGGCGTATTTACAAATATTTACACACATGGCCAAACGTTTTTGAATGAAACTTTATCTCTCGGGTCGATTTCTCAAAACAGAAGCCATTTTATCTTGTCAGACGAAATGTGTTTGTTTTTTATTGTTTTAAGAAATGTACAAGATAATAATTTTGTTTTAACTCGTTTTTGAACCAATTGAACGAAGATTTATGGATTGTGTGTGCTCTTATAAGTTTGTGTTTTGTTGATGACTAGGGTCCTAACTCAATTGAAAATTTTTGGTATTTTATCGGTGCCGAAATGGACAGATGAAAAAACAATAAATTGTGTATTTTAATCCCAAAATTCCCACTATTCACTTTCACAATACTATTAAAACTGAATTAGCAGTTCCAGAAAGTTAAAAAAACACAGCGAAGTCTTATTATAGGGCCCCGTTTTTACCCTAAAGCGGAACCCTCAAAAGAATTCAAACCGACACTGATAAAAGATAAAAGGTCACTAACCCCAACAGGAAATCAATCATAGTTCCAACAAATCAAAACAAGTCTACAGAATCTATTACATAACCATAATAAATGATTCTCTAACAATTTTCTGTCTGCTATAAAAAAATATTCACACCAATCTCACCTCTATATCAACACACATAAGTATGAGATTAGCGTGTAATTCTGTTAGACAGGGGTCCAAAATTTGCGTCCTACTTTCGCCTTGCATCCGTTGAAATTGGGAACGAAGAATCGTTAATATTCGCTTCAAATGATTTTCAGCAATAGGTTAGCAAGTGTGAGTAATGGGCGTCATATCGACGGATGTATCGATGGATTTGTGTGATATAATGTCGGTGTGTTACGTGTTTTTTTGTTTTGTACGTGTATTGGATATTTGTGTTTTCTAAAATGGAGTGATTGGAATAAATTTACCTTTTTAAGTGGTCTTACTACTATCATTAATTTACCCGAGTCCGAAAATCGTGGAAGTACCAAAACAAAGACAGAATGTATTTATCAGTTTCGCTCGCTGCGTTTCGTACAGAATCCGAGTTATTAGTTAAAACCGACGCGTCTGTCATTCTTCTAAAAAGCCCAAGTTACAGTTACTCATAGCTTTCATCTTCTTAGGTAATCTTAAAAACCTTTTAAAATAAACACGTTTAACATCCGTATACTACCCAGTACTGAGTAACGGTATGTTTTATGCCAACTTTGAATAATTTGTCATTTTACATTCATTTATGATTATGAGAGAAATTCGGAGTTCTGTATCCGCTGACAAACAAAATCGTAGATAGGTCGAATATTAAGAAAGGCCGTTTGTCGACATATCCCTCGATATATCCTCAGTACATTCTACCCATGTGACAAGTCAGACTTCGCTCATCAAATATAGGTCGGTTTGAGGAAGTAACATGCGTCAGATAGCGCTGGCGATGACTGGGGTTGCATGAGAATATACTGATTACGTAATAGGTAGTCTGGAAGGTGCCACAGTCGAAGATAATATGTGGTATTGATGTCTCTGTGTAGTGGTATTTGTGCATGATTAGGTTTTGATTTGATTCGTGATTCAAGCAAGCGTAGTCAGGCATCATGAAGTTAAAGGTAAAAATGGAGTTCTCACTTCGAATACCTACTTGAAGCATACCTATATGTATCACTATCGCGTCTCTGTGGGCAGGCTCTCTCTTTCCAACTAAGGTAACCTCTAGAAAGAGAGAGTCTGACTAAAAAGAGAGATCGGCCCACAGAGACGTAGGTATTTGACTCAAGCTGTTGTTCCAAGTGTGAGCTCCATTTTTTACCTACAACTTCATGTTAGACATCACCAACACGCGTTATTCAAGCGTGGTGATTTCGGATATTTCTCTTCGCTGTTCTTATCATCAGTAAAACAGAGTGAGAGTAATTTGTCCTGAAGTGGGTTCTACTAGATCTTTAAGAAAAACTTTAATTTTGAAGGACTTTTTCAAATGTTTTTTTTATAATCATTCACTACATCATCTCATTATAGTAACTGACCCCTAACTAAGTTCGTAACTTGTATCTAGGGTATCAAAAACTACGCACGTCGCACACTCTCTTTATTTGTATCAAAAACCAAACCCGAGACAAGGGTACGGAATAAAAAGAGGTTTTTTTTTATTGTTACTTAATTTTAAGTTATTGTTTCTGTCTAAGTTCTAAATGATCAAAAGCGCATTTTAAATAACCTCTTCAAAAACTCAAAAAAATGTAGCACCATTATTGATTAAACTCAAAAACAAATTGTTGTATAAAAACTACCCCAAAAGAGCATTACCCTCAATCAGGCAACTAACCAAATAAATAACAATTAATAGCACCCTTCAGAATACCGCAAGGGGTGAAACTATTGCAAAATATTACAATATTACTGAAGTGAAAGGGATGGAACAAATAGTTTCTTTGTATAGCTACCCTTAACTACCCCTATGACTGTAGGGTGTGTATGATTTTAGGATATATGAGTCCAACTGGTTGTACCACGGGTCAAAATTGCGTCCCCTTGGTCCAACTGTTGAACAAAGCTGTTGGACTTCTGGTCAGTCAAGGAATATTTGCTTAATTTTTATCTGTAAGTATATTTTTTTTGGTATTTTTTACATTAATTGGGGGACGGTTGAAAAGTGAATTTTTTGAGATTTTTATAGCAGTTGATAAGAGGCTACGAAGGATAGGGATAGTTGAAAACAATTGTGGAAAACCAGTCCAGTAATGGGACAGAAAATTAAAATCACGATAAGTAAATTACTTATTTATTTTACTTCAAATTTGGGATTCGATGTTATTTTATTTCTTGTCGAGTGATGTTTTAAAGTTAAGTATATGTATGACTAGCTATGCCCCGCGGTTGAACCTCATCCCGTGGGAATTTTGGGATAAAAAATATCCTGTTATTCCTAGGTATGAGGAACATCTCTACCAAATTTCGTTAAAATCCATTTAGTAGTTTTTGCGTGAAAGAGGAACAAACATCCACACTCACAAACATTCGGCTTTATAATATTAGTAGGATAAATTAGTAAGTGTACACAGTCTTGTCTTAATACTGTGGTAAGTATTTACAAAATTATATATCTAAGGTCCGTTGTACTGTCCAGCTAGGCTAGCATGACTTCGAAAATTTGATAAAAATACCCGCCATATTGAATTTTACCACGTGATTAATTTTATGACATTTGGTCATGCCCGCGAAATCGATATAGTTATTTATTGACATCCAACTGTCAAAACATAATAAATATAGCCGCCATATTTAATTTTTCATATCGTTCCACGGCATAATTCATTTGGTCATGTTCGCGAAATCGATATTATTTCGTGGTGTCTATATATTTTATCACGCACAGTCATGCTAGGGGGGCTGTACAGTGTATAGTATCCATACCATAACCTTCACATAACTCACGACTAGAAAGCGATGAGTCCTGACAGGACACACATTATTTGTAAAGGCGAAAACAACAGCTTAACCAAAATATTCCGCTCAATTACATCCAGAACATCGTCATACTTCCCGTCACATAATTTTGATAGATCAATCGTTACACCACTCTGACAGACGGTTCCCTAACTCATTTCTCTAACCTTGACATGATTTGACGAATCAAAATAATCTTCGCAGTCTAACTGGCTCTGGTTTGTTTACAGTATTCCAGTCCGGTATACCAGTGAGTTAATCCAGTCCAGTATTGGACTTATGAAGTTACTAGCTTCGTGGCTGAACTGTATCATAAAGTCAAAGTCAAAGTCAAAAATTATTTATTCAGTTAAGGCCTCAATGAGGCACTTATGAACGTCAAAATTGATGCTACCACCATATTGTTACCATATTTTCCATTATACCCGGTTTACATTATTCCTTTACATATGCGTATGTGGCATTCTAGCGCTGGACTGGAAGGCTATTGGAATAATGTAAACCTGTACTGGAATGTATATATTCCAGGGATCAATCCAGGCCAGTTCATTGGATTATGTCCTAAATACTCAGTTCACCTTATTCCAGTCCAGCATTTGGCGTGTGTGTGGTATTCCAGCGCTGTACTGGAATCTTTGACTGGAATAACGTGAATTGACACTGGAATGCAACGAAATTTACACATTCTAATGATAAATCCAGTATGTAAAATTACTTTACCTTTTGTACACCCTATTATGTCCCACTGCTGGGCAAAAGTATCCCCCATTTGTCCCTTCTAAGCCTTATCCCATCAAACCTCGCTGGCCTACTGGACTGGAACAATGTAGACCAGGCATAACCACTGCCACTTGACCCATTGGTGCGAAATGCATCCTATGAATCGTGAGGTAATCATATAATGGTGACAGATTTGACTATTTGCAAATAATGATGTTTATTTGCAACCTTGACATGGAGAGAGGATACACGGCGGTTTGTATGTGATTGCGACGTAGTTTGATCGATTTTAATCTAGTTTTTAGTTTTAAAAGAGATGGATTGTGTTCTGAAGTGAAGTATAAATATAATAGTCATGTCAAGAAATATGCAGTTGTCTGCTTACTGTTTAGTTTCAAAAGGTAGCAAGAGATTATGACACTCATTTTGAAATCTTTCGAAGGTTTTCCTAAAATCACTTTGACTATACTTACATGACAGATAATTTCGGTTATTTCTGCGATGTTTTATTTATATCTGAAGGTCCAGCGCCAGTAAATTGACTACCTTGATGCAGCGTCTCCCCCTTAAAGCATTGAGATTTAAGTGAGTAAACCTTGCGAAGAGCCATAAATTTCTAATTTGATCATTGCTTCTCACCGTAATACTTTTGCTTGTGTGCTTTTGACAAGTACAACTTTCATTGAAATTGTTATAGAGTCACATCTTTTCTGTGCCGGTGACAGCGTCGCTGTAATCGCATCTTTTGGTTGTCTGTTTATTGAAAATATATCCAAATGACATTAAAGTCTAACAGTACAGCTTCGAATTTTAGCCACCGGAACAGAGAAGATTGTGGCACTATAGAACTTCGTCTATTCTTTTCTTTCTTCGTCTTCGTATCGTTTCGTTTTTCAAATCATTTTTAAGCTATTGCATAGCTTCTATCAAGGGCCTTGAGCGCGGGGACCGAATCCAGAAATTCCGTAACGAAAAAAAACCTCACGTTATTATTATTTTTTTATCGAAAACTTTTTTTTTGTAAATTTTCCAAAAAGTTTTTATAGTAATGTAGACAAAGTTTTTATTGTATGAAGTCCTAAGTACGACATCAAAATTTCTAAGGTTAGGATTGCAAAACAAAAATAAAAAAAAACAATTAGTTGATAAAATTGCTATGCAATAGCTTTACCGCGGCAGTCCCCGAGTGCCACACGTTTCTTTTTTATATGTCATCGATATTCTATCAGATATTTTTGAAATAGGAACTTCGTTCCATTTTGATTATAAAATTGAAATATTAATGGTCACCCTACAAATAACTTTTTTTTAATAAGGGTGTTTGACACACCTGGTAACTCGTGCCCATTGTGTAGACCCTTTCTTTGACCATCCCTTATTTGTAAGAGGATTTAAATTTGATTTAAAGTAACATTTTTATAATGAATGACAGCTTATTCTTTTTTTGATTGTTGGCGCCATCTTTTTCTAATGGGTGTATTTGGTTCAATAATCAATTTGTAGAGGGACTTAGTTTTGGATGAATTAGGGATGAAATTCATTTGGAAAACCTGGGGTTATTTTTATTCTGATACCCTAGATACAAGCTTCGAACTTAGTTAGGGGTCAGTTACTATGAGATGATGTAGTGATGTAGTGAATGATAGTGAATGTGAATGATTTTAAAAGTAACGGTAATATATTAAAAATATTGCATTGTAAATCATTGTATATTGGATCATTGTTTCAAGAAGTCACTTTAAATCATCATATTTTCTTTATATATTTTTGCCTCGCACGAGAATAGAACCCGTAACCCTCTGTTTGGTAGTCCGGCGTAGTTGCAAATGTGCCATTTATTAGCCAATCCTCCTACTAATAAATGCGAAACTTTGTATGTTTGTTACTCTTTCACGCAAAAACTACTGTATCGATTTGGATTAAAAGAGATTGCCCGTCCACGGTACTCCTCCAAAATGGGTTGTGCCTCAAAAAGTTTAACATAATAAAATATCTAAATTAAAAATATATTTTTTAAATAAGACATAATCATTTTTTACAATGGGGATTTATTTTTGAAAAATAATTAGTAATTTCATGTTTCCGGCGATATAGTACGCCATTTGTTCTATGCCTGTCAGTACTAGGGATGTCTATTTTCTTATTACGTGTGATACACGCTTACGTAATAATATTGATTGTATTATTTATTCGATATATTATTATTAAAATACGTTTGAAGTTAAATAAGTTTATTAAGTTTATTAAATAAAATAGGTGGACTTACATTATATTTTTAAAATGTAGTTTCTATAATTCCACAGAACTTGATATTATTTAAGAGGTACAACATATTTATTATTTTCATTGTAAATGTGACGAAACACTAGTGCGCGATGAGGTATATTTGGTTGGTATAAGTAGTTATTTTACTTTATTTTATTTGTTATTTTTTAACAGCCCTATTTTACATTGATTGTCACCTGTCATATTTTTCAAATTAACGGCTAGTATGTTTTTTCTACTGATATAGTATGTTGTGCGTTGAGTTTGAGCTCTTAGTTCCTCCGCTACTGCTGCAAATATTTTGGAAATACACATACTTCCAAGCGTTACCGCGCTACTTTTTGTGTTGTGATTGATATTCATCATGGACAGTGTGACTGTGGAGCAATGTCTCAACTGCTCTTTGAGGCTAACCCCACTTATTCGCAGACTCATGTTGTCGGAGTTGCCGAATAACATCATTAACATTTTACGACCCTGGATCTCGCCAACGCCGGTAAAAATGAACATTGTATTTTAAGTGTGCTTCTATCTTAGTGTACCTAGAAAATCTAAAGGACAATGAGTACCATGTGTATATATCTGTTGCTCCTCATCGCATTAGTTCGGTTACCGGATCTGTATATTAGTAACTTAAGTAGGTAGGTATCTACTATTTGTAACAACTTGTAAAGATGGTTTAATTCGATAAGTTAAATATATTCTGAGATATAGCTTCTTCTCAATCAATCAAATGTAGTTTTGTATGTCGTATGAGATGAGAGCAGTACAGAATTATAAATACTTATGTTTTTTTAGCTGTTCAAAATCGAAATAATTTCTTGTTGAAACCGTTTTAATACACCGACTGATTTTGTAAAATCGATTATAAATCGAATGTATTCGATTTTTTTCATTACGGGCTCAACCCTATTTCACATTTATTGCCCGCTTGTCATAACACAATATCAAATGGCGGCCAGTATGTTTTTTCCAAAGAGGTTGTAGGTTTTGAGTATGTATGTTAATGCGTAGAGTTTAGATTCTGAAGTACAATAAGAAGATGCTCTAAATCTCAGTAATTTCTTGGTTTTATGGACCACCAGACAGATTAAATGCTACTTTAATGTACGTCAAATGCAGTGAGCCCGTCCAGTCCCTTTCTAGCTTATTTGTATTGATTTTGTGTTCAAACATAACCTCGAAATAGTAATTACATTTTTGTAAATATCTCGGAAACCCCATTGTAGATTTTCCTGATATTTAAAAAATAGTATTTAGACATTTTTCCGATTATTTTAAAGTTGATTCCATGACCGCACAACAATGTTGAATTCAGTACATTTGTCCATAGCCGCGTGGGCATTGTCTTTTGGCACAGATGTTCCTTATAACTAAGAATAACATATAGGATACTTTGTATCCCGAAATTGCCATGGGATTGGAAACTAAGCGGGTAAAACCGCGGGGCGCACCTAGTTTTATTATAAGTTTAAAAGAAAATAGTATAAAGTTATTAATTTCATCATTT
Source organism: Timandra comae (assembly GCA_958496195.1). NCBI lineage: Eukaryota > Metazoa > Arthropoda > Insecta > Lepidoptera > Geometridae > Timandra > Timandra comae. The sequence goes on along the minus strand of OY292377.1, from coordinate 1,072,692 downwards.
CTATACTTATCAATTCATATTCCTTCTTAATCCAGTACATAAGTACGTCAAGGTCCCAGGTTCAAATCCTTTATGTGTCACTGTTTCCAAAAATAACAACAAGTAATCCGATTCCCATTTTATCATGTAAATACAAAGTGGCCTGATTCTGATGCAGTTTGTTTGTAAAGATAACATCGTTTGATGCGTTTCGAGTTTCGAATTACAAGAATGCATTTTAGTCATAATTAACAATTTATTTCAAGATTTGTTTTTGCTTTAACGAAATAATGAAATTGTTTTTAAGTTAAAAACAGTTTACAATATTAACCGACTTCAAAAAAGTAGGTTATCAATTTGTAATTTTTTTCTCGCTTGTGAAAGACAATGTTGTTTACCGCCGGGAACCGAAGGGAAGATATCTGAATATAATTCCAGGTTTTATATTTTCAATCTACATATATCAGCCTCAGAAAATATCAAACGTAATAAGTGTATAATGTTAGTTTGTATGTTTGTTCACGCATATCGCATAGAGTAAAGAGTTTTATATTAATACTAGCAGCGCCCCGCGGTTTCACCCGGGTAGTTCCCGTTCCCGTAGGAGTTTCGGAATAAAAAGTATCCTTTGTTCTTTACCGAACCATAAGCTACCCCTGTACCAAATTTCAAGTCAATCGGTTCAGTAGTTTAGCCGTGAAAAGGTAACAGACAGACAGACAGACAGAGTTACTTACGCATTTATAATATAAAAATATTAGTTAGGATATTTCAGCCTTTTAAGTGACATATTTAGGTAATGGGACATCTCGCCCCCACAAAAACTCATCCGCCGGCCAAATGTCAACTTCTAAAAATGTGCATGGGTAGATTCGGCCGAATCAGTTCGGAAGATCGGGCCAGATGTCTCCTATTAAAAACTGAAGAGATATATCGGCTAAGGGCTGATTTTTCCATCACCAGTTATTTCATACAAAATCTGTCAAATTTTATTCGTCGAATAAAAGTTATCTGGCGATGGGAAAATCGGCCCTAAATCGTATATTTTTTACATTAAATGAATATAATTAACTAGCGGCGCCCCGCGGTTTCACCCGCGTTCCCGTTCCCGTAGGAATATGGGGATAAAATTATGCTAAAAACCTCCCTACTGAATCACTCTATCTATTAAAACAAACCGCATCAAAATCCGTTGCGTAGTTTTAAAGATCTAAGCATACATAGGGATATAGGGACAGAGAAAGCGACTTTGTTTTATACTATGTAGTAAAGGCTAAACCCCAACAAACCTACATATTTACAAGTTCTAAGCGGTTTAAGTTTTTAATTTATTTTATTATACTAAGAAGAGAAATAAGAAAATGCACAATCTAGGTAGTTACCACGTCATTAATACACAAACCACAGTGAATCTGCTGCATTTTAATATTTGTAAAGACAAAAGATTAATTTCGCTGATAAGCAAAACTTTTTAATGAAAAATGGACCTTAAGTAATATAAAATTAAATATAAATTGCTCTGTCAAGCGTATGTGGCAGTGAAAGAACATAACACTTCGTCAGCCAATAATTTCATACATTTTACATCTGTCGTCTTTGGCACTCTATAACGTACTTTAACATGTACATAGTCTAAAGAAATGCAGTAAGTTAAGTTAGTTGAAGTCAAAAAGATTGATCAGGAACCACAGGTATGTTTTGAAAAATACTGTTGGATAGTTAATTTGTCAAGGAAATCTATAGGGCCTATAGCCATATGGAAGATATTCTATGGTTATGTGAGTCGACCAACCCGCACTCAGCTTAGTTGGAAAAACCCTGATTGCCCTTACTCAGGGAAAGCTGGAGCCTTTCGGTGGGAAATATTATTTTTTCTAATATATAAAATTCTCGTGTCACAGTTTTCGTTGCCATACTCCTCCGAAACGGCTTGACCGATTTTGATGAAATTTTGTGAGCATATTCAGTAGGTCTGAGAATCGGCCAACATCTATTTTTCATCCCGAAATTCCCACGGGAACGGTAACGGGAACTACTAGTATAATATAAATATTACGTGATGAGAATATTTAATTAAGCCTTCAATCCCGGTTTATGTTCTAATATCAGATAATGTGTCATAAAAATCTTGTAAAAACATCAACACGACGAAAAATATCTTGATTGTTCCTCCTCCTTTTCCGAACCTTTATCCCATATCTATTAGGGGTCGGTTTTCAGTTTTAACCAGATTTGGCGGAATGTCAGTATTTTACGTGAAGCGACTGCCATCAGACCTCCACAACCCAGAGGGCTATACGACATTTTTGGTTAAACCAAATGTTAGACTTCAGAGGGCTCTAACTACCCGTAACGATTGTCGATGATGTTGTACGACAACCGGGACCGACGGCTTTACGTGCCCTCCGAAGCACGGAAACGCTCATGAAATTAAAAGTCATTTTTAGTAATGACCCATCACAGTCATGACGGTGCGAGACGTTGCTTAACCGCGCAGATCACTAGTGATCCGCGGGTAGCACTGGGCCATGAGCGCTTCGTAATAATCTTGATTGTTGCAGACAAGAAAATTTTGTATTCACATGAATATCTTATCTGAATCCGACAACACAAACTTACCGTTCGGCCACGGTAATACTATCTATTACCGTGGATCGGCCTTATACGTTAAACTGTCTTACTAACCAACATTGACACTCTGTGGCGGTACTAACATCCATAGTAACGCCCATCATGCGTGCGCGACTGTATCGCGATCCGCGATCTTAGTGCGCACTGTACAGGTAGCGTCGGCAGAAAAAGATTAATAAAATTCTTTTAAATTGTAAGGTTATATCTATTGATTTTTTGGTTTTGACGAACACTTAAATAAAACTAAACGATTGTCGTGTTTATAGTTTTCATTTACTTACCTATATCATATCAAAGGGATTCGCTTTCGATTTCTGTATGAGGTAAAATTTGTAAATATTATGTGATTCACAAATATTTGTCTAACGAGCATTGAGTATTATGGCTTCCAATCAAAGGTAACTGGTTCGATCCCTGCTACGTACCAATGTGTTTACAATTTTCGAATTCATATGTACGTATATTCGGTGCTCTAAAGGTGAAGGAAATTTGCAGACACCTTAGAAGAAATTCTGAAGGTTGTGTGTGAAGTTGGCCAACCTGCACTTGGTCAGCGTGGAGCTAAGACCTAATCACCCTAATTCAGGGTAGGCTCGAGCCCCTCAGTGGGGACATTATATGAGCTGATAATGACTTATGCTTATCTCTGCGTGTGTCTATATTTTGCATGTGTGTACACATATGCACTCCTACGGCGCACAAACTTTATTTACTGTGCATAACTTTGCTATGATAATTTTTTTAGGAAATTATTTGATGATAGATTCACTTTCGAAGTCCATAAACTAAGTGCTACATTGAGGCCTTAACTGAATAAATTATATTTAAATTATACGAGTATATAAACGATACACATACGTTATACGGATACGGAGTAATTGTAATTTCTTTAAGAAAGAAAATCTTTATTCAATACACACGAAAAATTGTCAATTTAGTAGGTACATACATAGTATAAATAAAAAATATGAGAGAAATAAATAAAACAAATACATATGGGTAAAGAATTTAAGTATAAAACAAGAATAAATTAAAAAAATATTTTTAAAAACAAGCTTTTTTAGCTTTTATTGCATTGTCCTGGGGCTTACATAAGTATACCAAATTTCAGCTCAATCGGATAACCAAGTGAAGAAGTGGTCGAAAAATTGCTTGCAAAATTTGATTACAGACAACGGGACAGGTGAAACTAAATAAAAGCTTGTAAAATATGTAGGCTTTTTTTGTAGGCAGTCCGAATAAAACTCTATCTTTGAGTTCGATTTGAATCCTTACAACCTTATTTATCATTTTCTGTTTAACAACAATCTCAATTCGTTTCAAAATCAACTTTATTACAAAGTACAAAAGATTAATATTTATTAAATAATTAATATCCTAACTCCACCCCTAGTTAATCTACTTGATGTCTTTATTATTGTAATAAGAATACAAACAAACATATAGTATACTAGCTGTGCCCCGCGGTTATATCCAGTAGATCCAGTAGGAATTTTGGGATAAAACAGCCTTTGTCCTTCCCCGGACTATAATCTACACCTGTACCAAATTTCAAGTCAATCGGTTCAGCAGTTTAGCCGTGAAAAGGTAACAGACAGACAGAGTTACTTTCGCATTTAATAATATTATAATAGTAACAATTATATTACTGTATTAGCAGCGCCACGCGGTTATGCCCGTGTAAATCCCGACCCAGTGGGAATTTTGTGATAAAAATAATCCTATTATCTTATTCCTGGTTAGGAACATTTGCACCAAATTTCACATAAATCGGTCCAGCAATCATAATAACATAACATAATCATTCACTACATCATCTCATTATAGTAACTGACCCCTAACTAAGTTCGTAACTTGTATCTATCTAGGCTAGGGTATCAGAAACTACGCACACACTCATTCACATACAATAGATAACCAGTATAATGTAAAGGTAGATTCACATTCGACGTTCATAAGTGCTTCGTTGACCTTATGACTGACTAGCTATGCCTCGCGGTTTTACCCGCGTGGAACCTTATCCCGTGGGAATTTTGGGATAAAAAGCTCATATCCTATGTGTTATTCCTAGGTATGAGGAACATCTGTACCAAATTTCATTAAAATCTATTCAGTAGTTGCGTGAAAGAAGAACAAACATCCACACGTCTAAACATCCACACTCACAAACATTCGGCTTTATACATTTATTTATTTATTTTAGGAACATCAACAACATGTATATTGAGCATTGATAGGTTACAGAGGATATAGTAGAGAAAGTTCTGATACACATGTAGATTATAGATGTCCACAACATGTCCGTAACAATAAAAAGACAACTACGACAACAGTTTACAATAAAAAATTAAAAAATAAAATTAAGAGATAAAAAAAAACTTAAAGTAAAAAGACACAAAATAGGGTACATACATAAAAAAATACAAATTGGTCAGTGGTTATTACAAAGGTATCATTAGTAGGATAAATGATTTTTGACATCTGTCTTTGAATCTTTGAATATTAATTGTAAAATAATTAAAATGTCTTCATCGTACATTTCTTTAATTAAAAAAGTGTAAAAAGTATAGAAAAAAATGCTATTAATCTCCAGATGAGGAGGACATGGTACTCGGCGATGATTCCGTGGTGTTTATCGCCCATCCCTCCACCATCAACGTGTATGTATGGGAGAATTTCACGACTGGTATTCTTACCTGGAAACAACAGACTCATTATAATTATTATCATACCATTATCATCATTGTAGGTAACGTAAGGTTGCGGGTTCGATTCCCGTGCGTGGTGAATAATTGAGTGAACCACAAATGTTTGTCTCGGTCTGGGTGTGTGTGAATGAGTGTGTGCGTAGTTTCTGATACCCTAGATACAAGTTACGAACTTAGTTAGGGGTCAGTTACTATAATGAGATGATGTAGTGAATGATTATCTTGTGTTGTTATTGTATATGTTAGTTTCCGACTCACAGGACTATATAAGAGCCCCGGTCTTTTGGAAGGCTAGTATGGAGCCAAAGCCAACACAAGAAGCCTTTTGACATTTCTACTATCATAATTATCATTATCATGTTCGTGATCTGGACTTATGCCTCTACCAGGCTTAATCTCAAGATCACAATTTAGCTATCATTACAAAAAGTTTTTGCGCAGAATAACTGACATTCTGCCAAAACTGGTTAAAAAAAAACTGATGAAGATGATGTAAATCTGTACCTTGACTTCTGGTGAATCGAGACCCCACACCTTTGGATCTCCCAGTCTGTAAGGCATGCCGACCTTTATACACACTATGGTTGACATGTGGGCTGCGTATAACTGGAAACAAAGAGACATTTTGATAGGTGACTGAGATCTGGTAAAAAGTATGGGTAGGCATGCTAAGAAGTAAAAATACACAAATCTTCTTCTTTAGCCACTAATCTACCAATTTCTTGGCCTCCTTTAAACCCTTCTAAACTTTTCTGTTTTGGGCAGTGACAATCCAGTTGCCCGCCAAATCTTTTATATCGTCCTTTCATCTCATTTGCGGTCTCCCCCTGGGTCTTACGAATCCGTCAAATCATATCCAGTAGTATTCTATTTAATCTGGATCCACTGGATATGTGTCGAAGTTAACTAGCTTAAAAGCTCAAACCCACCGAAGTACACGCACACGCTACGCACAAAAAAGGACGTCATTGATACATTCGTGGCTGACTCGGCTATAGCTCAACGTAGCTGAGCTGCGTGGCCGTGGACCGTGGGCGTAGCGTGCGTGGCAGTGGGCTCGCGGCTTCAAGGTTAGGCAGTTTATTGAACAGCTAACTTAGCTATTTAAGCGACATATACATCCTAATTCCGAACGTACCTCCATATAATAGTTAAGATAGGTTACCCCCGAAGGTTTGACAACCAGAAACTCGTGATAGAACTGGAACATGTCCAGCGCTGCGTCTGCCCTGTCGAAGCAGCGCGGACCGGCCATCCACCAGTGGCCACTCCATTCGTGGAACATGTCGTGGATCCCGGCTCTTGGCATCATGTATCCTGGAAACCAAATCTGTGATAATAATTTTAAAAAACTTGTGCGATATGTAGGTATGTATGCAAATGATTGAAAATGTATATGTATACTAGCTGCGCCCCGCGGTTTCACACGCGTAGTTCCCGTTCCCGTTCCCGTAGGAATTTCGGGATGGAAAATAGATGTTGGCCGATTCTCAGACCTACTGAATATGCTCACAAAATTTCATGAGAATCGGTCAAGCCGTTTCGGAGGAGTATGGCAACGAAAACTGTGACACGAGAATTTTATATATTAGATATTTATATTAATACTTAGGTATCACTGAAAACCATTTTAATTAATCAAATAAAATCCTTACAAATATTTATAAATGCAAAATGAATTGTCTATGTGTAACACTTTCACTTTCACCACGATCAGAATCTGATGGAGTAGAGCTTCAGAAAGGAAGTATGCTACTTATCCTTAATTTTCTACAGCATAAGTTCCAGCGCGAGTTAAACAGCTGAGTGCGGCTAGTTATTTATTTTATATCTATTTTTTAGTATTTTTGGACTTACCAAACGGATCATCCTTAGAAAACGCTCCAAGTGCTCTACCAGTGATGGCAGCAGTGATCCAGGGTACGTATGGATATAGGATGATGTGCCTCTGGGGTGCGGGAGGCTGACGACCTCGCAAGGGATCCGGGCATGGAGAACCACCTGAAAAATTGACCATCAATTACGAAGAACTGGGGCTTCTTTAAATTTTGCAGTCTTTTTTTGCAACTAAAGATATTTCATAGCTATCTTTAACGGTCGTTCCCAACATTCGATCTTTCTATAATCTTGCTTGTCAACGGATATAGAACTTTGTATATCTATCGTTTTACCATCCCAATAACCATATCAGTGGAGAACACAATAATATTAAGACAAGACATACCAGACATACTAGACAGACATATCGTCGAGGTAATTTTAAATAAATGTGTATTGGTGAGTTAGCATTCTCGTCGAATACCTCATAGACTTTTCTTATGATGTCACATACCTAGAGACAGACCCACTATAGACCAATGTCCAGTTCGCTCGTGAACGACGCTCGGTGCTCCCGTATGGAAGCCACACCCCGTTGAGCACATTATCCTATTCTTGGGCAAATGCGTTCGGTTCTGAAAATATAAAATAGTGTTTTTAAAATTCTTTCGTGGGAATTTTGGGATAACTCATATGCCTTTCCCCGGACCACAAGCAACCCTGAACCAAATCTCAAGTCAATCGGTTTAGTAGTTAAGGTAACAGACAGACAGACCGACAAACAGAGCTACTTTCGCATAAATGTGTGCTTAATGTTATTATGTCATGTTCAGTTGTGTTGAGAAGTCAATCCAAATTCAATATGGCGGAATACAAAAGATGGCGTACTGTTTTTTTTTTAATAAAAGCAATGAGTAATGTGCACCTTATACTCGTGGTCATCAACCTAAAATAAAAACATTCTCCCAAAATCTGGTTATACCTATTTTTGGTTCCATGGGATAACTAAAAACCGATAAAATAAATATATGTATACGAATAAAATTAGATATGGGATAAAGGTTAGAAATATAGATAAAAAACTGGCTAAGATTTTTTCTGGTTTCATTGGTTAAACTAAAACAAACCCCAAAGTCATGGGATTAAGGTTCAAAATAATGATCATACCTCACCAGGTTGGTACAGGAAACACAGTTCTCGTGGCAATAGGTTAATTTTAAGAACCTCTTTCTCTTCCTCGAGTAGGTCTCTTGGTACATCTGCAAGATTGATAAATAACTCTTCATTGTACGGTCAGCATCGGTCAAAAGGTCAATCACTACATATGTAGATAAAACAAAATCTCTTCCCTAGTATGCTTACATCTTTAAAACTACGCAACGGATTTTGATGCGGTTTTCTTTAATAGAGTGATTCCAGAGGAAGGTTTTTAGTTTAATTTTATCCCCGCACTCTATCGGGAACGGGAACTATGAGGATAAAACCGCGGGGCGCTGCTAGTTAAAAATATTTCCTTACCACTAACAAAATCAATATGAAAAATATTTTCTTTAGAAAATTTCCCATTTTTTAGAGTCAAATAATCTTTGTATGGAAGACAGGCTGGTACCATATATCCTGAAAAATATAAAAGTAATTCAAACTTTAAGTGCAGTGATTTAGGGCCTATTTCACGACCTTCCAGTAACGTTACTCACCAAGTAAAGTTAGTTTTGTCTCTTTCTTACTTATGTCAAGTAACTTTGACCAAACGTGTGAGTACTCGGAACAGTACTTGAAGATATTTAAATAGCCCTTAGAGTTACAAATAAACCACTTTCTTAATAAAAAAAAACTGACCTCAAATTATATAACCCAGTGGAAAAAAAATAACAAATCATAACACCCAAAAATGAATTTGAATGTATTGTTTTTTTAAAGCAATGAAAAATTATAGACAACATCGCGATTCGATGCAATACAATACCATGATATGCCACTTCAAACCATGCCATGCTGTGGAAGACCGTACCGCCCGTACCCTCCCATGTCATGTCCTGCAATGCCATGCATTGCCACACCACACCCTGCCACGCCATGTCTTGCCATACTTCCATGCAATGCCACAAAACAACTACTTACTAGATCTAACAGGAGTAAGTAACTTCAGCAGTGCTATACTGTCCTTAGCCCCAAAATGCTTGTACTCGGGGTGTAACAGCACATCTGAGAGAGGTACTATAAGTGCTGCTGGCTGGCACTCAGCGCCATGGGCCAGCATCTCGATGGTGACACCGCACTCTTCTTCGTCGCGTTCGTATTCGCCAAATGCTACGTTTCCTCTGGAAGAAAGTTGGATGATTAATCAAATCCATCGGCCTAAGGCGTAATGCCTGGCCATCTAGGTGTTGTGGGTTCTATCGATTGTCTTTGTCCCAAACTATCTGCCATCATGAGGAGTAGACCAATTTGTTAGTTTGACACTACCCATTATCGTCAACCGACTTCAGACACAAGGATACTTATAGAGGTGTTGACAAGAATAAAAGTTCAATACATTTTTTTATCATAAATGTAAAAGTGAAATGGTCACAGTTGCCTCATGCATGTTGGTGATCTCAAACCTGAATCATTACACACATACAATCACACACACATTGCTTGACCCAGGACTTGAACTCAGAATCTTAATCTTACTCCTGAGTGATAAGCCCAGTAAAAAATAAGATCTTCTTCTTCTGTGCGTGTCGACTCATATTTTTGAGGACCAGAACTCGGCCATCGATATGGCACTATCAGTGGCCTTGTTAAGGTACTCGCGTGTGCAGGTGTAGGGACACGCACGGCAGGTTATTTGCCGTTGAGTCGTGGTGGAAGGATCGGATAAATTTGATAAAAATAATAGTACTTACAATGCATATCCTTCAGGTATTTGCGCGGCGTCTACTGCTGTCGACAAAACGAATTGTCTACTGATTAACGTCACACGGGGCACTCTGAAGTAATGTGGTGTACCATTTTTAACTGAAATATATAATTTGCAATATGTATGTATCATAGGGATACGTACGGTCAGATAAAAGGAACACCACCAAAGTGAGCTTTACCAGGTTTACCAAGGATACGTTTTATCTGATGCGGACTATACCACGGAAGTATGACTTATAGTTGTTTATATCGTCAGCTCAGCCTTCTTATCCTCATAGAAGAGCTAATTCTCTGGTGGAAACTCACCCACAAAATTCAAAATTCGAAATCATTATTCAAGTAGAGCTTCTTAAGCATTTATATGACAAGACACCTTAGTCGATACTCCTGATTCAGAGTAGGCTCTAGCTAGTTCCTCGGTGGGGAAATATAGGAGCTGATAACCTTCAAAATTCAGGTAAAGACAAGACACCCTTAGTCCTGATAGTTCTAATTATAATCATAATCATTTCAACTGACACCTAACTAAGCTCGAAGCTTGTATCTAGGGTATCAGAAACTACGCACACACTCATTCACACCAAACACCCAGACCGAGAAAAACATTTGTGGTTCACACAAATATTCACCCCGCACGGGAATCGAACCCGCAACGTCACGGATGGCAGTATGGCATGGTGACCACTCTGCCATCGAGGTCGTCAATATAATTCAAGGTAGGCTTGAGCCCCTCGGTGGGGACATATACGAGCTGATGATGATAATGTGACTTACTGTGTATATACTGCAGTGTGCCAAGCCAGGTGTAAATCATCTCATCAAGAGGGCCATCCTCAGGGTCCGCAGTGGGGTCTTCATGACAGTCTATGAACTGACATCTGGTGGGGGGTATGTCTAGGACAATAAAGTAAATATGACGCCCAAAAATCTTCAATGATAGGATTTTCTATTATTTATTAATGGCCTGGATAGCTCAATCAATGGTTTAAAGAAGTGCTACGTTCAGTATGGTGGTGGATTCACATTCTATCTAAGGAGAAATTTTTTAATCATTGATTCTAAAAGAAGGTTCAAAGAAAATAAAAAAAAACAAGTGAGGAATATCGTCGAAAAACTTAGATACGTAATTATTTAGCTTTTGCAAAGTTATGAAACAGTTTGCATGTTTATATGTGTTTACATAATTTTATTCTGTACAAGAGAACATGTATGAGTACACTAATAAAATAAAAAATAATCTATTTTTATCGACCTACGATGCTACAGATTTACATATATATACACCAATACCCCTAAGTATTTTGTTTAGTGGTAAAACACTTATAAGTACTTACTTTTCAAAATAACAATAAAAAGTAAAATTTTCAACATTTTAGTCCAACACTAAATAATGACTAAATCATATTCGATAGTATTCTGTTATTTGTTTGCCATTTTCCCCCAAATATTGATCAGTTTCACAATAATTTGGCAAAATATTTACTAAATATTTGAATACCAAATGCTATTTACTGTTTTCTAGACGTTTAGGTTAATAAACATTGTTAGTTATACAACAAGTTAGACGCACTAACTAAGTACGTCATTTTTAAAGATTTTTTGTTGCAAAAGTAGTTCTATACCAGTACTAGCTTTTGCCCGCGACTTCGTCTGCGTGGAATAATGACTTCCGGCAGAATTTAGGATTTTCTGTCTTTTCTCCCCATAAGGAGGAATTTCCAAAAATTCTTTCTTGGCGGTAGTCTACTCCCCCCAACAAACACACGTGCCAAATTTCAGCTCTCTACGACCAGTAGTTTCGGCTGTGCGATGTCTGTCAGTCAGTCAGTACCTCAGTAACGTGTATAGATTTCAAACTAAGTTTTGTTATTAATGTGTGTATGAATAAAAATATTCTTCTATTAAGTACTTTATTTTTTCATAAAAGGTGTTTAGCAATAAAACCTTAAGTATCTCCAGGCATCCAAAAACAATTGTTTTTAACACTTCTCTCGACGAATGTAGGTCAACTTACTACAAATCTTGTATATTATAATAAATATCATGCTCGTATTATTACACGATTCAGTAATAAATTAGCATAATAAAACAATTTTAGGTACACACGTCACCGCCTTATCTGTTGGCAGTTAAAATAGATATCTAGACTCAATTTAGGTCTAGGTACCGTGTTGCGTCATCGTAATGTATTCTAGATTATAACGGCATGCAATAGTACCTAAATATAGGTAATAATATAAGGTTTAAATGTACTATGACGTAATTTAACTACGAATTTTACAACGTCTAAGGCTAAGGGAAAGAGATATTTTTAAAGTATACTAGCTGCGCCCCGCGGTTTCACACGCGTAGTTCCCGTTCCCGTCCCCGTGGGAATTTCGGGATGAAAAATAGATGTTGGCCGATTCTCAGACCTACTGAATACGCTCACAAAATTTCATGAGAATCGGTCAAGCCGTTTCGGAGGAGTATGGCAACGAAAACTGTGACACGAGAATTTTATATATTAGAAGATTAGCTTACCTGGCAAACGCTGTTTTGCAATATTAATATTTACGATGATTCCTTATCATTTAGGGATAAAAAAAATAGGATACGTTACTTATTTACGACCTTCTTAAAATTACCAAATATACTAAAAAAACATGAAAATCGTTCAAGCAGTTTCAAAGGAGTTTTGTTTTGAAGATTTATAAATTTCTTAACCTCTTTTGTCTTATAATAAGTTTTTTCCGTATCAGTATTTTTTCTTAATTTAAAAAAAAATAGAGAAAACTCTTTTAGCCAACATTTATAAATGTGAGTGGCCAGTAAGTTTTCTTTTTATGCTTTCAAGAGGTTTTTTGAGGGCAGAACTGTTGTCTGTCTGCTGTTACCATAGACTACCTAGGATTGGTAGTCTATGGCTGTTACCGTTTCACGACTATACTACTGAACCGATTTACTTGAAATTCGGCACAGGGGTAGCTAGTCCAGGGAAGGACATAGGCATGTTTTATCCCGAAATTCCTACAGGTTCGGAAACTATGCAGGTAAAACCGCGGGGCACAGCTAGTTCTAACGTAAAGTATTGAATTACAATATGTGGTATGCGTCCGGAAATATATTATTACATATTACCTAAATACATTATTTATACAACACTAACCGAGCGGATACATAATCATTTATTACAATTTAAATTCAAAACATGGTGGCTGACCTACAATAAAATATATAATAATGATTTTAGTGTATTGAATATCAATAAGAAGTTTTATACATAGTCACAATATCCTACTACATAATAATTATAAATTTTAAAGTTTGTGAATTTGCATGGATGAATGGACGTTTGTTACTATTTCATGTAAAAACTACTACACCGATTTAGATTAAATTTGGTACAGATAAATAAATACTTAAAGTCATTGATTGATTATTGCAAAACAGTATTAATTTTAAACATAATACAATAGAACCTCGATAACTCAAACCTTGGTAACTTATAAACCTCTGTAACTTCAAAAAATAATACATTCCTTTCCCATCAGAGCTTAAAACCTCTATAACTTAAAATACGCAACCTCTATAACTTAAATAAGTAATCTCTGTATTGACTCTCAGTAACTTAAAGATTTTTTTCCAAAACCTCTAAGTATAACTTAAAATTGTTTGTGTGTCTGAGTGTGCAAAATACAAGGTTTCAGTATTTGTTGCTTGCACGTGTTCATTAGTAAAAAAAATTACGTAAACAATACTTACATATATTGTATGTGCACCGATTTAGATGAGAGGTACAGATGTTTCTTAAAGTGTTGATTAATTTTATTATCGTTAATTTTAAACAATTAAGTATAGGTACTTACATGTTTTTATTTTCGTTTTGTATTTCATACAGACTTTTATCTCATTTTTCACCAAACGGGTGGAATTTCTAAAGATTAGCTGTTAGCTTATTATTAGTTGAAACGCAAATCAAGGCACTAGCCCCAAATGGCCCCAATAGTTAGACGTCACCAACATGCATTAGAAAAGCGTGGTGATTGCATCTAAGTTAAGTCCTCTTTACTGCATCATTATAATCAGGATAAAAGACCAATACTTTTAAATAATTAATATCTACTGCAATCCTAATATGATCGAAATGACATACCAATACTTTAAGAATTAAAACAGACCTATTTTATACCCATTTCAATACCACGTATTAAATATTCATGTTGCTTAAGCTATGCAGACAGAGTCGCGTGCGCAAGCTAGTTATTACAGTTATCCGACTGTGCAGTAATAATGTGGTAATAATATATTACATTGTGTACGAGCAATGATCACATACATATTTATATATCACACTAATATTATAAATGCGAAAGTTTGTATGTTTGTTACTCTTTCACGCAAAAACTACTGTATCGATTTATATTAAATTTGGTACAGATGTTCCTTATAACTAGGAATAACACGCAGGATACTTTTTATCCTGAAATTCCCATGGGATTGAGATTCACGCGGGTAAAACCTCGGGGCACAGCTAGTATTTAATATGTAATGAATTATTTATTAGGAGTTGTTACATTTGAATTGTCTTTATATACCTATGCGGTATGATATTTGATACAGTCATCTACATTTGGAATTGGTACTTTGGGGTTTATCCGACTAGGGCAATGCAGAAGGAGAGTTATGATGTATTAGATTGACAGTTGACACTGACTAAATGATTTTTTATTTTGACTTTTTCACATGTATGTATTCCCTGCAGTTGGCTGTTCCCGTTAATGTGAGGGGGGCTGGGATTTTCCTGAGCTCTGGTAAAAAGGGCGAGCGTCGGGGAGGACGCTTGCCCTCGGTACCAGTAGTCGGGGACGTCTTCACTTCCAGAGAGGTCCTCTCAAGGAGGGGGGCGCCGCCTTTAGTGCGGGCCCGGCGTTAGAGTGCCGTAGTAGAAATCCCCCTCGGGATCCTACGGTACCCCAATGTAACACAGACGGAAGTCGCTGTGTTTTAGTGGGTAGGCCCAGCCCTTCTGGCTGGGAGAGCCCTACATGCCCCGTGGGTCCTCCCAACATCGGCTCACGGTGGTATGCAGTTCTATGCATTTTCACTGCGTTAAAAAAAAGGTATGTATTCCCTCATAACTTCACTGATAAAATAAATCAATCTATCTTCTATCTATACACTCTTATTTTGAAATTGCGATACCTTATCTCACAGCTAATGTAAACGACGGGTGACAATATAATAGTGAAGTTAGTTTTTTTCTTTTGCTTTTATTTAAAAAGTTATGATAAGTCAAAGATTTTCAAAATCCCGCCGAATTTTATTGTTATTCTACACCGAACGCTGCGATACACAGCTGAGCGCGGTCATCGACCCGAGCCGTCACAGAATACTTGATAGCTAGTGTGCCGTCTGGTAATACGACAATTAATTTGTATTTTTTAAAGATAAGTAATCGACTATCATTTTTGATATTTTTATTGGATATATGGATTCAGTTACTGCTACAGATATTCTGATTTTAATAAGTCCCATATTTTCAAAATAGGGGTGTATATATAAAACTCTTCCGTTACTGAGTGATGTACTGACTGACTGACAGACAACGCACAGCCGAAACTACTGGTCGTAGAGAGCTCAAATTTGGCACGTGTGTTTGTTGGGGGGAGGTGGCTACCACTAAGAGAGGATTTTTGGAAATTTCCCCTGTATGAGTAGAAAAGGGGGATAAATTGAAAACTACGCGGGTGATACCGCGGGGCGCTGCTAGAAAAATATAATCGACACAAAATAAATGAAAAAAATAAAATCGATCAAGAATAAAAAAAAACTAAAAATACATCCGAATCGAGAACCTCCTCCTTTTCAAAT
Organism: Timandra comae; assembly: GCA_958496195.1. Classification (NCBI taxonomy): domain Eukaryota; kingdom Metazoa; phylum Arthropoda; class Insecta; order Lepidoptera; family Geometridae; genus Timandra; species Timandra comae. Next base: position 1,056,796 of record OY292377.1, on the reverse strand, counting down.
CGGTTAAACCACGTGACTCTGCGTGGCAAGTTCCTTGAAAATAAATCATTCGTGCAAAAATTTGAAAAATCTGGTTTTAAATAAATCTACTTTTCTCATACGGGTATCAACATAGGTATTTAGATCAGTACTAAGTACTAACTCATTATCTAGGCTACAAATCATTGAACTAAACCTATTATAAAAGTACGTTTCATCTTTTTTTGCTCAGTATTTTTTTATTGCCACCAAAAATGGAGTTCCATTTTTTAATTTTGTTTTTTGGATTTTTTTGTGCGTTTGGTAAGTTTTTTAATTTAAAACATTATTTTTTATAATTTTATTGATACCTATCACTTTTAAAATAAATAAATTATGAAAACGTCATTTTTATTTGTAACATTTCGGGAATTGTATAGGGTAAGTTCGCCGGTTCGCGTCCATTTAGTGCAGTTGGCGAGTTCGACGGCGATTATAAAAATATCCCAGCACTCATTTCTATGTAGAAAAATATTTAACATGTTCGTTATATAGTCTATTGTAAGATTAACTTTTAGTTTTGTTAAATATATCTTTGGTTTTTTTGTTAAATAGAGAAATATCAGAAATAGCCGTTTTCGCCGGTTTGCGTCCAAAAAATCCAAATCGCGTCCACCTATGAACCGGTTTGCGTCCACTTGCTTAGTAAAGGAATAAAGGGTGATAATTATATGAATTCGTAAAGAATGATTATATTATAACAATTTCTTTAAGAATATAAATATTGAATAGATATTGATAGAAAATAGATAGATAGAAAATACTTTATTGCTCATAATACACACACAAAGAAACAGAAAATAGGAAAATATAACAACAAACGGTACATGGGCAAAGGCGGCCTTATCGCTAGGAGCGATCTCTTCCAGACAACCTTTGACAATGGGTATGGATAGAAGAATAGCGGGAGTGTGCCTAAGAATAGACTACATATATATTAATAAACCTAAATATATATACATCCAAGAATATATATATATAAAATACATACAGATATATATATTATATATATATATATATATATGTTAGCGCGCACGAAATTCATTTGAAAACTTCAACGGCTGTCGATGACTCACTTGTTTGTGCACGCCTATAAAAGAGGGCGCCCCACCGCCGGACGATTCATTCCACTGCGAGCGCTCGAGCAGTGAACATCTCCGAGCAACCATTATTATAAATTCAATAATTTTATTTATTCAATGTGTTATAATCTCTATAAAGTAAAATTGTATCAATCTATGAAGTGATTAATAAATCAAGTACGAACCGAATCGGCAATTTCAACCAGCTAACAACCCCGACTCTAACATATATATATATATATAAATAACATACAATACTAATGCTTATGCTACTTAAGGAAGTTGCAAGAGATGTTTATGAAGCTTCGACTTGAAGATGGCAAGCGACTGGGAATGGCGTATTTCCGGCGGCAGTTTGTTCCATAAATGGACAGATTTTAGTGTGAAGGACTCCTTATAATAGCCAGAACGAGTCAGCGGCATTCTGAGTAAGTTGTCAGACTTGGAACGCAGAGGGCGACTGTGATCTCCGAGGGACTGGAAACGTTCTTTTAGGTAAGAAGGAGTACGAGGGTCGTAGAGCACTTTGAAGAGGAGCAAGAGAGCATGTTCATCACGACGCAGTCTGATAGGGAGCCAACCCAACTTCCTCCTGAATTCAGACACATGATCGTACTTACGCAGGCCAAAGATGAATCGAATGCAGAGATTCTGCAGACGCTGGAGCTTATTGAGTAGGTCTTCATTGAGATCAATGAGACAGACGTCAGCGTAGTCGATGATAGATATTATTATTATTAAAAACATTATTATCACTACAATCACCACTTAAAAATATAATAAGATCTGTTCCACCTATCGGTCTAAGTAACTTTCTTGAGGCATACTGGTCACTAAAACTCTTCCTTCTTCCACCTTGTATCGTATTTCCATACTGTCCAATCATCATCATCAGCCTATGTTTGTCCACTTCTAGACATAGGCCTCTCCCAATGATTTCCAGTGGGGACGGTTAATTACAGCAAGCATGCATTGCAGGCAACCTTTACCAGGTTGTCTGTCCGTCGGGTAGGCGGTCTTCCTACACTGCGCTTCCAAGTACGTGGTCTCCATTGTTGGAGATCCTAGCTGCTCCATCGGCCGTCAGTTCTCCTTGCTACGTGCCCTGCCCATGTCACCGTAGGAGAACAAAGGTGGTCGCACCTTCGTTCTCCTGCGTATCACCTCGTTGCGGATACGATCACGCAGGGAAACGCCAAACATAGCCCTCTCCATTCCAAAACACACTGAGTAACTCTGAGATTAATGATTAGGCCATAGTAAGAGACCAAGTCTCAATTCTGTAGGTCACCGTCGGTAACACACGCTGGTTCGTCCTTAGGAACTGAGGTGTTTTGGACGAGAAGACGCTTCGTAATTTCCCGAACACTGCCCAGCCGAGCTAGATTCGACGATTGACCATTTTCTTGACTTACCTAATTAGACCGTTTGTGCTGGGTAGATATATTCGCCATCAACTTCAGAATAGAATTCGGCGCAACATGAACATTCGACATGATTTTCGTCTTTTGCATGTTTATTTTAAGGCCGATCTGATGAGAAACTCCGTCGAAGTCAGCGAGAATTTGTCCCAGAGCTTCAGGTCTTCCAGCACTTCTGCCATGACTTCGATGTCGTTGGCAAATAGATGGTGAAGGCGATGTTGATGCCAAGTTCTTTCTATTCCAGGAGCTCGATGGCATCTTCCAATACTGTCCAAATAGTCCCAGTCTCTTTACTCCATCTGGTCTGCGCCCACTGATTTTGTTCAATATTGTGGTCTAGGGAATAGTATACATATGTATCTTATCGATTTAATCTTCTCTCGAAATTAATTTAACACTTTCTTTAACTTGTCTTCTGTGTATGTACTTTTTCTTTCTTGTCTCCGAAGTACTCATCTTATTTAAGATGAGTTCTTCCTTGATGACTCGTCTTATTTACGATGAGTTCTTTGGAGACAAGAAGAGATATATATATATATATATTTCTATTTAGAAAAAAAAACGAAAGATATTACGCATTTCATTTAAAAAAATAATTATAAACACATAGTCTTCACAAAAAAATACAGTAATAATAATTAATTTTATATTGTAAAAACTTAAAATATAACAAAATAAATGAATATATGAATAATTAATACATTTTAAATTATAATTATATAGCAAGTCAATCGTATTTATTTAACGAAAATAGTGGACGCAATTTGGTTTACTATCATCACTTGTAGGTGTAGTTTGCGTCCATTGCGGACGCAAACTGGAAATTGTGTATATTCGATGTAGCAATTCGCGTCCACCTTATTTTATTCGTTAAATATGAAAAACATTAGCAAATTCATAAATAATATTATTCCTTTTTTCATTATTAAAGTCTAGAAACAGCTATGTATCCTAAAATTCACATAAAACTATTAAAAACTTACCATCGAACGCGCCGCTGCACACTACTTGTTTCCTAAAAATCCCGCAAAATCGCTCTACCTTGATGACCAGTCAGATTAAATATTTTTTTTTACGGGATTGGTTTGTCGCACGGACCTTTTATCCATGCGTGTGTGCTCCTTATACATTGAGGTATTAGCGGTAATGTCTATTCGTTTAATTGGTGTGTTAGTTTACTTATTTTTAAAGGGAGATCCATAAAGTGGACGCGAACCGGTACATGGACGCGAACCGGCGAACTTACCCTATAAGTTTAAAAAGACCTATTATTGGTCTATTATTGCAAATAATAAAATGAAATAAAATTAATAAATATTTTATTTTATTTAATTAATACAATTTAAATACATGAAATAAACATTTTCAATTAAAAGTAGACAAGAGTAAGCTAATTTGTAATTAGAAATACAATTACTTATAAAAAAAAATACAAATTTATAATTATTAATTATGCTATCCCAGAAAAAATATTAATCCAATAGAAAAAACCCCATCCAAATCAATTCAATACTTCTCAAGTAAATCGCAAACAAAAATATGTTCCAAACATTTAACCCATATTTTTCGAAGTTGGCTAATAAGAGACAAGGTTGGGATCGGTCGATAACCTCACAGCGATGACGTCATGAATTTATAAATATAGATGTCTATACATACACTGAGTGAAGGATAATTTCGACCACTTTTAATAAGTCAGGATGGCCGAGCGGTCTAAGGCGCTGCGTTCAGGTCGCAGTCCACTTCTGTGGGCGTGGGTTCGAATCCCACTTCTGACAAATAACTTTTTTATATTTTTTTTGTTTTTATTTTTAGTTTCAGCCGAACCAAATGCAACTAAAGATGATTTTGATTGGGAAAGAGTAGTGGGAGGTACTAAGGCTCCTAATGGATCTTTTCCTTATCAAGTAAGTAATTTCAAAAGTTAAAATTATTTTCATCTGTTGTTTTTTCTCTGTTATAATCTCATCTCTCATATCTCCGAATGTTTTCATTAAATAAAAACCGATTTTACAGAAAAAAATCACACAAAAAACGTTATTGAGAACTATCAAAAATCTAGCTAACTTTACAACAGTCGCTTATACTATGTAAAATTCTGATATGTTTCTTTGTTAAAGTTTCCAAAAAACAATATATTACTTAATATACTGTTTACGAATACCTAAATTACCTAACTTAGCTAGGTAGCTAGACTATGCGCAAACGCTGCGTAGTTGCTTATCCCTAGCTAGACAGACATAATTTAATGAAATTAGACGGGAGACAATACATACGATGAATCGGTACGTAGGAAGATTAATAACAAAACTCAATTCAGTAGTAAAATCTAGGCAGTATATTCTAGAAATTCAACAGTATTGTATTAATATTATATTATGTTGCTTGAATATGACATTATAATACTTTTACATTCACAAAATGAAATAAGTATTAACTTTTATCTAATAATAAATTAATCTAATACATATTCATCCACCAATAATAGGATTTTATATATGGAAATTGTGACAGATTACCTATTTTATATTTATTTGTTTCACAGGTATCACTGCGAATTTGGGGTGTGTACCATTTCTGTGGAGCTTCCATCGTCACTCCTCGAGTCATCCTGACTGCAGCTCATTGTGTTGACAGGTAAATATCTTACAATTTACATAGGTACGTTTTACACGCGAAATTACTGTACGTAGTAGTTTTTAATTAAAGTATCCTATGTGTTACTATTCGTAGTTGGAAGGAACATCTATATTCTACATCAAAACAAGTTGAAATAAGTCTAGTACCTAGTTAGTTTTTGGGCGTAAGAGCACTTAAATTCTCTCGACCATCCTTAAAAAACGATAAATTATATTATACTGATCCAATTAAAAAATCAGGTAAATATTTTTTTTATACAGTGATTGTGAACTTACATAAATAACTTAAATGGTAAAACTAAGAACCGACCCTAATAAAAATGATATAAAAGTTCGAAAGCCCTAGAAACCTTTACACAGATCTAATAGCAAATCCCACAACTGCATATATTAAAATTCGAATAGGCGCTTAATATATTCAAAGGGAATAATAATACGACATGGAGTGACATTTATGTAAATTGGATATGTAAAGCACATGGTATTGTATTGCACTAATTGAATTTAGGAATTAATTACTTGTGACTGAAATATTTATGTACTTTTATCAATAAAACTGTAAGAAAAATGTGTCTGCCTAGAGACTGATGCCCTAGCTAGATATAGATCATCTACCTACAATAAAAAAAAAAAAAAAAAAAAAAAAAAAAAAAAAAAAAAAAAAATACCTATAAAACAAAGTCGCTGTCCCTATGTATGCTTAAATCTTTAAAACTACGCAACGGATTTGATGCATGCATGTTTTTTTAATAGATAGACTGATTCAAGAGTAAGGTTTTTAGCATAATTTTATCCCCGCATTCTTACGGGAGCGGGGACTATGTGGGTGAAATTTAGGGCGCCGATATAGGTAGTAAGTGATTTACTACAAAAAGATGAAATAATTATGTTTTTTATGTCACAGATTACGCCCAATCTACTACAGAGCAGTTGTCGGTACAAATCAACTAAGTTCAGGCGGAACTTCATACAGGATCAGAAAATCTGTAATGCACGAGAACTACGACGGAGACATTATCAAAGATGATATAGCCATATTGTTCACGGAAGAAGAAATGAAGTTTTCGAGTGTAGTTGATGCTATAGAGCTGAATGATGAACCGGTGATGAAGGGAGAGGATTTGATACTTACTGGATGGGGCAGGACTTCTGTAAGTGATGTTTAATTATTTTGTGAATAAGTGAAATGTTTGTTAATTTAAAAAGATACTAACTGCTTTGAAGCCTATGAGGACCTAAATAGCACAGTATGTATAGTTTTAATACTGTGTATAAAATAGGATAGGTACTATAGAGTCACCAAGTTTTCTGTGGCAGCGGCCAAAATTGGAAGCTACTATGGTCGTTTTGATTCTAATGTCATTTGGATACATTTTCACTGAACTGACAAATCAAATCAAATCAAATCAAATCAAATCATTTATTAGTATTAACATGAGTAAGTTAGGTGGTACGTATACATTATTTAAGTAACAACATGTTAAGCCTGTTCGGCGTATACATAAAGTATAAAATTGAAATTTTTACATTAAAAAAACAAATTAAAGTGAAATATTAAAAACTTACAATAATAAAATAAAATAATTACAGAGACTTGCTCATTAACATTTAAACAAAATTACATAGTAAACAATAAGTACTAACTAGCAAAGTTTTTTACATATTTACCAAATTATTATGACTAATTTTAGGTAGGAACTTTGAATTATAAAATTTCACAAAAAAAAAAAAACTTGCAATAATAAAATAAAATAATTAATTACAGAGACTTGCTCATTAACATTTAAACAAAATTACATAGTAAACAATAAGTACTAACTAGCAAAGTTTTTTACATATTTACCAAATTATTATGACTAATTTTAGGTAGGAACTTTGAATTATAAAATTTCACAAAAAAATAAACTTGCAATAATAAAATAAAATAATTAATTACAGAGACTTGCTCATTAACATTTAAACAAAATTACATAGTAAACAATAAGTACTAACTAGCAAAGTTTTTACATATTTACCAAATTATTATGACTAATTTTAGGTAGGAACTTTGAATTATAAAATTCCACAACAAAATAAACTTGCAATAATAAAATAAAATAATTAATTACAGAGACTTGCTCATTAACATTTAAACAAAATTACATAGTAAACAATAAGTACTAACTAGCACAGTTTTTTACATATTTACCAAATTATTATGACTAATTTTAGGTAGGAACTTTGAATTATAAAATTTCACAACAAAATAAACTTGCAATAATAAAATAAAATAATTAATTACAGAGACTTGCTCATTAACATTTAAACAAAATTACATAGTAAACAATAAGTACTAACTAGCAAAGTTTTTTACATATTTACCAAATTATTATGACTAATTTTAGGTAGGAATTTTGAATTATAAAATTTCACAAAAAAAATAAACTTGCAATAATAAAATAAAATAATTAATTACAGAGACTTGCTCATTAACATTTAAACAAAATTACATAGTAAACAATAAGTACTAACTAGCAAAGTTTTTTACATATTTACCAAATTATTATGACTAATTTTAGGTAGGAACTTTGAATTATAAAATTTCACAAAAAAATAAACTTGCAATAATAAAATAAAATAATTAATTACAGAGACTTGCTCATTAACATTTAAACAAAATTACATAGTAAACAATAAGTATTAACTAGTAAAGTTTTTTACATATTTACCAAATTATTATGACTAATTTTAGGTAGGAACTTTGAATTATAAAATTTCACAAAAAAGATACGATTATAGCGACGACGCTGCCACCGGCACAGATAATGGTGACTCTATATGTTGAAAAAGTGTCCATTCAAACTTCAAAAAGCGACTAAAGATGGCGCCAGCATGTTATGCAATTTCAAAGATGGCGCCACGTTCACTTTGCTCGGTTGGGAGCTGCCACATTCATTCATACCACGTCATTACTAGCTACTAATATTGCTGGGATTTGAGTTATAATTTGCCAAAGATTTTATATGTTTATATTATTAAAATTAACTCTAATGTCTTTGTAGTTCTTCCACACTAAAAGGGCAAATAATAGAATTGTAGCGTAAAGTGAATACGCGTAAAGAAAAACATTTTTGGGACGATTGCTTTTAATACACTAACATCAAAAGAGAATCATATTTAATTTGTATATTCCAGTACCCAGGCAAGTTGCCAAACGACCTGATGATGCTGGAGCTGAAGTCCATCACATACGAGGAGTGCAAGGAGGCTCACACACACGAGGTGTTCAACACGCAGATCTGTGCTTACACCCGCGTCGGGGCGGGGGCTTGTCATGTGAGGATTACAATTTAGTTATTTGTTCAGATATATGGGAATGATGACGTCACCGATGAGAAGGGAGGGGGAGGAAGAGGGTGTAAAGTTCCTAACTCCTTGTAAAGGGGGGATCCTCCGACCAGACGGGTGTTGTTGTCTGGTGGGCAGCTGCCCGACGGTTGTAGTCGGGCTCTCGTATTATAAGGTCAATTGCTCTGCAAATTTCTCTTGCGCGATTCAGGACCCTTTAGTTTTAGTTCCTCAGTTGTGAGATAGATGTCGCTACATTATCTTTAGTATTTAGTGCCTATGGTGGCGTGTAGATGTCGCCACAGAAAGAAAAATATACAACCAAATTGATAAGCAGTTTATTGGCAGTTCTAAATAGCATCCCGTGAGAATTTTGGGGTCGACTTCTTAGTTTATCCCAATTTGGCTGAACATTGTTATTCTATTGAACGTCTGTCATCTCATCAGACTTCCACTACCCAGAATATTATATACTTATATCATTCAGTTTAACCAACTGTAAGAGTTTTCAAACTCTTAACTACTCGTAACGACTATCGATAATATTTCTCTTCTTTCTGCTATTAAGTACATCCGTCTTCCAATCCGTTCTTACTGGTTTAGTAAATTAAATGATTCATGATACATTCTGATTTTGCAGGGTGATTCCGGCGGTCCACTAGTAAGAGAAGGTCGTCAGATTGGCATCGTCTCGTGGGGTATTCCTTGTGCCAGAGGAAAACCAGACGTATACACTAAGGTAACGCCATTACAAGCACGTTAGTCTATTTGTTAATCTAATCCAGGTTATGGACCATAACGAATAGACTTATGGTCCATAACCATAACTTACGAAGCATAACTTATGGTCATTTACAAATCGGTCAAGAGATAAAAGTCGCTCACGATAGAATGTATGAATACTCTCAGAAAACTTACAAAACTATGAAGTCTCTTGAGAAAATTATTTATTTTCATATTAAGGTAGCTACTCAAAAACAGACAGTATGTTTTTGCTTTGAATATAAAATCGGCAAATCGCACTCAACTAAGATTGAAAGTTTGTCCACCGTGTCAAAATAAAATCCACTCTTGTACACGAAAATTGTAAGGAGTTAAATCTTTGTACAGCATGTTTTTTATGTAATTGCAGGTGGAAGCGTACATGCGTTGGATAGAGAAGACCCTCTACGATGATGACCAGGATCACGTCAGATTCCTGAAACGACACAACTACACGCAAGGAGAGACCAACAGACATTAATACTTATGTATATTTTAATCAGCTTTTGTCAAAATATTTCGAAATACTTTCTGGAACCATAACAGTTACCACCATATAGTCTATCAATTATCACCATATAGCCCTAGCAGATTTTTCCATAGCCAGATAACTTTTACTCGATGAATAAAATTGACGTTTGACAGTTTTGTATAAAATAATTGTCAAAATTTTAAAATTATTCCTGGAATAAAACTTTATGATAAGTAATATTTGGCGATGGAAAAAACAGCCCTTACTTATTCAAACAATAATTCGTCGTCATATGGCAGACTGATATATTTTATCTTTATCTAGCTAGGGTATCAGAAACTAGGCACACACTAACCGAACTAAACCAAATGTACTTATCACATAAACTATTTGCTAGGAAATATCGAACCTACAATATTTCAATAAACCACACAGATTTCTTACGGCTAAGTTAAGTTAAACTACGAATGGGTTGAATCAAATAAGCTTACACCAACCGCTATAAGCTGGATTCATAACCTGGACATTCAAATCTGATTCTCGCAGGATTAATGCCATACGCAATGATGATCACATCATATCCGAAACTAGGTAACTATACGAACTTGGTTTTGACACTACCACCGATCAACTAAAACAATCAATCATTCTATTATATTCATGTCATGTGGTATTATAGCAACTGACCCCTAACTAAACTTAGCTGTATGTAACTGAAACCACGCACACACTCATATACACACACACATACAGACCGAGACAAACGTCTGTTTTATAGGGCACGAACGTTTTGCGTCAACTTAATAGGCAAGCGATCGTGCGATAATAATACGAACACTCTCACACTCTTCTTCTTTTCCATACATTTGCAATAGCCCCAGCAGAACCGGGGACTGTCCTTGGATGCATTTTATAGTGTTATACAGGGATAGTCGCCGGATTGTGCATCGTTTACAAAAGATTTAAAATATCAAAGGGCTTCCGTGTGTTGGCTTTGGCCCCATACTAGCCTTCCAAAAGACCGGGACTCCTTAATGGTCACCATCGTACGATCATTTGCCAATTAGGACAACGCTTCTCGGACCAATAAAAATGTAACCGTTTACAGTAACGCCATCTCTATTTTGTTTCGCGAAACTTCTATAACAAAATGTTAAGATATTTTTAATGGACTACGAGTATACACACATACAAACTAATAAATGCACAACATATTACAAGGAGAAATAAAACAACAGATTTTAAAATTGATTGAAAAACTATAATTATTTAGTTAAAATTATTTCTTGATAACTAATATCACAGGACTTCACAGGAGTCAATTGTGAAGATCTTACTTCTAAAGGCATAAGGATTAATTTTCAATAACATTACATACAAACTTATGTTCTAAACTTCACTAGGCTTATTATAAAGTATCGATTATTAAAACAAAAATGGCATAAATAAAATAATTCAAAAATTATAATTGTGTTTTTGTACTCCTTTATAATTATTAAGTGAAAGCTGAACGCTTTCTATACCTATTTAAAACATTTTTTTTAAAATACAGAAAAATAATTATTTTTTCCTTTGTAATTATTAGCGTAAAATGGTAATTATTATAAATACAATATTGAACCTCCCAGAGATCGTTACAAAATTGACATCAAAATGCATTCAGTATTTTTTAACAATACTGCCTTTAACTTGATTGCAACCGACATAAAGCACATAGCTTTAAAACGATCAGTAGAAGTTAAATTTTTATCACAAAATGCACTTAAAAAGCCTCTTTAACAAAACCGCCTACATAAACATTTCAAAATTTCGAAATATAAGAGACCCATAAATTAAAACCATATCTATCCTTCTCTATCCTTACAACATTTCCAAAACATAAATAGAGACAACAAATAACAAAATCCTAATTCTGATCCACAGATAATCAAAAACTTCTAGAACATCTTCATTGAAAATATAATCGTATACACTAACGCCATCTCTGTTTTGGTTCGCGAAACTTTCGTAATCATTTTCAAAGTTTCTTCCGTAGATGCCGAACTTTATTAAATTTGCAGCATCTGTCAGTTTGACAGCTGTCTGCTGGATATTGCTGCTAGTTTCTGTGTGGAAGTGTAAGCTGTCAGCTGACAGTCCGTTTGCTAACACCACTGGGTATGGAGTCGATGTCTTGGTGAAATTAGCGTGGATTGATAATTTTTCGAACTTAACTGAGTTATCATTTATTGATCTGGAAAGAAATGAATATGGTAAATATTATGGTATTTAAAATCGCTATAAATTATGTTTCAATATTTTTACTTATCAAAAGTTTATTGTTAATATCATAAATAGAACTTACATACACAAACTGATCAAAGAAAAAATCAAGACAACTCTAGCTGTTATTAGTTCCAATAAATCCCACTAGGGGCGCTAGAGTTTTTGTACCAATGTTTTCATTTATGTTCTTATTTACTCTGCAAACTACATACCCATAATCACAGGTCCTCTTATAAAGCCCAGCACACGCGAACACCCCACAGTTCTGTTCACCGATGTACTGGTTACCGCCGTAATGGCGGACGCCGTTGAACACGCCTACACCGTAATGCGCTTCGCTTTTGGTATCTGAAATAATAAGAATTAGTTTAATGAGATACTAGTAATACCCTGTGGTTTAACCCGCGTTAGCTTCCATAAATTTGCTATCTAACACTGAAAGAAATTTTCAAATCGGACCAGTAGTTTCTGAGGTTAGCGCGTTCTAACAAACAAATTCTTCAGCTTAATAATATTAGTATAGATTTTAGGATTTTTGAACTGAAAGTTGAGTAAAAAGTCCAATGCTCATTACAGATATAATATTTGTGTAATTACAATGAATAGAAACTTCAAGTTAATTTTATTCTCTTGGTACTACTAACGCCATCTACATTTAAACCCCAACAAACAATCAAATCTTACCTTTCAAATTGCTCTTGATATAAAATTCGCAGCAGAATCCGTTATGGCACACTGTTTCCCTGTAACCGTGGACGCTTGCTTCGACATCTAAAGGTCTGATGATGTACAGGTTCAAGTCCTCGATTGGCGCCTTTGTGGAGCTGATGTCAGTGATAGGTGGGTTTGTGGTTTCTAGAAAGAAATGAATGAATAGTGTTAGTAATATAATATGTTTATGGCCATTGAAACGATAGAAGAAAATGGTACTTCCACTTACACTACGAGTATAATGGTAACTAATATTATAAATGCGAAAGTAACTCTGTCTGTCTGTTACCTTTTCACGGCCAAACTACTGAACCGATTGACTTGAAATTTGGTACAGAGGTAGCTTATGGTCCGGGAAAGGACATCAAATCCGCTGAGCAACGCAAGATCAAACAACATTGAAAACGAATTAGCATTACTATGTTAACTATTATGAATCACAGAGGTTTTATTTTTAGTTCTACAACAGTGATTGTTTTGATAAGTATCGTAAGATCATCGTTCGATCGTCATACGATGATAGAGTTGAGATAAGTCTATCTTCATGTACTTATTTGTTTGTTCGTTTACCAACTAGGTTTCTGCTTATTTCACGGGATCACGGGATTCTTAAGAAAAAGTCGATGAATAAATCTTGATTTTTGGGATGAAACATAGCCTATTTTTACTTTTGCTTTAGATTTTGTCCATTGCCGTTCAGCTGTTTAGCTATGATTTTTAAATTTACTCAGTTTTAATAGGTTAGTAAGTCATCAATTAAAAGGTGTTGATTTTACGATGCTATTTTATTTATTACAGCGCCATCTAGTGTTTGGTATACAAAATAATATGTATTGTTATTTAAAATTACGTGTTATAAATCTTACCATGTCCATCCTCCTGTAGCTCAGCAACGATAATCCCGTTATTATTGAGTCCTGCAGGATATATGCCGTGAGTTGTAATCACGTTGACTTTGTTGACGTGTGCCCAGCTTGAGAGGAACTGAGGACCTGGTGGTTGATAAAATAGTTATTGAAGATTATTTTCACACTTTTTACTAGCTTTGCTCTGGATTTTTATCGCCACAGGTACCGTTTTGAATTTGTGGGAGTTTTGGAAAATAAATCTCCTTTCTGTGGCCTTGATGATTTAAGTATGCCAAATTTTATGATAATCTGTTTAGTAGCAAAGACCCCATTAATGATAAACAAAGTCATTAATATAGTAAGTATAAAGTTCATTCAACCTATTTCATGACTCATATATGTAGTTTTGAATCAATTCTCATTCAATTTTACTCATTATTTATTGAGTTTGGACCTCTAAAGAAGCCTTTATCAAAGTGCTTACAAAAGAAGACAAGACAAATTAATTTCCAAACAACTAACCTCCATAAACCTTCAGATCCGTCGCCCAATGCCCAGTTACCACGAAGTTCTTCAGCCCTTCAAGATCACTCCTCAGAACTACATCTTCTTCCATCATCAGACCGAACTTGACTCCGAAGTCGGTCGTGAATGACGTCAGATCACGGGTAGGGGCAGTGCAATTTGCTACCTGGTTGATGGGTTTTCTGTAACTGCAATTAAGGTGTTGTTAGTGTACCGTCCATAAGTGTTTATGTTAATGAGCTGTCTAGGATTTGACTTCAAGTGCCAGATTATACACCCCTATTTTGAATTCGAGATACTTAATCACACAGCTAATGTAAACGACGGGTGACAATATAATAGTGAAGTTAGTTTTTTTCTTTTGCTTTTATTTAAAAAGTTATGATAAGTAAAAGTTTTTTAAAATCCCGCCGAATTTTATTGTTATTCTACACCGAACAACAGGCGAACGATGCGATACACAGCTGAGCGCGGTTATCGACCCGAGCCGTCACAGAATACTTGATAGCTAGTGTGCTGTCTGGTAATACGACATTTATTTGGTATTTTTTAAAGATAAGTAATCGACTATCATTTTTGATTTTTTTATTGGATATATGGATTCAGTTACTGCTACAGATATTCTGATTTAATAAGTCCCATCATTTCAAAATAGGGGTGTATATATAAGCTTCTCTTATCAGCGTGTGTGCTAATGCTCTTAAAAACGTCCTGGCTGAAACATCACACCATCATCAGTTCATATTATGTCTCTACTGCTAGAGTTTGCCAGCCTGAATAAGGGCGATATTTTCACCTGAACAAATCTGAATGAAAGAAATTTGCCGCAAGGAAATTTGGCTAAATGTGCGAAACTAAAAAACCTTTTTCGAAAACTTCTAATTTGCATTTTTAATTGAAATAAGTACAGGAATTTATGGCGAATGAAATTATTATACAATTAGTGTTGCTTGATGGAAACAGTGCCAATTTAATTTTTTGATTAGACATGTGTTTTAATCAGCCATGGATGCGCTTGAAAATTTGAGAAGGGCACTTTTTATTACAATTTTTTAACCTCAATTTATGCATGCAAATACATAAAACTACTTACTCAAAAAAAACATAAAGGCGTTTACTACAAAAAATAATATAACATGATCATTCACTACAATCATCTCATTATAGTAACTGACCCCTAATTAAGTTATTAGCTTGTTTCTAGGGTATCAGAAACTACGCACACACTCATTCACACACACACCCAGACCGAGACAAACATTTGTGGTTCACACAAATATTCAACCGCACGGGAATCGAACCCGCAACCTTACGGATGGCAGTCCGGCATGGTGACAACTCTGCCATCGAGGTTATCAAATAACTACTATTTACTAATTAAAATCTTGGAGGTATTCTATAAATAAAAATACTTACTCAGAGACAATAATTCCTTGTCTATCGAAGACCAGATTGCTGCGAATCAACTCCAACTTATTTTGACAACGAACTTTTTCTTTTAAATGAGCAACAATGTATGCGTTTGCTTCTTTGGCCGCTTTTGAAAGATTTTTGACAGTCTGCAATTAAGATTAACGCCATCTATTAATGCGATTCGTGAACTAAATTGGTGCTTCATATTAAATTTCTTGGTATATTTTCTAAATCTCCTGTAAAAAATAAAAATAAAATAATTTTCAATTTTCATATCACAGCCAAAAAAAAATGGCTTTAAAAATCGAACGGTCTAGGCAAGTCACACCAAAATGTCGTAAGTCAGAAAATATATATTTTTTTAATTACCTCATCATAGTTGTTTTCAGATCCTTTGATTTCAGGAAGCACTAGAATGTCTAGCTCCTGGAACAAAAAGAAAAATAATTTGAACATAATATAAAAAAAATGAAAATAATTTTATTGATCTCAAATGCAATGTTCGACAGTAGGAATATATCAAAGAAGCAGTACCATATCTTTCTGTGGTACTAGGTTTTAATTCCTGAAAAGGCAAAAAATCTGTTACATAATCCTATTTTTTATTAAACGTAAGAAACCAATTATTTATTGATATCTTTGATTTACACGAACACTACACATTGAAATAAAACACTTAAACGGATTTTTGTCGTGGTTGTATTTTGTTTTTCGTTTTCTGACGTTTCGGATTTTTTACAGAACCCGTGATCACAGAAGTCTTCTGTGATCCGTTTAAGTGTTTTATTTCAACCACTTATTTATTTATTGAATAGTAGTAGACATAATTTATTTTTCTTTTAACAAAGAGTTTCTTGGCAATGTTTTGCACCTTTTGTTTGTAACTTTTTTAACCTACTTATTATACTTATTTATACGAAGATGACTGTTTTCTTTATTTGGCAAACTTTACAGTAAGATAATTTCTTTGAAATATTGGACTTTTATAACAGTTTACAAACTAGACTTAGAATTGGAACCTTTTATCCCAAAAATCCCCTGGGATCGAAACAGAAGAATAAGCGTAAAACGGAGGCTCCGCTATTGAAGAAAATACATCTACAATAATAATATTATAAAGAGGAAAGATTTGTTTGTTTGTTTGTAACGAATAGGCTCCGAAACTACTGAACCGATTTCAAAAATTCTTTCACCATTAGAAAGCTATATTCACCCTGACTAACATAGGCTATATTTTATCCCTGTATTCCCACGGGAACGAGAACCGCAAGACGCCGCTGGTATGGGCATACAGCTTATTATTCAAGAAGATTTTTTTGTTTGTTTTATTATTGTATAACTTTAAAAAACATAATTATTTAAATTATTTAGTTTTAACATTACTATTTTGTCTTAGTATTCAATTTATTGTGTAACATTTAAGATTTTTTTAATGAACTATTTTTCTATTTACTTTAGTACTTTTTTTCATTTTGAAATTTCTAACTTAATTGTATTTTCTATTTGCGTGTGCCCTAACAGGGTCCACAATAACTTGTACTATCTTGTAATTGTGGTGAGCAATAAAAAATGAGTATTGAGCATAAAAGAGCAGAGATACATAAAAAAAAAACTAAAACAAAGATTTTTATTAGTTTTTCTTTCTTTGTGCGACAGACTAAATTATTACTCATTTCTTTTCCATATTTAAAGAAACACAAAGGACTGCTTATTTAACCTCAATTTTAATAATATACTCACTTTTCTTCCTGTTTCGTAAATAAACTCCGAAACATCGCTGGCATCGTGTATTGCCCCCGCCTTGTATGCAATCTGTGGAGTATAAATAAATGTAATATTGACATAACAAAAGAATTACCTTATTCTACAAGTACTTAGGTAGGTATATTGCGTTTGTGTGACAGTTGAACAAAGAAAAATATGAATAAATATTGTGTTATTGTCATAATAGTCCTATAAATAAACCACCTGTTTATGTATAGTGCTAGTACTTATAAAGAAATATATATTTTTGTTTTAAAATTGCGACTTCATATGCTTGCTATTTTTAGCTCTTGATAAGGCTATTTTTATTTCAGAACTAGCGGCCCGCCCCGGCTTCGCACGGGACCAATTTTCCTGTTGATTTTCCAAATTTTTTTACATAAGAACCATCTCCTGACAATAACAAACACAACAAAAAAAGAATTGGCCAAATTGGTCCAGGCGTTGTTGAGTTATGCGCTTACCAACACATTTTGCGATTCATTTTTATATTATAGAAGATAATATGAAGGAAAATAAAAGTCCGTTACAGGATTAAAATTAAAATCTATCTCCTTGTTACATTTTTTAAAGATTCTTTAGCTACAAAAAGGTAACATTTTCTATCTCAAAATTTAGATAAGCTGGCAATGAGCTAGGTTATTTTCTATGAAGAAAACATTGTCAAAACCATATTTCGATAATTATTGTAACAAACCTTGATATAGCTGTTGTATTAAAATGCATTATGTCTGGAAGATTACGCCAATGAAGTAAAAATGATGACAATTTATCAGCAATACGTAAAAAGTGCATTTAAAGGTCAAGAAAATTCGAGACATAATTTGTTTCTATGCACTTGCATGTTATCAATTTAATCTGACATATAAAGATAATGCATTGATGCAATTATTACTCTATAGCTAGCAAATACTCCGTGGTTTAGCGTGACGACCTCGATGGCAGAATGGTCACCATGCCGGACTGCCATCCGTAAGGTTGCGGGTCCGATTCCCGTGTGGGGTGAATATTTGTGTGAACCACAAATGTTTGTCTCGGTCTGGGTGTGTGTGAATGAGTGTGTGCGTAGTTTCTGATACCCTAGATACAAGTTTCGAACTTAGTCAGTTACTACCTAGGTAAAATGAGATGATGCAGTGAATGATTACGGTATGTTATGTTTTACCCGTCTGCTTTTACATCCTGTGGCATTTTTTAGATAAAAATTAGACTACTGTAACAACAGCTATCAGGCAATTACGTCAGAATAGGTGCAGTCTTTTCCAAGATTATGTTATTATGATTACGATTATAGCTAAAAACACATAATTCGCATATAGGTAACACAAGTTAAGCGGGCAGACAGACAACTTTGTTTAAGTCTAAATTGGCGTTCTTAAATCCTACGAATATCCTACTACCCTACTAATATTATAAATGCGAAAGTTTGTATGTTTGTTACTCTTTCACGCCAAAACTACTGTATCGATTTATATTTAATTTGGTACAGATGTTCCTTATAACTAGGAATAACACATAGAATACTTTTTATCCCGAAATTCTCATGGGATTCGGATTCACGCGGGTAAATACGCCGGGCGCAGCTAGTAAAATATAAAAAAGACATTATTTTAACATTACAGACAAATACACACTTAAATTAATTCTATAGATATTTATCTATTATGTATATTCTTTTGAAATTAAAGGGTAGTTATTTCCTTAACAAATCTACCTGGAATTTTTCTTAGTCACTCAAAAATAAATTCTAAAGGTAAGCTTTTAAGACTCATATTTCAAAAGCTCTTTTTTTTAAGAATTCCTAATATTATGGTGTACGTGACAAACCATACGTAGTAAGTCAATTGTCAGCTGTTTATGTTAATTTGGGACGAAGGGATCTCCTGTCCTTCAATAGAAAGTGAAAGAGACAACACGACGTTGGAAAGAGAGAGAATAATAACACGCGAGACTTGCATGATCGGTCAATCCCCTTGTGATAAAAGAATGTTTATTTTCGTTACTAACTATGGAATATTCTGTGGAGTTTTCTGTGTTTTCGTATTTATTTAGAGACAAATAAATATTTTACTTAATATTTAAACAGACTATACTAATATTATATAGCTGAAGAGTTTGTTTGTTTGATTGAACGCGATAATCGCAGAAACGATGATTCGAATAGAAAAAAAAGTGAATAATGACTCGGAAGGAAAAATATGTGTTGGATAGCCCATTTGTTGACATGTCTAAAAATAAATGAGTACATAAGGGTGATTATTTTATTAAATATCATGAAACAACCTATAGGATCGGAGCTAAAGCAAGTAAAACCAGGGGCCCAGCTAGTCCTAACTAATCCTAACTAATATGTATCATAAATGCGAAAGTAACTCTGTCTGTCTGTCTGTTACCTACTCACACCTAAACTACTAAACCGATTGACTTGAAATTTGTTACAGGGGTAGCTTATGGTCCGGGAAAGAACATAGAATACTTTTTATCCTGAAATTCCCACGGGAACGGGAACTACGCGGGTGAAACCGGACACAGCTAGTCACTTATAATTGTCAAATTAGTAAATCTAAATTGACTATCAATTCAGAACATGTCCTTTACTGAGAACTAAATACTGAGAGGTTATCTGGTTTTCGTGATTGTATTGACAAAATACCTAATAGGTATACCTACTGTACAAATATTTATGGAGAGCAAATATGATTTTTGCTTTTAGATAATTTGGGAGTTAATCATTATTATTTTATTATAATTAGCTAGGTACATATAAAGTAGCTTTTATTGATTGATGTCAAATGTTTATTACATTTTTGAACTTTTATCTGTTCCGGACATTTGATGTTATATTATTTTTAATTCTTAGAAAATGTATTTAATTTTGATTTTATTTAAAATCAAAATTAACTTATTTAAGTATTTTATTTATTTAAAGCTTCTCGATTATAAAAACAACTTTTAGATTGTTTTAACTAAAATTTAATTCTAAAATGCTTGTTACCCTCAATTTTAATTATTAAATAAGTACCTATAGGTATCTTACTGAACCTTCAATCGCTAATATGTACGATGTAAGCAAATAAATACCATGAAAAAAATAATCTGTTAACTAATGTATTTTAATTTCTAAGTCAGACTTGAAAATACTTGAAAAAAATACTAAAAAAAAAACCGACAAAAAAAACTAAGAATCACTAAATAAAAAAAACAATGTACTCACCACACTAAAATTCACACACAAACACAAAAATATAACAATTAAAGACTTCATATTTTTCACTGAATTTATTTTACTTAAAATATTTAATTTTTGAGGTACACGCGTGTACGCGGGGGCTAGCGACACACAAATGTGCTTGACTGAGCGCAGAGCGACGCTTCTCATTTGTTTTGAAAAAAATATCTTTTGATGCAAAACCATCGTACTGTGTTGTTGATAGCGATTTGATAATATTGTTAATACAATAATTTTAAATGATATTGCTGGTTTTGTATGGACAATATTTTATTATTTGATTAAGCCAGCAATGGTTTAGTAAAGGTGTAATTTTCTCGTTAATTTTTCATTTTTTCACACGAGCCTTGTCCAGAGTCCATACTATCACGTAACGTACTCAACAAAAAAATAAATAAATTATGTAACCCTAAGACTACAGACATTGCCCCGTGGTTTTACTCAAGTAAATACTCGTAATAATTGGTGAAAACGTATGTTACAGGTATTCCTAAAGATTAGGATCATCCTTCATCAGTAAAAAAAACATCTAAATCGGTTCTGTTCCGTCAGTATCCTAACTTCAAATATCCACTCAAAAGATCCGATTATAGTCTTAGAAGACTGAAGGCGGATACAAAGCCGCTCGTTTCATGTTGCCCCCTTGTTGCGACTCGAGCGACTTGTTTGGGGGGCCCAGTTATAGAGCTGGCAAGTCTCCATCCGCCACTTCGTACATGTTTATAGCATTGTATCGGCGGGTGTCATAGTCCCAATAGTTCCCCAATATCCAGTCCATTAAACATCCCATTCTCATAACCCTGTCGTAGTTTTCCATATATTTGCAATAGCCCCAGCAGAACCGGGGACTCTCCTTGGATGCATTTTATAGTGTTATACAGGGATAGTCGCCGGATTGTGCATCCTTTACACAAGATTAAATATGTCAAAGGGCTTCCGGGTGTCGACTTTTCGAAAAGAAATACAATAAAAAAAAACCGTTCTGTTGTTTTTATGTGAAAGGGTAACGAATAATCATACGAAGTTTAAATGGGGTCACTAGTATTTACGGGAAAGAGCAACATCCATCTACCTATAAGTACTTACATCTACGTATTGAAACTTTTCCGTTACAATATCAGTGGAAATTAGTAAATACGGTGACTTCATCAATACAAGACTCAGACTGAACTACTGAACTGTTTTTTAACCTTGAAAAATGTTTTTTGAACCTTGCAAGTTCATTAAATGGATACAAAATCAATAAAACATACATTACGTGCGTGAATGAATATGAATACCACATGATAAATGATAATACAACGTCACATTTTTATCAATTCGACTTTGGAAAGGTCGCCTCATCAATAAGTCTTTAAAATTAAAAATAGGAGCCACGAGCCAATCACTCTATAATACTTATTATCTAAGTAATATCCTATGTTTATCAATACGTGTAACAGAGGATTTCGCGTTACTATGCACTGGTTTCTTTCTTTTCCGAACCTTTATCCCATGTCTATTGTCAGTATTTTACGTGAAGCGACTGCCATCAGACCTTCACAACCCAGAGCTATACGACATTCTTGGTTAAACTGAATGTTAGACTTTTGAGGGCTCTATCTACCCGTAACGACTGTCGAAGATTTTAGTACGACAACCGGGACCGACGGCTTTACGTGCCCTCCAAAGCACGGAATGGTTTGCAGATAAATTAATTACGTATGTACTTACATATCCCTTACCGAGAGTCGTTAGTGCAAATTAGCAAAAATCTTCGATCAACATTTTAAGAGGCTTTCGCTCGACGGTTGGATCAAGGGGCAGATACAGAAGGCAGTGGTTATGAACACGGCGCGTATCGTGAGGAGGTTCCTGTCTCTGCAGCCCTAACCGCCGGTAGTTTGGGCTCTGCCCCGCTACTGGCGGCCTTCTATTTTTTAAGTTTTTATTGTATATATTACCTGTAGCTTAAATTTTCATGCAAATAGAATGAATAAGATGTAAGTACGTATAGACGTATATTATAAGGAACTAGCTGTGACATTGCTTAAAACTTTTAGACAGTTTAGCAATAGTCTGCACTACCCATGCTTCGCGGTTTTACCCACGTAAATCCCAATCCCGTGGTAATTTTGGGATAAAAAGTATCCTATGTGTTATTCCTAGTTATAAGGAACATCTGTACCAATACCAAATTTTATCTAAATCGATTCTGTAATTTTTGCATGAAAGAGTAACAAACATTCACGTAGATTCCAGACATCCATCCATACATCCATTTTTCCAAATTTTCGCATTTATAATATCAACTAGCAACGCCCCGCGGTTTCACCCGCGTATTTCCCGTTCCCGTGGGAATTTCGGGATTAAAAGTATCCTATGTTCTTTCCCGGACCATAAGCTACCCCTGTACCAAATTTAAAGTCAATCGGTTCAGTAGTTTAGCCGAAAAAAGGTAACAGACAGACAGACAGACAGACAGAGTTATTAGTTAGGGCTAGTTAGGATTAGGATTAGGATAAGAAGTAAGGTAATAATCTCCGCATTTTTCAACGGAAGAAACATAAAATAAAATAAATGCCAATATCCCAATAGATCAATTAGATCCATTATTACCTATTAAATTGTAATAATGTATCATTATCAGTTTAATAAGTATTTCGTTTTCCATTTTCGGGCTAACTATTTATTATACGGATTATATCTATATATTATGTATTTTTCTACTATCAATCCACTACTTTCCCACATGTTTATCATGCACAAAAACCGTGATAATACGAAAAATAAAAATTATCTATTACACACGTATATCTATATTATCTTTATTTAAAAACACCTGCATATAATCTTGTTGTGTCTGTTTGATTCTAAAGTTTTTATAATGTAATCTTAAAAAAAAAATGTCTATGTATGTTGTTAAACGGTTGTTGACCATTGACCATTATGATCGACCATTAGGCAATCTCGTGAAAAAATAACATAACATAATCATTCACTACATCATCTCATTACAGTACTGACCTTTATCTAGGTTCGAAATTTGTATCAGAAACTACGCACACACTCATTCACACACACACCCAGACCGAGACACTGATAACTATACACCCCGCACGGGATCGAACCCGCAACCTTACGCATGGCAGTCCAGCACTCTGCCATCGAGGTCGTCTGAAACAAAATATCTTGTATCTTGTCTGTGTTGTTAACCATTGCCCATTAGGTAATCTCGTGAAAAAGTCAATATAAAATCGTTCAGTAAGATCCCTCAGTCGACATTTTGGAATAAAAAGTATCCTATGAGTATAACTAGGTAATTAAAAGTATCCTATATAACCAAGATATTTCATCATCATCAGCCTATGCTAGTCCATTGCTGGACATAGGCCTCTCCCAATGATTTCCAGCGGGGACGGTTAATTGCGGCCTGCATCCAGCGGTTTCCGACAACCTTTACCAGGTCGTCCGTCCATCGGGCAGGCGGTCGTCCCACTCCGCGCTTCCCAGTATGTGGTCTCCGTTGGAGAACCTTGCTGCCTCATCGGCCTAACACTAAAATAAACAAAAACTTCTACACTTGATTATTTTAATTTATTAGTGTCTGGAATTTTGACGTATTAGGCAGTTTTTTTTAGAAATATTAGTATGAATGACTAATTCATATTTCTTTCGATTTACAACTAATCGGCATAATCTGAGTACCATTAATTATAGATAAAATATATGATACGAGCCGTGTGAAAAGTCACGCGCGCATCACAAATCCCGACTGGGATTATGACGATTTTTATTGCACAGATTATAATAATTACAAAGAAAGAATACTCTGTACATTTATAAACATAACTTAATACCATTTCTTATGTGATCTAGAGTGACAATGTAATGACAAGCGAGGAGGCTCATTAGCTCATTACAGACACAGTGTACAACACTGTACTGCGCTCATCACCCCGAGACATCAGTCGGTGAGTCTCCCATTACAGACACAGTGTACAACACTGTACTGCGCTCATCACCCCGAGACATCAGTTGGTGAGTCTCCCATTACAGACACAGTGTACAACACTGTACTGCGCTCATCATCCCGAGACATCAGTTGGTGAGTCTCCCATTACAGATACAGACACAGTGTACAACACTGTACTGCGCTCATCACTCCAAGACATCAGTCGGTGAGTCTCCCATTACAGACACAGTGTACAACACTGTACTGCGCTCATCACCCCGAGACATCAGTCGGTGAGTCTCCCATTACAGACACAGTGTACAACACTGTACTGCGCTCATCACTCCAAGACATCAGTCGGTGAGTCTCCCATTACAGACACAGTGTACAACACTGTACTGCGCTCATCACTCCAAGACATCAGTCGGTGAGTCTCCCATTACAGACACAGTGTACAACACTGTACTGCGCTCATCACTCCAAGACATCAGTTGGTGAGTCTCCCATTACAGACACAGTGTACAACACTGTACTGCGCTCATCACTCCAAGACATCAGTCGGTGAGTCTCCCATTACAGACACAGTGTACCAACACTGTATTGCGCTCATCACCCCGAGACATTCCTTCTACCTGGAAATCTTGGAAAATATACAGGGTTATTGGTTAAGTCGACCTATTCCCGTCAAGGGCGTGTAGTTTACATTGTTTCCGACTGATTTCACCATGAAACACCCTACCCTAAACCTAACCGTTTAAGAGATATTTCAATTTATTTGTTTTTATAAAAATCACCGGATCTTCGGCTATAAGCTTGGATATTTTCAAATGCGCATGTCTTATTATTACTATTACTTGATTTTTACGTTCATAATAAGGTGCTTTGTGACCCCAATAACCAATATTGTACCTAAAATAAATAAATAAGTAGTTGTAGACGATTAAAACTTTTAAAAAATAATAACAATCAGAAAGTTTATTTTTCTTTCAAGGATATCTAGAAAAAAACATATGGCACCTGTTTGGCAGATGTGCTTAAAAATATCTACGTTTCATCGGCTATCCAACGAGCTATAACAACTTAGGGTTTTATCGAAATTTTGTACAAAACATGTAGTTTTATAGGCTACCGGGGAGGTTAAATAAAACAATAGGTCAGCATACAGAACAAGATACTAAACTTATTAAACTTTTAAGTACTACACACACCATTTTTGAGTCTAAATTTCATGTTCGACTTGTCGGCCCCTGCATTGGACACACCTTCGCATTATTTTGCGAAGACCAGTTTTCACTACACCAGTAGTTAATTTTGTTCTTATTTCATTGGCCGCATTAATGATTCAGTCTCTCAGTACTTCAATTGATGAAATTGGGTTGGGCTCACTGTACATGAGACTCTTTATGTACCCCCACGCATAAAAATCCATGGGGGTTAAGTCCGGACTTCTGGCTGGCCAGGGTATAGGCCCACTTCGTCAAATCCATTTGTTTGGATAAAACTTCTCCTGAAATAGGAAGGGCAGACATCATGCTGAAACCACATGTCTTGAATAAGATTAAGTGGCAAATCATCAAATAGGTCATTTAAGTCTTCTCGCAGGAAAATTTCATAGTTTTTCCCATTTAAATTGTCGGGGAGAAAGTAAGGCCCAATTGAATGACTGGAAATAATGCCCATCCACACATTCAGGCAAATCGATTGGACGAAGTGGGCCCATATCCTGGTCAGCCAGAAGTCCGGACTTAACCCCCATGGATTTTTATGCGTGGGGGTACATAAAGAGTCTCATGTACAGTGAGCCCAACCCAATTTCATCAATTGAAGTACTGAGAGACTGAATCATTAATGCGGCCAATGAAATAAGAACAAAATTAACTACTGGTGTAGTGAAAACTGGTCTTCGCAAAATAATGCGAAGGTGTGTGCAATGCAGGGGCCGACAAGTCGAACATGAAATTTAGACTCAAAAATGGTGTGTGTAGTACTTAAAAGTTTAATAAGTTTAGTATTTTGTTCTGTATGCTGACCTATTGTTTTATTTAACCTCCCCGGTAGCCTATAAAACTACATGTTTTGTACAAAATTTCGATAAAACCCTAGGTTGTTATAGCTCGTTGGATAGCCGATGAAACGTAGATATTTTTAAGCACATCTGCCAAACAGGTGCCATATGTTTTTTTCTAGATATCCTTGAAAGAAAAATAAACTTTCTGATTGTTATTATTTTTTAAAAGTTTTAATCGTCTACAACTACTTATTTATTTATTTTAGGTACAATATTGGTTATTGGGGTCACAAAGCACCTTATTATGAACGTAAAAATCAAGTAATAGTAATAATAAGACATGCGCATTTGAAAATATCCAAGCTTATAGCCGAAGATCCGGTGATTTTTATAAAAACAAATAAATTGAAATATCTCTTAAACGGTTAGGTTTAGGGTAGGGTGTTTCATGGTGAAATCAGTCGGAAACAATGTAAACTACACGCCCTTGACGGGAATAGGTCGACTTAACCAATAACCCTGTATATTTTTCAACACACTTGCTCATAAAGGGGCTCTTATTTGTGCAAAAACTTTTGAATAATGACACGTTTTATTCACAAGTGAGTTATAGATTGTTTTTTTAAATTGCTTTCATTTAAAAAAAGTTTCGATACCAAAGAAATTGTGTCCATACATTTTAAAAACATACTTCAACTATGTTTCCTTACTTTTGGTAGGTCTATGGTCGATTCCATTCATTCATTCATTCGATTTTTTTTTAATAAGTATATTCTTTTTCAACACACTTGCTCATAAGGGGGCTCTTATTTGTGCAAAAACAGTTGATTAATGACACGTTTTATTCACTAGTGAGTTATAGATTGTTTTTTAAATTGCTTTGTTTTAAAAAAAGTTTCGACACCTAAAAAATGGTATCCATACATTTTAAAAACAAACATTGCCTTACTTTTGGTAGGTCTATGGTCGATTCCATTCATTCATTCATTCGATTTTTTTTTAATAAGTATATTCTTTTAGTCTTTGGCGATCACCATTGTTGTGTTGGATGCGCGCGAATAGAAAAACTGTTTATTTATTAGCGAAAAATGATAATTTCTTCGCAAATGTGTTGAAAAACGTTGTATGGTACACGCGAGTATTGATGATTACTATCCTCGGCTATCTTCAGACCCTCGCCTGGCGGCTCGGGCCTCAATAGCGCCTCGGAAGTAATCACCAACTTACCTCGCTTGTACCATAAATAACTATTAGTCTTTGGCCGATCACCATTGTTGTGTTGGATGCGCGCGAATAGAAAAACTGTTTATTTATTAGCGAAAACTGATAATTTCTTCGCAAATGTGTTGAAAAACGTTGTATGGTACACGCGTGTATTGATGATCACTATCCTCGGCTATCTTCAGACCCTCGCCCGACGGCTCGGGCCTCAATAGCGCCTCGGAAGTAATCACCAACTTACCTCGCTTGTACCATAAATAACTATTATGTATAGTAAATCTATTCACCACATTAATGCGTGTCGGTGATCTCAAACCTGAGCTATTTTGGACAAATATCTAAAATATCACTTCGCACATGCCCAATAATTAAAAGTAAGTATTTACTTTTGGATTAAACTCTTACTTCCGACAGGAATCGAATTTATATCCAGTAAATATACAACCAAAACCACGGACTGCAGTCGTAAAGATATAAATTAGAACAATGCATGTAGTAGATGCATATCGTGAACTTAATTACTTATTACAAGTAGAACTATTTTGTTTAAACCTTATCATATAAATTAAAAACCTATTTACCCAATTAATCAAAAATATATTAGTCGAAAAATATAGGTCGAACTAGGTACAATATATAATTTTCACCAAAAAAACTTGTAGGCTTGTAGTCACTTGACTGGTAGCGTCAGACACTTACTAATTGGTGTCAGACATTTGACTCGCAGTGTCAGACTCTTGACTCGTTGTATCAGACTCTTTGTTACCAGAGTTACCAGAGTTACCCCAACCGGGTCCCGAGTTTCCCCACCCGGGCCCGAGATATCCCACCCAGGTTCCGTATTACCCCACCCGGTTTCTGAATAACCCCATCCGGGTTCCGATTTACCCTACCCGGGTCCGGAGTTACCCCACCCGGGTCCGGAGTTACCTTACCCGGCTCCTGAGTTACCCCACCCGGTTCCCGAGTTACCCCACCCGGGTCTCGAGTTTCCCCACCCGGGCCCAAGATTCCCACCTATGTTCTAAATTACCCCACCCGGTTCCTGAATTACCCCAACCGGGATCCGAGTTACCCCACCCGGGTTCCGAGTTACCTCACCCGGGTTCCGAGTTCCCCGACTCGGGTTCCGATTTATCCCACCCGGGTCCGGAGTTACCCCATCCGGGATCCGAGTTTCCCCACTAGGGCCCGAGATACCCCACCCGGGTTCCGAATTACCCCACCCGGTTCCTGAATTACCCCAACTGGGTCCCGAGTTACCCCACCCGGGTCCTGAGTTACCACAACCAGGTCACAAGTTACCCCAACCGGGTCCAGAATTACCCCAACCGGGTCCGGAGTTACCCCACCCGGGTCCGGAGTTACCCCACCCGGGTCTTGAGTTACCCCACCCGGGTCCGAGATACCCCAACCGGGTTCCGAATTACCTCACCCGGTTCCTGAATTACCCCACCCGGGTTCTTCACTACTCCACCCGGGTCCCCAGTTACCCCACCCGGGACCCGAGTTACCCCACCCGGGTCCCGAGTTTCTCCACCCGGGCCCGAGTTACCCCACCCGGTTCCTGAATTACCCCAACCGAGTCCCGAGTTACCCCACCCGGGTCCCGAGTTACCCCACCCGGGACCCGAGTTTCCCCACCCGGGCTCGAGTAACCCCACCCGTGTTCCGAGTTTCCCCACCGGGGCCCAAGATTCCCACCGATTTTCTAAATTACCCCACCCGTTTCCTGAATTACCCCAACCGGGATCCGAGTTACCCCACCCAGGTTCCGAGTTTCCCCACCCGGGCCCGAGATATCCCACCCGGGTTCCGAATTACCCCACCCGGTTCCTGAATTACCCCAACCGGGTCCCGAGTTACCCCACCTGGGTCCCGAGTTACCCCCCCAGGTCACGAGTTACCCCACCCGGGTCAGGAGTTACCCCACCCGGGTACCGAGTTACCACACCCGGATCCCGAGTTACCCAACCTGGCTTCCGATTTATCCCAACCGGGTCCAGAATTAACCCACCCGGGCCCGACTTACCCCACCCGTGTTCCGAATCACCCCATCCGGGTACCGAGTTACTCCTCCCGGGTTCCGAGTTTCCCCACCCGGGCCCGAGATACCTCACCCGGGTCCCGAGTTACCCCACCCAGGTTTCGAGTTACCCCACCCGGGTTCTTCACTACCCCATCCGGGTCCCGGTTTGACCCACCCGGGTACTGAGTTATCCCTCCCGGGTCCCGAGTTACCCCTCCCGGGTCCCGAGTTACCCCACCCGGATTTCAAAATACCCCACCCGGGTTTCGAGTTACCCCACCCGGGTCCCGATTTACCCCATCCGGGTCCCGATTTGCCCCACCCGGGTACTGAGTTACCCCTCCCGGGTCCCGAGTTACCCCACCCGGATTTCAAATTACCCCTCCCGGATCCCGATTATCCCACCCGGATTCGGAGTTACCCAACCCGGGTTCCGATTTACCCCAACCGGGTCCGGAATCACCCCACCCGGGTCCGGAGTTGCCCCACCCGGGTCATGAGTTTCCCCACCCGGGTCTAAAATTACCCTACCCGGGTTCCGAGTTACCCACCCGGGTTCCGATTTACCCCACCCGTGTTTCGAATTACCCCATCCGGGTACCGAGTTACCCCTCCCGGGTCCCGAGTTACCCCACCCGGGTCCCGATTTATCCCATCCGGGTCCCGGTTTGCCCCTCCCGGGTCCCGAGTTACACCACCCGGATTTCAAATTACCCCACCCGGGTCCCGATTATCCCACCCGGGTCCGGAGTTACCCCATCCGGGTACCGAGTTACGTCACCCGGGTCCCGAGTTACTACACCCGGGTTCCAAGTTTCCCCACCCGGGCCCGAGATACCTCACCCGGGTCCCGAGTTACCCCACCCAGGTTTCGAGTTACCCCACCCGGGATCTTCACTACCCCACCCGGGTCCCGAGTTACCCCACCCGGGTCCCGATTTGCACCACCCGGGTACTGAGTTACCCCTCCCGGGTCCCGAGTTACCCCATCCGGGTACCGTGTTAATCTTCCCGGGTCCCTAGTTACCCCACCCGGGTTCCGATTTACCCCATCCGGGTCCCGATTTGCCCCTCTCGGGTCCCGAGTTACCCCACCCGGATTTCAAATTACCCCACCCGGGTCCCCATTATCCCACCCGGGTCCGGAGTTACCCCATCCGGGTACCGAGTTACGTCACCCGGGTCCCGAGTTCCCCAACCCGGGTTCCGATTTACCCCAACCGGGTCCGTAATCACCCCACCCGGGTCCGGAGTTACCCCACCCGGGTCATGAGTTTCCCCACCCGGGTCCAAAATTACCCTACCCGGGTTCCGATTTACCTCACCCGGGTCCGGAGTTACCCCACCCGGGTCCAGAGTTTCCCCACCCGGGCCCAAGATACCCACCCATGTTCTGAATTACCCAACCCGGGTTCCGATTTACCCCAACCGGGTCCGGAATCACCCCACCCGGGTCCCGAGTTACCCCACCCGGGTCCCGAGTTTCCCCACCCGGGCCCGACTTACCCCACCCGTGTTCCGAATTACCCCATCCGGGTACCGAGTTACTCCTCCCGGGTTCCGATTTACCCCATCCGGGTCCCGATTGGCCCCACCCGGGTACTGAGTTACCCCTCCCGGGTCCCGAGTTACCCCACTCGGATTTCAAATTACCCCTCCCGGATCCCGATTATCCCACCCGGATCCGGAGTTACCCAACCCGGGTTCCGATTTACCCCAACCGGGTCCGGAATCACCCCACCCGGGTCCGGAGTTGCCCCACCCGGGTCATGAGTTTCCCCACCCGGGTCCAAAATTACCCTACCCGGGTTCCGAGTTCCCCACCCGGGTTCCGATTTACCCCACCCGTGTTTCGAATTACCCCATCCGGGTACCGAGTTACCCCTCCCGGGTCCCGAGTTACCCCACCCGGGTCCCGATTTACCCCATCCGGGTCCCGATTTGCCCCTCCCGGGTCCCGAGTTACCCCACCCGGATTTCAAATTACCCCACACGGGTCCCGATTATCACACCCGGGTCCGGAGTTACCCCACCCGGGTCATGAGTTTCCCCACCCGGGTCCAAAATTACCCTACCGGGGTTCCGAGTTACCCACCCGGGTTCCGATTTACCCCACCCGGGTCCAGAGTTACCCCACCCTGGTCCAGAGTTTCCCCACCCGGGCCCAAGATTCCCACCCATGTTCTGAATTACCCCACCCGGTTCCTGAATTACCCCAACCGGGACCGAGATACCCCACCCGGGTTCCGAATTACCCCACCCGGTTCCTGAATTACCCCAACCGGGTCCCGAGTTACCCCACCCGGGCCCGAGATACCCCACCCGGGATCCGAATTACCCCACCCGGTTCCTGAATTACCCCAACCGGGTCCCGAGTTACCCCACCCGGGTCCCGAGATTCCCCACCTTGGCTTGAGATACCCCACCCGGGTTTCGAATTACCCCACCCGGGTCCCAAGTTACAACAACCGGGTCCCTCACTACCCCACCTGGATCCCGAGTTATCCCACCCGGAACTCCCACTACCCCACCCGGGTCCCTCATATTTGGTCAGGTGTCGAACCGATTTGGTCGGGTGTCAGTTCGGTGTTGTCGGGTTGTAGCTTGTTTTAAAAACCTTTCATAACAATTATGTAAAAAATATTTATCTATACTAATATTATAAAGAGGAAAGATTTGTTTGTTTGTTTGTTTGTAATGAATAGGCTCCGAAACTACTGGACCGATTTCAAAAATTCTTTCACTAATGGAAAGCTAATTTATCAGTGCGTGACATAGGCTATATTTTATCCCCGTAATCCCACGGGAACGGGAACTACGCGGGTGAAACCGCGGGGAGCTACTAGATACTCATATTGTTGTGACAATAAAACAGATAATAGTTTTATTGCAATCCAATAACAATTCCATTACAAGAGCAATTTTGAAACAGGTTTATTACTATTGAAAATTCAACTTTAACTCCTCGCCATAAAGTCTAAATTACTGAACAGATAAGTGATAACTTTACTAAATAAAAATGTATTAACTGACAACAAATCTTCAAGCTGATTTGAACTCTGTTCCTTTAAAGATAAAGGTAAATTTCTAATGAACTTTCATATAGTTTTACGCACATTGAAGATGGTTCGATTGTTTATTAATAGTCTTTAAATTATAAACATGTAGGTCAAAAGATAGAAATACTATAAATAAACAGATAATGAAGAATACAAAAACAATGTTTAGTTTACTAATAAGTTGATATGTGTCACACGATTTTGCACGCAATAATCTTGATCTCAAACGGGAATCTATCTTTATGCAAAACTAGCTGTGCCCTGCGGTTTTACCCGCATAGTTCCCGAACCTGTGGGAATTTCATGATAAATCATAGCCTATGTAAGGACATAGGACAAGGGAAGGCCCCGGACCATAAGCTACCCCTATACCAAATTTCAAGTCAATCGGTTCAGTAGTTTAGCCGTGAAAAGGTAACAGAGTTACTTTCGCATAAGTTTATAATACTAGCAGCGCCCCGCGGTTTCACCCGCGTAGTTTTCAATTTACCCCCTTTTCTTCCCCTAGGGAGGGAATTTCCGAAAATCCTCTTAGTGGTAGCATACTCCCCCCAACAAACACACGTGCCAAATTTCAGCTCTCTACGACCAGTAAGTAGTTTCGGCTGTGCGTTGTCTGTCAGTCAGTACATCACTCAGTAACGGAAGAGTTTTATACCGGGTGTCCCGTAAGTAGTGGACCAACGGAATGTGGGGGATAGGGGAAACCGTTACCTACCAGAATCACCAAAATTTATTGTCCTAGGCCTCATAGTTTTGAAGTTATAACGTTTTTTAGTAAGTAGGTGAAATTATCGTACTATGTGCACATTTTTCTTAACTCTACAAAATCTATTACTTATTTTGATGTTATTTTTATTCAAGGGCGTTAAGAATACATAGGTTTTTCTAATTTAAATCATATTTTAGTGTAATTATCATTAACATTAATATTAATCAACAAAACAAGTGCAATTATTAAATTTCAAAAAACTCTAAGTGGTATTTGAGCTGAGCTGGTATAAAAAAATGTATGATAACCTTGTGGAACTTTATTTTAAAAACATCTACATATCATAAGGATTACAAAAATGTATAACACTGAGGTTTCAAATGAGTAGTTTTTTATTTTAACTAATATCAAAGTAAAAGGAAATTTTTGAGACAAAACAAAAATTCATTGCTAATTATGGAAATTCGTTTATTACTCAATTTATTTTTACATTAAAGGCTCTAAATGCTTTTCTTTAGCTCTTGTGCATAACAACATCTTCGTATAAAGTTTTTTTGTAAACTTTTTTAGGCTCTTTGATGATTTTTTATCAATTCAGAAACATGGTTGAATTTTTGTCAAAACTCTCGTTTATCATGAATATTTGTCTCATTAAGTGCTTCTTTGAAGTAATCTTATAGTAAATAATCCAAAGGATTCAAGTCGGATGATTGTGCTGGCCATGAAATAGTACCTTCGCGTCCAATCCATTGATTTGGGAACTTCTCATTCCCAAATTCAGTCAATACATTTTTTTTATACCAGCTCAGCTCAAATACCACTTAGAGTTTTTTGAAATTTAATAATTGCACCTGTTTTGTTGATTAATATTAATGTTAATGATAATTACACTAAAATATGATTTAAATTAGAAAAACCTATGTATTCTTAACGCCCTTGAATAAAAATAACATCAAAATAAGTAATAGATTTTGTAGAATTAAGAAAAATGTGCACATAGTACGATAATTTCACCTACTTACTAAAAAACGTTATAACTTCAAAACTATGAGGCCTAGGACAATAAATTTTGGTGATTCTGGTAGGTAACGGTTTCCCCTATCCCCCACATTCCGTTGGTCCACTACTTACGGGACACCCTGTATAATATATGTATAGATAGATAGATTAGCAAGAATTGCATCAAAATTGGTTCTAAATCGGAAGTGTGGCTTTTGATATGAATTTAGCCATGTGGAATAAAGCCTTTTAGCTGTGACCTTCCATTTTTTGAAGACTAAACTCACTTACTTGCATACCTACAGTTATCAAAATTCACAACGAAATCGCAATCTTCGAAGTCGAAAATACATCCCTACATCAGTAATCTTTGATTACGTTTTATCAGTACTTATAGTACTAATACTTACTTTAAATCCTAGTCTATAAATAATTAAATCACTAAGTAGATATAATCAAATGATCAGAGTCGGATTCTGTTAGAAGCTACTACGAGTATAAACATTTTTCAACCAAAGTTGTACCTAAATTATTTGGCCCATGACTGCCATGACATATCTGGTAATTCTATCAAATTTTTACACCCCTAGATGTAAGTAAGTACCTATTTAAAAATCAAATCAAATTTATTTTTTGTTTAACTTGATATCCAATATTTCATTTTTAAAAATATGAATAGGTACCTACATGCATTTGAATGTTGAATGCTCGCTTGGAACAGTTATTTATAGCAATTTTTTTTCCAATAATAAGATAGATTTTATTGTGTAATCAATCACTAATCACCTTCTAATGATGCCTAAGTATCTACTCATAAACTTAGAACTACATTTATTTTTATTCTCTAATCAACTTGTAACAATGTATTAGTATTATTTTCCGCTGCCCCGCGGTTTCACCCGCGTAGTTCTCGTTCCCGTAGGAATATGGGGATAAAATTATGCTAAAAACCTTCACAATGAATCACTCTATCTATTAAAACAAACCGCATCAAAATCCGTTGCGTAGTTTTAAAGATGTAACCATACATAGGGACAGAGAAAGCGACTTTGTTTTATACTATGTAGTGATAGTGATAGTGATAACCAGGTACTTAGGTATATCCGAACACAATATCAAACATCGCCAATCTAGACCAAAACTAAGCACTTCTTGTACCTACTATCAACATCATCAGCTCATATAATGTCCCCACCGAAGGGCTCCTACCCTGAATTAGGGTGATTTTGGCCTTAGTGAACCACGCTGGCCAAGTGCGGGTTGGTCGACTTCACACACAACCTTAGAATTTCTACTTGATATGGAAAATGAAAATTACTCAACATCTATAATAACATAACATAACATAATCATTCACTACATCATCTTATTATAGTAACTGACCCCTAACTAAGCCCGAAGCTAATAAGCTAATACTTGGAATAGATAAGCCAAGATATACATGTTCAATTCATGAACACAAACGTTT
Organism: Timandra comae; assembly: GCA_958496195.1. NCBI lineage: Eukaryota > Metazoa > Arthropoda > Insecta > Lepidoptera > Geometridae > Timandra > Timandra comae. The sequence continues at coordinate 1,020,887 of OY292377.1, read as the reverse complement.
GTCTTAAGCAGGATTCGAACCCGTAACCATCGTTATAGCAGGCTACTACACCACTTAAGTCATCCACGTTAATTTAATCCTTAGCCCTGCCCTGGTTATTATTAAAAACAATAAATGTTTTACAAACAGTGACGTATTGCGTTGAAAAAACATGTTATTGCCTTAGATGTGTCGCGATAACCCCCAGCGAATCTAATCACAACAAATAATTTATCATAATCATATTATTATTGTAAGCCTGCTTGTAATAATATTGCTATCTTTGTGCCGTGGTTTTACTCGTGTCACAGCACGGGTTTCCTTTGAAAATGGGGGATATAAAAAAAACTTTTTTAAGTATTTAGTCAATGGCATCTCGGCAATCTAGTCGCGTAGTGGTTACTTGTCAAGCTTTTTTCCAAACATGGCTCTGGTTTTACATAACATCATCACAACATATTCACTACATCATCTCATTATAGTAACTGACCCCTAACTAAGTTCGTAATTTGTACCTAGGGTATCGGAAACTACGGACATATCATTGACACACACACCCAGACCGAGACAAACATTTGTGGTTCACACAAATATTCACCCCGCACGGGAATCGAACCCGCAACCTTACGGATGGCAGTCCGGCATGGTGACCACTCTGCCATTGAGGTCGTCAACCAATACGCATTACGTAAACGTGTTCGTAAATTACGTCTATTCAACGTCATTACGTCACAGTACTATATTATACGTACCTATGTACTTTCTTGTTTTAAGTTTAAAAAACCTTAGTACAAGATTTCAAATTTCCGATTTGAGAAATTTCCAAATTACGTCGAAACGCAGTAGGGTTTTTAGTTCTTATTTATCATCAGCCGCTACGATTATTCACAGAACTGAGTTCAAATCCTCATACACAATTCTAAAACTAAAATAAAACCCGATAATATAACATAAAACTATAATTTACAATGTATCTACTTATATCTAGTACCAATACGACTTGGCGGGTACTCGGTCCTCCTTTATACCCATTTCCTCCATTATATCCATCTCGAACGTTCGAAGTTTTGGCGCGAATGTTATCTGAAAACAAGAATATTTTTTTTCATAAACAAGCTTTTTTTTTAACTTTTATTGCATCGTCATGGGACGTATGTATGCCTTTCAGCTCAATCGGATAGCCGGAAGTGGTCGAAAAATGGCTTGTAAGATTTTATTACAGACAACGGGACAGGTGAAACTAAATAAAAGCTTGTAAAAATAGAATGCACACGTCCTACAAAAGTCGATTCTATACTCAGTATATAAAAAAATCGCCCCGATTACCCGATTTTTTCAAGTGGGCGTGCCGCATGGTAGACCAAATCCAACACTATAAGGAATATCGAAAAATGCTGAAAGGAACCTCGAGGCCGATTTGGAATAACATTAAAACTGCATCATTAGATTTTTGAAAAATTAATACTCTTAGCCAGGAATCGAACCAGTTGGTTTTGCAAAAAATATCACACCCTATATTATTACACCATCTAATAGTGTTACTAATAAGGATCAAATTCTGGGAAGTAATGACATATGGCAAACCAAGGGAAGATGCTCATTATGGCTCATTTCGACCTAGACCAGTTAAGAACTATATCGCCTGGCAGGTAGAAAGCCCCGACTATATCGTCTGGCATATTATTTTTTGTATTCTTTCAACACTAAAGTACAACATATTAAAATTTCATATTGCCTCAAACACATTTTTTGAGCCCTCAAAAAATCATTTTGAAACCCTCGGGATTTCTTTTAGCCCCGCTCCCCACCAGCCAGGTCTGGGCCTTTGAGTTGGGGTATAATAGGAGAGTTATTGGACAAAGTTACAGCTTGCCTCAAACACATTGTTAAAATTCTTGCCATCTCTCGGTTTATTTTGTTAATTTCTTGTTATACCTTGGTAACAGCATCAGCTTTAGTGTCCTTCTCAACGTTTTCAATGTACAGTTCTTTGCTCTTGAAGTCGATCGTTTCTTCCGCTGACTTCGGTATCGGGATGATACGACTGCTGGCTAGGGATACACGCACCTGAAAACAGGAGGATGTAGTGATGATTATCACTACATAGTATAAAACAAAGTCGCTTTCTCTGTCCCTATATATGCTTAGATCTTTAAAACTACGCAACTGTTTGAGCGCGAAATTTGAAATTCGCGTTAAAGTGAAACTTCGCGTAACGGGGTCGCGCTAAGCGGGGTATTACTAAAATTTGGCGGGTATTTTTATCATATTTTGACAGTTGGATATCAATAAATCGCTATATTAAATCGCGTTTTCGAAGTCATTCTAGCCCGGCAGTGGTGTGGTTCACTCATTATTAAATATAGTTGTTTTTGTTTAATTTGTTACTATTAGTCACCTTATCCCCCTCCTCAGTGTATCGCCATTCGATGTCGGTCGCCTTCAACGTCTCCGGATCCACCAGTTTGACTCCCGTCGTGACCAGTAACGGGGCTTCAGACGCTATGGTCACTCCCGGAAACTTCTTGTCTTTACCCACCTGTAATAGACAATAAAGGGATTCATAAACTTTTTTTTTACTTCACTACAGTCTTATTCTGTTTTAGTTTTTATTAAATGTCTTATAGATTAACTTAATCAAGGAATATCCTGTCTCTACTAGTATGTATAATAAATATTAAAGCTGTTCCATTTTCACACCTAAACTCTTTCATTTTGACACACACAGAAATCAAGAGGGCTTGATATATAGGACTAAGGACATATTTTTATCCCTTATGGAATATGTTTTTAGCATAGGTATAACCACTGGGCATTGCTGAAAATAAGACTTCTGTCAAATTTTTGCAGGTTGTAAATTAATATAGTTTTACATAGAATGAGTTTTAGGTAAAACATTGTAGAGATAAGATTTTTTTTATTATGTTATAGTAATATTTTCGCAGCTCTGCATCATATTCTATTTCTATTTCAATACACAGTATAAATCAGTCAGTCAGTCAGACCTTTTTACAAAATTCTATACTTATGTATAAAATATTATCCAAAATCTAAATATTATTTTTTTAAATATCAATTATAGATCTGAGTCCATTCTACTCACATGGCCCGCCCAATCCCATTTTAGCTTTGCAGCTTTAATTGCCACGTCTGTGATACCTGTTGTGGAACGCAGCGTGGTGTTCCTAACGCGGTCTATTCTCTGTATGGACTCAGATAGGTGGGCTAAATTGTCCACGGACTGGGAACTCAACGAGCGTAGGCCCCCGGGTCGCCCCCCGACACGCTGGAGGCAAGACCTTGAGAGGTTCGACAGAGATTGGAAGGAGCTGGCTAGGGACAGAGACAGATGGAGAGATTTGGGGAAGACCTTTGCCCAGGAGTGGGACAATACAGGTTGATTAAAAAAAAAAAAAAAAAAAAAAAAAAAAAAAAAAAAAAAAAAAAAAAAATATATATATATATAGATCAGTCAGTCAGCCACTCACATTCCTGAGATGTGTTATAAAGCCCCTTTTTACAAAGTTCTATAAGTATCAAATATTATCCATTAAATAAATATTCATCATCATCAGCTCATATATTGTCCCCACCGAGGGGCACGAGCCTACCCTGAATTAGGGTGATTAGGCCTTAGTCAACCACGCTGGCCAAGTGCGGGTTGGTCGACTTCACACACAACCTTAGAATTTCTTCCCAGATGTTTGCAGGTTTCCTCACGATGTTTTCCTTCACCGTTAGAGCATCGAAATTAACGTACTTATGAATTCGTAAATTGAAAACACATTGGTACATGGCGGGGCTGGTGGGGTTCGAACCAGGCACCTTCCGATCGGAAGTCAACGGCCTTAACCCCTGCGCCACTGAAGATCTCAAAAATTTTTTTTAAAAAATATATCTAAATATTATTTTTTTAAATATCAATTATAGATCAGTCAGTCACTCACATGTCTGAGATGTGTGTTGAGCCCCTCGACGATGACCCAGTTCCGTTCCTGTATCACTTGCGACACAATGCCTTGCTTGCCCTTGTCGCGGCCAACCATCACCTCTACTCTGTCACCTCTGGAATGAGTTATTGTTTATGTTAGTATTTATATTTTGATAATTATTGTTTATAGAAACAGCAAAAAGCAAAAAAAAACTGAATCATTCGTTTTTAATTCTGAAATATTTGTGGCCAAGAATGCACTTAAATTTAAAGAAAATAGTTTTGTCTTTAAAAACAGACTAGGTATACACTGCATAGATTAATGGTATGGTAGCTGAAACTAAACACACTACACCAAACTGAAATAAAAATTCACCAGGTATACAAAAATTTACCTCACAAAGGAATTGAACCCGAATTACCCGATATATCTTTCCCGGCAGTCCAGCGTGGAGACTGACCCAGAACTATAGTATCTACATCAAATGAAATAACAAAAAACCTTACTTGAAGAAACTCCAATCCTTAATTGGCTCCACAAACACTTTCTTTCTGTAAACTCCACGATCATTCTGCTGCCGGAATTGAGCCGTCCATGGTCTGCTAGTTGAGAAACGATACTTCTTTCTAGCTATCACGGCTTTTGGGTACTGAGGATAACCCTCAGGGTTCTTCCAATATACCTATTCACACAAACAATTTTGAGGTTAGTTTTCCTTCGCAAATTATTCTTGTTTCAAATCGTATAAAAATTACCTGTTCATAACTCCTCTTGATATAAGATTCAGGAAAATTTGAGTATTTAATAGTAAGATCACCAACTTTTTTGGCTAAATAACCAAAAATCCGCATTTTTATTTTTGTTTCGTAATTTTTGAAAACAATAAAATTTTGACTCGTTTGACATGCGTTTGACAGATATAGATATAGACATTGACTTTGAAATTGACAAAATGATTTTGATAAAAAGTTGCATGGATAGGTATCACAGACAACCAAAATAAATTATATTTGAAGCCGATTGTGGAGGGTTATTATTAGTTTGATCATCAAACTTAAGCAATATAAATTACATAAGAGTAAATAAATATTCTAGGTATACTTTAGCGAATTTTGTGCAGTTTTGAATAAAATTATTTAAAATACCAAAAAAAAATTATTATTTGAACCATAGATAACTGACGTAAATCAGCTGTACAATCAGTCGTTGTAGGTGGCAGCACAGCATCACGTGAATTTTCATGGCGTTGATGGGCTAGTCCCGAATTGTCTTGTGATTTCGCCAAATTATTTGCTGTTTTTAATATTTAAACATAAACAGCATTAATTTTTAATATCTAGGTAAGTACTGTGATATATTTACGAGTGTTTAGTGGTCGGTGATCGAATAAAATGATTGTGCGCGGGACTGTAGGATGTCGAAGTCTGGAGTGACGGATATCGTAGAGTAGGGTTTGGGGTATTTCTTGGGATTTTTGGTTCGGCGCCGGGATGTCTGACGGCCAACCAGGCGCCAATGAACCTGGCTCGATATTGATTCATTGCAGCGCCCGTCCGCAGCGCCGTTTGTTCCCAAAACACGTATAGTCGCGCCACGATCGTCCACTGAACACTTCATCTATTTTCTTTGGCAAGAAAATCGATTTTCCGAACAACGAAACGTAGTTTCCACCAAAACATGTAAAGGCGGACGTTTTGCGGTACTGTTGTCGGTTCATTTAAGTACTTTAGCATACATTTTGGTTCATGACTGAGCTGTTTTTGATGATGTTCCAGCGGTGAAAATGTCGGAGTACTGGGTTATAAGTGCCCCGGGCGACAAGACCTGCCAGCAGACGTGGGACACCCTCAACAATGCCACCAAGTCGGGCAACCTCAGCGTCAACTACAAATTCCCTATTCCTGACCTAAAGGTAACAATTAAAATCATTAAAATTGATAACTTATCATAAAATTAATCACTATCATCTTCATATACCAACTGACCCCTAAATAGGTTTAATACCTGTATCTATAGAGCACCAGAAACTATGCACACATTCATACACAAAACACCTCGGCAAGAAAAACATTTATGGCCACACAATTTTTTATATTAAATCTCTATTCTTAATTGAAATTAAGTTTGGCATTAGATAACCATTAATGTAATTGGTCAAACTATTACTGCACATTCATGTCATCTAATTCAAGGCCACTTGCTTATCTATTACTCAATTGATATGGTATAACATGAACTTAAGTTACTAACATCCTAATTTACTGTGTTGTATAACTTAAGCCATAATGAATGGTAGAAATTTTTTATTATGCAAATGACCCATAGACTCAGATACCTAGTTCAGTTTTTGGGAGGGCGGGTCCAAGCTTACCAGACCAAGATTTTACTTACTTCTTTAAACAATCTCAATCTCGGCTCATGGTGGTATGCAGTTCTATGCATTTTCACAGCATAAAAATCATATTTTTAATTTAGATTATATTTTTCGTATACATTGTCATGTATTTATGACATGATCTGTGCAGTAAAATGAAGTAACTCAACATTTTTATTTTTTGGATTTTATTTGAAAATAATTAACTGATGAAATCTCTCAAACATTGTCTAAAAGAAAAATATATACAATTATTTTTTAATTTATTCAGATTTTAGGGATAGTTTAACTGAAAATAACTACAAACTGACCCAAATAAAAAAGATGAGGCTCAGGTGAAAAAAGTACAATAACTAAAAATTTTATACAATATTATTTAATCCCAAACTTTTTTTTCCTTGGAATAATACCCTTAAATGTATTTTTCTCTCTATTTTTTGTTTTACATTTTCTGACGTTTCGGATTCTTTACTGAACCCTTGATCACAGAAGACTTTTTTTTTCTTGTGTCTGTATTTTATAGTGTGTACAGTGGGTGCGCCAAAGTTCACCTAAAATTTCAACTCCGATAATTGGAAATCCGAAAATTTTCTTCCTAACATTTTTTATCCTAACAATCGCAACTCCTAAAATCTTTGTCACTAATGTTTTAATTCCGAAACATTTGTTTTCCTATATTTTCTAAACATAACCATCGTTCATACTATTATTCAAAGTCATATCTTTTTTGTTTAGATTTATTTTTATTTATTATAATCAATATTATATACATAAATTTTTCGTAACTTTGTTTTTACATAACATGTAGGTATAACGCACGAGCCGAGCGAGCAAAACCAGAGTCCTGCTCCAATCATTCAGTCAAGTTCCAGTAACGAATCGGTCCTATTCCTAATTATTGGTTTAGGTTATGTTAGAACTGTGACCCCAACGCACGAGCCGAGCGAGCGTAGCGAGCGTGCCGCGGCAGCGGCCGGCGAAGTGCCAGAACCGAATTGGTCCTTTAGTTATGGTTATGGTAAACTCCCAGGCCATAAGCATAACCGTAAACGAGTCGTATAATAATCATTAAAACTATAAATATCATCTTCTACCCACATATATTTTTTATTACACTTGGTAAATGTTTCTTTCTGAGCATGAGTGAAAATATTATGGTAAGTATGTTTAGGGATAAAAGCGTTATGATAAAAAACAGTAGGAGTTTAAATATATTTACATTAACGATGTTAGTAATTAAAATTTTCGGACACATGAGTGTTATGAGCATCGTCGGTAGCACTACAAATAGTATGAATTAAAACTTTAGGATGAAAAATTTTAGGAAGAATGATCATTCGGACTACAAATAGTTAGGAAAAACATTTTCGGGTAAAGAACTTTAGGTGAGCCAATATGGACCCGTGTACAGTAAAGAATTAATGTATCTATCTATAATTTCAGGTGGGAACACTGGATCAGTTGGTGGGTCTGTCCGATGACCTCGGCAAGCTCGACGGGTTCGTTGAGAGTGTCACTAGGAAAGTGGCACAGTACCTCGGTGAGGTTAGTACAGGATAACTTACTTTTTTTATTATTTACTTAGGAATTTTATTAATATTTTTTTAAGAAAATAACTGAATTTAGGAAGCTTAGTGAGATTTGGAGATGCTTGGGGGAGGCCTATGCCTAGCAGTGGGACAATGTGGATTGATGGAAAAAAAATTACGTTAACTTAAAGAATCTCATTGGTTCGTGAAAATGTTACATACTAAATCTAAATGTGTGTATTATTGAACATGGCACAATCTTATTTTGTGATCTAAAACTCAAGTTTTTAATCGCATGTAATTGTAATGGCAACTTTTGTCCATTTTCAACTTCAATTTAATTCATGACTTTCATAATCAATTTGTCTTTACCAAAGTCAAGTAAAAAAAAATATCGACTTTAAATGAATCATTTACTTTTTTTTCAATCAGGTACTAGAAGACCAACGCGACAAGCTCCACGAGAACTTAATGGCAAACAACGGTAAGTCAAATTTTACACTTTTTATGCAAAAGAAAAATTACATTTGGCACTTAACATAATATTTTTTTTACATCAAATCCACGCAAAAAATGTTTGGTGCCATCAATTTAAATAGAAAAAAGAATAAAAAAGAAGTTTAATTTATAAAAAGTTTTGCATGTCAAGAATAGATTTTTGAAATTTATGGCATGCTTGGAAGGATTTTGAATAGCGGTTTGTGGGCATAAAACGGTTCTACGATGTTGCCAGCATGTAAAACTAATTTTTGAATAGAAAATAATGATATGGTGTAGTGGAACAAAATGGAATTAAAAGCACAAAGTAGTGCGAAAAATAAGCATGTGTCGCTAATTCAATGGTTATTTGTCTATTTTTTTTTATTTTTTTTTTATTTTACCCCTATCTTTTATTTACCTAATTATATTCTTTTGCATGTAATTCTTTTTCTTTCGACTGGCAACAGTCTTTTATTTTATTTTTTGCAATATAATTGCACAGTATGAACATTTTTTATTTTATTTATTTATTTAATATACATTTTCACACAACACTTCATTTTCTTGAACTGCTCACATCTTTGCACTTATATGTAAAATATATGGATTAATAAAATCAATATTAATAAATCTTTTGATTGTTAAGAAATGTGAATAGATATAAATATGTTTTTTTATCTTTTAATTGCTATGAATATGAACACTCAATTAAATCATTTAACTAAATTAAACTCGGTCGAGCCATTTGGGAGCCTAAACGTACATTATATTATATACTACTTTTTGTGTCAGAGGTTATAATTATGAACAACCAAAAACTGAAAATGCCAGACTCATATCTTGAAACGTATCTACAACCACTTTCGATCATCGTTTTAAACAAAACAGAATATCTATATAAAAATCGGTAAGGTATATAATTTATGAACCACAAAGACACCACACACACATTTAACTTAAATTATGTGCCGGAGTTTTATCGACTGTATCGAACAAAAATTAGATATGTAAAAAAATTCAATTTTGATGCAAACTATTCACATTTCTTACTAAAATGAAATTCTTAAAAATTCTAAAAATTATTACGTAAGCTAAGAATGTTAAGTGGACAGTGTTGTTATATACTTACTTATATAAAAAATATTATATAACGGTTCTTTTACATACGACTAAAATCGAACCGTTCTATTAGTTTGTAAATATTATTTATATGTGTCAGGTAGTCGGAATGATGCTATGTATTTAATTAATATTTTTTCGTTTTTTTCGAATGGATTTTAAAAAGGTAATTCAATGTTTAGATTCGCTAGCAATTAGATCGCATTGTGGCTCGTTTTTTTTTTCAGGTATTTTTTTAAGGCCAACAAAATCTCGGGTTATTTTAAAATTGTAATAAATATAAATAGGTGAATTTGTGAATTCGAACGTTAAAAAAAATGATTTTAATAATGAATAAATTATTTTCATTTATTCGTCTTCGCAAAAGTGTTAAACGAATTTAAACTTTGTGTCAATAAAAATAAAGTGGAATTCTCATTGGTGAGTCATAAAGGTTATTTTATGAGTTATGTTTTGATATTAGGAGCACTTAGCACCGTTTGTATAAAGCAACAAATGCATTTCTGTGCACTTTTATTATATATTCTATGTACATAATATGGATATTTAAAGCCATTACATCGCTTTTTTATTGATTTTATATACTTATTTTATTTTTTATTTATTTATATAATAAATGACACAGCACGTAGCTATTTAGATGAAATTTTCGAAAAAATAATAATGCATTTCTTTTAGATTTTATTAATATTTTTATTGAGAATGTTAGAATTTTTTGGGATTGCATTTCAGCGTCTGAGAAATGGAAAAAAGTTTGCGGAAGTAAGTAAAGTTTTGTAGTGTATGCCGTGCTTAAAAGTGGTTTTTTATGCGAGCTTTGACAAATATTATGTATGTCATGTATTATGTAATATTATGAAGCTTTTAATGTAAATTTTATTATATTTATCTATAATTTTATTATAAATATTGATATTTAAATTTCAATGTATATTTAAGTATTTCTATCTATTTATTTATTAGGTATAGGTGAAAAGCGGAGTGTATTAAAGAAGTCACATATGAACTAACTCCGACTATAAATATTATTATTTATTTTTCATATATTTTTTGTTAATATAAAGGTATTTGTGTCAACTTATTTATTTTTGTATTTAAGAAAAATCTTAATATAAATTACAAATGATAATTTTATAAAAAAAAATACTCGCGGTGGTGTAAATAGAATGATTCTAAGATTCATTCGCATTTTAGTGTGCAACTAAAATCGAATTATTTCATAAAGAAAATATGGGATATTGAGTCTTATGCGTCTAGATATTAAGGTATATATTTATGTAAAGAACTTGTATAAATGTAATGTTAAGAAAATAGGGAAAAATATGTGATATTGTAAAAATGGTTACGGTATAATTTGTCGCACAACAATCAGAAACTTATCAAACAGTTACGTCATACAATAGAATAGTAAGCCATCACTGCCTCACAAAACATTCATAGCTTAGCTATTATCTATTATCAAGCTTCTAAAATCTCGACTTATGCTTACAGCTTTTTATTTTTACTATCATTTAATTTATCTTTATTTATTATGTACCAAAATTTAGTATAATTCTATTATTTGCTCCTATCCTGTACTAAAATCCTTTTTGGTTTCTATCCTTAAAACGAAGCTACGTAATAATCGCGGGGGTTAATTTGCGTATAAAGAAATTTAAATATTTACAACTGAGATTCGATTGATCCATCAAGCAATCATAAATCAGTCAATAATACATCAAGCAATCAAATAATCAGTCAACAATCCATCAAGCAATCAGTTAATCAGTAAATTCTTTCAATTGGGTTGAATGTTGATGTTGTGCGGATTAGGCATCGACTCTTATGCGGACCCGGGTGGGGGCGAGCCACCGCCCACTCCCACGTCACCCGTTTGCGACTCGGCTTTCTCTGAGCACCACGGCTGTTGGCCGTGCGAGCACCGCGACCATTCCGAATGCGAGGCGTCCCAACACTCGAGCGGGCGAAGCTCGCCCCGGTGGGACGATGACGATGAAGAGGATCGACCGCACCACATACTGTCCCAAGGTTTAGGCCAAAACACCCGGCTTTTTCCTCGCTATAATGAGAAGTATTTGACATTGAAACTACATAATACTAAAGTTACTAGTAAAAAACTCCATATAGTTAAGTTGTTGGTAAAAATGTGAGGAATTTGTATTAGATAAATCTAGTAAAAGAGTTTTTCCACTGAACTATCTTAAAGTTAGCTATAGTTGTAAAAAAGGATTCCGGTGAAATGAAAACCTCCTTTTTAGAAGTCGATTAAAAATAAGACGTAATAAATCTGTAAAGTATTCACCAAGTGTCGAATACTTCTCATAATTGGCCTCTAATCCCGATAGGCCGTCGTTAGCTAGACAACGAAACATGTATATTATAATCCCTATGTTTCGTTCACGTACAGCGCTACCTGCCTGTAAAACGTAAAGCTAGCTAAGGTTTTGTGATGGCAGTGATTGCTTTTAAACTATTATTTTAACAATTTAATTTAGATTTTAAAACAGCAGATGGCGCTGGCCGTTTCCTAAATGTTCTTACGCGAGCGCCATCCTGAATTTAATAAATATTTATCTGTATTTTTATAAAAGTTTAGGGTGACGCTACGTTAACATGTTTTTTTTTATGTAAATGTGGTTAGGTAACCTGTTCACGATTATTGTACACGTCTATACACCCCGCCTTAACGTCGCTTTGAAAATAAGTAGTTAACAAACCAGTGATTTGTAAAATCTGTCCTGATTTTACTTTCACTAGTAGAAGGGGCTTCACGAAATAAAATGTGTTCATTTAAAGCTTTTGAGTTGTTTATTTTGCGTATAATTACTTGATGTTGTATATTTAATTTATGTATTTAATATGTGTAACAATATTATTATAATATTTATGTATGTGTATAATTTTATGACTTGTACCACTTTGCTATTGAGTGACGAATATATTTTAGGTTATAAATAATTATGATACTGGATATGTGTATTGAAAAAACATTAAAGATAAATCATATAGGCTAAAGGAAATCCTTGAATCACTCAGAAAACTAGTAAACGGGAAGCGGTCATTACATCAATCAATAAATTCGCGGTCAATGAAAACTAGGTCAGAATAATAAACGCGTTACCCGTTCGTGTAGCGAAATACACTGAGAATAGAGTAATGAGTAAAAGACTTTATTCAGTATTTTTAACATGGAAATATCATACATTTAAATGATTATAAAAAAAACATGAACAAAAAAGAGTAAAACAAAAAGTTAAGCTTAAAGATATGACTATTCAGCGCTGCTAAGGAGAAATGAAAACAGGAAAATAAAAAATAGTTTATAGATGACGATATTTCTTTCCTCTCATCCTTATTTTTGTGGAGAAAATGCATTAAATTGCATGTTACATCGAAAACAGACCCCAGTTGGATAGATATGTAGGGCTCTAACGCCAGAAGGGCGAACTAAAATATTAACACTAAAGGACAGACTCATTAGCCATACATTCATTAGCAGCTATGCTAGATTATAAACAGAAATAGACTATCCTATAATATTGAACATAAAACACAAATATGAAATAGTAACAACTAAACATTCGTTGCCTATGAAACATTGTTGAACTATTTACAATTTGATTTTAATTATAGCAACAGTTTTGATTCGTATGACGCATTTGGCGTTTCGCGTTTTCTAAATGTTTATACAATAAACTAAAATGTATGGCTGTTGTACGTCAATGGAGGATTAAAGATTTTTTTATTATTTAAACCCACTTTTTTGTACATAATAAAATTTATTTTGAAGGGAAGATATCGTATGTGGCCGTTACCAGTCCAGAAAAAAGTTTTTTTTATCTAAACCTCTAACTAATGGTGCTTTGGTAATTCGCTCAAGCCAAATTCAAGCACATTACTGACCTCTTAAAATGGAAACGAGTGAAATAGGCCATAACCAATCAAAAATATGTAAATTGTTAGCAAAAACTTACTAGGTACCATTTGAATTATGAATATTACTTTTATTTATATCACACATGTTACAAGAACACTCTCCATAAAAAAATGTGCCCATTCACCTTTAAAAAAAAGAAAAAATATGGTCTATAGATATGATATGTTATCTAGCGAAGAAACTTTACGAGTATTTGAAAAGACTGTTTCAGCTACACATTTCGACAGAGCCCAAATACATTGCAAGTATCTGTGTAATAGTTCTTAGATATATGTCCTTTAATTTAAGGTATATAATTATTGTCATGTGAACGATAAACGCATGTAATAGTGCATGTTTTAAACAAGTATTTTGTATGCATGTCATAGATAAAATGGTGTGGATAGTGCACATTGTACCTAGTGATGCTACTAAATAAATGTTTTAGTTATAATATATATTTTATTTTTTTTATTTGAAAAAAAAAAACACATCTTGTCTCTGCTAGATATTCAACGTTCTAGCTTCATTTTTTCTCATATTTTTTTGTATTTTTTTTTCTGTTTTAGCACTTTATGATCGTCGAAATATGTTTTTTTTAGTTACATCATTTTTGTGTTCAGTTTACGATGTAAATTGTGTTGTGGTGGAACTATTTTTTTAAGAAATAACGTAATTTTGTTTCGTATAAAATCAGTTGAGTAATTCTGATGTTCCCTTAAATAAAGAAATTAATAGATATTGTTACTGCGATGTTGACAACTACACTTATCTGGATATTAAAATAATATCTAAGTATATCTATCTGAATAAAAAAATATTAAAAAAAAATATTGAAGTTGTATGAACAGTATTATTTATATCATCAATAAAAATTAAAAACACCCCTTTTCTATTTTGGTGAGTAAAAAATACAATTTTTAAATAATATTAACATATTTTTTATTTAAACAAAATAATAATTTATTAAAAAAATTAAGAACTGAAAAAAATGAGAATTCTTCTGATTTTGAAATTATTGAAGATACGTTAAATTGTTGTAAATATAATGTTGATAAAAAATGGTTAAATATTTATAAATTGTTCAACATTGCAGTAACACGTAAAATAAAATGTATGTTTACTATACTTTGGCGATTGGTATTCGATATATTATGGCCATTATTGAAAGTTTTATTTGATTTAGGGCCGATTTTTCCATCGCCAGATAACTTTTATTCGACGAATAAAATTGACGTTTGACAGATTTTGTATGAAATAACTGTCAAAATTTCAAAGTTATTCGTCGAATAAAGTTATCTGGCGATGGAAAAATTGGCCCTTAATTAAGTAAAATAGAGCTGCATTTAAGTAATTTTTATTTTTACAATAAAACTAGAAATTTCGAAAATGCACAAAAAAGTAAATAAATAATTTTCGTCTTTTTATTTTCTGACTACTTATGGTCAAATTATGTGACTACGTTTTACTTGCACTGAAAAAGGCGTGAAAATGAACCTAATGTTACTTTTCTCGTGATAAATGAATGTTTGTAATCTCATTTTGATTTTACCATTACAAATATTTTTTTCCAAAAAATATATTTCTATAAATAAACATATCGACCGCCAGAATACCAATCAACATAAGTCAGAAATTTCAAAAAAACCTCATATTTTTTTTTTCATAAAACATTAATATATTTTATTGGAAATAACTATAATATTATATACGAATGTGTTGCAGGTGACTTGCCAACGTACTTGACGCGTTTCCAATGGGATATGGCCAAATACCCCATCAAGCAGAGCTTGAGAAACATCGCCGATATTATTAGCAAACAGGTAAGAATATTATAAAATGCTATACTTAGGGATTTTCAATCATCTGACAACTTTATTCGAGAAATTCTTTTGAAATTTTGACAGTTATTTCATACAAAAACTGACAAACGTCAATTTTATTCCTCGAATGACAGTTCTGGCGATGAAAAAATAAGGCCTCCTAAATCTCCCATAATGTTCGGTGAAAATTTTCTCAATCTCCATAAAACCTCATCTTTAAACTACATTTAAATGGAAAATTACCCTAATATCTTCGTATATCTATACAACTAAAAACCATAATCCGTTGCAGGTGGGTCAAATCGACGCGGACTTGAAAGTGAAGTCCTCCGCTTACAACGCACTCAAGGGCAACCTACAGAATTTAGAGAAAAAACAAACGTATGTATTTTTTAGTTATTTAATAAAAATGGCTAAATAAAATTGCTAATAAGTAATAACGTTACCATAATTTTTCAGATTTTTTTTGCTTGTTAAGCTATAAGTTATTTTTAAATGGATTGGACATTGACGTATGTAAGACTCCTCAGTTTAAGATAGAACGGTGACGATCCTGCTCAATAAAACTCCTCTACGACTCAGCGTTTAAAGTCACTAGGCCACGATAGCATACTATCGCAGCTTCAACCAAATATTGGAAATTGAACTAAAAACCTCTCCATACTTTGTCGTTACTTGATTAGCTGAAAATCTCGCTTTTAGAGTATCCATAACTGTTTATTTCACTACTACTTTATTTGTATGATACTCTAACCTACTATATTTGTGTCATACAGTGGCAGCTTGCTGACCCGCAACCTGGCGGACCTGGTGAAGAAGGAGCACTTCATCCTCGACAGCGAGTACCTCACCACACTGCTCGTCATCGTGCCCAAGTGAGTACACAGAAAGTCTAATAATATCGCTTAAGTAGGGTGTCATCATCGTCAGCCCGTTTTCGTCCACTGCTGGACATAAGCCTTCCCCATGTCGCGTCACCACACTCGGTCCTTAGCACTCCGCATCCTACAGCTTATCGCCACTTTCTTTAAGTCAGCTAGGCTAGCATGACTTCGAAAACGCGATAGATACAGCGATTTATTGACATCCAACTGTCAAAATAAGATAAAAATGCCCGCCATATTTAATTTTACCACATGATTAATTTTATGACATTTGGTCATGCTCGCGAAATCGATAAAGCTATTTATTGACATCCAACTGTCAAAATATAATAAATATAGCCGCCATATTTAATTTTATCAAATCGTACTACGCCATATTCATTTGGTCATGCTCGCGAAATCGATATTATTTCGTGGTGTCTATATCATTTATCAAGCACAGTCATGCTAGGCAGGCAGGTAGCAGGAATCTTGCAGGATCCATCTGAGTGGGTACTACCGCATTGTCAGATATTCTGCTTCCAGACAGTGCAATAACGTTCCAGTTTGAAGGGCAATGTAGTCAGTGAAATGACTGGGCACACAAGACTCACCAACTGATGTCCGGAGTGATGCGCAGTGGGCAGGCATCAATCATAAAATCTAGTTGAATTGACATTTAAGCGGTCATCTTCATTACCTGCAAATAGGGTATCAGAAACTACACACACAATATTTTTTAACATAGATAACAAATGGTACTTTGTCACAGGTCAATGTTCAACGACTGGAACGCGAACTACGAGAAGATCTGCGTGATGATCGTGCCGCGCTCCTCGCAGCTCATACACCAGGACAACGACTACGGCCTGTTCACTGTCACTCTCTTCAAGAAGGTAATTTTTATCGTTCTATACTGATAAATTAATCCCCCTTACGCCCTTAGCATAGCCCCCACCCATAAAGAACCTTTTTTAAGTCGCTTTGTTTTAAAAAAGTTTCGGTACCAAAAAATACCTTACTTTTGGTACGTCTATGGTCGATTCCATTCATTCGTCCATTTTTTTTATAAGTATATTATTTTATTCTATGGCCGATCGCCATTGTTGTTTTGGATGCGCGTGAATATGAAATCTGTTTGGTTATTAGCGAAAAAGATATTTTATTATTATTATCTTCGCAAGTGTGTTGAAAAACGTTGTATGGTACACGCGAGTATTGATGATTACTATCCTCGGCTATCTTCAGACCCTCGCCTGGCGGCTCGGGCCTCAATAGCGCCTCGGCAGTAAGCACCAACTTTACACGCTTGTACCATAAATAACTATTATTTGGATTCAGTTCTAAATTATACATAAGTTTGGCCTGCCTTTACCTCATTTGACCCTATTTTAATGTGTTTTCATTCGAGTTCTATCCCTAATATTGTTGCAGGTGGTAGAAGAGTTCAAGCTGCACGCCCGCGAGCGCAAGTTCGTGGTGCGCGAGTTCTCGTACAACGAGGCCGACCTCGTCGCCGGCAAGAACGAGATCACCAAGCTCGTCACCGACAAGAAGAAGCAGTTTGTGAGTATCCTAACTAGTCCTAACTAATATTATAAATGCGAAAGTAACTCTGTCTGTCTGTTACCTTTTCCGGCTAAACTACTGAACCGATTTACTTGAAATTTGGTACAGGGGTAGCTTATGGTCCAGGAAAGAATATAGGATTTTTATCCCAAAATTCCCACGGGAACGGAAACTACGCGGGTGAAACTTCGGGGTGCTGCTAGTATGTGGGATAAATTATGTTTTTAAGATCACTTTATTGACTGGCAAACCCGGCCGGAATAAAAGAACGGCATCATTAAACCGTGCCAAAACTAGGCGACTACTTGGTTTAAGAACACAAAGCTTAGCTTGACATAAGCTTTTATTACTTAATGTAAATTTCCTTCAGACCGCACGCTCGGCCGCTAACGATGTGGCCTCCTCAAATGTTGATAAAAGCTCTACTCAAGAAACCTTCAAAAATATTTGATATTATCCTTGATTTCATATAAAATTGTGTATGTCCCCAGGGTCCGCTGGTGAGATGGCTGAAGGTGAACTTCTCGGAGTGTTTCTGCGCGTGGATACACGTCAAGGCTCTCCGGGTGTTCGTCGAGTCGGTGCTCAGGTAAATACAATAGTACGGAGAAAGGTACCCTTCCCCCCCCAACATCCGTGGTAATGTTCACTTTGATATGCCAATCAAAGAAGGTACCTTTTATCTGATGCTGACTACGTCTGTTTAATTAAAAACCTCCCCCTAAGTGTCTGTAGCACTATAATAATAGTGCCACAAACATATCTGTTCCGGTGACTGGCAATCTCATATATTGGTTGTCAGATAACTGTCAGTTTTTGAAAATGTATACAAATGACATTTAAGTCAAAATGACACTATAATCATCCAATATGGCGACTAGCACAGAAATGTTTGTGGTTTCAAAAAAATGTTACTACTATTACGGACGTTAAGTCTTAGTTCGTAAACTCCATAATCTCATCAGCTTTCGTAGGTACTTCTTTAAAGCCCAAACTTCTTAAACAATTTCAACTAATGACAATATTCACACCCAGATACGGTCTCCCGGTGAACTTCCAAGCGGTAGTGATGGTGCCCTCCCGTAAGAGCATGAAGAAGTTACGCGAAGTGCTGCAACACTTGTACGCGCACCTCGACCACTCCGCGCAGCAACACGGCTCCGCGCAAGACGTAAGCAACTACACTCGCATCTTACACTCGCGGTTTACATTCACACATTACACTCGCATTTACATTTTACACTTGTATCTTACACTCGCAGTTTACAATCACACTCATATTACACTCGCATTCACATCTTACATTCGCAGCTGACAATCACACTCATATTACACTCACAGTACAGCTCAGTGCAAGACATCAGTACACTCACACATTACACAATACACTCGCACATACTCATAGCTTGCAGCTACACACAGCTAAAATCAGCACAATCACATTGGACAGCTTACATTCGCATCTTACAGCTACACTCACGCTTTACACCCGCATTCACATCTTACACTCGCAGTTTACGGTCAGACTCATCCATTACACTCACATCGCACACTGACATCCTATTCCCCGTAGTCAGATATAACACTCGCATTTCACAGCCACACTCACACCACGGCTCCTACAAGACGTTAGTACACTGACATCTCACAATCAAACTTCACACTGTTCCTAGAACATACACTCATAAAACTTACATATTTCACCCTAATTTGTATAAACTAATATAAATATTGATTTCGACAGAACGCTGAGCTGGCCGGTCTGGGATTCGGTTCGTCCGAATACTTCCCATATGTGTTCTACAAGATAAACATAGATATGATTGAGAAGTCCGCTTAATTTGTCTGCTGTATCAATGTATATTAGGTAAGTTTATCATAATGTTTCTAAGGTCAGTCTTAATTCAGGATCTCAGAGTCGTAAGACTAAGTTCAATTCCTAGATCATTATAATATCTCAAAAACTTTAGCACAATTTCAATTTTAAAATTTTCTGTTTGTTTCTAAATGTGGCTCAAGTTTGAAATCACCAATATTAATTGGGCAAGTATGGTGATTATGAGTATTGTTCTTCATTATCTAACTAGCGGCGCCCCGCAGTTTCACCCGCGTAGTTCCCGTTCCCGTAGGAATATGGGGATAAAATAAGGCTAAAAAGCTTCCCACTGAATCTATCTATTAAAACAAACCGCATCAAAATCCGTTGCGTAGTTTTAAAGATCTAAGCATACATAGGGATATAGGGACAGAGAAAGCGACTTTGTTTTATACTATGTAGTGATATCGTCAGTGAGATAAAGTTAAAAATAATTAAATGTAAAATTGTGATCTGCAGTACAGTTGACTTAACATCTTTATCAGTAAAGTACATGGTTACATTATAATAGTTTTTTGCATTATATTTAGCAAACTCGATTTTTTGGTTAATTTGATTCAATATGGCCGACTTTCAAAGATGGCGGCTTAGTTATTTGTTACGTGCCCTCATAACATATAAGGGTATCAATTAAACGCATATAATACCTATGCTCCATAAAAAAAATACTATTTAAGAATTATTTTTTAATCTTTTTTTTTATTATTTCACAGGTATTGTTACCAGTTCTGGCCCGACCCGACCATAGGCTTGGTCACAAACAATAGTGTCATTGTACAATTAATTTCAAATACACAATATTTATAGAACACCCTCTTAAATTAATTAACCTTGTACATTAAAATCATATATTATATATTTTTCTATGTACAGACACCTTATTGTTATTATTATATATAATTTGTCAATGAAATCAGTTGATTTGTGTGTTTTAGAAAAATATATTTATTAATTTATAAGATGCCATTTTCAAATTCATATTATGTATACAAATAAATGTAATAAAGCTTAAGCCAATCGGAGTTATGTGAAACGCAACAATTATGTTTCAGTATTATCAGTTGCAAAGGGTTCTAATAACTGTAGTTTGTTGAAAATACATATGATGTTTGTGAACAATTTAAATAAAATATTATATTGAAATATTATTATATATTGGAGTTAATGCAAAGCTATGTAAATAAGAACATTCCTCATTGTAACTCGCGTAGTACATAATAAATATTATTGAAGTTACTGTTTTTTATTGTTTTAATAAAGTACTTTAAGTTTTCTGCACTAGAATACTGAATAAACCCAGCCAAAGTTGCTTCCGATCTGAAGGTGCCTGGTTCCAACCCCACCAGTCCCGCCACATACCAATATGTTTTCAATTTATGAATTCATAAGTACGTTAATTTCGACGCTCATACGGTGAAGGAAAACATCGTGAGGAAACCTGCACACACCTGGGAAGAAATTCTAGGGTGGTGTGTGAAGTTGACCAACCCGCACTTGGCCAGCGTGGTTGAATAAGGTTTAATCACCCCAATTCAGGGTAGTCTCAAAACCTTTGGTGGGGACATTATACGAGCTGATGATGATCACTTATGCAGTGATTAGCGAATATTCTACTACTAGGTTAATATTTTCATTTAGTAAATTCGGTCACTAAAGAGTAATCCCTGAATTCTATGTAAAAAAAATTAGTCCTCAAGCAGTTTGAACTTGCTAATCTCAGGAACTACTGGTCACTGGTCAGATTTGTAATACTCTTTAAGGAAATTTAAAGTATTTAGGGTATTTTATCTCTGTATTTGCACGGGCAGGGAAACTACGGAGGTGAAATCTCGGGGAGTCACTAGTATGTCTATAAATACATTTAAAATCCCTTTTCAGTTATTCAAACACAAGAAGAATGTTTTATTTTCATTATCACAGATTATTTTACCATTTTTCTACAGAAAGAAAAGTCCTTTAGCTTTACCAAAACTGTAGGTTTTTAAAAGGCGTGGCGCATCTGATGAGTAATAAAAGTTATGAGTAAAACAATGATATGGTAATGTTTAATAATATATTTACACCATATTAAAAGTACTTAATTAAATAACTAATCTTTCCATTCATCTTCGTTGTTTTCATTTTCGTTAGATTCTAATGTATTCTCGAAGGTTTCTAACGTTACTTGATTTTGTAAAGAATCTACTTCATCCAACCTTTTGAATAAGGAAGTTAAAAGCTTTTTGTTTAGGTGGTCTGTCTGCGATATTTCTCTCGTGGGTTGTTCTAACGTCACCTCAGGATTACTTGCAGGAGTTTCGGGAGTTTTATCTGGTTCCGGCATTGTATTTAGCTTTTATTCTAACTGATAATTAAAACAATTGAAAATATTGCAAAACAAAAATTCCAACTCTGAACTTCGATCGAATTCGATTGTTTTTAATTTTTTGACAGACACAACGACAAACAAACAAATGACAGACGACAGTTGACCACAGTTCAAGGAGACTGTCATTCTGGAGCTGCCATGTACATAAATTGATCAACCTTTTTTTTTTTTTCTTTATTTATTTTGGGGCTTTTGTCCTATAAGGATATGCCAGCCCCATCGAACCCTAACCTAAGTTACATAAAATTAATCACAATCAGCTTACTAATAAGTGTACATTTTTAAGTGTTAGGGTCGCGTTGCAAACATTGGGCAGCAAGTTTAACAAGGCCTTCTGTAATATCTGCTGTCGGTGCAGCTAAAACACTTTGTATGATACCGACATCCAGATTATTAATGTCAAAGCGCAACATCAGCTCATTTCTCATGACCTGATTCTTGACACATTCCATCAGAATGTGTTGGACATCTTCTATTTTACCGCAGATCTCACAATTTGGAGAATCACATTTCTTCATAAGGTATCCAAACTTTCGAGACGGAATGTGTCCAGTTCTAAGTCTTGACACTAGTTTGATAAACTCCCTATTTCGTTTAACCCTATGGAACCAAGGGATGCGCGGAGGCTCACTTTGAATTGTATGATACCAGATACCTTTTTCTCGAGATCTTAAATTAAAAAATTCTTGCCATAGTTCAAAACACTTATTTCTAAATATATACAAAATTTCTGAGTAGTGTGGATTTATTTCTATATTATTTCCTCTTAGTGTCGCTTCTTTTGCTAATCTGTCAGCCTCCTCGTTTCCCTTGATTCCAATATGGGCTTGATCAACCTTGATGTTGGCGATCATAGTGTTTTAATCCCGATGGACCCAAAGGTGACTGTATAATAAAATAATCCCCTAATCAAATAATGCAATTCGTGTACTAGCCTACTAGATAAAAGTTCTTACAGAGTGGTTAATTTCGAATTTTTACGCATAATATGTTAGGTATCCTTCGACAGTTGGTGGGAGATTGTGAAGATGGTTGGAAATGTTTGGGGGAGATCACTGCCCAACATAGGTATTTTAAAATGACTTTACATTTATTACTGTTGTGCTGTTAGTTTTATTAGATTTTAGAAAGAACATTTTAATTTAATAAAACTGATTGGGCTGACGTGATTCAGACTTGTCAACAGTTTTATTTTTTTTCTCTGGCATCCCACAAGTAAGTTATTGGCCAGGGACATTTTTCGTCTACTGGTGTATTTGACCATTAAAAAGCCCGTAAAAGTTAGTAAAATATATTCAAATATCCAATAAAGACATCTGTAAATAACTCCCATACGTTAATTAGTGTCAATTACTAAGAATTGTAGTAAAAATTGTGTTCTGATGTCGGCGACGTCGCTCTTACATAACTTTGATCGGAGGACATAACCTGTATTCGATCATCTGATTGTCGTAGTTGAATTTATTATTTGTATTTCAGAGTATCGAAAATGTTGGGTCGAGTAGCACCGGGTGTCGGCACCCAGGTAGTGGCCCTGGTCAATAACCAGCAGACCAGGAACATGGCCACTTTGAAGGCTATTTCTATGCGATTGAAATCGGTGAAGAACATTCAGAAGATCACCCAGTCTATGAAGATGGTGTCTGCTGCTAAGTATGTACAGTGTTTCACTATTTCCATCAAACTAGATTCCAATAACTACAAACTTAGTCCATAATTACTGCAATGTAACACTGGCTGACAAGAAAAAAATCAAATTGGAAATTTGAATTTCGAATATGTCAAATGTTGATCGACCGACCGCACATACATTTGAAGTTATAACAATTTAATTGAAACATAATAATTACTTAAATAAAATTTAAGTTTATTATTTTAATGTTAAGGTACACCCGTGCTGAGCGTGACCTGAAGGCCGCTCGTCCCTATGGCGAGGGTGCTATACAGTTCTATGAACGGGCTGAGGTAAGTACATAAATAAGTTTTATTTACACACACAGTTTCACTTATGTGCAATTTTCCTAGATTTTTCAACATCTCTTTAACACATACTGTACTGAACAAAAGGAAAACAACAAATAATAATCAATTAAGTACTAAAATATTCAATTTGCTTACATACAAACTTTTCAGCATTTTAGTGGTTTAAATTAAATTACAACATTCTTTTTTTTAATTCTAAAAGTTAAAATTGTCTATCAATCTAGAATGCAACCTCTATAAGAAGAACCAGAGACATGTTTTTACCTTTTTTGAGAAGAACTCATTAAATATTTCTGTAATATGTCACCATGAC
Source organism: Timandra comae (assembly GCA_958496195.1). Taxonomy (NCBI): domain Eukaryota; kingdom Metazoa; phylum Arthropoda; class Insecta; order Lepidoptera; family Geometridae; genus Timandra; species Timandra comae. The sequence continues at coordinate 996,763 of OY292377.1, read as the reverse complement.
TTCTATTTGAGACAGATTCATGTTATTGACTTTGGAAATATGTACACAAGAATGTTTTAGACCAAAAAATATGCTAATTTACAGTGAAAACTAAAATGATATAATTAATAATAAAAGGATTTGACCCAAAGGTTTGAAAAACAGACCTGAAATTAGAAATCTAACTGCGAACAACTACAATTTAGAGGACTTGTTAGTTATTCAATAATTATGAGTTATATTTTGGTAAAAAATATATAATCTGGATTGTATCTACATAAAATAATAAAAATATTAAATGTACTTAAAAACCTTCACTGCATATAGATACTAAAAGATGTGTAGTGTAATGATACAAAGTGAAAACTTGCATACCACTTTAGGTACTTACTTAAAAGTTAATACTATTTTTGTGAAATTCAACTTTTATATGCAGTATACATAGTTCCCAAATTTTTACCCTACATTATTAAAATAACAGCTTTGATTCTTGCCTAAGAGATTTAAATATAAAAATCTTCTCAATATAAAATTCATCAATGCAGTTTTAGTTTTCATCAAAAGTATCATTTCATTATTTACTGCTGCTCTTTTAAAATTTCAGATTCTCTTTTCCCATACCCACTTGACAAATTAATCCTGTATTTAACATAATCATTCACTCCATCGTCTCAATTTAGTAACTGACCCCTAAGTTCGTAACTTGTATCTATATCTAGGGTATCAAATAAGTATGTATTTTGTTGACAGGTTGAAAAACCCGAGGATGAAACCAAGGAGTTGTATGTGGCCATTACATCGGACAGAGGTGAGTCATTATTGTAAAGGTTTAAAATAAATGAATAAACAAATAACATTATTTTAAGTATATAAAGATAAGGACAGACAACACCATCATCTATTTGTAAATGCTTATTGAATCTGCAATGGATTCTAAAGTTTAAAGCATGTCTATAAAAAAATAACAATGATCTGTAAATCTTTTTGCAATAAATTTACAAAAGGAATATTTAAATTTATACATCAAATGTCCCTGAAATCTGTTCATACCTGTATCTAGGGCGTCAGTGTAGTTATTCACACACAAGCCACATACAATAATAGATAATAATAATATACAGGTCTGTGCGGTGCGGTCCACACCGGTGTCTCCAAGGTGATCCGTAACCGGCTGAACGAGCCCGGAGCGGAGAACATCAAGGTCATCTGCGTGGGAGACAAGTCCCGCGGTATCCTCCAGAGGCTGTACTCCAAACACATTATTAGTGTTGCTAATGAGGTAAGGAATATATATTTTTATTTATACATACTTACAAATTTTTTCTTCTGTCAAACCTTTTCCATGTCTAATTTTATTGTGATCGGTTTTGTACCAAGTTTGTTTTATTTTATTAGTTTGTAATGAATTGGCTTATTAAATGAAATTACTTGACCGATTTAGGTGAAATTTTGTACAGATCTTCCTAATAATCATAAATATTTATCCAAAAATTCCCTCGTGATGATTTATGCTAAAATTGGTAGGGAATTTTTATTGTGTTTTATTTTAAGAAAGTGCTTATTAGTATTTTCTAATTCGTATGTACGTTATTCGCCGTTTTATATGCAAAGGAATACATCGTTCAGAAACCTGCACACACAAAATTATAATGTTGTGTGCTCTTTGACCAATCCACACACTGTGGTTGACTGAGCACTAATCGCCTTCTGAGTATCCTCTAGGAGGGGACATAATATGAGTAGAATAGATGGGGACATAGTCATGATCTTAACAAAACATTAATAAACTTTCCAGATCGGCCGCCTGCCCCCAACCTTCAACGACGCCGCCAAGCTGGCCTCCGCCATCCTCACGTGTGGCTACGAGTTCGGCTCCGGCAAGATCATCTACAACAAATTCAAGTCTGTCGTGTCTTACGAGCAGTCTGACATGCCGCTGTTTAGTAGGAAGGCTGTTGAGGTAATTATGATAACTAAATACTAGCTGTATGCTGCCCCGGTTCAATAGGGATGTCTAATAAGTCCGTCAGATAGATTTCGCAAAAATATTGGACACGTATTTTCTCCTTTTTATACAAAAAAATAATTAAGACGTTATAGTGCATAGAAAACTCGTGTGTACACTTTCACACCCATAATTTTTACCTAAAATCGTCACAAGTTCTGAACTTTAATGCGTTACAAGTATTATAACTAAGTCAGTTTTAAAAATTTGTTAAAACAAAAACATATGTATCAAATTTTGGACTAATTATTTGTGTATCCAGTCGACATCCCTATTCCTGGTGTATTTCTCATTAATGACAAACTTTTGCCCAGCAATGGGATATTCATTCATTCCATTTCCATTTTTTCCAAAGAAACTATACCTATATTAAAAGTTAATTATCAAAACATTCTATTACAGAGCGCCCCAAAACTGGCGACATACGACTCATTGGACTCAGACGTGATCCAATCCTACATGGAATTCTCTCTCGCTTCCATGCTCTTCTACGCGATGAAGGAAGGAGCTTGTTCCGAGCAGTCGTCCCGTATGACGGCCATGGACAACGCTTCCAAGAACGCCGGAGAAATGATTGAAAAACTCACTCTTACGTTCAACAGAACCAGACAGGCTGTCATCACTCGAGAACTCATTGAAATCATTTCTGGTGCCGCTGCCTTGGACTAAACTGGATTACAGCTTTCCAAGTACATTTCAGGATACTAGTTATATATTCAAAATTGCAGTGGAAATGTATCTCAATATTTATTGTTTTTCCAAAATATATGTTCAATAGAGTACAATACGGTGTGACGTTCTCGAGCAGGCGAAATGATTGATCAGTAATCACGCGTATTCACTGTCACTGGCTTTAAGACCTTACTGGTTGGTTGTGGATGTCTGTTTCGTCTTGTTGGTGTAGTGGTTAGCAATAAAGTATTGTTTTAGAATTTTGTGTTTTATTTTGATTTGTACTAAACATATTGTTGGATCTCCACTTCTCTAACATACCGTTTACTTCCTTATAAATACTGTCAAAAGATCCTTCTGCAAAGTACATGCCAAAGCGCTGGCGCACCCTGAGCCACGTCATATGAATCTACTCCTTTATTGCTATTTGCCACCTCCGGATCCGCCAACCAGGGTGGTCGTTGGCACTAATAAATTGCCATCGACCAATAACCTTCGAGGTCGTACCTAATACACAGGGGGTTATTCCGCATTTCATATTGGACTATTGATGATATAGTGAATGTTATGTTAAACTAAGCTTAGAATAAAACACACAAATATCATGTAAATCTTTATTGAATACAACTTACAGACATAACAGTCTTAATTACAATAATTAATCTAGAACGCGTATCGTCACTTTTGATTTAACATGCTAACACATCCACTTTGGGATAAGTATTTATTTATTTACATTATTCAGAAAAATGCATACAAATTATGTCAAATAATTTTAAATTAGAAACAGGCTTTATGATAACATATTACCGTTTTAATGATTATAGATATTTTTGGTTAAATTCAATGTGTAAATCGGACTACAGCCAAAGCAAGTTACTTGGCTGAGTTCTATAAAGCGTATTTGGACTACTTAAAAATAAGTAAAACTTTGGTACAGTCAATTACATTAGTAAAAATATGATTGGCTAAGACAAATGTATGACAAACTATCGTTTGAGCAATGTCCAAGTACGCGATATAGATGTCAGCCTTAGTTTTCCTATATAACACGCTTCTTTAGTAATTGGGAATTTAAGGAGTTTCGACGCCGGAGTCTTATTGGAAAACATTATATTTTGATTATGTTTGGGTGATAATTATAACACCTATACCTCCTCACTGTACTAATATCATCAATGAGAGAGCTTTTTTCTAGATATTTACTCAAACAACAAGTATTAACCTACATAATTATATATTATTATAATACATTACATAATTATAATACCGCTACGAATATAGTAACAGCTTACACTATACATAGATACTTTTAATTATATTATAACATATTTAAATTCTAGTCTTAAAAAGTTCATAGTATTTTATAGAACATAGGCCAGTCCATACACAGTCAATTTCATTTGCTTGATTTTAAAATATCCAGATACTTTACAACCAGAATAGCGGCGCCCCGCGGTTTAGCCCGCGTTACCTCCTCTCCTATTGGTCGTAGCATGTTGTTTGCCTATAAACCTTCAAGTTCCTGAGATTAGTGCGTTCAACTAAACAAACTGCAGGTTTATAATATTGGTACAGATTCGGTTTTGACGATATTTGTAGGCTAAATAAATCCATGTCATTTTTATCGCGCATCGAGATTGACTGTCTATGGGCTGCCCTTACAAGTCTATTTCTTAGTTGGCAGTTAAAAGCACTTGGTAAATAAACCTTAAGTTGTGTGCACATTCTATTACCTCAACAAAGTTTTAAAAAGGCACATTATAAGTCTGCTAATATTAAATATTTGTGTTAACAGTCCCACAAACTTATTTAACCCGGAGGTAGCCTCGCTATATAGAGTCACCAAGTTTTCTGTGCCGGCGGCCAAAAGTGAAAGCTCCCATTGTCATTTTGATTCTAATGTCGTTTGGATACATCCCTACTAATATTATAAATGCGAAAGTAACTCTGTCTGGCTGTTACCTTTTCACGGCTAAACTGCTGAACCGATTGACTTGAAATTTTGTACTGGGGTAGCTTATGATCCGGGAAAGAACATAGGCTATGTTTTATCACAAAATTCCCACGGGATCGGGAACTACGCGGTTGAAACCGCGGGGCACAGCTAGTTTTCAATAAACTGACAACCAAAAGATTGGATTACAGTGGCGCTGTCACCGGCACGGAAAAGATGGTATAATCGCATTTTGGGTTGACAATATCTTAAAATGAATTATTAGTACTGTCGGGTCAGATGAGTTTATAGTACGGCTTATATTTTGGTTTATTTTTGTCAGTCGTTATTTTGACACACGACACAAACATAAGGAATATAGTTTAAAGCCGTTGACATTTTTAATCCATAACAGTATTGAATAAAAAGCCTACATATATTTTTCTACATGGATGAGTACTTGTTGGTCAAATGGTTGGCCATTTGACTCTGGCCATATTCTGAAGTTAAACTACTGTAGTATTGGTCCCTTTGATCTAGTTTTGCCCTATGTAGAAGGAGTATTAGATAAAAAGGTCATTTTATATGCTATACAGATAGCAGTGTGGGAAAGTCATTTCTATCCCATTTTAACAAAGATAAGATAAGGCACACACTTAATACAACAATTAATATATCATGATTTAAACTATTCATCTAAACAAAATACCAAACGCATTTCATAACACTGATACTTGTTATAATAATCTAATAAAATTAATTTAATATGTTTATATTTACAGTAATCGCCGCCTGCGACATTTTTGTGTAATTCAAAGTCCAAAATAACGTAGTATACCTGAAAGAAGAGGTAGTATGTTAGCTATTTGGTAATCACGTATTTTGCTAACTTAAAATAAATGAGTGACCGAAACTGCCGACTGTTTTCTCTAAGTCTAAATGGCAATTCGCAAGTGACTAACCGACTTTGATGATCAATTGCAGAGCATCGCCGTAAGGATTGTGTAATGATTACTAGAAACGATCGTATAGAATGATACGACTAGCCGCACGGCGAAAATCGACTCGTGCAAATACTTGTTTACTTTTAACATGGCATGTGTGTGTAATCATGATTATTGGTGGTCACATATGGATAAATGTGGCAGGGTGTGGTTGTCGCGTATACATAAGCGGTACTCGCGTGCTCCCGGTCATCGACACGCCCTCTAGCAGTACGCACCGCTCACTGCTGCGCGTGCGGGCGCGGCGGCGTCCTCCAGACGGCGGAGGAGGTCCGCTTGAGGCGCGTGTCCCCTAGTACATACCTCACTGCTGCGCGTGCGGGCGCGGCGGCGTCCTCCAGACGGCGGAGGAGGTCCGCTTGAGGCGCGTGTCCCCTAGTACATACCTCACTGCTGCGCGTGCGGGCGCGGCGGCGTCCTCCAGACGGCGGAGGAGGTCCGCTTGAGGCGCGTGTCCCCTAGTACATACCTCACTGCTGCGCGTGCGGGCGCGGCGGCGTCCTCCAGACGGCGGAGGAGGTCCGCTTGAGGCGCGTGTCCCCTAGTACATACCTCACTGCTGCGCGTGCGGGCGCGGCGGCGTCCTCCAGACGGCGGAGGAGGTCCGCTTGAGGCGCGTGTCCCCTAGTACATACCTCACTGCTGCGCGTGCGGGCGCGGCGGCGTCCTCCAGACGGCGGAGGAGGTCCGCTTGAGGCGCGTGTCCCCTAGTACATACCTCACTGCTGCGCGTGCGGGCGCGGCGGCGTCCTCCAGACGGCGGAGGAGGTCCGCTTGAGGCGCGTGTCCCCTAGTACATACCTCACTGCTGCGCGTGCGGGCGCGGCGGCGTCCTCCAGACGGCGGAGGAGGTCCGCTTGAGGCGCGTGTCCCCTAGTACATACCTCACTGCTGCGCGTGCGGGCGCGGCGGCGTCCTCCAGACGGCGGAGGAGGTCCGCTTGAGGCGCGTGTCCCCTAGTACATACCTCACTGCTGCGCGTGCGGGCGCGGCGGCGTCCTCCAGACGGCGGAGGAGGTCCGCTTGAGGCGCGTGTCCCCTAGTACATACCTCACTGCTGCGCGTGCGGGCGCGGCGGCGTCCTCCAGACGGCGGAGGAGGTCCGCTTGAGGCGCGTGTCCCCTAGTACATACCTCACTGCTGCGCGTGCGGGCGCGGCGGCGTCCTCCAGACGGCGGAGGAGGTCCGCTTGAGGCGCGTGTCCCCTAGTACATACCTCACTGCTGCGCGTGCGGGCGCGGCGGCGTCCTCCAGACGGCGGAGGAGGTCCGCTTGAGGCGCGTGTCCCCTAGTACATACCTCACTGCTGCGCGTGCGGGCGCGGCGGCGTCCTCCAGACGGCGGAGGAGGTCCGCTTGAGGCGCGTGTCCCCTAGTACATACCTCACTGCTGCGCGTGCGGGCGCGGCGGCGTCCTCCAGACGGCGGAGGAGGTCCGCTTGAGGCGCGTGTCCCCTAGTACATACCTCACTGCTGCGCGTGCGGGCGCGGCGGCGTCCTCCAGACGGCGGAGGAGGTCCGCTTGAGGCGCGTGTCCCCTAGTACATACCTCACTGCTGCGCGTGCGGGCGCGGCGGCGTCCTCCAGACGGCGGAGGAGGTCCGCTTGAGGCGCGTGTCCCCTAGTACATACCTCACTGCTGCGCGTGCGGGCGCGGCGGCGTCCTCCAGACGGCGGAGGAGGTCCGCTTGAGGCGCGTGTCCCCTAGTACATACCTCACTGCTGCGCGTGCGGGCGCGGCGGCGTCCTCCAGACGGCGGAGGAGGTCCGCTTGAGGCGCGTGTCCCCTAGTACATACCTCACTGCTGCGCGTGCGGGCGCGGCGGCGTCCTCCAGACGGCGGAGGAGGTCCGCTTGAGGCGCGTGTCCCCTAGTACATACCTCACTGCTGCGCGTGCGGGCGCGGCGGCGTCCTCCAGACGGCGGAGGAGGTCCGCTTGAGGCGCGTGTCCCCTAGTACATACCTCACTGCTGCGCGTGCGGGCGCGGCGGCGTCCTCCAGACGGCGGAGGAGGTCCGCTTGAGGCGCGTGTCCCCTAGTACATACCTCACTGCTGCGCGTGCGGGCGCGGCGGCGTCCTCCAGACGGCGGAGGAGGTCCGCTTGAGGCGCGTGTCCCCTAGTACATACCTCACTGCTGCGCGTGCGGGCGCGGCGGCGTCCTCCAGACGGCGGAGGAGGTCCGCTTGAGGCGCGTGTCCCCTAGTACATACCTCACTGCTGCGCGTGCGGGCGCGGCGGCGTCCTCCAGACGGCGGAGGAGGTCCGCTTGAGGCGCGTGTCCCCTAGTACATACCTCACTGCTGCGCGTGCGGGCGCGGCGGCGTCCTCCAGACGGCGGAGGAGGTCCGCTTGAGGCGCGTGTCCCCTAGTACATACCTCACTGCTGCGCGTGCGGGCGCGGCGGCGTCCTCCAGACGGCGGAGGAGGTCCGCTTGAGGCGCGTGTCCCCTAGTACATACCTCACTGCTGCGCGTGCGGGCGCGGCGGCGTCCTCCAGACGGCGGAGGAGGTCCGCTTGAGGCGCGTGTCCCCTAGTACATACCTCACTGCTGCGCGTGCGGGCGCGGCGGCGTCCTCCAGACGGCGGAGGAGGTCCGCTTGAGGCGCGTGTCCCCTAGTACATACCTCACTGCTGCGCGTGCGGGCGCGGCGGCGTCCTCCAGACGGCGGAGGAGGTCCGCTTGAGGCGCGTGTCCCCTAGTACATACCTCACTGCTGCGCGTGCGGGCGCGGCGGCGTCCTCCAGACGGCGGAGGAGGTCCGCTTGAGGCGCGTGTCCCCTAGTACATACCTCACTGCTGCGCGTGCGGGCGCGGCGGCGTCCTCCACACGGCGGAGGAGGTCCGCTTGAGGCGCGCGCGCTCGATGTTGGGGAAGATGTCGCGCAGGTCGGGGCAGTGCACGCGCACCGAGAACAGCCGGTCCACGTGCGCGGCCGCCAGCTGGCACTGCACGTCCAGCTGCAGCTTGCGGGACTGCGGACACAAATTATATCTTAATTATATCTAGCGCCCCGCGGTCTCACCCGCGTAGTTCCCGTACGAATCATCATCATCTTCCTGCCCTTGTCCCACTTAAGTGGGGTCGGCACAATATGTCTTCCTCTTCCACTCGCTTCTATCACTCGTCATACTCTCATTCACTCCTTTCATATTCATATCCCTTTTCACACACTCCATCCAACCCTTCTTTGGCCTCCCTCTTCCAAAGTTTCCTTTCACACACAGATCCATAGTTCTCCTAGCAATATGGTGTTCTGGCCTCCTCATCACATGCCCATACCATCCCAATCTAGCACTCCTTATTTTTTCTACAATCGGCGCAACTTTCAAACTCCCTCTGACATACTCATTCCGTATCTTGTCCATCCTTGTTACCCCACTCATCCATCTTAACATCCTCATTTCTGTAACATGCATTCTTTGTTCATCCTTCTTCTTCATAGCCCAACATTCAGACCCATACATGGCGACAGGTCTGATGACCGTCTTATAAATTATTCCCTTGAGTTTAAAGGGCATTCGTGGGTCACAAGTTGTTCCTGAGACCTGTCGCCATTTCATCCATCCCGCATTCATTCTGTTCTTCACGTCTCGGTCGATGTCACCGTCGTTTTGGAAGAGCGATCCAAGGTAACGGAAGTCGGAGCACACTGGTAGAGGTACGCCATCAATGACAATGTGAGAGAAATTGGAGGAGCCACCGAAATTGCAAAACAGTTGTTCAGTTTTACTTCGACTGATTTTAAGCCCCACTCGTTCCAATCTCTCTTGCCATATTTCCAGTGTGTTCTGTACCTCAGTCGCATCTTCTCCGACCAGTACAATATCATCGGCAAACAACATGCACCATGGGGCTTCCTCTTGTATGTCCGATGTCAAGGCATCCATAACAAGAAGAAATAGGTACGGGCTTAAAGCCGACCCCTGGTGCAAGCCTACTGACACATTGAACTGATCGGTTACACCAGCTACAGACCGAACGTTCGTACTCGCTCTTTCATACATTCCTTTCACAATCCTTACATACTTCTCTGGCACTCTCTTTTCTTTCATAGCCCACCACAAAACCTTGCGAGGCACCCTGTCATACGCTTTTTCAAGGTCTATAAAAACCATGTGCAAGTTCTTGTGCGCACGTCTATATTTTTCGCAAAGTTGTCGATAAAATTATGCTAAAAACCTTCCCACTAAATCACTCTATCTATTAAAACAAACCGCATCACAATCCGTTGCGTAGTTTTAAAGATCTAAGCATACATAGGGACAGAGAACGCGAGAATAGCGACTTTGTTTTATACTATATAGTGAAGCACGATCGTAACCTACATGAAATATCGTACGTTGACCTGTGGCTGTCTATCTCTGTCGCATAATGCGTCCCGCTCGCACGGATGTAATGTGCGAGCGAGACGCATTATAATTTACGCAGGTGCGACAGATACATAGCTACAAGTCAACGTACGATATTTGCTGTGAATTACGACCGTGTATAGTAATATGTTAATGCAATTAAAGTACGGCCTGGCAAGCGCAGTATACAACGCTCGCTAGCCCTAGTTGGGGCGTGTCTACGAGTGTCCCTACTGGATCAGTCGGCCTTATTCCTGAGTTGTGTGGGGGGCTGATGTTACCAATACTTCAATAAACGCGGCTGCATGCTACCACCATCCCGGCCAAAATATGTATTAGTATCTACATACCTTGGAGGTACTCCACTCGGGTATGGGTCGTGGAGGCGGTTCTTCATCTTCATCCGAGTTGAGGTACTGGAATCCATCTTGCATGTACACCGGCTCCATCGCGTGACAAGCCGCTGAACGGAGCGGGGTTTGAACTGATGGGGAAGAAAAAACACATTATTTATTACATCTCATAAGAAATACGGTCCCTTTCCACCACAAATATGTATTAACTTCACGGGGGATATCCCCCGTTTACACTCAGTCGTACAGGGCAGCGAAGTGGGCAATGACTGATGTATACAGGTTACTCGTGCTGTCACCATAAAATAAAATTCTTTTTCAACACACTTGCTCATAAAGGAGTTCTTTTTTGTGCAAAAACAGTTGAATAATGACACGCTTGATTCACTAGTGAGTTATAGATTGTTTTTTTAAATTGCTTTGTTTTAAAAAAAGTTTCAATACCAAAAAAATTGTGTCCATACATTTTAAAAACAAACTTCAACTATGTTGCCTTACTTTCGGTAGGTCTATGGTCGATTCCATTCATTCACTCATTCGATTTTTTTTTAATTAGTATATTTTTTTTAGTCTTTGGCCGATCACCATTGTGTTGGATGCGCGCGAATAGAAAAACTATTTATTTATTAGCGAAAAATGATAATTTCTTCGCAAGTGTGTTGAAAAACGTTGTATGGTACACGCGAGTATTGATGATTACTATCCTCGGCTATCTTCTGACCCTCGCCTGACGGCTCGGGCCTCAATAGCGCCTCGGAAGTAATCACCAACTTACCTCGCTTGTACCATAAATAACTATTTTCAACACACTTGCTCATAAAGGGGCTCTTATTTGTGCAAAAACACTTGCTCATAAAGGGGCTCTTATTTGTGCAAAAACAGTTGAATAATGACACGTTTTATTCACTAGTGAGTTATAGATCCTCGGCTATCTTCAGACCCTCGCCTGACGGCTCGGGCCTCAATAGCGCCTCGTAAGTAATCACCAACTTACCTCGCTTGTACCATAAATAACTATTATTTCAGGTCACAGACCCATAGAGGTATTATACATAGAGCAGAGGTGCCAGGTCTCCAGTTGTCCCTCGGTTAGAAAGAGAGAGGCGATCGCGGTTATTCGTTTAACGACTCAAATGTTTGTACAATTCTATGGTACCACGATCTTCTCTCTCTTTCTAACCATCGGACGTTTCCGCTCCTAGTGTAGTAGAGTGACCTACTCACATGTTTTGTCTTTGTCACTTGATATAAAGTAAGAAAGAGACAAAACTAACATTACTTGGTGAGTAACTTTACTTGAAGGTCGTGAAAGAGCTAAGTCCAACAGTGGGAATATGTCATAAGTAATTTATAGTGAACTTACTCTTCTCTTCCATCCTCTGTTTCATTTTCTGCTTCTCAATGTACTCCTTCTGTCTTTTCTCTATTTCTTTAGCCATAATCGCAGCTTCTTTTTTCATACTGATGATATACAGAAAAAAATGTTTTAAAGTTTTAGCACTATTATCAAAATACTAAAAGCTATATGAATACTGGTTTTATTTATTTATTGATACTGGCTCAGCATAATTCCATTCTAGTATCCTATCTTGTGCTATTCTTGTTTATAAGAAGGACAGAGAGTATCTATTGTCCTATCTTCAGAGGTAACGAAATTTTTAAAAGAAAATATTGTAACTCTTGAAGTTTTTCCTTTCCTTTCCAGCATTTTCCCAACGGATAAAAACATAATATCCCTGTATACTCACGCCTCCTGCTCCTCGACCTGCTTCCTCCGCTGCGCCTCGGCCCGTCTCTGCTCGTCGGCGAGGCGCTGCGCGCGCGCCGTCTCCTCCGCCCGCCGCCGCTCCTCAGTCTCCGCCACTTTACGGGCGAGCTCTTGTTTCTTCTGTACGGCGGATAAGTTATATTTAAAAATCCTTTATCGTGGCGATGGATAAGACAAATAATAGTAAGTCAAGTGACAGGCCACTTTGTAGCATTAGGTTGGCAAGACATGAGGTCCAGTCCTCTAGCTAGAGTGGCAGACACTCCGGTTAATGTGACATGTTTGGCTACAAGGTTTTTTAATATTATGGATACATATTACAGGTTGGATAAGGGAATGGGATTTGAGTAACAGTGAAAGTAACACCAAGCCAACAATGCCGAATTAGTCATTCAGACATGCTGCATTCAGTATAATAACATAACATAATCATTCACTCATCTCATAGTAACTAAGTTCGTAATTTGTATCTATAGTCCATTCATTTGGCCGTGAGACAAAATGTAAACAAAGAAATACTGGTTGTCAAACTTTTAGCTCTTTTAGGCGAAAAATATATTGTTTTTTTAGAGTTATAAATATGAAAGTAAAATAAGACTAAGTAGGCATCTTTGATAAGTCGTCTATAAGTAATTTAGTTTAGTGTAAAAATCAATAAAAAGGTAATAAACAGGATGAGTTGAGTACAAGTAAAAACAATTCATGTAAGCACCTGAATTGTTTTACTACAAAATAAATAAACAACTATTTATTGGTGATCCTCAGAAGAAGAAGAGCTCCAACATGGATTTTCCTTTTTTTTCTTTTACAAATCGGTAAACGGAGGCTCGTGAAGTCGTTATATACAATATATTTTTTGTAGGGATACGAATCTTTGGCCAAGTCTCTTCTACGTATTTAAATATATTAATAACACCTTGGTGTCTGTTTGGATCTTCGGTGAAGTAAAAGTGCAAGCGCTGTTTGAACCAAGTTCACTTATTTTCATCAAAATCAACGTTCAGATAACAGAAATTTAACGATAACTGAATATAAAACATAATACAATAATTACTTTAAACAAAAAAATATCAAAAATTTACAATATACTTTACTATATAATCGGGAAGAAAACACTCACGTCAACAAGTTGATCAAGAGTAAAAATGACGGGTACATTCCGGCTAAATACGAAAACTATTAATTTTACTTTCATTACTTAAAATGACTGTTCACCTTCATTTAGTAGTATAAAAATGTATCCATAGTTTGAGATTCACAGCATTTTTAGGTTTTAGTAATGTCAATTATCATCGTCATTACTATTACTACCTTAGATGAAGAATTGGTTTCGCTGTGTTTGGTAGGTATCGCCGACGTAGTCAAATGCGGCAACAAATACTACACTCGGCGTATCCAAGCCAGTCACACTGCAAGCTGTCTGTGAGGCGTATGTTCCAAATGTTTTATTAAAATTTGAACATAATACGTAGTAAAATGTCAGTTTGCGTGGTGAAACTGTGTAAAAATAATACTTCAAGAAATAAATTTCGTGTAATCATCAAAAACTATATACAAAAAAGTAGCTTTCTATGTCCCTATGTCCTGATGTCCCTATGTATGCTTAGATATTTATAACTACGCAACGGATTTTGATGCGGTTTATTTTAATAGATAGAGTGATTCAGTGGGAAGGTCTTTAGCATATTTTATCCCCATATTCTTAAGGGAACGAGAACTACGCGGGTGAAACCGCAGGGCACCGCTAGTCTATATTATATAAAAATGAAACCCGTTTGCCGTTATCACGTCATAACTTGCGAACGGCTCTATTTGGCTTTTTCTTTTGTAGTTTTCTAAGACTCTGTAGAATGTTCTTACGCAAAAAAATTAAGAAAATATCTCAGTTAGATTATAAAAAAATACATTTAATTATGCATATTTTAAAAAACGAGCGTAACGTATGTCAATCATTTGATTCGGGCTGTTGTATATGCTTCGACAAAAAATCTCCGAGACGCATTATCGGTATTTCATTAAATTTCCAGGTATTTTATGGCCAAAGTGTCTTATTCCCTACCAATTGCTCAAAGGTAGTGATTTCGAGTTTCCAATATTGCTACGCTGTTGCAAGCGCCATGATCACGGATGAACTGAACTGTTCATCCGTGATTATAATAGTTACTCGCTGGCAGTGTGAACATGCGAGTAACTATTAATAATATATGTATCTCATCAGGTATCGCGGTATCTAACCAATCTTTCATCTATGGTTACTAAATAGTACTTAAAAAACAAAGTCGCTGTCGCTGTCTGTCCGTCCCTATGTATGCTTAAATCTTTAAAACTACGCAACGGATTTTGAAGCGGTTTTTTTAATAGAGTGATACCAGAGGAAAGTTTATATGTATAATACATGCATGATATTGTAGAGAAACACCGATAAATCTAGGGATTTCTAATGTGATGTCGTAAAAAACTCATTTTTTGCGCTTACATTGCAAAAGTATTTAATCTAAAAGACATTTGCCTCTTACATGATTTGATTTCAATAAGTATCTTAGAAGATATCTTAGTTTTAAAATAACATTACAGCAAAATTATGATTAAGGCCACATATTACTAAATAGTTACTACGACAAAGCGACCCGGCTAGTGCACGGCGGCACAGAATAACTATTTTTTCACCTTCTACATAAATGAAGTCGCGTGTTAAAATAATTATTACACGCGAACGAAGTTGAGGGCTAAAGCTAGTATGTTATATATTCTATATTTCAAAGATTAATTAAATATCAAGTAGTCAGTAGGGAGTAATCTATGTATTATTGATAAAACATGACATACAAAATAACCTTTTTCATGGTTTGTTTACATTTTGTCTCACGGCCAAATGAATACATTATAGGCTAGGGTATCAGAAACTACGCCCATACTCATTCACACACACACCCAGACCGAGACAAACATATTTTGTGGTTCACACAAAGATTCACTGAATTAAATACGAAAAAGTATATAAAGTAATGATCCCCGTACCCGCTCGGCCTCCCGCACGCGCTCCATCTTGCCCTTGTCGGCGTGCGCCTGCTTGTCGCGGCGCTGGGAGGCGGCCAGCGCGGCGGCGGCCGCCCTCTCCTTCTCGGCCGCTTCTCTGGCCGCGGCGGCCGCTGCCATTTTCTCTTCGCGTTTTCTGGGTATAGATACGTATAGGGTTCTTTAATTAGGCGTGGTAGATATCCGAAACTACAAGCAAAAAATTGTGAAAAGATACAGACTTTGATAAAAATTCAAATCAATAATCTTAGCCTGGAATTGAACCAGTTGAATTTGATACCGAAGCTGATAGTACCGTAACTATAGGGCAAATTTTGAGAAGTACTGAGATGTGGGGAATTCGCTACGACTGTGTAGTGTCATGTGCCTGAAATTCCAGATTTAACTAACCTGGATCAAGCCACGCATGTTTGCTAAACGTAACTCTAGTTTGAGATCACCAATATACATTGTACAAGCATCGTGATAATGTCTATTCCTCCTCAATATACTAGCATCATCAGTGAGTGAAAGGGGTACTGTATCATACATTTCCAACATGATTCTAGGTTGAGATCACCAACATTGTGATTACGTCTATTCCTCCTCATTATACCAATATCATCAGACATGCAAATTATTATAATTAACGGGACATTTACCATGTATATTATTTATTTCGAGTTTCCGATATTTCGACGCTGTTGCAAGTGCCATGATCACGGATGAACGTAGTTCATAATAATATATATGGTAAATATCCCGTTAATTATAATAATTTGAGTGCTAATAACCATGATAACTATAAAAACTATATCATCAGACATGGATACAAAATCATATAGGACTTTTTATATTTTTAAAACTTGCAAAACCCTTACCGTTTCTGCATCTCCCTCTTAGCGTCCAAAAGCGCCTCCTTCTTCCGTCTGGCGTCCTCCCGTTTGAGGCTCTCCTCGGCCGCCTCCTTCGCCTTGTTAATGGCCGATAGTTTGGAGGTGGACGACGGGACGAAGGATTTAGTGGGCGGGATGTTGGCGCGGGGCTTTGAGGCTGAACTTGATATCTGGGAGGAATTATAAAGTCTTTATAGTCATGCTAAAGAAAAATTCTTAGATTGAAATAAAACACTTAAACGGATTTTTGTCGTGGTTGTATTTCGGATTCTTTACAGACTAAGATGGACGATGGAAACGGCCATGATAGTATGGTCTAAATATCATCTAACTAACATTATAAATGCGAAAGTAACTGTCTGTCTATCTGTTACCTTTTCACGGCTAAACTACTGAACCGATTGAGTTGAAATTTGGTACAGGGGTAGCTTATGGTCCGGGAAAGAACATAGGCTACGTTTTAGCTCGAAATTTCCACGGGATTGGGAACTACGCGGGTGAAACCGCGGGTCACAGCTAGTGCTACAAAAAATATAATATTAAACAAACCTGTGGTGCCTTCCCGTTGAAAATAAGACTGTTCATCTTGGTGAGCGTTTCAGCTGACAATATCGGCTTGGACACCTTGTCTGGTGGGGTTTGGGTTTCTGCTGGCTCGTCCTGGGAAATAAGATATTATTAGTTAGTACGAATATTATTAACGTAGAAGTAACTGTTTTTATAGTTTATGTGTAAACAAGTGAAGGAGTTGTATTTTTGGGAAGGACTATAAATAAATTTAATTTATTTCGGATTAGACAAGATAAGTATTTTTCTTCACTACATAGTATAAAACAAAGTCGCTTTCTGTGTCCCTAAGTATGCTTAGATCTTTAATACTACGCAGCGGATTTTGATGCGGTTTGTTTTAATAGATAGAGTGATTCAGTGGGAAGGTTTTTAGCATAATTATTTATCCCCATATTCCTACAGGAACGGGAACTACGCGGGTAAAACCGCGGGGCGCGGCTAGTTACATATAAATACAAAAAAAATGGCATACCTTTTTGTTCATAGCGCGTGTCTTGGTCCGGGTTACTCGTGACGCCATCTCTTCGAACTGTTGCACTTTTTCTTTTACAGCCGATCTAAATAAAATGTTTAGTAATTACTTAATTTAATAACATAATATTATCAATAACTCTACTATCATCAGATGACTCCTAACTAGATTTACAAGTAAGGTTTCAGAAACTAATAATAATAATTTGGTAGTTAAGGCATGAGCTTTTTGTAATCAATAACAGTATTCATTGTTTTTGTTAATTATACAAGTTATTTCAAATAAGAGTTCAAAATTGTAGATTAGATGTAGGCACATAGGTTAACGTTACATTCAAGAACCAAATATTGTATAATTTTGTTATGTTCTATTTTTTAAGTGGATGTAATGTGTTTTGTGCTAAATAAATAAAAAAAACAACGCACACAATATACATTCATATATATACACACATTCCACGCAGCGGACGCAATTCAATGCGTATAAAATACGCAAATAAAATGGATGGCCTTCATTACATAAACACTAAATCTACCATACTAAAACCACATAAAGTTCTTTTTTTCCGAACCTTTATCCCACGTCTATTTGGGGTCGGTTTTCAGTTTAACCAGATTTGGCGGAATGTCAGTATTTTACGTGAAGCGACTGCCATCAGACCTTCACAACCCAGAGCTATACGACATTTTTGGTTAAACCAAATGTTGACTTTTGAGGGCTCTAACTATCCGTAACAATTGTCGATGATGTTAGTACGACAACCGGAACCGACGGCTTTACGTGCCCTCCGAAGCACGGAAACGCTTATGAAAATTAATTAATATTGTTTAAGTTGCATATTAAGGATATAAATATTTATGTAAGTAAGTACCTAAAACATATTGCATGCCTCATGTAAGGTAGAATAAAGAGATTCCTAATTTAAGTACTAACTGTAACACCATATTGTAACCTTTATTCGCAATAAATACATTTGAATTTAAAAGTCATTTTTAGTAATGACCCATCACAGTCATGTCTGTGTCAGACGTTGCTTGATCACAAGTGATTCGCGGGTAGCACTGGGCCGAGCACTGGGTGAGCGCTTCTATCGCACATAAATAAGTTCACATTATAAATATTGATACATACGTGGGCTGTAACTCTGGTACTCCCTTCCTGGGGGGAGTGTACGATTCTTCCTCGCTATCGTCCGTCAGCAGCGAGTTGTCTTCAGTCACGTTCGACGGGATGGGACCTGGGTTTGTATTAGTTTTAAATTAAATTTTATGTTATCTGACTCTGAAGGCGTTGTCCTAATTGGCGTATGATTACACGATGCGCTTTTATCAAAGATAAATCTAATATACAGGGTGTCCCGTAAGTAGTGGACCAACGAGATGTGGGGGATAGGGGAGACCGTTACCTACCAGAATCACCAAAATTTACTGTCCTAGGCCTTATAGTTTTGAAGTTATGACGTTTTTTAGTAAGTAGGTGAAATTATCGTACTATGTGCACATTTTTCTTAATTCTACAAATTCTATTACTTATTTTGATGTTATTTTTATTCAAGGGCGTTAAAAATACATAGGTTTTTCTAATTTAAATCATTGTATAGTGTAGTTATCATTGACATTAAAATTAATCAACAAAACAAGTGCAATTGTTTAATTTCAAAATACTCTAAGTGGTATTTGAGCTGAGCTGGTGTAAAAAAAATGTATTGTAGCCTTGTGGCACTTTATTTTAAAAACATCTACATATCATAAGGATTACAAAAACGTATAACACTGTGGTTTCAAATGAGTAGTTTTTTATTTTAACTAATATCAACGTAAAAGGGAACTTTTGAAAGAAAACAAAAATTCATTGCTAATTATGGAAATTCGTTTATTACTCAATTTATTTTTACATTAAGGGTTCAAAATGCTTTTCTTTAGCTCTTGTGCATTAAAACATCTTCGTATAAAATCTTTTTGTAAACTTTTTTGGGCTCTTTGATGTTTTTTTATCAATTCAGCAACATGATTGAAATTTTGTGATAACTCTCTTTTTATCAGAAATATTTGTCTCATTAACTGCTTCTTTGAGGAAACCCCATAGAAAATAATGCAAAGGATTCAAGTCGGGAGATCGTGGCCTATTTCATGGCCGATCACTGGCCATGAAATAGTACCTTCGCGTCTAAACCATCGATTTGGGAACGTCTCATTCAAAAATTCAGTCACTTACTGTGAATAGTGGGCAGGTTCACCTTCGTACTGCAACCACATTCTCTCCCGCGCAGTTTCAGGCCTTATGCATAACCAACATCTTCGAATAAAGTTAAGAAGTACGCGAGAGTATGTGGTTCCGCGCAGTTTCAGGCCTTGTGCATAACCAACATCTTCGTTAAGTTAAGAAGCACGTACGAATGTTGCAGTACGAAGGTGAACCTGCCCACTATTCACGGTAAGTGACTGAATTTTTGAATGAGACGTTCCCAAATCGATGGTTTGGACGCGAAGGTACTATTTCATGGCCAGTGATCGGCCATGAAATAGGCCACGATCTCCCGACTTGAATCCTTTTTATTATTTTCTATGGGGTTTCCTCAAAGAAGCAGTTAATGAGACAGATATTTCTGATAAAAAGAGAGTTATCACAAAATTTCAATCATGTTGCTGAATTGATAAAAAAACATCAAAGAGCCCAAAAAAGTTTACAAAAAGATTTTATACGAAGATGTTTTAATGCACAAGAGCTAAAGAAAAGCATTTTGAACCCTTAATGTAAAAATAAATTGAGTAATAAACGAATTTCCATAATTAGCAATGAATTTTTGTTTTCTCTCAAAAGTTCCCTTTTACGTTGATATTAGTTAAAATAAAAAACTACTCATTTGAAACCACAGTGTTATACGTTTTTGTAATCCTTATGATATGTAGATGTTTTTAAAATAAAGTGCCACAAGGCTACAATACATTTTTTTTACACCAGCTCAGCTCAAATACCACTTAGAGTATTTTGAAATTTAACAATTGCACTTGTTTTGTTGATTAATTTTAATGTTAATGATAACTACACTAAAAAATGATTTAAATTAGAAAAACCAATGTATTCTTAACGCCCTTGAATAAAAATAACATCAAAATAAGTAATAGAATTTGTAGAATTAAGAAAAATGTGCACATAGTACGATAATTTCACCTACTTAATAAAAATCGTTATAACTTCAAAACTATAAGGCCTAGGACAATAAATTTTGGTGATTCTGGTAGATAACGGTCTCCCCTATCCCCCACATCCCGTTGGTCCACTACTAACGGGACACCCTGTATAAAATTCTCGTGTCACAGTTTTCGTTGCCATACTCCTCCGAAACGGCTTGACCGATTCTCATGAAATTTTGTGAGCATATTCAATAGGTCTGAGAATTGGCCAACATCTATTTTTCATCCCGAAATTCTTACGGGAACGGGAACGGGAACTACGCGTGTAAAACCGCGGGGCGCAGTTAGTAAATTATAACAATGAGAAAAATCTATAAAGTGTTAGTTAATTTTATAATAAACAAATAGAATTTTCAAACATTTAAGGTATAAGTTGGTGGCCGACCGCAGACCGCAGCAGCAGACCACACGAAGCCGCGCCACTACTGGTTTGTATGAATTTCTATGAAATAACATTCGAAGTGGGCTTCATGAAGCTAGCTTCGCGTCGCCGAGCAGCAGACAGGAGTGTCGCCCGACCGCAGATCAGTAGTGAAGCTGGCCATAGATATGTATATCAGACCATAGATTAAATCAGCGGTCCCACAGTGAGCGATGATCTATCGGCGAGTTTCTCGCCCAAGAAAAGTACAGTGAATGAACATTCCATGTAAACGAAAGATAAAATTAAAATTAATTATGGATAAATTAAATTGAATAGAATAATTGTTAATTGAAGAAACAGTAAACTAATTAATCGATATTTTCATTTTCAAGATCATTTAATCCGTAAACGAAACCTTTTTTGAATTGAATTTTGATCGAACGTTCTCTCAGTTGTCTGACAGACTCATGTCATGTCTGACTATTTTATTCGCTCGACGTTATATTTATTTTCGTACAATTTTAAATAGTAAAAACACGGATACGTAGAAAAGTAGCAATTGTTGGTTTTGTACCGTTGCGTTGCGTTTGTACCAACAACACAAGAAGTCGTGTCGCAACAACTGCCTCAATGTTCGGCTGAATAATCACCACTATTAACAAAGGCGAGTGCGAAACGAACAGATACACCGACCCCCGTGCCAACTGCGCCCTCTTCTGCTACACGTGCCCCTTAGCAGAAGAGTTACGCGCAGGTATCCCGCCAGCCGCTCCGCAAACCAAGCAACCAACAAACCTCATCTGGTGCGTACTATCCAGGTTAAGAGCGTAGCTGCACCTAAGAAACAGCAAGTAGCAGTAAGTGCAGCGGAGAAAGTCGACGTGGATGGCTTCACCATGGTAAAGAGGAAACTTCGCCCGAATCCGTCCCGTAACCGACGTGGTACCGCCTTATCTACAGTAACAGAGGTCACTCTACGTGTTGTGGAGATGGAGCCCACCGTATCGGTTACTTCAAGTACCTACGAACGAAGTACAGGGACATGTTCCTCATATATTATATGTGCGCGAGGTTTGGAAGACTGAGTGCTTAAAACAAAGAGGTTTACAGAAAGTTAACTTTAAAATACTTATATGTTTTGTTAATAAATTATTTGTGTTTAGTTTATTTAAAATTAAAAATATTTGTGTAAAAATCTTTTGCAGTTTTTATTTACTATATTTATTAAACACAACGAACGAAGCTATGCGAATCTATGCCTTGCTTATTATACCTATAATATTCATTGAGAATCGATGACTTCAGAAATATCTACATGCATTTTTCACCTAAATAGATGTGTATTATGAGATTTATGAGTCAAATTTCACCCAAGCGAAGCCGGGTTTTCATCTAGTAATTACATAATATGTGCATCTCTTTTGTTAACACGGAATGTATGTTCACTGTCTTTGTCTTGGGCGAGAAACTCGCCGATAGTTTATCGCTCGCTCAACGTCAGACATCTTGTTTCACGGAGCACTCGGAACTTAGAGTAGAAAGCCAAACGGAGCGAAAACTGGGAGGCATTCCCCTCTGTCAAAGGTATAAGCCCATGGGCATTCTGTTTTATAAAAACTAGTTGCCGCGCGTTCCGCGCATGTTCCGCGTCATTCAGCAAATGACAGTGCGCGTCGAATGATACCCAACAAAAATGCTGAATTGCTATGTATTTTCATGTATAAAAAGCGATCAGAATCATCATGTATACAAAAAGATACCACTTACCACTTGTAAGTATTATTTTATATTGTTAAATAATGCATTAAATTACTAATTACAAAAACAAAAAAAAAATTGTTCTGTTCGGATTCTAAGTCAGTCCGCTTTTTCATAATATACGAATATATAGCTTTTTTACTTAATAGTCAGAAATCATTGACAGCTTGATGATTCTGATCGATAGTATCAAGCACCAGTGTCGCTTACTTTAAATTGACTTTGATTGTGTGCGTAAATTGCAACTAGTGTTTGATAGTTTTGGTCGTGTGCGTTCGTAGCTACGTCACCCCCAGTTGCATTAGTGTGAAATTGTCTGTGTGTGCGTTACCGCACTCTCCCCGCAGAAATTGACAGATTTTTTTACTAACAAATTTGTTCTCTTATTGTCTCCGTTTGGTTTTCTACTCAAAGACTCGGAACGAACGAACTGGATGTCATCATCTGTTGCCATCTGCAGTTGTCGCCTGCAGTCGGGTTCGAAATCATGACCGCAGCTACGTGAAGCTACGAAGTGTCATGATGACATTAGGCGGCTTCGTGTGGTCTGCTGCTGCGGTCTGCGGTCGGCCACCAACTTATACCTTTACGGAAACAGCTCGTAATTTATGAACATGTATACGATAATTTACCATTTTTTACATATATTTTTTTTTAACGCGGTGAAAATGGCTCGGCACCCCAATGTACCACGGACTGCATGAGCTGCGGGCGGCACGAGCTGTGTAGGGCTCTCCCAGCCAGAAGGGGGGGCCTACCCCCTACACACAGGTGGTGCCCCCCGCGGTACATGGGGGTGCCGGGGACCCCGCGGGGGATTACTCCCACGGCACTCCAACGCCGGGCCCGCACTAAAGCGGCGCCCCCCTCCTTCAGAGGACCTCATTTTAAACATATACCTGATTTTTGAGGTCGTTTCATAAAATAAAATGTGAAATACAGCTAACACTTTCATTTATTTAGCAGTTTATTTGTATAACAAAACTTTGGAAACATGTTATATTAGTAGGATTACTTACATTTCTCGATAACGACGGTAGCGTCCATGATGGCGTTTTGCGGTTTGCTCGACACAATAGTCTCGGGGTTAGATGCTTCTAATACTACTGTTTCATTCATTGTGTGCTGGAAATAACAATAATTTAGTTTTATAAGTTTCAGCATAAAGAGAGGAATATTCATATTTATTCATCTGTTTTCATCTTTTATGGAAACTCGTCTAAATTCTAAATTGTATGATGTCCAAAAAAATTTGAAAGTTTTTGAGTATTTATAGCTGTTGGTGGCATCATAGCTATGGTTTAATCGATTTCGATTACAATTTAATTGTTTGAACGGTGCCATCATAGAGTTCTTGATCGAAAATTGATTGTAGATATATGAAATGTTTTAGATAAGTTTGTGGCCTAAACAGATTGCTAAATTTAAGAACAGCCTAATATCTATACTCAGTATAAAAGTGCCTTCTTTCTGTAAGTACTTTTAAAATCTACTTTATTGGTAAATATATATTATTAACTAGTTTCACACGCGTAGTTCCCGTTTCCGTGGGAATTTCGGGATGAAAAATAGATGTTGGCCGATTCTCAGACCTACTCAATATGGTCACAAAATTTCATGAGAATCGGTCAAGCCGTTTCGGAGGAGTACGGGAACGAAAACTGTGACACGAGAATTTTGTATATTAGAAGATATATTAATATTATAAATGCGAAAGTAACTCTGTCTGTCTGTCTGTCTACCTGTTACCTTTTCATGGCTAAACTACTGAACCGATTGACTTGAAATTTTGTACAGGGGTAGCTTATGATCCGGGAAAGAACATAGGCTATGTTTTATCCCGAAATTCCCACGGGATCGGGAACTACGCGGGTGAAACCGCGGGGCATAGCTAGTTGGTAAAAAAAAATACACTTACGACATTCTTAGGCGTAACAGGCGCATGATTATATACTCCATTCGGTATAACGACTGTCTGATCCATATTCGCTTTGGCTATTATTCTAGTTTCATCAAGCGCGGAATCAACTTTGTCTTGCAAAATGGACTCTATTTCTAACGTCTTAGAGGCCATTTTATCATGATCTTTAGAGGTCAATTTCCCGTTATTCTTTGAGGTCAGTTTCTCATTACTTTTAGAGGTCAACTTTTCATTACTTTTAGAGGTCAATTTCTCGTTTTCATGAATACTAGCCTCTATTTCAATAGTAGTTATGTCTTTAGTTTTTGATTTTGGTAATTTCGTTTCTTTTTGTAATATTGGGGATGAAACTTCTGGTTGTGATATTCTTTCTTCTTTTGGTGTAATTGTAGGTTCTGCGTTTTTGGCTTGTTCTTCTTGTTTCTTGAGTAATTCTTCTTTTTCACTGAAATTTGGGATTATTATTATAGTTTTCTATAAGAGCTGAAGAGAACGCAGAGTGCATGCTTACGCGTTTAAGATTCTGTTCTCCTTCTAAAGCACGGTCGTAATTCACATAAAATATCGTACGTTGACCTGTAGCTATCTATCTCTGTCGCATCTGCGAAAATTATAATGCGTCCCGCTCGCACGGATTCAATGGCGAGCAGGACGCATTATAATTTACGCGGGAAGTAGAAGGAGAAGAGAATTTTAAACACGTAAGCATGCGTTTTGCTTGCTGCGTCTCTTCGGCTCTTATAGAAAACGGTTTTCTATAATTTTATTTTTTTCTATAGACAAAAAGCTGAATTGAGCCCAATTAATGTTGATAGGATGTTACCTAAATGTTTAGAAGTATTTTATATAAGTACTTACATAGCCTTCTGTGCTCGCCTCGTTCGTTTTGGTCTTGGTTTGTCGGCCGGCGACGAGACAGCTATAATGAAAACATTACATATATTGGTTATAACTATAACATAAAATCTTTACTAATAAATAAAGCTGAAGAGTTATTTTTTTAGAACGCGATCATTTTTTTTAGTGTTAGATAGCCTATATTATCAAGGAAAACTATGGGTATAACATCACGTTACAACCATTAGGCAGTGGTCCCACCGCGGGCGAGTGAGCGATGAACTATCGGAGAGAAAAGGACAGTATAATAATATGTGTATCTTTTTTGTTTATAACTGAATGTATGTTCACTGTCCTTTTCTTGGGTGAGGAACTCGCCGATAGTTCATCGCTCACTCGCCCGCAGTGGCACTAACTTAGGAGTTATAGTTAACGTCGATTAAACCGTGAAGTAAACACAGTATTATATACATACCAGATACATTTTCTTGTGATGATTGTATGGATTCCTTTTCAGTTTCACTGCTTGTCACTTCAGATACTTTCTGTTGGTGAGAAAATTTGATGTTATTATACTAATATTAAAAAGAGATCAAAGCACATCCATATGAAAAAGTACAGTCATCTTTTCGAAAATTGAATGATACCTCAGTTGAGATTTGCGAGAACAAGCACACTGAAACGTAGCTCAGCTCTAAGCCACTGAGCTACTGAGACCATAGATGTCAAATTGGTTCATAGTCAATATCATAACATAACAAAAAACATACAGTCAAATTCATAATAACTGGTAGAAAAATCAAGTAAGCTAACCTTCCTCCCCCGTGTCCGTTTAGGTCTAGTCTCCGGCGGCGGCTGGTCTTCTACTTCCGTCGGTCTCGCGCGGGAACTTGCGCGGGTCGAGCGAGCTGATGGCACTAATTAGAAATAAATTTGTATGGATGTTTGTTACTTTTAATTCTTAAATACTACAGAACCATTTTAAATAGAATTGGGTACATATTCCCATGGGATTGGCATTTACTTTATGTCGTATAGAATCAGTTGCTCCCGCTGTTTGTAACCTTAGATCTTTTAAACAACGCAACGAATTTTGAAAACTTAGATGAAATTTGGTAAACGTTCCTTATAGCAGAAAGGGTACTTTTTATCCCAATATTCCCATGGGATTGGGATAAATAGTATATGTATGTATATGTTTGTACCTGGCGGCGGCGGCATGACATCAGTCTGTTTCTTAGTCCTGGTGGTCCTTCTCTTGTTACTAGATTCCTCCTCGGTAGAATCGTCAGATTTGGACGTGGGCACTGCTTTACGGGGCTCTGGGGTTACAAATAGTTAACGTTAACAACATTAAGCACAATATTTCACAACTCAGAAATACAAAGAAAAACATTTAAGTAGCGTCGTCGGGAGAACCGACGTTAGGATGTGAGGACGCAAGTCATGTAAGGTGTTTATGTTCTTGAGATCTTGTTGTGTGATTTTAGTACTTCTTTTAATTTAAAAACAGCTCTTAAACCAAATGTAAAGTTTCTAATAAAGCTCTCACTACTATTTGACACAGATTTATATTTGTAAGTGTAGAATTTCGTTGGGCAAGCTAATTTACTATTAAACGAAACGTACGTCATCGTATATAATTATTAAACAACGGGATGTTCATACGTACTTATAAAGTCGAAATCCTCGACTAGTTTCAGCCACGTTCGGTGGCCTTCATCAGGAGGAGTCTCGCTCTGAGAGCGAGACGCCAACGGCGCGGGCGTATCGCACTCCTCCTGATGAAGGCCACCGAACGTGGCTGAAACTAGTCGAGGATTTCGACTTTATAAGTACGTATGAACATCCCGTTGTTTAATAATTATAAGCTAATTTACGTTTTGGAACTGTTGTATTCACAGTTTTGCTCACTAAAAATGTGATTATAATAAAAACCTATATTTCTCCTTACTAGGCACAGGCGCAACAGGCGGTGGCATAGCGATATCGTCCTTAGAGATCTCCTGTTTCACTTCAACGTTGATCGGCAGCGATTCAGTCTCCATTGGCTCCGGGGGTATTGATACTTTCTCTTGTTTTACTGAAACAATAATAAAACAATTATTTGTGGAGTTCTAATTAGTGCTAGTTCCAACTCTTGTAATAGTGTTTCAGTATTTCTAGATTATATTTTTTAAAAATAACTGGTTTTGCTTGCATATTCAAGGCTTCGTATTCATATTCATTTATTTGCATACACATAGGTATTATTTACATTGATAGACGGCTTCTCATTATGGCTATGCTATGCTACTATGTATGTTTCTTATTTGTTGGTCTAATACGCTATTGTGGAAATGGTTTTAACCAAGTTATAGAAAACAGCAGCTCAACTGCATAGTAACCTCAGGTGGAAAGGCATCATAAATTTTGTTTTCGTATAATTCACCGAAATTTCAAGATAAAATTAGTCTTTGAATTTTTGCATCTTTTGAGATTAGGATTTTAATGACTGTATTAAATAACATAATGTTAACTATGTAACAAGTACATTATATTATATTTAAACGTTCCTGAGACATGCGGATCAAAAATTATACTAATAAATATACTATATAAAGCTGAAGAGTTTGTTTGCTAGGTTGAATGCGCTAATCTCAGAAACTACTGGACCGATTTGAAAAATTCTTTCGGTGTTAGATAGCCTATTTATCTCCGTATTCCCACGGGAACGGGAACCACGCGGGTTAAGCCGCGTACGCCGCTATATGTATATAAAAACTAAAACCATGTAACTTACTTTGTACAACATCAACAGTGGTATTAGGCTCTGCGTTCTCCTTATCATCTTCCTTGCGTCTCCTACTCCGAGTAGACTCACGAGACTCCGTCGTGTTAGCTTTGTCCGTGGAGTTCTCACGGCGAAGCTTTTGCGTTAGATTCACGTTTACCTGGTAGGAAATGCATAGTTTATACATACACACAACAAATATTTTTTGGAATGCTTGATTTTGTATGTTCTTTCTTATGTCTTCTCAGAAAATATAGGAGTATTTTCGATACCCATTTGGATACCCATATTGTCAGTGTGTACAAAAAAAAAACATGAATTCATGAATTTCTCCTGGAGCATAACTGTTATAAAATTAAGTTGCAAGATTTGTTCCCCACATACATACCAGGGCAAGTTACTAAAAGCTAAACAAATGTTATACAAATATGCACATATCATAAAACATTGATATTAATAAAATATCTTCAATGATAAATCCTATAGTAAAATTGACAATAAAACTTCTTTAAACCACCCAATCTTTGCTTTTGATTTTGTTTTCAAAAATGAAAAATCTTTATATATACAGTTAGTATTTTATCAATTTCTAATTTTCGCATAAATCAAAGACAACAATACACATCAAACCAATATTATAAACAAACCTGTTTACTAATAATACTCTGTGCTTTAACTGATGCATTTCTCTTCTGCCGTTTGTCCTGTTCCGGGCTCGAGATGTCATCCATCTCATTCTTGCTGCGTTTCTTCGATCGGCGTTCTGGATTGCTGTCCGATGAACTGCGAGTGCTGGTGACTTCATTTGATTTTCTTTTAGCGTCCCCGTCTGATTGTTTGTTTGTTTCACCTAGAATGTTATAAAATAATAACGACACGGATACTGCACATATCGAGAGCCCTAACTGTCGGTAGCTTGGACCCTGCCCCGCTGCTAGTGGCCCACTAGTTTTTAAGTTTTTATTTTATATATTCTTTTTGTTTTGTATATACACCCTTATTTTGAAATTGCGATACCTTATCTCACAGCTAATGTAAACGACGGGTGACAATATAATAGTGAAGTTAGTTTTTTTCTTTTGCTTTTATTTAAAAAGTTATGATAAGTCAAAGATTTTCAAAATCCCACCGAATTTTATTGTTATTCTACACCGAACGCTGCGATACACAGCTGAGCGCGGTCATCGACCCGAGCCGTCACAGAATACTTGATAGCTAGTGTGTCGTCTGGTAATACGACATTTATTTGGTATTTTTTAAAGATAAGTAATCGACTATCATTTTTGATATTTTTATTGGATATATGGATTCAGTTACTGCTACAGATATTCTGATTTTAATAAGTCCCATCATTTCAAAATAGGGGTGTATATTGTAAAAACTTTAAAATTAAGATCTGAAATAAATATATAGGTATTAAACCAATTGATTTTCACTATTTTTGTCAATGTTTTCAAGTGACAATTCTGTCTTTATTGGGAATAAATGTCTTTAAACTTAAACCTATTATAAACTAGCTGTACCGCACAACAGAATTCTGTAGGGTTTTTGGGATAGAAAGTATCCTTTATTACATATTATGTGCATTCAAGTAAAACTATAATTTATGTATACCAAATGTCACCCAAGCAGTTTGTTTTGTGGCCAGTGACAAAGAAAAAGACCCAAGCCGTTTGAGTTTGAAGAAGTAGGAAACACATAAAACTTTTGCTATTAATATATAGGTGTAATAGTGTAAAATATTGTTTTTTGTGCTGTGATTAGCAAGTGGTAAGGATTTATTCTTGTTTAGGTCCTAAATAGAAGACAAAATAAACTGCCAAGATGTAACTGTTTTTACTAGTTTTTTATGTATTAATTGGATGCTTGTGGTTAGTTCGGAAGATCAGAATTGGTAATAAACAGGATAAAAGAGAAAATATTTGAGTTATAACGAAAAGTTAGATACCAAACTTTTAGAACAATTTTAGGATAAATATTAGCAAGTTTATTTATGTAAATAATTATTGTACCTTCATCTTCATTGATGCTCTGCAGTGTTGTCATTCCAAGCTTGTCTTTCGGGGCCTTTTCCCGCGCCCTATTTCTTCCATTTTGAAACTCTTCCTCGAACTTATCGAAACACTCGAAAACAACCTGGAATTTACACCATTTATTTACCACAATATCACACTTGATTTTTGTACACATAATACACTTGGATGATCAAAAATACGGGTAAGAAACACGATATTTTAAGTGAAGAATTCGGGATTTTTAGACACGGCTTATTTCTCTTTCACACTTTACCTTGAGGTCATCATTGAAGTTTTTAGTATACGCTTTAGATATCTCATTAATTTTAGGCAATAATTCACTGAAAATTGACATAATTTCCGCAAAAACTTAGAAAAAGTTTCACAAAATTGACAAACGCCATAGAACACGAAACAATCGAATCGAAAACCGTTTGAAATTGAAACGCAGAAATGCCAACATTCAAAAACTGTCAACAACCAACCGTCGTTAGGATGCGTTCAAAGATAAACACAGTCTATGGTTCGATTGATTTGCTTGATCAGTTCATTTTCTTTTTCGTACACAAAATAAAGCTTTTTAAATTCGTAGTTTTTGGCGTAAACATTATTTATTTATTTATTTATTTAGGACATAAGTGAAAATTACATTTTTGCTTACAATAAGTAACTAAAACTAAAAATAAAAGTAAATGCATTTTCGAATATTCAATATTGTAATATTCAATATTATAATATTCATTATTACAATATTCTGAACTCAACCCAAACTCTCTCAACAAAAATCTGAACCACGAACACCCAAACAGAAATCTAACTCTAACCTGCGTATTAGTTTTGAAATATTTAACTAGATGGCAGTGTAAGTAGCGATTTGAGTAAATTGAAATATTTTTCTTTCCCAGTTTTCTTACAGGTTCAAGTATTAAGAGTGTAAAAAAAATTGTGGTTGATTACGCATTAGCTAATAGCCATAGGGCTAAAAACTAGTTTTAGTTCGCACTAATTATGTAGTTGAGATTGTATCCTTTATTCAAAAGCAAAGCTCATGTGGCGATTAGTATGTGAGCAGAAAAAGTTAATCGGAATACTCATAAAAATACAATAATAAATCATTTAGGTTGCAACGTTTTCTTTTATATCGTTTGGTGGGGGGTAGGGTTCCCCGCGTGCCCCGAAAAAAAGCCTATACTTTACTCTTAAACTTACAAAGTTATAAGTAAGTCTTCTTCAAATACCTATTAGGTACTTCAATAGGTTCATTATGAATAATTTTGTTAATATTTTCACCCATTAATAAAACATTTACTTACTCGAAGTAAGAAATATGAAATGGAATTTATCTCATATTTATTCAACTTAGTTTTATTAAAATGGTTAGGTTTAACAAGTAACCCATTATAATAAGTTTGAGGTATCTGCCTACGGGCTGTTCCCATTACCAGATAATGCCTCCAAGTAAATATTTTTCTCTACTTGATGATTCTATAAATAATGTATGAGAGTACTACCATACTTAGCTACCTACGCGTTTTCATATTGGTCCTTAAACTCCAAACAAATTTCTTTTATTATACTGTCATAAGGGCCGTAAAAACTAAAAATATTAACCACACAATTATTATCGTCTGAACTCCAGCCAAGAGCCTTGGCTTTCCCTAAAAAAAAAAAACAAACATAGAATCTCATTTTTATGTTGGCATTATTGCATTTTATTTTGGCGGGAGTCGGCGATCTCTCGATAAAGATGTAAACAGGGCAATTTCGGATAATGGGACGTTCCATACATCTTATTTAGCGAAAATAGAGAATATTTATTATTAACACACAACGGCTTAGATAAGGAACGTTATAAATAACGTATCGTGTATTCTTATATGTGGTTTATGTTTGTGATTGTGTATTATGATAACTAGGTAATCAAAATAGGTTTATTTATTTTTATATTTGTGACTAATGTTTTCCATGATTCACTTATTTATTTCTAGGTACGTTGTACTTAAAACCTAGGTGGCAAATGAGTAGACGGGTAACTAATGGTTAACTATCGTCGCCAACCGATAACGCCGATGGACACCTAACCACAGAATAATTAATAGTAGACCTAACTCAAGAGTAGCAGCGCCAGCTATAACCAAAAGGGTCTGTAGTATCTGTGGCTATAACAGGACATTATGAAGAGGAGGAGAAGAAAAAGGTTTTGAACCCTGAAGCTCTCAAAAACATGTTATGTTCTCTCTGGGATTTGAAAAAAGAAAATAGCAGCGGAGGGCTCAGAAGCTTTCTTTTTTGGTATCTCCATCTCAATATTGTATGGTGAAATACAAATATTTCAGGAAAAATCTAGAATACTTAAGTAAATATTAACGTACCTACTACAAGTTCGAAATGATTCGTCAAAATATAACTTTGTAAGTGCTTACGTAGTGTCTGGAAGTTACGTAAATATGCCGCTAATGAATAATTATTACCGAGTTACTTCGTAAACTGTGTCTCATTTATATGTATGTTGTAAGTATGTCTTTTCCATTCACGGGACTATTTAAGAGTCCCGGTCTTTTGGAAGGCTAGTATGGGGCGAAAGCCAACACACGGAAGCCCTTTGACATATTTAATCTTGTGTAAAGGATGCACAATCCGGCGACTATCCCTGTATAACACTATAATATGCATCCAAGGACAGTAATATGTAATAGTATGTTATTATTAGTTATTTGCCTAGTTAAAAAAATCACACCAGGTTTCAGTGGGTTTCTTGCACGATTCCGCCTAATAGTACTATCTCAATGTCAGATATTCTGCTGCCAAAAAGTGTGTGTTCTAGTTTGAAGAGCATAGCTTAACAAGTCAGTGAAATTACTGGGCACATGAAACTCACCAACTGATGTCTCTCATCTCATGATGTCTCTTAGTGATAAGCGCAATACAGTTTTGTGCACTGTTTCTGTAATGGACAAGCGTTGTTTACCATCTGGTGACTTCCTCACTCGTCTCGTCATTTGATCGTAATAAAAAAGCAGCAAAAGCACTTAAAGAGTTTAAAAATTCAACGTATTAACAATGCAATTCCCTCCTAAAATTCGTCTATACAACCTAAAACACTCATAACATGATATCTTCCAATATTTCCCGGCCAAATCCTTAAGAATTAACCAAGAATCGTCTTTAAGACAAAGCATTAAAGTTGCTAGTTCTAAGATTAAGAAGTAAAATGTTTGGCGTCATGGTGTCGCGACCCGCGAGTGTATCGACGCTTTCCCATGGGGGTGAGCTTGTCGAATCGACTTTGTGAACTTAGCTTAACTTAGGGATGATACCGCGTAACTCTCCAGGTTTTATTGGGCCTCATATTTGGTAGGAATAACAGAAAAGTTTAAGTATTGGGAATATTTGTTGAAAGTTTCTAAGGAGGTAAGTATAAACATAGAATTATTATTTGTAGTTACTTACTTTCCATTAGTGAAAGAGTAAAAAAAAACAATCTTTCCAGTCCTAGAATAGAATGGACTGAAGGTACTTTATTTTTAATCAGCACAACTCCTGTAGGAATCGAAGGATTTAGTGGAAATTTCAATACTTTTCAAAAGATTGTTACATCAAACGGAGGCTGCTTGTCATACAAATTTTTAGGATCAATAGTTTCCAAGAAATTATTTTTTACATACGTAAATAAGTAAGTGTCTTGGAGGACTATGTTGAATCTTAGCACCCAATTTTTAGAATACATAAGTTTGTGAAAAAAACTAAATAATTTACCTAATAGTAGAAAGTAGGTACTTTACGTATGATTCTCCTGAGCTCTGGTAAAAAGGGCGAGCGTCGGGGAGGACGCTTGCCCTCGGTACCAGTAGTCGGGGACGTCTTCACTTCCGGAGAGGTCCTCCCAAGGAGGGGGGCGCCGCCTTTAGTGCGGGCCCGGCGTTGGAGTGCCGTAGTAGAAATCCCCATCGGGATCCTACGGCACCCCAATGTAACGCGGACGGAAGTCGCTGTGTTTTTAGTGGGTAGCCCAGCCCTTCTGGCTGGGAGAGCCCTACATGCCCCGTGGGTCCTCCCAATATCGGCTCACGGTGGTATGCAGTTCTAAGCATTTTCACTGCGTTAAAAAAAAAAAAGGTACTTTACGTATTCTATTTTTATGTGTTTCGGAAATTACAATTAGCCGGTGGTGGTATTAATACCCTCGATGTAACCTAACCGTTACGTCTCTCTATACATAAGTCCTCAAAAGATATTTTTCATTCCCATTTTAAAAGTAGTTAGTAGTAATAAAATAAGGCATAAGTTTTCAGTGCCAACCCTGTAACCGTCGAAATATTTTTGATGTATTGGCAAGATGTTATCGATCCAAGATTTTAGTTAGATGACCTCTGTAGACAGACGAATAGAATATCCATAATGCGAGTTCATATTTGTGGTAGAGTAAAATTGGATTGATTTTATTCAGGAATAGGATAACCTTATCTTATGTAGTATGCAGACTTATTAAACTAGCTTTTGCCCGCGACTTCGTCCACGTGGAACAATCACTTTCGGCAGAATTTGGGTTTTCCCCCTTTTATCCCCTTGGGGGTAGAATTAATCGAAATCCTTTCTTAGCGGTTGCCTACGTCATAACATCTGCCTGCATGCCAAATTTCAGCCCGATCCGTCTAGGTGGTTTGGGCTGTGTGTTGATAGATTATACTATGTCAGTCAGTCAGTCACCTTTGAGTTACTTATATATATTTCGATAACCGGCCAAGTGCGTCTAGCTATCACCGTTCTTGAGATACAGCCTGGTGTGGTGACAGACGGACGGACAGCGAAGTCCCAGTGATAGGGTCCCGTTTTTACCCTTTGGGTACGGAACACTAAAAACTAGACTGATTTTCGTGTCGATTCTTCTCAATTGATGTAATTTACGAAGGAGGTAGAAGATTAAAAAGACAAACGTTAACATTCATGACTCGTTCACAGTTTTTCTTAAGTTTATTCACTACTCTAATAGTCATCCATCTTAGTAGGTACTAAAAGTTTCACAGCTAAACTTATTAAAACCTATAATTTTATGTAATTTTACATAGAAAAAACATGGACTGACCGACATAGTGATCTATCAACGCACTGCCCAAACCACTGGACGGATCGGGCTGAAATTTGACATGCAGGTAGATGTTATGACGTAGACATCCGCTAAGAAAGGATTTAGATGAATTCTACTCCCAAGGGGATAAAATAGAAGATGAAAGTTTGTATGATGGAAGTCATTATTTCACGCGGACGAAGTCGAGAGCAAAAGCTAGTTCTTTTATAAGTTTTACTGCTTAACTAAAACCTATAATTTCACATCCAGTACCATACATTTTTTATAAAACTCAATGTAAAATTATACTAATTTCATGAGTATCACAGCTCAACATATAAAACCTATAATTTATCATCGAAAACACGAAAAATGTAATAAAAACAATGTAATTTGTACCGAAATGAATGCAAAGCCCCAAAAAGTCGTCACTTAACTGCGATGCTCAGTTTAAAGGTAAATTTTCAAAGCTTTTATTTTCAGGAGAATTTTTGTGAAACTGTAAGGGATCCAGGTGATCACTTAGCGCCCTTATTGTCTTATTGGGGCTCGCTTTCAGGTAGGGATGGGACATTAAAGAGATAAAATATCGATATTATATAATTTTTTAATGTTGATATAAAGTAAATCCGTAAGTAATTGGACTTAAGATTTAGGTTATAAGTTATAAGTATTTTGTTAATAGGTCTGTGGATTTTGTTTTTGTGAAACTTAAATTTTGTTTTTGGTGATGCATTTAATTTGGCTGTATCTCATCTGGCCCGGAAGCTTGGCCCGGTACCGGGCCAGATGGGAAGAAAAAGTTTCATCTTAAGCTGTTCTCCAAACAAGCGGTGTTCGTGTAAATCAAAGATATCAATATGTACCCCAGAACCAGCTTATTAAAGAAAATTGTTGAAAATCCACGGAAAACTGAACCGTATGAAGCCGTAACTGACAGACTGATCTATCAACAAATGGAACAGTTTGCGCTGAGAAGAAACTAATAAGGACAACCTGGGGAAAACCACGGGACACACCTAGTTTTGAATAAAACAAAATATAAGTAGCATTAAGAAGTGTCTGCTAATTAGATAATGTCCCAAGCAAACCTAGACTTACATTAAGTGCTAAAAGCCTTCTAAACAGAGTCTAGACGATAATTATGAAGAAAAGGTTTTGCTAATTGAATTTCGTGTAAATCTAATAAGAAATAAACATTATTATACGAGTTACAAATTACTTCTGATCAGACTAATAGTATAATGGAGAAAATATAATGTGAATGTGTGTTGCGTATAAGTTAGTCTTTCAAACAAATATTTCTTCTTTTAAACATAGTTTAAGAAAAATATGTGTTTAAGAAAGTGAATGTTAGTTTCTAAATACCTTCATAATGTGTTTTTAAATAAAGATACAAGGAATGACTGATCAACGTTTTATTTTAATTACTCATGTACTTACCTATATTCTAAAAATCTACTTACTTATATTTAACACATGTTGATAAGTTAGTTGATTTTTCCATCGCCAGATAACTTTTATTCGAGGATTAAAATTGACGTTTGACAGTTTTTGTATGAAATAACTGTCAAAATTTAAAAATTATTCCTCGAATAAAGTTATCTGGCGATGGAAAAATTAGCCCTTAATTACTTTTGATAATAAATAAGTAAAAATCTTAACTATTAAATAGAATCTGTTACGCACGTTAATTTTTTTTTCTAACGAAAAAAGTATTAAAACAACGTAGTTTTTATCCAACCTACAAAAGCTTTTTGGACATGCGTCGTTTTTGACATGACACTACATTCAACAATTCTTTCCTTTTTTTTTTCAATTGTTTATACCGTGAAAA
The DNA here is from genome assembly GCA_958496195.1 of Timandra comae. NCBI lineage: Eukaryota > Metazoa > Arthropoda > Insecta > Lepidoptera > Geometridae > Timandra > Timandra comae. The sequence continues at coordinate 959,975 of OY292377.1, read as the reverse complement.
TATATTGGATGATGTGGTTTGAAAAATTGGCAATTTATTTTTGCTTGGTTGTATTGTAATAATATTATTTTTAGTATCCTATGTAATTAAATCGAGATACTGAGCTACTAAAAAGAGAGATGCAGATTTAATTCCTGTACGGTATTTAGGTGATTCATATTTTTTTTGAGACTTCATGAGATAACTAAAATTCATAATAACATAACAATCATTCACTCCATCTCATTACAGTAACTGACCCCTAAGTTCGAAACTTGTATCTAGGGTATCAGAAACTACACACACACTCATACACACACACCCAGACCACGATAAACCTTTATGCTAAACTAGCTGTGCCCCGCGGTTTCACTCGCGTAGTTCCCGATCCCGTAGGAATTTCGGGATAAAACATAGCCTATGTCCTTTCCCGGACCATAAGCTACCCCTGTACCAAATTTCAAGTCAATCGGTTCAGTAGTTTAGCCGTGAAGAGGTAACAGACAGACAGAGTTACTTTCGCATTTATAATATGAAAGTTAGGAAGTTAGGATTAGGATTAGGATAACCCCTAACTAAGTCCATAACTTGTATCTTGGCTATCAGAAACTACGCACACATTCATTCACTTATACACACACCCAGACCGAGATAAACCTTTATGGTAAATTAAATTAAAAGTATCGATAAAATAAAAGTCAATCCCTACCGCAGTATGGAAGCTCATAAATAAAATATAGGGAAGGATCACATGGCGTTTCTCACGACCTATAACTGGGCTCCCCGATTATATGCAATGGAATTTACTTCGATACATTACGGGACCATAAAGTAGTAGCCAGTTTTTTTTAAAAAGGATGTTTGGGAATGAACGCTTGTTTATTGGGTTAATTAATGTAATGCAAGTATGTGGTTTTAGATAGAACCTTTTTTGAGTTCAAAATCTGAACTTGTTTTGTTGGGTTAGCTCTTCATTTAAATATTAATATAATAGTACTAGCAGCGCCCCGCGGTTTCACCCGCGTAGTTTCCGTTCCCGTGTGAATACAGGTATAATATATTTCACGCACTGATAAATTAGCTTTCCATGAGTGAAATAATTTTTCCGTTCAGTAGATCCCGAGATTACCCCTTTCAATTTAACAAACACACAAACTTTACTTCTTTATAATATTAGTCTAGATTGACATTATTATAGATATTAGATATTTTAAAGAGTTTTGTTCAACAATAAAGAATATTTTAGAAAACCATTAAATAAGAAGAAAGAATTAATTTTTGTTTTTCGTTAATAACTAAATAACTGTCGCTCTGTAAGATCTCTGTATGTTGACAGTATTCAGCTATCAGAGTGCTCCATTTTTTTACCTTGTCTAGTTCTGCACTCGCCTGATGGAAAGTGATGATACAGCCTAAGATGGAGCGTACTCGTCTAGAAGAAACCGATAATTGTAGATATGTTTCAGGGAAAATAGGTATATCCAATTTTTGGCAAGGTACGGTCAAGTGCAGGCCTTAAAAAAAGATAAAAGAATATTAGTTTCTGCAATCTATCCAAATAAATCCCATTGTCTATGTTAAGTTTTTGTTCAAACCAATACATCGGCCGGAGTAAATCTTATAATAAATCCTTTTTTGTTTATATCCCAAACAAAAAACTTAGTATCAAGTAAAAGGTCGGGATATCGTAAATTCTTCAAGAGGATTTGAAAGGGACAACTGTATTTGTCCCTTTAAACTGTAGCGGGAAACTTGAAACAACGCTATTTTAAATATAAAACATTACTTAAACTTATTTGTTTCAACCTTTTTATTTTATAAACTTTTTATCGAGCCAATGTTTGTATTTATAATGTAAGTTTTAAATATACTTATTCTTAAATATTTTAGATTTATCAGAGACCAGAGATATAATCATCGTGATACATTTTCTTTTATCGTCGTAAATAAGGGGAACTTACGAACAGAACATTATTTTTACTACTAAAAGCTTAAGAAAGTTTCCTAGTAATATAGGTTGCAAATTACTAGTATCTTGGTAATCTTTCCCAAGCTTGCTTGATTCTATTCAATGTAATATATGGGAATCAAACTTTGAACCTCTCAATTGCCAGGCTGTCGTCTTAACCATTGGGCTATGGCCGCCACACATACATAGTTTGTCTATTTAATGATTGACATTAATACCTTCTCTGTCAATCAGTAACTTAATAACATGAACGTCACTTTTAAAGTTAATAAACGTCATCAAGTTATGTATTAAAAGTTGAACTGTAATTGTAGCTATATTTTATTAAAGTAAGTATATTTTATTTAATATAATATTGAGTTGATCAAGTTCCCAGTTCCGCCTTCCAGACAATTAAAGCTATCCGATTATCTCGGACATTTTTGTGGTAGGGCTAGCAAAAAAGTTCGACAATTTTTGGTTTTTACATTTTATTTTTTCTTCTTTTTTGTAATAATGTTGGTTTGATGTACGTAGTGAATGATTATGTAATATTGTTCAGTAGTTGCTTATCAGACCGAAGGTTCCGGGTTCGATTCTTGGGTCAAGTGATGTACGTTTGATAAATTCCAAATATGGCTCGGGTTTTGATTTTGCCACACAAACTTGATGCGTCTTGGTAAACCTAAATGCATATTAGTAATTTTCATCAATTAAGATTTGCAATATGCGTAAGACGAGTGTGGTTATTACGCCTATTCCTCCTCACTGTACTAATATCATTATCAGTAAGATCCCTTCTTTGCTTACAACGGGATATTACAGATTACAGGTCGATACCTTACATTTCTTAAATTGTCATTATTATTTCATATAAAAAAAACAACCTTTGTCGCCTCACTGGCATTGTTGAGCAAAGGTTTCATCAAATTTATAATGTTTAATTATAATGTTTAATCATTCACTACATCATCTCATTATAGTAAATGATCCCTAACTAAGTTTGAAACTTGTATCTAGGGTATCAGAAACTACGCACACACTCATTCACACACACACTCAGACCGAGACAAACATTTGTGGTTCAAACAAATATTCACCCCGCACGGGAATCGAACCCGCAACCTTACGGATGGCAGTCCGGCATGGTGACCACTCTGCCATCGAGGTCGTCAACATTTATTAATTTCTTAATAGTGATTTTTAAACATTACATTTATTCAACCTCTGTTGCCCCAGTGCTGTCCAAAGGTTTTCCTCAAGCAGTAATATTTTAATTATATTTCAGTTTTATGCTAACCGTACAATAAAACGCTGGAATTAATTTGATGTGTAAAAGTAGAGTAAACGTATAAAGGATTACGTACACTTACCAAAATATTTTGTCCATGTTTTCATTTTTGATCCTGTATAATCTGTAAGGAGCTTTACACTGATTAAAAAACAATATTTTGACAGTTCAATTTATATTTTGACACTTTTAAATTAAATTTAATAAGTCTATGAACATAATAATTATGTGCTGTTAAAGGTTCCAGGAACGATTCTTGTGTTGAGCTTTGTTTTTTTTGTATTTTTGAAACATCACCAAATTTTACTGCGTTTTTTCTTCCTCACTGTACTAATATTATCAGTGAGAAGAAGTTTAACTAAACTAATATTATAAAGAAGAAGATTTGATTGTTTGTTTGACTTTGTATTGATTAGGCTCCGGAACTACTCAAAATCTTTAGAATCGTTAGGAAGCTACACTATCCTCGCGTGAGATAGGCTATATTTTTATCCCGGTATGCCTTCAGGAAAGAGACTATACGCGGTTGTAACTACGGGACGCTGCTATGCTAGTACTTACATAAATTCAAAAAACAAAAACACATTGGTAATACTTTACTTACCAATTGTTGGCGTAATAAATACATTTATGTATATTGTAACATTGATTCAATAATGTATAATTATTTTCATTTATAATACTCGTACGTTCTGGGATAGAACTAACTACGCCATCGCGTGAAAGTACAGTTACGGATAATAATAATATCCCACGCGGATATAATATATCCGTGAGGATTAATGTGTTTGTCTGGGATCGGACCAAATTTAGTTCTAATCGGATTATGTTTTAATCAAGCGTCGAACGAGCTTAACGGCTCGATAAAAGAAAATTGTTTCGTTATTTATTTTTTACATGGGTTGGGTTTCATATCACCGACATGTGCGTGATTATGTGTATTCTTTTCTTATTGTAGTTATTTTATTAGTGTGTGTGTGAGAGAGAGAGAGAGAGAGAGAGAGAGAGAGAGAGAGGGAGAGAAAGAAAAAGAGGGAGCTGTTGTTTTCTTTAGGATCTTACAGGTGCTGAGACTATTTTTATTTTATGCTTTACTTAGTGTTAGTTTAGCTTGTATAATAGAAAATATTTGTGCGCTGTATTGTTATTTGCGCGTTTTTCTTGGCTTACTTCACACTTATTTGTTTTCACGCCAAACAGCAATATCTGCGTTGTATGTTGATAGATCAACCTGTCAAAGAGTGACGGTTGCCTTTTATAAATGCAAATGTAAGATCTAATCATTATAGGGCTCACAAAATAGAGAAGGTTTTCTAATTCTTGATAGGCTGTAGGGGCATAATCACTGTAGGCCTCTCACTGATGATGTTATCAATACTATGAGGTTTAGCAAAATAATTAATCATCAAACGACCAGACAAACACTTATCTTAACTACCTAATGATGATATTATAAGTACAATGACGTTTAGAAAATAATTTATCATCTCTACATCAAAAACAACAAACACTTCATCTTAACTAGTTAAGTATATGTTCAAGTATACAGGCCAGTTAGTCCAAGAGTCCGCCCATCTTACGTAATTAACATTGGAGGCGACTTCACAAACTTCCGACACCACACCACTGACTCTCGGACTATAATGAGCCAAATTTGACTAACAACGTTCAAACTGCTTAATTTACCAACTGTACATTACTTTTAACTAGTTTTATTAATAAAGTAGTTGTGGTTTTGACAGTTTTGTTTACGTTTACTTATATGACGTCTAAAATATGGACAAAATATTATTTAGGTTAATATAGTGAGGAATAGTATAGTTCTTGGCAGTTATATCTATGAGGTAAAATTAGGATAATATATAGCTTTAAAGCGTCAAGGATAATCAGACTATAACTATAAAAAAAAAAACAAAGTCGCTTTCTCTGTCCCTATGTGTAGTATGCTTAGATCTTTAAAACTATGCAACGGATTTTGATGCGGTTTGTTTAAATAGATAGAGTTATTCAGTGGAAAGGTTTTTAGCAATTTTGTCCCCATATTCCTACGGGAACGGGAACTACGCGGGTGAAACCGCGGGGCGTTGCTATTATTATAATAAAGGCGAAAGTTCCTGAGTGAGTGTGTGTGTTTGTTACTCTGAACCGATTTAGATAAAAGATACAGATGTTCCTTATAACTAGGAATAACGCATTGGATACTTTTACCCCGAAATTCCCACGGGATTGGTATTTACAGGTAAAACTGCGGGGCACAGCTTGTAGTAGTAGAAGCTTATTAATGAAAAAGTTTTTGAAAAAATTTACTTCATCTGGGATTTGAATCTAGGACCAAAACACAACTTTCGTGTGGTGAGATCACGTTAAAACATTTAACCATACTATCTTGAACTCATCTCTAATTACCAGAGAGGTTTTATGACTATAAAAAGCAGTTGATGTCTTTATGAAGCAGTCCATCGTTGTCTATTGGTAGAGTATAAAATAATACTTTACTCCAATTTCATTAGGGACACTCATAGACAAGTCCTTTAACTTATTTATTTACAGGGTGATGCAAGTCTGTACTAATATTGTGCTTGGTTTTATGTAATACACGTTGAAATAAAACACTTAAATGGATTTTTGTCGTGGTTGTATTTCGTTTAACATTTTCTGACATTTCGGATTCTTTACAGAACCCGTGATCACAGATGACTAAGATGGAAGACGTCTGTACAAAAGTGTTTTATTTCAATGTGTAGTGTTCGTGTAAATCAAAGATATCAATATGTAATACACGTATTTGTATCTTTTTCTGAGAAATAATTGTAATTGACATAAAGTTTTTAGCTATTGTAAAGTAGGTAAGCATGTTTTATTGTGTTCATTTCATTCTTATCTTATATCACAGTCGGACAGTCGTTAATTTAACCAAAATTGCTTCAGTGTCATGGAGGTCGACAGTAGCTCGCTTTACATGAAATACAGACATGCCACTAAATCTAAGGTTTTTAAAACCAACCCCAATTACATATGGGAAAACATTAAATTAAAAATTTAAAATACCCCACAATTACTTTCAAACTCCCATAACTTTTAAACGGGTCAACCGATTTTCATCAAACATCTAAAAACACTCGCACGTAAGTCCCCTTTAATACAAACAAAACCAAATTAAAATCGGTTCATCCGTTCGAGAGCTATGATGCCACAGACAGACAGATACACACACACACATATACACACACACACAGACACGTCAAACTTATAACACCCGTCTTTTTGCGACGGGGGTTAAAAAGACAAATGTTCGTAATAAGAGGAATTTGAATTAGGTTTTTTCTTTTCTTCTGAATCTTTATTCAATTTCGGGTCATTTTTAGCCAATTTTTCAACCACCAACCATGAAAGATGCAACCTCTACCAACTCAATATGCAGATAAAACGCTGCACCAGGTTGCTCTGCCAAACCACAGATCTAGTTCAAGGTTGCCTCGTAATTCTCTACTCTGTACACACCACAGAGCTTTTAAAACTTTCAAGATATCAAAACTTTGAAAGCTTATCCAAGCACAATTGAACTTTTAACGTAGAAACTTTGTTGCATTATGTTGCATAACTAAGTTAATTATTGTTTCGCTTCAGTGTTGAGCGTAATTGATTTTTTATAGCTTGTGGTTTAGGTTGATTTTTCAATAGATTTTGAAGTTATTTGTGTTGATCTCCTATTTAATACTATTTAAGGAATTTTTATAGGAAACTATGCTCTACTTATTTTTTTATTTTCATCATTTTCGTAGTGATGTCGAAATTGTTGTCAAAAGTAGTATCGTCTTCTACTGTAAGATATCACTGGAAATCAAAGCCAAAAAAAGGATCACTCACTCACGAATAACAAAAATACACAGTAGTCAAGCGTAGCAATGACGCATATTCCTTTTTTTCTAAAATCAATACTTGAAAGTCATTTTAAATACCGGCCAAGTGCGAGTCGGACTCACACACGAAGGGTTCCGAACCAATAAAGACAATAAAAGGATATTTTATGGGAGCCGCCCTTGAATATTTATTTTATTTTATTTTTAGTATTTATTGTTATAGCGACAATAGAAATACATCATCTGTGAAATATTCAACTGTCTAGCTATCACCGTTCTTGAGATACAGCCTGGTGACAGACGGACAGATAGCGAAGTCTCAGTAATAGGGTCCAGTTTTTACCTTTTGGGTACGGAACTGTAAAAACTGTTAATTTCTCATACTACTTATCTTGTTAAACAGACCGACAAACAAACGTCCTTTACTAAGTAGCGATAGATCAAAACTAAATCACCCTATACACTCGTACACACACACATAAAATGTGTATATTTTATAGTTTCCCAAAGGACCTTGTATCAATATCAATACCTTAAGTTGTATTAAGTACATAAACTAACAAATAATAGTCCTTTAAGCAGTAAAACTCGATATTTATTAGTTTTATAACCATAATGGGTTAACTAAAAAGGTTTTGATATCATTTTACTTTACTTAACTTTTTTTAGTTGAGTTGAATTATCTGTGAATAATTGGTTTTTTTTGTGGTGTGTATTAAATTACTCTTAAATAAGTGTAGTATTGTATACCGCGATTTCACCAGGCCTAGTAACGCGATCTATTTTTCTTTTCCGAACCTTTATCCCATGTCTATTTGGGGTCGGTTTTTTTTTACCAGATTTGGCGAAATGTCAGTATTTTACGTGAAGCGACTGCCATCAGACCTTCACAACCCAGAGGGCTATACGACATTTTTGGTTAAACCAAATGTTAGACTTTTGAGGGCTCTAACTATCCGTAACGATTGTCGATGATGTTAGTATGTCAACCGGGACCGACGGCTTTACGGCTAACGCGATCTATTATTATGTATATTTATTTTAAAGTTTGTTTGTAAGAAATGGGCTTCGGAATTGATGTACAGATTAAGGTGAAATTAGTGCAGATATTCCCAGGACAAATTGGCAAACATTTTATCCCAAATCGTTGTGATAGGGAAAACCATGGGGTACCGGTAGTTGTAATATAAAAGCTATTGTATAAATCCTTAGTAATAATGGTATTTAAACTTTGAATTCAGTTTATTTAAGACCTCGCTTAGGACCAAAGTCAGCATATTATAGTACAAAACATGGACGTATCAGAGAGCAGAGAGAATCTCTTCTTGATGCATTTTCAAGGGAACAAAATTTTAAACTAACTAGTGTAGCATCATTAAAGAATCTAAATGAACTCTGGCAACTCTGAGATATGAGGCTAAGATCCTTAATCCAATTTTGATTCGTGTTGCCGTCAACCGAACTTGTTTTTATTTTTATGTCCTACACATACTTGTTTGGAATCAATTTAGTGAGAAAGGTTTGGTTGGAGTGATAGCGGGTTGATTAGTATGTTTAAAATAGGCTTGTTTTAAAGAAATATGAGATTTAAATTGTAGCAAGAGGCACAATTTTGTAAGAGGTAGACGAGGTAGAGATTTTTTTGTTCAAACTTTGGAGATATGGGGAACTATGTATGTGTAACAACTGTAGATTTTGTTTATATGATAACCGGACCGATGGCATGGCACGTATGGTCAGCATCAGGCGAAAAGAGGGTCCCTCTCTTGGTTAGCATATGAGCATTACCAATTGGGCTGACTGTACTCGATGGCCTTGTGAAATTAAAAACCACCACTAGGTCACCCACCACTACTACTACACCTCTTTATGACGATGTCAGACGTTGCTCAACCGAAAAAATAATTGAAGTACAAAATTAAATTGTGTATAAAGTTTCACTCCATATGTCTGACCAAACCCTTACCCCTTTTATATAGATTACTAAGTAACCCAAGTTAATAATTACTAGTTTAGAGTCAACAAATTCGTTGGTTCACTAAAATTAATACAAACTGGATTCAATACTGTTTTTGTTACTTATTTAGTAGCTTAATACAGTCGCTGTAATAAGTAGTTGTGAATTAGATGTTAATTTATTAAGGCTTCTTATGGCTTAAAACTATACTGACTGTGCCCGCCGTTTTACCCGCGAATTTTCTATTTTCGGATGTCTACCGACTATATAAGTTAAACTATAGGTACGTGCCTTTTCAGCGCAATTCGATCAGTGGTTTCCCGGTATTGAAACTCTATAAATTAAATTCGCAAATAAATGTTCAAAATGTTATAAAAAAGCACCAAATTCAGAACCTCTTTTATTGAAATCAGTTAAAAACCCTACGTCCGAAAAAAAACAATATTCATCACATGCCAAATTCGAAATTCGAGTGCCTGTCACAGTTGTCACTTTGACAGCTAACCGATACAGTGCGAGACAAAATGAAGTGTACACAATTAATTAAAGTTTAATTTATGTAGGGAGGACGCGACTTGAATGAATCCAGAATATAATTAGGGAAAACAAACGTTCGCATTAATTTAATGGTAATTTGAATTCTTGTGCATTTGTCTTTTGATTTAATAGGCCTTTGATTGAGTGAGAGAGATGGAATGGGAATTAGTTAGCGCGTTCTCTTTTCTCTTCTTCGGTTGATTCGTCGACCCGCGGTTTTGCTCGCAAAAATCTTGATTTCGCAGAAATTTAGGTTAAAAAAACATTGTATGCGTTAATGTAGGCTAAGTAATAATACTATATTATGTATGTGTATCCATATTCAATCCTTGACACATGTTTGCCAATTTACATACATGTTTCTTGAGCTTGTCTCCTGGGGCAAGCTGCAAATTACACGGAAAATGGAAATTATGCCCATTCCTCCTCACTGTACTTATAATCATCAGCGAGATAGAGTCCTTTGTCCTGCAGTGGGATCTTACAGATCTGGTTTTCTAAAAAAAAGCTATCAAAATCATTTTTGTAAATTAGTTTTATTTTTTCTGAGATACATACAACAAACTTTATATTGATGTCCCCATTATGTGAAATATTATCATAAACTTTATTCATCAGACGTATTTCATAGAAGCAAATGAATATTCCCTTATCCATATTATAATTATAAATGCAAAAGTGTTAGTTTGTCTGCCTGTTCACGTAGCAGTCGCAAAGAGAGTACAGTGTAATGTTTTGCGTGACGATAATTAAATTGTTGTATTACAAAGCTTTCTTTATCAAGACATTTAAAAGCCGACTCATGGCCGACTAAGCATGGAACAAAAGTAAGTTCGGTAAAAGCAAAAAACAGACTGAGTTTCTTGCCGATTTCTTTCGCCTCCTATAATTTCAGAATAGATGGAAAATTTATGGAATGCAGATACTTAATATTAAGTTTGTATATTATACTGGGTAGCGATAACATTAGCATAAAAGCAAATTAATCCGCTGAAAGTAATATAACGAAAACGCATTTGCAAGTTTTTTTATTACGCTTGTACCTCCTAACTGTACTAATATCATCAGTGAGAGAGATGCCTCTGCCATGCAGTGATAATACACGCCGATACTTAACAACATGACACTAGATAGAACATTGACCTCTTCGAACTAGTTAAAGTCACTACAAATATGGGTCAAATACCATACAGGTAGGGAAAAAAACCCAAATTTTAACAAAAGAATTGGGGAAAGCGATCCTAAATTTCTAAAAGGACTTGTGATCCATTGAAAAGTTACATTTGGGGTTGCGTTTCTTAGAGGACGCAATTTTATTTTTTTGATGTGTAGGGGGGGTAAGTGTAAAGCTAAAATCAAGTTTGTGGGGTCGCCACCCTTGTCCCACGGCCGCCATCTTGAAAATAGGGGTTGAAACGGTTTTTACGATATATCTCTTAAACTATTTATCTGATAAATTTTTTTTTTAACGTTTTTTGTTGCAAATTAAATTCTCTATAACTTTGGTCTAGTAATTTATAAATAAAAAAGTTATAAGTGAAAATGTTCAGAAATCCGAGAAAAAAAATATATTTCTCGATATAACTTTTTTTTATCATTTTACGAAAAAACGATATCAGACCATTTTTGCAGATCGTTTTTTCGACAACTTTTATATGGAACATTTTTTCATTAAGTCAATAGCTAAGGTTTTACAGCGCTAAACTTAACTATTATTATATATTTAACTACTCCGTCCTCGGTCTTTTCGATGGACCAGGCTGCAGCTCAGCATCTGATCGGTTTTCTGAATCAAATATCCGTGGGAGAACTGTAGAAGGAAGGGGTGTCAATGTCGGCGGTTCATCATCAAAGTCATTTTCATTTATTAATTCTGAGAGTTCCATTACGTTGCTGCAAGTCTCTCCAGAACAATGGAAGCACACTGCGGAACATTTTAGCCCTGCTTTTCGACATCCACACATCGCTCCACAGTTTCCTTTGCATTTGCAAAAGATCAATTTTAGAAGCTCAGGGGGTTTAAGGTTCGGGTTTATTTCTGTGTCTTGATTAATTTTAAAACTGGACCTTTTTACATCTAAAATCCATAAATTGTTAACAGAATTAAGTACGAAAGTATACAGCCAAAAATTTTCATCCAGAAATTCTTATGGTATCAAGAATATCGCGAGCAAAACCGCGGGTCACGATTAGTTTTACGCAATGTCACAATGACATTTGTTACGAGGATACCGCTGCAGCACACTCAAGCCCGGTAGAAAGAGTGGGAGATACTAGTTCCTCTCCCTTCCCCTCGATCTTACGCTTTTTCGATCAGCATCACGTGACCCTGACGCGAGTTTGAAAGTTTTTACCCATACAAAAAAAAAGTGCTCAGCGCCGCTAAAGAAGTTTTCACTTCAAAAAAAGAATAGTACAGTAAGAGAGGTTTTTAGGTCGAATTTCTGTACATTTTCACTTATAACTTTTTATTTATAGTTTTACGACAAAAAATTACTGAACCAAAGTTATAGAGAATTTAATTTGCAACAAAAAACGTTATTTTTTTTTTTATCTGATAAATAGTTTAAGAGATATATCGTAAAAACCGTTTCAACCCCTATTTTCAAGATGGCGGCCGTGGGACAAGGGTGGCGACCCCACAAACTTGATTTTAGCTTTACACTTACCCCCCCTACACGTCAAAAAAATAAAATTGCGTCCTCTAAGAAACGCAAGGTAAGGCCTAAAAAATGTAACATTTCAATGGATCATTGCTCCATTCAAGTGTAGCTCTTTTTGACATTAGCCGTGCCGGACTCTCGGGATACTACCCATTGTGCCCGAATACTCGAGATCTTTTTATTGTAACACATTAATATGTAAATGCACAATGAAAGAATGTGTAACCATATAAATGTCATCAAAATCGTTGGTACCGTTAACTTTTGTTAAATTTATACTTTGTAAACTATTTTATTAAACATTTTATAACCGAAACTGCGTTTAAAGTAAATTGTTTTAGTTTTATTTTTGTTTTGGAACATGTTTTTTTATGAATTTTAATTAGTTTTAGTGTATTTTGTTTGTGTTAATGTTCTTCATTTGATATTTCGTTTTAAATCGAACGTTTGTCTAACGTAATGTGTTTGTATAATATTGTTTTGATTAAAATTTGTTTGAAACGAAAGTTGATTTGAAACTACGTGTAATTAGATTGTTAATTACGGATATGTTATTCATAATTATTCGAGTATATTTGTTTAGAAAGTTCTAATAACATTAAATTCTTAAAGTCATGTTTACAAAGTGTTGTTTTGAGTTAAAAACTACAAGTTTTGGTTATACATATACGCAATGTTAAAGAAAATAAGTCTAGTCTTTTTTTATTATACTAGTGTCCAGATATTTATTTATTTATTTGAATGTACTCTATACTTAACTATTGATCTAATTTCCTCTTAGGACAAGCTATGTTTATTCCAATATATTTATAAGGGATATCAATAAAACAGCAAGTTGAGATAATAGTTATATTGAATTGGCGGTTAATTTGTACCGCAGTGTAACGCAGTTTCAAATAGTGTTGCCAAATAGTGCCATAGACTAATAATAATTAATAGATGTTGTATGTTTTTTAACGATAACATAAGACTCGTAATGTGACGATGTAAAACAAAAACTTGGAAGTAACATTTCATTTAGAAAGACTTGATATGAAAATATATATTTTTTTAATAATTGTGCTGTAATTAAAAAAATATATAAATAAAAAAAGGTACTTATAGTTAGACTAGCGGCATCCCGCGGTTTCGTCCGCGTAGTTCCCGTTCCCGTAAGAATATAAGGATAAAATTATGCTTAAAACCTTCCCACTGAATCACTCTATCTATTAAAACAAACCGCATCAAAATCCGTTGCGTAGTTTTAAAGATCTTAGCATACATAGGGCCATAGGGACAGAGAAAGAGACTTTGTTTTATACTATGTAGTGATAACTATACCTAGATCCTCCGTGGCCTTCCAAAAATGACATTCCATTTTTTTAAACGTCACGTTTTCAACCAAAGAGGTAGAAAACATGTTGGACCTTAATAAATTCACACGGAAAACACAATGTATTTAAATTTTTGAACATTTGAATAACTTGAAAACCTCTCTAGTCCCTTAAAACCTTTTTGAAAGGAAAGGTTTCCGTGTGTTTAAAATATTTTATATGTCTACCGGTTTTCGTGTAAGCTAACTTAATACTTTTAGCTTATACGAGCTCTGTTTAGCGAGATAATTAAATACATATAATTTTACTAGCTGTGCCCCGCGGTTTCACCCGCGTAGTTTCCGAACCCATGGGAATACGGGGATAAAATATAGCCTATAGCCTTCCTAGATAAATGGGCTATCTAACACCGAGAAGCGCTGTACAAAATAATCAAATCATTAAAATTAAATTGACTATTAAGACCATATCACAAAATCGAACAATTTTCATGTACTTTTGGCTATTTATAAATATAACAGACTTTAATCCATACATGAAATTAAGCTTATTGAAACAAAGAAGCTTTAAATCGTATTAATTTATATTGACTATGAATAATTATAATGTACTGTATTTTATGAAATTGGTTAATGAATACTTTACACAATTAGCCGAAGCTCTACCTATACAATTCTCTTTTTTATTATCCTTCCCGTGGGATTTTTGGGATAACAAGTATCCTATAGCTATTCCTAGTAATAAAGAACATCTGTACCAAGTTTCACTCAAATCGGTCCAGTAGTTTTTACGTGATGCAGCAACAAATATCCATCCCCAAAAACTTAAATAAACGTAAAATTATTAGAATATTCACAGAAAAAACCAATGAAAATAACTTTAAATACGAAAATTTGATATAACCGCAATAATTTAACACCAAAATAATATAAAATTGTGTCGAATTTCGTTCGAAAACAGCTTTCGGTATCGATAGAGGTTTGTAGGGGCAGTTTCCCATGTATAACGCATTGCGCTATACGACCTTTTTCGCTTGGAAATGTAGCCATGCGCATAGCGGGCATTCGGCTCTAAGTAGTCGCTCGAAAAGGCTGCCTCGCTGTCGACGAAATTCGCTCAGTACCGAACTAAAATCACGAAAACGAACCGCGAATACGGAATTCACATTCGAATTTTAAATCCGGAATTTTCTTAAAAGTGACGTGTTTTTTTTAATTGTGTTTAGTGATGTGAAAATTGTGTTTTTTTGACAGATTTCTGACAGTGACGTAAAGTTTTTCAGTAGTGTTGTGGATTGTTTTTGTTTTTCACGTATTGCGGCGTTTTCGGTAAGTGCTTTTTTACATGATACTTATTTATGTTATGTTTTTAAGGGAAGGAAGCTCTTCACATATTTTTATTATTATATTGAAATTTATTATTGTTTCAGCCTTTTTTATTAATCGTAAAATATGTTTTATTCTTCTTTGTACGTAAACACTTTATATCAAATTTTATTTGTGTTTATTGGCATATAATTTTAGGATAAGTATATACTTAATATTTTTACTTAAGTATCTGGATATAACTTCTTATATATCCTTTTTTACTTATATCTAACTTGGAGCTTAACTACTATTAAAGAATTGGTTTAGAACATTTAAAAACTTATAAATATTTTTAAAAGTATTTTAAGTTCCTTTATACAAAACTTAGTTTAACCATATTCAACTAAACAAAGCCATAATTGGTTTAATCAATAAACAGTAATTTTACCCGTGTTCATAGTTATCCCAATGGAATATTGGAATTAATAACAAACCCTTGGGAAAGATATCAACTTACGTATATTTGAGACCTTAAAAGTATGAAGTAAGAAAATTTTGTCTTGGGAGACTATAGACATTTTTTGAAAAGTTTTTAACGAATAAGATTTTATTAACTACTTATTTGTAATACCAGCGCCCGCGGTTACACCTGCGTAGCTCCCATTCCCGTGGGATTACGGGGATAAAAATAGCTTCCTATTAGTGAAAGTATTTTTGAAATCGGTTCAGTAGTTTCGGAATCTATTCGATACAAACAAACAAATCTATATCTACACTAATATTATAAAGAGGAAAGATTTGTATTTTTGTATGTAACGAATAAACTCAAAAAGTACTGGACTGATCTTAATAATTCTTTTTTCATAAAAAAGCTACATTTACCTTGAGTAACATAGACTATATTTTATCCCCGTATTCCCACGGGAACGGGAACCACGCGGGTGAAACCGCGAGACGCCGCTAGTATAGTATACTTAGATCACTATCTTGAAAATCACAGAACAAAATCGAAAACGGGTCTATTGATGTTTATGTACCTATATTATTCAATAGTCGATGAAAAATCAATCTTAGTAGGTCATATATGAGAGAATTCGTTTCCCCTATTTTCACACCTGCAAAGCTCGTTCATCTTGTTTCTATAAAAGGCAAACATTATCTAATATATAAAATTCTCGTGTCACAGTTTTCGTTGCCATACTCCTCCGAAACGGCTTGACCGATTCTCATGAAATTTTGTGAGCATATTCAGTAGGTCTGAGAATCGGCCAACATCTATTTTTCATCCCGAAATTCCCACGGGAACGGGAACTACGCGTGTGAAACCGTGCGGCACAGCTAGTCTTTATAGTACAACATTTGATCGAAATTGTTCAAACCGTTTCTGAGAAATGTTAAATATAAATTACAGAATTGTCCGTTACATACAAAATTTGATGAGGATTGGTCAAATATAAATAAATTCGCGTAATCATCACGTTTCCTCGTATTTAATAAGTTTTTTGGCATTGGTGAATTTCATAGTAATTTTGATTGGATAAGGATAATTATATAACTGAGGATTCTGTGTTTCCATTATTAGTTTGAATGGAATAGTAAAATACGAATTAACAAAATTAAATGAATAAATAGATCTAAATCTAAAGAGCTGTTTGATTGCGAAGAAGTTTTGACGACCTCGATGGCAGAGTTGTCACCATGCCGGACTGCCATCCATAAGGTTGCAGGTTCGATTCCCGTGCGGGGTTGAATATTTGTGTGAACCACAAATGTTTGTCTCGGTCTGGGTGTGTGTGTGAATGAGTGTGTGCGTAGTTTCTGATACCATAGATACAAGTTACGAACTTAGTTAGGGGTCAGTTACTATAAAGAGATGATGTAGTGAATGATTATGTTATGTTTTGTTATTATGTATATTGGTCTGTTAGATTTTAGAGGAAAGACCTCTTTCTCACTTAGGTGTTGGTGATTTCAAACCTGAGCCATGTTTTAGAAATAAAACATGCATCGTTGTATCTAGGAATTAATCCGGTACTTCAGAAGTATGCACTTTTTGTGTGTGCTGAGATATGTTACCAACTTTGACGTTCTAACCAACTGTTATTAAACTTTTGAGAGCTTTTAACTACCCGTAACTACTGTCGATGATATGCGCACTACAATCAGGACCAACAGCTTAACATGCTCTGTAAAGAATCCGAAACGTCAGAAAATGTAAAACAAAATACAACCACGACAAAAATCCGTTTTAGTGTTTTATTTCTATGTGTAGTGTTCGTGTAAATCAAAGATATCAATAAGCTTAAAATGCTTTAAAAACGAATGTTATCAAAATGCTCACGAAATCAAAATTCACTAATTGTTAAGTAACACGGCCACTGATAGTGCCATATCTGTGCCTGAGTTCTCGTCCTCAAAAATATGAGTCGACACGCTAAGAAGAAGACCGATAACGGTAATCGATCACTGTAATGACGTTGCTTAACCGCACAGATCGCAAGCAATGATGGTCTATTAGAACTTCCATAAAGACCGTAGGAACTAATTCCATGGCATCCACAGAAAAAGATGTGACCACACGAACGAAATTAGAGTTACGTAACAAGCAAAACGGGACCGCAGTACATAGTTTATCATGAATATTAAAAGTACAGAGACCAAGTATTTTGCCTTCATTTGTAGCCGGACAATACCCGGCTGGTTTGAACGGAACCAACAAAATATTCCGGATTCCATGCGCCCCGGACGGTTGAATTCCTAGCTCCGTGGCACGCTGTGCTACCAACCTTATGTGTTGCCCGTTATTTTGTAGAATATTTTAAGAAACATACCGTCTGAATGTGCATTTTAGTCTTAAGTCGTCTTTGCGTTAAGTTTATAAACCTAGTTTAACAAAACCGGTTTAAAGGTCTTGGTTTAAGAAATTAGCGTTCCAGAACTAAAGTTAGACCAAGAAATAAAGAAACAAAAAACTTCAATTGATTCTATGGTTTTGTCCATTCAATGGACCATATAATCTGTGCTATCGTTCCAAATCATTCAGATTAACAGATTTGAAAACCTTGTTTAGTGCCAAACCAGACTAAAAATACAACTCAAATAATAGGGAAGATGTTTATATCCTAGACTAGCAGCGTCCCGTAGTTTTACCCGCGTAATTCCCGTTCCCATGAGAATGTGGGGATAAAATTATACTAAAACCTTCCTCTTGAATAACTCTATCTATTTAAACAAACTGCATCAAATTCCGTTGCGTAGTTTTAAAGATCTAAGCATACATAGGGACAGACAGCGGGAAGCGACTTTGTTATATACCTACTATGTAGTGATACCGCCTGAAATGCATTTTATTCTTAAGATGATTATATCCTAGATTCAGCATATCATTTCTCTTGAAAATTGTAACTGGAAAACTCCATTTTAAGCTTATTAGAATATTTTATATTCGTCTCTATTTTTATAGATATAAGCTTTTATTTTTCTTGCAATGTTTGTTGGTTTGTGTTTGTTAGATCAAATCTTGCAACTGAATTTAAAATAGAATTTACTATCAAGTTGAAGTTTTCCATATTCAGTTCTGATTATCTAGTAAGAACGTAATGTAATTTTAAATTTAATATGGTGGATTCTCAAAAATGGCGCAGCAGTTCTTTTGATGTACTTACCTCGATATTAAGGATATCATTAAAAACGTTTTTTTAAATACCTATTTTTAAAGAATTCACTCTCACGATATAAGGAAAAACATAAGGGGAAAATCATAAAAAATTGGTACCGCGGTTGCTTATATTCTTCACTCATACATAGGATACAAATCTTACCTTAAAATTCGTCATCATCACCTCATTATAATGTCCCCACCGAGGGGCTCGAACCTACCCTGAATTAGGGTGATTAGGCCTTAGTCGACCACGCTGGCTAAGTGCGGGTTGGTCGACTTCACACACAACCATAGAATTTCTTCCCAGGTGTGTGCAGGTTTCCTCACGATGTTTTCCTTCACCGTTAAAATTCGTACTTGGGATTCATACGGCAAAACCGTAAAGCATAGTTAGATATGCTTTTTTTTTATGTCTTTTCCATTCACGGGACTATTAAGGAGTCCCGGTCTTTTGGAAGGCTAGTATGGGGCCAAAGCCAACACACGGAAGCCCTTTGACATGTTTAATCTTGTGTAAAGGATGCACAATCCGGTGACTATCCCTGTATAACACTATAAAATGCATCCAAGGACAGTCCCCGGTTCTGCTGGGACTATTGTAAATATATGGAAAACTACGACTGGGTTATGGGAATGGGATGTTAATGGACTGGATATTGGGGAACTATGGGGACTATGACACCCGCCGATACAATGCTATAAACATGTACGAAGTGGCGGATGGAGACTTGCCAGCTCTATAACTGGGCCCCCCAAACAAGTCGCTCGAATCGCAACAAGGGGGCAACATGAAACGAGCGGCTTTGAGAGTGGAGAAGACGCCCTGGGTTTTAAACCGCGATCCACTGAGCCCGAGGGTCCAGCTTCATGCTAAGCCAACTCACCACTTACGCAACGCCTCTCACTCTCCGAGCACCAAAGTGCTCTCGCGGGCTCCACTCCGGCCGGCCAATGAAGGCAAGCACGGAGGTGGGGGACCTGTTCCTCGTCAGTGTTCACTCCGCCGGCCAGTGAAGGCGAGCGGAGGTGAGGAACGGTGACCTCCCCCGGGAGCGTGTCAGGTCCGCGGGGTCGCTACTCCCCGACACCCCGCCTCAAAGGTGCCCTGCGGGCTAGATATGCTTATTATTATTGTAGAGTTCCTGAATAGATTTTACATATTAATAAAATGTAGCTATAAGAGTGAGCGAGTGAATGATAAGGACAAACGTCAAAAGAGTACAGAATAATAGAGTTAGAAACTTAGACATTACTCGCGGGGATTCGGCGAAGAAAATAAGATTTCAAATATAAAATACACAAGCACTAGACTCTAGTTTTAAGACTAGATCAATATTCTGCCCTAAAAGCAACGACCTCATATAAATAACAAAGTAAATATACAAAACAGAGCCATTTGGCAAAGAATTCTGTCTGCGTTTAGCGAAACGACATGAACAATAAAATTTAGAAGCATTATGTATTATTTGTATTTTTAAAAAGGCATTTTCTTTAAGATTTTTGGCTTTCTATTGTTCGAATTTTAAACTTGAATTGGACTGTTCTTAATTGTATGACCGTTTAAAACCTACTTGATTGAACGTTCTATATTTGATTTATTTTAAAATATTATTATTCTTTCTCGTGATGCTTACTATAACTCGGTCAATAATGATTTGCCATATTCGAGTATTATTTGGATTAGCCATCCATTCCAGTTAAGGGAAAAAAACATAGTTTACGACCTATTTTGAAACTTATCTTTTTTTTTAACGCGGTGAAAATGCATAGAACTGCATACCACCGTGAGCCGTGATTGGGAGGGCCCCCGGGGCACGTAGGGCTCTGCCAGCCAGAAGGGCTGGGCCTACCCACTACAAACACAGCGACTTCTGTCCGCGTTACATTGGGGTGCCGTAGGATCCCGAGGGGGATTTCTACTACGGCATTCTGAAACTTATCTATATGATTTGTCGTTTAAATTTTAGACTGAACCCCTTATCATTTAGGAGTATAAATTAAAGTTTATGATCTATTTTTAGAGCTACTACGGCTACTACTACTTTCGCAAGCAAATATCAATTTCATTCAAAAAAGGAACTTTCTGTTCTATACGTCTAACGTAATTGCCACTTGTCTAGGGGGCTGATTATACACAAAACATTTAAATCGGTCAAGTCGTTTTGGAGGAGTTTCGTTACAAACAAAGTGACACTTTAAATTAAATTAAAAGAAATGGGAATAACGGGAATAAAATATCCCGTTACTTAGTAATTTTAACAAACAAATTAAATCAACACTACCATTGGCCATTTAAATAAATTCTCGTACAAAATTGGCAATATTATCAATTAACAATTTGTTATGAATTTTAATTTATTATTATAGCAACATTTTGTTTGGCTTTTCAATGGAACTGGATTTTGTGATAATTCGATTTATTAAAAACCGATTCGATTATTAGTATAGATTAGTGAATGATTTATAGTTTAAATTAGATTTTAAACTCATTTAAAATACTGAAGTTGTCATACTAAATTTTCCTGGTTTGGTATGGTTGAACCAAATTTTGAGGATTCACAATCTAATGACTGTTTATAATGTTAGTACGACAACCTAGACCGATGACTTACCGCGCCTTTCACATAGCCAGTCGCTATTATGATAATACCTACCAGACGTAGCTTAACCATAAAGATCGCAAGCAATCCACGTTTAGCAAAGGGCTTGGAACGCTGAACTAAACTATAAGAATTGAGAGAAATGCTGAAAGGACTCTCGTGGTTGATTTTGATAAAAACTAAAACGGCACCTTTGGTTTTTAGAAATACTAGCCAGTTATCGAGTTTTTGCGTAATTTTCTACTGAGAGATCAGTGAGGGATAAGTTAAATAATTTATTATTATTTATTATTTATTTATTTCAATTATAACGGTAAAACCACTTACAATAATTGAAAACCATAAATAAGTGCATAATGTTGCCTTGCCCTCGGTACTAGGCCACTAGGCTATGGCTGTGTGTGGTTATTAGTTGTGTATAAAAATTATTTTAATACTTTTTGGTCATTGCACTACGAGAATGAATGCAATAAAAGTTCTTTACTAAAAGGGTAATACGAGTCGCTTTCTCTGTCCCTATGTGTGCTTAGATCTTTAAAACTACGCAACGAATTTTGTTTTGTTTTAATAGATAGAATGATTCAGTGGGAAGGTTTTTAGCATAATTTTGTCCCCATATTCTTACGGGGACGGGAACTACGCGGGAGAAACCGAGGGACGCTGCTAGTTAACAATAAAACATTCATAATGCCAATTCCCTGATGGAATAATTTTGATACAAGAAAGACAGAGATATGTAAGAGAGAGATGTAATCAAATATTCTCTTGAAATGTTGAAAAGCAAACCCAGTTTGAATTTAATTTAGTATTGAACCGCGTGTGAGATGTTCTTGGCAAATATCGCCAGCGAATTGAAACTAGTACTGCATTTGTATATTATAACTAGCTTCTCTGCTTGCTTTTTGACTGCAGAACATATTTATTTTATGAGAATCTAGAAGAATCTTATAGAATATAGCGGCGCCCCACGGTTTCACTCGCGTATTTCCCGCTCCCGTGAGAATGAAAGGATAAAGATATGCTAAAAACCTTCCTTTTGGATCATCTATTAAAATAAACCGCATCAAAATCCGTTGCGTAGTTTTAAAGATCTAAGCATACATAGGGACTTAGAAAGCGACTTTGTTTTATACTATGTCGTGATAACAGATATTTTGTTATTACCTTCATCACAAACATCATAACATCACAAAAAAGAGACTGCATAAAAACAATGACTCCTAATCTGTTAATATCATTATTCGGCGCCATTATTAAACCAAAGTTTGCGACGATAGTGACCCTTAGGTCTGATATAACTTTGAGGGCACTTGCAACTCCATAGATAAGAACTTCCTCATTCCGTGGTTTGATGATGTCTTAGTTGACGACTAGTTTGTAACTGTTTTGTTGTTTTTGGTTTATCGAGATAATATTCACTCAGTTAAATATTTCTATATTTTGATGACCTCGATGGCAGAGTGGTCACCATGCCGGACTGCCATCCGTAAGGTTGCGGGTTCCATTCCCGTGCGGGGTGAATATTTGTGTGAACCACAAATGTTTGTCTCGGTCTGGGTGTGTGTGTGAATGAGTGTGTGCGTAGTTTCTGATACCCTAGATACAACGTTTCGAACTTAGTTAGGGGTCAGTTACTATAATGAGATGATGTAGTATATTATTTTTATGTTATGTTTTCTCAAGAGCGTCGGGTGGCATAATGATCCTTTGACTTCCATTTGGAAGGCGCTGGTTCAATCCCCGCCAAAGTACCAATGTGTTTTCGAAATTTGAATTCATATGTACCAGTTAACTATTTCTCAAGAGCGTCGGTGGCAAAGTTTTTGATTTCGAATTTTGATTCAAATTTGAAAGGGAAGAAATTAAAAGTCAAGAAATTATGAGAAAAGGAAAAATCTCTGAAACGGCTAGACCGATTTCGCCATAATTTTCACTTTCAAATTGCTAATTTTAAAAGGCGTAACTTTGTCTTCTTTTTTATCCCGAAATTCTCACAGGATCATGAATTAAACCGAGAGGCACATCTTGTACCTAATGTAAGTAGACATTTTAACCAATAATTTCTCGTTCTAACCTGAAGATGTTATTATTAATAGACATTCTATTACCTGTATGTCAGAGGTGGTAATTAAACGTATCTAATTAGTTCGCAATATCATGTTTCTTATAATTTATTGGTATAAGATACATAGATATATAATATTATATATTAAGATCTATTCTTGGTATTTCTTGCTAATTTGTAGTTAACTACCTAATTGGTAATTGTTATACAATATGCTCAAATGTACTTCCGGTAATTGTTTGATTAAAATTGTAAATTGATAGGTACTGAATCGTTTGATTAAATTTTAAGACACTCACTTATTTGTACTTGTAAGTTTTCAACTTTTCGCAATCAGATATCTCTCTAATTTGGATCTTTAGCGCGTACTGATGGTAGGTACACCGATTCAGCGATGATTTTAATCATGAATACAGGCCCATTTGATATGGGTTGGTTGTCCCTCAAGCCATTTTGAGTTTAAATATGTGTGTATGGATGTCATTTCTTATTCACTTATACACCTGTTGTTTTCTGATACCCTAGATACAAGTTACCAACTTAGTTAGGGGTCAGTTACTGTAATGAGATGGTGTGAATGATGATTATGTTATCCTAATCCTAACTAATATTATAAATGCGAAAGTAACTCTGTCTGTCTGTCTGTTACCTTTTCACGGCTAAACTACTGAACCGATTGACTTGAAATTTTGTACAGGGGTAGCTTATAATTCGGGAAAGAACATAGGCTATGTTTTATCCCGAAATTCCCACGGAATCGGGAACTATGCGAGCGAAACCGCGGTGCATAGCTAGTGTTACATAAATATTTATTTCGTACAGGTACCAAATCCTTAATCTCTGTTAAAAAATCCGGCATGGTGACGACTATGCCATTTGGGTCGTTAACTTGATGATAATTATTTTCATAAACAATCAGTCTACAAATAACTCCTTATATTTTTCTTATAGAACAAACTTACTTTTTATAATAAAATAGACATAAACACGTACTTCAATTAAATTAAGTACATACTTATATTACATTAAACTATAGAAGCAAAACGAGTAATGAAATTCGTTAAAACGTTACTGTAATTGCATATAATAACCGTTTACATAATAATACAACCGTTAATATTTATGTATTGAGACATTTTCCGATTTGATAGTACTTAGCTTATCTATTTGTATCTATACTAATATTGCCTATGGTTTTACCTGTATTAGTGCCGATTTTGGTTGGTCAAAGGAATGAGCTGTACCCTTTATAAGATTCCGTACCCAAAGGGTAAAAACGGGATCTTATTACTAAGACTTCGATTTCCGTCTGTCTGTCACCACACCAGGGCCCCGATTCTCTAAACTATTAAGCTGTGATAATGCTACTCAAATGTATTTTAATACCAACATTATGGCCGTTTTTTGTCATTTTGGTATTCTCTTAGTGAAAACTACTCCGCTGACTCAATAGCTCCATAAAACTTAGACTTAGGCCCCAGGCTGTATGTATCACACCGTGATAGTAACACAGTTGACATTTTCACAGATGATGCTATTTCTTTTGCCGCTATAACAACAAATACTAAATACCGGCCAAGTGCGAGTCAGACTCGCGCACGATGGGTTCCGTACCAAAAACGACAAAAAACACGTTTCTTGTATGGGTGCCCCCGTTAAATATTATTTTATTTTTAGTTTTATTATTAGTATTATAAGTGAAGATATTGTTGAAGTGTCTAAATAAATAAATAAGTATTTGTTGTTATAGCGGCAATAGAAATACATCATCTGTGAACATTTCAACTGTCTAGCTATCACCGTTTTTGAGATACAGCCTGGTGACAGATGGACGGACAGCGAAGTTTTAGTAATATGGTCCCCTTTTTTACGGAACCCTAAAAACAAACTAAAATAAATATTTAAAGGGAAAGCCACTGCAAAAAAGTGTTTTGCTTATTAATGAAATTCACATAGAGACCCACTAAAACTTTAAACTTTAAACCCGGTGTGTAACAGTAGGTAGTGTAAATAGGCACTCGTTTCCGTTGGCTGTAAATCGTGACAGACAGCTCAGATAAATAGCTTGATTAAACCAAGGCGATAACACCCAAGATAGAAATGTAAGCCTAAACTATACAGTCTAACTTACGTATTGGTTTATGTAAAACTAGCTTTTTCCCGTAACTTCGTCGTCGTGGAATAATAAGTTCCGGCTGAATTTGGGGATTTTCCCCTTTTTTCTAGGAGGGAATTTCCAAAAATCCTCTCTCAGTGGTAGCTTACTCCCCCAAACAAACACACGTGCCTGTCAGCTCTCTACGACCAGTAGTTTCGGCTGTGCGTTGTCTGCCAGTCAGTCAGTCGGTACATCACTCAGTAACGGAAGAGTTTTATATTAGACTAGCGGCGCTCCGCGGTTTCACCCGCGTAGTTCCCGTTCCCGTAAGAATATGGGGATACAATTATGCTAAAAACCTTCCCACTGAATCACTCTATCTATTAAAACAAACCGCATCAAAATCCGTTGTGTAGTTTTAAAGATCTAAGCATACATAGGGACAGAGAAAGCGACTTTGTTTTATACTATGTAGTGATTGTTACAGACTTATTTAACAACTTACAGCTAGAATCACTAAGCTTGGGCAAAGCTACTGGCTGGCTGATCAACACATAATATGTAGCTCGAATTAATAAACGAATTGCGCAGTTTGGTACGCAGATAGCTCATACCTGAAGTATAGGTACGGTATCTTATGTATTGGTTTATACATATAAAAGGTAGCTGGCTGAATCAATCAAGGGTTTTGGTAGATCGAGATAATATTTTTCACTTTGTTAAGCGACTAGACTTACTGCCTTATTTACGTTGCATTTTTAGTCCGGTTTAACAAAACCTGGTAAGCATTTGACAGCTTGTCAGTCAAATCTGTCACTTTGACAGTATTCAAGATTGATTATAAAACCTGGTTTAGTGGTAGACCAGACTAAAAATGGAACGCAAATAAGGCAGGATGTCTCTAACTACCCGTAACGAGTGTCGATGTTGTTAGTACGGAACCAAGAAGAGACCGAACGCTTTGATTCATCATGTCCATTATGTCCCCACTTAGGGGCTAGCCTACCCTGAATCAGGATGGACCAGGCCTTAGTTAACCACAGGCCGAGTGCGGGTTGGTCACGGAGCACACCTTAGAATACAGGTCAAATCTTTACAGGTGGTTTTGCAGCAGTCGTCTTCATGCTTTGATTAGTTTAATATAAAAAAAATCAAGTGCTACAAAGGACAGCCTTATCATTAAAAGCGATTTCTTCGTAGCAACCTTTGTTTAAAGTAAATCATAACACAAATAATAAGCGAGGCGTGTATAATTATGACTTATGTTACAAATGTCGTTTCTTAGTGCGTCACTTGAGGAATCCTTACAAATCCTATAATCGTCTGCTAAGTTTTGACGGTCAAAACATATTTATAGACCGACTAGTTGTGATCCTCGGTTTCAGCTACGTGTTTTTATTCAAATACTAGCAGCGCCCCGCGGTTTCACCCGCGTAGTTCCCGTTTTCGCGTAATTTCGGGATAAAACATAGCCTATGTTCTTTCCCGGATCATAAGCTACCCCTGTTCCACTTTTCAAATCAACTGGGTCAGTAGTTTAGCCGTAAAAATGTAACAGACAGACAGACAGACAGAGTTACTTTCGCATTTATAATACTAGTTAGGATTAGGATTGTTTGAGGTTTGAAACAAATCCGTCACCTATGACATAGCAAAAGAAGTTCGTTTCGTCCGTTAATCTTTATTACTTAGCATTTATTCGCCAAATTTAAACTAAATCAGCTAACAAATCGCCTCTACTTAGTACATTTGACAAATAACTTTGTGGGGTTGTCTTATTTCGGTTCAAGGTGTCCAATACAAAGCCTATCTATGTATCTAAGTAGGAATGTGGCACAAAGGCACAAAACGTAGCACCTATTGATGTTAGAAAATCCAAGATATACATTCAGCGTATCAAAATAGAATGAGCGCACAGTGCTCTCATTTCAAATAGACTTTTCTAACTTTAGACTTTCCGCGTAAGGTTGAGTTGTAAGTTTTGATTAAGTGAAAAAAAAACTGCTAAGTCTTTACCTATTTTTACAAAAATCTTTATATGCATATTGATTTCTTTGATTTGGTACCTATATTCTGCATATTTGGGAAAATAAAACATTTTTATATGAAGTAGTGGTGAGTGTTTGCGGACAGTTTCGATTGTAAGATTTGTCCCGTATTGTACATAGTGTGTTTTTTCTACATCAATGTTGGCACCCCCAAAGTTCAACCTAATTCATGACTAATAGGTATTTGGTGAGTCAAAACAGCTGAAATACCAGTTAATCGCCATGTTGTTGTATTATTTAATTGTTTCAGTCATGCGATATAACGGTTCACGATTACTAAACCATTTTTAGGTTAAACTATGGCTTGAGATGTAGATTAATTACACTTGTAGGAATAGAGGGTTAAATTAGGCAAAGTAGAGTTTAAAAGAAAATTAGACAGAAAATCTCTATACTTGAGTTGCCTCGACTGAAGAGGATATTATTTCACACGGTGAAATAATATCAGTGAAAGATGTGGAGCACACTTGTGAGCACACTTATCTCCCCCTCTTACTTTTTCATCTTCTAGTCCCTTTACATTCCTGGAGATTGTCCATAAGCTTCTTATACTCTCTCTTATCCATAACCTGACTATACCAATATCAGTTGTTCGGTGGAGTTTATACCGATCCACTCCCAAATGTTCCGCAGGCACAAATTAGTTGTTTCTCTTACTAATGTCTTGTTATCTGTTAAATATTACTATACGTACTGACGCTTCGGATATATAGGGAGTTGTATTGTACTCCTACGTCTACAAGTTCAGTTACAAAAGACCAACCAAATTTTGCAATATCTCTGCAAAGAAAAAATACCATCATTAAAGAAACAAAAACTACATTTGGTTGCGATGTCATGTTCACACTAATGCCACTGTTCACAGCTAAATTTTCTTGCTCTATACCTAAAGTTATCATAGCCCTTAAGTGTTAGGTTATTCTGAACTGTTTCATGGCATGCTCCAGATTTACCCTAGTTTTATAATAGTTATAATTTGAGTACTAGTTTAGCAAAGTCTATATTTTAACCGGCAAAAATATTGAAATTAAATGCGATAACCTCCTGACGATATAGGTTTTTTTTTAACCCACATTATCCCACTGCTCGGCAAAGGTCGACATCTCCAACTCTCCCGATCCTTCGCAGCCTCCCACCAGCTACTGTCGAAGGCGACGAGATCATCCCGCTAACGCTTTCTCGGCCGATCCCGACGATATATGTAGGTTAGGGGGTGTTAACCTCAGATGAAGGAAAATTTTTGAAAACCTATAAACTTTTAAAAAGGTTACGGAGACTGTAGTCCAGGGTTCAAAACGCAGATTAAGAAAAATATAGAACACTTACCTATACTTCAATTAAAAAAAACTTGACTGAATACCTATAAATTGAAAAAAAAATGTCAGAAAGAAACATTCTATCATCTTATAATAGCAACGGGACCGGGACCGCATAAATATGTACCTCGCTCGGGAATCGAACCCGCTATCCTTATTAATTTTGCAGTTAGTAGTCCGCATACTGATCTTTCTGCTATCTTCCTAAGTCATCAAATATTTTTTTCTAATAAAGTCTCTACAGTTTTCTGGTTCTTAGAAGATAGAGACCCATAGAGTTGATTGATTATCAGTTTTCTACATAAATATGAGTGAATTTCACCAAGTGCCCAAAAATCTTCATTTCCGTGGATTTTTTTTTCTTTAAGTTTTTTTCAAAAAGTATTAGCGTTTATTATACTTCTCGATAATGTATGTATTCTTGCATATTATCAAGCTGATTACTTAAAAAACTAACGAATAACACAAGTTTAAAAATCAAATGCCACGGCGATGAAACATGCGTGCACGGCAATGAAACAAGCGTCCATGGCAATGAAAGAACTGTGCCACGGTAATGAAAGAATCACCACGGAAATGAAAATCCATACATAAAACATTTTTTTTATGAGTATTATATTATACTATCATACAATAGATACACACCTGTCTCCGAGAAGGACAGGCATACTCCCTCAGATGGGTTATCTACGCCACATCGAATGATAATAATTGAACGAATTTCTTTATAAGATTAACATAAAATCCCCTATGATAAATGGCCTAAAGATTGGAAAGAATCGCTTTTGATCCCCCTGCTCAAGAAGGGGTCCACAAAATTACGTGCCTTGTAAGCATGCTTTCATCATACGGTCTGCCTGTTAGTTTGTGTGGGTGGATATCAAACTTCTTGCGGGATCGATCGATACGGGATGGATGCTCGTCCGATCAAATGGCGATTAATGCCGGTGTTCCCCAAGGGTTAGTACTCGTTGTAACACTTTTACTGTTGCATATCAATGATCTGCTAAAGGCCGCTGAATAACGCTGACCTCAACCCTCAATTTTGGTTCATACATTGAGTCAAAGGCTCAACTGGCTGCAAAAAAGCTAGGCGTCCTCTCAAGGGTGCGACGGTACTTCACGCCAGAACAGCTGCTCCATCTCTATTAAGCACAAGTTCGGTCGTGCATGGAGTACTATTCGCACCCTTGGGAAGGATCAGCTAAATATCAACTTGAGGGGTTGGAATCCGTAGAGAAGCGTACCAAGAGGCTCATTTCGTTCAGTCCCTCGTTGACTCGAGACTCCAAAGTCTTGAGCACCGGCGAAAAGTTGCTGGCCTATAAGTTTTTTATCGGATACATTTTGGAGAGTGCGCATCGGAACTGCACCGCTTAATTCCCCTATCTCCGATCAACCACCGAACGAGCAGGGAAACAGATAAACGTCACCCATAGATGGCAGATGTTCCACAAGCTCGCACAAAGCGTTTCGCGTTCACCTTTATGATGCGAATAGCGAGAGTGTGGAACTCCCTGCACAGTTTCTCTGTTCCCTGAAACATACAATCTGGGTCTTTTTAAGTCGCGAGTCAATAGGTACCTTTTAGGCGAGCACGTTCCATCTTTGGCTATATCATCGCTTTCCATCAGGCGAGTTACAGACAAGTGCAAGAATATTCTGGGTAAAAAAAAATGTGCATCCTACCGGACTGTGGCAATTATATCCCATGCCAGTAAGATTGTGTTGCATATCATCCCTGATGAGCAGGCTGAAAAAGAGTCCCTTTTCTATTTAACATCTATGGCGAATACATAAGTAGGAGAGTTCATCTGTGATCATAGCGCTTGCAACAGCATTGAAATATCGGAAACTCGAAATATTTCAACGCTGTATAATCATAATAATTTGAGTGCTGAACCATGATAACTATAGAAATTATATAAGTAGGAGAGCCTTAAAAGGGTGGGAGGGAGTCATTACTGTTGGCAGGAACAACCTTCGATATGCAGATGGCACTACTTTGGCCGCATCCTCTGAGCACGAACTTGCTGAAATGTTCAGGAGAGTAGAACGCAAAACCGAGTCAGTAGGACTTTAGGTGAACAAGTCGAAGACAAAGGTTATGGTCACTAACCGAGCTGAACAGATCACACGCACAGGAGAATTGTCAGACCTGGAATTCATGAGCAAGTTTGTATACCTAGGCTGGACGATCAGTAATCAGAGAGGCTGCGAGAAAGAGATTCGTATTTGTGTATAGATGGGCAAGCAATAAGCAAAATGTTGATAATCTGGAATGTCCGAAACATCTTTAAACGTAACAAAGATGAGACTAATTAGATCTCAGGTATTCTCGATATTTCTATACGGCTGTGAGTCCTGGTCTATCCACGCGCTGTAGATCGAAAAAAGATTAAGGCTTTCGAGATGTGGTGCTGGAGAAAGATGCCACACATACCGTTAACAGCGTGATGTACGAATAAGTCTATTCTAGAACAACTTGACGTAAAAACAAGACTGTCTACGATATGTTACCTACGAGTCCTGACCTACTTTGGTCACATTTGGAGCTACAACGGTCATACAGCCTGGACAAGCTGGTTGTGGCGGGAAAGGTAGACCTACTCGACCTACCCGTTTGTAAAACCTGATCAAGGCAATAACAGGGCTCTCAATTACCAGCTCTGAGAAGAGCCGAAGACAGAGTGGAGTGGAACGGCTGGTACACGACTCCATTACAGTGCATCAGAACGGACACGATCTTAAGGAATCAAGAAAACGAGCTAGAAGGAGTACAGTAAATACAAATGAGTTATTTACTGTACTTATAAGTCTTTACTTAAGTCTTTTGTCGTATTGCTGAGATATTACTTGACGAGTACTGTACTGTCAGTATTCGGTACACTGTATCACAGGTAAATATGTTTTCCTTGCCTAATCATACCATGGCGATGAAAATATAAGTCACGGAAATGAAAGACCTGGCCACGGCGATGAAAGTAATTTGTTTTAAAAGACACGGCAATGAAATTTTTTTCATTGCCGTGTCTTTTTTTTCATTGCCATAGCAAATATTTGCTATGGAAACCACGGAAATGAAAGCATGGCGATGAGAAACGAGTCGAAAATTTAAAATTATATAAAATCTATTAGGTATCCTAAGAACTAAACAATCCTACTAATATTATAAAGGCGAAAGTTTGTATGTATGGATGTTTGTTACTCTTTCACGCAAAAACTACTGAATGGATTTTAATGAAACTTTACAATAATCTTGCTTATACATCAGAATAACACATAGGATACTTTTTATCCCAAAATTCCCACGGGAACGGGAACGGGAACTACGCGGGTGAAGCCGCGGGGCGCTGCTAGTTCACAAATAAACAGAAGAGTAAGGGCATTCTATCGAATGCTCAATCAAGAGTATAAACTTGTTCAAATAGAAGTTATACCTATGCACGGCGATGAAAGAAAAAATGTCCAGTAACAAAAATGGGATACGCTTACATTTATAGCTTGAAAACGCAGGCACGTGGACACGTCCTTCCACGTCGAGCACTGAGGCGGTACTATTGGGCAACGTTTAGCACACAGAGAAGAAGACGCAAGTCTTTAGGTGGAACAATATGTTTAAAAATGTTTTTGACATGGCGATGAAAGGAAGTTCTGGGACAAATGTTTTTCTAGTAACCATTCGTTGCATTGTTTAAATATTTGATTAAGTGTATTCCGTAACAATACCTTTACTATCCAAGTATCATATAAAACTAGGTTTCAATGTATTCAACCAATAGGTTTTCATCAAGGAGGTATAATATACATCAAGGTGAGTTGTGGACAGACACGGCGATGAAAGATTTCGAGGTTTAACATTTTTTTCTGGAGTACCTATTAATCCCAGTAATGAAATATTTAGTGCCTCACATAGGTGACTATTTCATCTAACCAAAAAAAAAGTTTTAAACATTATAACTATATTTTTTAGTACCGATTTCATAGTTGCCACGCATGTTTAGGCGCCGGGAAATTCACTCATATAAACTTTCCAACGTTTTAAAATGTGTACAACAAGATTAATTAGCGTATTAATTTAAATTGTTAGATTATACTATTTTGGTTAAATTTTCTTTCTATGGTTTAAAAGGTGAATTTCAAAATATTTATTTATTTATAAGAGTTTGATAATTTCGTAACATTCTTTTAACATAAACATAACATAATCATTCACTACATCATCATTTTATTTTTTATTACTTTTATATTTATTATAAGTATTTGCTAATTATTAAGAAATTGTACATATTCTTACGCTACCTATCTTAACCTTCATACTGTGTTTTCCATCCAAAGGTTGCCTGGAAGAAATTGCTTTCAGCAATAAGGCCGCCCATTGTACAACTTTATAAACTAAGTAGATTTAAGGTATATGTTATATTGTAATTTGATGTTGTACAATAAAGAATTCTATCTATCTATTATTTTATTTAAAACTAGTAGCGCCCCGCGGTTTCACCCGCGTAGTTCCCATTTCCGTGGGAGTACGGGGATATAATAGCCTATGTCACGTACTGATAAATTAGTTCTCCATTAGTGAAAGATTTTTTGTAATCGGTTCAGTAGTTTCGGAGCCTACAAACAAACAAACAAACAAACAAATCTTTCCTCTTTATAATAGTGTAGAAAACAAATGCCACAGACCTTAAAAGAACTTACTAGCAGTGCCCCGCGGTTTCGCCCACGAAGTTCCCGTTTCCGTAAGAAAATGGGGGTAATATAGCCTATTGAAAATGTAGCTTTCCATTAAATAAATATGTTTTTAAATAAGTTCAATTTATTTTGAATCCTTGCAAACAGATTCCATTTACAAATTTGGATGTTATTTCAAAATAACAACTTTAAATCAGTATTTAAATTGAGTATTTCTAAGTAATATTACGTATTATAAAATAACAATATAGATAACTAAATTAAATACATAAAAAACTAATATATTCTAAATTACATAATAAAATTAAAACAATAGGAAATATAACAAATACTTAATCTTTATTGCGTGGATTTCCAAAACGATAGCCATTTTATGTGTTAAAAAGTACTTGACATTTTTTGGTGCGGCTTTTATTAGTCATCAATTTAATCTTTTGAGACCATCGGTGTGTTTAGTCGCATTTATGGGAATATTTCCAATATTTCTTAAAGTTTTAATATTCAAAAAAGTAATTAATAAAGTTATTTATTAATTAAAATTGTTTTTTCAATTTTTTGTTCCTGGGTTCCAGCTAAGGTAATTTTTTTTTAATCTACATTTTTTTTAACGGCCACCATTTTTCTACACTCCGTGGATGGTTGGTAGAAGATACTGATCTAGTATTTAGCCCTCCAAGTACTAAATTAAAGAGACTTTATGTAAAAAGGTATTAAATAAATATTTTAGATTCAAACTCAAACTCAAAATATGTTTATTATCAAGGATTGATACATTCACTTATAATCGTCAAAACTTAAACTAAATTGATTTGATTGTTAGTTCACTACGCGCCCACTACTGAGAAGAACTAACAAGAAACTCAGTGGGGATGTCTTTTTTTGTTGTGATTGTATTCTTACAATGTACACATATATACAGTAGTCGATGTGATAATCCCAGTTGTAACCCGGTCTGTCTCGAGCGGGGAAGTACCACACTCTCAGAATATCGGCGTCAAGTGGTAGTAAGAGATATTACGTAGTAGTTCACCATTTTATCCAAAAGTACTATGATTTTTACAAGCTTTTTAGTTTCACCTGTCCCGTTGTCTGTAATCAAATCTCGCAAGCCATTTTCGACCACTTCTGGCTATCCGATTGCGCTGAAATTTGGCATACTTATGTAAGTCCCATGACAATGCAATAAAAGCTAATTTAGAAGCTAGTTTTTTTTTTAATTTATTGTTAGTTCTACGGAACCCTAAAAACAACGTGTGGCTATAATTCTATAGATAAGAATCTAAATACGTAACAAAATCATCTTAAATTGTGAATATATTTATGTGAGTCATTAAAGTATAAAGTTACATATCAAAAGGTAATTTACAATACAATTTTGGTGATCTATTTAATAAATTATGTATCATTTACATAATGATATCATAAATAACGTTTTAAACATAAACGTTTCAACGAATTTCTAAAACATACACTATAATTTAATGTTTTTGGATAGTTTTCTGCACCTTATCAATTGATAGAACGATTCCGCATCTTTAGCTATCATCGGTTCCTATTGTTGTATTAAGTATACATATAATAACATTACATAAAAAAAACATAATAACATAACATAACATAACATAAAGATATCTCACACGGGAATGTTACATAGAATAAGTTTTATTATTAGTATTATAAGTGAAGATATTGTTGAAGTGTCTAACTAAATAAATAAATAATTAAATAAACATAATCATTCACTACATCCTCTCATTATAGTAACTGACCCCTATATAAGTTCGTAACTTATATCTAGCTAGGATATCAGAAACTATGCACACACATTCACACACACCGGGGATAAAATTATGCTAAAAAAACTTTCTCTTGAATCACTCTATCTATTAAAACAAACCGCATCAAAATCCGTTGCGTAGTTTTAAAGATTTAAGCATACATACAGAAACTTATTTTTACTGTTGCTTAGTTTAAATGTTACATAATTTATCTTGTCCTACATTACATTTGAGCAGTAGGTTTTGCCAGTCTTACGCTCAAAAGTGATTTATCCCTGCTATCCCGGTTAGCTACCACAATCGGGAATTTTTGAAAATTAAATGTTGGGCGTCTCATCAAAATGAAGCTTCTCACGAAAAATTTGCTTGATAGTAGTTAATTGGAAAAACGTTCTACGGAACCTGTACTAATAGGGACAGACAGACACAGCGACTTTGTTTTATACTATCATCACTACATAGTATAAAACAAAGTCGCTTTCTCTGTCCCTATGTATGTTTAAATCTTTGAAACTACGCAACGGATTTTGATGCGGTTTGTTTTAATAGATAGAGTGATTCA
The DNA here is from genome assembly GCA_958496195.1 of Timandra comae. Classification (NCBI taxonomy): domain Eukaryota; kingdom Metazoa; phylum Arthropoda; class Insecta; order Lepidoptera; family Geometridae; genus Timandra; species Timandra comae. The sequence goes on along the minus strand of OY292377.1, from coordinate 924,297 downwards.
GTGGGAAGGTTTTTAGCATAATTTTATCCCCGGGAATGGGAACAACGCGGATGAAACCGCGGTGTGCCGCTAGTGTAGTGATAAATTAAAGGAGTTCATTCTACGTGGAATGTTGTCTATTAATTTCTTAATTAAAGTCTTTAAACTTGAGTCGTCTCCAGTTATTTTAAAGATAATTACTATATTGGTCGGAATTTATCGCCTAACTTCAATTCGACCGAAGTGATTCATGTTCTAATTAGTTTTTTGGGAAGATTTAGAGTGTTTTTACGTAAATATATATTTTAATTAAAAGAAAATAAGTACTTACAGGTAAAAATTTCGCCTTAGCTTAGCTTTAAGTCTAAGATAATGGTCTCTAATATCTAAGAAATAATAGTATATTAACATTAAAAATGGCAGCGCCCCGCAGTTTCACCCGCGTAGTTCCCGTTCCCGTGGGATAAAAAAGCCTGTCACTCAAGGTGAATGTAGCTTTCTAACGGTGAAATATTTTTTGAAATCGGTTCAGTAGTTTCGGGGCCTATTCGTTACAAACAAACAATCAAATCTTTCCTCTTTATAATATTAGTGTAGATTATAATTTATCTCAGCTAGGGTTTGAATGTAAGACCTTGCTGAAATGCAATGGCTGCCTTAAACATTATAATAATATCACACATAGTCATCTAGTTCCAAACTAAGCAAGGCTTGTTTATCATAAGCATACGGTTACTATAATAATTTCCACCATCAAGTAGTCTTATGCCAAAGGTGTTTATACTCCCGCTTAAGGCAAATATTAGTGAGTTGCTCGCACGAAGCGTTTCGCGTCCTTCGTCATGCGAACAGCGCGAGTGTGGAACTCCCTGCCAGCTTCTCTGTTCCCTGGAACATACAATCTGAGTATTTTTAAGTCGCGAGTGAATTGGTCCCTCCATTGGCACGCTCCATCTTAGGCTGTATCATCGCTTTCCATCAGGCGAGTTACACTCAAGTGCAAGACTTTTTTTGAAGTGAAAACTTCTTTAGCGGCGCTGAGCACTTTTTTTGTATGGGTAAAAACTTTCAAACTCGCGTCAGGGTCACGTGATGCTGATCGAAAAAGCGTAAGATTGACATATTTGTGTACGATAGCGCAATAAATAAACATTGTATTCTACCTCATAAATGATAGTACTTTTATACTTATAATTAAACACAACGTTAATATTGAAGTTTTCACTTCTGCCGGCACTCCCGGAGTGCTACCTTTTTTTGTCAACCTATGGTGTCCCACTGCTGGGAAAAGGTCTCCCCCAAACATTTCCAACCATCCCTATCCTTCGCAGTGTCCCACGAAGTGCAAGACTATACTGAGTTAAAAAAAGAATATGATTAAGTTTTGTATACGAAAATGAGAAGGAATAAACGTGATTTGTGAGGAATAATTTTGAAAAACGATTTTTATCAATCAGTATATCACTACATAGTATAAAACAAAGTCGCTTTCTCTGTCCCCATGTCCCTATTTATGCTTAGATCTTTAAAACTACACACCGGATTTTGATGCGGTTTGTTTTAATAGATAGAGTAATTCAGTGGGAAGGTTTTTAGCATAATTTAACCCCATCTTCCTACGGGAACGGGAACTACGGACGCCGCTATAATATATAATTTTTGAAAAAAAAATAGAAAGAATTTTGAACAATATTATTATACCCAGAATAGGCTTGCACTTGACTGTAACTCGCCTGATGGAAGGCGATGATACAGCTTAAGATGGAGCGTGCTCGCATAGAAGGTACCTAAAAAAAGTTATACACCCCTATTTTGAAAATATGGGACTTATTAAAATCAGAATATCTGTAGCAGTAACTGAATCCATATATCCAATAAAAATATCAAAAATGATAGTCGATTACTTATCTTTAAAAAATACCAAATAAATGTCGTATTACCAGACGGCACACTAGCTATCAAGTATTCTGTGACGGCTCGGGTCGATGACCGCGCTCAGCTGTGTATCTCAGCGTTCGGTGTAGAATAACAATAAAATTCGGCGGGATTTTGAAAATCTTTGACTTATCATAACTTTATAAATAAAAGCAAAAGAAAAAAACTAACTTCACTATTATATTGTCACCCGTCGTTTACATTAGCTGTGAGATAAGGTATCGCAATTTCAACATAAGGGTGTATAAGTACTAAATTCTCTCCTTTTAATAAGTAATAAGTAAGGTTAACAAAAAGAAAACAAAAACAAGCCGTGCCATTCGTTTACGATCCTACACTTCACTTCATATTCTGTGGGAAAAACTCATGCTTTTTCAAATGTAAAAAAATAATATGTACAACGATATATTCGGGATAAATTCCCTGTGATACTTTCCCTGTTCCCATTCCCGGGATGCCAAAGGGAAAAAGGGTTAATATTTTATATGGGGGTGCTTAAAATTCATCTGTAATGTCAACCTTTCCACTCCTCCCTACACTTTATTTCAAACCGAGATTTAGATATATTATAATGTACGTTCCGAATTTATTATTCATTTCTGAATTTCTGTATGTAATGTATCACAATTTGGTGGAATTTTTACGTATTTTGAATCAGGTATGTTTCAAATATTTTATATATACTTACTTACTCATAAATATTCAGGTATTTCATACCTACTATGCTATGTCTACCTTCGTAATTTAGCATCTAACTGCCTTCGCAAAGTATAACATAACATAACATAACATTCACGACATCATCTCTATAGTAACTGACCCCTAACTAAGTTCGTAACTTGTATCTAGGGTATCAGAAACTACGCACACACTCATTCACACACACCCAGACCGAGACAAACATATGTGGTTCACACAAATATTCACTCCGCACGGGAATCGAACCCGCAAACTTACGGATGGCGCATGGCCTGGGTGACTCTGCCATCGAGGTCGTCAAATTAACTTATAACGCGACTTTTTTACGCCATCAAATCCCTAATTTGACTTTTATAAAATTAAATTGATCGTTCTAAAGAAGGTCATTAATTTACCAAAGGTCCACGCTGCGACCCATTAATTTTGAATTTTTTAATCAATTTACTCAACGCCTTTAAAAGATTAAATAACAATTTTTCATGAACCCAAACCAATAATGAAACAGCCTGATTCCATTACATAAATTAATTAAGTTAAAACCTTAATTTGTAATAAGTAAAAAAGTAAATTAAATTTTATATCTTTTAACCCTCAAAGACTATGTTAAATTGAACAGACAAATTATTTAAATATAATATTAGCCGGTAGAATAAAGGGGTCCTGTGAAAGGACTTTTGATAAGATATAGTGTTGTCACCGTATCGATTTTATTGGTATCGATAAAGTCAATTAGGTAAACTTTGACGTCACGAACCTATATGTCGTCGGTCACTTTAATGTGAACTTGACGTTCTATGTGACGTCACTAATTTATACGTGCGTGCACATAATTCTTATTACATCATTATAATTGGAGGGTCAGCAGGAGCGTAGTTTAACTGGTTGCAAGAAAGACTAATTAATATTCAATATAAATATTTTCATGGCAGCTAGAAGAGTTATATTAATAGGTATAGGAAGTATATTACTTACACGCTGTATTATAATTATGCACTCGTGTTCATAGACGCATTACCTCAATTTACTCAACGCCTCACACTCACAGCTGCAAAATATCGATAAAACTCTTAAAGTCTTCATACCAAAATCAAAATAGTTACCGATATTAATAATCCTGTAGTACCATCTACCGATAAAAAAAAATAAAGTACAAAAAAAATTAAAACGAAACATCGCAAAAATTCTTTAGTCCAAAACAAAATATCGATACTCCTCTTAACTTCAAAAGGCACACCACTAAAGTATCGACACTTGCCCGTTCAGAATTTTGATAAAACCCCTCTTCATTAGAACGTTCCAATTTAATCAGAAAATCAGCAACGCGCCAATTTTCAAAGGCACCTTCAGTCCTGAGTTTTAATCAAACGCTTTGACAGGTTTTTTTCTATCGATATTTATTAATTTTGTACACAACAAACAATGTTACGGTACAAAAATAATATAGAGTAAGTAGGGATTAAAATGAGAAGCAAATTTTTAATTTAGACTACTTATCTTGTTTGCTTATCAAGTTTTACTTATGAGATTTCATTTTCTTTCAAGATTTTAGGTATAATTTTTTTCAGGTTTCAAATAATAAAATACGTTTATTTATTCTATTTATTTAGGTAAACTGTATTATTTTGTTTACTGTGTGTATTCTAACCACGAAAATTCTAAAATTTCATAAAATTTTGCACAAGCGTATGACTACTTAATACTTACTATTTTTTAATATTACCGTGATTCTTATAATTAGCAGATAAATGTCGGTAGTCTAATGGGATGTGTATCGAAAAGGGACCGGGTTGGATTCCTAGAATGAGACAATTCTATTTTAGAACGAACGATCACACGTTATAATCAACTTTGTCGAATGCGTTTTGGTGATCTCAAACCAACAAATATCGCCAACGTGTTTTTTAGAAATAGACCTCAACTGAACGAACAGACCGCCAAGACATTTATAAAACGAATACAAATATAAATGCCATACAAAACTTACAATATTAAAACAAAATTTATCGATACCATATCTCAAACTATCAAACAAGTTACACGATTTATCGATAACATTTCAACAACATTATCGACCTAATCCCCTCACTGGCCCTAAAACTTTCACCTTCAACGCTTCCAGTAATATTCATAACACGTGAGCATTACCACTCGAATATCCAGCATTAATTTACTAAATGTCTATTACAATTAAGGTTCCTTTCAGTAAGGTCTATAACAGTAAACGTTACTTCAACTCACTGGATAATGGTCTTGGTAGTATCGGTATTAGGGATGGGAAGTTAAGAATAAGTTATCGATACTTTATAATCGATATAAATATTTGATGGAGTTATCTAATTTGGATCTGACTGGATAAGGACATCTTCATTTATAAGATTAGTAAGTCATATTTTGGAAGAGGTATCTCTTGAATGATATTAAATTAATCATTTTCAACTTTAATTAAAATAACAACTTTTTGCCTAATCAAAATATTGTACAGGGTGTCTTATAGAATTTTAGTATCTAATCTCCGACACATCTTGAGATAAGAAATAAATGCATGCGTATCCTAAAATTTTAAAAGCTGGCAACACACTCAGTGATACTCAGAAATCATGAGGTGTCCATAGGCGAAAGCTACTTTACCATCAGTCTGCTTATTGAGGCCTATACAATAAAACCCAGAAGTAATCACAGAACACAGCTAGTAAACAAAGAAGAGACGATACGCAAGAAAATAAACAAATTAAATAAAACACGCAACATATTCAGTAAACAAAATACAAATACGAGAACACTCGTAAAGTATTTTAATCCAAGTTATTCTATATCCTGAAACAATTCGTGAATTCTCTTCGGATTTTCATTTGGATAAATTTATTCGATGAAAAACAAAGATTTCCACTTTGGATTGAAACGCAAAACCGCGTCGAAGACATTTGGAATATGAAACCTACGGGTTGAAACATACTGAATAAAACCTTCAGTTATACATATTGTGTACTAGCAGCGCCCCGCGGTTTTACCTACGTAGTACCCGCTCCCGTGAAAATTCATAGCTCGTAGTATCATACAATCTCGGCACAATTCACCATCGTGTGTTAAAAATTAAGTAATAGCGCCATCTATTGGTAGGATTTGCGACTACAAAAAGTTACAATAAAACATACGATTACTCATACACAATCCCATGGGAACTTCGGGATAAAAAGTATCCTATATGTTATTCCTAGTTATAAGAAACATCTGTACCAAATTTAATCAAAATCGATGCAGTAGTTTTTGCGTGAAAGTGGAACAAACATCCAAACTCACAAACATACAAACTTTCGCATTTATAATATTGGTAGGATACAATTTGTATGTAGGTATGACCAAGTGAGCTAAGTAGCAGAGTGGTCACCATGCAAGACTGCTAAATAAAGGTCTATGGATTGGATTCTCATGCGGGCTAAATATTTGTCTGGACTATAAAAGTTTATTTCGGTCTGGATGTGTTACGGTTTTTGTGTTGTGTCCGCATATATTATGAAAGAAATCGACTATGACAAATTCATAGTCGATTTGAGATACCAATAACTTTTCTTAATATATATTTTTAGTCATGATTGTGGCTGTTAAAAGAAACGTTTGAATACCTGTTTACAAGATCTCTTAAATTAAAATTATCTTTTAAATCCAGCGGGAATTTGAAGATAAAAATACTCGCCTCTTCCCTAAGAAACGTCTTTACAATAAACTGTTTCATTCGCGTTTAATTTATTTCTTGGGATGATATAGCCTTTCTCAATAAATGAGTTATGTAATACAGAAATATTTTGGAAACGTCTTTATATACATTCTTTTGTAAATACAATGACATAATAAAACATCCAGATAAACAGACATGATCAATTGTTCATACACACAAAAGTTTGGCTTGAGCGGGAATCGAACTCGTCAATATTGGCATAGTAGGATTATCAACTACATCACTTAATTGACAAATCCAAATAAAGTCTTTATTAGCAATTGAAATGTTTCTAACAAATAATATGTAAGTAATCTGGGGGCACGGCAGTGCCCCCCGCCAAGTCGAGCGCGAAGCAAACACTGCCGTACCATCCTTTACAGGAATCCTTTCGCCGCATTTTCAGGCCCCTATTTGACAACCTCTGGATAAACCCAGAGCACTGAAATCCAGTAAGCTATACAATCACATACTTAAAATAAAATTTCAAGTCTGTAGGTCATTTAGTTCCGAAGTAAAGCGAATGCAAAGTTTCGTATTTTAGACACTCACTCACTCACTCACTCACTCATGATCATCAAAATAGAACTAGTACTTCCCATAAACCTAGAGAGCTGAAATTTGGTACAGAGTTAGGGTTTAATGGCCACATAAAGGGAAAACTATAAAAACTAGGATAATCGAACGGGAACGGGATTTATCCAGGAACGGGAACGGGAATTGTAACTCAAGAACGGCTGAACTGATTTGGATGAAAATTAGTGGGGAGGTAGCTTAGAACCAGGAAAAGGACGTAGGATACCTTTAATCCCGAAATTCCCACGGGATTGGGAACGGGAATTTAAAAATCAAGAACGGCTGAATTGATTTGGCTGAAAATTGGTGGGGTGGTAGCTTAGAACCAGGAAAAGGACGTAGGATACCTTTAATCTCGAAATTCCCACGGGATTGGGAACGGGAATTTATAACTCAAGAACGGCTCAACTGATTTGGCTGAAAATTGGTGGGAAGGTAGCTTAAAACCTTGAGAAGAACATAGAATACTTTTAATCCCGAAATTCCCACGGGATTGGGAACGGGAATTTATAGCTCAAGAACGGCTGAATTGATTTGGCTGAAAATTGGTGGGGAGGTAGCTTAGAATCAGGAGAAGCACATAGGATACTTTTTATCCCGAAATTCCCACGGAAACGTGAACGGGAACTACGCGGGTGAAATTGCGGGGCGCTTAGTAATAAAATACTACTCCTAAAAAGAAAAAATGTGTCAAATAAGAAAATCTAATAAAAAAAACAATATAAACACGTTTCAACAAAAATAAATGAAATCCCACCAAAAACATTCTGTAAAAAACTAGCCAAGTCTCGATGGAGCTGCTTGTTTATCTCTAAAAAGTAATGAAATCTAGACAAACTCGTGCCAAGTGTAAGGTTCCTTACTGCGATTTCTTTATTATTATAGTTAATGTTGTGTGACTTGGCCGTTGAAGGGTACAAATGTACACAAGGGTACAAAACTAGGTGCTCCATGACACTAACGTCGACGAATGTTTTTGGTGGGATCTTATTTACTAACCCGAAAACCATGAATTACAGAGTAATATATGATGGTAAAAAGCTTTGTTTTGAAATCAAATCAACATTAAAGTACGTTTGTCAATATAATTAAGTATTATTATATAGTAATCACAAGAAAAAAACTTTATAAGACTCGTAAACTTCAATCGGAACAGTAGTCAACCATGTTCAAATCAATAAAAGAAACATTTTTCATACATCTCAATTTTGTGATCATATGTGCGTTGTGCAAACACAATGATATCGTCCATAACGATAATTCGGACACCACATCTTTAATCAAAAGGGCCAGTTTTCTAGTGGAATCAAATTACGAAAGTCACTTGTCAACTTCAGTCATTTGGTGGAAACAAAACTTAGATGATATCAAAACGTTTTTGAAGTATACCAAAAGAAACCTTATTTTAAAAGCAATAAAAGAAAACAATGAAGAAGAATCAAATAAAATTAAAGAACTTGACGACAAATTTAATTTGAAACAAACTGTAATTTTTGCTAATGATGCAAATGAATTTGAAAAAATTATTCAAATTATTAATGATGCTGTTATACATTCTATAAAAGTGTTTCTTGTAGTTACTAAAATAGTAACAGAAACTGAGTTAGTTGCTCTAACAAGTGTTGCTTGGGATAATGATTTAGCAGATATTGTAATAGTTAGTAAAGGAGAAGATGGAAAAGTGATAGCACACATTTATCATCCTTACAATGGTGAATTTTGTGGAGACAGCACTCCAGTCGCTCTCCATACAAACGAAAACGTTTTCCAAGAAAAGTTTCTAGATTTCCACGGATGTCCTATCAGAGTTTCAATGCTAAACATACCTCCATACGTAGAATACTTTGCAATAAACGGTTCTATAACCATTGGTGGTACCGATGGAATAATATTTTTAGACATAATAAGAAAACTCAATGCTGAAATGGTAATGGTAAATAATAAAACAACCAATGTAGATGTGATTCAGGATTTGATGCACAATATTGCTGATATAACTATACCGGCTTTGGTAGTAAGTCCTTCGAGATATCAGATTATACAAAACACACATGTCTATAAAATGGTAGATTTGGTGTGGATTGGACCAGAGCGAAGAGAAACACCTTGGTTGAAAACTATATTGCCATTCATGAGCATTTCCACTCCTCTAGTCATAGGAACGATAGTTATATTCATAAGTGTAGTCACAATTATAAAACGGAGTCAGTTTCATAAAGTAAATTTCGAACCATCAGTGGTGTTTCAATCGTATCAAATATTTTTGGGAATAACAGCAAATTTTCTCAACAAATCGCGACTGCTTAATAGTCTATTCATGCTATTGTTATGGTTTTGTATGATATTTCGAATATCATACCAGGGTGAATTGGTTGATGGAATGCAAAAAATAAGCTTGGAAAAGCCTTTGAAGACTTTCGAAGAGGCAGTTGAAATTTTGGACGAATACGGCGCTACGGCAACTCTTCATGAATTTTATAAAGACACCAAGTATTATTCGGGATTTAAAGTGGTTGAACTCAACAATATTGTAAATTTTATCAACAATATCAGTAACGGAGCTAAGAAGATGGTATTAGCGGATCATGCAACAGGACTTTTAAGTAACCCTAATTTGCAAACTATTGGAAAATCGGTATCACTTTGTCCCACTACTTTTTTTCTACGACCACGATGGCCGGCGGCTGAAACCTTTGACAAAACTGTGTTACATATGGCAGAAACTGGACATACAAATAAAGCATATAGGGAATATAAAAATCAAGTTTCAAAGAAGGTAAAAGTGTATGCTGATCGTTCAGCAAAGCCTTTGGGTATGGAGACACTGATGGGTCTTTTCTATGGCTTGATCGTAATCTATATTTGTATAATTTTTGTGTTCTTTGCCGAAATATTGCATTTTAGAATTAAAAATAGGCAATTGATGTAAATTTTGAATATGTCAACTGTGTATATTTTTTTTTGTGTAAGTATATTGTTTGGTAGATCTGACCTTTACTTTGACGAGATTCTTGACAGGTTTAATTTTTTTATCCATAAGTATTATAGCTTTCAAAATAGCACCTGGGTGGTACAGAGCTTTGTTCGGTAGATTTTTATAAACACGTGATATGCTTATTCGTAATAAACTTGACAGAAAAAAATTATACTTATCTATCAATTACATAAATTTGCCTCTTGGCTTGATGTCGAGCAAGTACTTTCTTCTTTTCTTTTTCAAAGGGGGGCTCCCCCCCCAACCGCTCCTTGAGCTTCGCCTCTAGGTTCGATGTCGAGCATGTACGCTTTTATTATTTTATTTAAAAGTTCATAATTGTTTGTAATACACACATCAAAAGTGTCTAGGGATCAAGCATTTTTATGCGGATTTCTTGAGATTGAGATGTGGCTTTGTAATAAATTTATGATTTTATAAATTTATATGGATCCTTTTTGGTGCATTTCATAATTTGAATCAGGAACTGTGAATCAAATTCGAGTAAAAGATGAAAATCAGCTGTCAATATTTTCCCTATAAAAACATACAACGCATTGAAGACATTATTAGTGCTACTGTTTCCCTACTACTGATTAAAACCAACGTTATTATGGAGCGGCGACGTCATTTAAGCAGGGAAGAAATGCTCAGAGCCGTGGGAATAATAGAAGCTGGTTCCCGGCAACGTACTGTGGCTTTAGCTCTGAATACAAGTCAGAGTGTTATCAGTCGACTTTGGACACGTTACCGAAGCACTGGTACCGTGGCTGAGCGCCATGGAGGACGGTATCGCTGCACCACACGGAGACAAGACCGATACATTCAAATCTTAACTCGAAGAGCTCCAACAATAACCGCCATGATGTTAGCCGTGCGGCTTCATCACTCTTCAGGGAACTTAATTAGCGACCAAACAGTCAGAAACCGCTTGCATGAAGTGAACCTTCATTCCCGAAGACCGCTACGGGTACCACCTATAGCAATGCACAATCGTAGGATTCGATATCAATGGGCTCTTGAACACAGAAATTGGGCAGAAGAACAATGGCGTTTCGTGTGCTTTTCTGATGAGTCTCGTTTTGGTATGAGACCGGATACAAGACGTATACGACACTGGAGAACCCCTGGACGCCAACAGCGATTAAAATCCTGCCAGGAAGTCCATCCTTATAGTGGTGGAACCATCATGGTATGGGCGGGTATTTGGATCGGCGGAAGAACTGAGTTGATTTGGATCAGAGGCAACCTCAACGCTCAAATTTATGCTGAGACGATTGTATCAGACGTCATCGTTCCTCTACAAGTGCAAATCGGTCCCTTATTTCAGTTAATGCATGATAATGCACGACCGCATACCGCAAGAGTTGTAAGACAGACTCTCGCCGCAGCTAACATCAATGTCCTGCCCTGGCCTGCTCAGTCGCCAGACTTGAACCCGATTGAGCATGCATGGGATATGCTACAGAGAAGAGCTCTGCCGAATATGGAGGATATCCAGGCGCAAGAAGACCTTTTTTTGTTGTTGCAACGAACATGGGCGGCCATTCCACAGCGTGATTTGGATGAACTCATTTTGAGTATGCCAAACCGATGTTCTTGTGTTGTTAGTGTTCGCGGTAGAAACACGGATTATTAATTGTTTAAGTTACCCAATAACATTTTAAAGAAAACTGTTATTTCAGTCTTTTTTTCGAACTTTAATGTTAGTGGTTCAAATGTCAAAAATCCCTTTATTAGGAAAATGGCAAATTTCTTTATTAATGCAAAGGTGACTTTGTTTATCGTTACTGTGACAAACGAAAACACTTTATTTGACGAATCCTTAAAGAAAAATTTAATTAATAACAATCAGGAGAAAAGTTATTGCAAAAATATATGTTGATCCCTAGACACTTTTGATGTTTGTATTTGCATTGCTATCTTAATGTAAATCGTAATTCTATAAATACAAAAATTTGAAAAACTTTCTCTCCATCACTATAAAAACTTTTTGGAAAATAACAAAACAAAAATGTTTCGATGTTGGTAACCGACTGCAGACAGCAGCAGCAGACGACACGTCGCCGCTTTCGTCATCATGACACTTCGTAGCTTCATGTCGCTGCAGTCATGATTTCGAACGCGACTACAGACGGCAACTGCAGATGACATCCAGTTGGCTCCGAGTGCTCCGTGAAACAAGATGTCTGACGTGTTCGGGAATAGTGACGTATGTCACACGTGCGTCGCGACGACGCCGACGTGTGGTCTGCTGCTGCTGCTGCCTGCAGTCGGCTACCAAATTATACCTTAAAAAATATGTAACATATTTACCCAACTGAAAGCCATCTATTATAGAGTAATGGATGACAGTAAAAAGCTTTGCTATGAAATTAAATCAACATTAAAGTACCTTTGTCAATATAATTAAGCATTATTATATAGTAATCACAAGAAAATAACTTTATTACTCTAAAAAACATATTAACTCGTAAACTTCAATCGGAACAGTAGTCAACCATGTTCAAATCAATAAAAGAAACATTTTTCATACATCTCAATTTTGTGATCATATGTGCGTTGTGCAAACACAATGATATCGTCCATAATGATCATTCGGACACCACATCTCTAATCCAAAGGGCTACTTTTTTAGTGGAAACAAATTACGAAAGTCACTTGTCAACTTCAGTTATTTGGTGGAAACAAAACTTAGATGATATCAAAACGTTTTTGAAGTATACCAAAAGAAACCTTATTTTAAAAGCAATAAAGGAAAATACTGTAGAAGAATCAAATAAAATGAAAGAACTTGACAACAAATTTAATTTGAAACAAACTGTAATATTTGCTAGTGATGCAAATGAATTTGAACAAATTATTCAAATTATTAATGATATTCTATAAAAGTGTTTCTTGTAGTTACTAAAATAGTAACAAAAACTGAATTATCTGCTCTAACAAGTATTGCTTGGCGAAACGATTTGACTGATATTGTTATAGTTAGTGCAGGAGAAGATGACAAAGCACACACTTATCATCCTTATAATGATGAACTTTGTGGAGACAGCACTCCAGTCGCTCTCCATACGAACGAAAACGTTTTCCAAGAAAAGTTTCTAGATTTCCACGGATGTCCTATCAGAGTTGCAATGCTAAACATACCTCCATATCTAGAATACTTTGCAATAAACGGCTCTATAACCATTAGTGGTACAGATGGAATCATATTTTTAGACATAATAAAAAAACTTAATGCCGAAATGGTAATTGTAAATAATAAAACAACCAATGTTGATGTGATTCAGAATTTGATGCACAATATAGCTGATATAACTATACCGGCTTTGGTTGTAAGTCCTTCGAGATATCAGATTATACAAAATACACATGTCTATAAAATGGTAGATTTCGTGTGGATTGGACCAGAGCGAAGAGAAACACCTTGGTTGAAAACTATATTGCCATTCATGAGCATTTCCACTCCTCTAGTCATAGGAACGATAGTTATATTCGTAAGTGTGGTCACAATTATAAAACGGAGTCAGCTTCATAAAGTAAATTTCGAACCATCCGTGGTATTACAATCGTATCAAATATTTTTGGGAATAACGGCAAATTTTCTCACCAAATCGCGACTGCTTAATAGTCTATTCATGCTATTGTTATGGTTTTGTATGATATTTCGAATATCATACCAGGGAGAATTGGTTGATAGAATGCAAAAAATAAGCTTGGAAAAGCCTTTGAAGACTTTCGAAGAGGCAATTGAAATTTTGGACGAATACGGCGGTACGGCAACTGTTCATGAATTTTATAAAGACACCAAGTATTATTCGGGATTTAAAGTGGTTGAACTCAACAATATTGGAAATTTTATCAACAATATAGGTAACGGAGCTAAGAAGATGGTATTAGCCGACCATGCAACAGGACATTTGAGTAATCCTAATCTGCAAACTATTGGAAAGTCGGTATCACTTTTTCCCACTAGTTTTTTGCTACGACCGCGATGGCCGGCAGCTAAAACATTTGACAAAACTGTGTTACATATGGCAGAAACTGGACATACAAATAAAGCATTTAGGGAGTATAAAAATCAAGTTCCCAAGAAGATAAAAGTGTATGCTGATCGTTCAGCAAAGCCTTTGGGTATGGAGACACTGATGGGTCTTTTCTATGGCTTGATAGCCACCTATGTATGTATAATTTTTGTGTTCTTTGCTGAAATAATACATTTTAGAATTAAGAATAGGCAATTGATGTAATTTTTGAAATAAACACACTTGTTTGGAATAAGTCTCCTTGTGATTAAGCGGTAATGCTTTGCCTTGAATCCTACTTCTTACTAATATTAATAGATGTATGACAGTTTGTGTAACAATCGCTTTATCTATCGCGTTTTCGAAGTCATGCTACTATGGCTGAGAAGTTTATTTAGAAAATTAATAAATATATATTTATTTTATTCGTAACATTATACTCTTAAACGTTTAACTAAATACATTGTCAAAGTATTGACCATCGATAACAGTAGATTTTCTCGGCAAAACCTCTTAAATGTCAACACGAATATTGAACTTTAAGTCATTAGATATAAGTTTGAATTTTCTTTGAATCTGATTAAGGGATTCAGTTAAAAGTATTTATAAGTAAAATATGTTTTGGTACATTATGTTGTAAGTTGGGGTCTTTGTTAATAATCGTGCTCTAATGGAGGGGATAGACTTGGGTAAATATATCGATACATTACCTTAACATTGAGTTTCATTTCATTTCAAATAATATTTTGGTAATAACCAGACTTTTATGACCACTTTTTGACAGGTATCTTTATGTGGCTTCTTTGATTTTTTGGGTGTATATTCGGTTGTCCTGACAATTCTTCTTGAAGTCTTTTAGTCTATAACTAGCTGTGCCCCTTGGTTTTACCTTGGAACCTTATCCCGTGGGAATTTTGGGATAAAAGTATCCTATATGTATCTGTACCATTCATTTTCATATAAATCGGTCCAGCCGATTAGATGTGAAGAAGTAACAAACACACTCGCAAACTCTCGCATTTATGTATATTAGTTACTAGCTGCGCCCCGCGGTTTCACACGCGTAGTTCCCGTTCCCGTTCCCGTAGGAATTTCGGGATGAAAAATAGATGTTGGCCGATTCTCAGACCTACTGAATATGCTCACAAAATTTCATGAGAATCGGTCAAGCCGTTTCGGAGGAGTATGGCAACGAAAACTGTGACACGAGAATTTTATATATTAGAAGATATGTATATTAGTACCTATGATATATTTTGGTATTCTTCAGTGATAATGATAAGGGTTTAAAAAATATTTCAGCTCAACGTTTGCCGTGTAGTATAATATCTTAGACTTGTATAAATATTCCCTTGACTCCAAAAATGACATAAATTGCATTCTAAGATATCTAAGGTTATTTAAAAACCGCCTACACACTCCCAATCTTAAGTAGGTATTTTATCAAAAACGTTACAGCTATTTACTTAAAAAAACATCAACATTAAAATCGAAATTGACATAATAATTTAATTTAAATATAAACAAAACATATTTCATTATAATAGATATACAATAATTTATACATAGCTGGAGAAAAACTAGATTTTTTAAATTACCATAACATATTATATTATAATAATTTTTTCCGAAAACTGGAAACGGCCGTTTTGGTTGAAAATATTTTAACTAACTAAGCCTCGCGGTGTTATTTATGTAAATACTTATTTATTTTGTGACTAGCTTTTCGCTCGCGGGTTTGTGTGTGTTGTATTCACTATATGATAAATCCCTACTAATGTTATAAATGCGAAAGTAACTCTGTCTGTCTGTTACCTTTTCACGGCTAAACTACTGAACCGATTGACTTGAAATTCGGTACAGGGGTAGCTTATGGTCCGGGAAAGAACATAGGATACTTTTTATCCCGAAATGCCTACAGGAACAGAGACTACGCAGGTGAAACCACGGGGCGCTGCAAGTACAATATAATTAGTTAGATACAAAGCTGGTTTTATTTTAAATAGTTCCTTGTTTTAATATTTTTATTGAACTTTCAGAGATAACATTTTAGACCAATAATGACTAGGTTAAATAAAGTACCGGTCTATAAGATCCAATTGTAGGGGAAAAGTCTCTGTCTTCAACGATGAATCACCACGCTTGTCTCATGAGAACATGAGTGTTGGTGATCTGAAATTATTAATTAGTTCTTTTTAAACAAACTAACAGAAATCCTTCATAAAACCTTCCCTTTTTGAGGCCGGTTAAAACAGACAAAAACTTGATATCTTTGATTTACACGAACACTACACATTGAAATAAAACACTTTTTACATTACTTTGTACAGACGTCTTCCATCTTAGTCTTCTGTGATCACGGTCCGTAAAGAATCCGAAACGTCAGAAAATGTAAAACAAAATACAACCAAGACAAACACTTCTTCAATTCTCACTATAAATAAAGAAAATCCAACATTCTTCGTCATTTCGAAAACATTACATCAATATAATATTTAAAATTCAAGTGTTATAACAATTTAATTCGAATATTATCTTAATCGTTCCTAGTACATGACAAATCGATATTCGTTATCGCCGGCCGAGAGGATCCGCGATACATAATTAATATGTAGCTAGCCCTTCGTATGGTAATCGGGCTTTGCGTATTGACCCTTATTGTATACTACTAGCAGTTCTCGATAGTGAGTTTCATCTTCTATTTTTAACCCCCGACGCAAAAAGAGGGGTGTTATAAGTTTGACGTGTCTGTGTGTGTGTGTATATAAGTGTGTGTGTGTCTGTCTGTGGCATCATAGCTCCCAAACGGATCAACCGATTTCAATTTAGTTTTTTTTGTATTTAAGGGGACTTACGTGCCAGTGTTCTTAGACATGTTTGATGAAAATCGGTTGACCCGTTTAAAAGTTATGGGGGTTTGAAAGTATTTGTGTTGGGGGTTTTTTAAATTTTTAATTTAATATATCTATACTAATATTATAAATAAGTAAAGTTTGTGTGTTTGTTAAAGTGTTCTCGGGATCTACTGAACCGATTTCAAAAATTTTTTCACTATTGGGAAGCTATAGTCAGCGAGTGACATAGGCTATAGTTTATCCCTGTATTTCCACGGGAATGGGAACTACGCGAATGAAACCGCGAGGCGCTGCTAGTTATAATATAAAACTCTTCAGTTACTGAGTGACGTACTGACTGACAGACAACGCACAGCCGAAACTACTGGCTGAAATTTGGCACGTGTGTTTGTTGGGGGAGTAGGCTACCACTAAGAGAGGATTTTCTAGGGGGAGGAAATGGAAAGCCAAAATTCTGTTGGAAGTCATTGATCCACGCGGACGAAGTCGCGGGCAAAAGCTAGTTTGTATCTAAGCTTTGAAAATACGTTTTCTGTTCTAACAGATATCCTTAAGGAAATTAAAATGAAGACTTTGTAAGTCAAAGTCGAAACTTGGATCGTTTATTTAGTAGAATATAGGTACGGTAATACCCCGACTTACGCGAATTCGGAGATACGCGGTTTTTCTTTTTGACAACTTATGACAAATTCGAACGTGTTTCTTGTGGAAAAACATAAATAAATAAATTCGCTATATGACTACGGCAGTACATTTTGTTGAAAAAAAGGCCAAAAAATGAGTCAAGTGGTTGAACCACGATTTACGCAATTTCGATTAACGCGGTTATCGCGTAACTCCGGGGTATTACTGTACTATAAACTCACTCGAGCTGTAACTAAGTTAACTAGTTTCGAGAACCAATAGTAAGATGTCAAAGCAGTATAATTGTGGCAAGAATATAGGTCAATCGCTTAAATGTATAATCAATTAATCTTATAAACTATAATAATGGATAGAGCTTTCTATCGCTATACAATGTAACCATTTTCATGGACATCACTAAATCAGAACTATTTTCGGACAATGGCTATATTGATTTCGGACTTTGATTTATAATACTTAATCTAGTATATTGTGTGGTATATTTTTCAAATGTGACGTAGATTTCATGCGTCATAGAGTGTATGAGATTACTCTTGAAAATATATATGCTTGTCTTTCGCGATTGCGTTGTATGTAGTAATCGTGGTCTAGTATTTCTTTTTAACCCCCGACGCAAAAAGAGGGGTGTTATAAGTTTGACGTGTCTGTGTGTGTGTGTATGTCTGTCTGTGGCATCATAGCTCCCGAACGGATGAACCGATTTCAATTTAGTTTTTATATTAAAGGGGACTTACGTGCGAGTGTTCTTAGACATGTTTGATGAAAATCGGTTGACCCGTTTAAAAGTTATGGGGGTTTGAAAGTAATTGTGTTGGGGGTTTTTAAATTTAATGTTTTATCGCTTTAAATGTGTTTGTTTTTGTTGACACTACTTCTTTCTCTTGGGGTGTAAGTGGATAAAAATGTTACGATTTCAAATCCTTTCTAAAAACGTCTTGGGGTAGAAGTGGAAATATTTTTGGGGTTGAGTGGCATAAGCCATGCGTGGCTTACCAAAGTGGCTTTTAATTTCAGCGTCCCGCGGTTTCACCCGCGTCGTTCTCGCTCCCGTGATAATGCGGGGATATACTTATCCTAAAAACCTTTGTCTTGAATTACTCTATCTATTAAAGGAAACCGTATCAAAATCCGTTGCGTAGTTTTAAAGATGTACGCATACATAGGGACAGACAGCGGGAAGCTTTAATAGATTGAGTGATTCAAGAGGAAGGTTTTAAGTATAATTTTATCCTCGCAATCTCACAGGAGCGGGTGCAGCCGCAAGGCACAGGTAGTAAGTAAAATTATGTCTCGTGAATCGTAGTTTTAAATTAGCATAGCGTTCAAGTAAACAAACAAACTACTTCGTCATACTATATATTTATCTAATACTACACTAAAAAACCTTAAACTTTCAAACTACAAACACGTAAAACAAGTCCTCAAATCAAAAGCACATTTAAATAATTATATCAAACACTTGAAGTGCCAAAAAAGACTCTCAAACTTTGTTCAAAGGGGTGTGTACACGTCTCGAAAGCCTAAATAAACGGGATTCAAACTCGCACCTTAGCGGTGAGAAGTTTGTTTGATCACTGGGAATGGGAAAGGGGAGTTTACACGGTCAAGTTTAATATCAAACTGGAATAAGGACGAATGTATACGGTCAAGTTTATTATCAAACTGGTTAACTGACTACTAGGGCGAATATATATGGTCAAGTTAAATATCACACTAGAAATAAGGGGAAATATACACGGTCAATTATATTATAAACTGGTTAGCTAGGAATAAGGGCGAATATATATGGTCAAGTTTAATATCATATTGATAAACTGGGAATAAGGGCGAATATACACGGTCAAGTTAAATATAAAACTGATAAGCTGAGAATAAGGGCGAATGTATACGGTCAAGTTTAATATCAAATTGATAAATTGGGAATAAGGGTGAATATATACGGTCAAATTTAAAATAACACTTGAAATAAGGGGAAATATTCACGGTCAAGTTTAATAACACACCAGATATAAGGGGAAATATACACGGTCAATTATAATATCAAACTGGTTAGATGGGAATAAGGGTGAATATACACGGTCAAGTTTAATATCAAACTGGCTATGTCTGAGCGTAGAAGGCATAATAGTTATGACCTGAAAACACTGATACGTGGCAAGGATCGAATCAGTGACCTTCCAAATGGAAGTCAAAAATACCAATACGCCATCGAAGCTCTCGATAAAATGTATAGATATTGAATAATACAAAATTACTAAAATATATCATCGCTTAAAATAAACCTCCATTTTATATCCAAGCATAAAACTTAAACTTAAAGTAACGCAAAGAAATATCCAACAAGTATAATAATAAGTGTTAAGTGTTAAGTGTTAACCTAAACAAACCGGGATAAAGTGGGAACGAACAGGTTGCTCCGTTCAGGTGGGATCAAGTTTGTGGGGTGCGGCCGTAGTGGGAGCGGGGACGGCGGAAATATTACAAAAAAAAAAAATATATATGTATTTTTTAACCCCCGACGCAAAAAGAGGGGTGTTATAAGTTTCACGTGTGTGTGTGTGTGTATCTGTCTGTGGCACCATAGCTCCCGAACGGATGAAGCGATTTCAATTTAGTTTTTACGTGCGAGTGTTCTTAGACATGTTTGATGAAAATCTGTTGACCCGTTTAAAAGTTGTGGGGGTTTGAAAGTAATTTTGTTGGGGGTTTTTTAATTTTTAATTTAATGTTATTTATTTTGAAATTGTATCGGATAAATTACAAAAATACAAAAGCAAATTATAATAATGTTTATTTGTAATTTTTATCGTGGATAATTTTGTTAATTTATTCGTATTTAGTGAATTATTAGATGTTATGTTATGGATATGACTAGGTGTGACTATTGTATACTCGCTCGTAAATTTTTGCCAATTTTCTCAGTGAGTGGTTGACTCCTTAAAAAAATTAAGTTTGTGGTACGTAACATCTGTTAGAGCATGCTCTTTATATCCCGGTTAATTTAGGAAAGAAAACAGATAAATTTTACATAACTATCTTTTACATAAAAAACAATTTGACAACTTTCTGATTTGCGCGAAATGACAAGATAAAAGAATTTCGTCTTTTAAAACAGATAGCGGCGTCCCGCGGTTTCACCCGCGTAGTTCCCGTTCCCGTGGCAATACCGGAATAAAATATAGCCTATGTTACTCAGGGTGAATGTAGCTTCTAATGGTGAAAGACTTTTTGAAATCGGTCCAGTACTTTTTGAGTTTATTCGTTACATACAAAAATACAAATCTTTCCTCTTTATAATATTAGTGTACATTTGACGTAAACAAAATAGTTTCCAAACCGCCACCACTCCGACCCAACCCTAAATCCATACCAACTTCTAAACTTGTATAGAAAAGGCTTTTCTTTAGAAAATTTTCATATAACTTGAACAACAATAAGTATGGAAGCTTCCAGGCATGAAAGGAAATCTCTAAGAGATTTTATTATGGGCCACGCCACTGGATGTTTTTATTAGTGCCGCGATTATGTACATTTACCTTTGTAAACGTATTTTTGTTAAATAATTTTATTGGGATATTTTTAACAAAAGATTTTGTTTTTGCATTTTATTTTTATGTGTGAACTAGCTGTGCCCCGTGGATTCACCCGCGTAGTTCCCGATCCCGGAATCAATCTATCGGAAAGTCAATCGGTTCAGTATTTTAGCCGTGAAAAGGTAACAGACAGACAGACAGAGTTACTTTCGCATTTATAATATTAGTTAGGATGAGTGTGTGCGTAGTTTCTGATACTCTAGATACAAGTTTCAAACTTAGGGGTCAGTACTGTAATGAGATGATGTAGTGAATGATTATGTTATGTTATTTCACTTTATATGTATGTTTTGATATATTTTATTATGTTTGGTATGTAATATTGTCAGGTCTTCGTAACAGATGCTTAAAAGATTTTTTCCTTAACCGATTGAGCTATTTTTTTGTGTTATAATGTGATGTCATTGTAAATCCAATATGGCGGATTGCCAAAGATGGCTGCCGTTGTCAGAAATCATCAATCACACATAACCACGCGTCAACATATGAACTTCGGTTACAAACTTACCTTGAAAACTTAATAATGGATTGCCAGTTAAAATATTCAACAATGAAATGGTATTAAGTCGAAAACAACTAGTAACATTGGAGATGTCTCAAAGTCAAAAGTCAATATTTAAATGTAAAGTTTCTACCCCTTTAAGGGGGTTAACTTAAATATTAACTACTCAAAGGACTTCAACCCTTCATAGTTCTTATAACGTGTAATCAGTCAGTATATTTGGAAAGTTTTAATAGTTATAGTCAAGTGGTTAAAATAGGCCTTGTGAATTTGAGGTGACGGATTCTTATTCAATAGTATCATAATTTTAAAGGTATTTCCAATATTAAATTGTTTATTATTTACTAGCTGTGCCCCGAGGTTTAACCACGTGATTCCCGATCCCGTGGGAATGTGGGGATAAAACTATGGGGGGTAACTGGATTAACTGTATTTTTTTTTCTTTATGTATTTGTAATTTTAATGAAAAAAATACATACCTACGTATTATAGCAAAAATATTTCTGGTTGTGTAAATATAATAAAAATACAGAAAAACAAAGTATTATCCCTAAGAAAATTTTACCCAAGAATACGTCAAATCGTGTTCAATTAACGACAACAAATCCAAACAGATTCCCTTTGCCGACATCCAATTTGAGATTCCATTACAACGTCGAGATGTGAAAATTAAACAAAAATAGACACTTCACAAGTTTGGGAACAATTAAAATGGATTTATTTAATTAATGTTTTTGTTTTAGCAACAGTAATTACCAAGAATTTGTTTTGCTACAACTATGCTAATCGTTAGCTTTCTGAATTTTCAATTTAAATTCATGTTAAAATTGCGTGATAAATTATATCGACAGTATCGACACCACGATATACGAGTAATATCGATTTCGCGAGCATGACCAAATGAATTATAGCGTGCTATGATATGGTAAAATTAAATATTGCACGTATTTTTATCATATTTTGACAGTTGGTTGTCGATAAATCGCTATATCATATCGCGTTTTCGAAGTCATGCTAGCCCGGCTGAGGTAAAGTCTGATCGCCCTGAATCTGATAAAGCGCCAATCTGATAAACTAAGCAACTCTTGTGCTATGGATACTAGATTACAAAACTTTTTTCTGTAAATAAATATTTGGATAGAAAATATAAAATACCTAGATGAAGATAAATAGCTATAAAATATTTGCTTTGATCGGGCATCGAATCCGTAACCAATAAAATAGCAGCCGCATCACTAGTCACTACACCTTAAAATCTTAAACACTTTTATAAAGCACAATTTTAAAACATTTAAAAAGTTATAATACCAAAATCAGCTTACTAACAAGACATAATAAGTAAAACAACTTTCTTATAATCTTCAGAAAACCTCTTAAAATAATATCATTATTCGAAAGCTCCGTCAATACGTCACACAAATAATATTGAAGGTTGTCTGTCCGTCAATTGATTTGAATAAACGTTTGGGGCGTCAAAGAGAAGTCTTCTCTTTGATCTCCGTCGACCTGAGCTGTCTAAACGGGGGAAACCTCTATCTATACCTAAAGTCTGGCTAAAAGGGCCGAACTACATTTTTTGTAGCATTAAAATTGGTTGTTTGATGAAAATAGTTTTTAAAATGTATGGACACTATTTTTTTGGTATCGAAACTTTTTTAAAATGAAAGTAATTTAAAAAAACAATCTATAACTCACTAGTGAATAAAACATGTAATTATTCAACTATTTTTGCACAAATAAGAGCCCCTTTATGAGCAAGTGTGTTGAAAAGTATTATTTAGACATTAGTTTAAATAGACAAATTTTAGCCCAAAAATGTACTTTAACCTATTTAAATTACATAATCAACCACTTTGAGTAACCCCTAACTAGGTTTATTACCCGTATCTAGGGTATCCGACACTAAATACATACATTCACACACAGACTCATTAAGTGTGAATCATATAAACATTTACCTCGTAAGGGAATCGAATCCGCAACCCTTTATTTGACAGTCGGAATTCACTGACTAAAATACACACGCACACTCGCACAGCTACAGATAAAAAATCCGTTTACAAAACGTAAAAAGCAATGTTGATTTCCATCCAAAATTGTCAGAAGTTTGAAAATAATTTGACATAATTTGTTTCTCTTTAGGCCCTCTTTACACGGGCAGTCGCAATCTCATTATTTCATTCACTATTTAATAAGATTCTTTTAAGAAAAACGCTCAATAAATTGTATGAAACAAGCGGGCCTTTCAGCGTCAGGGCGGCATCGTAATAATGTACCAAAACTTCATTTCTTTTTGAACAGCGTTGGAATAGTCTGCTTATAATGTTGAAGGATTTAGGGTTGTCGTTTTCATGAATTTATTTTGAATTAAGGGATGCATCTATTTTGGTAAATTGTACTTTGAAATCAAATGATGTATGTTTTTTACGTTTATGTTAAGGTTGTCGATTGTTTTTTTTTGAGTTGAGAGGTATGTTTGTTATTTTTTAAATATGGAGTGTTTTATTGAGATTACCAATACGTTAGTAGGTTTATACGACGACAGTTTTCTAAAAAAGTGTGGTGGCTATTACACATTTTGATGCAATTGAATTGGGTTTTCGCAAAAATCATCGATTAAAATTATTAGATACTGGCTCTGACCCACGGTTTACTATTGGTTTTATCGTGATGTTCCTGCTTACAAATGAGCTTCATGATATATGTGCTTCACAAAAACTTTTCACCTTTATAATACAGTAATTGATATATTTAATTCAGTTAACCTACCAAACACCGCATATCAGTTAAAATTTTCACTAAAATATCAGGGTTGATTCACAGGTAGTTTTCACTAAAGTTTCTCCCGAATATGATAAATTACACGTACGGTTGGTATTATAAACTGTCTAGTGGCAACCCTGGGCGTACCCTGAGGTACTCGGTCGAGTCAGTCCAGTAATTTTATTAGACTACTTATGAATATTATAAACGCGAAAGTTTGGATGGATGGATGTTTGTTACTCTTTCACGCAGAGAATCCTGAACCGATTTAGATAAAATTTGGTAAAATGTTTCTTACAACTTGGAGTAACATATAAGTAGTTTTTTATTCCAAAATTCCCACGGGATTGGGAATCTATCAAATAAATTGAAGTTACATGGATTGAAGTTACATGAATAAAACTGACCATACGTCTAATTAATTCAATATAACCTATCCAAAACAGCATATCACAGGTAGTTTTCACTAAAGTTTCTATGGAATATGATAAATTGTATTAAAACCTGTCCAGTGGCAGCCCTGGGCGCACCCTGAGGCAGGCACCCGGTCGCGTCAGTCCAGTAATTGTATCAGACGGTGCCGCGCCGTCTACCGGCGGCCTTATACCGTGTATAAATTATATTTAGCGATGTTTCAACTTCGCACTTCCATTTGACAATTTTAAATGATGTTTAATTTGGATTTTAAGGGCAATTGGCGAGCACGCGCCGTCTCAGACTGTGTCTTTGTATAGCTTTCCAACAGGGCGGGGAAGTTACAGTCAAGTGCAAGACTTTGTATTGATTTGTTTTTGCTACTTAAAAGTTAAGCTAGGGGTCCTTGCTTCGATTTCTGGGTAGAGCGATACATGTTTGTTTATATCCAAAAATGTTTGAGATCAGCGTTATGTGGTCATTCGACCTATTCCTCCACACTGTACTAAATTCATCCGTAATTAAAGTCTTTGACTTGTAACTAGTTGTAACTATGATTATGTTCGATGCCTTCTATACAAACTCTAAACACATTCAGAATAAGATAAACATAGATTGCAAAAAGTTCTCGAACCTGGAAACTTCTATTTTACAGTTCGCTATGATGACCACTTTACCGTCAGCTCCTAAATATAAATGAGTAGCGGCGCCCCGCGGTTTATCCCACGTTAGCTCCTCTCCCATTGGTCTTGGCGTGATGATACATAGTATATATTCTACTTCAATAAATGGGCTTTCTAACACTGAAATATTTTTTTAAACCGAAACACTAGTTTCTGAGATTAGCGCGTTCAACCTAACAAACAAACTCTTCAGGTTTATGATATAAGTACTTAAGTATAGTTAGTATATTTATAGCTTCTCAAATATAGCAAAAAACCTTTTCAAAACAAAAAAAAAATCCTTCCCCAATCGACGTATATTTTCATTTAATTTGATAACCCATGTAACAAAAAAATACAAAAATAAAAGTCCTTTCAGTCAAAATCAACATCAATATTTCTCGTTGTCGGGTTATTCTCATACGCAGACGGAGGGTATGACGTAAACGGTGAACGTTAACGACTCGCTTGGGAGAATAACCCACCAAATTACATTATCCGGACAAAATCCGGATGTACGTGTTTACTGTGACAATTTTCTTAGTTTCAACGCTTGGTCTATGGATGGATTTTTTCCCTATTTTGTCGCATATTTTTTTCTTTGCCGCATAAAAATGGTTGGTGAATATTGGAGTGTGGAAAGGGAAATATTGGAAGGTTTCAATGGGGGGTTTCTACTAAATATGTAACATAATTTAATAGGAATGTTATGTTAATGAAATTTGGTTTTAAATATGAATGGTTATATTATATTAAGCAAAAGCAATTGGATTTTTATAGAAAGAAAAATACTTACTCGAACTCTACCTACGTCATGAATTTTGATAATAAAATTTTAATAGTGATCTGTTCTCTATAAAGGTAGTTACAGGAAGTATTGTACCGTAGGAAGTTGAACTCGGTATACATCGTTTAAATCGTCTAATACTCACGATGATTAACCCACTATAACGAAGACTAATAGTGATTAAGAATGGAATATTAAAGTAATTTGAAACAAATTAAACTCGGAAACAGTCAATAAGTATTTTTAAGTACCAAAATATTCATTGAAATTTATATAATTTGAGAAAGTAAGAAATAATTAAAAAATATAGTTATTCAGATTACCCCGCCATCCTCTTCCAAATTGTACCATACTTACCCCAAACCAGAGGTACCTCGTTCCTTATCAGCTGTCCCAAAGAAAAAATACTTATTCCTTATAAGTTTCCTTTTTGTTATTTATAAACGGGAATATTGACGTCACGGGAGACGGGAGGTACCGTAAGGACTGATAACATGGTAGAGGGATTGATAATGAAGATATTTTTATTTTTTTGTATTTTTACTTATCATTATTTTTTGGTATTTTAGTGTAGTTCATAGTGATCTAGACTGTTATTACTTTATTAGATATCAATGGTTATGGGTTCGATTTAAAATTTGTGTATTTTAATCAATTCTAAAAATATTTATGAAAAAGTTATAAAAAAGTCGTAGAATAACATTTCAAAATTACGTGAAAAACAATTAATAATAATAATAGAATTTAAATAGTTTATTAATCGAAAAAAATATAATATACAACTTGAACATTTCAAGTGGGCGTTGTAGACAGATCTTCTTTGAGCATGATATGTCCAACAAAGAGTTATATATCTACTAGCTGTGCCCCGCGGTTTCACACGCGTAGTTCCCATTCCCGTTCCCGTGGGAATTTCGGGATGAAAAATAGATGTTGGCCGATTCTCAGACCTACTGAATATGCTCACAAAATTTCATGAGAATCGGTCAAGCCGTTTCGGAGGAGTATGGCAACGAAAACTGTGACACGAGAATTTTATATATTAGATAAGATTTATTACATCGATAAACAACCCCCATTTCGCCACACAATCAGTTAAAACATCACTATTTATTATCTACTTTCATCAAAATATCACAAAAATTTCCTCTCGCTGTTGAAGGTCAACGTTACCTACACGACATCTATAAAACTATGTGGACTTTTCCGATATTCCCAAGTCTGGATCCTATTGACCGAAAACACGATAAAATTGAATTCTCTGTATAGTTATTGTAACAAACGGCTCAAACTGTTTGTTGAATGGACTGTAATTGGACTATGATTTTTGTTTTTTTCGAAGTATAATCTTCTTGTTTTCTAAAGAAAAATGAATATTTTTCGATACGAACGCAAGTCTCGTATAAAATAATTAAAATGTCTACATCGTACGTTTTAAAAAATTACTTATTATTATTAAATGTATCGTGGAAATATAATGTATGTAAGAAAGACTGCATTAAATTAGATAAATCTTTGAGAATGTCTGAACCAAATTGTGTAGTTCTTATTTTGTTGTTCTTTTTATCCAGAGAAGGTGAGTGAAAGATTTTTTTTGGGAAATCTTCAGGGAAATATATCTTTGCGAAGCCGAGGCAAGACGCTCATATAATCTGTCACTCTATCATCTTTATACACTATTTCATAATATACACATTATTACACATGCAGACCAAGATTTAGAGATCACAGTTCTTGCGTGAGAATCGAATCCGCAACCTTTTAGCATGATGACTACTGTGCCAAAAGCACGAATTTTAAAAAAAAGTTCATATAAGTAATAGTTTATGTTGTCTCAATAATCTACTCAACGATTGGCACTCAAAATTATTTTAAAAACTGTTTCATTTCTATTTTTTTCCTAACAACTTTCACAAATTATTTTTGTATACAACTTTTGAATTACTTTCTACATAACGTACCTATATATAAGTATAGAAGTTACCCTGCAGTGTAATGGAACGCTGTACAATATCATGCCCAATTTCGGAGTAACATCTCATTCAAACGAATTCGTAGTCAAATTCAAATTGTGTAGCGAAAACGTTTGCGAGCATCGCCTCTCATGCTTCTATATATTTATAGTTCTGTTTATTCTAAATGGTTTATGTAATAGGTTTTGTCTGTGACTTTGTTTGTGTTGATGTTTTAAAACATCATGTTTTAAAAGGTTACATATTGATATCTTTGATTTACACGAACACTACACATTGAAATAGAACACTTAAACGGATTTTGTATTTTGTTTTACATTTTCTGACGTTTCGGATTCTTTACAGAACCCGTGATCACAGAAGACAAGGAGAATTTTAAAAGGTTTGACGACCTCGATCGCAGAGTGGTCACCATGCCGGACTGTCATCCGTAAGGTTGCGGGTTCGATTCCCGTGCGGGGAGAATATTTGTGTGAACCACAAATGTTTATCTCGGTCTGGGTGTGTGTGAATGAGTGTGTGCGTAGTTTCTGATACCCTAGATACAAGTTTCGAACTTAGTTAGAGGTCAGTTACTGTAATGATAATGAGATGATGTAGTGAATGATTATGTTATGTCAAACTTGCAACTCAATATTTACTTGAAGTATAAACTTGTAAGGCCTACTATTTAATTTTAAAGTAACCCGCCTGAAAACCAATTTCATTTTCAGCAAGGTTTTTACAATAATCGCATTTGTATAACAAGGAGTGTTTCAGTCCCTTCAGCTTTCAGGGTTTTTGCCTCAATTGTTTTGTTAATCGCAAGCTTGTTTAGTTAAGTGTGTTCAGTTGTGCTGCTAAGGGTTTGGGCGGAGTTACAGCGGACAATAAAAATAAATATAGGAATTTATTTTGTTTTTATTTTTTTCGTAAGTGCTTGGTGTGTTTTTATTTATATGACGTTTTGTATGTTAAAGTTCATTTTTACTACATATTTTTGTAGGCATGCATGATAAGCTGATGCCCATTGAGCTTCCAAGGCCATATTCAGTTGCTGAAAATTCTAGATTGACGTTTTCGTAGCCATAATATATAAGAAAAAAATAATCTAAGAATAAACATTTCTAGAAGATTATGTTTTGCACAGGAGTGCTCTTAAATCCCATAAAGTTAGAATTTACGCAAATACATAATAATCGCGGGGTGCAACAGCTAGTGAAGTAACAATAATCGTAAGTCCTTGGTTATTACGAATCAAATTAATATCAAGATTCACCTCAATAAATTCCTCAGTCCTTAATCCTTACTATCCTTACTAATATTATAAATGCGAAAGTAACTCTGTCTGTCTGTCTGTCTGTCTGTCTGTTACCTTTTCACGGCTAAACTACTAAACCGAGTGACTTGAAATTTGGTACAGGGGTTATAAGCTTATGTTCCGGGGAAGAACGTAGGCTATGTTTTATCCCGAAATTCTTACAGGAACGGAGACTACGCGGGTGAAACCGCGGGGCACAGCTAGCATAACAATCGCGGTGTATAACAGCTAGTGAAGTTAAAATACTCGTAAGTCTTTGGTTATTACTTATCAAATTAATATCAAGATTCACCTCAATAACTTTTTCAGTCCTTAAAAATTTTAAAAAGCAAAAACTTTTATTTTAAATGCATCAAAAATCTTATAACCGCTACAAGTCGAGCGGCACAGAAACCCAGCTGAGTCACGGGTTCAAAGCACGTTACACTCAGCAGATTCAGTTTTTGTTAAGTAGGTACATTATAATCCAATGATGACTGTTCATAACGTAACGTACATAGTTAGCTTTTACCGTGTTTGGGAAATGTTTGTTTCTATATACGTATAACGTTTAAAGGCTTAAAAGATTATATATAGGTTGTTCTAAGAGTGTAAGTACATATGTTTAGGTGATAGGAGTATTCTGCGGTTTTACTCGTGTGAGAGAATATCTGATATTTTTGAAATAAAAAGTGGGTATTCTGTGTTATTTTTAGTTATAAGGATCATCTATATCGAAACTTCTTACAGTACTTTGTACTAACTCCGTCTTCTGTTAAATACAAATTCTGTAAAAAATCTGAAACGTTAGAAATGTAAACCGAGAAGAATGAAAATAGTTATTTATGGTACAAGCGAGGTAAGTTGGTGATTACTTCCGAGGCGCTATTGAGGCCCGAGCCGTCAGGCGAGGGTCAGAAGATAGCCGAGGATAGTAATCATCAATACACGCGTGTACCATACAACGTTTTTCAACACATTTGCGAAGAAATTATCATTTTTCGCTAATAAATAAACAGTTTTTCTATTCGCGCGCATCCAACACAACAATGGTGATAAGCCAAAGACTAAAAGAATATACTTATTAAAAAAAAACGAACGAATGAATGAATGTAATCGACCATAGACCTACCAAAAGTAAGGCAACATAGTTGAAGTTTGTTTTTAAAATGTATGGACACGTTTTTTTTGGTATCGAAACTTTTTTAAAACTAAACAATTAAAAAAAAAATCTATGACTCACTACTGAATCAAGCGTGTCATTATTCAACTGCTTTTGCACAAATAAGAGCCCCTTTATGAGCAAGTGTGTTGAAAAAGTACTTTTTTCTATTGGTAACCTTTGATAACCTTTTTTACACACTTTTTTTTGTAATAGGGTTTAAATATCCCCTCCCTTTAGCACTAGGGTTTAAATATCCCTCGGGCAGAAACAGATAAACAAAAATAATAACCGAATAATAATAAAAAACAACCCCGAAAACAACCCTTATTGTCAATCGGGGTTAAAGTAAGTAAACAAAGCTAAAACTGCGTTACGTAACCCCAACGTAACATGAATAACATACGGTAAGAACTATAATAATAAACTTATACAGTAATATCGATAAAAACGATCGTAAAATAATATTTGGGGGCTATTTTTACATTATTTATACCCGAATCGAGACAATGTGACCTTCTTTATTATTAAACGAAACGACAGTAGATATTTTAATTATTTTATATAGGTTATAGGTTCGTACAGATTTTAGTCCAATCTCTAGTATTGTGCTTTCATCCTCCTGATGAAAGCCACCGTATGTGACTGAAACTAGTCGAGAAATTCGACTAAATTCGGTAAGAACGCATAATGCCTAAAATAAATATTTGTGCGGTGCTATGTACAGTAGACTTCGCAAACAACAATAATATTTAAAAGGTATTTAATAGTTTAAATTTTTCTTGCACCTTCTGCCCCCATTTTTCACCCAATCGAAAAAAGCTTTCGACAAAAATATAAATCAAGGAACACATATGCCAAGTTTCGTCAAGATATGTTAAAAAATGTGGTCTCTAGCCCAGAACTGATATAAAAGACACAGACATTATAGAATCACAATCTTTTCTGTGCCAGTGACAACGTGTCGCTGTAATCGCATCTTTTGGATGTCAGTTTATTGAATATGTATCCAAATGACATTAGAATCAAAAGGACAATAATAGCTTCCAATTTTGGCACAGAAAAGATTGTGCTTCTATAATCCACACAAACGACGAAAACAAATTTGGCCTAATTTGGTCGAAATGTTGACGTTTCGGTCGAACGGTTAAAAATGTGACCTCTATTTAAAATAACGTAGATTTAATTCCCATTAATCTGTCTGATCACGGTTTTAAAGATAATTACTCAGATATTTTTTTAAAGTTGAAATTATTTTAGGATTAAAAAAGTTTGTTGAATGCTCGCCTTTTATGTCGAATGAAAACATTTTAAACGGGACTCTTTTCATGAGTTTTTAACGTTCGATTTTGTTTGATTAATTTGGATTGATAACGGTTTATTTTGTTGATAAATTTATTCTATTTATTATTTCTGTCCTTACTAGAGCATGTTTTGTCAAAACAAAATGATTTTGAATGTTTGTCTGTGTGTCTGTTTGTTTGTATAACACTCATCACTAAAAAAATAGGAAAGTACATGAAATTGGATAGAGACACATTCTCCTTATTCCTCCTAATCATCATCATCATCATCATCATCAAAGGCCTCTACATCTGTAACAGATGATTTAAGGTGATGATATTTTCCTCCTAATAAGTTCTAGCATATAAGATACTTTTTACCCGTAAATTCTTACCAAAAAACTTGGGTAAAGTCGCGTGACCCAGCTAGTCTTATTCAACCAAAGATACCTCACAGGTACTCCACAACAATACAGCTACAAAATCAAATCAAACTTTACACAAAACAAAGCGAATTATAATCAAAATTTGTCTTAAACTAAAATCAACATTAATTATATCGAATAGAACTCAAATTTGAACGATATTGTTTAATAAATGTTTCATTAAAATTAATATTATATTCGTTTATATAAGACCTTTGTAATTTTCGTTAAGTAAATATTTATTGGGTATAAATACATGAGCTGAGGGGATTTTGGGAGGTCGGGGACTGGATCGCGATCCATGTTGGGATTTACGGATGAGGGAAATACTGGGAACGGGACTTTCTTAATTTAACTTAAGTTTTAGTAAGAAAGTAATAAAATAATTTTTCAACACACTTGCTCATAAAGGGGCTCTTATTTGTGCAAAAACAGTTGAATAATGACACGCTTGATTCACTAGTGAGTCATAGATTTTTTTAAATTGTTTAGTTTTAAAAAAGTTTCGAAACCAAAAAATATCGTGTCCATACATTTTAAAAACAAACTTCAACTATGTTGCCTTACTTTTGGTAGGTCTATGGTCGATTCCATTCATTCATTCATTCGATTTTTTTTAATAAGTATATTCTTTTAGTCTTTGGCCGATCACCATTGTTGTGTTGGATGCGCGCGAATAGAAAAACTGTTTATTTATTAGCGAAAAATTAAAATTTCTTCGCAAATGTGTTGAAAAACGTTGTATGGTACATCCTCGGCTATTATCCTCGGCTATATCCTCGGCTATCTTCAGACCCTCGCCGGACGGCTCGGGCCTCAATAGCGCCTCGGAAGTAATCACCAACTTACCTCGCTTGTACCATAAATAACTAATATTAGTGGAAAGTCGTTTTCTTTCGTAGTGTTCTAAGAAAACCTTTCTTTAATAATTAGATTGAAGTTTTATTTAATGTTTTTCTCAGAAGCCCTTCTATTTGATATTTGGTGGGTACTTGAAAAAAACTAACGCTATCTTTGAAAGTGCGCCATATTGCAGTAAAACTAAAGTATTTATGAAAATCTTCATTTTGAAACAAGTTTTTTCGCTGATCTCTCAATTAACCCTGTTAATAATCGAATACAAATACTAAATCGCCATCTTTAGAAATCGGCCATATTAGATTTTAAGTAACGTATGTGACGTTACGTTAAAGTAAAAATGTTGAATGTATTATTTTCTTGAGAATACCTAAATATGTCAGACACAAAATGAGTCTGGAAAATACCCAAACGTTCACATATCAAATATTAATAACATGAGTACCATTACTCTCAAACAATTGTCGACAAAACATAGGTAATTTCGTGCACACTTTCATTGCGCGAACACATTAGGTTGTAAACACAATAAGACATAGCAATCCTGGAAAAACATCAAGAAAGAACATTCGAAACGATTAGGTACAAAGGAAAACGGTTGGCAGAGAGAAAAAAAACAGTATTCTACAAAAAAAATCGCAGAAAATAACGCGAAAACACGACGCTTGTTTGCCGAAGAACGGAGAAATTTACGATAGATGTTTTAGGGTTCCACAGCGAGTTTATTTATGCTTTTTTATTATGTATGTACATTTTCTTCGTTAGAGTTGATTGGTGTTGTAAAACATCATCTTTGAGTGTGGACTGTAACTTTGTTTTTGTTAAAATAAACGTAAAAGTTATGTTTTTACTTTTGGTTAAGTTTTTCTGGATTGACGGTTGAGTGGTGCTAGAGTGACGGGGGTTACAGATTCGATTTTATGTTGTTGTTAGAAAAACTTGTATATTTTTTAAGTGTCTCAAGTGCGAAAAACTTAATATCTGCTTTATTTAATTTTATTACAACTTACGAAAAAACATCTTAAGAAACACTTTACCATATCTATAAATAAAATAAATAATATTAATTCAAAAACCAAAACATCCGTAATTTTTCGTCTCAACATGAAACAGACATACAGTTAATTCAGATTTTAGTGTCATATTTCTATGATATTACAGTTATATCTTCACTACCACTACTTAGTATAAAACAAAGTCGCTTTCTCTGTCCCTATGTATGCTTAGATCTTTAAAACTACGCAACGGATTTTGATGCGGTTTATTTTAATAGATAGAGTAATTCAGTGGGAAGGTTTTTAGCATAATTTTATCTCCATATTCCTACGGGAACGGAAACTACGCGGGTGAAAACGCGGGGCGCCGCGATTTTCATTTAAAATAATATCCTACGGAACCGTGTCCCTCCCCTGCCTCCTTCCATTACCGTCTCAACGTAAAGACAGTGTCCTGTTTACCATCATTTGTTTTCCTGTTCAGACGCTAACTGATGTTAAGAACTACTAACAATAAAACACAACTTAATACGAAACGATTTCTAACAGCGGAACTGTTTTGTGACGGCTTTTTGTTTATATTTTTAAGTATTAATCTGGACTTGAGTAGCTTTAAATTACGACTGTTGCTAGTCATCCGCTAGAATGGATGATTAATATAAACTTATTCTATATACAGGTCTTAATCGCGTATAACATAATTACTATTTACCTCGAAGTTTCGATCGGGTTACACCGTCGTGGTCACGAGAAGACTAAGACCTGTAAATTATGCAACGATGAATTCCGATCGCGATAGTTTAAAAAGTGTATTATTCTATATACTTATTAATCTTGATCGGATGAATAAGATAATGTTAATCGTCCGCTAACTTTTGCTACTTAAAAATGAATTAAATGTAAAGAGATTGTCTAGTCGTACGCTTTAGCGAACGAATAAAATATTTTTAATTTATCCGATTAACGTACGACTAGACACTTCGTTAAATTATAGTATTGTTAGATGATCTTTCTTTCTTTGTGAAATAACGTATGAAAACCGTTATTTTAAGGAGTTTTACAGATATTTATTTTAGTTTGGATTTGTGCTTAAATAAGTCTATGTATGTGTAATAATTAGACCTTATCAATATGGAAAGTATCAATAGGATCCCACTGCAAGGCAAAAGACCCTCTCATTAATATGGCGTTAGGACAGTGACAAGAATTGGTGATTACCAGGCATGTTGGTGATTTCAATCGCGAAGCATGTTTGATATCTTCCAAAAAACTCGATCAAAATACAAATTAAAAATCATAAAAAACTATCGCATGTTGGTGATTTCAAGCCAAAACCATGTTCACTTTAAAAACAAATACTCAATCAAAAAAACCAAAAACAAAAGCTATCTAACCATTCATTCGACCAAAGCTCCCTCGAAAGCTTATTATAACCGAACTTTTTTCATAAAAAACTTATTTTATTAAACTCATCAATATTTGGCTCTCAAAAGCTGGAATACTGAAAGCTTCACGTGTGAATTGAATAAAGCTAAAACTTTCATGAAAATATTTACGTTTTCATATGAACGGACCAATGGTGTTCGATTTAATGGGATTTATATTAACGAATAGAGCAAACGAACTTTTAATACGTTTCATTAATTCGCCTTTTAACCCCCGACGCAAAAAGAGGGGAGTTATAAGTTTGACGTGTCTGTGTGTGTGTGTGTGTGTGTGTATGTTTGATGAAAATCGGTTAACCCGTTTAAAAGTTACGGGGGTTTGAAAGTAATTGTATTGGGGTTTTTTAAATTTTTAATTTAATGTTTTATTTATTAATTATACAGAGCTTTTTCAAATAAATATCTCTATCTCACTGACGATTTCAATAAATAAATATCTATATCCGGACATATATTATCACGAATTTACGAGTGAATCGGTACCTTCTATGCGAGGACGGCTATATTTAAGCTACATTTAATTAACCGACTTCGAAAAAAGGAAGAGGAGGAAGAGGTTCAAATTTCAAATCGACGCGATATATTTTTTTAAATCACTTGCTCTTGTTGTTTTTGACTTCCACATTTAGTTATTTAGCTAATCATATAAGCTAAATATTGTGTAAAAAACATTCCAAAACAGTTTAATATTATTTAAACTAGTCATGCCACCCGCTTTTATACTTACATATTTTTTTCATTCTTAGTGAATGCATGCGCTATAATAAGCATAAGCATTCGCTACATCATCTCATTACAGTAACTGACCCCTAACTAAGTTCGTGCTTGTATCTAGAGTATCAGAAACTACGCACACACTCAGACCGAGACAAACATTGGTGGTTCACATAAATATTTTAATAATTATATTATGTTTTAATAATTATCTAATAAAAATACAAAATCAGCGCAATCCGCTCAGTGGCTTGAGCTGTGTTTTCATCATCAATCAGTCAGTCAGTAACTTTTAATATAGAAAATCATTCTATGAAACGCTTTAAATTATCCATTTTCAAATCTAGACATTACTTATCTAGTAACAACGTCAATAAATAACTTAGAACACTCAGAACTTCACCTAAATTCAGTTTTAAAATGACCTAGATTCAATCTAGGATTCCTATTTCTAGTTTGAGTTATATCTAGACAGTTAAACCCTCGTTTCTCAAAGTTTTTAACACCCAAACGGGTGTTATAAGTTTGTTGAGCGGTATCGTAGTTGTTGTAACGTACTAAAAGTATTTGAAATGGATATTTTTTTATAAAACTTTTAGATTTTATTGAAGATTTATTGCTTTTACAAAAGCACACGTAGTTTTGTAGTTTCTTTGTCAGTATTATGATAAAAAGGAATATATGTTAGTACTTATATATCATTTTATATTGAGAATTTGTAGGTTGTTTGTTTGCCATACTTAACACCGCTAAACAATAGAGGTCGCGTGTTCTATATCCGTGTTAGGTACACTCAATTGTCATCTTATTCCGTTCAGCCGTTCGAAGTTTCATATAAATATTTTTTCAAATCAAATTTGTTGTTAATTATGTTAGCACGTACAAACAAACTCTGATTCTTTATACAAACGTGGTGATCACATCTCTCTGTAATTTCTTCCATTTTCTCTACAGTGACGACGACAAGACGATACTGTAATTAAAATCTTAGTCCAAAGTTTGAGAACCATCGGCACCTATTCTAGATCTCCGAGTTAATTTGTAATATTTGAAACAAAATTGAAATAACATCGCTTTGACTAATTTTCGTCCAAATTTAGAATTTAAACTATGGAGTAAGTTTTAAATAAATAAGACCAAATTGTATCAAGATTAGTGCCTACACTACAGGTCGCGGGTACGATTTCCTATTTTAATATGTTTTAATTTTTGTAAATATGTTTGTTTGTCTTTAGTACTTTATTCGTAATGAGCATCATTCTTTGTTTGCTAATAAAACTTCCCAAAAGTTATAGCGGAATTGTAAGATTTTTTTTAATCTACAATATTATATTATAACAAAAATATCTCTACTATAAACTCTAATCAATTTAATAAAACTTTAGAAACCAAGACTTCTCTCACTGAAACCAGCATAACTACCACTTCGCCCCAAAATTCTATCTGTTTACTACAACCAAATAACCATCCGAGAACTCAAGTAGAGTCGGATGGTTCAAGTAGTATCGATTCCCACTAGATTCGGTGATTTTATTAGCAGTGAGACCTAAATGATGGTCTCTGTAGCGAATCACGTACTGAGTTTATATAGCTGGTACTTAGATTGTATTGAATTGTATTGTATTTGTTGGGGAGAATTGTATTTTGTATATTAGTAGAAATAAAAACAATAAATAACTACTTATTAATCTTACAAAATTATTGCTACAAGTTTGTTTGTATTGTTTATAGTACAGTATATATTCAAAATACCATAACAGGCTTAGGTGGCTACTCAGCCACTAAAAACTCACCCACTGGGTGAGTAGCCACCTTGTGATTTTCTTAGTGGTCATCTCAGCCAGTACTTTAACCGATTGTGGGTGAGCAAACCACTCCAATTTTTGGACGTCGTCCTCTCACCCACTTTATAAAACTTAACCAGGGAGACCGTACTAAGACTGTCAAATGTTACATTGTTTAGATATAGTAAAAATTACAAATTAATACAAAATAGGAAGTAGTAATATCTTTGAATAATAATCATATTACCCGGACACATTATTATCACACATCGCTATCTAGTCCCAAACTAAACAAAGCTTACGGATACTTGTGCTTACTTCTTTTTTAGAAACACGTACTTATAATAGACTAGTAGCTCCCCGCGGTTTCACCCGCGTAGTTCCCGTTCCCGTGGGATTACGGGGATAAAATATAGCCTATGTCACACACTGATAAATTAGCTTTCCATTAGTGAAAGAATTTTTGAAATCGGTCCAGTAGTTTCGGAGCCTATTCATTACAAACAAACAAACAAATCTTTCCTCTTTATAATATTAGTATAGATATAAAATACGAATGTTACAGACTAAATTTTATCCAAATTTTCATCCAGCCTAAGATTTAGCTCGGCTAATAATCGTACTACATAAAACAATATATAATATTTGGTATAGTAAGTCACAAAATCTATACGATCTATAGTTGAGCTTTATTGGAAAACTTCCTTCAACGCAAATACTACGGTCAGAGCGTCTCGTGGTGACTTGATAAAAATTTCAACAGAGATGTATTAAGACTCTCGGACCTTACACCCTGGGCGAATCAGTCTCAACAATAATATGATTTTTTTGCAACCCAAATCGGGGTAGGCTGAGAAAGCGTTGGCGGGATGATCTCGTCGCCTTCGACAGTAGCTGTTGGGAGGCTGTGAAGGATCGGGAGAGTTGGAGGTGTTTGGGGGAGACCTTTGTCCAGCAGTAAGACGATGTGGGTTGTAAAATAGGTTTATTTTTATTTTTTTATTTAACCCACATTGTCACATTAAAATAGGAATAACAACTAAAAAAATAATTAGTCCGTCAGATAGATTTCAAAAAAATATTAGTAATGTATTTTTTAGTTTTGGATGCAAAGATATAATTAAGATGATACAGAAGTGCATAGAAAACTCGTGTGACGTAGCTAGGTACACTTTTTACCTAGAATTATCGTCACAAGCCCCCACTCCTGAACTTTAATGCGTTATAAGTAAGTCAGTTTTATTAATTTGATAAAATGAAAAGTGTCTAATATTTTTGTACTAGCTTCGCGGTTTTACCCGCGTGAATCCCAATCCCACGGGAATTTTGGAATAAAAAGAATCCCATGTGTTATTCCTAGTTATATGGAACATATGTACCAAATCTAATCTAGTAAGATGACCAGACGGACAAAATATAATTTTATTTTCATTACTCAGTCTTCATCCCTATTAAAAATTTAGTTTGAAACTCCATTTTATTTTGCCCCCAGAGATTAAAAGTCTGACGTTTTAAGATTATATTTTTTTAAGTTTCTTGAAATCTTGTGAATATTATATTTTTTTATTTGTTTTTTTTATATTTTAAATGTATTATGAATTGAAAGGACGGTTTTAAATTAGATTTTTACAAGTTTATAGATAAAGAGTTCTTTATACTTCATGATTTTTACTCTGTATTGTTTTGCATACCATAAACACTTACAAGTTTTTTAAAACCCTGTTTTGGCGCACATAGTACATATTTGGCTTTTCGAACTAATAACCAAAAAATTTTATAACGTAATAGAGGAAAGTAAAATTGACAAATACTTACTTTCCAATCCTTAGTCAGTGTGTTGTCAGACCAGGTCTCCAATTTTACGTTAGTACCATCCAAAAGACTTAAGGATATCATAGGAGCAGATATTTTTTTCGAAAACAATTATCATTATAGAAAATTTAATTTTTAATTTAGATATTTAAGTACCTATTTCCAAGATTTAATGTAATTTTCACTGGTCGTCCTAAATAAATAAAAAACATACATCGACAGGGCACATTGGCATGTCCAGCAGTCGACAAATACAGGCTGTTGATGATGAAAAAACATGCTCGAGAGAAACCACTAGCTAATCAATAAAACAAACTTCAAAAAAATACTTCTCATCCTTGCATACATGTTTTCGGTGTCGAGCCACCAAGCCCAACATATCCCATAGAGAGACCGAATAATCCATGAACCCACGCCAGCGTTGATCATAAAATATTCCACATATTTTTCTTTTTACCAACATTTTTCATAATCCAAATATAGGTCGTGTGGTAACCGTCTTCTACTCGCGTTTACTGCCCTATTGGGACGTATGAAATCGAGGCGAGGGCGTCGCCCTGAATCCCTCTCTGTCCCGAAACTGTCGTTTAGGTATCACAACTTAGATTGAGTCTTATTAACATATAGTTGGCGAGTTTGCGATAACCAGAAAAAGGGGTTTTACTTAAACTTTGTAATTTGGTTGTTTTCGGGTGTCATTTTCGCCCGAAAGTCATTTACATTTGTTTAGACAAAAGGTTTTTTTTGTTTTGGAAATCTGGTGTTTTGTTCAACGGTAACTGCCCGTACTAACTTTATTGTATATGAACCGACTCCAATTATTTTTTTACAAAAGACCTTATAATCATATTTTTGGTAGACAAGACGAAATTGTATGATATGAAGTGTTTATTACATAGGTTTTTTTATATTAAATAATTTTGGAAAAACGACCCGCACAAAGCGATAAAAAATCCAGCAATTTCTTCCAATATTCATATATTTCTAGCAGCCCCTCAGCAGCACCCCGCGGTTCCACCCTTTTTTCCCGATCCCGTGGGAATTTTGGGATAAAACATAGCCTATGTCCTCTCCCGGACTATAAGCTACCCTTGTACCAAATTTCAAGTCAATCGGTT
Organism: Timandra comae; assembly: GCA_958496195.1. Lineage (NCBI taxonomy): Eukaryota > Metazoa > Arthropoda > Insecta > Lepidoptera > Geometridae > Timandra > Timandra comae. The sequence goes on along the minus strand of OY292377.1, from coordinate 883,328 downwards.
TAGTAGTTTAGTAGTGAAAAGGTATCAGACAGACAGACAGAGTTACTTTCGCATTTATAATATTATTAGTATATATTACTATTAATATATTAGGAAGGATAAACAGTGAAGCTTACGAATCTTTCTATTGTAATAGTTAATTACGTAATACCATTATAAATTATTAAGGATCTTTGCGTAGAGTCTGACAGCTACCGTAAAACTGTCCGGTCGGAGCATTATAATAACAAATGTTAACAATTTGAATTTAAATTGTTTAATTGTTACGATAAAATGGTAGTTTACAAGTTGGACGGGAAAACTTGGGCTTAGAAGAAATTTACCTTTTTGTTTTAGCTAGAGTTTGCCTGTGGCTTTGTTGGCGTATCTATAAATATAACATAATTATACCTCCATCATCTCATTATAGTAACTGACCCCTAAGTTCGTAACTTGTATCTAGGGTATCAGAAACTACGCACACACTCATTCACATTCACACACACCCAGACTGATTTTGAGACTGAGAAAATTAAGTAATTTTTTTTATTGAGACAATTTGGTAATATAACCCAAAAAAATAAGACACTTTTAAAAGCTGTCGGTTCCGATTGTAGTACTAACATCATCGATACGCGTTAGAAATTTGAAGCATAGGGTATTAGGGAGGTCTAATTTCGAAAAATGCCTAATACATAACATTAACCCCCAACACAATTACTTTCAAACCCCCATAACTTTTAAACGGGCCAACCGATTTTCATCAAACATGTCTAAGAACACTCGCACGTAAGTCCTCTTTCATACAAAAAAAAAACTAAATTGAAATCGGTTCATGAGCTATGATGCCACAGACAGACAGATACACACACACACACACAGACACGTCAAACTTATAACACCCCTCTTTTTGCGTCGGGGGTTAAAAATAGAAGCTCATGATTGGATGTTTTAGGGCGTTTGTTCTAGTTGATATTCGTGAAATTTCTTCAACAGATCCCGCCTCAAACAGCGCTTGTACTATTTTTCAAAACAACCCACGAATGAGTGCAGTTTATCAGCTGCATTGCGTCTTTTACCAGCACAACCCAACAACGTTTCTACCAACGTTTCAAATGCGATATGTTGTTATAAAAGATGACCAAGCAGACAGACAAGCGACACATGTTGCTTGGAGCCCATTTTTCTGGCGTGAAGTTTATTTAGCGTCCACTAAACAATTGGTTTCGTACAAAATAAACAGCGGGCAATCGTTCAAAGCGGAACACGTATTGTGCGGACGCTCTGTGAATTGAGGAATGTCTGTGGATGGGGTTTGGGCGGAGTGGGAGATGGAAGCGGGTTATAGGCAGTTTTTTAACATTATAAAAAAGTATGAAATAAATTCTAGTTTTTTTTTAATATTGAAATTTTGATTCCTTTCTTTTTTCATCCCGACTTATTTCTGGAAAAACTCAAAAATCTCTTCTTCCTTTTCCTACTATTTCTCGTTATCGTTATAAAAACGTCTTTTGAGTGACCTTTGAGTGTCAGGTATTCAATGACGATATTTACTTGCGATCAGATGACTAATTTCCACTTTTACCTCCTCTATAACATAAAAAAGAAATTAGATAGGTATCTAATGAAGGTACTATTACAATATTTCCTCCAATTCAATGACTCTCGAATCTTGCTAATCCTTCCTACCCGCAGAAAACACGATAAGTTCCTCTAATAAATTGATTGTTATCTATCGTTTATATCTCTTTACTCTTTTCCTTAAGACAAAATGTTCTAATCGGAATGGTTTTAATAATTTTGTAAAGGAATTATATTTAACAGAATTTGGGTTTTCCCCCCTTTTCTTCCTCTAGGAGGGAAATTTCCAAAAATCCTCTCTTAGCGGATGCCTACATTATAACGTCTACTGCATGCCAAATTTCAGCTCTCTACGACCAGTAGTTTCGGCTGTGTGTGCGTTGTCTGTCAGACAGTACGTCACTCAGTAACGGAAGAGTTTTATATTTATAGATTTATTACTTAAAAGGTATAAAGGTATACAATGGAGGTCATGATATTTTCATCCTTCCTTTTCCTTAACGACACAAGGTTCTAAAAATGGGATGGTTTTAATTTATAAAGATGAGTAAAATGTTACATGATATCTGCGATTCTGCGTATCTCAGAATCGTTAAAACGTTTTGGATATATATTTTGAGCAATAGCTATGATAGATTAGATAGGTAGCCACGAAAAAAAAAATTAAATTCCAAATAAATTTCCAGTATTCTTCATCACTACATAATCAAAGTCGCTTTCTCTGTCCCTATATCCCTATGTATGCCTAGATCTTTAAAACTACGCAACGGATTTTAAAGCGGTTTGTTTTAATAGATAGAGTGATTCAGTGGGAAGGTTTTTAGCATAATTTTATCCCCATATTCTTACGGGGACGGGAACTACGTGGGTGAAACCGCGGGGCGCCGCTGGTGTATACTAAAATATAATATTAATGTTTAAATCAAATTCACCGAATTTAGTACCTCCACCCTTTTTTGAAGACGGTTAAAAGTAGAGAAAAAAACATTTGTTACCAAATACTTCAACCAAAACACTACCAAAAGTACTAATGAATCCCAAAAAATCGCCATAAAAAAGTAGCCCAACCCTCTCACACTCCGACCACACCCGACAGCTTTTATTGCAAAAGTTTGGATACCCAACTGAGGCATTCAAGCATGGAACTTTCGTTTTGCGATACAAATACGGATTCAATTGAAAAACTCCGTTTTAACCAATTGTTATATTAATTGGTGTATAATGCAGTATTATGATTTATGGGTTATTGAGGTATAAGTTATGTTTTACTGAAAAGAAAGTATGGGTTTTATTTTTGAATTTAGTATTGAGTAAAGTTTTGTGATACATTTAAAGTGGAATATTTATTTGTGGTTATAGGTGTATTCATAATAAATATTACTTTAAATTTTGTTGAGAGTTCTTATCTACACTATGTACACTAATATTATAAAGAGGCAAGATTTGTATTTTTGTATGTAACGAATAAACTCAAAAAGTACTGGACCGATTTTAATATTTTTTTTTTCATTTGAAAGCTACATTCACCCTGAGTAACATAGGCTGTATTTTATCTCCGTATTCCCACGGGAACGGGAACCACGCGGGTGAAACCGCAAGACGCCTCTAGTAGCTTATACGTAGACATAAGTATCTAGAATTCTAAATAGAGCCCTATCTAGATTTGAGAAAAACTTTGCAGAAAAATCTTTGAATTTTTATTAACTATTGCAAGTTTTTTTTAAATAGTGTTTTATTATATTGTTTCAGGTTTGAAATTCTGGACTGTGAAGCGAAGGATTGCGTGTTCGAGTGGTTGAGGTAAATATTTTATACTAGTATTCTTATTTAACCTATTTTGTAATAACATGTGCTACTTTTAGAAATAAATAAATAAAAATATTTAGCACATTATAATCATTCACTACTACACTACTATCATCTCATTATAGTAACTGACCCCTAACTAAGTTCGTAACTTGTATCTAGGGTATCAGAAACTACGCACACACTCATTCACACACACACCCAGACCGAGACAAACATTTGTGGTTCACACAAATATTCACCCCGCACGGGAATCGAACCCGCAACCTTACGGATGACCACTCTGCCATCGAGGTCGTCATACATATTTTCTGAATTCATTTTCCTCAGAAAAAGACGTAATAATAAAATGTTTCCTCAATATAAATCTGCCGGAATAGTTCGATAGGTATTTATAAGGTCGCGTGACCCGCTCCCAATCGAACTTTTGTGTCTGCCGCGTTACCTTGAAGCTTATATTTGGAGCTTTTTTAAGCTTGGGTTAATACTTGGTGAGGGTTGAAATGTAAGTATTGAAAAAATAGTGATATCTGTGACCAATCTGACAAATATTTTCAAAAATCTTAATTGTAAGCAAAACTATCATCTAGAATAGTTAAAGAGTCATTCTTGTAAAAAAATGATTTGCATTATGTGCATCAAGATGTGACTTTATCGCTAACTAGCGGCGTCTCGCGGTTTCACCCGCGTGGGTAAATATAGCGTGATAAAATATAGCCTATGTTACTCAGGGTGAATGTAGCTATCTAATGAAAAAAGAATTATTAAAATGTGTCAAGTATTTTTTGAGTTTATTAGTTACATACAAAAATACAAATCTTTCCTCTTTATAATATTAGTGCAGAAGTGTAGATGTAGATGGTGTAGAAAGGTATGTCTCAATACTCACACACCACTTTAGAATTTCAAAGCAATTGTGTACACGATTTTCTCATGATGGGGAATCGAACCTTCCAAATGGAAGTCAAAGTCCTTAACCACTACGCCGTCGAATAACAGGATAGAAGTTAACACACAATTTACAGAAAAACTTTCTCATAAAACCAGTCTTAGATAGTGGTTGTGTGAAGTAGTCCCAAAATTCCCACATACACAAACAAAAAGCACATAACTAATTAATAAAATAAACATAAAAATTACACCAAAACTGGTCCGGATAAAAATTAATACCCGGGTAACCCGGTTAAAAACATTTGACAGTTCGCCCGGGTATAACCGGACGGGACAATACCGGTGGACAAAGTTTTATAAGCCCAGATTAAATGGGAACCAACAATGTCTGACATTGGATATTGGAATTATCTAATTTAAAGTCAATTTTGTAGCTATTGTTTCATCGAAATCTATGTTTTTTTTTCTTATACCCAGTTTTCTTTCCAAACATTCTTCTTCTTCTTCTTTCATGTTCAATGGCCACAAAAAAGGATAAACCTATAATTAAATATTCCTGGACCAAATCCAGCTACGCCTATACCAGAGCTAGTTGCCTTCAACAGGTCTTCTCGTGTGCATGTTTAAGGGCACAGCGGGCACGACAGTAAGTGAGACATATCCTGCTTTGGAGCACCACAGTCGCATTTAGACTCTCTAGAATAGCCCCATTTCACCAAGTTTGACCTGCAGCGACCCACACCGCTAGGAAGACGGTTAAGGGTCCGCCAGTTGGGCCATTGCAGCTCAGAACCTGGTGGCAGACCCCAAAGGCGATACGACATTTTTGGTTAAACCAAATGATATGTACTAGGGCTCTTACTATTCCGACTACATAGATTATATTAGTACAAAAAACGAGACCGACTCAACGTGCCTTCCGAAACACGAAGAATTAAAAACTACTTTGTAACAATTTATTCTCATTGCTGAGCAAAATCTGCCTTAAATATTTTCCACTTCCTATCCTTTGCGGCTTCTTCAATTATTTATAGTCAACCGATTAGATTTTTATATATAAGTACAACTAACATCATCGACTATCGTTATGAGTGGTTAGAGCCCTCAAAATAAAACTAACAAAAAATACACCAACTAAACCGCATTTCAAAGCTTATAGAAATTAAAAAAATAACCCAACATGACAGGTTTACCTTAAAATAAATGATTGTGTCTCTCAATCCACAATTAACCTTAAATTTACATAGTTAAGGTAACAATTAAGTAAACACGAGCTATACATTACTCCCACTAACGACTGGTTTAATTAAAGCTGATTTATTGGAGTAGCTTATGAAACTCAAGCTTTGAGAGATTGTTGAAGTGACTTAAAAGTGGGATATAAATCTAGAACGTGTAAAGTGCGCATTACATTCTACTTATAATAATTACTACTTCACTACATAGTATAAAACAAAGTCGCTTTCGCCGTCCCTATGTCTTTAGGTCCCTATGTATGCTTAGATCTTTAAAACTACGATTTTGAGAAACAGAATTTTGATGCGGTTTGTTTAATAGATAGAGTGATTCAAGAGGAAGGTTTTTAGTATACTTAAGATCTTCAAGACGTCTAAAACTTAGGCATAAGTAACACAAATCCTACGATCCTACTAATGTTATAAATGCGAAAGTTTGTATGTTTGTGAGTTTGGATGTTTGTTCCACTTTCACGCAAAAACTACTGTATCGATTTTGATTAAATTTGGGACAGATTTTCCTTATAACTAGGAGTAACACATAGGATACTTTTTATCCCAAAATTCCCATGGGATTGTGTATAAGTAATCGTATGTTTTATTTTAACTTTTTGTAGTCACAAATCTTACCAATAGATGGCGCTGTTACTTAATTTTTTAACACACGATGGTGAATTGTGCCGAGATGGTATGATACTACGAGCTGTGCATTCTCACGGGAGCGGGTACTACGCAGGTAAAACCACGGGGCGCTGCTAGTCAATAATAAATATCATCTTCTAAAAGCAAATTATAATTATGTTTATTACGTGACCTGTATCAAAGAAACTACATACACACACATAAATTCATAAAATCTTCACACAAATATTTACCTCACACGAGAATCGAACCCTTAACCTTTGGTTTCCAATAAAGCACAGTGTCAGTGGGGTCGTCAATAAACAAAATATAAAATGAAGAATTTTTATTATACTACTGAATTATAACTTTTTTAATATACCTACTTTCTTTGACATTACTAAAACAGAAAAAGCTTGACCTTTTTGTAACAACTTTAAAACGGCCATACGAAGACACTGGACCGATTCAAATATTTGTAAAAATACATTTTTATTCAAATCACTACATAGTATAAAAGAAAGTCGCTGTCGCTGTCTGTCTGTCCCTATGTAAGCTTAAATCTTTAAACCTACGCAACGGATTTTGAAGCGGTTTTTTAATAGATAGAGTGATTCAAGAGGAAGGTTTAGGGACTAAGCACACAGCTGAATGGATGCGTACGCGTCTCCATACAAAATCGTTGTTTTGTATGGACAAACGCTGAATGGAGCTGAATAAATGTGTTTAGTCCCTAACCTAAATCTTTAAAACTACGCAACGGATTTTGAAGCGGTTTTTTAATAGATAAAGTGATTGAAGAGGAAGGTTTATAGTATAATGTTATCCACGTATTCTCACGGGCAGCGGTATCTACTTGACTGAAACTGCGGGGTGCTGCTATTCAAAATATATATAACTCAAAACTGACTGACTGACATAGTGATCTATCAACGCACAGCCCAAACCACTGGACGGATCGGGCTGAAATTTGGCATGCAGGTAGATGTTATGACGTAGGCATCCGCTAAGGATTTTGATTAATTCTACCCCCAAGGGGATAAAATAGGGGATGAAAGTTTGTATGACGGAAGTCTTTATTCCACGCGGACGAAGTCGCGGGCAAAAGCTAGTATGAATATAATCATGAAATCTCTCGATGTATCGAATCGAGTGGATATCGATAAAGATGGTAATCGATAGTTTTATTACATATTGACCCCTGCACTAGCAAGTTTACTACATTACGCTCGATTCAAGCAATTTGAAAACAAATGACTACGTTTTATTAGATTTTTTATAATTTTATGTTAATTTCGATATGTTTTTCTTAGAAACTAAATTACTTACAGATTATTTTATAGCTGTGACTGTAAATATAGCCTATTATTTAGTTGTGTGGGAATGGAAGTAATTTTAGAATTGCGTTAGTTAGATTTTTGGAATTGCAAAAATTAATTATACACATATCGCATCGCCTTCGAATTCCTAAGTAATAAAGCTTGTAACTATGGATAATAGACAACGGATATACATACTTTAATATTTTGTAAATACATACCTAACAGTATATACCTTCTTCTTCTTCGTGTCGATTGACAAGACTTTTTTAACAATCAAGTTATATATTAGAACACCAATGAGTGGCCACCTCGATGGCGTTAGGTTGGCATGACATAAGGTCATCCAGAGTACAGCTATTGGGACATGATGGGCACTCCAAAAGATGTGACATTGTTTGTGCTGCGCCGCATGAGCAATTTGTATCGGTCGCACTTATCATGTTCCATTTGGCCAGGTTGCACCTGCAGCGACCCACCTGTGTTCGGAGTCTGTTCGTGCATTTCCACACCGGCCATGGCAGCTTACGACCAGGTGGAAGTTACAAGTATATACCTAACAAACAGACATGTTCTCGGACACAAATGTTGGTCTGGACCGAGAATCGAACCCGTAACTTTTGGCATAGCAGTCGGAGATCATTTAACTGTGACGTCACTCCAAAAGTTTTAGGCCAACTAGATTTCCCACTGGAATCTGGAATCGCTCCGGTGATTGACGACCATTTTTGGATGGACGTCAGTTCAACTGATCAGTTAAACTGACTCGTCAATAGCCACCTTATACATCACTTGGTTTATACTTGCTTAATAATCCAATTTAACTAACGTAATTTATAACTAGACTTAGTCCAATAGAAATATATTTAGTATTTTCGCATTAACCTGAAATATCTCACTAGATTGCTAGGAATGCCTTTTGATACAAGGGTCAAAGGTTCAACGCCAGTCGTAGGTGCAAATTTATGTATTTATTACCCATATAATAATAAATTGAGTATTATTGTTAGATGAAAGAAACCCATAATTCTTTGAAGTACTTTACTTGTATCTGCATTTAATAATTCTTGCGAAATCCCGTTAATTTCTTGTTAAAACATACTTATATTTTGATATCAAAAATCAAATCAACTTATTTAAAACAACTTTAACCAAATGAAATTCGCGATTGGTTTTGAATTAATCGAATCAAATTCACTTAGGATTTTTTTAACCATTCCTGCTCCAATCCCGCGTATCACTACATAGTATTGCACTGTCTATCCGTCCCTATGTATGCATAAATCTTTAAAACTACGCAACGGATTTCGAAGCAGGTTCTTTTAATAGATAGAGTGATTCAAGAGGAAGGATTTAGAATAATTTTATCCTCGCATTCTCACGGGAGTAGGAACAGGGGTGAAACAGCGGGGCACAACTAGTAGAGCAAAAATTCCTCATTGATATCCTCCGTTCAATAAAATCAACAAAGATAAAACCAGCAGTCGAATACAACCTACGTGTTACCTGTGAACCTGTCAACATCAAACAAATACAAGGAACAAGAAATTCTTTACAAAGCAAATGAAATCACCTCTTCATTGAAGAGTACATTCCATTACGCGTCAAAATTTATGTAAATAGGCAATTTATAGAAAAATTAAATAAAAATACGTAACATTCAAAGATGCTTTGTCCAAAATGTTTGTAAATATTTTAATATTAAACGTATCGAGTGTTTATGTAAATTAATCGATTTATATTCGATATTTTAATATACAAATTGACACGTTACCGATTATTTCGCCTCTTTAGTTAATTAAATGTCTTTGAATTAGGTTCAATCGATAAATTGTTGTTTGTTGACATCTGTCATTTTGAATAATTTGTTCTTTTTTTGAATTGATGATGTTGATTTGTTTTTTTAAGTTAAACATGCTTTATTTTTTTATTTTACTTGACTACCATACGTGAAGGATAATAAAAGGTCTTAAATTGCCTGTATTTTTTTCAACCCCCGACGCAAAAAGAGGGGTGTTATAAGTTTGACGTGTCTGTGTGTGTGTGTGTATCTGTCTGTCTGTGGCATCATAGCTCCCGAACAGATGAACCGATTACAGTATAGTTCAGTTTCAGTTTTTTTTTGTATTAAAGCGGACTTACGTGCGAGTGTTCTTAGACATGTTTGATGAAAATCGGTAAACACGTTTAAAAGTTATGGGGCTTTGAAAGTAATTGTGTTGGGGATTTTTAAATGTTTATTACGTATTTTTTTGACTACGAAATCCTATAGATATTTTCAACAACAAAATTTCTTGAGAAGCCTTTTTTTTCTTCTTTTTTCGCTGTGAAAATGAAGTTAACATTTATAGTCGCAAATAGCAATCTTTTATACCATAAACAAACCTTTTACTTATAATTAAAAAACCTTTCGAACCAGAAAGTTTTCCTCTCATTGTAGAACAATATCGTAATGTATCTAGTTTTTAATCTATTTCAAAACGTCCCAGCGCGGAGTGTACATTAATGTTAATGACAAACAAACAGTTTGTAGGTTAAACTTAGATATTAGCTCACGAATTAAACTAGGCAGACGGACTGGAAAATGTGGGGCCACTATAATGGCGAGTAATCTCTTTTATTTCTTTCTAAGGTATCGGATATTTCTTTGATAATTATTTTCTATTTTTCAAACTGGATTTGATATTTATCACTAAGGGTAAGGACTTATTGGCTATTCCTACTTTGTAATACCATTAGTAAGGCTTTTTGCCCTACAGATGAAACAGAGACAGGCATTTGCTTTATCTAGGAATCGAACCCAGGAAGGCAGACAGGTAAGTAGGGCAGGTTGCAGTGTTCTGTATGCAGTTCTATGCATTTTCAGGTTGCAGTTCTTCTAATTTTGTCATCAAAAAGAAAGAGACTTTTAGTCTACATTGGTATCTTACATCAAAATACTTTACAATAATTATTGCAAAGTAACTTACACATAAGTATAGTCCCTCGGTTGGAAATCCCGAAGAAAATATTACCTTAAAAGGTACCTTAAACAGGTAAATCTGAAGCTGACTGTACATCTATATATATAAAAATGAAACCCGTTTTCCTTGGTCACGGCATCACGCGTGAATGGCTGGACCGATTTCACTAATTCTTTTTTGTTGTATTTGTTATTATTAGGAGAAGATTCTTATGTAAAAAAAACTGGAAAATCAACGGGAATATTGGAGCCGTGCGAAGCCGGGGCGGGCCGCTAGTTCTTTAAAAAAATCCAGAAATAATTTCGTTCTTCTCCCCGCCATAACTATGGCCCCACAAAGACCTGTCAAACTTTTACAATTAGGTTACACGTTATTTCTGCGGTTTGGACATTTTAGCCGGTTAACGGAACCCATTTGGAAATGAAAACGAATATTTAGACGCGCTGTATTTATACAATTACTTATTAATAACGTATATTAAAATCATTTAGTTATCATCATTATATTCAATTATGTTACTAATAGGTTTATTCATGTAGCTAGGTTTAGGAGATATGTATGTATATTATAAGTTCAAAAACGCGCCGCCCTACTATCTTTCTCCACGCTCAAGGGAGACTGGTAGAAAATGCTTGCTAGCATTAAGTACTTCCTATACACTGATTTTTTTGTGCAAACTATTAAATACATCATTCACCGAGAGAGGCCTTTGTTGTGCAGTATAATCTGATAGGCCAATCTAGAAATATGTGTTTCTCTCCCACTGATGATATAGTACATTTTTTTCCGAACCTTTATCCCATGTATATTTAAGGTCGTTGTTTATATTTAATATATTTTAAGGGACATTTACACGTACCTATGTCCTCCTGATGATGGCCACCGGACGTCGCTGAAACTAGTCGAGGGTTTCGACATAGGTACGTATTTAAGGTCGGTTTTCAGTTTAACCAGATTTGGCGGAATGTCAGTATTTTACGTGAAGCGACTGCCATCAGACCTTCACAACCCAGAGGGCTATACGACAGTTTTGGTTAAACCAAATGTTTAAACTTTTGAGGGCTTTGGCTACCCGTAACGACTGTCGATGATGTTAGTACGACAACCTGGACCGACGGCTTTACGTGCCTTCCGAAGCATTCTCTCACTGAAAATATCAGAACAATAAATAGGCGTAAACACCACATACCTAATGCGCAGTTGTGATCCCAAACTTGAGTCACAGTTGTAAACTAACAATCATATCAATTATTAGTTTTTAATATAATATTACTAGGGGGTGAAATCCTGGTGATCTGTACTTATGACAGGTTATATCAACCTATTTCAGACACCAGAGTCTCACAACTATAAAATTTTGTATTTATATTTAAAACTAAGAACTATTTTAAATTTACTCTTGTATATGTTAGATTTAATAAACGTTTTATTTATATATTGTTTAACCCAGGCATTGAACCCGCGACCTCATACTTAGCAGTTTTGCATTTAACAGGTGCACATACCACAAGACCACCAAACCTTAAATCTCCTAAACAACTTTATTTGTAAAACCCGATTCCCACGCAGTTTGTGTCACCCAAACAAACAGACATTTTATTTATTATTAAATTATTACTTAGTTAAAATACTAATAGTTTCACCGTTTGTGCGTAAGTTATATCGCCGTTTGCCCTTCAATTAATAATATTAACTTTCTTCAAAGAATAAGTTTGGTTAAACTTGTTTGAGTTTAAATGGCTGGTTATTGAATAACTGTGCCTCTGTTTGTAAATTTGGAATTGTGAGAATTTTGGGATAGTAAGTAACTATCGTATTTTCTAAGTTTTTAGTGTGTAAAGGTCCTTAAAGCTTTTTTTAAGAAAACTAGACAAACACTATTAAGACGTGATTTAATTAATCCTAACTAATTTTATAAATGCGAAAGTAACTCTGTCTGTTACCTTTCACGGCTAAACTACTGAACCGATGGACTTGAAATTTGGTACAGGGGTAGCTCATGGTCCGGGGAAGGACATAGGCTATGTTTTATCCCGAAATTCCCACGGGATCGGGAACTGCGCGGGTGAAACCGCGGGCCACAGCTAGTTATAAGCATTCACTCCATCGTCTCATTATAGTAACTGACCCCTAACTAAGTTCGTAACTTGTATCTAGGGTATCAGAAACTACGCACACACTCATTCACACACACACACCCAGACCGAGGCAAACATTTGTGGTTCACACAAATATTCACCCCGCGCGGGAATCGAAACCGCAACCTTACGGATGGCAGTCCGGCATGGTGACCACTCTGCCATCTAGGTCGTCAAATTAGATAGATATAATTTATGGCTGTTGCTAGCCGTCCGCTAGAATGGACGTTTAATATAATGTCATTCGTTCGCTAGTCTTATTTTATTCGTCCGAATTACTGGACGACTAGACACTTCGATAATTTATATTCGGTACATGAAAGTTGCAAAAATTTCATCCTGTTTTATTGTTCGCACGAAGCGTTTCGCGTCCCCATTCATCATGCGAACAGCGAGAGTGTGAAACTCCTGCCAGCTTCTCTGTTCCCTGATACATATAATCTGAGTTTTTAAGTCGCGAATGAATGGGCATCTTCAAGGCGAGCACGCTTCACGCGCCCCGCGGTTTCACCCGCGTAGTTCCCGTTCCCGTGTGAATACAGGGATAAAATATAGCCGCGTGACATAACGCACTGATAAATAAATCAGTCTTCTGTGATCACGGGTTCTGTAAAGAATCCGAAACTTCAGAAAATTTAAAACAAAATACAACCACGTCTAAAATCCGTTTAAGCGTTTTATTTCACTGATAAATAAGCTTTCTATGAGTGAAAGAATTTTTGAAATCGGTTCAGTAGATCCCAAGATTACCCCTTACAATTTAAAAACACACAAACTTTACTTCTTTATAATATTAGTATAGACTATTATGGACGTGGAAAACGCAACGCGCAGCGCTTAAAAGACTAATTATTTTTAGTAAATTTTAATTACTATACGAATTGAAACTACCAATTAATACAAACAATCAACATGTACTATCTAAAATATTTACGACCACACCACTATAACTAGAGCTATTATTTATTTAACATTCCATATAAACTTTGTAAATGACAGAGTTCTCTTCAAACCGGTTATGTTACACTAAATATTTGTTTGTTACAACCACTATGATGGGTTAAAATTAATGGGTTTTAGTATTTTGATAACTCTTGTGGCAAATAGGTTACATACACATTACCAGAGGGTTGTGGGTTCAAATTTTGCAAAGGCTAATTAAAAAATAGTAGATCAATTGAAAGAGCGGTGCTACGGTTCAGCATGGTGCGGGTTCAAGTCCTGGCTGTGGCGAAAATTTTGAATGCATTTTTCAAAAAGGCTAATGAAATAGTATATAAGTACTTAAACATTTATCTTAACTGTCTGTCTTCTACGGTTGTACAATTTAAGCTATTGCATAGCTTCTATCGAGGGCCTTGAGCGCGGGGACCGAATCCAGAAATTCCGTAACGAAAAAACCTCACGTTTTTAGTTTGCTATAGTAATTTTGAACTCTATTTTAAGAGCTCTAAAGCTCATATTGACATTGATATTTTTTTATTATTTTTTATCGAAAACTTTTTTTTTGTAAATTTTCCAAAAAGTTTTTATAGTAATGTAGACAAAGTTTTTATTGTATGAAGTCCCAAGTTACGACATCAAAATTTCTAAGGTTAGGATTGCAATACAAAAATAAAAAAAACAATTAGTTGATAAAATTGCTATGCAATAGCTTTACCGCGGCAGTCCCCGAGTGCCACACGTCTGCACACACCTGGGAAAATCCTGGAAATCTGAAGTTGTGTGTGAAGTCGACCAACCCGCACTTGACCGGCGTGGTTGAATAAGGCCTTGTCTCCCTAATTCAGGGTAGCCTCGAACCCCTCGGTGGGGATATTATATATGATGAGGTGACATACAGCAGGTGGCACACACGTTTACTCCTAAGTAAAAAACGTATACACATACGCACATCACAAATACATATACAGTCATCTTTCGTCTACAATATTAGTGTGATCTTCAGCAAATATTACACAAGCGTATAGGAAATTACATATGAAGTAAATAGAGGGAAAAAACAAGAATTCTGATTAATATGTTGTAGCATTCCGGGCCCGGAGAAATTATAAGGAAATTACTAAATATCTTTATTACTTACTTGTATTTATTAATAACGTTTCGATTAGGTTTTGTATTAGTAGATTTTATTATTACTTTTAGTTCTGTTGTGGTCAAAATTTTACTTAGGTATATTATGATCTCGTCGCCTTCGACAGTAGCTGCGAAGGATCGGGAGAGTTGGAGGTGTCTGGGGGAGACCTTAGCCCAGCAGAGGGACGATGTGGGTTGAAAAAAAAAAGATTTCAAGGAAAATTACTAAAGTTTTGAAGCTTAAGGTTTTGGATATGGAAAAAAAACTTAGATGTCTATATCTAAGTTTTTTTTAGGAATTTCAAGATTGATGTACAGTCTCGGAATGAAAAGGTTCGTCACCTTAGAGTCGGTTTTCACTTGCACTAGTATTGCAAGAAACAATTATGCCAACATACAAGTGTAAGAAACAGTGATGCTAACATTTGAATAAATAGAATGACGTTTGCTATCGAATAAGGTTTTGCTTGATTTTTCTATCCTTTTTTAAACACTGCCTTGTGCGCGCGGCATATAAAAACCTCTTTGATATTAAGCAATGATGACATTGACCGATTGACAATAGTTTGAAATAATAATGGCAGGTTGAACCATTAAGAAGGTTTTAGTTTATCAAAAATTTTGTTGACAAGATATTTATCCTGTCAAACAACACTGATCTGAATAATTTTGAACTTTATTATCGAGCAGTAGAACATTATTTTCCTTAACCCGAGTCTATTCTGTACCATAGTTTCAAAAGGTAATATGTTGTCGCGACACATTATACGAATCAATTTGAAAATTGACGAACCTTTTCATTCCGAGACTGTACATTACACACACGTGTTAATTGGTACTTATTACCGGTACGTCTTAGAGTATGAGATTATTGTGTAGTTTTTTTCGATAAATAGGCATTTAAAAAAGGTACTACTACATCACAACTCAATATTCGAGCCAGTATTTATTGAGATTAGTGCGTTCAACCTAATTTTCTCTTTCAAGATACGTAACTCAATCACTTAGTTTCTCTATTTGTTTGGTTATTTGTTAGATTAAGGGCCGATTTTTCAATCGTCAGATAACTTTATTCGAGGAATAATTTTGAAATTTTGACAGTTATTCCATACAAAAACTGTCAAACGTCAGTTTTATTTAATAAAAGTTATCTGGCGATGGAAAAATCGGCCCTAAAATTTATGCTAGTTTTACCACGAAACAGATAAAACATGAAACCATAAATATCGCCTCGACTAACGCCCCTCCCAGAATCACTTCTACTTAATCAACACCTTTAATTAAAATCCATATAAATATTTGTTTTCATTAGATATCGAACTACTAGCTACCAGCATACCTTACAAGCAGACTTTCGCACCATAAATCATAATAACTTATACATTATTAATAAGATTCATATATTATGTTAGTAGTTAGTTTGTTTCGTGGTTTTGCTTGCATTTGTTGGTGTTTTTTGATTTGATTTTATCGAAAAATTATTACATTAAAGTTATTCAAAGTTAATTTAAAAAAAAGAACGATGAAACATATTTTTTATATAATTATACATTTCTAATTGAACGGCTAAATACAAAAACTTTGAAAGCTTGAGCTTTATCCTTAAAAAAAACGTTTTTTTCTAAACTTTCATCCCAGTTTTCTATTTATTTGAACAGTTCAGTTTTTAAGGGATTTCTTTTTTTTTTGGTTAAACCAAGTCATTTACTTGAGATCTACATATATCTGTAACTAGCTGTAACGACTGTCGATGATGTAAGTACGACAACCGGGACCGATGTCTTAACGCGAACTATGTACTGCATAAATCTTTAGAAGATTTTCTCTAAAATCACAGAGTAACAGACAGACAAACCGACTTTACTATATTTAAATAGTCTCAGAAGTTTCATATTAAAATATGTTTCATAATAATTTAGTAATAATTGATTGGTTTATTATAATTATTTATAAAAACATTAAATTGAGATGATACTTCTTATAATTTAAATATTTGTATTAATTTCTCGTAAATGTGGGATTAGAACTAATTCTTTTGGTTTATTTAATGGGTTTTTATGATTTATGTGTAAGTTCGTTGTGTTATGTGGCTTTACTCGTGTTTGTGTTTGACTTATCTATACTAATATTATAAAGAGGAAAGATTTGTTTGCTTGTTTGTAACGAATACTCCGAAACTACTGAACCGATTTCAAACTTCTTTCACCATTAAAAAGCTACATTCACCCTGAGTAACAGGCATTTTGTCCCTGTATTACCACGGGAATGGGAACCATGCGGGTGACACCGCGAGGTCGTTGTTGTGTTATAGAGACAAGTGTTTATTCAAGTTTTTCCTATGTTCAATTCAAATTAAGTTAAAAATAGAGTCGACAAAATATATATATAAATCACAAAGCCTGAGCAATATACTGGTCATCATCAGCTCAGCATCTTCCTTTTATTTAGTTTTTATTTTCCTGTTCCGTTGTCTGTAATCAAATCTTGCAAGCCATATTTCGACCACTTCTGTTCTGGCTATCCAATTGAGCAAAAACAATGCATAGAAGCTAAAGTTATTAAAAAGGTTTTTATAAGTCACTGCTGCGACCGCGGTTTCACACGCGTAGTTCCCGTTCCCGTTCCCGTGGAAATTTTAGGATGAAAAATAGATGTTGGCCGATTCTCAGACCTACTGAATATGCTCACAAAATTTCATGAGAATCGGTCAAGCCGTTTCGGAGGAGTATGGCAACGAAAACTGTGACACGAGAATTTTATATATAAGATTTGTTTTATGTTATTACTTCCCAGAATGTGATCTTTATTAGCAATATTAGTAAAGGATATAATTTGTGTGATGAATGCTCAATTTCTGGCGTCAAAACCAATGATCCAATTTTAGTTTTTATAAAAATTGGCTTCGAGGTTCCTTTCTGCAGATAGGATCTCGGTCTCGGATTTGGTTTAATACGTCAATCTGAGAAATTTACTCTGGTACTTATAATATACACTGTTTCCTCTCTATTTTAAGTAGCAGAGTAAATTTCTCAAATTGATGTCTGGATGCTCACCCAGACCAAGATAAACAGAAATGTTTATGGAACAAATGTCTTGTGAGTGAATCGAACCTATGAGCATAGATGGTAGAGTCGCTACCAACTTCACCACTTGGTAATCAAGATAATAGTATACCACCTGCCATCTAACCTAAATAAACTCTAACAAATTATATCTATTTAGATTATTATGATAGTCTTATTTAAATAATCGATTTAATAAAATATAAACTACAGATTAATATAATTTTCCATTAATTAATAAAACATGAGTGAAAACTAATACTTTATAATATAATTTGTGAAATATTTAAACCTACTTATAATTATATAATTTAACTAATGGTTGTATTAGATGTTAAATTATTAATTTTGAATAACTATGTCTCATAAATATTGTTAGTTATAGCTGTATTTAGTGTTGGGGATCTGATAAAGATTCCCCTAGAATATATGAAGGAACTAGCAGCATCCCACGGTTTCACCCGCGTAGTTCCAGTTTCCGTGGGAATTTCGGAATAAAAAGTATCCTATGTTCTCCCCCGGATCATAAGCTACGCCTGTACCAAATTTCAAGTCAATCGGTTCAGTAGTTTAGCCGTGAAAAGGTAACAGACAGACAGAAAGACAGAGTTACTTTCGCATTTATAATATTAGTTAGGATACATCAGTCGGTGAGTCTCCCATTACAGACACAGTGTACAACACTGTACTGCGCTCATCACCCCGAGACATCAGTCGGTGAGTCTCCCATTACAGACACAGTGTACAACACTGTACTGCGCTCATCACCCCAAGACATCAATTGGTGAGTCTCCCATTACAGACACAGTGTACAACACTGTACTGCGCTCATCACCCGAGACATCAGTTGGTGAGTCTCGTATGGCCATCCCATATGGTCATTTCACTGACTACATTGCCTTTCAATCTGGAACACAGTAATGTTTTCGTAATAATGTTTGGCAGTAGAATATAGAGAGAGAGAGTAGAATATTTTCCAATGCAATGGTTAGTACCCACTCAGAGGGAATCGTGCAAGAGACCTAACTACAGGTGAATTCCTCACAGAACTGAGATTTATGCGAGTAAAACGGTGGAGCGTTGCTAGTTATTAAATAGTTTCAACTTTGTAACCAAAAGCCACATGAGAAGAAGGTGTCACAATATTTCGCAAACATAATCGTTTCGACAAATGGAAACATGTTCTATCTACATTCAATGGCGCCATATCTTACATGTAACAGTCGTTTAAACAGTTATAATACCATTACTATTCAAAATCACAAATCATAGCTCACAAATTTAAGAATACGAAACCATAAAACTACGAACAAATTCAAAAGAAAACCATAACATTTATAAGCTTTATAATAATCCGTTTATAAGCCGATTTGTATCGAAGTTAAAAAACTAGGTTACAACTATAATTTACGATTACATAAATAATAAAATCGAATGAGACAAAATTGAGAGTTGTTATTGGTCGACGCGATTCGAAGCTCCGATGACAAGCTGCGATTCGTTAATCGATTTCTAAATTTGAATATTTGACACGTTTCGAACGCTATTTACTTGTTATCTGTCATCTAAATTATAGTTGTTTTACTTAATTTATTATTACTCGATGTTTTAACAAAATATTCGAATAATTATAAATGGAACCACCCTGCTGGGAACCTTTCGAATTGTACTCGTAAATCTATACTAATATTTATAAATCTGAAGAGTTTTGTTTGGTTGAACGCGCTAATCGTAGTCAGGAACTACATGTTTGATTTGAACAATTATGTTAACGTTGGATAGCCTATTTATTGAGGAAGGCTTAAACATCACGCAAAGCGGGTTAAGCTGAAACAACTGGTCTTAAATTAGCTGTGCCCCTTGGTTGTAGCTGTGTAAATACCAAAGGAATTATATGAGTAGGGTAAAAATGTTATTATTTGTATTAAAAACACTGTTAAAAGTAAGTAGTCTAAATTAAATTTAATATACATGTTTATTTTCTTTCCAGGTAAGAGAAATAGAAAGGCTGTACATCATTGTTGTAAGTAAACTTCTTTCAAATCTTTATCTCTGTATAATTGGGGTCTCTAGTTCAACCAGATTTGGAGGAATGACTGCATATTACGTGGAGTGACTGCCATCAGACCTCCACAGTTGTGTGATATGCATGGGGGCTACGTATCCAAAACACGTACCCTATTATAAGCGTTGCATTGTTAGTCTGGTTTAGCATTAATCCAGGTTTTACAACCTGTTAATGAGAATGATTTGGAACGATAGCACAGATTATATGGTTCATTGAATGAACAAAACCATAGACTAATTTAAGTTTTTTGGATTTCTTGGTCTAAATTTAGTTCTGGAAAGCTAATTTCTAAAACCAAACCTGAAAACCGGTTTTGTTAAACTAGGTTTAAAAACAGAATAATAATATGACGGAAAGAGTACAGAAATTAGTTCACAAGTGTTGGAAGGTTGGATTTTCAGCGTCAAATAAACTAAGAATTAAATTTCCAAAAGACTTGACTTAAATAATAATATACATTTATTTCAGACCACAGTGTCCATAAGTTTTAGTTTATATAACTTAATATCTAATGTTAGTAGAGAAAATACATAAAATGAACTATAGCAAAACAAAAGAAATAATCTTATATATAAAATTCTCGTGTCACAGTTTTCGTTGCCATACTCCTCCGAAACGGCTTGACCGATTCTCATGAAATTTTGTGAGCATATTCAGTAGGTCTGAGAATCGGCCAACATCTATTTTTCATCCCGAAATTCCTACGGGAACGGGAACGGGAACTACGCGTGTGAAACCGCGGGGCGCAGCTAGTAAAATAATAATAATTAAGATGGATTACTAATTACAAAAAAGAAAAACATATTTAATTAATAACATATTTAATTAAAGTCAGTAACTTAAAATTTTTATTAACTCAATAATCACCATAAAAGTTATTAAAATAAAATGTAAAACATTACAAATATATTAAATCTGACAAATATGTTAAAAACGTTGATGTTTTTAATTTAATCACTTATTTTTCATAATTAAAAGTTGTCATTGAGTGGTGATTAACATCGATCCCCTACTTAGAAAGTATATTTTTATTTTAATTTTATTATAATTATTTAAACGGAATTAGAGATACGACTACATTAATAAACATGATTTTGTTAAAACTTTTGATATTGGTTTGTGTATTACGGTGGCGTGGCTACCAATGAGAGCTTGTTATGTTAAAGGTAGCAGATTCAATTGCTTATGGCAAACCATTTTGGTGTATTATCCTGTGTATAAAGATGACTTGTTAATGACGAAACTTGTTATGTCGAAGGTAGCGGATGCATATAGGTCATTTAAACTGGGCAACAGATTTTAGTGCAGTTTTCTATCAATAATAAAGTGATACAAGGCAATGGTTTAGTAGTATTCCTACAGGATTGCGACAAATCACGAGGCACTGCTAGTTGTATCATATTCTAACACAGCTTTGTACTTTTTCCGAAATATTTTGAATATACGTAGTATAAACATTCATATGGGACTGGGTGAAATCACAGGTCGCTGTCGTATAATAAGTATTCTAAAGTTTTGACGTGAAACGTCTTTAAAATCGCGCCGAAACATACGGGTACCAGGTTTAAAATGTGGACCGTAACGAAAAGGTCTATATCATCGTACCTTAATAATTAATATATTTCGCTTATATAGTCAGCTCGCTGTTATGACATTGAATTTTCTTGTTTTCATTTCATCTTTTACTTTAAAAGCGATTCGCTAACATAGACGTTTCACGTTAAAACCAACGTCCGTGTGCCCCGGCACAGCCCCACCCGTTTTTTTTGTCACCGACTTCCAAAAAAGTCGAACGTCATGTAAACGCCCCATAAAAGAAAACTATCGACAAATTAATGAACCATCATTATCAATCCGATTAATTTCGTCGGCATTCGATACACATTTAATCGATGAACGTTAAATATTATTTATTAGAACGTTGATCGAGACTTTTGTATCGATTAGGTATTAATTAGTAGATTAGTTTGTTAATGAGAATATAAATACTGGTTTTGTAATTTTATGTTCGTTTTATGTTTGGAGAGTGTAGAAATTGGTTTGATTGAATTTAGATTATTGGACTTGGTTTCTGTTAGTGACTTTTATTCCTCACTAGCAGCGCCCCGTGGTTTCACCCACGTAGTTCCCGTTCCCGTGGGAATTTCGGGATAAAAAGTATTCTATGTTCTTTCCCGGACCATAAGCTTTCCCTGTACAAAATTTCAAGTTAATCGGTTCAGTAGTTTAGCCGTGAAAAGGTAACAGACAGAGTTACTTTCGCATTTATAATATTAGTTAGGATTATTATATTATAATAGGGAAGTAGGGATTCTCTTCCAAACATTTGTTCCATATCATATTGGAATTTTTGGATAATATTTGACGTGAAGCGACTGAGTGGTTTATTCCACTTTGATCACCGAGGTGATATCACCCAGGCGATCAAATTCCAAATTGTTGTGGACTGAAATCAGCTGCTGCCAAATCACCTGGTAATATAAACAAATGAATAAGTAATATACATATAAATTGTAGATAAACAGACAGAACTATAAAATAAAACCTAGCTATAATGATACTTTAATTCTAACTTTGTTTCATATAAGTTTAGCTCTGTTGTGCCCCTTTGAGCCACTCTGTCTATTGTTGAAAATGCATTAAAATCCGTTAATAACTTCGCAACATTGTCTTAAAATATGTTTGCACATATTAGTAGTTGTTAAAGGAATGGCAAAAATATAACAAATATTTGAAAAAGGATTAAAAGTAAAAATTTTATAAACCCCCAACACAATTACTTTCAAACCCCCATAACTTTTAAACGGGTCAACCGATTTTCATCAAACATGTCTAAGAACACTCGCACGTGAGTCCCCTTTAATACAAAAAAAAAATCTAAACTGAAATCAGTTTATCCGTTCGGGAGCTATGATGCCACAGACAGACAGATACACACACCCAGACACGTTAAACTTATAACACCCCTCTTTTTGCGTCGGGGGTTAAAAAAAAAAATACTTATTAGTTTTTCTCTAGACTTAAACTCTTAATAAAAATAATAAAGAATTACGCCTCCGCAAAAAATTTTAATCTATATCGGTCATAAACTTGACACTAGTCTGTCGAATGTCACTAAAAGTAACGTGAAATCAATATAAATAAATACCTTTTTTACGCTCAAATATATCTTAATGTATTTATCTAACTTTAAACTTAAATATATATTAAATATCTATAAAGTAAGTTTGTAAATAAAAGTGGCTATTGACGAGTCAGTTTAACTGATCAGTTGAACTGGCGTCCATCCAAAAATGGTCGTCATTTACCGGAGTTACATATTCCAGTGGGGAAATCTAGTTGGTCTAAAACTTATGCCCTATTATATGCGTTGTATTTTTAGTCTGGTTTAGCACTAAACCAGGTTTTACAACCTGTTATCCTAAATGATTTGGAATGATAGCACAGATTATATGGCGATATATTATATTGAATGAACAAAACCATATCCTAATTCAAGTTTTTCGGATTGCTTGGTCTAACTTTAGTTCTGAGACGCTAATTTCTAAAACCAAATCTAACCTTAAAACTGGTTTTGTTAAACTAGGTTTAAGAACGAAACGCAAATAAGACTGTTGGAGTGACGCCACAGTTTGTGATACCCTAGATACAAGTCACGAACTTAACAGTTACTATAACGAGGTGATGTAGTGAATGATTATGTTATGTCTGGACTGATGGCAATCTTGCCATCATCATAAGCTGGTTATTGTTGGTAATACCGAAGGCAAGAGAACACGAGAGCCGGATCGCCAACACGATGGTCTGACCAAGTGAAAGAAGCCACATCTTCTTCTAAATTCTACTGGCGGCGGTGAGAGCTACCTCGGATCGAAATCGGTGGAGGCAAATAGTCCGTTTAGGGGGTTCCAGTGACCACGATCCTCAGTAATGAGGGATCGATAAAGAAGAGGACTGATCAGTTCAACTGACTCGTCAATAGTCACCTTTAGAGCAACTCGATATGTTTACTAAAGGTAGTCATAAACATTTTTATTGGCTTCTGTGTTGTTTCATCATTCGACAGTTAGTTGAATATATGTTTGTAATTTTATTTAAGGTTGCAGACTACATAAATTACTTTCAAGCTTCGTGATTTCGATACCTCTATAATTTGACTCAAAGGCGAGTAAAAATCGACAAGGAGTTCGTAGAATTCAAAGATTTTTCCACCCCTAAACTAAAATGAAATAAAACTTTCCCTCCCCTTCTGAAAAATAATGAAATAAAACTTTTATTTTCGTAGTTTTAATGCTGTTTTACATTGGTGATGTTTCGGATTCTTTAAAAAATCCGTGATCATGATTACACTAGCCTAAAGATATTAAGAAAATATAAATAAGAATTCAAAGGAGCCCTTCAATCCTTTTCCTTCTCTTACCATACCGTAATTCTATTAAAAATGATGGGAAAAGTCTCTCTGGCAAAAACTCCCTTATTCATAAAAATATAATAAACCTATTTTAGTTAAAATATGTTTTGTCACTTTCACACTTTTACAAATGATAGATGGTGTGACAGGCGCAAAACACTTTTTAACTAAAATAGGTTTATGAAATGCTTATGAATAAGGCGGTCCATATATTACTCTATCTTTTTTCTTTCTTAACTTTAAATAGCTTTTGATTAATATTAAAAACGCTACTGCTTCCTAATGAAGTAAATAAATATAAACTATACCATTTGATTGGTGATCCGTAGTTTAATTTTATTGAAAATTAATTTAAAATAATTCCTCCCACATCGTAAAATTGTTTGTCCTCTAAAATGTTGTCATAATCACAGAGGAATGTTGTTTATAGGTATAGAGTGTTAATATCGGTTAAAGTCAAAGTCAAAGTCAACAATCCTTTATTCAGTTAAGACCTCAATGAGGCACTTATGAACGTCAGAATTGATTCTACCACCGATTCGGAATTACATCAGTCGAGAAGAATCGGCAAGAAACTCGGGCTGGTATTTTTGTTAAAATCTATACTTCTAAATTAATAGTAATATACTGTGTTAAAAGTATGAAATAATCAATATGTACAAAAATATGTATTGTAAAGATGTTTTGTGAATTTCGAAGTTGTAGTTAACCATGTATCTGAAAAAAAAAACTATTTTGTATTAACTATGTATCTATCTGAAAAAATAATCGATTTTGTATTATTTTTTAATGAAAGTCACATTATTTTTATTGTCATAGGCTACATTTTATCTGAAGAAATATTCACCCCGCACGGGAATCGAACCCGCAACCTTACGGATGGCAGTCCGGCATGGTGACCACTCTGCCATCGAGGTCGCCAAGAATATAATAATAATAAAAATAAATAAATCATTTTATTGAAACCAAACATAAATAGTCCTTAATATTAAGAATACAGTTTACAAACTTAATACCAGGGTTACATGACACAAAACAGACTATTATTACACATATTACTCCAGTTAGGAGTAAAGTTTATTAGTTATTTTAAAACTAAACGAACAGAGTCCATGTCTCCTAAACTAGGATACCCTGTACCATAGGAGACAGTATATTATGTATACTTACTACTTATTATGACTATTTCAACAAATAAAAAACATAAGAAAACCGGCATACTAACTATCACTATTAATCTGTGTCAATTAATGACGCTAGTTCAGTTAAAAGCCATTTCAGAAACGGCCACCCAATACGAGTGATTAGCATACGATTAGAAGTAGTAAATTAATTATTTTTATATGTAAACCTTTTTCCCGGTAAAAATACAGAAAGAGCAATCTCATGTTCACACTTGTGCCACTTGTTCACCATTCAAAAACGCGCTCTAAAACATAACATACTATGTCTCTATGTAAATAACTACCGAACACCATCAATTTGTCACAAACGTCAAACTCTTAACACATAACGACACACATAACACATAAATAAAACACAACTGGCATCCATTTTGTTTTATAGCGTTTTACGTAACGAGTGTTTGAAAATAATTGTATCATAAACATCTATTAGACTGTATAATTAATTTGTTTAAAAGGTTCCGATAGTCTGTGTTGGTAGCGATATTTTGATACTTAAAGAGTTGAGGCTGATTCAAATCCTATGTTGAGCAATGCTTGGCTTGGCTAGGGCTACATGGCTATAGGCCCAGCCCTTCTGGCTGGGAGAGCCCTACATGCCCCGGGGGCCCTCCCAATATCGGCTCACGGTGGTATGCAGTTCTATGCATTTTCACTGCGTTAATAAAAAAGGGCTACATGGCTAAGGTTTTAAATCACCAACACACATTGGGCATGCATGTTGATTATTGGATAAGCGTGAAGCTTACTCGCCTTGTTTGTAACGTAGATAAAAGCTGAGGCCTTCTGGTTTATTTCTGTGACGAGTGAAGTTTGTTTGCTTTTTCCAAAACATGGCTAAGAATTGAGATTACCAACATGCATTATGCAAGCGTGGTGATTACGCCTATTCCTTCTCACTGTACTATTTTCAGCTTAGATCGACCTGTATGTAAGATTCAATCGCAAGGTTATGCCGTGTAGAGGCATCATATAGGCCGATACTTTTTTCGCATTATTTATTTATTTATTTATAGGCACAGCAACAGTACACAAATCAAAAAATATTTAAACAAACCACAAAAAATCCTTACTTTTTAAATTTGTATACCTATTATAGCTACGCACAGCATTCACTTAAAAATACATATATTAATTTAATTTAAACCCTAAATTATGAAAACTTACAAATTATAAATAATAAAAATAATTAAAATTATATATAATATTATAATAGCACATGAACAACATTTTTAATGGAACGTCAAAAATTTCGTCCAAATTAGGTCCTAAAATATAACTTTTGGAATAAGGGTCTATTTCACGACCTTCAACTAAGGTTACTCAGCAAGTAAAGTTAGTTTTGTCTCTTTCTTACTTTATGACAAAGACAAAACTTGTGAGTAATGACTTGGAACTTTACTTGAAGATGATGAAATAGGCCCTTAGCCTAATGTTTTTACGATAAAAATAGTCTCTAAATATCTCCAATTAATTCTACATTATTAAACAAAGAAGCGCTTTCAAAAGCATTAAAATATAAAAAATAATTACCAATTATATATTACGATAATGTTACGTCATTATGACATTCTAATCCTCCATTTTCTACTGAACCATTTAACTTTATTATCGTTTTTTATTCACTTACCGAATTCTAAAAGAGTAAGTAATATTTTATTTTATACTAGCAGCGCCCCGCGGTTTTACCCGCGTAGTACCCACTCCCGTGAGAATGCCTAGCTCGTAGTATCATACAATCTCGGCACAATTCACCATCGTGTGTTAAAAAATTAAGTGACAGCGCCATCTATTGGTAGGATTTGTGACTACAAAAAGTTACAATAAAACATACGATGTCTTATACACAATCCCATGGGAATTTCGGGATAAAAAGTATCCTATGTGTTATTCCTAGTTATAAGGAACATCTGTACCAAATTTAATCAAAATCGATACAATAGTTTTGGGAACAAACATCCAAACATACAAACTTTCGCATATATAATATTAGTAGGATACTACTTGAGGCTACCCTGAATTAGGGCGATTAGGCTTTAGTCAACCACGATGGCCAAGTGCGGTAGGAAGCTAGGAGCCCCTCAGTGGTGTAATAATAAATGAGCTGATGGTGATGATGATATAGTACTAACTTTACCATACAGTTTCACTCGATGTTCATAAAATGTACAGTTTTGTAACGCACTCATCACGTTCTTTCATTAGATTTTAATTTTAGCATTACCATCACTACATAGTATAAAACAAAGTCGCTTTCTCTGTCCCTTTGTATGCTTAGATCTTTAAAACTACGCAACGGATTTTGATGCGGTTTGTTTTAATAGATATAGAGTGATTTAGTGGGAAGGTTTTAGCATAATTTTATCTCCATATTCTAACGGGAACGGGAACTACGCGTGTGAAACCGCGGGACGCCGCTAGTGACATATAAATTAGGTAAACTTTAATATTTTATGTGCCTACATAATTAAAACACCCCTATTAGATATGATTCAGGACAGGCCCTAGCCCCTTCTTAGGTAGCTGATGCTGACCCCTGACCTGTAATTTTATCCCCATATTCTTACGGGAACAGGAACTACGCGGGTGAAACCGCGGGGCGCCGCCAGTTTAGGTATATTATTGAAAATATTTGTTAATTCATCCTCTGTCTAACATCCTATATCTAGTAAATGGGGGAACCGATCAATGAAAATGCCTAAAATACTCTCGATTAACCTTTCAAATTAAGAAAAACCATATCGGCTCACCCGTTTGGTAGCTACAATACACAGACAAACGCATACAGACACGTCTTTCTAACTCCTATCATTTTGCGTCGGAGATTAAAAACTATACAGACACAATCTCAAAAACTACAAAATACTCAAAAAAATCACACATCTCTCACTAAAAACATGACAAACAGTCGAAATGTTTGTTCAAAAACGGTTCAGCAAGTTTGTTGACCCTAACGCTTGCATACCATTGCATAATCGATAGTAGTTTTTCCAAGATAAAATGTGTTTAAACAAGTGACGTTTGTTAGCTGTCAATAAGTACTGTCTGTCAAAGTCACCGACTGTTTAGTTTGTTTGACATTTCAAAGGATAATTAGACATGCTTGTGCAGGGCTTTTAAATAAGCTGGTTCTTACATATTTGTACTTTTTATATGTATACTAAACATATTTATCTTTAGATAAACTGCTCAGATGAATGAACCGATCATCTTCATTCAGTACCGCTCATTCAAATTTATCTTTTATTGGTTTGGCATTGACTTGACATTGGCAGAGTTGTGGCTTGACGCCCTCCAGGAGCCAAAAATCAAGAATTGAATTGAATTTAAGCTGGTTCTTTTAGGAAGTAAAAGAAAAAAATAGTTTATTATTAGGGCCTTTAATTAAACTAAAGATTTGTTAATAACGTTTTAATGCAATTGTGTTTATACACATTAATGGCTATTAAAAATCAAAAAGGTTGTGTGTGAAGTCGACCAACCCGCACTTGGCTAGCGTGGTTGACTAAGGCCTAAATCACCCTAATTCAGGGTAGGGGATAGCCCCTCGGTGGGGACGTTATATGAGCTGATGATGATGATGATTGGCTATATGGGTTCAATCAGAAATTATATCCTTCCAAACAATTCGGTTAACAAATTAACTTCCCTCATTTTGAAATCTCTAATAATATAGCACATTTAAAACAATATATTTTTGCAATTAAATTCTATTTCATATCACTCAAAATTCCCTTAAAAATCTTCAAAAAACTCAACCAAACGATAAATCCACCAAATACACGGGTAAACGTTTAAAACAGTGATTTTTTCGCCTTGACTTTTTACAGCGCACATAAATACTTTTTACTACGACTACCTAAATACCATGACGGCATATCTTACAAATGAGGGGTCGGAGCTTCAAACTTTTGAAAACAGGCCTTATTCGCTAATTCTGGAGATTACTTGTGCCATTAATTTAAAGTATAACCTCCACAGAGCGTCACTGCGACATGTTCCTTGATTGATGACCGCCAGTTACACTGCGGGACAATGGAACTGTACATTATACATCTTATTTATGGTAAAGAAAATTTGAAATATAACCCACGCAGGTTAAATGCCATACGCAATGAAAATAAAGAAACAGACTGCAAGTTTATACTACCATTTCGATTTGATTCGATCGTTGACGTTCATAAGTGCTTTATTGAGGCCCTAACTCAAAAATGATTTTGACTTTTATCACAGATCATTCGAATACTAATAGAACGAAAACGGCCTCTTTCTGATGATATAAGTACAGTGACAATTAATATGCGTACTTACCACGTCCGTCTAAGGTTTGGTTGAGTGCAACTGCAGTGGTCATAATCAAATACATCGCAGTACACACAAAACATCCAAATCATGTATACCTTTGCTAAAAGTGCGTATTTGACAGTACAAGAATTAACAATATGAATAAACCTGTCATACAATAAAGCGTAAAACCTCATACGTAAATTCTATAACAAAATAATTTCCCGGTAACCACAAAACATATTACCAGAGATACAATATCTTATTTTCCCGTAACTTGTAGTTAAGTGATGTCTTCATTCAGCTAATATTGTAACTGTCATTAGCAGACACAACAATGGACCAATTAACCTGGCCTGTAGTGTAATCCACTATATTTCTTTGAAACATTCGCTGAACAAAAAGGTAGAGAAAAAAGCATTAAGTGAACATTGTCTACAAAATACTTAAGGTCAGGGGGCGATGGGGATGTACTCAGGTATGGGCGAGTGGGCGAAATATTAATAACTAGATAGCTCTGCTGGTAAGTTGTCTTTTTGCGATCTTTATAAGAATAATTAAGAATAAGAATAATTTAAGTATAATTTGTAAGTTTTTAGTTTGAAAATAATATTGGTAATACCTGACTGTAAGTTCAGTTCAGTTGCAGCATAATTGAGTAACGAAAATTCAAACATCTTCTTAGCTTGGCATGTTCATCAAACTAATTTATATTTTTTGTATCAGTTGCAATTAATTAGCAACAGTCGTAATGCTTGACCAAACGGTGGAATTACACTGACAGATAATATAAATTTAAACTGGTGTTATTAACAAAAAAAAAATGTATCCGTGCTCCGCCCTACAGATCCCACTATAGAGCAAATGCTTCTCTCTCACTGATGATAATAAAAAGGAATAGTCTTAAATCATCGCGCCACAAACATTTTTCTAAATTCGAAGTAACCAATGACTGCCCCCATCTTTTTTGCCCCCGTCCTGATTACGTCCACTATAGTACTAATGATGCGTACACTCTCTGTTGGAGACAGGTCCCGGGATCCCGGGGGATGAAGTGGGATTGTACCATATCATAATGTGGACGCGGTTTTTGTTAATTCACAGTTCATAGAGTATTGTCTTGATTTTGTAGTTTGGTAGGCGATATCTAAATAATATTATAACTCAAGACTGACACAGTGATCTATCAACGTACAGCCCAAACCACTGGATGGATCGGGCTGAAATTTGGCATGCAGGTAGATGTTATGACGTAGGCATCCGCTAAGGATTTTGATTAATTCTAGTTTCTTAAATAAAAATTGAACCCGGAAAATTTTGATAAACGATATTTTAAAATTGAATACAAACACAAACAGCCACTCAATTCATTAATAAACACCTCAAAAAACATTCTAAATCTGTCCAAAAAACAACAAAAAATAAATTCCTACTCAAAAAAAAGTACTCCAAAACAAAAACCAACCTCAGATCCGGATGAAACGGCATGAAACCGGATAAACGGTACAATTCCTCGTACAATAAACCGGATTTCACTGGTTCCTAACCGGTTTCACCTGGTTGGCGGTTAAAGTAATACTCAGTAGTAAAGACAGGCTTAGTTCACGCACAGACCAAACAATTATACGGTGTACCGGAGATTTGGTGTACGAACTTAGTACGCCTTTGTTACACCAAATACAAACGTTTGGTTTACACCGGATTGGACTTCGATTGCGATTGGATTACGATTGAAATTAGGTTCTGGTTAATTTATTTGTAGAGTTACTATCAAAAATATGGTGACATGTTCAATTGTGCTAACGTTTATTAAGACATCGCTAACGATTACTATATATTTCAACTAGGTTAACTATTTTTATCTATAGTATTAGACACTACGTATGCTATAATATATTCTTAAGGGTCAGAAGTGTAGGTGGATTTTTAAATGAAAACTAGTCTTGACACAAACTAACACACTCTTTCTTTCTCTTCTATCAATATATATATAAGGATAGACATTGTAAACTCTCATTAACGTTACCTTCAACTGCAAACATAACTTGGTAGACCCAAAAAGTTACGAGTAGGTATATATAGATTTTAAGATACTTAATTAAAACGCGAAACACATGCACTCACATAAATATTACTAATATCCAAAAAGAAAAATCATTCATTTAATTTTGACGATCCACAAATCGCTCGAACACGGCACAAAACTCAAGACCTCTTACTCAGATTACCGCATGTAAATCGTCTATACTTACGACAGTTTGAGTGTAAAATATAAAACTCTTATACCTCAAGCCTGCTACACTGAATCAGTGGCATCACTCACAAGTTTTCCGTAAAATCCCTTATCTGTCAAATCGTAGCGCACGCCAACTGTGGTCAGTAGTGACACCATGATGACGTGAATTTAGCGGGTTTTACCGGTCGGATTTTGGGTGATTACCGGTCAAAATGGCGCTGTGAATGAAATGAAATGAAATGAAATGAAAAAAGTTTATTGTGACACACAGTATTATCTTATAAACTAAGTAATATTAATAACAATTGTCACAAAGGGTTCCAGCTCAGCATGTTGCCAGCTGAAACAACTGACGCTGGTCTTCCGTTGGAACCCATTGGTGAATTCACGGATGACCTCAGAAAAATATTAATATAAAAAACAGAGCGAATTACAATACATAATAAAAATATACAAACATAGAAAGAAAGTTACAAACCATATAACAATAAGGTTAAAAATCGGTTAAACATCGAACTAAATTAAATTAAATTGCAGACTGCCAAATCAATATCCTATTTTCAACAAACAAACAAAGATGGTATGAATGTGGTTAGTACATATACATATGTAGGTTGATATAAATAACACTAAAATCATATAATACTAATATCATGTTTCAACAGCTCATTCTGTTTCTGATTAAGAAATAGAAATGATTTGAGTTTATTTCTGAAAACACGAATGTTTGGAAGGTTCCTAATTGGTGGGGGAATATTATTCCAACACTTAGAGGCAGCATACCGAAAACTGCCCCTAAATGCGGTTGTAGTGTGCTGTTGGATCGAGAGCTGTGAAGTACATTGTCTCTTGGAAGAAACCCACGCTAACTTATCATGTAGATAAGTAGGAGTTCCGTGCTTTAGGACGCCAAAAAGAAGACAAGCTAGATGTAGTTTTCGTCTATGTCCCATCTTAAGCATTGCTTGTTTATTTAGAAATGGGGTGACATGACCTCTTCAATGGAATGATTGATATTATGATGGTGGATTGGTGTGGTTTTGATGTGTATTTTTGAGTAGATTTTTTTTTTATGTGTTGTAAGTTGTAGTCGTAGACACGGTAATGATTGACTACATAATATTGTTTTCAAACTTAATTTATGGCAGATTTTGAAGTACAAATTGTATCTTAAAAAGTACTAGACATTTTAATAAAATTAACTAATACATTTTTATGTTTTTTTAAAGTATAGCTTCTACACTACAATCCTACTAATATTGTAAATGCGAAAGTTTGGATGTTTGTTACTCTTTCACGTAAAAACTACTATATCGGTTTTGATGAAATTTGGTACAGATTTTCCTTATAACTAAGAAAAACACATAGGATACTTTTATCCCGAAATTTCCATGGGATTGGGATTCACGCGGGTAAAACCGCGAGGCGCAGCTTTTATTTAATATATTGTATGCGTACAAATATAGTTACGAATGTTACCCATAACCATTCGTAATCATCGGAAATAAAACACACGATTTCACTTCACAATCATACACCAATAACTTACGGAAGAAATATCCGTCAACTCTCCAACCTCATGGCCACCATCCATCATTTGAGTTGAGACGAATATTCTGGAAAATTTTCGGATAAGTCATCTGTAAGGCTCTCGTTTTCGGCCTACTCGGTTTTATTGCGACCACTTATCGGTTTTTATGCCACTTTTAGCACTTACCCAGCGCCCGCCATTACTAATTCTGATGTCAATTTTTTGACGACAATTTATGGTGTTCTTTGGTGACTATTTGAATATTTTGTTGATTTTCTGCTGTGGAAGCTTGGTTTGGGTTGGATTTAAACTTGTTTGTCTACTAACTGTGGTCCGCTGTTTCATTCGCGATGAATTTGAGTAACTATACAAATGTTTCAGTCTTACAATTCTTTTCTATGTTGTGGGTAAAATGCAATCATTGGTTTTGAGCCAGACTTGAAAGAGAACCCAGACAAGTACTTATACATTTTCAATTTATATCACAAAAAATCCATTAAAATAAAATACGTTTACTCTTTGTATAAATAACTAGCGGCCCGCCCTGGCTTCGCACGGGTTCAATTTTCCCGTTGATTTTACAGATTTTTTTACATAAAAACCCTCTCCTGACTATTACAAACACAACAAAAAAAGAATTGGCCAAATTAGTCCAAGCGGTGTTGAGTTATGCGCTTACCAACACATTTTGCGATTCATTTTTATATTATAGATTTATACAAAAGCAAAATGTCGTACAAAAATCTCTCAAACAAATTGGACACCTTACAAAAACTGTAAAAAAATCACAATGACAAAATTCCTAATGGATATTAAAATAGAAAACCTTCAATCTGACATTTCAATTTAAATAATGTAAGTTGTGGTAAACATCAATAAATAAATTCGCGTGAAAGCTGGCAACATTATGACACATTGTTCGTGGGAACAATAGCATTTTTCATACAAAAAACTGGCAATTCGGTAAACAGGCAACACTGGGGAAAATGGGAAAGAATAAAGAATCGTCGAAGATTTGCAATGCTCCCATACTTTATGGACTAAATGGAGATTTCCCTTTTGTCGATATGAAAAAGTGAGAAAGCGTTTGGTTGTTGATTTGTCGGTTACATTGAATTTATTATTTGTTGGCACTTTATATTTTACTGGTCGTATTATTATAGAGTTATGCTTTCTAAAGGTTTACGGTAATAGAACTAGGGTTGAATCACTAGTTAAATATTAAATCTTCAATAGGATTAAACTAATGTGTTTAACGATAATTAGTTTTGTTATGTTAGTTATAACATTTTAATCGTTATAGTCATTACTATATATGTATTAGATTTAAAATAAGTACTAGTATAAACTAGTTGTTTTTGGGATAAAAATATCCTATATTCTACGAGTATAATACAATATACATAGGATACATCTTGGACAACGTGTAGCATGCAAAAATATATCCTATAACAATATATCTAGGCTACATCCTACATACTTTAGTATGCAAAAAGTGACAATCAACAATTTCAATTTTAAGACAACCTTTTAAGCAAACATACTTACTTTCTATCCTCCTAATATTATAAATACGAATGTTTGTGAGTGTGGATGTTTGTTCCTCTTTCACGCAAAATCTACTGAATGGATTTTAATGAAACTTTACAATAATTTAGCTTATACATCCAAATAGCACATAGAATATTTTTTATCCCGAAATTCCCACGGGAACGGGAACTACACGTGTGAAACCGCGGGGCGCTGCTAGTTCTACAATATTAAGTTATCATACAACCATCGCTTACCCAATATAAGTAATACTTATACAAGTATAATATTAAAATTACCTATTATAGCATTCGTAATTTTAAACAAATTCATAAACACTTTCATGTATACAAGAAAGATACAATCTTTAAGATAAGATCTTGGTGTGGGCGTGAAAAGTTACCTCGTTCAAGTCGACATGCATTTACTTAGACATGCATTTACTTACAGACAACAGTTCTGATAATAAAATATATGTTAAGTGCGTTGACTTTATTATTTTCGTGTGTTTCCGTTTAAATAACATATTGGGTTTTGTTTGGTGACAAAAGTTTATTAAGGTATAAATGTATTTACTTTTTATAGATTTTTGAAGTGAAAACTTCTTTAGCGGCGCTGAGCACTTTTTTTGTATGGGTAAAAACTTTCAAACATTGTATTCTACCTAATAAATGATAGTACTTTTATACTTATAATTAAACACAACGTTAATATTGAAGTTTCACTTCTGCCGGCACTCCCGGAGTGCTACCTTTTTTTTTTAGTTGATTTGTCTATGAATGGATGTGCTGGACAAATATTGCAATTGAGTTTTAAATTGGTAATCTTTAAAAGCATATGAAAGAAAGCTTGCATTTTACTTTCAATCTATCGAAAATAAATCGATAAAATAAAATGATGCAACTTACTCCTTAGGTACTCGATTTTCTACAAGTGGCCCAGTTAAATAAGAGAAATTAAGTCTTGAACTGCTGACATTGAGGTGATAGGCTGCAAACATGTTCTAAACATACCTTATTTTGACATCATACGTCAAAAATTCGTAGACACAGATACTGACCCTATGATAGGTAGGTTTTGAGACAAGTTTTAAGCAGGTAATATCATATTAAAGGTATATAACAAGTTTGCAGCCTATTACCTCAATTTTGGCAGCGAAATCCTTAAATTACTGGGGTAAAGGATCATTAAGTATCACAAAATTTCACAAAAATTTTCAATCACTTTTAATAAACACATGTTACAAAACTAAACGAAGTATTTCAAAACACGCAATGCTGCACCATTAAAAACAATTGTCAAATCAAATAAAAAGTAATGTAATTGTTTGATCACAAACGTTTTGAACCATTAAAATTGTTACAGCAATTTGTATCGTCACGTTATTTAACTGTGAGATCTTAAAAGTACCGCTTTACTTGAACAACTTCAATAACTGCGTTTTGAGTGGACTTTAACTAACATTCTTTTACTTGTAATATAGCCATACTAACATTATGAAAGTAAACAAAGCCACTATTGACAAAAAGTTGACAATTCGCTCGTTTCGCTCGCTCTGTCAATAAATGTGAACAATTGTAAACATGAATAGATGTTACATTTGTTAATCTTTCTCGTAATCTAAACTCTTTTAGAGCTTCTTCTTCTTCTTTGCGTATCGACTCATATTTTTGAGGACCAGAACTCGGCCACCGATATGGCACTATCAGTGGCCTTGTAAAGGTCCTCGCGTGTGCAGGTGTAGGGACACGCACGGCAAGTTATTGGCCGTTGAGTCGTGGTGGAAGGATCGGCTAGTCTGCGTTACCGACTTGCCGTCAAAGCAGATTAATCCAATACTCTAAGTTAAAAATAAAATAAGCACTCTCCTATATATTAACTAATATAATATTAATAGAAAAGAATACATAAATGCCGTATCTCTAGTGATGTAACATAAATACAAGTTGAGTTGATAGAGCTGGCAAGCGGCAATCATCACGTTTATTTGAGATTTTTCTCTTTCACTGCGAAAAAGTTAGCAATTTGTGTAAATAAGATTTTTTACGTGATCCAAGTTGTAAACTTTTAGCGCAAATTGAATTATTTTACCGACTTTGTAAGTAGTAAAACTTGTGCTTACTTTTGTAGTGGCGAGATTATTTATGTATTCAGTTTTTTATTATATTTTGTTACTTTTTAACAAAAAATCTAAATAAAAAGCATGAAGACGGTACGCTTACATTGAAGAATTAAAAATGAAATCGCTGAACTGTTCTGCCAAGTTTATGGGATCGCCGGGTTCGGGATATTGGGGTGACCTTTGCGTGTTTGCTATTTTATAAACATGCTCGAGACTAAGATCAACACGCGTAGTAAACCCTTTGTTTTATTATAGGGCATTTGGAACAACGTGCAACACCCCTACCGAGATTAACATTTACGGATCACATAAATATCTACTTCGTACGGGAATAGAACCAGTAGTTAAGCAGTCCAAGGTGATCTTTTTAATTTGTTTCGTCAAAAAATAATATGACATAGTAACATGAACTGAAATGGCGTTTACATCGCCGCCCTGTAGAATACAAATCGCTCCATCTCGTAATCTACGCCAATCCCTTATTCAAACCGACATCGCAGTTCGTTAGACATTTTTTCCGTTTCCAGAGAGTCCTTAATTGGCGTCACACGACCCCGGATTATAACGTTACCTATCTATGTTTGTATGTCACCAGTAATTACTGTTACTACAGATGAATTATGTACCTTCATTTTGTTATGACTTCTTTATTTAGTTAGGTTATATTGGGTAATCCAGGTACGTTTAATCCAGCCGGTTGTTATACTAATATCATCCATAGTTGTAACAGGTAGAAAGAGCCTCTGAAAGTCTAACAAAAATCTATGGCAGTATAAGGAATTGTGAGAAACTGCCCGCCTACGATACGAGTTTGTGTTTAATTAATTTTGTATCACTACATAGTATAAAAAAACAAAGTCGCTTTTTCTGTCCCTATGTCCCTGTATGCTTAGATCTTTAAAACTACGCAACGGATTTTGATGCGGTTTGTTTAATAGACAGAGAGTGATTCAGTGGAAAGGGTTTTAGCATAATTTTATCCCCATATTCCCACGGGAACGGGAACAACGCGGGTGAAACCGCGGGGCGTCGCTAGTTAGTAATAAATAACAAAATGATGTGGTATCTTACGAAAATATAAAATACTAGAAACCCGCCCTAGCTTTGCACTGTATCATTTTTTGTAGAATTTTCAAAATTATCCTTTAAAAAATGTCCTTAAATAAAGTCTTTGCCTTTGTTCCAGAGTGTCACATACAGACTGAAACTTTACTTTATATAGATTTAATTGATCAGATATTTATATCGAAAAGGTTCATTAATAAACCATAAAACTTCCCATAGATTATAACCTTAGCCTTTCAACTTTAACGACTATTTTAAATAAATAATTTACAAACTAACAAATAATGAACATGTACACGTATGATTACGAGATCTGAGGTTTGAATCCCGATTGAACAAATTATGTTTGTTTCGTTGAACGACTGATTTTAGAAAATAGTAGTTCTAAATTGAAAGGTTATTTTACCGTTAGATAGCTCCTAATATCGAAAAAAGATGAAAATATGGGATACTAGCTGTGTAGCTGTGCCCCGCGGTTTCACCAGCGTAGTTCCCGATCCCATGGGAATTGAAACGAGATAAATATATGATAATAATAGTAGCCTATGTTCTTTCCCGGACCATAAGCTACCCCTGTACCAAATTTCAAGTCAATCGGTTCAGTAGTTTAGCCGTGAAAAGGTAACAGACAGACAGAAAGACAGAGTTACTTTCGCATTTATAATATTAGTTAGGATATAATATCACGCTACAACCAAAACAATCGTAGCTAACACGAGTTCACGCTAGCAAAGCAAGTCCCGGATAAAACTAAAAACAAATAAAATCAACGAACTTTTAAACAAAGCAGTGTGGCGATGTTATCGGGTTCAGTGCTGGGCGTAGGCAAACACAAATATTGTCATAACTCACAGGATTTGTTTAATATAGAGCGACGCTCTGTCTTAGGGCAAAGATTAAGGATGTGAAGATGATGTACTCAACTCATTAATAAGTAAAATAAAAATTAATTAATTTTGATTGTTCCTTTTTTTTGTTTTGTTTTTTTTTCAATGTTGTTTATTTAATGTACTTAATTATTTTTTGACTTTATTTAGATATAGGGGAACTTTGTTGACTATGGCACCCGCCGATATAATGCTATAATATTTATTATTATTATAAACTAGCTGATGCCAGCGACTTCGTCCGCGTGGAAATTGGTTTATTTATTTTACGTACCTAGTTGACTTTTTCAAAGTTATCAAACAAATTCTATACCGGATGTTGAAATTATTTTAATCATTTGTAATCATTACTAAAAAACAATTATTTTTCTATAATAAAAAATATCATAAATATAGAATTCTCGTGTCACGATGTTCGTTCCCGTACTCCTCCGAAACGGCTTGACCGATTCTCATGAAATTTTGTGAGCATATTCAGTAGATCTGAGAATAGGACATAGAATAGTTTTCATCCCGAAATTCCCATGGGAACGGGAACTACGCGTGTGAAACCGCGGGGTACAGCTAGTATGTCTATAAAATCATATACCTAACTATTTAACTAATGTTTAACTAAATGCAATAAATAATGAAATACTGTCGCGTATTCAAGGAGGAAGTC
The DNA here is from genome assembly GCA_958496195.1 of Timandra comae. Taxonomy (NCBI): domain Eukaryota; kingdom Metazoa; phylum Arthropoda; class Insecta; order Lepidoptera; family Geometridae; genus Timandra; species Timandra comae. Next base: position 843,678 of record OY292377.1, on the reverse strand, counting down.
GAGAGTATATCTCTATCAATAGTATGATGGATCAAGAAGAATCCACAATGTATCCGATAGAATTTCTGGATTAATTAAATGTTCCTGGATACCCCTCACATACAATAAATTAAAAAATAGGTGTTTCTATAATTCTTATTCGTAATTTAAGTCCTAAAATGTGCAATGGTTCTTGATTAAAGGTCATAAATCTACATCGTAACATAATTGAAGCAGAAATTTTCACCGGTTGTGGTGTCGAAGAAACCGTCTTGATACAAAGAATACCACTCATCCCTAACAATTTTCCATTCCAATTCAAGCGCACCCAATTCCCAGTCGTGGCGTGCTTTGCTATGATGATAAATAAATCCCAGGGTCAGACAATAAAGGCCGCTGGTGTCGACCTCAGGTCTAATTGTTTTTAGCATGGCCAACTATATGTGGTCTGTAATTTATTTATTTATGTTAGCCCCAGAAGGCAAAACCATCAATGTAGTTTATGGAGAAATTCTTTGAATATGAACTATCATATAACAAAGTTTTGTACATGATGCAAGCACAGAAAAACAGTGAACAATAATTTAAAAGCATTTATTTTTTCTCCTAAAGTATTTATAGATGGATACGATGGATATCACAATTTTTGCTTGATTTAACAAAAAGAAGGTTGAATGCACCTATATATTTAAAACTCAATACTGCCAACCTTTGTGTAAAGAATATCATACATTTTAGGACCTTTACACACTGTCTATTTTTCACTCTCACGTAGATACCGTGACGGATTATACTCGATAAAACAAATTAATGACCAATCTCCATCGCGTTGTTTTACGTTTACCTACTTTGACATTAGCAGAATTGCGTAGTTATGGCAGTAGTAGCCAAAAACTATTTTGTTTATTGAATTGATACCTTGACGGCGCTGTAGATATTTTTTTTAATGTCTGATGCACCATTTTGAGAACTTCAGTATATTACGATCTAATCTCCTCGGTAGCTCAGTTGGATAGAGCAGTGCTACGGTTCAGCATGGTTCCGGGTTCAAGTTCTGGCTGAGGCGAAAATTTTGAATGCATTTTTCTAAAAGGTGTGAAAAGTGAATTTAATTAAATTAAAAAGTGTTTTTGATTAAACTTAAACTATTTAATAAAATATTTATGTTAATAATGTATCCATCAGCAGTTTTCTTATTGTTTTTTATTAAGGGAAAGACACTCTGTTGATGTTTCTTTAACAGAGTATGTACGTACACTGCACTTTAATATGACGTCTATACTATTTTTTTGCTTGTTCACAAAAGTTTCGATTGCCTGAAAATCAGCTATGTGCATATGCCCTTTAAGCATTCGATATTGAAGTATTCTACATTCTGTCAAATTTGATATCTATGAAATATTATTATACAAAGTCCAAAATGTAGTAGTATTTTTGTCAGCAATGTTTTCTCGTCAAAAGGAAGCGAAGTGTTGATAAATATATATTTTTAATTGAAATCAGAGGACCGAAGAACCACAAAGACTACGATTCCTCCTAAATTTTAAAGAATATCTCAATAACTTAGAACTAACTAAGGTGATAAGTTGCGCGATATAAACGGATATTACCCAAGCGATGTCGTGGGCGGAGTATTGTTTATTAAATTCAAAACAACAAAATATATTTTTATTGATAACTTTTCTTTTCGTTATCCAAATGAGATGAAACAAAGCCTATATATTGCGCTAAATGAAGCTTAATCCATATGTGGAAACGCCATGAAAATCCGTTCAGTACTTTCTGAGATTATCGCGAACAGACAGACAGACAGACAGATAGACAGACAGACAGGAAAGAAAGTCGAAAATTGTTTTTTTGTGTTCCTTTGACCTTCTTTTATCTCCCCCTATCAGTTTTAGGTAAATTTATTTAATGTACAGACACGGTGGTTCTACTGTTTTATTATTAGTATAGATAGGTTCAGTAGTTTTTGCGTGAAAGAGTAACAAATTTATATCCATTCATCTAAACTTTATAATATTAGTAGGATAGTAAAAGATGTCCTCACTGAGTCTCAGGTAAATTAGCCACAATAACTTTAACAAATCCGATTTACTAATCTATGCGAATCTCTGCGCCGTAGCGATAAGCTAATCAAATAGAGAGGTAATCTTAGTTCTTAATTATACATGTAATTGTGTGTATATTGTATTCGGTCGGATAATACGTAGTTCATTAGAATTAACTAGGTAAGGTTAGGCTTCTTCATTTTGGGTTTTACTCTCAAAATCACTGTTAAGTTGATATCAACTCGCTAATACTTATCTCCTTTCCAGATTGCATCAAAAATCTTTAAAAAAAATATTGAGCCGGATAGAAAAAATCCTTATGAAACACATTTAAAAAGACAGATAAAATAAGACTTAGGCGTTTTACTCATCTGTTCCGCGCCTCCCCGTATGCACAAGTAATTATTAAATTAACTGCATACCCCCGGTGTCAAGATGTAAGGCCTGCCCCCCTGAATAAGCAAATTATGTACAAGTATCTATAAAGTAACGTCAGGAGAAAAATTAAAAATTTAAATAACCCCCAACACTATTACTTTCAGACCCCCATAACTTTTAAACGGGTCAACCGATTTTCATCAAACATGTCTAAGAATACTCGCACGTAAGTCCTCTTTAATACAAAAAAATAACTAAATTAAAATCGGTTCATCCGTTCGGGAGCTATGATGCCACAGACAGACAGATACACAGACATACAGGCACGTCAAACTTATAACACCCCTCTTTTTGCGTCGGGGGTTAAAAAGTGAAATTGTCTATAAAAATTACAGATTCATTGCAATCTTTCACTCAAACAAAGCCCACGCTATCCAAACTTACCAGAATTCTTGTACAAACGGTTCATAAATTATGTTGTCGTATGCCTGACATGTTGTGAAGTACATCAATATAATAACCAATCGTTAAGTTGACATCACTGTTACAAAACTGTCATTTGTTTTGTTTAGACAAACGAGCGGTTAAAGTCGGCATCTTTAATTCTATTTGTTTTTAGGACTGGTATGTTCTTTTTTTTAAATGACTTCTAAAGATCATGCTCTATTCCTAATTATTATTTCAAAATTGTTTGTAGTACACAAAAATGACAATACTACGATATACTTATATTTATTGTGAAGTTTTAATCCGTCAAGAAAAAACTACTGAACTGATATAACTGAAAATTTGTACACGTGTTCCTTATAACCAAAAATAAGGGACCATAGGAGTTAAGGACACTTTTTATGTTAAAAATTCCGCGAATACCGCTAGTGGGGATAACTGTTATTACAATCCAAAAATTTCCATAAGATTTAAATTTATTCGAGTCAAATTGCGAGGCACACCTTATTGTAACAAAAGTAAAAACCATCGAAACAAAAATCGCTCGTCTACAAAGCCCGCATAAGAGAGATACTAGCAAACAACCGATCGAACACGACTAATCAAATGTTTGTCTACACAGAAGTTGTTTGTCATGTTGTATGTACGTAAGTAACATTATTGGAATGTAGAGAAATTTGTGTTTCGTTACTACTTGTCTTTATGTCTTGTTTTGTTGGCATGTGGATGTTAGAGGTCCCAGGTTTGATGACTGGGTGGTGTCAAAGTCAAAAAACATTTATTCAGTTAAGGCCTCAATGAGACACTTATGAACGTCAAAAATGATTCTACCACCGATTCGGAAATTACATCAGCCGAGAAGAATCGGCAAGAAACTCGTGCTGGTATTTTTTTTTAATAAAATAAAATACAAACAGTACCTTAAAACTAGTACAATGTCATAGATAAAAAAAGAAAACCAATAATAAAATATAGAAAAATACTTATATGAACCTATATAATCAAAAAGTAGCATGTTAAGGTTGCGGATGCAGAAATTTTATTCCAGATTTATATATTAATTCCAGACAATTCTTTCCGGTGTATTTTTGATGTTTTGTAAAGATAGTTAGGATTTGAGAACACTAAAATGCAATTGCATTAAACAAGCGTATTGTAACACTAAGCATTCAAGATTTTCATCTTACCGGGATGAGGTCAGGGTTCAGCATGGTTTTCGGTTCAAGTCTCGTCTGAGGCAAAAAAAAAGTATTTTTCCTTAAGTAGTATAACTTTCAAAAGCTTTAAGGTCAAACAAAATAAATAATATCAATACAATTTTTTTAGAAAAAGTAGAAACCAAAATTCCTTTTTGGGCCAAATCATTTAGTTGACCACTAATCATTATCGGTAATAACTTACGAATCTTTAGCTTCCGGTCAATAAACCAACTGATATTAGCTGGGTGATTAGTTTAATCATGTGTTTGACCGGCTTCCGGTAACCAATTAACGATTTTCTAATTATTCTTATCGGTTAAGCAGATGAACTTTTTAGTACACTTTTGAATTCGCTTTTTAAAATGTAGCTTTTTATTATAATTTGTATAATGTTGTGTCCTTAATGAGCGTCTTTCTGTAGTTTGTTTTATATCATAACTTTTTTAAAACTATCCATATAATTAACGGGATATTTACCATGTATATTATTTGTTTCGAGTTTCCGATATTTCGACGCTGTTGCAAGCACCATGATCACGGATGAACTGTTGGACTGTACTGCGAGTAGATTTTATAAATGGAAACTCGAAACAAATAATATACATGGTAAATATCCCGTTAATTATAATAATTTGAGTGCTAATAACCATGATAACTATAAAAACTATCCATATAGTTACGCTAATGTAATGATATATTGTAATGTGTTATTTTCTAAGAGGGATGCCAGACGAGTGTATATAATTCAATTTTTACTTGGACTTAGATAACGTAACTATAAATACGTTACTAATATATTTTTTGATAATTTTCCTGATTGATATATAATAGTCACAATCCGTATTATAAAAATATTTACTTGGATTGGAACTCGAACCCATAACCATCCGTTTTACAACAAAAATAAAGACTAAAGCGTTTGCAATTCAATTTACTGTTTCGTTTTTGCATCGCCAATGCAAAAGTCAGTTGTGATAACCGTGATGGATTTCAACGATAAGATAAGCTGAAATGTTTGAGTGATGAGCTCCGTATAGCGATGGAAAAAGCAATATTATTTATGGCATCAGTATTAAAATAAACATAACATTCACTACATCATCTTATTATAGTAACTGACCCCTAACTAAGTTCGACTAAGTTCTAGGGTATCAGAAACTACGCGCGCACACACACACACACACACACACACACACATACACACACACACACACACGCACGCACAAAAACATATTTTTTAAAGTTGTTTAGATCTAAAGTGCAAGTTGGTATTGGGACTAGATCTATTTTTCTATAGTACCAGCTTTGCTTAGTTTTGGAATAGTTGGCAATGTGTGATACATGTATGTAGTAAGTATCCTACTAATATTATAAATGCGAAAGTTTGTATGTTTGTGAGTTTGGATGATTGTTCCACTTTCACGCAAAAACTACTGTATCGATTTTGATTAAATTTGGTACAGATGTTCCTTATAACTAGGAATAATACATAGGATACCTTTTTATCCCAAAATTCCCATGGGATTGAGTATAAGTAATCGTATGTTTTATTATAAGTTTTGTAGTCACAAATCCTACCAATAGATGGCGCTGTTACTTAATTTTTTAACATGCGATGGTGATTTGTGCCGAGATTGTATGATATTACGAGCTACGCATTCTCACGGGAGCGGGTACTACGCGGGTAAAACCGCGGGGCGCTGCTAGTATTTACATATTTGAAAACAACTGAATTAAATCAACTAAAATATTTCAACTATTGACTCACAACATAATTCAATCAATACATCCAAATATTGTTATAAAACAAATTCCTAATCCAATTATGATGAATCACTCGACAAATATTTGTGAGCCTTCCAATACTTTGTAATACATTAACTGTGTGACGTTCGGATGTCGAAACACATTACACTTATCTGTGAAAGTCGAGTAATGGATTATGGATACAGAAATTAAAAATAAAATGAGGTTTTATGATTTTTTGGTTTTAGAAAGCACATCTCAGCTTTTCAATACTATACTTACCTTTATTAGTTTCATTATTTACTAGTAGCGTCCCGCAGTTTCACTCGCATAGTTACCATTCCCGTGGAAATATGGGAATAAAATATAGCCTATGTCTATCGCTCATCATTCATTCATTCAGCTCGCTTTCCATTAGTAAGAGATTTTTTTAAATCGGTTCAGTAGTTTTAGAGCCTAAACGTTACAAACAAACAATCAAAGTTTTCTTCTTTACAATATGTACTTAAATTCGTGATATTAGTATAGATAGACTAGCATTGCCCGGCGGATTTGGTCAACCACTCAAAATGGTGATACCTCCATCAAAATATGTTTATCTGACAATATGCAGCAGTGGACGAGTGGTGATGATGATGGTGATGATGAACACATGGTATACTTTCAAAATTCATACGAAACTAGCAGCGCCCCGCGGTTTTACCCGCTCCCGTGAGAATGCGTAGCTCGTAGTATCATACAATCTCGGCACAATTCACCATCGTGTGTTAAACAATTAAGTAACAGCGCCATCTATTGGTAGGATTTGTGATTACAAAAAGTTACAATAAAACATACGATTACTTATACACAATCCCATGGGAATTTCGGGATAAAAAGTATCTTATGTGTTATTCCTAGTTATAAGGAACATCTGTACCAAAAATCAAAATCGATACAGTAGTTTTTGCGTGAAAGTGGAACAAACATCCAAACTCACAAACATCCAAACTTTCGCATTTATAATATTAGTAGGATTGAGTTTTACGTGGGTAAAATCGCAGGGCTTAGAAAATATGTTTGGAAAGTGATATAGATACATAATACCTCCATAAAAAACACAACTCAAAAATGACAAAGTAATTTTCACCATCATTATAACTTACTAGAGTTACACCCACAACCAAAACGTGAAAGATGTTTGAACAACTGTACTGTGAATCGGATGTGTTAGGTTCGAGTTCCGCCGTGGGAAATAGCACGTCAATAAATAGTGATTTCAATTTTGGAGGTTACTGTAGGTAGCGGGATTTTGGATTTTCTTAAATATTTTCTTTTTCTCGTGGGAATTTTGGGATAAAAAGTATCCAATGTTTGGCATTGTATGACCAAATTATATGTATGGCCAATTGGATTCTAGTTAGGTATATTTATCGTGTCAGTTCATTCATCGAATTTGGTTAATTCTAAGAAATGAAACAAAAAAGTTTTATTCATACAAGGAAACTTCTGGGATTTGAAGTAACGTTCGGCCATTGCATCCGTGCGAGCGGGACGCATTATAATTTACGCGGGTGCGACAGAGATAGATAGCTACAGGTCAACGTACGATATTTCATGTGACCGTGCTTTAGTGCAGACTGAAAAAGCCTATTTTTCAACGAAAACACAGGAAAAACCGCGGCAAACAGCAAGTTTTGTTACCCAAAATACCTATATTTATAGCCAAGTAAAACACAATTACTTAAAACACATTATTTAATAATAACTCATCGTCATTTTACGACTATTTTCATCGATAAACGTTTTTTTCCTTAACCGTTTTAGTTTCATTCTAATTTAGATCTTATACCCTTGTGATGGAGTATATATTTGTATGGAAGACCTTTGGAAAGGTTTTCATGAGATCGATCGCTCTACCGGATAACCTTTTATACAAAAATAACTTCAAAACGTTATTCTGTTAAAAGTAAAGGCCATATATTAAATCTGTTTATTGAAAAGACAACCGGTGACTGACTGACTGATATATCAATACATACTTATAGAAAAGTATTCTTACAGCTTAAACTACTGAACGGTTTGCGTCGAAAGAAACATTGATAGTTAATTATTATGATTAACGGGACATTTTCCATGTTATTTCGAGATACCGATATTTCGGCGCTGTTGCAAAAATAATATACATGGTAAATATGCCGTTAATAATAATAATTTGAGTGCTAATAACCATGATGACTATAAAAACTACATTTATAATGTTGTATAGAAAACCAGGTAATACCGCACGGCTAGTTGAGTGGCCACTATGCCGGACTACCAAGCAGTGGGATTGCAGATTCAATCTAATATATAAAATTCTCGTGTCACAGTTTTCGTTGCCATACTCCTCCGAAACGGCTTGACTGATTCTCATAAAATTTTGTGAGCATATTCAGTAGGTCGGAGAATCGGCCAACATCTATTTTTCATCCCGAAATTCCTACTGGAACGGGAACGGGAACAACGCGTGTGAAACCGCGGGGCGCAGCTAGTTACCGTATAAAAAACACGAAGAGAGATCGCGGGTAAATCTGCGGGGCACACCTTGTATAATAATATGTGACTGGCCACCATGACGAGTAGCTAAACAGAGAGTATCGGATTCAATTCCCACACAAAGATAACTTTACTACGACTCGTAGTCTACGAGTACATAAGTACCGATATAGTTTACTAGCTCCGCGGTTTTACCCGCGTGATCGTCCCAATTCCATGGGAATTTCGGGATCAAAAGTATCCTATGTGTTACTTCTAGTTATAAGAAACATGTACAAAATGTAATCTAAATCGATGCAGTAGTTTTAGAGTAACAAACATCCAAACTCACAAACATACAAACTTTCGCATTTATAATATTTATAGGTCTAATGGCAGTCGTTTCACGTAAAATTTTTCATTCCGCCAAATCTGGTTAAACTGAAAACCGACCCCAAAATATACATGGGATAAAGGTTCGGAAAAGAGAATAGAATACCAAAACACTGAAACGGATTTTTGTCGTGGTTGTATTTTGTTTTACATTATCTGCCCCCTAGACAAATGGCAATTACGTTAGACGTATAGAACAGAAAGTTCCTTTTTATGAATGAAATTGATATATGCTTACGATTTGTAATTTTGCCGCGTTACGAAACGTGAAGTTGGTAGACAAGTGGTCATTTATCTATTCGTCGGATTTCGTCGCAAGGAAACTTCAAGGAAATGCCACAGTAGTATATTTTTCATTCAAAATGGTGAATGAATGAATTGTTTGATTCAAATTGTTCACGTTTGTGTCAATATTGTTTTAATAAATATACTAAAAAATAATTTAATTTCATAAAAATGAATTATCAACATTTATTTTCCGTTTTTTTCACTATTGATATTAATATTAAAGATTAAATTGTAGTTCATAGTAAAACCACAGATGATATTATACTAGTAAAACCAAAGTTCATAATTTGAATTGCACAAAGTTTATAAATGTGCAAAAATTTTTGTTTTTTAATAGATTATAATGGTAATAAATACTTGAATAATTATTTGACAGAATAAAAATAAATTTTAAAGTTAAATAAATCATGAACAAAATGTTTATTATTCCATGGCACAGGGATACTTTGTGTAATGTGTTCTGTGGTGAACTGGCGAACGCTCCAAATATATGCCAAATCCTCGCCCCTTAGCGCAATAGGTTGTCAATTGGTAGCCAAGTGTACAAAAACATAATGAACGCATAGTCTATTCGTTTAAAGGTAAAAGTCAGTGGTCTTGTCTAACGGTTTTATTGTTAGATACTTTGATTATATACTTGTCTAGTTGCAAAATTGGCCGTACTAAAACGGGTCAAATAAAGTCTACTATATTTGGTAGACTCACTTCTTGTTTACATCAGTGTTATTTGAATGACTCATGGATAACGCTCTCGAAAAATTATTATTTATGCCGGTTTGCGCTGTTAAATTATGTTAAATTAGTTCAATTGAAGTTTATTTATTTTCTATTACAAATTACTATTTTACTTTATTTAATTAGGTATATTGACATTGACATAATACCTAATACAATAATAAACAAGCCGTACTCTAACATATTCCGCAATTTGAGGACATTTATAACGCGTCGTTTGTTGGCATTACTCTATCAGACAAATATATAATCAAAGGTTAGACATCATGTTATTAGAATTTATTATTTTCAAGAGCCAAAAGATGGCGTTGTAATAAAAGGATGGTGTGATTTGACCATAGAGGTATTATACATTGTATTATATTAGGGATTTGACGCCAGCAAAAGCCATAAGGAATCGAAACTTCAATGAAATAAATTATGTTTTACATCTTTAAAACTTAAAGAATATTATATACTTACTTAAATAACTTAGAGTAAATATAAATACATAATAATTAAGGCATTAGGTAGATAGTTGCAGATAAAAAATGTTGGTAGCCTAGATTTTTAAAGATAATGTACACAGTTTTTATCATAATAAAGAATTAAATTACTTTGTTTGTTTATTTTTAATATTTATCAAAAACTAGAAGGTCAAAATACGAACACATAACATTCTTTTAATCGAAATTATATTATTTATTAGTTAATTTTAAGATTCATGCAAACATTACTACAAAATTTGCAAACAAAGTATCAGCTGATCAATCGTCACGGTTTTAGCGTTTCTCTTCTTAAGTTTTCTGCATGGTCCAAGCATGCGCTAAAATTCATACGCTCGCGGCCCGAAAACGTTTGTCAAACTGCCACTTGGCTGCCAATTTGTAATTTCTATTCACAAGCAAATGTCAAACTCATTTCATTTACTAACTTGCTATGTCAGTTGGAACGTTTTGTACTGTTTGACAATTGTAAAAAATGACGTGCACCAACGATATCAAAGAAGTTAGCGCTGTTTTAGAGACGACGTTCATATCCTCAATATTACCGACCATCGGCATTCTTACCGATCATCTCCAAAATTTATGTGTATTAGCAGCGAAACACTCGAAATTGGCGGAGTTGTGGCTTGATGCCTTCAGAAGCCAAAAACACAAGAATTGAATTGAATTGAGACGACGTTCGTTTGTGGAGAAAAGGAATAGACTGGGAGCGTTTGCCACTTGTCTAGGGGGGCTGACGTTTCGGATTCTTTACAGAACCCGTGATCACAGAAGACTAAGATGGAAGACGTCTGTACAAAGTAATGTAAAAAGTTTACCACCTTCAATATTTTGAATATAATAGATACCGTTTATCAAACAAAAAATATAATAAACCTAACAAATAAAGTATAAGAAATCTTCAATTTATATAAATAATAAATACCGTTATTTATTTATATAATACCCTATTATATTATACTAAAAGGGGCATTTTGTGGCGATTTACTTTGGACATAAAAAACGGTCTTTCCATTAATAGACCAATAACATAGTTATTGTTGGACTAAAAATGATATTGTTAGATAAATCAGAAAGCTATAAAATAAATATTTCGTTTAAGATATTGAAGGATTTTGTTAAGGAATTAAATGTAATTGGAAGACTCTTATAGTATAGTGGTTAAATGTGATGTGAGAAGTTGTAAGTTTGATTCCGTTTTAATAGTTTTAGCAAACAGTTAAAGGGAATAGGAAAAATCCTTATAATTTTAGTAGGACATAGTACAACAATGTTAAAAAAAACCGGCCAAGTGCTAGTCAGAATCGCGCACGAAGGGTTCCGTACCAAAAACGACAAAAAAACATGTTTGTTGTATGGGGGCCCCCTTAAATATTTATTTTATTTTGTTTTTAGGATTAGTTGTAAATAGAAATACATCATCTGTGTATTTCAGCTGTCTAGCTATCACCGTTCTTGAGATACAGCCTAGTGACAGACGGACGGACGGACAGTAAAGTCTCAGTAATAGGGTCCCGTTTTTACCCTTTGGGTACGGAACCCTAAAAAATATCATTTGTCCTTTTCATTACTTTATCAGTAACAATATGAAACAAACTAATAAAACGCATATAATATTAATATCACCATACATAAAAATAGATTTAACAAAATCGACACACATTAAACTGCGAAAATGAACTCTATATCCAGGCAACAAGATTCAATTTAATCTGATTTTGAACAGGGATGAGGGGTGAATAAAAATAAATGAGACATAAAGGTTTGTACACATAAACAGATATAGTTATTTGATAATATAATCAGTGGAGATAGGGCATTTTACGTGGATAATAATGTTAAAAATATATGATTTTGTTTGGTGTTTGTCAAACATGGTTTGGTTTTGGGATCACCAACATGAAATACTAAGTTTTGTCCTTGCTTTTATTCATTTTTTTTTAATTTACGCTGTATGAACTAATTATTACATGCATTGAATTATTTTCTAAGATAAATTAATTCTAGCTGTAAGTTTTCCTAAAATTGATCCTTTTTTGTTTAATGTGATTTCTGTTTAACTATTTGCTTTAAATAAAGCTTGCCTACATTGTTACCATATGGCTAGGTAGGCTAGCTTTTTTCCAAATATTTGCTTACATAGGCTAAGAGAAAATAGCATATCGACTTGTTCGATTCAGGAATTGAATCCTATACCTCAGGTTTAGCTGTACAGCAGACATAACGCCACTAGACTGCCGAAGCAGTACAATTAAAATACACTAAAAATACAAACTACAAAATAAAAATACGAAACAATTCAAAATTAAAAGGAACTTAAATAAACTTGTCACTTAACAGACGGCTACTAAAACGATATTGATCAAAAATAAAACTAAAAAACAGTGAACGAGGTCCGAAAGATAATAAAAAACCGGCCAAGTACGAGTCCGACTCGCGCACAAAGGGTTCCGTACTAAAAATGACAAAAAAAATACGTTTGTTGTTCCCATACAAGAGAGAGATAGTTCGGTCGCCCGTGTATAGGAGCCCCCTTAAAGATTTATTTTGTTTTTAGTATTTGTTGTTATAGCGGCAATAAAAATACATCATCTGTGAAATTTTCAACTGTCTAGCTGTCACCGTTCTTGAGATACAGCCTGGTGACAGACGGGTGAACGGACAGAGGAATGGATGGACTGACGGACTGACGGACTGACGGACTGATGGACAGACGAATAGACGTACGGATGGACGGATGGACGGACGGGCGGACAGCGAGGTCTCAGTAATAGGGTCACGTTTTTACCCTCGGGGACGGAACCCTAAGAACGTCGGTATATATTTTTAAACTCATTTAAAACGCCTACCGAAGTGTCCACTATAGGTGTCCACTATCGATTTTAGGGATAGATAAAGGGTTTTATAATTATACGGTGGGAAATTAATGATTTCAACAAACGAGGTAAAGGTTTAATAATTTAATCAAGAGGAAAGTTAAATAAGTACGAAAGACTTGTTAATTAATAGGTTCACACATTGGACATTATTGATTTATTTTTTCTATATAGTAATCCAAAATGAAGTGGAAATTGTGAAATTTTAGTATATAAAACAAAATTGTCATATCAGTATTTTGAAGACTCTTAAATTTTTATTAATATGGAGATGAAATGGTGTATCTATGTTTATTTTTGTGTAGATCAAATGGTCTATTTATTTTGGTTTAACCAAAGAATCGGAACTACAAGCTCGATATTTTTTAATTACTTAAGTAAAATTTGTATGGCTAGATGGATGCATGTAAGGATGTTTATTAAACCTACTGAACCAACATAAATTAAAATAAGCTCGGATGTGTATTATAATTGGATTTATGATATATGTAGGATATGTCTCTTTTTAGCCTAAAGTAATGTTCGATACAGTAGTTTATGCGTGAAACCGTGGTGCTTAGCAAGTATAAGATTTATCCTACAAATATTATAAATGCGAAAGTTTGTATGTTTGTGAGTTTGGATGTATGTTCCGCTTTCACGCATAAACTACTGTATCGATTTTGATTAAATTTGGTACAGACGTTCCTCATAACTAGGAATAACACATAGGATACTTTTTATCCCGAAATTCCCATGGGATTGTGTATAAGTAATCGTATGTTTTATTGTAACTTTTTGTAGTCACAAATCCTACCAATAGATGGCGTTGTTACTTAATTTTTTAACACACGATGGTGAATTGTGCCGAGATTGTATGATACTATGAGCTACGCAATCTCATGGGAGCGGGTACTACGCGGGTAAAACCGCGGAGCGCTGCTAGTCTATTAAATATGTGTACTAGCTCGTATATGTTTTTGCGGCGACGAATATTATAGAGGAAATAATTTTCCCCAAGTATCAGTTTAACATACAAAATCGATCGACTAATGCTATTTTAGTTAACAAGCCCACTATTACCCTAATTAATAACGTCTCTGTTCGTTATCTACATTGATTATAACATTATATTATATACTCGTCTATAAATATCCAATTTAACAACCATAATACGTGGTAATGGTATAATCTATATACATAGTGTATGTATATTTAGTAATTAATAGGCTTAATTATGTATCGATCGAAAGTAGGTTGTGTGTTTATAACTCTACTTGGTTACTTGTACGCGAAAGAACTGTATTATTATTTGTTATGTCTTTTCCATTCACGGGACTATTAAGGAGTCCCGGTCTTTTGGAAGGCTAGTATGGGACCAAAGCCAACACACGGAAGCCCTTTGACATATTTAATCTTGTGTAAAGGATGCACAATCCGGCGACTATCCCTGTATAACACTATAAAATGCATCCAAGGACAGTCCCCGGTTCTGCTGGGACTATTGCAAATATATGGAAAATTACGACTGGGTTATGGGAATGGGATGTTTAATGGACTGGATTATGGGGAACTATGGGGACTATGGCACCCGCCAATACAATGCTATAAACACGTACAAAGTGGCGGGTGGAGACTTGCCAGCTCTATAACTGGGCCCCCCAAACAAGTCGCTCGAGTCGAAACAAGGGAGCAACAAGAAACGAGCGGCTTTGAGAGTGGAGCAGACGCCCTGGGTGTTAAACCGCGATCCACTGAGCCCGAGGGTCCAGCTTCATGCTAAGCCAACTCACCACTTACGCAACGCCCCTCACTCTCCGAGCACCAAAGTGCTCTCGCGGGCTCCACTCCGGCCGGCCAATGAAGGCAAGCACGGAGGTGGGGGACCTGTTCCTCGTCAGTGTTCACTCCGCCAGCCAGTGAAGGCAAGCGGAGGTGAGGAATGGTGACCTCCCCCGGGAGCGCGTCAGGTCCGCGGGGTCGCTACTCCCCGACACCCCGCCTCAAAGGTGCCCTGCGGGCATTATTATATTATTATTTAGAGGAGGTTTTCGAACTTTAAATCATAGATTATGATAAAACATTATACTGTTTTTTGTTGAAGCAAAAAGTTGACTACCCACCACCTAGCTATTTTTGAGTAGTTTGAATTTTATAAGGATCTTGTGAATGGAAATCTAAATAAAATTTTCTAAAAGAAATTACTGGGCATACGAGTCTCACCAACTGATGTCTCGGGGTGATGAGTGCAGTACAGTGTTGTACACTGTATCTGTAATGGGAGACTCACCAACTGATGTCTCGGGGTGATGAGCGCAGTACAGTGTTGTACATTGTGTTACGCTCCATCAGGTGACCACGAGAGTCTCGTTCCTTGAGCGCAATAAAAAATATCTTACATTTGAACTTCTTCCATCTAAAAGGAACCATCATCTTGAGGGAGGTCCTTCCTTCTATAAGTTGTACGTATGATGTTAGGATGTGTCGGTCGGGCTGAGGTGTGTCGGACTAAATCGGGTAATAACATTCAATCCGAGACGAGCTATAAAATTAAGCTTACGTTCAAGTTGCGAGATGACGCGGAATTAGTTATTGTTATGTTGCTAATAGTTTGTGTTCTTTATCTTTTGATTGTACGAAAACACATTTATGATAGGTATGTCGAATCCTGCTGAAAAATAATAATGAAGTGAGCATTGCGCTATTGACGCGAACAGGGAGAAAAAATACTTCCTTCTATAATATTATAAAGCGGAATGTTTGTGAGTGTGGATGTGTGGATGTTTGTTCATCTTTCACACAAAAACTACTGAATGGATTTTAATGAAACTTTACAATAATTTAGCTAATACATCAGAATAACTCATAGGATACTTTTTATCTCGAAATTCCCACGGGAACGGGAACTACGGGGGTGAAACCGCGGGGCGCTGCTAGTAGTAATTGGAGAAGTTAACAAGATTAGACATCTTGGTAACAGTAACAACTTACATCTAGTACTCAGCACCTACTTACTCATTACTCACATACATAAACCACCACCCTTTGGGAGCGTTTTCAATGACACAGAACTAAGTGGAGTGGAGCGGAGCGGTGCCAATCACAGTGTTCTAAATCCCCCAAAGTATGTATTTTGAGATTAAAGAGTCATTGGAAGCACTCCTTTATTTATAAAACAGTCCAGCATCATACTAGTAAATTATAAATACAGTTTATAAAATTAAATCGCTATATCTTATGCCTTAAACCAAACCACATTGACCTCCGTTTATCGAAGTAATTTGGTAAAGCCGTAATCATTGGGTTCCGATGTATGTGGGATACCAACTACTTCCAACAAGACCCTTAACACAAAGGCAATAGAGTTCAAAATTGCCTGTCATATAATTCTAATATTCTTGCACCTTACTTGAAATAGGTGCATGTCTTAAGTTATAGGTGTTAAAGTTCAAAATTGCGCTGAAGATGAGAATTTCATATTAATTTGGGAGTTCGAGGTAGTTTGTATTAAAATTAGTTTAAAGAATTTGAAAATTGAACCGTTTATAATAATTTCTTTTTGTTTTAAGTAGTTTCTTATCTTTGGGAAGTAAGGATGGAATTTGAACCAATAAATATACTTATTACAAAGTAAAATGTAGATTACTTATTGTTTACATAATCATTCACTACATCATCTCATTACAGTAACTGACCCCTAACTAAGTTCGTAACTTGTATCTAGGGTATCAGAAACTACGCACACACTCATTCACAGAAACGTATAAGAGAATGGCAGAGAGGTTATTCAACTGCCGAACAAAGACTGCAAGTTCGATTCCCATGCGAGGTAAATACACACATCAAAAGTGTCTAGGGATCAACATATATTTTTGCAATAACTTTTCTCCTGATTGATATTAATTAAAATTTACTTTAAGGATTCATCAAATAAAGTGTTTTCGTTTGTCACAGTAACGATAAACCAAGTCACCTTTGCATTAATAAAGAAATTTGCCATTTTCCTAATAAAGGGATTTTTGACATTTGAACCACTAACATTAAAGTTCGAAAAAAAGACTGAAATAACAGTTTTCTTTAAAATTTTATTGGGTAACTTAAACAATTAATAATCCGTGTTTCTACCGCGAACACTAACAACACAAGAACATCGGTTTGGCATACTCAAAATGAGTTCATCCAAATCACGCTGTGGAATGGCCGCCCATGTTCGTTGCAACAACAAAAAAAGGTCTTCTTGCGACTGGATACCCTCCATATTCGGCAGAGCTCTTCTCTGTAGCATATCCCATGCATGCTCAATCGGGTTCAAGTCTGGCGACTGAGCAGGCCAGGGCAGGACATTGATGTTAGCTGCGGCGAGAGTCTGTCTTACAACTCTTGCGGTGTGCGGTCGTGCATTATCATGCATTAACTGAAATAAGGGACCGATTTGCACTTGTAGAGGAACGATGACGTCTGATACAATCGTCTCAGCATAAATTTGAGCGTTGAGGTTGCCTCTGATCCAAATCAACTCAGTTCTTCCGCCGATCCAAATACCCGCCCATACCATGATGGTTCCACCACTATAAGGATGGACTTCCTGGCAGGATTTTAATCGCTGTTGGCGTCCAGGGGTTCTCCAGTGTCGTATACGTCTTGTATCCGGTCTCATACCAAAACGAGACTCGTCAGAAAAGCACACGAAACGCCATTGTTCTTCTGCCCAATTTCTGTGTTCAAGAGCCCATTGATATCGAATCCTACGATTGTGCATTGCTATAGGTGGTACCCGTAGCGGTCTTCGGGAATGAAGGTTCACTTCATGCAAGCGGTTTCTGACTGTTTGGTCGCTAATTAAGTTCCCTGAAGAGTGATGAAGCCGCACGGCTAACATCATGGCGGTTATTGTTGGAGCTCTTCGAGTTAAGATTTGAATGTATCGGTCTTGTCTCCGTGTGGTGCAGCGATACCGTCCTCCATGGCGCTCAGCCACGGTACCAGTGCTTCGGTAACGTGTCCAAAGTCGACTGATAACACTCTGACTTGTATTCAGAGCTAAAGCCACAGTACGTTGCCGGGAACCAGCTTCTATCATTCCCACGGCTCTGAGCATTTCTTCCCTGCTTAAATGACGTCGCCGCTCCATAATAACGTTGGTTTTAATCAGTAGTAGGGAAACAGTAGCACTAATAATGTCTTCAATGCGTTGTATGTTTTTATAGGGAAAATATTGACAGCTGATTTTCATCTTTTACTCGAATTTGATTCACAGTTCCTGATTCAAATTATGAAATGCACCAAAAAGGATCCATATAAATTTATAAAATCATAAATTTATTACAAAGCCACATCTCAATCTCAAGAAATCCGCATAAAAATGCTTGATCCCTAGACACTTTTGATGTGTGTATTTTTGTTATCTATAAATATTTATTACAGTCTGATATCACACTGACAAGTATAAGGTGCAATCACCACGCTTGGTTAATGAGTGTTGGTGACTTCAAACTGAAGACATGTTTAGTAGCTATAGCTATACCACACTCGAACCTGAGATCTCTGGCTTACCAGGCGAGTATGTATGCCACTACACCACTGAGACATATGTATGTACAAACAAATATACATTTATAATGTTAGTATAGCATAAACATGTATCTCAGTAAAGGTTTTCAAGTTAAATAAATACAAATACTACAAAAATATAGAATGTTTGTGTTCAGAGTTCAGTGATATCTGTACTAAACTAATACATATTAAAAAGAAGCAGAGATTGTTTGTTTGAACACAGTAATTTCAGGAACATGGAATCCTATTTTTTTATTTTATTATTGAGGAAATCATGATCATATACCTAACAAAATGTTGCGGGTTCAATTACCATGTAGAGTAAACGTGTGATATAGAGTCACCAAGTTTTCTGTGCCGGCGGCGGTTTTATCTGTCAAAATTTTATAATGTGGGTGTGTGTGCATAGTTTTTGGTAGACCATAGATGCAGGTAATTATTCTTATATGTTTGTGTGAATCACAAATGTTTATCTCAATCTGTGTGTGTGTGTGTGTGTGTGTATGTAGTTTCTGATACCCTAGATACAAGTTACAAACTTAGGGGTCAGTTACTGTAATGAGATGATGGAGTGAATGCATAAATATAATTAGGTATCAATTGTTATCAAGATGATAGAGAAAATTATTATGATAAGCTAAGACAGTTATAGATCAAACAAAACAAACGTATCAATTCAAAATTTCTTTTCAAAATGTACCGAAAAAATAATTATATGTATACCGAACCCCAAAACCCTCCTCGCAGAACTATCCCTCGCCCGTTTATAATGACAAATGGCCGCAATCATTATCAGTTGCCGTAAACTATTGTAACTCACACTATTTGTGTTCGTTTACAATTTTTAATATGCGCCATAAATATTCGTTTACTGTTCTTTGGTTGTGGTCTAAATGATACAAGTTAGCGGTTTAATATTATTTAACTTGTAACCATTGGTATAGTAATTATTAATCCTTACTAATATTATAAATGCCAAATTAACTCTGTCTGTCTGTCTGTTACCTTTTCACGGCCAAACCACAAACCGATGGCCTGGAAATTTGATACAGGGGTAGCTTATGGTCCGGGAAAGAACATAGGCTATGTTTTATCCCGAAATTCTCACGGGATCAGGAACTACGCGGGTGAAACCGCGGGGCGCAGCTAGTATTCTATAATTATGGTATAGTAATTATTTATCGTTCTGTGAGATTACAGGTTTCTATAGATAATATTAGTTGATATAGTCGAGTAAGGTAAAGGTATTCATCAGTGATAGAGAGGCTTTTCTATTAAGTAACTATAATTTATTTAATACTAGCTGGCCACGTGTGCCGGATGTCTTGCGACCGTTGGGCAAAGGTCACCTCAACTTGGATGCCAACTACCAAACGACCAAGAGGTCGCCCCAGACGAAGGTGGCGTGACGATCTCGATTTGCATTCACATTCACACATCAACACTGGGCTACCAAAGCCGAAGACCGAGCTATCTGGAAGGAAGGAAAGGAGGCCTTTGCCCAGCAGTGGGACACAATAGGCTAATAATATAGCTGGCCCCGCGGTTTTATCCGCGTAGTTCCAGATCCCGTGGGAATATGGGGATAAAATTAACCTTCCTCCTGAGTTACTCTAACTATTACTGAAAACTGCATCAAAATCCGTTGCGTAGTTTTAAAGATTTAAGCATATATAGGGATATAGGGACAGAGAAAGCGACTTGTTTTATACTATGTAGTGGTATGCATAAATGTGTACACATCTATGTACTTACTTATATCTAAAAATATGTATGTATATATCTAAATAACATCTAAATTATATGTCTCCTAATTACGTAGTTTTTGTGCAACTAGATTTTCCTATGGGTACTGCCATATTATTTTTTTTCTTTTGAGGGTTCTTACTCCCCGTTACGACTTTTGATGATTCAGTACGATAATCGGGATTAACTTACCATGCCTACCGAA
Source organism: Timandra comae (assembly GCA_958496195.1). Taxonomy (NCBI): domain Eukaryota; kingdom Metazoa; phylum Arthropoda; class Insecta; order Lepidoptera; family Geometridae; genus Timandra; species Timandra comae. The sequence continues at coordinate 823,122 of OY292377.1, read as the reverse complement.
TTATAAAAACATACATGAAATTAAAAATCACTTCTATAACGACCAGCATCACAAAATTAAAAACTAATACGCTTATAAATTGCACCACAAACAAAAGCTCTATTCATAAATAACGAAAATATTTCATAGATTTGTTACTTAGGTGTGATTACAGTAATTTTTAATCTCACAAACTCGTATATCAAACGTTTTATTTACATACGGAGATTAATTAGAGAACAAAATAGTATTTATTTTGGGAATTTTTCAAACGGGTTCACAGTACTATGGGACTGATTGGAAAATTGTTGAGCAACGGCTGGAGAAGGTATTTTGTAGATGGGTGGTCGAATGTATCAAGCAGTATCCGATTGCTGAAAGGCCTCTTTCTCTCACTGATGTGATGATTTTGGTTCAGTAGATAGGAATGCGTGTCAATAAGCTTAATATGATCCAGACAATGAAAAATAATTAAAAGGTCGGGTTTGCATTTTACATTTTAAATAGTGTTTTGATTTTAAATGTACTTTGAGAGAGTTTTTGAAAACTAGCTATTAGATTTCCAAACATTAAAAATATTTCTTATATTTGTAGTATCAAGAATCGAACCCAAACCTTACTTCCACACCACAAAACCAACCATACCCAATAAAGCTTAAATCTAACTTCAAATAACTTGTATCAGAGAAGTGTTAACGAAAAAAATAGTATCGTCATAAATTTGTATCCCAATTTCATTTGGCCGGGCGATTCGGGATAAGCAATCAGGAATAGGATATAAAAGGATAGCCCCAGTCATAAACTCGCGATGGAAACGTACGACTTAGGATAAAGTGGTGTATGTAATAATTTCTAGTTATTTTATTTTATGTGTTATTTGTTTTAGTTATACCACTAGTATTTTAGTTTTTAGATTGTGGAATAGAATCTATATCGTACTTATAATAATAGAGCGTGGTGAAGATGGTGGATGGCCTTTGACTATCATTCCTAAGGTGCCTTCCGCCACCAAATCTAGTTGAACTAAAACTATTGACGGATTCGGAAGAAGAATAAGGATATTTTTGGTTGAAAACGAACTTCAAGAAACCAAACTCTAACCCGTAAGGTTGCGGGTTCAACTCCCGTGCGGGGTGAATATTTGTGTGAACCACAAATGTTTATTTATTTATTTATTTTATTTGGGAGGCTTACAGCTATTAACAAAAAAATATTTATAATCTAGAAAACAAACAGCCAATAACAAGCCACCATCTCGGTCTATGGTGTGTGTGAATGAGTGTGTGCGTAGTTTCTGATACCCTAGATACAAGTTACGAACTTAGTTAGGGGTAACTATAATGAGATGACGAATAAATGATTACGTTATGTTATTATAAAACTACATACTGGTGCGAATTGAAAAAAAAAAGTGTTCGATAGCCATTTATAGAGGAAGGTAGAGCAGAATTGAAGAACTAACGCGAGTCAAACCGCGGGCACAGCTATTGAAAGGAGTTTTCGGAATTATATAACTGAATTACTTATATACCTAATTCTAGAGATAGCTCCTCAATATTTTAGATGGGAAACTAGTTTATGTGCCTCTCCGAAATGCAATCAATAATAATATCAAATTTTATTAAGATCCGTTCCGCTTTATTATGATTTTTCTCGGCTAAAGTAATTTCGAAAATTGGTAGTAATATTTTTATTTTTTTAAGTGTTTATCAAGAAGTCACATTTCTGAATGTAGAATATTTTTTTAACACATTATCAACACATTTGCGAAGAAATTATCATTTTTCGCTAATAAATAAACAGTTTTTCTATTCGCGCGCATCCAACACAACAATGGTGATCGGCCAAAGACTAAAAGAATATACTTATTAAAAAAAATCGAATGAATTAATGAATGGAATCGACCATAGACCTACCAAAAGTAAGGCAACATAGATAAAGTTTGTTTTTAAAATGTATGGACACGATTTTTTTTGGTATCGAAACTTTTTTAAAGCTAAAGAATTTAAAAAAAAAAAACGATGACTCACTAGTGAATGAAGCGTGTCATTATTCAACTGTTTTTGCACAAATAAGAGCCCCTTTATGAGCAAGTGTGTTGAAAATAATATTTTTAGAGAATATTAATAAATAAACCACACTATACCTATAGAAATATATTTTTTTTTGTACGGAAATCGAACCCAATACCTGAACATGGCCAGTCGCTCGTACATGATCTCGCCAACATTGTATAAAACAAAAGCTTGGAAACCTTGTATTCAATAACGTTTCAAAAACAAAGAAAGCAAACAACAATGTCAACTTTTTTCATTAAAATTACCCCACTTTGTGTTTCAGCAAACATACCCCACTTGTACCGAATACCCCAAAAAATTAATCAACAATTCACCTCAAAATTGTTTTCTCGTTAAATAGATATTTTTTCCTTTCGGATTATAATGCAAGAACAAAATTAATAACGAACAAGGCAGCTGGGTTTGACGTGCCATTCATTACATTATAGAAGCAGGTAAGGTGGGGTACATTTAGTAACGGACAGGGGTAAAACCTTATAAATCGTTTTTCAACGTTCAATCAGTAAATAAAAGTTACTTTTTGTGGAGCTTTTCAAAATATTACCGTATAGTTACTTGAATTAGAGGGAAAATTGAACGAGATTGTTGCAGTTGACAGCTTTAATAATTGTTCAAATAATAACAATAAGAACTTTGATTATCGAATGCACGTTTGTCATCACTACATAGTATAAAACTAAGTCACTTTCTCTGTCCCTATGTCCATATGTGTGCTTAGATATTTAAAACTACGCAACGGATTTTGATACGGTTTGTTTTAATAAATAGAGTGATAGTACTGCTGCGGCATAGTTCATTTAATAAAAGAAATTATTTCTTAATTAATTTGCCAAGCTAAAGTAGTTTATTCACAATAGAGAAAGATCGTCGAAGTAGTTATCTCATTTAGTCTTTCAGCATTTTCTTTTCAGTACTTTCAGTGTAATACCTCTATTATGAAACTGCTTTCTTAATATATACAAAAAGGATAATTACACCATTTGACCCCCACTTAGTATGCAACCCGCATCTTTCCTATTTTCTCTAATTACCCCTTTCAATACCCCGTACCCTCAAGCAAATATAACCCTTAAAACTAACGAAACTAAAACGAATTTTCTATCACACAAAACTAACAGTTACAACCTTCTAGTTCGTAACTAAATACGGATTAGTACGCGTAAGTAATTACCACGCGTCAAAGTAAATTAAGCCTTAATTCGTTTGTGTTAAGACGTAGTTTGTGTCGCGTGATGAATGTATTTAGGTCTTTATGTAATAAGCTTTGCGAGGCTTCGAATTGAATTAATTTTCTTTGGTAGATTGTTTTATATTAAAATAAATCGGTATAGCGTATACGTTTTACAGTTTCAGTTTATTGCAGTGGTTGCGAGTGAAATGTGGTGAATTTATTATGTGTATAAAATTAAAATGAATACACAAAGTGAGATAGAGAAACAAAATTAATATTTAAAGAAATCTACGAGATTCTAGACTAGCGCAGAGTTTAAATTTAAAATTATTGTGTTTTAATATATAATCTATTTATAAGTCGTTTTAGTTCTGTGTATTAATTTAGTGTTTCATTAATCTTGTTTCAAGTACTCCTTTGAGACTTGATAAATAAATGTTATTAACTTTTAATTTAAAACATTTTTCATTATCGTCATAAACTCTAAATATATATTTAGAGAATATCAAAAATTAACTAATAAACTTTTGAGACTTCTCAATGATGTTGGTACGATAATAACACAGAATTACATTTATGATTATGTTTGTATAGTTCAATGATTACAACAAAATATTACTCAATAAACGAACTAAATATAACTCATTACAAATGCAAGCCATAATACATAAACATCAACCAAATATAATTTAAAAGAGCTTCTAAAACCGATAATTATTTTAACGAATCATGATCAATGTTAAATTTAAACATACACTTGTATTAAGTTCTAGCTGTGCCCCGCGGGTCTACCCCAGTTGGCTACGCTCTTATTAGACGTAGCGTGATGTTTTTCTTAATCACTACATAGTATAAAACAAAGTCGCTTTCTCTGTCCCTATGTCCCTATGACCCTATGTATGCTTAAATCTTTAAAACTACGCGACGAATTTTGATGCGGTTTTCAGTAATAGATAGAGTAATTCAAGAGGAAAGTTTTTAGCATTTTATCCCCACATTCACACGGGATCGGGAAAAACGCGGGTAAAACCGCGGGGCAAAGCTAGTAAGCTATATAATACTGAAAGATTTTTTCAAATCAGCAGACCCTGAGATCAAAGAGGGCGTCCAGTAACTATTAAGATTAGCTCGTTCAAACAAACTCGTCAGTGTATAATATAATGATTTTCGCAATAATTTCACATTCATGTTAACCCAGAAAACGAAAACACACGAAAACATTAAAAGAATCCTATGAGAAACTTCTCTTTACAGTTGCTTAATTTAGGGAACAAAAGGCCCGTGTCAATCATTACCCTCGCCCTGTCAGTCCGGTTACCCCTTCACAGCGTACCGTCAGTCCCCTTGCCCCACACGTCATTGTACGTCAGTCATGTGCTTAACATCATTAGTACATAAATTAGCAAGGGTACACGGCTGCGTAATATGCAAAAGGAAATTTTAAATGTAAAGGAAAATTAGTTTATATTTTACGCAGTTTTTATTTTACTTTTTGAAGAACGGGGTATTTCTTTATTAACCCCGACGCAAAAAGAGGGGTGTTATAAGTTTGACGTGTCTGTGTGTGTGTGTGTGTATCTGTCTGTCTGTGGCATCATAGCTCCCGAACGGATGAACCGATTTCAATTTAGTTTTTTTATATTAAAGGGGACTTACGTGCGAGTGTTCTTAGACATGTTTGATGAAAATCGGTTGACCCGTTTAAAAGTTATGGGGGTTTGAAAGTAATTGTGTTGAGGGTTTTTAAAATGTTTAATTTTTAATGTTATGGTACACTAGCTGTGCCCCGCGGTTTCACCCACGTAGTTCCCATTCCTGCAGGATTTTCGGGATAAAACATAGCCTATGTTCTTCCCCGGAACATAAGCTACCCCTGTACCAAATTTCAAGTCAAACGGTTCTGTAGTTTAGCCGTGAAAAGGTAACAGACAGACAGACTGACTGACTGAGTTACTTTCGCATTTATAATATTAGTAGGGACTAGTAGGGATTTTTATTGTTTATCTTTTTGACGGATCTTTTTAATGTGTTACTTTTGTAGTTTTTGTTGTAAATTTTTAATGTAAACGAAAGTCTAGATTTGTTTTAATGGACTTTTTGTTTCTAATGTCTGAGTATAAAGCTTTCGGGACAAAGAAAACTGAGTTTTTATGAATATTTAAGACTTGAAATAAGTTAAGTACTTATAAATTAAAAATACTGTGAACTATTTCCAGTAAATCTAATATAGCAAGCTTTTAATATATTAAAAAACCGGGTGTTCTTAGCTTTAACAAAATTTAGCCAGTAAAAATAATATTTACATAAGCCTAAATACATTTACATAAGTATCTTTATTATTAACCAAATATTTTTTTTTTTTTTATAATCGCCGTTATATTTTATAATAAAGTTATTCTGACCAAAATTTATATACTAAAGTTTATCTATAATTTGCCACAGAGCTTGCTGGATAAACAGTAATTAAAACTTGTGTATTTTTTTTTTAGAAAATATCAATAATTAAGACTAACAATAAAATAACATACTTAATATATTTTATTATTAAACGAAACGTACGTCATCGTATATAATTATTAAACAAACGGGATGTTCATACGTACTTATTAAAGTCGAAATCCTCGTGGTGATTACTATCCTCGGCTATCTTCAGACCCTCGCCTGACGGCTCGGGCCTCAATAGCGCCTCGGAAGTAATCACCAACTTACCTCGCTTGTACCATAAATAACTATTATACGTGTATTTAAATTATAAAACCTAAAACAATACAAACGGGGTAACCTAGACTAATTAATCAACAGATTTACCCCAAATCTTATCAACTGTGTAAAAAACAATTACAAATCCTACCCCGGGGTAATACTAATTAGAAAAATTAATTCATTTCATTCTTTTCTATAAATTTGTATGCGGGGAACGTAGAAAGCATCTGGACCTTTATTAATGCCCCGTTCTTGGGTTTCCCCGTAATATTATAATTTACCCCGCTTCGGGGTAGTTTTGGGTTTCAGTCTTTTTCTATCGAAAGTTTCTTTGATTTAGTTTCGTAATTAGTTTTTAAGAAAAGTGTTTTGGACATGGATTTTGATGTAATGATATTGGTGTTACTTATTGTAATTTATAATGGTTGCTGTCATATTTATTTTGTATACATTTTTTATATTTAATAGTGCCTATCTAGTCTCTTAAGTACACAGTAAAAATAATTATTCAGATTTTTAAACCTTACTATTAATATAACTTGTAGGTTACATTACTAAGCTAAGTAAGTATAGAATGGATTTACGTCAAGTGCCACGATTGGGAATCGAACTGACGACCTCTCAATCTAAAGGCTGACCGCTTAGCCAATCATCTATTTCCACAAAATACAAACCAACTAATTTCAAAATTCAAAACAAACCACTTCAAAACGAAAACCTATCAATTACCAAGACAATGCGCTCTAACTGAGCATCAAAACTTGTCGATTCAAGTACCAAGATCACGAGAGGCATTGAACATCTCTAATTGTTTAGCATCCATTGTTCGGTCGGTATGACTTATTGGTGTATACGTGCATGTTTGGCCGTCAATGGTTAATGCGAATCGTGAAATTTATCGTTTGAAGTGGGTATGTGTGGGGGGCGAAGTTTGAATTGAGAATATTGAGATAGATGGGTTAAAGGTATCAATATTTAAATAGTAGTTTAGGTTAAGGATATTGTTCTAATAGTTTAGGTCAGATTTTAGATAGTAAAGTTTAGGGGAAGTTTTCTCATTAAAACTACAGCTTTCCAAAAATTTACTGACTACGTACAGTTTAATTTGCTATATTTTTAATTTAATAACAGAAAACAAAACACTCGGACCAAGGCAAGTTTATTTTAATGTGGTGGCTCTACTCAGTACACATTATCTATACTAAAGGCCATTGACGAGTCACTTGAACTGGCGTCTATCCAAAAATGATCGTCAATCACCGGAGCGATTCCAGATTCCAGTGGGGAAATCTAGTTGGCTTAAAACTTTTGGAGTGACGCCACAGTTATATGACTGGACTGATCAGTTCAACTGACTCGTCAATGGCCACCTTAATATAAAGCTAAAGAGTTGTTTATTTGAATGAATGCAATGAATTCAGGAGCTACTAGTTAGTAAGTACTGAAAATAAATATATTCTAGTGTTGGATAGCCATTTGTTAAGGAAGGCTTATAGGGAATGTGCATGCTGCGTTTATTTCGGTTAGACCTCTGAGGGCTCTAGCTACTTGTAACAACTTTCGATGATGTTAGTACGACAACCGGGACTGATTTAACGTACCCTCCGAAGCACAAAAAGCTCTTGAAATTAAAAGCCTATTTAATAACCTTCCCATCAATATTATAACATACATTATTTTAATAACATATACCTATGTAAGTACATGGTATAGTATGGATACATATAAGTCTAATTAATTAACAAAATCCGTTACAGCAACATAACATGAAATTGTAATACATAGATACTACAAGACCCTCAAAAACAGAGTAATTTCGTCTCTCTGCCGAAAGCTTTAGGGATTAAATTTGATTACACAGTGTACAATTAGTTGGATGATTGAATGATGAATTATGGAAAACGGTTTAGTTATTGTACGAGTTTATTAATTAAGTAGTGTATGGGTGTGAGTGACGGGGCGTGAACTTAGGGTTAAGGTTATCACGCCATTTTATATGTGATCCATTAAAAAAAAACAGAAAATTATATATGCAGGATGCAGAGACAGATTCCTCTCCGTGTGTTCCTTTGACCAGCAGAAGACACCATGGATTTGAGGCGGGTGGAGCGTGGTGAAGCGGGTAGTGGTGTGGCGTGGCAGAGGGCCGTACACCGTGCAGCTTCCCGCACTACAAGAGCGACCTGGGAGGGGTTCGCTGGGGGCCTGCGGGTCATACGCCTGGGCGTCGCAGTAGAATAACATCTGATCCTGCGACGCCCGTTTAGAGGCGCGGATGGAATGCGCTGAGTTTTTAGTGGGTAGGCCTCGCCCTTCTGGCGGGGAGAGCCCCACACAACCCCGGGAGTCCGCCTCCATTACTCGACTCCAGGGTATGCAGTTCAATGCATTTTCTCAGCGGAAAAAAAGGGACATATTTACTAAAATTTTACCAGCCCCCCCTAGCATGACTGTGTGTGATAAATGATATAGACACCACGAAAAAATATCGATTTTGCGAGCATGACCAAATGAATATGGCGTGGTACGATTTGATAAAATTAAATATGGCGGCTATATTTATTATATTTTGACAGTTGGATGTCAATAAATAGCTATATCGATTTCGCGAGCATAACCAAATTTCATAAAATTAATCATGTGGTAAAATTAAATATGGCGGGCATTTTTATCAAATTTTGACAGTTTAATGTCAATAAATCGCTGTATCTATCACGTTTTCGAAGTCATGCTAGCCTAGCAGGGCATACAGAATAGAGAGTTGTATCCGTTGACAAACAAGATCATAGATTTATTAAACGATTCACGCGATATTTTATTTTAAAGTGTAAAAACCAACAGTTCAAACGGAGTTTCCACCGATGTGTAAACAAGGTCACCTTATTCCACGTTGAAACCTTGTTCTTTATTTGGAAGGGTCTACATTAAGGTGTGACGTCGAGAGATCCCTTTTCATGCCAGGACTGGCACACTTGTAATGGAAATAATTAGTTTGTTTTCGGCCAAAGTTGTTTTGAGTAAATTTACATGTATTTTAAATTTATATGCTCAATTTAAAACGGTTTTTGAGTAATTGTTTTCTTTTTAAGGTTCGTTGAGAGTGTTTATGAGCTCAACACGAGTTTGTAGCATAGTTTTTAATTAAAGGATTTAAATAATTTTGTTTTTTTTTGTTTTGAAAATGATTATTTACTGTTAAGAGTGTCAGTTCTTATTCTTAGGTTCTTAGATACGACACAAGTTTTTTTTTACTCAGTTTAAAACTGGCGATATGAGATATTAATTTTCATATTTTTTAGGGTATAGATGACGTTATAAAATATTAACACATTTATTTATTTTGTTACAGATTTCAAAGGACTTGGGAGTGAAGAAATTTGTAAGTAGTAGATAGATATTTTATTATTTATTATCCATTTTCCACAGGCCTTACGTTATGCGTTTAATTATTTTTTTCATCTGACTTTAACATAATTTTATGAAAATTCAGTACTTACTTACATCTTTTCTCTATATTCTGCAATCGAGAAAATACTAAAGGCACGATTTAAACGTTACAAAGCTTTGAATGTCAAATTTCAAATACGTCAGCTGTCAGAAACTTCAACTGTCAATTGAACTACCGAGATCATTTCCGATCCAGTAAAATCCGGATGTTACTGGATATTGCCAATGAATTTATTAATTTTAAATGAATTTTGGTCGACATTTTATTATTAGGGGGAAATTTTGGGTGAAAAATAAAGATGGTTGACTTTCGTGGTTAACAATATGGTTAAAAATGTTGGTAGCGTGGTTATAAGAAACTATTAAGACTAAATTATATTTTCTATATTTTTACTTATCTATACTTACTTATATTTTCTTTCACTATATTAGTTTGTAAAAAGTTACACCATCTTGAGAATCCCGCCATCTTAGCGTCCACTAGCGCCACCAAGCGGAGTCTTATGACAATCATATTCAAAAGAGGTTTAAATAACATAATACTTAAGTTATCTAGAGCTTGGAAAAGGACATTTTATCCCTATTTTTCGACAAGATAAGATTCCAAGCGAGCAAAACGCGGGCTTGACTGGTAAATCATAAATTAATATAATTAATTAAAAAACTTAGCACCATTGACAAGTCTCGCGCTTCAAGACCAATAAATATTTTATGCTCATCCCAGTTTCATTAGCTACCCTCTGAATGTTTAATACACAACCCTCCTTAACGTTCACGCCTATGTCTATGTATTTAGCTCAAGTGCTACAAAGAATTAGGCAACATTGGAATAACGTTTTTAATATTTAGCTAGTCTACATTCATTTGTTTGTAGACTCAAAATTGCTTGAGAAACATGTTGGTTTTATACGCTTGGCAAACAATTTTGACCATCTAGAACGAAGTTTAATGCGCTTAAGGAATTGGTCATCGATAAGGCTTGATGAAAACTATTTTTTGGGATGCTTGATGGTTTACAGTTTTACATTGTCAAGCAAAATATTCAGTGTGCTACGGATCGTTCCGTAGCAGTCATGTGTCGCCATGTCGTTACATAGTGACTGTGATGAAAATATGAGTAGATGCATGGTAACCACGATTGAACTTACGTCAAGAGGTTCATCAAGTATACTTGTCAAGCCCGCAAATGGCACTTAAATGCTTCTAGCAATTTTGGTCGGTCAGAGTTCTCTAATATTTATACATATTAACAGCATTACGTACCGACATCGTGGCTCTCAAAAACAACGTAAATATAAATTTATCTATTCAACACCTTTTACTAGAAGATATCTAAAAAAACACGAAAACTATACGAGTAAAACCGCCGGCTACAACTACTAATAAACAAGACGTCCAAAATCCGCCAGTTATTTGTCGAATACCGTTTTGAAGGTAATTCAATACCTGTTACGGTACCCCTGGAGGTATTCCGGTAAGTATCACAAATTCCCAACCGGTCCAACGGTAGGGTATTCCAAAATTTTCAATTAGTTATAACAAAATATTCCACTATTTAGGACAAAATGCTATCATATTGCTACAAGATATTTACCTGGACAATAAGATCCTGCTACTTATAGATTCACCAGGTTGTAGGAATCTTGCACGATGTCGTCTGAGTGGGTACCTTATCAAATATTCTGCTTCTTCTTTGCGTGTCAACTCATATTTTTGAGGATCAGAACTCGGCCACCGATATGGCACTATCAGTGGCCTTGTAAAGGTCCTCGCGTGTGCAGGTGTAGGGACACGCCCGGCAAGTTATTTGCCGTTGAGTCGTGGTGGAAGGATCGGCTAGTCTGCGTTACCGACTTGCCGTCCGCAGACCATTGCCCATTTCATCACATATTCTGCTGCCAAACTGTAATACATTAACTTTACTTAAGGTGGCCATTGAAGTTTAGCGGATCAGTTGAACTGGCGTCCATCCTAATATGGTTGTCAATCACCCGAGCGACTCCAGATTCCAGTGGGAAAAATCTAGTTGGCCTAAAACTTTTGGAGTGACGTTACAGTTTAATGCCAGGACTGATCATGGCCCTGATTCTCTAAACTATTAAGCTGTGATAATGCTACTCAAATGTGTTTTAATATCAACATTATGGCCGTTTTTTGGCATTTGTTGTCATTTTGGTATTCTCTTAGTGACAACTATTCCGCTGACTCAATAGCTCCATAAAACTTAGATGGTTGTCATGGAAATAGTATTCTGACGTTTGTTTGTCAAAATTTTTATATGCAACAAAGACCATTGAGACACCATAGCCCTTAGATAATCTATGTAAGCGATAGAATCTATGCTATCAACCGCGTGTCCATTTTATGTAAAGTGTCAGTGTCTACAACTGCTACTAGGGAAGTGCTTAGTAATATAGAGCATATCGATAAAAACTTGCTCATAACTATATAAATGAGAACTTTTTAATAATAAAAAATAATTTATGATTAAATTATATGCTTTATTGAAGATGGACATAAGTATATAATATTTTTAATGAAGTATATTAATGATCTTTCGAAAAAAAAAAAAAAAACAAAACAACAGTGAAAATAAATCCAACGAACAAAATGGCTCGAAAAACTTGGAAATTAATAAAATCAAAACAAAAATGCAATTCTAATCTTACAAAATATTGACTTAGGGCCTATTTCACGATCTTCAAGTAAACCAAGTAAAGTCAATCTTGTCTCTTTCTTACTTTATACAGGGTTACTGGTTAAGTCGACCTATTCCCGTCAAGGGCGTGTAGTGTACATCGTTTCTGACTGATTTCCCCATGAAACACCCTACACTAAACCTTACCGTTTTCGAGATATTTCAATTTATTTGTTTTTATAAAAATCACCGGATCTTCGGCTATAAGCTTAGATATTTTCAAATGCGTATGTCTTATTATTACTATTACTTGATTTTAACGTTTAAAATAAGGTGCTTTGTGACCCCAATAACAAATATTGTACCTAAAATGAATAAATAAGTAGTTGTAGACGATTAAAACTTATAAAAAATAATACAAATCAGAAAGTTTATTTCTCGTTCAAGGATATCTAGAAAAAAAATATGGCACCTGTTTGGCAGATATACCTAAAAATATCTACGTTTCATCAGCTATCCATCGAGGTATAACAATCTAGGGTTTTATCGAAATTTTGTACAAAACATGTAGTTTTATAGGCTACTGGGGAGGATAAATAAAACAATAGGTCAGCATACAGAGCATGATACTAAACTTATTTAACTTTTAAGTTCTACACACACCATTTTTCTAAATTTCATGTTCGACATGTCCGCCCCTGCGTTGCACACATCTTCGCATTATTTTGCGAAGACCAGTTTTCACTACTCCAGTAGTTAATTTTGTTCTTATTTCATTGGTCGCACTAATGATTCTGTCTATCAGTACTTCAATCGATGAAATTGGGGTAGGTATACTTCAAGTAGGTATTCGAAGTGTGGACTCCATTTTCACCTTTAACTTCATGGATTTGACCACATAATCTGTGATCTATGGCAATATTTGTCTAAATTGCTTGATTTTTCACGTATTTCCATTGGATTTTATTTTTGTCGTAATTAATTAATGATGCATTTCTTTACACTAAAAACAGTTTATATGGGTTATAATGAGCTCCTAAAACACCCCCAAATAAACAGCATCATTAAATTCAGGTACCGGAGATCTATAGTCTTACGACGTTCAAAGTATCGACCATATTTATCGACACATTTGTACATCACTAACTGCTTGGTATAAAACAATACATTAAATATAACTAAATTAAACCTTTGAAATCACAACTATGTACCACCGGTTGAAAGTGATTTGATGAAAAGTGTTTATTCTACAAGAGAAATGGATATTTTGCTTTAAAATGAGTTATTTCAGATAAAAAATGCCAACAAAGACTAACATGTGAAAAGATAATACTGGATTCTTTACTCCTCCTATAGTTGTTCTGGATTTGCAAAACACAGCACAACACGACATAGTTTTAGTTTCTCACAAGATTATTAGGCTTTACGATGATATTTTATAACAATTTTATTTTCAAGTATTATACGTCGCAATGTTGTGGCCGGCTAACATGTGAAAATTGGTGTTGACGCAGCGTTGACAAGCTTACATTAGCCTTCTCGTTTGCTCTATATGACGATCCGTGTAATAGAAAGAGAAGCTCGATAATGTTGACAGATTAACGTCAGCTCTAAGGCGGCTTCTTCAGAGACCAGAGAGAATCCTGGTCGTGATCCTTATTCTATGCCATAGCCATATGAATAAATTTTAGCAGAATACCAAATTTCTGACACTCTCGTTATGGTGCCACAATATCACCATATTGTCTGATCAATAATGTCAAATTGCAGACTTAGGCCCCTGTTCATTTGACATATCAATGACCACCTTTACTGTGTTCCAGTTTGATAGGCAATGTAGTCAGTGAAATGCTGGGCACACGAGACTTACTAAGTGATGTCTCGGGGTGATGAGCGCAGTTCAACGCCTATTCCTTTTTAACTCCCGACGCAAAAAGAGGGGTGTTATAAGTTTGTGTGTGTGTATCTGTCTGTCTGTGGGATCATATCTCCCGAACGGATGAACCGATTTCAATTTAGTTTTAAAGGGTTTTTGTATTAAAGGGGACTTACGTGCGAGTGTTCTTAGACATGTTTGATGGAAATCGGTCTACCCGTTTAAAAGTTATGGGGGTTTGAAAGTAATTGCGTTGGGGGTTTTTAAATTTTCAATTTTACTTAACCTAATACCATCAATTAAACAAATCCTATTTGCGTCGCAGTGTGATCTTATAAATGTTAAATACTATTAATTACCTATTTCACGACCTTCAAGTAACGTTACTCACCAAGTAAAAATAGTTTAGTCTCTTTGTTACTTTATACTTAGTGACAAAGACGAAACATGTAAGTAGCTACTCGGAACGTTACTTGAAGATGGTGAAATAGGCGTTTAGTCTCTTAATCATTTATTCAGTTTAGATTATAAACGTTAAGGAGCTTATAAAAGATTTTAATTTAATTAATAAAGATATTACTATAGATTATGAATAATTATGGTATTATAGATAAAGATTATTATATCCATTATTTTAAAAGGTAACTCTTGCTTGACCAAATATCATAAACGGAATTTCTCACTTAGCTTAAGCATTGAGATTAAAATATCTAAGAAATATCTTGTACTAAAATGATCTAAAATTATTTAAGCTGTTAAGTCTGTTCTTAAATTCTGTAATTTATCCATTTATTCATTAAGGTGTTTGGTTAAGGTCGAACCATACTGAACTGTTTTCCATTACGTCATAATTTCATATTGGCTTCTCATAGCGCGTAGTACTATTTATTGTGTTTCTAGCAGGAGTTATAATTGAGTATTTTTTAATGTTCTGAGAGATAGAAAAGTAAAAAAAGGATGAGATATGAAACTGCACACCATTAAAATGTAGTGCTTTGGAAAGATGATAATTCATAATTTTTAAACAGACATTTTATATTTTCAAAACAGCCGGGATTTGAATCCAGGGCCGAGTCAAACCGTAGTTCTTTATTTAAATGTCTCTATTAATTTTACAACTAAGTAACTAAATGATTAAAACACTGTAAGTAAAGTCCTAAAAATATTTTAAATTTCAATTAAGCTAGGCAGTGTAGTTCGACCTTTAACTATGACTTTGAATATGACTCAAACTTTCTAATACTTACAATATAATAATAGTAAATCAATCGTCTTATATCTGTTTGTTTGTAATGACATGATACATTACAAGTGTATGTGTGTATCACAAGTAATGTTGGGAAATTCAAACTAGTTATAATAATATGTCGTGGTTTTAGTGGTGTTTGTATCGTATTCTGATGGAATTAGACTATATTACGACTAGCAGCGCCCCGCGATTTCACCCACGTAGTTCCCGTTCCCGTGTGAATACAGGGATAAAATAGCCTATGTCACGCACTGATAAATTAGCTTCCCATTAGTGATTTTTTTTTAATCTGTTCAGTAGATCCCGAATTTACCCCTTACAATTTAACAAATATACAAACACACAATTTTTACTTCTTAACCCCCGACGCAAAAAGAGGGGTGTTATAAGTTTGACGTGCCTGTGTGTGTGTGTGTATCTGTCTGTCTGTGGCATCATAGCTCCCGAACGGATGATCCGATTTTAATTTAGTTAGGACTTACGTGCGAGTGTTCTTAGACTTGTTTGATGAAAGTCGGTTGACCCGTTTAAAAGTTATGGGGGTTTGAAAGTAATTGTGTTGGGGGTTTTTTAAATTTTCAATTTAATTGTTATTTATATTATTAGTATAGATTACTAATGAGAGTACTAACACGTTTAAATACGTGTAATATACATTTTGAAGCCTAGACTAAATAAACAGACAAACAAAAAAATCTAAAATAATTTGACTTTAAACCTCAAAACGACAAATAGATGGGAAGCATATTCACTTTCAATTTTAAAAAAAAAATTTTGGACGTTGAGAACTTAAACATGTCGAGATCTGATGGAATTTGCTCTACGTAAATATCGTCATTCCGATAAATGTGATAAAATACAAAACCGACTTCAATGAGATGTGGAATAAAGGTTTAGAAGAATAAGATTATGACCTGTATTTTAATCCTTACTTATCCTTACTTGTCCTTACTAATATTATAAATGCGAAAGTAACTCTGTCTGTCTGTCTGTCTGTTACCTTTTCACGGCTAAACTACTGAACCGATTGACTTGAAATTTGGTACAGGGGTAGCTTATGGTCCGGGAAAGAACATAGGCTACGTTTTATCCTGAAATTCCCACGGGATCGGGAACTACGTGGGTGAAACCGCGGGGCACAGCTAGTAAACTATAAAAAGTAGTTATTTTAAAACACCATGAAGACATTTCAATTTTACTTATAATTTATCAATATGAAGAGTAAAGAAAAAACATAAAACCTCATTTTATTTTTAATTTCTGTATCCATAATCCATTACTCGACTTTCACAGATAAGTGTAATGTGTTTCGACATCCGTACGTCACACAGTTAATGTATTACAAAGTATTGGAAAGGTTCACTAATATTTGTCGAGTGATTCATCATAATTGGATTAGGAATTTGTTTTATAACAATATTTGGATGTATTGATTGTATTATGTTGTGAGTCAATAGTTACATATTTTAGTTGGATAACGATGGACGAGCCATATAGCATAACTAGCGGCGCCCCGCGGATTCAAGCGCGTAGTTCCTGTTCCCGTAGGAATATGGGGATAAAATTATGCTAAAAACCTTCCTACTGAATCACTCTATCTATTAAAATAAACCGCATCAAAATCCGTTGCGTAGTTTTAAAGATCTAAGCATACATAGGGACAGAGAAAGCGACTTTGTTTTATACTATGTAGTGATATGGTAGTGATGGTCATAATGCCGGTCTGTCAAATAATGACTACGAGTCCGATTTCCGAGACAACCAATAAGAGTTGGTTCTCAATTCAGGATTCTTTTATTTTTGTCTATGTTCCCCGAGTACTCAAAGACAGCTAGACTGATTTAGATTTCAAAAGACGTTTAATTCAGGATCTCTTTGCTCTAAAGAAAACGGGAAACAATAAGCACACTTACAGTTATTTGGATATCATAACTTATAGTCCTCTGGATATTTCAAGGAAAATAATATTCAAAACTAGCTGTGCGGTTTTACCAGCATAGTTTCCGATCCCGTGGGAATTTCGGGATAAAACATAGCCTACGTTCTTTCCCGGACCATAAGCTACCCCTGTACCAAATTTCAAGTCAATCGGTTCAGTAGTTAGCCATGAAAAGGTAACAGACAGAGTTACTTTCGCATTTATAATATTAGTAAGGATTAGTAGGAATAATTATATTATGATTTACAACCCAAAGCTTCAACAACCATCCCCATGTTCAGATATCCATTACATCACGGTCTGGAGAATTCATTTTAAAGGGAATCTCGACCACAATCTTGTAAGACCTTTCCCCGCCATAAATATTGGATGGAAGAGAACTCGTTAACCGAGCGATCCTTTTGTATATATTTTATTCCCAACTTTACCTTTTTATGTAATAATGTATGAATATTATATATTACTTACTGCGTGTGGTTAATAGAGATTGGGTGTGAAGGTTAGGATGAAAATAACTAAGGTATAAATTATATTTGTGCTAAATTGCTATTTGAAATTGATGCGAGTGATTATAATGAAAAGTAAAGTTGTTAGGTTCAGGTTAAAAACTATAATGGATTATAAAACATCCACATCCATCAACTTGAACCCCCAACACATTCAAACCCCCATAACTTTTAAAGGGGTCAACCGATTTTCATCAAACATGTCTAAGAACACTCGCACGTAAGTCCCCTTTAATACAAAAAAAAAACTAAATTGAAATTGGTTCATCCGTTCGGGAGCTATGATGCCACAGACAGACAGATACACACACACAGACACGTCAAACTTATGACACCCCTTTTTTGCGTCGGGGGTTAAAAATAGCTAGATAAATGATGGAGTGATTGATTAAAAAGATGTAAATTACAAATGCTAAATTTAATTCGATTTTAAGATGTAAGGTACCTATTTATATTCTATATGTGAGTCCAGGTAATAAACTAAATACTTTTACGAACGGACTGGTATACCTTCTTAACCTGCCAACATTTTATCAAAATCTGTTCAGTCCTTTGAGTGGGAAGCTATGAAAAAAAGCTTCATCTATGCTACTGTTGTTGTAAATTTTAAAATAAATAAATACTTAAATAAAACTTTCTATTTCAAAACCCAGTTAAAACTAACCGTACCGTTAACCACGTGGTTACTATAACCTAACACATTTATATTTAACCACCTGTCTTCCGTTCCCTGTATTTGAACTGGCTAATACGTTTAAACAATTTGATTTATTCCCGTTAGTCGTAACCACGTAAACTTGAAAAGGGTGTATCTTGTATCATCCCCTGTGTAAATATGAAACGCATAATCCCTTAGTGGTGGTTGGTTATTTATTTTATAGATTACTAGCTGTGCCCCACGGTTTCACACGCGTAGTTCCCGTTCCCGTTTCCGTGGGAATTTCGGGATGAAAAATAGATGTTGGCCGATTTTCAGACCTACTGAATATGCTCACAAAATTTCATGAGAATCGGTCAAGCCGTTTCGGAGGAGTATGGCAACGAAAACTGTGACACGAGAATTTTATATATTAGATTATCTTCGAAAACGTTTTTCTATGGAGTTTTAAGTCTGGTTCGGTAATTAATTTCGTTTTTTTTACCTTATTTAGAATAGTTGAATAGGCTTGCACTTGACTGTAACTCGCCTGCTGGAAAGTGATGATACAGCCTAAAATAGAGCGTGCTCGCCTAGCATAATTAATATGTTTTCAACACACTTGCTCATAAAGGGGCTCTTATTTGTGCAAAAACAGTTGAATAATGACACGCTTGATTCACTAGTGAGTTATAGATTTTTTTTAAATTGTTTAGTTTAAAAAAAGTTTCGATACCAAAAAAAAACGTGTCCATACATTTTAAAAACAAACTTCAACTATGTTGCCTTACTTTTGGTAGGTCTATGGTCGATTCCATTCATTCATTCATTCGATTTTTTTTAATAAGTATTTTCTTTTAATCTATGGCCGATCACCATTGTTGTGTTAGATGCGCGCGAATAGAAAAACTGTTTATTTATTAGCGAAAAATGATAATTTCTTCGCAAATGTGTTGAAAAACGTTGTATGGTACACGCGAGTATTGATGATTACTATCCTCGGCTATCTTCAGACCCTCGCCTGACGGCTCGGGCCTCAATAGCGCCTCGGAAGTAATCACCAACTTACCTCGCTTGTACCATAAATAACTATTGTATTGATCTTTGTCCCAAAGTTTTGATCGATATATTACGTGTTTCTACGGATTTAATCTACCATTGTCTAATAAAAAGCAAAAACACAATCATGTTTTTAGTCTCTAGCACATTAAAAAACTACTTGTCTCTATCTCTCTTTAAAATAAAGCTATATCCCTTCTCATACTACCTAACCTTTACCTTCTTACTTCAACAACATAATTCATCTAAACATTTAGAAAACATTGAACTTAAAACAATTGCCGATCTCTCCCCAATACTCCAGAGTAATTACTCTGCTAGAGCTCCAAAGTCTTATTTCCTTATTTTCTACACCAAAGTCATATTACACAAAGCCCATAAATTAATATCGGAATTCATTGTTTGATAATACAATAGATTTTAACAAGATATAATAGCTCCAATTATTCACTAGAGAATTTCATTAAGTACTCATGACCTCTTGGGTTCGCTTTGAGAGTGCTCTAACTATTTCGTTATTATATTTTTTGGTGTAATTTTTTGAGGAAGTCGGTCTTTGTGGCTTTTTTTGGTGGGGGGCCCATCCCCCCACCAAAAAAAGCCTTTTAAATGAAAATTTTGTACAATATAACAGTATATTTTTTAACTCCTACGCTTAAAATAGATAGAGGTTTTGTGTTTTTATTCTTTTTAGGGTTTCTTAACCAATGGAAAAAATGGGACTCTATTACTAATACTCCACTGTCTGTCTGTCAGTCAGTCATCAGGCTATATTTTATGATTTTTAATGTATTTTAGGCCTACATTTTGCGTTAATTACAGAAGTGTACGTGGGCAGCATTTGGAAAGCTTCGCCAAATCTTTGAGTCGCCACTGCCCCAGTGCCTTAAGACAAAGGTCTTCAACCAGTGCGTCCTTCCGGTCCTAACGTACGGGGCCGAGACGTGGACACTGACGAAGGGCCTCGTCCACCGATTCCAGGTCGCTCAGCGAGCTATGGAGAGGGCTATGCTTGGAGTTTCTCTCAGGGATAAGCTCCGAAACCAGGAGATCCGACGGAGAACCAAAATCACCGACATAGCCCTCAGAATAAGTAAGCTGAAGTGGCAGTGGGCGGGGCACATCTGTCGAAGAGCCGATGGTCGCTGGGGCAGAAGAGTGCTGGAGTGGAGACCGCGAACAACCCGTCCCGTGGGACGCCCTCCCGCCAGGTGGACCGACGACCTGAAGAAGGTGGCGGGTAGCGGCTGGATGCGCAGAGCTGAGGACCGAGTGTGGTGGCGCGGCATGGGGAAGGCTTATATCCAGCAGTGGATGGCAACGGGCTGACGATGATGATGATGATGACAGAAGTGTACATTTAATAATCATTCACGCCATAATCTCATTACAGTAACTGACCCCTAACTTAGTTCGAAACTTGTATCTAGGGTATCAGAACTATTTATTTCAGAGTCAAGAACAGTTTTTATATAGTCTAGATTACTCTAACCTACAACAAATATTAAATTATAACGTGATAAAAATGAGATTATCGTGTGTATTTCATCTTAATCGTTTTAGCAGTACTGTGAAACATACATACTTTCAACGTTTATATTACCTAGTAGCAGTTTGTTTCACTTTCACTTGCGTAGTTCCCATTCCCGTGGATATTTAGGGATAAAAGCCTATGTTACTCAGGGTGAATGAAGCTTTCTAATGAAGAAAGAATTTTTGAAATCGGTTCAGTAGTTTCGGAGCCTATTCGTTACAAACAAACAAACATTTTTTTTCTCTTTATAATATTATAGTATAGAAGTACAGATTAGAAGATAATTTATACAGACTAATGCAGATAATCTAATTCAGCTGTAGACATATTATTAATTAGGTGGAGTGTTTGTCTCAAGTCTACCGTCAAAATTCAATAGAATATGGAGATTAGTTTACCATTAGGTACGAGGGGTATATTGGTCTTTGTGACTGAATATATCTACTAATGTATATAAGCATAATTATGATTTAATTGTTTTCTATGAGGGCATTTTAGACCTGGTTGTCGTCGTAATATCATCGACTAGCTGTACCCAGTCCGCGATTTTACCCGCATAATTCCCGATCCCGTGGGAATTTCGGGATAAAACATAGCTAGTCATTCCCCGGACCATTACCGGACTCTGTACCAAATTTCATGACAATCGGTTCAGTAGTTTGGCCGTGAAAAGGTAACAGACAGAGTTACTTTCGCATTTATAATATTATAAGTAAGGACAGTCGTAAGTGGTGATTTCAAAAGCGGGCCATGTTTGGAAAGTAGCAAATGTACCTACATCTAGTGCTCTCAAATGTGTTACCAATAGCAGTGCGCATAAGGAACCTAAATAAGAGAGATCTACTCATAATTCTGGTAATATGACCACTGACGGGAAAATCTATTATACTTATAAATATATGAGCCCCGATGCAAATTAGTTCGTCTAGTATGGAAAGTGGTGCAAAGAGAAAAATATAGAAAGTTAATATTGGTAAAATAATTAAGTATGTTAAATATAAAGTAAACCACAATTTGAGGAACATTTTAAAGTTTATTTTAACATAACTGAAATTCTTTCATGACTTTACATAACATAAAAAGATTGAAAAATATTCTGAAAAACATAACGCAAAAGTATTCGTCTACCCTTGTCGCTCACTCAAAATAGTTCGTCTACCATTTAGTTGTGTCGCCTTTGCTTTCAATAACAGCTTAATGCGAAGAGGCATGGTTACAACCAACGCTGCACACTCCTCAGGCGTAATTGACTCCTAGACAGCCAAGAGTTTAGCCTTTAAGTCGCTCTTCGATCTCGATGGATTTTTGCGGAGAACTTATTTCATTTTCCACCATAGGAATTCGATCGGTGACAAGTCCGGACTGTTAGATGGCCACTCGATTGTAGGGATGTTTTTCGCTAGTAGCCACGTCTTTGTTGTCCTTGCAGTATGGCAGGAAGCACCATCTTGTTGAAAAATAAAGGAATCTTGATGCTTAAGAGACGAAATAGAGGGCAGTAAACTCTCTCGCAGCATTGATAGAACCATCCACAAACTGCATACCACCAACACCTTGTGCGGACATGCAGCCCCATATCATAAGAGACGTATGTATGAAACTCTTCCGTTACTGAGTGATGTACCTACTGACTGACAGACAACGCACAGCCGAATTTACTGACCGTAGAGAGCTGGCACGTGTGTTTGTTGGACGCTACCACTAAGAGAGGATTTTTGGAAATTCCCCACCTAGGCGGAGAAAAGGGGGAAAAACCCAAATTCTGACGAAAGTCATTATTCCACGCGGACGAACTTGCGGGCAAAAGCTAGTACATTATAATTATGATTATGCTTCTTGAATCCCTCAACATTAAAAAAAAACGATCCAGAAGAATCTGTGATTATTATATCAACCAGACAAACAAACTCTTCAGCTTTATAATATTAGTATTTAAGCTCATAACATTATAACAGTTAATACTCGATCCAAAATCAAGCTAACACAATAATTATTAGAGTAGGTATTACCACCCAATCAGCTAGACGGTGTCTGGGGCTTTCAATTAATTAGTGGTATTATCATCTCTGTTATAATTGACGAGATAACATAGTTATTAGCTTTGTAAAGCTTATTAGGTAACATTTTTGAAATATTAATAAGTAAATAGTTATTTATGGTACAAGCGAGGTAAGTTGGTGATTACTTCCGAGGCGCTATTGAGTCAGAAGGTCAGAAGAAAGCCGAGGTAGTAATCATCAATACACGCGTGTACCATACAACGTTTTTCAACACATTTGCGAAGAAATTATCATTTTTCGCTAATAAATAAACAGTTTTTCTATTCGCGTGCATCCAACACAACAATGGTGATCGGCCAAAGACTAAAAAAATATACTTATTAAAAAAAATCGAATGAATGAATGAATGGAATCGACCATAGACCTACCAAAAGTAAGGCAACATAGTTGAAGTTTATTTTTAAAATGTATGGACATTTTTTTTTGGTATCGAAACTTTTTAAAACCAAAGCAATTTAATAAAAAATCTATAACTCACTAGTGAATATAACGTGTCATTATTCAACTGTTTTTGCACAAATAAATGCCCCTTTATGAGCAAGTGTGTTGAAAAATATATTATAGATGTGTGAAAATGACGACCTCAATGGCCGAGTGATAACCATTCTGGACTGCCATCCGTAAGGTTGTGGGTTCGATTCCTGCGCGGGGTGAATATTTGTGTGAACCACAAATGTTTGTCTCGGTCTGGGTGTGTGTAAATGTGTGTGTGCGTAGTTTCTGATACCCTAGATACAAGTCACGAATTTAGTTAGGGGTCAGTTACTGTAATGAGATGATGGAGGGAATGATTATGTTATGTTATAGATTCCACTACAAATTAAAGGTTTGTCTCTCACTGATGATATTAGTATAGTATAGAGGAATACGCGTAATAATTACAATGACGTAATATGTGTTGGTGATCTCAAAACCGAGTCATGTTTGCAAAATAACAAATGTGTCTCTTATTGATGACATTAGTACCATATACTCGTAGTACTAGTTTGTAACAGTGGAAACTTCACTGGTTAAAGTGTTAGTATAAGTAGTTTAATTAATTGTTATAGTATTGTTGTCCCAAATCTATATATACAGGGTTATTGGTTAAGTCGACCTATTCCCGTTAAGGGCGTGTAGTTTACATCGTTTCTGACTGATTTCACCATGAAACACCCTACCCTAAACCTAACCGTTTAAGAGATATTTCAATTTATTTGTTTTTATAAAAATCACCGGATCTTCGGCTATAAGCTTGGATATTTTCAAATGCGTGTGTCTTATTATTAATATTACTTGATTTTTACGTTTATAATAAGGTGCTTTGTGACCCCAATAACAATTATTGTACCTAAAATGAATAAATAAGTAGTTGTAGACGATTAAAACTTATAAAAAATAATATGCATCAGAAAGTTTATTTTTCGTTCAAGGATATCTAGAAAAAAATATATGGCACATGTTTGGCACTAATGCTTAAAAATATCTACATTTCATCAGCTATCCAACGAGGTATAACAACCTAGGGTTTTATCGAAATTTTGTACAAAACATTTAGTTTTATAGGCTACTGGGGAGGATAAATAAAACAATAGGTCAGCATACAGAGCAAGATACTAAACTTATTAAACTTTTAAGTTCTACACACACCATTTTTGAGTCTAAATTTCTTGTTCGACATGTCCGACCCTGCGTTGCACACATCCTTGCATTCTTTTGCGAAGACCAGTTTTCACTACACCAGTAGTTAATTTTGTTCTTATTTAATTGACCGCATTAATAATTCTGTCTCTCAGTACTTCAATTGATGAAATTGGATTGGGCTCACTATACACGAGACTCTTCATGTACCCCCACACATCAAAATCCATGGGGGTTAAGTCCGGACGTCCGACTGGCCAGGGTATAGGCCCACTTCGTCCAATCCATTTGCCTGAATGTGTGGATGGCATTATCTCCAATCATTTGATTGGGCCTTACTTTCTCCCCGACAATTAAAATGGGGAAAACTATGAAAATTTCCTGCGAGAAGACCTAAATGACCTATTAGATGATTTGCAACTCAATCTTATTCAAAACATGTGGTTTCAGCATGATGGCTGCCCTGCCCATTTCAGGACAAGTGTCAGAGAATGGATAAACACAAATCATCCAAACAAATGGATTGGACGAAGTGGGCCTATACCCTGGCCAGTCGGACGTCCGGACTTAACCCCCATGGATTTTGATGTGTGGGGGTACATGAAGAGTCTCGTGTATAGTGAGCCCAATCCAATTTCATCAATTGAAGTACTGAGAGACAGAATTATTAATGCGGTCAATTAAATAAGAACAAAATTAACTACTGGTGTAGTGAAAACTGGTCTTCGCAAAAGAATGCAAGGATGTGTGCAACGCAGGGTCGGACATGTCGAACAAGAAATTTAGACTCAAAAATGGTGTGTGTAGAACTTAAAAGTTTAATAAGTTTAGTATCTTGCTCTGTATGCTGACCTATTGTTTTATTTATCCTCCCCAGTAGCCTATAAAACTAAATGTTTTGTACAAAATTTCGATAAAACCCTAGGTTGTTATACCTCGTTGGATAGCTGATGAAATGTAGATATTTTTAAGCATTAGTGCCAAACATGTGCCATATATTTTTTTCTAGATATCCTTGAACGAAAAATAAACTTTCTGATGCATATTATTTTTTATAAGTTTTAATCGTCTACAACTACTTATTTATTCATTTTAGGTACAATAATTGTTATTGGGGTCACAAAGCACCTTATTATAAACGTAAAAATCAAGTAATATTAATAATAAGACACACGCATTTGAAAATATCCAAGCTTATAGCCGAAGATCCGGTGATTTTTATAAAAACAAATAAATTGAAATATCTCTTAAACGGTTAGGTTTAGGGTAGGGTGTTTCATGGTGAAATCAGTCGGAAACGATGTAAACTACACGCCCTTGACGGGAATAGGTCGACTTAACCAATAACCCTGTATATATAAAAACTAGCTGTGCCCGTTCCCGTTCCCGTGGGAATTTCGGGATGAAAATAGATGTTGGCCGATTCTCAGACCTACTGAATATGCTCACAAAATTTCATGAGAATCGGTCAAGCCGTTTCGGAGGAGTATGGCAACGAAAACTGTGACACGAGAATTTTATATATTAGAGAAAGATGAAACCCGTTTTCCTTGGTCACGGCATCACGCGTGAATGGCTGGACCGATTACACTAATTCTTTTTTTGTTTTATTTGTTATTATTAGGAGAAGGTTCTTATGTAAAAAAAAAACACGGAAAATCAACGGGAAAATTGGACCCGTGCGAAGCCGGGGCGGGGCGCTAGTAAAATATAAAATAATATAGTATAGCGGAAAAGGCGTAATTACTAAGATTTTCTAATGCATGATGGTAATGTCAAACTCGAAAAAATACGCACAAAAAAAAACAATGTCAAAATGAGAGGTACCAAGTAAGTAACATAACATAACATAATCATTCACTACATCATCATTATAGTAACTGACCCCTAACTAAGCTCGAAGCTTGTATCTAGGGTATCAGAAACTACGCACACACTCATTCACACACACACACACCCAGACCGAGACAAACATTTGTGGTTCACACAAATATTCACCCCGCACGGGAATCGAACCCGCAACGTTACGGGTTCAAGGTAACACTGTTCCAATATCTGTGTAAAGATTGTTTATGACCCTCCATAGGATCACCTTACACTTACTTTACGGTTCTCTCAAAGTAAATACCTATAAAGTTAACATTATAACCCTTCTTTTCAAGTATATACTTTACTAACTTCGCCCTGCGGTTTCATACCTCGTAGTTCCCGTTCCCGTAGGAATATCGGGATAAAATGATGCTAAAAACCTTTCCACTGAATCACTCTATCTATTAAAATAAACCACATCAAAATCCGTTGCGTAGTTTTAAAGATCTAAGCATACATAGGGACAGATAGCGGGAAGCGACTCTGTTTTATACTATGTAGTGATATAAAGTTTTCATCTAAAGATTTTGTGTTATTTTTATACATATTTACAAATATTCAATTCCGAGGTGGTTTTGTTTTGAATAAGTAAGTGAAGAAATATATATTATTGTTAGTTTTTTTTAATAGAATAGGCTTGCTTAGTTTAAAATGATGTGAAATTTGCTTGAATAGTTTAAATTAATTAGTAAGAGTTACCTATTAATTTAAACTTAAGTCGCTGAGGCCGAAATCGGTAAAGAAAACATCATCAATTTAAACTTATTAATTTTTTAAGCTTTAAAAGTCCGAAAAAAATATTTTTTTTTAATCAGTGAAAGAGCGGCTTTTGCCCTGCATTGTGATCTTTTAGGCCGATATAATTTATTTTTTATATGATTCAAAGAATAAAAAAATAAGAATAAAGTTATCTTTTACATAAATTCTTTATAAGTGCGATGTAATCTAGTAACCAAAAAAAGAGAATATATAATCCCGAAAATGTTACTTTAGCTGTACAAAAAAAAAAACAGCGAGCTAATACAATAAACATTTGATTTATCTCCACGCGAAATTCATAAAAATATAATATAAAAAATAACAAAAGAAAATCTCACAACATAATTTATTACACTAAAATGCTTAACTCATTCCTATTCACACTTCAGAACACATAATTTCATTTTTATCACGAAAAAAACAGAAAAATAACATAAAAAACGATAAATCTCTTTCCCTTATATTACAAGGAAATCCAGAAATTTGTTCGCAAATTCACGTCTTACATTTACATATCCGGAGAACTATATAATTCGGCCGCCCGAACGCGAAACGCAGTAACTCCCATTTTTACAATTTCAAGAAAACATTAGAGAAGGATCTAGCGACATATCTTTATTTGGTCTGCCGATAAAAAAATAATGTCCGACATTAAGAGAGGACTTAATTTAAATATTTCTGACGCAGTATACCGTACTCACTCTAACTCAAACATTTTTGTATTGCTATCTCTTTCTGCTGTGTGACGATAAGTTACAAGGGTAAATGCTTTTTTAAGTGAGCCTTAGTCAAGTTGAAGTTCTTTTTGTAATGTAGATCGTTATTGGTTATGGTCTGTTACCTCAGTTTTAGATTTATGGTAATTGTTAAAGGGTTTTATTTGTGGTCGGTTTATTAGTTATTACTTATTACAATTAGGGGTGGAAAGGGGTGTTTTTAAGAAGTTTGGGCTGTAACAAGCACTTGTGTTTGGTTTTTGTAACTATAAAATTGAGGGCTAAACTAAGTTTGTGTGTTTCTTGTTTTTGTGTTTCGGTTTTTCGACATTTTAAGCATAATCAGTTAAGTGGTTTAAGCTGTGTGTTCATACCGGTAACCTTAATCGATAATACCCAAGAATAAAATTGATTAAGCGATATAAAGGGATAAAATCTGTATACTTATATAGTTTTAAATATTTATCTGTTTAATATTTTATAACTTTTTACGCCTAAAAATGTCCCTATTTAAATTGAGCACCTTCTATTTATGAAGTCTCTAAAATATTTATTCCATATAACCTTTTCCTAATCCCCACCTGTGTCGATATAAAATCCCTAGCGATAACACATAAATTATATCAAGGAGAAATATCGTTAAACACACGTAAACTTAATGTCATATTTTTTGAGCGTTTATACAAAAATAATTTCAACAAGCTGTGCTTCGCAGTTTTACTTGCGTAAATCAAAATCCCGTGGGAATTTTGGGATAAAAAGTATCCTTTGTATTATTCCTAGTTATAAGGAACGTCTGTACCAAATTTCATCTAAATCGGTTGTGTAGTTTTTGCGTAGAGTCACAAAAATAGATCCAGACGTCCATTCTTAAATTTTTTCGCGTTTATAATATTCCTAGCCGCGGTTTCACTCGCGTAGTTTCCGTGGGAATGCAGGGATAAAACATAGCCTATGTTCTTCCCCGGAACATAAGCTACCCTGGTACCAAATTTCAAGTCAATCGGTTCAGTAATTTAGCCGTGAAAAGGTAACAGACAGACAGACAGAGTTACTTTCGCATTTATAATATTAGCAGGGATGTTACTCAGGGTAAATGTAGCTTTCTAATGGTGAAAGAATTTTTGAACCCAATTCAGTAGTTTCAGAGCCTATTCGTTACAAAAATTTTTTGCTCTATATAATATTATTAGTTTAGAAGTAGGATATTTTAATCAATATTAGAGTCTTAAAAATAATTAAGTACTAAACTTCCTCCCTCAAAATAATCCGTTAGTTAAAATTAACTAACTTAAGTCAGTATAATAACCTAAACACCCATTAAAGGTATAATACATTACCGTAACAGAAGTTCGAAAAAGTGTAATATAAAAATTAAGCAGCATTAAAAAAGTCTCTTAAAAATGAATATCTTACAACTCCCGAGCAATAAATTTAAAAAGATAGCTTCAAAGATCAACTTTTTCATTCATTACGTGACATAAAAACTTTTTTTTATTGTCAAACAAGTTTTTTTACTTTTTTTTCTTCATGTGGGGGCGGGAAACACCCTATCTGATTTATGTTCGTTTTTTTGGTGATTAATTTAAATTTAAGAGTTATCTCCTTGTGCATGTTTGTAATCGAGACATGTCAACTAATGCTTTTTTTAATATACTTGTTTGGGATTGTTAGTTTGTAAAGGACCTTTTACAATAAATTTAAATAAATACAGTTAGAAGACATCCCTTGTTTTTTTGTAAATGTCATACAATATATATAATTTTTACAAAAAAAAAAATTACGATCTCATTTAGGTTTTTTCAAGTCTAATTCCTGGGCGGAGCGATCTATTTTTCTAAGCCCAACACGCATTGGTCAGCTTATTGATGACTGAATAAATATATTGATATCTTTGATGTACACGAACACTACACATTGAAATAAAACACTTAAACGGATTTTTATCGTGGTTGTATTTTGTTTTACATTTTCTGACGTTTCGGATTCTTTACAGAACCCGTGATCACAGAAGACTAAGATGGAAGACGTCTGTACAAAGTAATGTAAAAAGTTTACATCCTTCAATATTTTGAATATAATTTTAAATACATTGTGAATTTGCCACAGATTCGGAAATACATCAGCCGAGAAGAATCTGCAAGAAACTCGGTCTGGAATTATTTATGCTTTTATCACATTAAACCTATGTCTTTACAGTGTACTAATATAATGAATACCAAACAGTGATTTGGGCATTGGGTACAGGCCACTTTACAGCAAAAAGTACAATTATTATTTATTTATTTATTCATTTAAATTCTATTATTACAGGTAATTTTACCTAATTCAATAGAACTTATTAATTAAAAATTACTTTAAACAATTTTCCCATAAATAAAAACGTGGCAAGCTAAAGTTGTGTATGTGTAATGTAAACGCCTCTTAATGCTTTTAGAGAACAGTGGAAAAATAAATTAATGAGAGACAAACACGTTTTGTTTCGGTAATTAACCATAGAGAATGTTTTCTTTGTAGGTAATGTAATGACAGTATTATACTGGTTTTTATACTGGTTAAAAACTGGCTAAGTGTGAGTTCGGTGAGCTATAGTTTTAAAAATAGAAGATGATGAATAGAAATAGAAATATGTTAGTAATTCAATGAAAATAGTTATTTATGTATTTATTAGAGGCAAAAATGTTAAACTAATATCAGAAACCACTAATCCAATTTGAAGAAAATAGAAATGCATTATTCGTAGATTTTTTTTTCTTATCCTTATAACAAATCAGGTATTGACTTCACAGTTGAATGAAAGTTGTTTAAAATGAATGGCCGGCCTTTTTAAAATAGGACCAATTTGAATGTGTGAAACCGCATCAAAATCCGTTGCGTAGTTTTATAACGACAGACATCGGGAAGCGACTTTGTTTTAAACTATGTAGTGATTAGCATAAACATAAGACTAAGTATATCATCAGTGAGAGAGATAGAGATTTTTGTTCTACAGTGAAATATTATCTAAAAAAAAATGGAATAGAAACAATGAAACAATATTTAGTTCTTATTTATTTAAAATACTCTTAAAATCTAATTTATATACAAATAATTAATTATTTAACATGATATTTATTCTATTATTTGATTTTTATATCTATTTATAGTTATATTTATTAAGTACATTTCTCGTTTACTTATTTATTGCATGTTATGGTTTAATTAATTTAATTTTTTTTTGTATTGGATTTTCGTCCGCTCATATTTTTATAAATAAAGAAAAATAATAATGTATTAAAGACAGTTTTTGCAATCATAAACTTGTTTTATATAAAAAAAATATGATATGGTTTCTTTAGATTTTTTTTTACATTTAATAACTTTCGTACAATGTAATATATAATAAAATAGATATATTTAGTTCTAAACTTGTTGCCGGATGTTTATTTAAACGCCCGTTTGCAGAAATTTGGGCTTTTAACCGTTTTGTTTGTTTGTCAAAGAATTATTGGATTAGTTAATGTGATACTTATATTGAATTGAGTATTATCGGCTTTTAATGAGCTGTGGACAGCAGTGAGGGTATGGCTGGCTCATGTTCCCGTATCGGAAGAAACCTGGGTCTGTTGTTGTGGCACACCTGTGAATAGACAAATAGAAAAAGTTACTTATATTATTAGCCAGGGCTAAGAGGTAGTTAGAGCAACTCCCCCCTGGACATGGGCAACTTGGAAGTCCTTAAACAGACTGCGGACACAAGTAGGCCGAAGCAAGGAGAACATGCACAGATGGGGTTTCAGCTCGGAAAATGCATGTCTATGTGGTATTTCTCCCCAAACAATGGCCCATCTTTTGACTTGCCATGCGTGTCCCTACACCTGTACACGCGAGGACCTTTACAAGGCCACTGATAGCGCTATATCGGTGGCCGAGTTTTGGTCCTCAAAAATTTGAGTCGATACGCAAAGAAGAAGAAGAGGTAGTTTATCAAATTCTAAATCTAGTTACATGATTTTTCATTTCATTCATAATTTTTCTATCGAATAATATCATACCTCAAATTGGGGTTCATGTCGGTAAAGCCATGGGGCACAGCCAGTTTATTGTTATAGTAAGTTTAGTATTATGTCACACAAAAGTTACTAGACCTTTTTTTTTTAACGCAGTGAAAATGCATATAACTGCATACCACCGTGAGCCGATATTGGGAGGGCCCCCGGGGCATGTAGGGCTCTCCCAGCCAGAAGGGCTGGGCCTACCCACTAAAAACACAGCGACTTCCGTCCGCGTTACATTGGGGTGCCGTAGGATCCCGAGGGGGATTTCTACTACGGCAAAGGTTACTAGACCTAGTTGAGTGTTTGATACAAATGTTTCTTACTTCAAGGAATACCAAATAGGGTACTCGAAATTCTTACAAGATTCAGATTATGCGTAGTATAAGTATTAACCTCGGTTCATACGAATATAATACTAATAAACTAGGCACAAACATAATACACGCAGAAAAAAGAAGACACGTTACTAAAACATGAGATTAAAAAGAATAAAATCGGATAAAGGGCGCCTCTAAGCGTTAAGGCGGTCTAGAGACAAATTCCTTACTCGGTTTTTTATAATATTTGTCAAACTTTTTGTGGCTTTTCGTGTTACACTTATTTGTCTAAGTTTTTAGGTGTCGCTTCAAATTCCTGTGTGAGATAAGATATTTGTTTGGGCAGGTATGTCGGTGTTTTAGGGATCCGTACATTGAGTAAAAACGGGAATCTAAATAAATATATAACTCAAAGGTGATTGACTGACCGACATAGTGATCTATCAACGCACAGCCCACTGGACGGATCGGGCTGAAATTTGGCATGCAGGTAGATGTTATGGCGTAGGCATCCGCTAAGAAAGGATTTTGACCACGCGGACGAAGTAGCGGGCAAAAACTAGTCTATTATTAAGACTCCGCTGTCTGTCTGTCACCAAGCTGTATCTCAAGAACAGTGATAGCTAGACAGATGAAATTTTCACAGTTGATGTATTTCTGTTGTTGCTGAATAAAATAAATATTCGGGATTTTGTTATCAAAATCGCATACGGGATCCTCCGGGACAGGATCTTCGGGGAATGGGATTCTCAGGAACCCTTTTTTTAGTACGGAACCCTTCCTGTGCGAGTCCGACTCGTACTTGGCCGGGTTTTTTAACTAAAGTATCACTCGGTTTTGGTTAGTGAACTATTTTGACTCGACTGTTAATCTTTATGTCATGAATCTGTTGTTTTTTTAGGTTGAAATGTAGCGTTTGAATGTCTTGTTATGGTTCAGAGAGAAGCATTTTTTGAGTAAATGAACTTACAATGTTTGTATCATCCGTTGTAAAAGTTTTACTGGCATTTAAATCATATGAAATTCATATTTAAAAGATTTGAATTCACATTTGATTTTTACGTCATAATAGTGATGACTCTATCGATGTTAAGTGGCTTTTTTTTTTTTTTTAATATTTTATTATGAGAGCACGTTGGCATAAGACATTCGTACCAATTTTTTTACAACCCACAAAGTCTAACTAAAATAACCATGCCAAGTGAGTGTTGTGCCACACACAGTGTAGGGTTTTGTAGTAGCTCATTATCACTGTTTCTTTTATCAAGTTTAGTTTTTATGTAAGTCCAAGATACAAAACACTTAGCAAGAAACAGATATGTGATATAAATGTTTAAAGAAAACGTGGAAAAACAAGGCAAAAAACTAAAATAGTTAATAATACTCACGTTGTCGTCTCAATAAAAGTTTCATATTCATCATCACTCGTACCATTATTCAATTCTCTCTTCACCCGATCTAACTCATTCATCTTAATTACTTTAGTAACCTTTTCAAGCTTAACTTTCTTCTTCAAAGGAAACGGCTTCACGTACCCTGACTCTGCTATATTCGCTCTGATATCTTCTAATATTTCACTGGTTAAAGGCTCAGTCTTCCATTCCGGTATAGTTTCTTTTATAACAACATGATCAATGCCATTTGATTCAGTAGGAGAGTGTTCATCAATGTATCTATTGATAAGGACAGTTTTAGGAATTTCTGCTATCAGTGCGTTTAAGTATGACTTGTAATTCCTCCTTTTATAATAATCCCAAAGCCACGGGTTGTTGTAGAAAATGTTGTTAGGATTGCTGCCATTGTAATGGTGGACGTATGTGAATGGATATGGCAGTAAATAAGATGGTTGTATAGATTTTTGAGCTGGTTTCGCTGGTGCAGTCGAACAGGGCCTTAAAGTAGTAGTACTTGTAGTAGAACTAACATAACTAGGCCTAGGTTTGTGTACATATGAAGCTATTCTATGGAACTGTGATAATGGATAGTCAGTTGTATCATCGATTGGAGAAGCAGTAGTAGAAACAGTTGTAGGTGGCTTAGTAATGACTATTACTGTTTCGTTAAATAGAGTATCATCATCATCGTCATCCACGTGACCTTTTTGAGGTTCGTAAAAGTAAGAAGCAGGTTCTCTCTGTTTTAACTGATGAACATTATTATTCATATGAGACTCATCGGTCAACGTGTCCATTTCATTGTATATTTCCTGAGCTAAACTGTAAATATCCACAATCGCTTCCAAATCACTCTTCTTGACTGTACGTAGAGCTTCTGTTAAAGATTCTATTTCTTTTTTAGTTAAAAACCTGTCGTTTTCGTCAATATTATCAATGTTGTTGTTATTATATTCGTCATTTATGTAATTTGATTGGTTGAAAGCTGATTTTATTATGGATTGAATGTTTTTCGATACTGCTGTAGCCTCATCTTCATTTGAATTTGTTACCTCAGGTTTAACTGTAGGTACTTCTGTACTATTTTCAATTTTAGCTTCTATTATCTTTGTATCATTAAGCGTAGGTTGTTCTTTGGTTGTAGCTAAGTCTATTATATTGTTATTAACTGGGGTTACAGTGAATTCTCTAAGAATGATTTGTTCTTTTGGATGGTTCTTCAGTCTTCTGAGTTTGCAAGTGTAGTTACCGCAGAAGGTGGTTGAGGACCATGTGGCGTTGACTGTGTATAGCTTCCCTGTATCTGGATCTCGGCATAGAGAGGCTGGAAATAAAGAAAATAAACGTTGAAAAATTATTGAATTACGTAAGGGTCAATTACTATAGTGAGATGATGTATTGATTAACTACTTTAGCAGATTTTAACCACGAAAAAAACCGGTAAATTCGTTTTATTGCACTGAAAAAATATTTACAAAAAAATTTACAATTGTACGTTCAAAATGTCTATCTGGGATATAAACCCAAAGTACCAAACCGTATTGCTGTTCTTATATTATGATTCAATGAAAATATGTTTATACAAAATTTTCACTTCAGCTGGGAATCGAACACAGGGCTGTGCCGAAGCGTGGCACTTCTCTAAATTAACTCAGCTATCATTCGGGATAAAATCAGTTGCCCTAATATATCAAAAGGGTAAAATATTGGAAGAGTTACACATAAAACAAAACATAAAAACCCTGGTTAAGATTTTGACTAGAGCTTTTGACTTTTGAAATCGCTTGCCTTTCATTGGAATCGAACCCACAATCTTTGTCAAAAAACCAACTACACTCCTCACTTACTGTAGAGTTAGTAACAATATTAATGTTCGTACAGTCACATGATTTATTTATGTTTTTGTTCCGAGTAAACATTCTCATGGAATGTATTTATAAACAATTGTCATCCTATTTTACCCACGTTGGTATTATCCCTTGGGAATTTCATTGGTACGGGTATCAAAAGCTAGTTCATATACAGTGAAACCTGCTTAAGTGAGACTCCAAGGGACCTGCAATGTCGTTGCACTTATAGAGGTATTCCACTTACTCATTGTTTCAGATATCCAGGTATAAATTAATATCTGTCTCATTTACAGAGGGCTCCATTGATAGAAGTGATATACGATTAGTGATATAGTGGGTAGGATTAGAATGAGTAAACAAACAAAACGATATTATCTCAGTTACAGAGGTTTATACGTATAAAATTCACTCGCTGTCTTAGTTATAGAGGTAACTATGATGATAAATCGAAAGAACAAATCCCAGATATAGAGGTTACCTCATCCCACTAACAGAGGTAATTTAGTGCCAAAGTGTTGGGACTTTAGCATGAGTTCCAGTTATGGAGGTTTCTCACTTATCCAGGTCCCACTTAACCAAGTTTCACTGTATTAGTTAATGTACTAGGTACGCCCTGGTTGAGTCGTCAAGTCCGAGATCCTCTCGGACTTGTGCCACAAGAATAGATTCGACGTCATATGTGTTCAACAAACACACCGTGGTCCCTACACCTGCACACGCGAGGACCTTTACAAGGCCACTGATAGTGAGATATCGGTGGCCGAGTTCTGGTCCTCAAAAATATGAGTCGATACGCAAAGAAGAAGAAGCTACGCCCTGCGGTCTTTTTTGCTTTAAATTGTACCCTCCATAATTTAAATTCTTTCTGAAATGCTCTATCTGTTTCTGCATTAAAATCCAAGATTTAAAACTTTCAGTAATTTTAAGGCATTTTATCGGTGTACAATAAAATGAAGAATTCAGCCATCCAGGAATATAAAAATATTTAACCTCATCCGGGAATCAAATCCGAAACCTGCATTAATAAACCAAACTATCAAAACCACTTTATAACTAGCATTAGGAAGAGACATAGAAACAACATTCGTTTCCTGTATTTACCTATGTATGTATTAATAAGTACAATATTATGACTTAGGAACGGAACTCTGACATATACTAACTAGCATATACTTGTATACGGGAAGTTTTATACATTCGCGGTCATCAAATGTTGTTGCTAAAAAACTAATGACCTAAATACTTCAAATTAAAAATAATTTATTTGAGAGAACTTGGAGTTTAACTGTTAGCTTCCAAAAAAGAGTACAAAATCCCTACTAATATTATAAATGCGAAAGTAACTCTGTCTGTCTGTTACCTTTTCACGGCTAAACTACTAAACCGATTGACTTGAAATTTGGTACAGGGGTAGCTTATGGTCCGGGGAAGAACATAGGCTTTGTTTTATCCCGAAATTCCTACAGAAACGGGAACTACGTGGGTGAAACCACAGCTAGTTATTAAATAAATATAAAATACCTATTTAAATATCTACATTAGGGATGTGCATTCTTTCCGTAAACACTTTGTAAATAACCAGTTCTTTTTTAAATATAGTACGTAAAATAACATAATCATTCACTACATCATCTCATTATAGTAACTGGCCCCTAACTAAGTTCGTGACTTGTATCGAGGGTATCAGAAACTACGCACACACACAGTTAAATACTAAAGGGTGTCTAAAATCAACACAATGTCAAATAAATAAATTTAAAAATATAGTAAAAATAAAAACGAAAGAAATGTCTCAATGAAACTCTACCTCATACAATGTAGGATGTTTATGACATTTGATCATGTGGTGTAGTTGGCAGTGACCTTGGCTTCTGCCAAAGGTTTATGTTACGTTTCTCTATTTCAGACACACATTCGTTTAAATTGGCCTAATTATTTGATTTTATTTGGTACAATAAGTTCCCTAAATCAATGAATAAAAAATAGGATACTTTTTTCGGTGATCTGGTGATATGTGTTCGGATATAAACAATGTAATCATAATCAGTCACTCTTTTATCTTTTTATAACATAACTAAGTTTATACCTGTGTCACTTTAGACATTACTACGAACTTTAGCGGCCTTTACACACACACTTTATCACACGTGAAACAGTAATCGTACGCGTATCCGCGCGCGTATAATATTAAATTAAATGATTTTATGCTTAAGAACATCTGTTCTTTCATACATCTGTATGAAAGAGACAAAACTCTTTCATAAAGAGACAAAACTCTTTCATACAGATGGATAAAAACATGGATTAACAAAACAACATTAAATTACACATGTTTGAATTTTAAAGACATGGTCTAACAAAACACTAGTTATCCCAAGTCTACAAACAAGAGGAGTTAATGCAACCCAGTTCAAAATATTCCTGAGGGTTGCACCCATAACTTCATTTGGCGTTAACTTGACAGCCCAATCCAGTTACCTAGATTGGTCCCCCTTTGGATGTCTATTCAATTAGCTCTTGTTCAAATCTCACCGGACTGCAATGTCTAATAGAATAACGCTAGCTAGACAGTTTTAGGTGGAAAAACTAGATTGGAGGTAAAGGGAGTGTGCAGCATTTCTATCTATACGAGTACTCAAAGTTGTACAGTCTAATCCTAACTAATATTATAAATGCGAAAGTAACTCTGTCCGTCTGTTACCTTTTCACGGCTAAACTACTGAACCGATTGACTTGAAATTTGGTACAGGGGTAGCTTATGGTCCGGGAAAGAACATAGGATACTTTTTATCCCGAAATTCCCACGGGTACGGGAACTACGCGGGGCACAGCTAGTTCAAAATAACTTGTTAATTTTGGGGCTCATAGATACATTTATTATATGTTACATAACATCAAAGAGACGACTTTATATCACTGTAATGTAATTGAGTGCATAATTCGCCAACAGTTTTTAGTGTGTTTTCGGTATTTAAATAAATATATAATTTTAAAGTTACACAAAATTAATGAGTGAAATAGTAATAAAGAAAAGCAAATATTATAGCTGCGATGTGCCTTCTTTTCGTAAGGACTTCACCCGAACTATATGTATTTGGAAAATAGTAAACAAGTATTGCGAATTATATTTAGACGCTGTTATATTGTTTCCATTTTAATGAAGTAGTAGAAAATTAAAAAATTCCTAACACAATTACTTTCAAACCCCCATAACTTTTAAACGGGTCAACCGATTTTCATCAAACATGTCTAAGAAAACTCGCACATAAATCCCCTTTAATACAAAAAAAATAAAAAATAAAATCGGTTCATCCGTTCGGGAGATATGATGCCACAGACAGATACACACACACAGACACGTCAAACTTATAACACCCCTCTTTTTGCGTCGGGGGTTAAAAATTTGAAGTTACAACTAATGCAAACGACACTTCTTATGTAATCATGAATTAGTTTTGCAGAAATGTTTATATTTTAAATGTGACAAGAATACATAATTTTTGATATCGTTGCAATTTTTTTTTAATAACCTACTTTGTACAATGTAGTCGCGATGCAAGATTGCTTAAACGACAAACAGATTATTAGTGGTGGTTAGTATAAATTATGTTTTATTATAATCGTGCCTTGATTGATTACTGAAACCTGGGCCCTGATTCTCTAAAATATTAAGCTGTGATAATGCTACTCAAATGTACATACTTTATAGATAAGATAGAGAAACACGTTATTGCTCATACGTCATACACTAGGATTATTATTGAAAAAATACAATCAAGTACCAACAATTGGAATTCGCTCACGAAAGGTTTCGTACCAAAAAACGGAAAAAGCTACGTTTTTTGTATGGGGCCTGTTTTCTAGCTATCACGTTTCATAGGGCCTGAAGACAGACAGACAGATGGACAGACATAAAGACAGATGGATAGCGGAGTCTTAGTCATAGGGTTCCGTGTTTACCCTTTGGGTACGGAACCATAACGTGTTTTCAATAAAAAATAATATACAGGGTGGCCCAAATAGAACGGTCAGTGGGGGGAAGTATAAAACTATAAGAGATACAAAGATTTGTTCTTAGAAACCATGTCATCGATTTTAGTAAAAATAAAAACTGCGTTCAAAGTTTTAGAAAAAAGCTATAACTCACTCCGGGAACCAAACCCGAAAGTTTTGAAAAGTAAAATGTTCATTAATTTTAACAAGAAATCGATTGTGTATGTCTAAAGCAGTAAATATACTAAGAAACATAATATCTAAAAAGAATAAAATGCATAGTCTTTAAATGATGGTCTAAGAACAGATCTTTGTATCTCTTGTAGTTTCAGACTTCCCCTCACCGACCGTTCTATTTGGGCCACCCTGTATAATAAGTATATGTGAGTAGTTTCTAATACTATAAGTACAGATAAATAAACATAGACTAGCTTATAGTATTTTTAATTTATTCTAATAATTCCTGAGATTGGTCGTTCAAACAAACAAACAAACATAACATAATCATTCACTCCATCATCTCATTATAGTAACTGATCCCTAAGTTCGAAACTTGTATCTAGGGTATCAGAAACTACGCACACTCTCATTCACACACACAGACAGAGACAAACATTTGTGGTTCACACAAATATTCACCCCATACGGGTATCGAACCAGCAACATTACGGATGGCAGTCCGGTATGGTGATCACTCTGCCATCTAGGTCTTCATACATTATTTTATTTGTATTATGTATAATGATGAGTGATAGATTATGTTATGTTATTTATTCGATTACACCATACTAGTACTATTCAAGATTACTATGAGCTGATACAAGATGAAATAGTTTAATGAAAAAATATATTTTTCAACACACTTGCTCATAAAGGGGCTCTTATTTATGCAAAAACAGTTGAATAATGACACGTTTTATTCACTAGTGAGTTATAGATTGTTTTTTTAAAAATGCTTTGTTTTTAAAAAAGTTTCGACACCAAAAAAATGGTGTCCATACATTTTAAAAACAAACTTCAACTATGTTGCCTTACTTTTGGTAGGTCTATGGTCGATTCCATTCATTCATTCATTCGAATTTTTTTTTAATAAGTATATTATTTTAGTCTTTGGCAATCACCATTGTTGTGTTGGATGCGCGCGAATAGAAAAACTGTTTATTTATTAGCGAAAAATGATAATTTCTTCGCAAATGTGTTGAAAAACGTTGTATGGTACACGCGAGTATTGATGATTACTATCCTCGGCTATCTTCAGACCCTCGCCTGACGGCTCGGGCCTCAATAGCGCCTCGGAAGTAATCACCAACTTACCTCGCTTGTACCATAAATAACTATAACTAGTGTAAATCCTAACTAATATTATAAATGCGAAAGTAACTCTGTCTGTCTGTCTGTTACCTTTTCACGGCTAAACTACTGAACCGATTAACTTGAAATTTAGTATAGGGGTAGTTTATGGTCCGGGAAAGAACATAGGATACTTTTTATCCTGTAATTTCCACGGGAACGGGAACTACGCGGGTGAAACCGCGGGGCGCTGCTAGTATCTTATAATTATATCTAAACTGGCTTGTAAATTATTTAGTTTTTACGTGTTTTGGAGAGACAGATTCCTATTTAACACGTTTCTATTGGATATGTTATGTTTTATCCCAGTATTAGTACCTAACATATAACAATAAACATAAGGCTAAAAAGCAATATATGATATTAACTAAATAATAGAGCACAAATACTAAGTAATAAATAAAGTTTTTTTTGGCTATAAGCATTTTACTTTTTGACTATGTTTTATCCCGGTTTATATTCACTAAATTAACCAAAAATTATGTATTTTAACTAACTAATTTTAACTCACTATCAGACAAAAAATCACACAATTATTCCCACTTATCCCTATAATTAACATAATCAAGTAATAAACCAAATATAACTAATTAAACAAAAAAAACTAAAAAAAATCCACCATACCTTTCCCTCTAATAGCTGCAGATTTAACATAAATAAAACACAATAAAATTAAAATGAGAACACGTGCGTCCACCATGTTTGTTACAGCTGCGCAGACGCATCGGACACTTTACCGGGCAGACAGACCGACGGACACTGGAGTATACGATTTGTCATTGATTGTTATGAAAATGTCAACGCATCATATTTTGATTGGGGTTCTCAAAGTTTTGTTTGTTATTGCGAATTTATTGTGTACTAGCTCTGCCCCGGGGTTTCACCCGCGTACATCACAATCCCGTGGGAATCCTTTCTTGGCGGATGCTAACGTCATAACATCTACTTGCATGCCAAATTTCGTCCCGATCCGTCCAGTGGTTTGGGCTGTGCGTTGATAGATCACTACGTCAGTCAGTCAGCCAGTCAGTCAACCACCTTTGAGTAATATATATTAGGATTATATTTTTTATCAGACCTTTCTTATTGTGCTTCGTGGGGCACGCTAAGGCGTCGATCCTGGTTGTCGTACTAACATCATCGACAGTCGCTACGGGTAGTTATAGCCCTCAAAAGTCTAACATTTCGTTTAATCAAAGAATATTGTATTTGAAGGTCTGATGGCAGTCGCTCTGCGTAAAATAGAGGCATAAAATAGCAAATTTGGTTAAATTAAAAACTCACCCCCAATTAGATTGGGTTTTGAATAGTCTGGAAGGAAAAGAATATTCAAAACTTTTTATAGACTCTTCTCTACATCATCATCACCCTTTCTTCTCCATCTGTCTATCACAGTCCACTGCTGGACTCTACCAATAAATAATCTGCTGTTTAGTTCTTCTCTGCCAAATTCAGATTCTGAAGTTATAGAAAACTAGCGGCGCCCCGCGGTTTCACCCGCGTAGTTCCCGTTCCCGTAAGAATATGAGGATAAAATTATGCTAAAAAACCTACCCACTGAATTACTCTATCTATTAAAACAAACCGCATCAGAATCCGTTGCGTAGTTTTAAAGATCTAAGCATACATAGGGACATAGGGACAGAAAAAGCGACTTTGTTTTATACTATGTAGTGATTAAGAAGCAGAAACATTGTTTTGGACCAGAATCAATTATTAATACAGAAAAAGAAGAAATATCTCAATCTTCAAGATTTTGTGGCATTTTTTTCTTATGTATCTTTTTGCTAAGACATTGAGGACTCTATCTATCTTATATTACTCAATGAAGTTAGTACGACAACCGGAACCCAAAACGTACTTTCCAAATCAAAAATACAGCAATGCGTAAAAACAAAAGCCCAACAAAGCTAAAAACAGTAATAACGTGGTAAAAACTAAAGAAGTAAATAATAAAACAGTCAGAAAATTAAGTGCCAAAGTTTGAGCACCGCTGTTTGTTATACGAACGTGCTTCATTTATAATATTTATATTGCATTCATTATCAGTCTCGTATTAACTGTTAATATTATGTCTTTGGTGTAAAACTGTAACTCGTTTACATATTGGCTAACGTCAGGTTTTATAACAATATTCCTAATACTGCATGGTAAAAAAAAGGTAGCACTCCGGGAGTGCCGGCAGAAGTGAAAACTTCAATATTAACGTTGTGTTTAATTATAAGTATAAAAGTACTATCATTTATGAGGTAAAATACAATGTTTGTTTATTGCGCTATCGTACACAAATATGACAATTTATATGTTGTTATTTATAATATTATATCGTTATTTATATATGGATCTTACGCTTTTTCGATCAGCATCACGTGACCCTGACGCGAGTTTGAAAGTTTTTACCCATACAAAAAAAGTGCTCAGCGCCGCTAAAGAAGTTTTCACTTCAAAAATCTTGTGAGTTTGTACCTAAACTCCTTCAAAATGGCTGGACCGATTTTTATAATGTTTTTATATAAGTTCATGTATTTTGGTACGGAATGTTTTTTATACCTCTTAAGTAATAAGGATGTACCATCCCAAACATGTATTATGGCTAAACAACGTTTGCCTGGTCAGTGAGTTTGACAATAGGTAAACACACCCAGACCAAGATAAACATTTGTGGTTCACACAAATATTCTCCCCGCAAGGGAATCGAGCCCGCAACCTTACGGATGGCAGTCTGGTATGGTGATCACTCTGCCATCAAGGTCGTCGAAATCATCATAATATCACAAAAATTACTTAATTTATGTGCTTTACTTAGTTTTCGTCTTAAAATCCTTACTAATATTATAAATGCAAAAGTAACTCTGTCTGTTACCTTTTCACGGCTAAACTACTGAACCGGTTGACTTGAAATTTGGTACAGGGTTAGCTTGTAGTCCGGGGAAGGACATAGACTATGTTTTATCCCAAAATTCCCACGGGATCGGGAAATATGTGGGATAAACCGCGAAGCTCAGCTATTAATGTCATAAAAAATACTTAATTTATGTGCCTCTCTGTTTTTAAAATTACTTACTTAACCCCCCACCCCCTCTCAAAGCTTACTAATTAAAACAATCAGGTGTAA
The DNA here is from genome assembly GCA_958496195.1 of Timandra comae. Taxonomy (NCBI): domain Eukaryota; kingdom Metazoa; phylum Arthropoda; class Insecta; order Lepidoptera; family Geometridae; genus Timandra; species Timandra comae. Next base: position 779,226 of record OY292377.1, on the reverse strand, counting down.
ATAAAAGTGTTGGTAATATTTCAAAGCAATTACGTTTGTTATTCACGGTGTTCTAAAGGGTTAATTTATTCTTTCAACGCGAGTGTCGGGGTGTCGCGTCCCGCTGGGAAGGTCTAGTGAGGGCACAGTACATTACGGGGATTTTTTCTTATTTATTTTTAATGAGTTAGAATTATGAAAAGAGTTTTTTCTATTTTATTTTAATTTGTTTTAAATATGGTTTTTTTTAATTTTTAAATGAGTTTGAAAAGAGTTTTTTTCTAATATTTTTTTTAATTTGGTTTAAATATGGAATAGGATCTTAATATTTGTTTTCTTTGTTGTTATCAACTAATTTGATAATAAAATTTAAAGTGGTTATTTGATCAAAATGTTTTAAAAAGTATTTATTTTACATTTTTTATTATGCTCATTGTTTATGGAAATAATAAAAAAAATATCTTCATAGACAAAAATGCAAAAGTCACTTAATTTTTTCCTCTTTAAGAAAAATAACTGAACCGATTTAGATATAATTTAGAATGGATATAAACATAGGTCACATTTCACATATACCCTTACTCAACTATACCCACAGACAAAACTATAGCAATATTAATACATAGGTAACAACATGTTCTCTCCTTTTATTTTATTCGTTAACCTCACGCTGTGATCTCATCACACATTCATCGAAATGCGGTATCCTTAAAGGACTGTTATGACGACTTTAATTTTCTACAACGAATATATGTGCGAGTACCTTTATGTTTTTACTGTAGTAGGAATTTCGATCTTATTGCTTAGGTCTTAAGGGGTATATTTGAGTGCAGTTGTAAGGTAATATTTTATGAAATTATAAATTATTTTGTTTTTGTTTTTTTTTTTGATGAGATGATAGCTGTTAATGATTTGTGTTTTAAAGTTAAAAGGTTTTATTGTTTTTTTTCTTATTATACAAAGGTCATGAGATTTCAACTGAAGTCGAAAAAGGAACGCGTTCGGAAATTAAGATTTTATTTTTATTTTGGAACGAAAGTACATGTCACAATGTCAAACTCAATACAAGAACATTCTTCAAAAATTTAATTCATTTTTATTCCACGCGAACGAGGGCGCGGGTAGGAGCTAGTTTCAAAATAAAATTTCAGTTATTATATTTAAATAAAATAAAATAAAAAAAATTCTTAATTAATAAATTCTTTCATAATTATATGAAAAAAAAACAAACATATTTTTCTTCTATAAACCGACACTATCCCAAAAATTTAACATCATAAATCCCCTTAACAAAAAAAAAACATATAAAATATGTAAAACCAAACATTTTCCGAAAAAAAAATCCATACGTGTAAAACCTAACATACACCTCAACAGTACCTCTCCGTCTCATAGCACTAGATTATTTCCCCGACAGTACGCGGTACAGTCACGTACAGATTGTTATCGACGCTCCGTGATTTATCTATGAGCAGATATTTTATGCCTCTACTTTATCGAGTCTAACCTTACAGGTTATACGTTATGTTCGATTATTTTGGTACTTTTATTTTTGAAATAGGTTTTTAACAGCAAATTTGATCTATGTATGTACTGGCAGCGCCCAGCGGTTTCACCCGCGTAGTTCCCATTCCCGTAGGAATATGGAGATAATTATGCTAAAAACCTTCCCACTGAATCACTCTATTTATTAAAACAAACCGCATCAAAATCCGTTGCGTAGTTTTCAAGATCTAAGCATACATAGGGACAGAGAAAGCGACTTGTATGTAGTGATAGTGATTCTCGTGTCACCATTTTAGATACCTGACTCCTCCGAAACGGTTTTACCGATTTTTACCAAATTTTATACTTACGCATATTCAGTAGGTCTGAGAATAGAACATAGGATACTTTTTATACCGAAATTCCCACGGGAACGGGAACTACGCGGGTGAAACCGCGGGTCACAGCTAGTATGGTGTATAAAAACCTGACTCTCTCTTGCAATCTAGCTAAAAAAAATAACAACAGAAAAAGACACGTTAAGAACTATCTTTTTTGTACTGATTAAGCAGACATCGTAAACGATACAGCCATTAACATCCTGTTTGAAATACAGCCCTATGGCGGCCATATTTATTATGCTCTAAATAATTCATCACCACTATTTACGATGTGATATATTTAAGCATAAAATGTTTGGGCCCAGTGATAGCGGGTTTGATGTCCAGTTTGTGTGTTGGTGTTCAAAAATAATATAATTAATTAAGATTACGTTATAATTGGAACAACCATTTTCAGCCTTTATACTTAACTTTATACAATGTCTTAATTATATCATAATCCCGTGGGAATTGGAGATAATAAGTGCCTTTCTCATATATTGATCCTGTAGTTTCGGAGTCTATTTATTACAAACAAATAATAATCAACTCATTCCTCTTTGTACGCTTTTAGCCTAAACTATGACCAAACCCCAAATATTTTTGTTTCAAACCATCACTCCTTTTTAGACCTTGTTTATTAGGTAATAGAATTCAAAATTGCACGGAAAATATATACGTTATACCACTCTAAACTTAATTGAAATATGGGAAAAAGTGCACAGAAAATATTGCTAAAATTTAATATAAAAATGGGTTTGAATTTTATGGAAAAATAAAATGTTTTCTAAAGCAAATGTTACTAGTATGTATTATTAATATTAAAATGAAAGTTTGTATGTGTGTGTTTATGTTTGCTATAAAAAGCTTAACAGATTTTGATGAAATTTTGTATTATACACATACAGTTTATTAATGTGTTTACCACATAGGATACTTTTATTTAAAGAGTGTTGGTGTTCTCAACTCAAAGCATGTTTTAATCATTGAATAAAAACATGTTGTTCGTCATAGGAATCAAACTTGAATCTTCTGGCAGACAGATGCAGTAAGCTGGGTTGTTAGTTAGGAAGACAGGAATCAAACTCGCTACCCTGGGTACGGAAAAGCAAATGGCAGAAAACTGCATTGTTAGATCCAGAAATCGAACTTACAACGGAAAAGGTACAGTGTAAAGACACTTTTACTTGACCTAGGAATCAAACTTTGGTCTCCTGGTACTCCACTTGACCAAAAATAGATTGCTTGACATAGAAATCAAACCTGGATCTCCAAAACCAGTTGCTCATTTGTTCATACCACGAGACTCAAAAACTGAATCAAACTCAGGTCTCCAGAGGCAGATGCTCAAACCATTAGACTCTTTAAACTCCTTTATAAATCCTTTCTATAAAATGTTTTATCCCGAAATTCCCACGGGATCGGGAACTACGCGGGTGAAACCGCGGGCCACAGCTATACATATATACTTATAGCTGTGCCCACGCTGGCCTCCTGGTAGAGACACAATGTAGAGCTTAAATCAAAACTAAATCTTACGGCAAAGGCACAATGTAAATAGATACTTTTGCTTCACCCAAGAATCAAACTTTGGTCTCCTGGTAAGCAGATTATTTTGCCACTAAACTCAAAAGATACTTTTATATATATTAAACTAAGACAACCCATTTATTATGAGTATAAAACAACAAATTCTTGGAACAAAAGGTTTAACAAAACACAATGTCAGAATTGCGTGTTTGAAGAACATTTTCTTGTATCTACTATATACATAAGTACATACACACATCAAAAGTGTCTAGGGATCAACATATATTTTTGCAATAACTTTTCTCCTGATTGATATTAATTAAAATTTTCTTTAAGGATTCATCAAATAAAGTGTTTTCGTTTGTCACAGTAACGATAAACCAAGTCACCTTTGCATTAATAAAGAAATTTGCCATTTTCCTAATAAAGGGATTTTTGACATTTGAACCACTAACATTAAAGTTCGAAAAAAAGACTGAAATAACAGTTTTCTTTAAAATTTTATTGGGTAACTTAAACAATTAATAATCCGTGTTTCTACCGCGAACACTAACAACACAAGAACATCGGTTTGGCATACTCAAAATGAGTTCATCCAAATCACGCTGTGGAATGGCCGCCCATGTTCGTTGCAACAACAAAAAAAGGTCTTCTTGCGACTGGATACCCTCCATATTCGGCAGAGCTCTTCTCTGTAGCATATCCCATGCATGCTCAATCGGGTTCAAGTCTGGCGACTGAGCAGGCCAGAGCAGGACATTGATGTTAGCTGCGGCGAGAGTCTGTCTTACAACTCTTGCGGTGTGCGGTCGTGCATTATCATGCATTAACTGAAATAAGGGACCGATTTGCACTTGTAGAGGAACGATGACGTCTGATACAATCGTCTCAGCATAAATTTGAGCGTTGAGGTTGCCTCTGATCCAAATCAACTCAGTTCTTCCGCCGATCCAAATACCCGCCCATACCATGATGGTTCCACCACTATAAGGATGGACTTCCTGGCAGGATTTTAATCGCTGTTGGCGTCCAGGGGTTCTCCAGTGTCGTATACGTCTTGTATCCGGTCTCATACCAAAACGAGACTCATCAGAAAAGCACACGAAACGCCATTGTTCTTCTGCCCAATTTCTGTGTTCAAGAGCCCATTGATATCGAATCCTACGATTGTGCATTGCTATAGGTGGTACCCGTAGCGGTCTTCGGGAATGAAGGTTCACTTCATGCAAGCGGTTTCTGACTGTTTGGTCGCTAATTAAGTTCCCTGAAGAGTGATGAAGCCGCACGGCTAACATCATGGCGGTTATTGTTGGAGCTCTTCGAGTTAAGATTTGAATGTATCGGTCTTGTCTCCGTGTGGTGCAGCGATACCGTCCTCCATGGCGCTCAGCCACGGTACCAGTGCTTCGGTAACGTGTCCAAAGTCGACTGATAACACTCTGACTTGTATTCAGAGCTAAAGCCACAGTACGTTGCCGGGAACCAGCTTCTATCATTCCCACGGCTCTGAGCATTTCTTCCCTGCTTAAATGACGTCGCCGCTCCATAATAACGTTGGTTTTAATCAGTAGTAGGGAAACAGTAGCACTAATAATGTCTTCAATGCGTTGTATGTTTTTATAGGGAAAATATTGACAGCTGATTTTCATCTTTTACTCGAATTTGATTCACAGTTCCTGATTCAAATTATGAAATGCACCAAAAAGGATCCATATAAATTTATAAAATCATAAATTTATTACAAAGCCACATCTCAATCTCAAGAAATCCGCATAAAAATGCTTGATCCCTAGACACTTTTGATGTGTGTACTTACATATATAAAGCTGTAGGTAACATATAGTATGTATGTTAAATGTATTGAGAATTGCTAGTATGTTGAAATGATTTATTATTTTGCAAGTTTCCACAGTCAATAATATGGTCTTTGGTTCTAGTTCTGGGTTCTGGTGTTTGCTATTTTCGAAACATGGATCGCGTTTGAGATCACGAATACATTTTATAACATAATCATTCGCTACATCATCTCATGATAGTAACTGACCCCTAACTAAGTTCGTAACTTGTATCTAGGGTATCAGAAACTACGCACACACTCATTCACACACACATCCAGACCGAGACAAACATTTGTGGTTCGCACAAATATTCACCCCACACGGGAATCGAACCCACGATGGCAGTCCGGCATGGTGACCACTCTGCTATCGAGGTCGTCAATGTATGTTGATATATATTATATATATTATGCAAGTTTGGAAACCTGCAAACTGGGAAGAATTTTAAGATAATGTTGATTAACTCGCACTTAAAGCATCATTAGCGTTTTGAAAAGAGAATACACCTAACCTGGAATCGAACCAGTTGGTTTGGCCAAAAAATTGCACTATAGGGTGCGATATTTTCTATCCTTAGCGACAGTATTGGATAATATGATAGTATTATTACATCGAATTCTGAGAAACATGGTAAACTAAAGGAAGATGGTCAAAAATTTTAACCTACTATGTTCCAAAAAAAAATAAATACAATATTGATATCTTTGATTTACACGAACACTACACATTGAAATAAAACACCTTAACGGATTTGTGTCGTGGTTGTATTTTGTTTTACATTTTCTGACGTTTCGGATTCTTTACAGAACCCGTGATCACAGAAGACTAAGATGGAAGACGTCTGTACAAAGTAATGTAAAAAGTTTTTTTGTTTTTTTTTTAATCGTCAGAAAATGTATAAAACAAAATACAACCACGACAAAAATCCGTTTAAGTGTTTTATTTCAAAGAAATACAATATTTTTTTGACTATGAATTGATTTTATTATTTAACTTCAAACTTTCAAGGACCAAAAAATGTAATATAATAAATAAGTAAGTATAGTAGTAACTTTAATTAAATTCCGTCAGCGATCCATACATCATTTTTTTAATTTTCTCGATCACATTCACTCATATTGACATATCTTGTTAATTAAAAATTATGATCACAATGTAGCCCGGGCCTTGTTAGAGAATGTTATTGTTCAGTAACAATAGGGATGGGATGGGGAATCAAAATAGAGGAATTATTTTATACTCGTATATTTTAAAAGTTTATTGATCATGTTGAATTAAAAATCGTTTTGTGGCATTTTTTATAAGTAAACTTTATACTGTATGTTTTATTTATTTATTAAAAGCTGTACCCCGCGGTTTTATTCTACGTTAACTCTTCTAATCGTATTGGATTTTTTGTATAACCTAAGTCTTCTTCGATAAATGGGCTGTCTATTGCTGATAGACTTTTTTAAATCACACCGTAATTTCTAGTAGTACTTACCTAAAATTAGGACGTTGAAAAAAACATTTTTTTTTTCGGGATTGACAATATTGGTAACCTACATATAGATTATTTTATCACAACACAGGTAACGATATATAAGTATTTATGTTTTTATATTTTCTTCGATTTTTTGTTCATTTTTTTTCATCATAAAATTCGTCACACTAAATGTAATCTCGTCTCATCCCATCTCTACCGTCCAAGTCGCCCGGTCCAATAATAAATTGCTCTAATTGGGTATAACTCGATTAATACTAAACCTGATTGGATCACAGTCAACACGAACTTTGTAAACAATGTCCACCGAACTCGCTCTGTTGACATTTGAGTTGTTACATTCGACTGTGAGATGTTAGGTTCGATTTTCGAGAAGGTAAATCTAGCTTAGACTATTTCACGACCTTCAAGTAAATTTGCCAAGTAAAGTTAGTTATACTCGGAACGTTACCTGAAGATGGTGAAATAGGCCCTTAGACTATTTGGGACTTCATGCAAAAATATATACTTGTTGTGATAAATAAAACGCATTAAAATCGGTTTTTAGTTTTTATTACCCATTTAAGTAGTCTTAACCGACTCTAAAAAAGGAGTGTTTCTATTTGGCTGTATGTTTTACTTCATTTTTTTTCATTTCTGGACAGATTTACATAACATAATCATTCACTACATCCAAAATGTCTTTACTAACAGTTGCCATACTCCTCCGAAACGGCTTGACCGATTCTCATGAATTTTTGTGAGCATATTCAGTAGGTCTGAGAATCGGCCAACATCTATTTTTCATCCCGAAATTCCCACGGGAACGGGAACGGGAACTACTACTAGTGATTTTGTTTTGTATGTATTTATCTAATTTCTGTCAATTAATTCTAATATCTTTATTTCAATTTTTTTAAGGGTTTGAGGTTGACGTGTGTAGAAACAGAAGAGTGCAACTAATAGACGACCTCGATGGTAGAGTGGTTACCATGCCGGACTGCCATCCGTAAGGTTGCGGGTTCGATTCCCGTGCGGGGTGAATATTTGTGTGAACCACAAATGTTTGTCTCGGTCTGGGTGTGTGTGTGTGAATGAGTGTGTGCGTAGTTTCTGATACCCTAGATACAAGCTCCGAGCTTAGTTTGGGGTCAGTTACTGTAATGAGATTATGAATGATGAAGATTAAACCAAACCAAAACAGTCTTTCTAAAACCATCCTGCACAGAAAATCCTTTCAAGTAAGTACATACGTTTATCCGTCGAAACAAGTAAATATTCTAAGTGTGTGCCATCGATCAATCGGCCATTTCACATGCACGTAAAGTGGTATCAGCAAATAGCATTTGGATCACGGCATCACATCACGAAACTACATAAAATAAAAAAGCAATTTATAAGTTTATTCTGTTTTATTGTATGTATTTGTAAGGCTTAGTGGCTTGTGGTTGTCTGTAAAATTGGGAGTAGTGGATTCGATGCCTGGCTTGGATGCTTGCTTTCAAAGGTTGAGGTAGCAGATTCGATTCCTGAGTTGAAATAATATTATGTTCATAATTTTTAACGGGTTTGTGATTAACCCTTTCAAATTTGAGGTTCCAGGATCTAATCCTGGTTTGAGATTTTCTAAGCTTGCGTCTTCAACATGATTTGAGCAATAGCGTGATGAAGATTTTGCGTATTTTGTACATGCATTACACAAACAACTACTATTTAAATGGAATTAGTTACAGATGTTCCTTAAAACTTAAGCGAAGTATTTGTGTGCATAAACATTTGTCTTTGTCTGAGTTTAAACTATACGAAAATAACTACAAAACTACGTTTAAAAATATATCCATTAACTAACTCATTCTAAATAAAATGCGTGTAAAAAGGACTACATAATTGTTGTAGTCTAACTTTAAACTATACAAAAATAACTACAAAACTACGTTTAAAAATATACCCACACATTAACTCATTCTAAACTACATAATTGTTGAAAAACAATAACTTTCTCTATTCTAATTGCTAACTACACAACATGAAAATAACAGTAATTTTAAATTACTGAACATTTTTCTTCACACAAAGGTGGTAGGCACTAAATCAGGATGAATATGTAAGCGGCGCATCTATTTTAATTAGTCTATGAATTGTTACCGCTTGATATATGGTCGTGGGGTGTTTAGAACTTAATAGAGGCGGCGTTTAGTTTTAAGTTAACTGTTTTTATTTCATATTAACATAACATAACATAATCATTCACTCCATAATCTCATAGTAACTGACCCCTAACTAAGTTCGAAACTTGTATCTAGGGTATTAGAAACTACGCACACGCTCATTCACACACACACAGACCGAGACAAACATTTGTGGTTCACACAAATATTCACCCCGCACGGGAATCGAACCCGCAACCTTACGGATGGCAGTCCGGCATGGTAACCACTCTACCATCGAGGTCGTCTATTAGTTGCACTCTTCTGTTTCTACCCACGTCAACCTCAAACCCTTAAAAAAATTAAAATAAAGATATTAGAATTAATTGACAGAAATTAGATAAATACATACAAAACAAAATCACTATAAAATACTAGCTGCGCCCCGCGGTTTCACACGCGTAGTTCCCGTTCCCGTTCCCGTGGGAATTTCGGGATGAAAAATAGATGTTGGACGATTCTCAGACCTACTGAATATGCTCACAAAAATTCATGAGAATCGGTCAAGCCGTTTCGGAGGAGTATGGCAACGAAAACTGTGACACGAGAATTTTATATGTATACTAGCTGAACAAAGTCCGCTTCGCGGACTTTGTACCAGCTAGGCCTGCGGCGCTTGCTCCGGGCTGCGCCCGGAGCATGGCTCGGGCTGCGCCCTCGCGGCAGAGCTCGGCCTTCGGCCTCGCTTTTCCGACTCGCTTTTGCTACCACATGTATGGCGCCAGTTACGTATAAGGTAGTTGAAAATAGAAATGGTACCTATAGCAGTGGCGATGGCGGAGTCAGCAAGCATATAAAAAAAAACATTAGCGTAACGCTCCTGCATAAACTATACTATCAGTAGCGCCCTCCGGTACATGGACACATACAGATTTCTCGGGAAAGTGCTTCGTATAACTGCCCATGCAAAAAGCAACTAAAACTAATATACACTCGCGCGTCGCCTAATGTCTGACCCTGTGCTTTGTTAATAGGAATATACCCGATGTAACATTTGTTGAATTTCTGAGATCAGATTAGTACCTATTCAAATTTGGGAAATTTCGATTTCGTATTGTTAACTGTTCATTATAGTTGGACACAAAATAGATTTGAAGAAACTGCGGTTGGTCGTCGGGTAACAGCGATCCAATAAAATGATATAAAAGTACCTGGTCTTGTATTTTAAAAGTACCTAGGCTTGTTGGGCATCAAATGACGTCAAAGAAATGTTTTGATTGTGCGTGCTCCCCTAATAACAATGATTTTAAAGGCTCTGGTGGACGCATTACAAAAAGGACAGACCAGTCATTTCTCCGATATTGAAATAAGATTCAAAGTCATTATAAGCAAATCCACTTTTTAATTTGTTGTTCCATGGCAATAGAGTTGTAGATACACTTGAGACTTGTGTGTGTACAACTAATCGCTCCAGACTAAGTACCTATGTCGGAACCTATCTGCAGCGAGGCGATATTCTCTCTGTTCCTCTGATTCCAGTGACCTAATATTTTTAAATCTTTGCCTTTCATTACACAGAGTTATCGTACGTAATATAATTGTGATATTCGCGCCCTGAAGCGTTGTTCGAGTCGAGTTACAGAGTGATTTTCTCTATCAATTGTTAAACGGTCTTGATACCTACTGCGTAAATTTTTCGGACTCTCGCGATAAAATACCTATGTATGGTCAGCCGAGACATATGTAGGTATCTCCCGTTGAGTGTCCGTTTCACCACATAGAGTTCATTCATACGCCGATTCTTGAGAATGCGCGTTTATCATCCTCTTAGAGTCGAGTTTCGAGACAACGAAGATCTTTTTCTAGAGGGCGTCGTGTAGGTAATAGGTACTTTAATAACGAAGAAAATTGAAATAAAAACAAATCGTACCTACTTAGGTAAACCTACTTTTGGTCGAAAATAAACTTATACCTACTACCTACCTAACATACTAATTATACTCATAAAAAGAAGTACCTTCCGTACGGAACCTTCTTATTTAATAATAACTACCTACCTAACTAAACAACTCACTATGGTGCGCTGAAAAGCACCACGGTCGGTCCGAACGCCCGCGCTGCGCGCCGCTCCGCGCGCCGTGCGCGAGTCGACCACGTGACCTCGCTCGCCCCGCGCTGTTCTCCCACCGCCCGGCGCCCGGCGCCCGCGCGCGAATTTATTTTATTAACGTGTTAAAAATCTCTGGTGTTTATGTACCGATTTCAATTTTTATACTGACGGTATTAAAGCCTACCTTCCTTCATACGAATTATATAAAGAATTGATGATGATAATTTAAAAATTAAAATAGATTTACGATAAAAAAAAATAAAAAAAAATACAAATTAAAAAAAATAAGTATCCTATAACCTTCCCAGGAGTATCAGCAACCATTATACCAAGTTTGATGGAAATCGGCTAAGTAGTTTTTGAGTGATACCCGAACATACACACAGACAGACAGACAGACAGACAGACAGACAGACAAAAATGTTTTTTTTCGCTTTTTTGGCATCGATCACTCATCATCCCCCAACAGTTATTTTTTAAATACGTCCCATGTACAGAACTGACCCCTCTAGAGTTTTATTATAAGTATAGATTAGATTAAAAAAAGAACTCCAACGAAAAGAGACGGGTGTTATATTTTTATTTCTAGTAAATGAATGAATTATGTTATGAGCCCATCCTGAAAATAGTGTGATAATTAAGGCCTTAGTCAATGACAAACGAAGTGCAGGTTGGTCCACTTCACGCCCAACCTTAGAGTGTCTTCGCAGGTGTGTGCTTGTTTCTGAACTATGTCTTTATTTATTTATTTATTTAAAGACACACCAACAGTATACATATTAAGAAATTACACAAAAACAATTAAAATTACGAGTTCTGATATGTACACCAATAATAGGCGTGTACAACATTTACAATAAAACTAGTGACACGTTACAGAGAAAAAGTATGTAGGTCTTTCTTCAAAAGCACCTTTTGAATAGAAATTACCGAAACCACCGCGTTATTATTCACTTTAAAATAGCCAAGTCAGTGAATAAAACTAAATAGAAAACCAAAAATATATCTCAATTAAAAACCAATTTTAAAATCCTTTTTTAGTGCAACAAAACCTAGAATTTGGCACAAATCCAAAACCATATTATTTTAAAAGCGTCCTGTCTAATAGATTACGAACTCTTTTACTCCTATTCATTTAATTGTTACATTCATTTGGAGATATTCATCGATATTTTCTTTATAAACTCGCTCTTATTACCTAGACTTAAAGTTGGTTTTATGTTAAATTGACTGTGATAATTATTTATATACCAAAGATTTATAAGGGACTCAGATAGTTTTATTAATTGTGTTAGTGGGTTAGAATATATTGTTCAAAATAAGACTTTTTTCATTGAAGAGTAGATAAGGAATGCTATAGATATGTATATTCCCCGGGGATCCCGTCTCGGAGGATCTCGAATTCGATAAATGTCATGACAATTACTTTAGATATTTTTTCAATTGCTTTTAACGTTACAAAAAAAAATAACTTTTTTTTTTATTTATTCAAAAAACAAAATACATGTTTACAAAGATATACATAAAGGTGCGAACATAAACTCAAATGAAACTAGCTTTTGCCAGCGACTCTGATCGCGTGGAATTATTACTTTGGGATAACGCTACATTTTATTAAAGCTATTCAACGTGTGGAGACATATTTTATAAGTATTTATAAATTGCCATAGAAATATTACTTAATAAACTTTTCTTTTGAACCACTCTATCTATTAGCCCAAACAGCATTTTAATCTATTTCATGGTTTAACATTATCTAAGTATAGAAATAAGTTTACGAATGGATAGACGGCTTATTGCCAGTTGGTACACTTATGGATATGTCAATTATTGACCCTTTTTTTGAGGTACAAATGGACTGTCGAGGAAAAATGTGAAATACCAAAACTTAGTGTTAATAAGGTTTATTTTTAAATCGAATATTAAGAAGCGATTTTGTTTTTATTGTGTAAATAAGATTGTCTGATTATTGCACAAAATCTCTTAATTTTATCATTTTCACGGTTCATCGCCAAAATCTATGAAAACTAACTTACCCCAAGTAAAACATGGTACAAAAATTATAGTTAGGGCCTATTTCACCATCTTCAAGTAAAGTTCCGACTACTCACAAGTTTTGTCTTTGTCACTTGATATAAAGTAAGAAAGAGACAAAACTAATATTACTTGGTGAGTAACTTTACTTGTAGGTCGTGAAAACTCGTAGGCTAAATTAAATATGAATTACTAATCACCAAATTAACAATTAATGATGTAATATTAATTTGATAATGTCATCCGAATTAGATGTTTGTACGTTACATCACCATGTTTGTACAAACATCTATTGTAGTTGACCGTTAGATAATAGTTTATTGTCTTTTAATTAAATTTGAAGTATTTTTGGCAGTTGATTGGGTGAGGCTTAGGTTTTTTTATTATTTTTTGGGGTAACTTTTATTTATTTATTTATTTATTAAGGACTTCAGTGAAAATTACATTAATCTTAAAACTATTGAAATACACAAAATACAAATCTAAATGCAAATTCTTTAGAAGCCACAACATGCTCTAAATAGACAACATTATAAAATAAAAAGAAAATGTATTTAAACTAAACTAAACTACACATAACTTAAAGTCTCAAAATTGTGAATGGTATTAGAAAACAAAATTAAAATAAAATAAAATCAATCAGAATAAAAAAATTACAACATTCGGAATAACAAAATTAAAATACAACATACAATCAAAAGGAAAAAAAAATATTACGAAACTTAATTATCGAATTTAAGTTGTCAAAATAGCTTTTGTTCGTTAGTTCTGTTGTGTTGTTATGGATAGGGATGGTTGGGGGAGACCTTTGCCCAACAGTGGGACATCATAGGTTACTACGCGAGTGAAACCGTGGGGCACAGCTAGTAGATATAATAATATGGCTAGTTTAGTTCTAATACATAATCTATATTTATAAAAGAAAGTCGTGTTAGTTACACAATTACAACTCAAGAACGGCTAAACTAATTTGACTGAAAATTTGTGAGAAGGTAGATTAGAACCAGGAGAAGGACATAGGATACTTTTTATCCCAAAATTCCCACGGGACCAGGAGCTTCGCGAGTGAAACCGCGGGGTACAGCTAGTATTATATAGATATACTGGATACAAAATTTAGGTCAATTATTATTATAACAAAGACGGATTTGAACAATAGCATATTATCTGGTTGTGATCCGAACGCAGGTCAAACTCAGTGTCGCCTTTGTAGTAAGGGAGACCTACAGACCCTTTACATAACCAGATATATATATAAGTATATAAGGTGGATCGAAGACAAATGTAACAGGAAATTATAAGTAGCAAAAAAAAAATTTACATGTTTTTTCATAGACGACCTCGATGGCAGAGTGGTCATTGTTGAACTGCCATTCGTAAGGTTGCGGCTTCGATTCCCGCGCGGGGTGAATATTTGTTTGAACAACAAATGTTTGTCTCGGTGTGAGTGTGTGCGAAATTACTGATACCCTAGATACATGTTTCGAACTTAGTTAGGGGTCAGTTACTATAATGAGATGATGTAGTGAATGATTATGTTATGTTCGTTTTTGGTTGTCACACTGATATACTAACTAATTACATATATTCAAAACTCGGCAGGGTCCTGTACTCAAATCATGGGATTTGTATTTCTGAGTTCTGATTTTCGAATGTATAATTTTCAGAATAACAACGCGTGTGATATATGGGATATGTACGCCAGTTCAACACTAATAAGGTCTACATACTATAAGTTCACATTCATTTACACTTATGGGCTAAAATAATCGTTTGTTATATGTGTAACACAAACACAATTAAAAATAAAAATAAACCCCCAACACAATTACTTTAAAACCCCCATAACTTTTAAACGGGTCAACCGATTTTCATCAAACATGTCTAAGAACACTCGCACGTAAGTCCCCTTTAATACAAAAAAAACTAAATTCAAATCGGTTCATCCGTTCGGGAGCTATGATGCCACAGATAGACAGATACACACACACACAGACATGTCAAACTTATAACACCCCTCTTTTTGCGTCGGGGGTTAAAAATCATCTCGCACGGGAATCAAACTGGAGTCTTTCATCTTATCATGCACATTCACACATCACTAGTGACACGTCACTAGACCTTAGACCCAATCTTAAAAGATATAATTAAACATTTAAAAACCTTTAATATTCTGCTTATCCGTACATAAATTACCTAAGCTAACCCCATTTCAAAGCACTTCTATCCACACACTCCACCTATGTAAACACACGGTAAACTTGCCTGTATTACCATATCAAAGGCGAGCGAAGTCACGGCAGATAACTAGTGATATTTGGCTTCAATTTGCCGTAACATAATATGAAAGGGAATAATAAATAATGATCTCTAGCAGATGATTAATGATGAATTGTAGTACAGTTTGAGGTGGTAAGGGTTTGGTTAGACTGTTAGCGGGCGGAAAAAGAGAGTAAGAAATAATAAATGTAGAAGTCACGATTAAAAATTTAAAAGGGAGACAATATAGCAACTGTTGGCAAAGTTTTTATTAAGATACAGTCGCTAAACTGCTAATATTTCTATATGAGTAAATAAAATTAAAGTGTCTTTTTAAGCGTCAGCACAAGAGCGCGACTCCTTGCGCCAAACTAAGAGAGAGAGGCGAACGCGATCGTTTAATGTTTTTTAAATGTGTGCGTAACTCACACTAGTGTCCATTAGTTAGTCTCCAATAAATCGTTGTGCAGAGCGTTCGTGTTTTAATACAAACTTTTCTGCTAATCTGAAGTGCACCCTATTATAATAGACAGTGATTGCGATGCGATTCGAAGTATTAGGCATTAGATTATGCTGTAGTAGTCATGCCAATGCCACCATTTGTTGATCAATGGTTGGTTAAATCGACCGCCCAATTGATGAATTCCACAAAAACAAAGATTTTTTAAATTAGGTAAAAGAGAATCCGCGTCAATGAGGCCATACGGATCAAGACACTTATAAAATTTTTAAAAAATAACCACACAATTGACAGGTATTCAGGAATACAAAAATGCTACATTTTTTAAAACAATCACTACCCAAATTAATCGCTAATTGTAAGCTACCACATTTTTAAAAATCCCCGCTAAATAACATAACATAATCATTCACTTCATCATCTCATTACAGTAACTGACCCCTAAGTTCGAAACTTGAATCTAGGGTATCAGAAACTACGCACACACTCATCCATACACATAAACGTCTTAAAAAATTATCACATTTTCGCCCCCGCTACATCTCATACCTTACACCCAAACCTACATCCTTTATTTTAAAAAATACCACATTTTCGCCCCCGCTACATCTCGTGCCTTAGACCCCACCCTACATCCTTGTTAGCCTCTGCCAAGTCACGCTCTCATCATAAACACCGAACGCTGCCAATTTCACGTCACCCCAACTTTGTACCTACCCTCAGTTTGGCGCGAGAGAGCAATGGCGGCGACACGACATTCAACCTTACTTGTCTTTTGATTGAATTTCAGGATTAGTTTCAGCGGTAATTGATATGTAATTTATCGTTTGTCTAATTTAGTTTCAGATTGATGTGTTTGCGAATTAGAATGTTATTCACATTTAATAGATAAGTACCTAATATCATATGTAGGTATAAGTAGGTATTATTTTAGATTTTATCACTTGATCTCTTTGACACACTCCCATTTTTTCATTTGTTCTTTGTAGCTAATGATTTTTCTTGAAAATGTCACCTCCTATAAAAAAACTCTCACGCCTTTGCCAAGCCACCAAATAATGTCTCTTAGTCAAGAAGAGTGAGATTTGAGAGCCATTTATATTATTACTAGCTGCGCCCCGCGGTTTCACACGCGAAGTTCCCGTTCCCGTGGGAATTTCGGGATGAAAAATAAATGTTGGCCGATTCTCAGACCTACTGAATATGCTCACAAAATTTGATGAGAATCGGTTAAGCCGTTTCGAAGGAGTATGGCAACGAAAACTGTGACACGAGAATTTTATATATTAGATTAATCAGTTGGATCATGATTTCTAACCGGACTTAAAGAATCAAATACTCCTAGAGTATATATCTTAAGGCATTAAGACCAATCTATGACTCTATCTATATGGTTACCATTTTCAGTTCATATTCAGTGTCACAATAAATCTTTAACCTACAAAAGCTAAAACAAAATAACCACACTCTAAACCAGACTTATATTTGACCCAATAAACAAACATAGTCAAATCAAACACCCCTACATTTCACTGCAGGTCTTACACAAGACTCAAATGGGGATAATAGTTGGAAAAACCCTTTGGTCCACTATCGTAACTGATCTTTCGTAACCAGCTACGAACATGGATTTTTTTTCTTCCTTTGATAACCAGCTACGAAAACAGAATTAATTTGTCGTTTTGGTAACCAAGTTTCGTAACCAGCTACGATACAAGATTTTTATTTCTTTTTCTGTAACTGGTTACTAATCGGGAATAATTATTCTAGGTTTGTAACCATGTAAGGAGGTAGGTAGGCATTTTGTCATTATTGGATAGTAGATACTTCATAGATAATTATATTCACTTATCTAGATGTCATGTAAATGTCATTTTGCTATGTTTATTTTCAATAAGTACTCAAGACTACTCATTTAGTTCAGTATTAAATTATCATTATTACTACCAATTTTGCTAGTAAATAATAAAAAACTGAACATGGACTGTGATGATTCAAATCCCATTCAATTTGTGTCGACAAAACGTGGAGGAAGGAAAATGCTGTTTAACGGTCGTCAATATTATAAAAGAAAAATTTACACCAACGGGAATACATTTTGGCAATGTTACAATAAAATTCAGTGTAAAGGAAACATAACATTAGACCCTAATAATATATTTTTAAAAGACAAACCTCATGACGAAGGCTGTATCCCGAATTTCTCCAAAAACATTATTTTGAAAAAAATTAACTGTTTAAAAATAAAAGTTGGAGAAAATCTCGATCCAATTCAGAAACAATTTGAAGAAACTATTTGTCAATTGCAAGATGATGGCGTGGATTTAATTGCTGAATTACCCAAATTTAACAACATTAAAAGTAGTCTTTACAACGAAAGACATAAAAAAATGGGCGTGACTAAGTTGCATTTTCAAAATCCTTTAGAAGTAACAATACCAGTAAAATATGAATATTTTTTATTGGCTGACTACAAATATGAAGAGACCAGAATTATGGTATTTTGCCCTCCTGACATTCATGAGCTTTTAAAGGACAATCAACATTTTTTACTTGATGGGACGTTTAAGTCATGTCCGCCACCTTTTAATCAAATTTATACCATTCATGGCTACAAAACAACAACAAAACAAGTAATTCCGTTAATATTTGCATTCCTGCACAATAAAAATCAAAAAACCTACGAAATATTATTTAACTTGCTCAAGAGTAGATTACGTACATGGAATCCAGTGAAAATTACTCTGGATTACGAAAAACCTGTAATGAATGCCATTGCAAAAGTTTTTCCTAAAACTGAAATTAAAGGTTGTTTTTATCATTTTTGCAACAGCTTACTAAAGAAGGCTAAAAAATTGGGTTTAAAGTCAAGAGTGCAAAGAAGACATGTATCAAGATGCATGGGTTTGGCTCGATTACCTCTAAAATATATCATGTCAGGGTATAAATACATAATGAAACGAGCACCAAAATGCCCACAAGTGGTGAAATTTAACTCGTATTTTAATCATTTTTGGTTAAATGACGTCCAATTTATTAAAAAATGGTGTTGCTTTGGTGAAGAGCTTAGAACAACAAACCATTTAGAGGGTTGGCACGCCCGACTAAATAGATATGTGGGCCGTAAAAATCCACCTCTGGCCAAAGTTCTTGAAATTTTGGTTAGAGAAACAAAGATTCGTACAAACACTAAGTCAAATAAAAGTAAACAATATCAAGAAATTGATTTTGAAATAAATTCTGCCGTTCAAGACTTAGAAAACAACACTATAAGTGTAGGTCACTGTTTAGAGATTATCGCACCTTTCTGCTTTTAATTTTAGCAAAATGATTATTACTTCATACTTATGTTTAATTTTATGTTATACTAATTTAGTACCTATTAGATATTTTTATTTTACTAAGTTTCATAGTAGTCGAGAAATCGAGAAGAGGATTCTTGTAATTTCACCATGTCGGTACATCTGTCTATTCAAAATTTAAAGATTATCGGTATGTTCTATTATAATGTAATTTAGCATAGTTAGTAGTTACGTATAGTTAATAAGTACCATTTGTGGCAAATAAAATCATAAAATATATTAATTTGTTGTAATAGTATATTACCCAGTGTATTTTTTACCCACTTACATGGTTACAAACCTAGAATAATTATTCCCGATTAGTAACCAGTTACAGAAAAAGAAATAAAAATCTTGTATCGTAGCTGGTTACGAAACTTGGTTACCAAAACGACAAATTAATTCTGTTTTCGTAGCTGGTTATCAAAGGAAGAAAAAAAATCCATGTTCGTAGCTGGTTACGAAAGATCAGTTACGATAGTGGACCAAAGGGGAAAAACAGGGTCTATATGACGTCACAGGGTACGTGAAAGGCAATCAATAGCAGGCCAGTGATTGTTTAGTTCTGGCTTCGAGCCAGCGCCTCATACTATAATGCAATATATTTGATTGACACCATTCCCACTTGGCAAGTAATTAGTTCGATTCGTAAATTACAGTTTGGTATACAGAGTGGATTTTTTGATGCGAATTTTCGAAAAGCGAATGCTCGAAAACTTCATCATGTTTGTATGGCAAAAAATATATGCGAAAACGGTTAAACATGCGACACTGTTACCGTTACCGACAGCTTTTTAAGTAATAGGGGAAACAAACATTGATCTAACTAGAGTTACCGCTGTCGAATTTATTGTATAATATAAGTATCTGTCTGTATTGAAGATTAAAACAAAATAAATAAAAAAACCGTTTTAAAAACAAGCTTTTTTAGCTTTTATTGCATTGTCATGGGGCTTACACAAATATGCCAAATTTCAGCTCAATCGGATAACCAGAAGTGGTCGAAAAATGGCTTACAAGATTTGATTACAGACAACGGGACAGGTGACACTAAAAAGCTTGTAACACACTACACAAGTAGTTGTTGCAAGTCTTTTTGACTAGTTTCAAAACCCGTAATAAGATATTAATGATAAACAATGACGTACGTTTCGTTTAATAATAAAAAAGTCTTTTTGAGTTAAAACCGATACAATTAGACATTGGATAAATTATGTTCGGAAGAAGTAGATACAGTGGGATTTGTATGTGGGTCAAAAACTTAAACTAATAGGTAAAAAAAAGGAAAAATCTACTAAGTACAATTATGATACAGAATACATTCTTCAGTTCAAAAGCGAAAAGTATGAAATAACGAAATGTTTTCAATGCATTTCTAATTTCATCTGTTTGTAATTACTGCATTCACATAATAGAAGTTTCATAATTTTAAACTCGAATGAAACCCACTACCAAACTCGGATATTTAAAACTAAAAGTAATAGTTTTTAAATAATAAAATACATTAATTCATACATCTGACATTTGCTAGGTACAAAATTTTACTAATTATAACTCAGTTCATGCGAATGCACCACTACATATTTTAAGTAGTGGACAACCCCCCAGTATGTTGTTGCTTCTATCGATTTGTAAAAGTGTCAATTCGCCACTAGGCGAGATATTTTACCGGCAGGATGTCACCTAAGCCAGTTTATGTACTGATTTCGCTAAAATCTAAACTTATATTATTCAACGGCTTACCTAGATAAAAATATCACTCTGTATAACATTAGTTACGTTACCTACGGACAGTCTATACTTGTAGTCAGACTTTATACCGCTGAATAGAAGATTGCAAGATGGAGATCTTATCTACGTACACGGTAAATTGGATAGGTACATCTATACTAATAATAAAACAGTAGAACCACCGTGTCTGTACATTAAATAAATTTACCTAAAACTGATAGGGGGGGATAAAAGAAGGTCAAAGGAACACAAAAAACAATTTTCGACTCTCTTTCCTGTCTGTCTATCTGTCTATCTGTCTGTCTGTCTGTCTGTCTGTCTGTTCGCGATAATCTCAGAAAGTACTGAACGGATTTTCATGGCGTTTCCACATATGGGTTAAGCTTTATTTGGCGCAATATATAGGCTTTGTTTCATCTCATTTGGATAACCAAAAGAAAAGTTATCAATAAAAATCTATTTTGTTGTTTTGAATTTAATAAACAATACTCCGCTCACGACATCGCTTGGGTAATATCCGTTTATATCGCGCAACTTACCACCTTAGTTAGTTCTAAGTTATTGAGATATTCTTTAAAATTTTGGAGGAATCGTAGTCTTTGTTGTTCCTCGGTCCTCTGATTTCAATAAAAAAAAAAAAATATTAACACTTCGCTTCCTTTTGACGAGAAAACATTGCTGACAAAAATACTACATTTTGGATTTTGTATAATAATATTTCATAGATATCAAATTTGACAGAATGTAGAATACTTCAATATCGAATGCTTAAAGGGCATATGCACATAGCGGATTTTCAGGCGTAAAAAAAATAGTATAGACGTAATATTAAAGTGCAGTGTACGTGCGTACTATGTTAAAGAAACATCAACTGAGTGTCTTTCCCTTAATAAAAAACAATAAGAAAACTGCTGATGGATGCATTATATTTTATTAAATAGTTAAAGTTTAATTAAAATAACTTATTAGCCTTTTAGAAAGATGCATTCAAAATTTTCGCCTCAGCCAGAACTTGAACCCATGCTGAAGAAGCACTGCTCTATCCAATTGAGCTACCGAGGAGATTAGATCGTAATATACTGAAGTTCTCAAAATTGTGAATCAGACATAAAAAAAAATATCTACAGCGCGGTCAAGGTATCAATTCAATAAACAAAATAGTTTTTGGCTACTGCTGCCATGACTACGCAATTCTGCTAATGTCAAAGTAGATAAACGTAAAACAACACGATGGAGATTGGTCATTAATTCTTTTTATCGAGTATAATCCGTCACGGTATCTACGTGAGAGTGAAAAATAGACAGTGTGCAAAGGTCCTAAAATGTATGATACTCTTTAAACAAAGGTTGGCAGTATTGAGTTTTAAATATATAGGTGCATTCAACCTTCTTTTTGTTAAATCAAGCAAATTGTGATATCCATCTATAAATACTTTAGGACAAAAAAAATGCTTTTTAATTATTGTCCATTGTCTTTGTGTGCTTGCATCATGTACAAAACTTTGTTATATGATAGTTCATATTCAAAGAATTTCTCCATAAACTACATTGATGGTTTTGCCTTCTGGGGCTAACATAAATAAATAAATTACTGACCCATGAGCAGGCCACATATAGTTGGCCATGCTAAAAACAATTAGACCTTAGGTTGATACCAGCGGCCTTTAGTGTCTGACCCTGGGATTAATTTATCGTCATAGCAAAACACGCCACGACTGGGAATTGGGTGCGCTTGAATTGGAATGGAAAATTGTTAGGGATGAGAGGTATTCTTGGTATCAAGACGGTTTCTTCGACACCACAACCGGTTAAAATTTCTGCTTCAATTATGTTACGTTGTAGTGAGGGGTGTCCAGGAACATTTAATGAATTCAGAAATTCTATCGGATAATTTGTGGATTCTTCTTGATCCATCATTATATTGATAGAGATATACTCTCGACTTCTTCCTTGAGTACGCGACAGTATTTCATTATTTATTGCACATGCTTGATTATTTCGAGGAGTTAAAACAAACCTTTTACATAACCAAGTATTGTTCTGATATTTTTTATTATAGAAAAATAATTGTTTTTTTAGTAATGATTACATATGATTAAAATAATTTCAGAATTTGTTTGATAACTTTGAAAAAGTCAACTAGGTACGTAAAATAAATAAACCAATTTCCACGCGGACGAAGTCGCTGGCATCAGCTAGTAACATAATAATCATAATCATTCACTACATCATCTCATTACAGTAACTGACCCCTAACTAAGTTCGAAACTTGTATCTAGGGTATCAGAAACTACGCATACACTCATTCACACACACACCCAGACCGAGACAAACATTTGTGGTTCTCACAAATATTCACCCCGCACGGGAATCGAACCCGCAACTTTACGGATGGCAGTCTAGCAGGGTGACCACTCTGCCATCGAAGTTGTCATTTATTTTAAATGCCTTGATAACAACTCTGTGTAAGGAAATTTTTTCACGTTTATATTGAGGAATTGTCTTGGGTTAGAGATCACCAACACAAGCATGATTATCACGTAGATCCTAGGTTTTATCAATTAGATCCTTTCATAACTGAAAGGGGTATTTATCTTACATTCTCTTTAGATTCGACGCAAATTGTAAAATAATTCTTAGAAATTTGAAGCTATAATAGTCTGGGATCTTTCCCAGACCTAAATAAACAGTGGTTTGATAACGGTTCAGTTTAGAACCCTAAAAATAGATACACGAGTGATTAGGTATATTGTTTTTAATTTAAACTAAAGCTAGCCAAAAAATGTCGCAACAAAAATTAAAAAGCGACTCCAAAAATTCGTCCCAAAAAGTACATTAGTAAAAGAAAATTTTCCTTTCATCTGTTATCTTTATTATAAAACTTTACATTTTAACAACAGACAAAAATGACAAAAGGAAAAAGTAGTCCATTCAATTAGAATCTCGCGAGAAAATCTCAACAGAGTAATAGAGAGAGAAACAATTAATCGAAAGAAAACTTCGGAATAAAAGGTGAAACTTGGTACAAGTGTATTTAGGCCGGGACTCCACCAACGCGGAAATGTGCGGTGTGCTGTGCGAGAGGAGATGATTTTCAGCTCAGGGGACTCCACCAAAGCGGAGTTTTTTTTTACCTGGAATAGGCTTGCACTTGACTGTGACTCGCCTGATGGAAAGCGATGATACAGCCTGAGATGGAGCGTGCTCGCCTAGAAGGTACCTATTCACTCGTGACTCAAAAAGACCCAGATTGTATGTATCAGGGAACAGAGAAGCTGGCAGGGAGTTCCACACTCGCGCTGTTCACATTTTTTTTTCCTTGTAAACAAATAATTAAGTCGATACATCGAAAACTCGTCAAACGTCACTGTTTGATGCAATTTTAAGCAACATTTGACGTCACAAGCCCCTCTTCTAAACTTTAATGCGTTATTACTAAGTCTGTCCGTATAACTAAGTGTGTCTAATATTTTTTCGAAATCTATCTGACTAAATAAGAATTTCATTTTGCTTACCCAGGAAACTACCCTATTCTATTGGTTGTTTTAAGAATATCTCCGCTTCGCACAGCTCCGCTTTTGTGGAGTGCCGGCCTTAGGTAGGTCAGGGCAAACTCGCCCATTACCTACGCCAATACTCGTGCAATCATTGCGAGTATTTTTTAATTCATTAGTTTTAATTAAAAAAGCCTTTTGAACACTTCTGTTTCCTATTGTAGTTGTAGTTTTAAAAACAGTTAATTAGTTTCGGCTTTGTAGCTCTTGAAATATTTTGCTAAGTATTATCTTGATTGGACGTTCCCTAGAGTATTTGCGTTCGAAGGTACACTAATCACTTTAGCTTGAAAACGGTTGGAATTTAATTAAGGAATAGGGAAAGCGAATTCGTTACAAGTGATAGTTGATTAAAAATGGGGCACTGTAGTTGTTTTTCGAAATAGATGTTAGTTAATCAATCTGTCTAACAATACATTACGCTAACTGATCAGAAAACGTTTGTCAAACTGCCACTTGGCTGCCAATTTGTAATTTCTATTCAGAAGCAAATAACATAACATAATCGATCACTACATCATCTCATTATAGTAACTGACCCCTAACTAAGTTCGAAACTTGTATCTAGGGTATCAGAAACTACGCACACACTCATTCACACACACACCCAGACCGAGACAAACATTTGTGGTTCACACGAATATTCACCCCGCACGGGAATCGAACCCGCAACCTTACGGATGGCAGTACGGCATGGTGACCACTCTGCCATCGAGGTCTTCATGTGTTTATTCATTGTCTAATATCCATCCATAATAGAAGCTTTGTCTAGTTCGACTCTAGATGGCGATGCTTGATATGTGTCCATATATTTATTATTATTAGTACTAAGTGACCAAACTTTACAACCTATATCTAGGGTAGGTATAACACACTACGAACACAATGTACAATGAACGCTATCCCACATAGTTTAAGAGAGGGGGGCAGACTTTGTTTCTGGCTTGTTGTATCTAAAGTATCACAATTCAATATCAATTTCAAGGTATCTTTATTATCATAAACTAATTGTAAATTGCGAGAGTGAATTTTCACTACATAGTATAAAACAAAGTCGCTTTCTCTGTCTCTATATCCTTATGTCCCTATGTATGCTTATATCCTTAAAACTACGCAACAGATTTTGATGCGGTTTGTTTTAATAGATAGAGTGATTCAGTGGAAAGGTTTTTAGCATAATTTCATCCCCATATTCCTACGGGATCGGAAACTATGCAGGGAGCAAAATCAAAATATTTTGTTTATCTTGTGTGGGAATAGAATCCGCTACCCGTACATTTTTACATAATTAAGACGTTATTTTGATTATCCATTAAATAAATAAGTTGTCTATATCACGAAAAGTATTTAAATTCATAATGACAACGAGTTTGACAGCAACATAACATAACATAATAATCAATCATTCTGCCCTATTTATATATGATTTATATACATACACATTTAACTAGGTTAATACTAGGGTATCGGAAACTACACACACATTCATATACACACCTAGACTAAGATAAATATTTGCGGATTACACAAATATTTTCCTCGCACGGGAATCGAACCTGCAACACACACATTTAGACACATACATTTAGATAAAGATAAACACACAAATATTTACCTCATACGGGAATCGAACTCCCAATCCTCTATTTTGCAGTCCAGTATGGTGACCACTCTGGTTCTTAGGTCGTCAAAAACTCAAAAAATGTATAACTATGAAAACGAGAATCGAAAAGAAATTTGTTTGGTAGTCAACATCAAATAAAACTTAGTTAATTTAGTTTTTCATAAGCAGAAATTTAATATTCTTTAAATTAATTTCAAATATTAAAACCACCAAAATTTTCAACAAAATTCACCACTTAACACCAAAGTTAATACACACGACCCTAATAACCTAACATTAAAACCCGTCCAAACTATTCGTGTGAAAGGTCAAATAAAACGAACTATTTAAAAAAGTGACCTTGACAGAACGACACTCGACTCCTACCTTTTTATTATTAAAGATAAAAGGGGTCGTGATTGCAAAACCCCGAAACTGGCACGCGAGAACCGTAGCATGTGGCATTTTACCCCATTCCACTCCGACTGAAGACTCCTGAATATTTTATATGGAAAAAATCAATGGTTAGCTACACACGATACGGTTTTAGAACAAACCATTTTGTTAGAACAATTATGTTGGATGAATTAGTGGAATTAAAGTAGTGGATGGATTTTTGTTGCAATTTAATTTGAGTAGTTTTAGCGGAAATTATAGTTATTTATGGTACAAGCGAGTAAAGTTGGTGAATACTTCTGAGGCCCGAGCCGTCAGGAGAGGGTCTGAAGATAGCCGAGGATAGTAATTCAATACACGCGTGTACCATACAAAGTTTTTCAACACACTTGCGAAGGAAATAATAATAAAATATCATTTTTCGCTAATAAATAAACAGTTTTTCTATTCGGGCGCATCCAACACAACAATGGTGATCGGTCATAGACTAAAAGAATATACTTACTTATTAAAAAAAAAACGAATGAATGGAATTGACCATAGACCTATCAAAAGTAAGGCAACATAGTTGAAGTTTGTTTTTAAAATGTATGGACCATAGAAACTCTATAGCATGGACACGATTTTTTTTTTGGTATCGAAACTTTTTTAGAAACAAAGCAAATTAAAAAACTCACTTGTGAATAAAACGTGTCATTATTCAACTGTTTTTGCACAAATAAGAGAAACATAAAATCTTTTTGCAATGGGATTTCACAGAACAACAATTTACTAAGAGTTAATCTTAGCAATGTTTCGACCTTTTTCTTTTATCAATTGTATAAAAAATAGACCTAAGTATATTTGATCAAACAAAACACATCCATATTGAAAAGTACGATTGCAAAGTTAAATGCTGTTTAATTTTCAGCCTGTCAACTTAAATCGGTGCAATTTACCTTCGCCATTGTTTGCTTTGACGGTAGTTGAATAAATAATGATTAATGTCTATTTAAAGATGGCGTTTTGTTCGACACTAATTTTGTTCTATTTAAAATCAATTTATTAATAAATTGTAGATTGTTTTGCGATTTGCTTGGTTAAGCTACTTTGCTTTTAAGCTACGCCTGGCGTCTTTATCATAGTGATGGGCAACCGTCACTGAAGCGGAAGTGTTTTCTTACTTCGGAAGGGAAGTTAAGTTATCATACTAACATAGTCGACAGTCGTTGCGGGCAGTTAGACCCCGTAAAAGATTAACCGTTTAAACAAAAAAAAATGAAGCACCCACAAATTGGAAAAAGTAGAAGTATTTTTTTATTAACGACAAGCCAATATAATAAAAAAAATATGCATTTTTCTAAATCTCTAAAAAGTGTATAAAAAGTAATAATTGACAGAAAAATGATTAAAACAAAACACAATCTAAAAACTCTTCGACGTCTCCCCTACTTTTACTAAGTAGTTTTTGACAAAACACTAATCTGTAGCAGTTCCAAGGAATCCTTTCTCGAAACTTCCACGGTGTTCTCGAACAAACTTTCAACTTTGTAACTACGAGGATGCTGGAGAGCACTCCACTATTCTTGTAGCATTCCGACCGTTGGGTAATAGAACAATTACATTCTATTAGAATTACTTGGGAATTCGCGTTTTTACTTACGGGTTCCATACCTGGTTTGAGCGATACATGAAATAATCATACACTACATCATCTCATTATAGTAACTAAAGCCTAAGTTCGTAACTTGTATCTAGGGTATCAGAAACTATGCACACTCATTTACACACACACCCAGACCGAGACAAACATTTTGGTTCACAAAAATATTCACCCCGCACGGGAATCGAACCCGCAACCTTAAGGATGGCAGTCCGGCATGGTGACCACTATGCCATCGAAGTCGACATAATTTGCTATTTTGCAAATATGGCTCGTGTTTGAGATCACCAACATGTAGGCAAATGTATATTCCTCCTCAGTATAGTAAATGTAATTACATATAAGTAATTATGTATAGAAACTTACTATTAATTTTTCGTGTTTCAAAGAGTAGGTCAAGCTGTGTATTTATAACCCTAAGTCTTAACATTTGGTTTAAAAAAAAATGATGCCCCATGGGTTTTGTGTGGGATCCTACGGCACCCCAATGTAACGCGGACGGAAGTCGCTGTGTTTTTAGTGGGTAGACCCAGCCCTTCTAGCTGGGAGAGCCCCACATAACCACCGTGAGTCCTCCTGTTCTCGGCTCTCGGTGTAATGCAGCTCTATGCATTTTCACAGCGGAAGAAAAGGGTTTGACGACAGTTGCTCCATCGAAAATACTTACATTCCGCTATATCTGGCTAATATTCAAAACTGACCAATGGGACAAAGGTTTTAAAGAATATAAGGGTATTCCTATGGTAAAGACCAGGATACTAAACTGAATATGCTTGAGCATTATGCATTTCCTGATAATAAAATAAATACAATCGTAATAAAAGCTCCTCATACTAAATCGGCCAAAAATAACACCAAAATCTATATCAATCCAAAGATATAATACTGAATAGAAGCGTCTTCGAATCAATAAAAGTATAGAACATGATATGTCGTGAACTAAATCGCAGACATCACAGTGACGATGTCTCGTAGATCAATCTGGTAACAATAGAAGTACTGACAGATAGGAAACGATCTGATATAAACTGCAATTGAGGAGAATTTGAAAATATATTGGTAGTAAAAATGTGCGGGCCTGATGGGATTTTAAACTCTTTTAAGGTGATTAATTCATTTTGTTACTTTATATCAACTAATGGTTGCATTGCACCGTGATTATAATAATCACGGTGCAATGCAATCATCACGCCTAAAGATTTAATTAATAGTTGGGTCATTAAATTCCAACCAGCGCAGTTACTGAGATTACCGAATTACCGCTAATTAGGGAAACCTGCACATGCACACACCTGGGAGAAATTCTAGGGTTGTGTTGTGTGTGAAGTCGACCAACCCACACTTGGCCAGCGTGGTTGACTAAGGCCTAATCACCCTAATTCAGGGTAGGCTCGAGCCCCTCGGTGGGGACATTATTATGAGCTGATGATGACATACGTTCAAACAAATGAAAACTCTTTTGGGAACAAACTGTGTTTTGCACCACGATTCAATAAATACAGGTGCATAATTTATTAGATTTTGATTGAAATATTATCGAATTGATACTTTTCTCATTACTTAAACATCTTTTCTCATCATTGAGATTTTAACTTAAAAACTACATATTTTGTCTTCATATTATAACTTACAATGCTCCATCCATCCACCCTAACTCTGTCACCACCATAACTATTTGTCGTGTGTGATCGCGTGTGAGAGCTACACATTGCGACGCGGATCATACGGCACGCCACTTTTGTTCGCGATATTGATGTAACAGTTCTACCTGACTTACTGCTTCTATGGGTATGTTTAATTACTTCTGTGTGTACGTACTTGGCTGTTTTGGTTTACGCATTTTTACTCCTAAATGTTAAGTTATATCCTGGATCAAATTGCTTGTTCTCAACATGCTATGGATAAGTATGATAATAGATTTAATATCCTGGGTCATGTTGTTCCGTTATGACAATATTTCTTACGTAAGCATTCACTCCAATCACTACATGATCTAATTACAGTAACTGACCCCTAACTAAGCTCGGAGCTTGTATCTAGGGTATCAGAAGCCTACAGCTGCCTGAAAAGTCAGATATATAAAAAAATAAAAATATATAAAAATTAAGTAAAAAAAATATAAGTAAAAATATATAAATAAAAGATAAAAAAAAATAAAAAAAATTAAGTACTCTTTAACAAAAAAAAAACAAAATCGTAGATATAAATAATTAATTAATATTATGTAATTAACTATAAATAACTAAATATTTTATTGTAAAAAAAACTGCTGTAAAGGAATAAATAAAAAAAGCTTTATTAATATTTGCCATTTCTTAAACATGATTTAAGTTTGAGATCACCCACATGCATCATTAATGAAAGAGAGGGTTTTGCTGTAATTTTATCAGTGAACTTGGCCTTTCGTCTATAGTGGAATCTTACAGGGCCCTGATTCTCTAACTAAACTATTAAGCTGTGATAATGCTACCCAAATGTGTTTTAATATCAACATTATGGCCGTTTTTGGCATTTGTTGTCATTTTGGTATTCTCTTAGTGACAACTACTCCGCTGACTCAATGGCTCCATAAAACTTAGATGGTTGTCATGGAAACAGTATTCTGACGTTTATTTGTCAAATTTTTTATATGCAACAAAGACCACTGAGATACCATTAGCCATATGAATAAATTTTAGCAGAATATCAAATTTCTGACACTCTCGTTATGGTGCCTCAATACCAACATATTGTCTGATTAATAATGTCAAATTGCAGACTTAGGCCTATATTTGTTATCATAATGATGTACATGTTAATGATTAAAACCTTTTAACTTGTCAAGTTTATGATTTGTCAACAATATGAACTATCTTGTTGTTATAAATGTAACATGATTTAGCTTTTTGATAAGCTTTTATTGGAAAAGCTTATCATTAAACATTACTGTGACTATAAATAATGTTTACTAGCTGTGTTCAATCGCATAATATGTGTATAATTATAATATTCGTTGGTTGGTTATATTCTTTACTAGTAGCGCGCGTAGTACCCGCTCCCGTGAGAATGCGTAGCTCGTAGTATCATACAATCTCGGTACAATTCACCATAGTGTGTTAAAAAATTAAATAACAGCGCCATCTATTGGTAGGAATTGTGACTACAAAAAGTTACAATAAAACATACGATTACTTATACACAATCCCATGGGAATTTCGGGATATAAAGTATCATATGTGTTATTCCTAGTTATAAGGAACATCTGTACCAAATTTAATCAAAATCGATACAGTAGTTTTTGCGTGAATGTGGAACAAACATCCAAACTCACAAACATACAAACTTTCGCATTTATAATATTAGTAGGATACTCGTTGGCTAGTTACCCGCATTCAGGTTTATCCGCAATAAACGTCTTATGTCTTACTGCATTTGGTGGTTGTTTCCTATAAGTACTAGAAGTTACGGGTTCAATTCCAGCTTGAGACAAAAAAATATGAGCAAAGGGAGTTGAGCATATCTGTTGGCCCTAATTTGTATGTTTTTTTTATCTTTCCAAAATATGAATTTGTACTTAATATGTATAGCATAACATAACATAATCATTCACTACATCATCTCATTACAGTAACTGACCCCTAACTAAGTTCGTAACTTGTATCTAGGGTATCAGAAACTACGCACACACTCATTCACACACACCCAGACCGAGACAAACATTTGTGGTTCACACGAATATTCACCCCGCACGGGAATCGAACCCGCAACCTTACGGATGGCAGTACGGCATGGTGACCACTCTGCCATCGAGGTCTTCATGTGTTTATTCATTGTCTAATATCCATCCATAATAGAAGCTTTGTCTAGTTCGACTCTAGATGGCGATGCTTGATATGTGTCCATATATTTATTATTATTAGTACTAAGTGACCAAACTTTACAACCTGTATCTAGGGTAGGTATAACACACTACGAACACAATGTACAATGAACGCTATCCCACATAGTTTAAGAGAATGCAGTTTGCTCTGGATAAACTGGAAGAATTCTTTGTTCTTCATCAATTACTGTGAGTGAGAATATTCTGGAATTTTCCTATCATTGAGTGAGAAATAGTTTTTTTTTCGTGCTTCGGAAGGCACGTAAAGCCGTCGGTCCCGGTTGTCGTACTAACATCTTCGACAGTCGTTACGGGTAGTTAGAGCCCTTAAAAGTCTAACATTTGGTTCAACCAAAAAATGTTCATTGATATCACTACATAGTATAAAACAAAGTCGCTTTCTCTGTCCCTATGTATGCTTAGATCTTTAAAACTACGTAACGGATTTTGATGCGGTTTATTTTAATAGATAGAGTGATTCAGTGGGAAGGTTTTTAGAATAATTTGATCCCCATACTCATAGTTAGTTAGTCCCGCTAGTTCATATTATAATTCTAAAACAAAACTCGTAGAACTTTTAACTACATGACTCCATACCATACTTTCCTATATTCCCATTCCATGTAGACTATTCGTTCAGTTTTCTTTCTACAAAATTTTTCTCAATTTCATTCCTTTTGATTCCTAACCAATCGGGTTAGAATGTAAGTTAATGTATTTTATAGTTATTAGATATTGAGTCTTACTCGTTAACTTTAAAGTTTATTTTTGTTTGAAGTATTTTTAAGTTTATTTTGAACCAAAGCTCATACGTTTATGTCATATACTTTTAGATTTTTCAGATTTATTATTTACTTCTCTAAAACATTTAAAATCAACGCCGATTTTCAGAAAGGCAATTTTATTCGATTTATCCGAGGAGTCATAACCGTAAATACGGTTTTTCCATTAATTGATTTATTATTTATATAATTCAACAATTTATTGTTTAAATATTCGACTTCTTTTTTTAGGAATGACTTCAAATTAGTGCTATTCATTATATGTATATCCTTTGGACAGCATAAGCTGAGTTACTGCCTTTGTCCTTTTAATTTTGATTGTACCTTTCCATATATTTTAATACTAATAAATCATGTACTAAGTCAAGAATGTAATTTATTTTCCTACTTGTTTCAGATGATGCCTTGAATAAGGAGCATGGTGAAGAGATAGGGTCACAATGGCGGTCAGAAATGTGCTCGTGTTCGGACTCCTGCTTTTGTTTGGGGTGAGTTATAATAAATAAATAAATAAATAAAAATCCATTTATTGCTTATACATACAATACAAAAAATATAGGTAAGTAAAATACAAACATGTATTAACATAACATAATCATTCACTACATTCACTAATTATTATAACTCACCCTCATCTCATTACAGTAACTGACCCCTAAGTTCGAAACTTGTATCTAGGGTATCAGAAACTACACACATACTCATTCACACACACATAATATTATAAACATTCTTTCATTGTTCAGGGTTACACTTTAGATTTTTGAAACTTTGTGTGTTAATATCTTTATATCTTTAAAGGGAAAGTAGAAGACCATATCCAGAAATATAATAATGCACTTGTGAAAAAAAAATATTCAAGGAATTTTCGATGCTTATTTTAATGATGTAAACTAAAATTGATTGAATTTCACTCAAAGCCATCTACTTACCACTAAAATTCGAAATACATTTTTCATCATCATTTGTTGTTATTTACGATGTTATGAATATGTGCCTAGGTATATGTATAAGTACGTAGTACGTAAAAACATAATCTCCAAAGAAATAAGTACATCTTCTTTTCCGAACCTTTATCCCATGTCTATTTGGGGTCGGTTTTCAGTTTAACCAGATTTGGCGGAATGTCAGTATTTTACGTGAAGCGACTGCCATCAGACCTTCACAACCCAGAGGGCTATACGACATTCTTGGTTAAACTGAATGTTAGACTTTTGAGGGCTCTAACTACCCGTAACGACTGTCGAAGATGTTAGTACGACAACCGGGACCGACGGCTTTACGTGCCCTCCGAAGCACGGAAACGCTCATGAAATTAAAAGTCATTTTTAGTAATGACCCATCACAGTCATGACGGTGCCAGACGTTGCTTAACCGCACGGATCACAAGTGATCCGCGGGTAGCACTGGGCCATGAGCGCTTCAATAAGTACATCTTCATGTAATAACATAACGTATGTCTGTATTATGTAACTCAGTGTCTGCAGTTGGCGTCTCCCAGCGTACAGGAACGCAGTCATGACATTTATTATTATTTACTACATCGTTAATGTACTTACAATACAAGATAACGGTTATCAGATGTGTTATATAGGTTATGTATCTAAATGTAGGGTAAAATGTGTTTTATGTTAAATTTGAGTTCTTGCTGAGTTTGTGGCGTGTATTTCTTTTGTTATGAATTTATGTCAATTTTGTATTATTTAAAAATGACGTTAGTTAAGTATCGTAAGGACAAACACTAAAACAATGAGATGATGATGGAACGTGCATTTAATACGAAGCTCAGCTAATTACTAGTGTACAACGGGACGCGCGGGCGCCTCGACCCTATAATGTAAACAAACATAGCAACGATAAAAATCCGTATAAGTAAGTGTTTTATTTCAATGAAGACGATATTTGTACAATGAGAGCCATGTGCTCAGCAGTGGATAAGTGACGGCTAATGATAAGGACGTATGTAATTGTAAGTGGTCAGTTTTATGCTATTCTATTAGCGGTCTATCTGGAAAAACATAATTACCTTAGGCCTCTTGGCTCTTTTCTATCCATATATTCTAGAGAATTCCTTCGGGAAGCTACATAACAGAAGCCCACAGCGTTGTTTAACAAACAATAACGTTTCCATGTTCCATATTTCTCAACTAACCAATTTAAATAAATCACAAAAGCAAATACCACTAAGTCCAGTAATTAAGACAGTGGTGCGCGTTGCATAACACATCCGAGAGCGGGGACGGTACCGCGCAGTAACGAACAATTTGCATTAATTATTATTTGAAACTGAATAGTTGCAAATGCTTAATTATAACGAAACGTGTGGTTTTGTACGGGGATGAGGTGTGTTTGCATTGATAGTACGATCATTTGTCGTATGTAAATTTGTAGTCAAATACCATGTTTAAAGGAGAGGTATTTGAAGGATGTCAATGCATGTAAAATTTAGTGTCTTCTATATTCAATATTATATTACACCTGCACACGCGAGGACCTTTATAAGGCCTCTGAGAGTGCTTTATATCGGTGGCCGAGTTCTGGTCCTCAAATATATGAGTCGACACGTTAAGAAGAAGAATATTATAAAAAAGAAATATCTAGTAAAAACTTACTCGTCTCGAAAACTCCAACAGGATTTGAAGCTATGTAAGCAAAGCCGCAGGGTGCTGCTAATTCATTTTAATATGATTCGTTAGAAAAATAGCTGACATAGATTTGACTACAACAACTTCTTAATGTATTTGAACATCATCTTGTTTGAACAAAAACTAATTTCAATTGATAATATTTGATAGTCAAATCCCATATGATAGTACGATAAAATGCCGTACCGTGCAAGTTAATGGAAACGCACATAATATACAGTGTACTGCGGTTTCGTACTCCGTGTATGATAATTATTATGTGACGTACAACAGTACAGAATTACATTCTTGTGTTAGTAGATAATTATAGTTTTAATCATTTTGGTAAGTAAAATTTGTATTGGTGCATATTTGTGAAACATTATTTTAATTACTACATATTAAAAAAATATTTAAATTATTTTTATCACATTAATTTGTGATTTTCAACTCACCCACACGACTTCTCACACCATATTAGATTTTGTAAGCAGTTGTGTGCAAGTTTCCTCACGATGTTTTTTTTCATCATAACAGCATCAAAACGTACATACATAATCTTCTTCTTCTGTGCGTGTTGACTCATTGCCTTGTAAAGGTCCTCGCGTGTGCAGGTGTAGGGACACGCTCGGCAAGTTCGACAGTGGTCATTCTTGTGACTCAGGTTCGAACCTTGAAAAAGGCATTTTTACATACTGAAGTCGATAAATCAAAAACACGTTGTTCGATCGACACATAAAACACATTGGCATTAGTCGGGAATCGAACCGGCGAAAAGTCAAAAGCCTTGACGACTACGCTGCTCTAGTAGCTACATAAAACAGCGATAAGAAGAAAACAGTTGGATGGTTTTATGCAATAAATCAATATGAGATCAAGCGTCGCGTGCAATTCTTGAAACGGAATTTGATTTTCACATTTTACTGAATTTTTTTAGCGGAAAATTTTGTCTCAGTGCCCTCCGAGTTCCGCGTTTCTGCTCGACATCACATTATATATGAGCTTGTCACATAATTACACATTTCATGGGTGAATTGTTTTATGAAATCGTCTGCGAATACTGTTTTTTTATTTAATTTGAATTATTTTCTTTTTCTTGTTTGTTATAAGATTTTTATGGATGAGTTTGTTCGTTATTTTACTCAAAACATCTACTGCCTTATTTGCGTTGCATTTGTCTGGTTTAACAAAACCTGGTAAGCATTTGACACCTTGTCTGTCAAATCTGTCACTTTGACAGTATTCAAAATTGATTGTAAAACCTGGTTTAGTGCTAAACCAGACTAAAAATGCAACGCAAATAAGGCAGTAAAAGTTTACAGATAATTAAGAAATAGAGTAATATATCAAACTGTGAATATCCCAGCTCGAACACGGCATATGTATCTTGTTTTGTTACCTATTTTAGACGTACTTTAAGGTTTCAGATAGAAATAAAGGACCTAGTCACGAGTCAGTTACCACAATAAGATAAAAGAATAATTAAATAAACGTTTAATAAAAAAACAAGGAAAATTATAAAGTAAAACAGAAAATGTCTGACAGTTTCATTACATCAAGTTGATCATAATGTAATTGGTTGTATGGTTTTGACAAGCAATCTTGTGTGTCTTTACAGCGACGACATTCGTTTTAATATGAACATCATACAGCGTCGATGGTGGAGTGGTAAGGCCATTGACATCCAAAAGGAAGGCGCTGGTTTGATACTCGTCATATACTAATGTGTTTTTGATTTCCAAATTTACGCTCACGATGAAGGAAAATATTGTGAGGAAACCTACACACACCAGCAAAAAAATATCAAATTGATATTGCGGGTGCGATTCCCGTGAGGGTTTGTGTGAACCACAAATGTTTGTCTCGGTCTGGGTGTGTGTGAATGAGTGTGTGCGTAGTTTCTGATACCCTAGATACAAGTTACGAACTTAGTTAGGGGTCAGTTACTGTAACGAGATGATGTAGTCAATGATTATGTTATTATATTGAGTGTGAAGTCGACCAACACGCACTTGGCCCGTGATTGACTCAACAGGACATTGACTTATTCATACCGATTTGACCAACTTCAAAGTATAATTGTTTGTAATGGAATCAACTCAAAAACAACTCAACTGAGAAATGTACATTATAGTTATCTAACACTCATATAAACGATCAAAATTGATCCATTTCCATTCTTTTTTGGAAATACGTGGAAGACATAGATACACAGACTCATATGCTAAACATATGTTAACCCCCTAACTACCCTTTTTACATCGGGGGTTAAAAATCAAACAGACAGTTTAATCTTTACCCCTAAAGTGCCAAAAATACTTTAACCCTTACCGCATAAAGAATCAAGCCAATTTAAAACTTTACCGTGCACAAACTGAATTTAATTTAAAACAAAAACCAAACAAAATAGTTTATTTTTCCAAACTCTATCTAAAAAACCAACTCCCGACTGAGTTACTGTGTATTAATTAAAAGTTCTAACAAAAAATAAATAATATTGAATTGTATTCACTTACTGTTTTATTCAATTTAGAAAAGGATGCGGTTGTTTTTAGCTATTTGGTATTTTAAGATGGTCTTTTTGTCGCTTAGTCAAGATATTATTCCTGAATATTATTAAATACTAGTTGTACCCGTGGATTCAACCGCGTAGATCGCAATCCCACAGGAGTCTTTGGATAAAACGCATAATTTGTGTTATTCCTAATTTTAAAGTACGTATTTAAGTTTTAATAAAATCGGTTCAGGTTTTTAAGCTATTGCATAGCTTCTATCGAGGGCCTTGAGCGCGGGGACCGAATCCAGAAATTCCGTAAAGAAAAAAAACCTCACGTTTTTATTATTTTTTTATCGAAAACTTTTTTTTTGTAAATTTTCCAAAATGTTTTTATAGTTATGTAGACAAAGTTTTTATTGTATGAAGTCCCATGTACGACATCAAAATTTCTAAGGTTAGGATTGCAATACAAAAATAAAAAAAACAATTAGTTGATAAAATTGCTATGCAATAGCTTTACCGCGGCAGTCCCCGAGTGCCACACGTTTTTTGTTTTTTTTTTTTTACGTGAAAGTATAACAAACATTCTTCCGCACATCCATACAAAAGCGTGTAAATATTAGTAGCGTAATAGGTTTAACTAGCGTTTTCTACGGCTATACCCGCATTTTAGTCCTACTCCATAAACGATCTAAATACAACAATATTTTTTCCAAATGGTTTTGGTATTTGAAAGAAAATTGTCGAAATTCCATGGGAACTAAAACATTGCACAAAAATAATTAATATATCCTCTCATTAAATTACAGATTCCTAATTAAAACTAATTAGCAACCACCTTACCCTTTAAAACAAATCAAATTCAAAACTTTTATCACCCCGTACCTAAGCCCCTGGTCGCCATAACACTTAAACTCCGCAATGTACGAAGTAGATTGCTCGCTCTCAATATAATATTTATGTTGTAATGCTATTTGGGCGCGCAAAGGATATTGCATGTCCAGGGAATCGTCTTGTGCGATCTCATCATATTACTGGCTGTAAACGGGTTACACGGGACGGTGGTGTGTCGGAGGGAATTATTTTGGGGATGTTTTTAAGTTAATTTTTTCGTATTTTTATTAGGGCCTATTTCACGATCTTCAAGTAAAGTTCCGAGTATGTACTCACAAGTTTTGTCTTTTTCACCTAATATATTTTACTTAAAGGTCTTGAAATAGGCCCTTCGTCTAAAATATTTTGAGGTACAAGTTTGAGTGTAAGAATATTTATAAGGCTTATGCTCAATTTAATTTGGTACATATTTAATTTTTATTCAACCTTTTTTGTCCCTTTGCTTGGCGGCTTGGCTTTGATAGGCTAGCGGGTTTTCATCTGACAATAACACATAACTTGCAATTTGAATTAGTTGTTCTCAAATAACGGCAATCAAGGGAAAAAAGGCTAGGAGAAAAATTTATTCATTTTAAATGTAGTTTAAAAAAAAAAGATCGTTATTATGGTAAGGTTAGGTTAGGTTGCCTGCGGTGGATTTTCACAGATCCTACGGCACCCCCTTAAGACGCGGACGGAAGTCGTTGGGTTTTTAGTGGGTAGGCCCCGCCCTTCTGGCGGGGAGAGCCCCACATAACCACCGGGAGTCACCTCCCATTCTCGGCTGTCGGTGCTATGCCATTCAACGCATTTTCCCAACGTAAAAAAAAAGGTTATAAGAAAATATTTGAAATTATTTCCAGTTTTATAAAATATTGAATTTATATTTTTTCGAATAGAAAACACAGCATAACACCGTCCACGAATCCCCTTCGGCTAGGGGTGTCGATGTTAGTAAATGTTGCCTCCCTTTACTGCGGCACTCGCCTGTTTACGTTACATTTGATGGACAACCCTAGTACAGACTGACACTCGAACAAAATACCAAATTAAAATTTTATTTGTTCGACGTAAGTGGGTCCCTTTTGAATAATACCGTCCGCTTTGATTTGTAATGTAGCTCTTCGAAGGGTGTGTGAATGATGGAGTTTTATTTTGCTTTGTTTAAATTGTGATGGGAAATTACTAATTTTTATGTATTTGATTTTTTTATTTGAGAGAAAATAGGTGTTGCAGGAATTACTTGATTTTCACATTTGACCCTATAGGACACATCCATACAAAAGTTTTTTTGTTTTTCATTTTTTAGGTACTTATATAATGTGGTGTATAGTTAATTCTTTCGTTTTTTTTTTTTTTGTTAATTCTTTCGTTATCCGTGCGGTTAAGCAACGTCTGGCACCGTCATGACTGTGATGGGTCATTACTAAAAATGACTTTTAATTTCATGAGCGTTTCCGTGCTTCGGAGGGCACGTAAAGCCGTCGGTCCCGGTTGTCGTACTAACATCTTCGACAGTCGTTACGGGTAGTTAGAGCCCTCAAAAGTCTAACATTCAGTTTAACCAAGAATGTCGTATAGCCCTCTGGGTTGTGAAGGTCTGATGGCAGTCGCTCCACGTAAAATACTGACATTCCGCCAAATCTGGTTAAACTGAAAAACCGACCTCAAATAGACATGGGATAAAAGGTTCGGAAAAAGAAAAAAGATAGTTAATTCTTTCGTTCATTATAACCATAAAGAACATGTTTTAACGCGAAACTGTAACAGACATCCTTCCAGACATTGAATTTGGTAGACATATGGTAGATAATTATGGTACAAAACTGTATTTATCCCAGTTGAAACACGGTCTATCACCAACCCCATTCCTCCCTCTCTCCCTAGATGTAATCACGTTTGTCTAGACTGGAATCGAACCGTAACCTCAGACGTAACAGGCAGAGTCTATACCAACTACATCACTTGGTCGCTAAATAATATCACAACATAGTATAAAACAGTCGCTTTCTCTGTCCCTATGTCCTTATGTCCCTATGTATGTATGTAAAAATTATGATTATGTATCTAAAGTATCATAATTCAATATCAATTTCAAAATATCTTTGTTATTATAAACTTATTGCAATTTGCGATAGTGATTTTTCACTACATAGTATAAAACAAAGTCGCTTTCTCTGTCCCTATGTATGCTTAGATCTTTAAAACTACGCAACGGATTTTGATGCGGTTTGTTTTAATAGATAGAGTGATTCAGTGGAAAGGTTTTTAGCTTAATTTTTTAGTTTTTATTTTATCCCCATATTCCTACAGGAACGGGAACTACGCGGGTGAAACCGTGGGGGCGCCCCACGGTTTCACGCAAGTTAAAATTTAAAAGTAACATTTAAGATACATAAAATAACTATAATACAAAATATACGTTACAACTAAAACAATAAACTATCAAGTAAATAATATGTATTTACTATCAACATGTAGTTACAAACTACTCAAACAATCTGACAACTTGTTATATCATGTTTGTTACTAGTTTCAATGTTTCTCTTTCATTTTATTTCTATTTGTTTAACAAGATAATAAATTTGAGTATTAATATGATAGAACAAGCTGCTCCCGCGGTTTTACCTGCTTTATTGTTTCTTTCCATAGATACAAGTTTCAAACATAGTTAGTGTCAGTTACTATAATGAGACTAGCTGTACCCCGCGGTTTCACCCGCGTAGTTCCCGATCCGGTGGGAATTTCGGGATAAAACGTAGCCTATGTTCTTTCCCGGACCATAAGCTACCCCTGTACCAAATTTCAAGTCAATCGGTTCAGTAGTTTAGCCGTGAAAAGGTAACAGGTAGACAGACAGACAGACAGAGTTACTTTCGCATTTATAATATTAGTTAGGATTAGGATGATGTAGTGAATGCTTATGTTGTGTTTCATAGCGGATACTGTGACTATATGCGTGCCAAAGTTCAGCGTGTTTTGTTTAAAGTAAAGTAGATCAGTCAGGAAGTTAGGAAGAAGAATATGTAATATAGATATAGTAATATCCTATCATATAAAAATCTGTAGTGTTATTGAGCGCTGAAGATAGCCGACGATAGTAATCATCAATACACGCGTGTACCATACAACGTTTTTCAACACACTTGCGAAGAAATTCATAATAAAATATTATTTTTCGCTAATAAATAAACAGTTTTTCTATTCGCGCGCATCCAACGCAACAATGGTGATCGGCCAAAGACTAAAATAGTAAACTAATATACTATTAAACAAATCATTTTGCCAATTAAAATATCATTACAAACATAAACTAATTATTTCGATATGATAACAAACAAAACAGAGGGTACTCGTATATGATGGATTCGCGTGTTGACTAACGTATTACGACGTAGATAATCTCAGTTAACGTTTTGCCACGTAACTTATCATTACGGTAACTATGTCTTGAATACCTCACAAAATAACTGCTGAGTTCCTCGTACGGTGCGCAAAAAAAAATATTCGGTGTATTTAGAAAATAGATTTCTATGTGTGTCACTTTATTTTTAATAACAAAAATGAGTTTAAATTAGTTGTCTAGTTGTAAATTTAAGATTTAAAATTCTAGTACTGTTAACAATGTAGAACTGGTAACAATAACTTCACCGAACAATTAAAAAAGATTCAGTAATTTAAACCATCAATAATATTTATAAAATATCTTCTTCTTCTTCGCGGGTCGACTCATAATTTTGAGGACCAGAACTCGGCCACCGATATAGCACTATCAGTGGCCTTGTAAAGGTCCTCGCGTGTGCAAGTGTAGGGACACGCACGGCAAGTTATTTGCCGATGAGTCGTGGTGGAAGGATCGGCTAGTCTGCGTTACCGACTTGCCGTCCGCAGACCATTGCCCAGGGTGCGCCGGCAGCATTTATAACATGTAAAACCATGTTTTTTTTTATATTTTACTTCAAAATGCTTAACTTTTTCTATAGTAGTCGCACAAATATCATCGTCAGTCGTACAGAATAGTTAGAGGCTACAAAAAGCTGATAATTGATTTACTAAATATCTAGTATAACCTTTGAATAAAATATTAAGACGAAATAAAATAATAACTCTAAAAAAATATGTGACCTGTCAACCTGACCTGTCAAAAGCAGACGCCATCTTTATTAACATCCATTTTTCTACATTTAAAAAAGGAACACATAAATCTATCTACCTGACATTGCAGAC
Organism: Timandra comae; assembly: GCA_958496195.1. Taxonomy (NCBI): domain Eukaryota; kingdom Metazoa; phylum Arthropoda; class Insecta; order Lepidoptera; family Geometridae; genus Timandra; species Timandra comae. Next base: position 736,413 of record OY292377.1, on the reverse strand, counting down.
AAAACATTAATCCATTATCAAATATCTTTACAAATATCTTTAGTACATTAAGCCTAAAATTGTGTAATATTTAACATGTTTCTGCTAACGGTACTCTCATCAATATTCATCGATGTCAGGTAGATTTATAGAAGGGAGTCATATCATTACCAAAGGGGGTGATTTTGGGGTGATTTTGGTTCAAAAAGAGGGGTAATAATTTCGTATGATTTTCAGATTACTTACCTGTATATACGTGTTTAATGATGATTGATCACCTTATTATCGTTTGTTTTATAATATTGACATTAAAGGTATCTTGTGGTATTTAGGTATACTGTTTGTATGATGGATATGACGAAATGTCTTATTGGTTTGAAGAGTTTCAACTCTTTTGTTGGGGATTAATTGAAAATTCTTTATTATTTTTTTGACACAAACACTACACATTGAAATAACACTTAAACGGATTTTTGACGTGGTTGAATTTTGTTTTACATTTTCTGACGTTTCGGATTCTTTACAGAACCCGTGATCACAGAAGACTAAAACAAAATATAACCACGACAAAAATCCGTTATAAGTGTTTTATTTCTTTACTAGCTGCGCCCCGCGGCTTCACACGCGTAGTTCCCGTGGGATTTTCGGGATGAAAAATAAATGTTGGCCGTTTCTCAGACCTACTGAATATGCTCACAAAATTTCATGAGAATCGGTCAAGCCGTTTCGGAGGAGTATGGCAACGAAAACTGTGACACGAGAATTTTATATATTAGAAAATTTAAATTCTTATACATAGTCCTCCTGTATTTTAAAGTCACGAGTAAATAGGTCTATATTAGATTTCGTCAAAATATTCACCTTAGCTGTGATTTGAACAGTGTTTGAATAGCTATTCTTGATTGTTTTTAAGCTATTGCATAGCTTCTATCAAGGGCCTTGAGCGCGGGGACCGAATCCAGATTTCCGTAACGAAAAAAACCTCACGTTTTTATTCTTTTTTTATCGAAAACTTTTTTTTTGTAAATTTTTCTTTTTTTTATAGTAATGTAGACAAAGTTTTTATTGTATGAAGTCCCAAGTACGAAATCAAAATTTCTAAGGTTAGGATTGCAATACAAAAATAAAAAAAACAATTAGTTGATAAAATTGCTATGCAATAGCTTTACCGCGGCAGTCCCCGAGTGCCACACGTTTTTTTTTTTCAAATAAGTCTTGCTGTCCGTAAGTCTACTAGGAAGGAAATTCCCAGTAATACAATTGGCAAAACTAAGTCTATTATTTACGTGATTATTTACAAAAAAAAATCCCAATTATTCAACCGGTAAGAACTAGTAGTAACTCAATAAACCCTCTTAAAACATCTTAAACAACCAAAAATATTTTCAACCAAATAACTTTAAAAGACGTAGAAATATTATTATATTTACCCTCCAGGGGTAAGTATAACCGATTGTCTTTGGATTGGGTCAAATTATCAATATCTCGGGGTGAAGGGTAAAAATTCACCGGCAGTGGGACGTGACTGCAATAACTGTATGGTGGAGCGTTTGGATGGGATTGTTACTTGGGACAGTTAGTGGTTGGGAATGTTGTACTGGCTGAAAGATTTTTCTCTTGTCAGTAGTAAGTGAATAGAAGTGAAATATTCCCTGAACATGTTCAACGATTCCAAACGTATTTCCTGAATATTAAAACTTTCCCTATCAATCGCTGTCAAATAGTATAAATAATCACGAAATTGTAAAAAGATAAATAATGGATATTCTTCTTTTTCTTTTCGTGTCAGTGGTTTTATTCGGCCAATAATTTAAATTTTGTCTGCCCAGTAGTTTGCTACGGCGATAGCAGCATCGTTAGCCTCATTTAGGTCATCCAGAGTGCAGGTGTTGGGGCACAGTGGACATTGGAGTAGATGGTCCATGGACTGTATCGAGGCTCCACAGTCACAATGATCCTCTGAGGCCGCTATGTAACCCCATCGCCCCATGTTCTGTTTACAACGGCCTACTTGGGTACGGAGGCGATTAAGTGACTTCCAAGTAGGCCATTCCAGGTCATGACCAGAAGGGAGTCTCTCTTGCAGACTCACAAAATTAGGAGGTGCTGGGTGTTTTGTTTTCCACCTTTTCAATCTCTCCTCTGCTGGGCTCTTCGATGAAGCCTGTATACTTCGTAAAAAGCTTTTTCGGCTTTTGAGCCTTGCAGAGGGAGGATCGTGGTCAAAGAGAGGATGTCTTTCATCAGACTCCTGCTTTCTCTTTTCCACACAGCAAGCGACTTCCCTTCTGATATCTGGAGGTGCAATGCCAGTCAATGGGTAGAGTTTGTTAAGTGGGGTTGGTTTTAGGCATCCATCCATCATAATGGATATTTAATTAAATAGTATACCTTCGCTTATAGTTTCGCTGAAATCAATCGATGTTTCTGCTTTTTTTAGAGTCAAATAGAAATATATCGAACAAGTATTCTTCGCTTGCACCAAAAATTTACCAATTTTTCGACGCCGACTGTACTGGCAAGTGACTGGTCCCGTGTAAACGGGGCCCAACATTTGGCACGTCCACAAACCACGTCTCATCTCTTACCCCGAATTATAATTATTCCAACCAGATTTCCTTGGATATTCAATTTTATAGCACAAACTATTTTATGTCTAATACACTAGACTTAAGATTTATTATTGTGTAGCTGTGTAATTACAACGTGTCCTAAATGTCTCTTTACTCATGTCTAATACTAGTTTTATGAGTGTTTTGTTTGTGGCCGACAAGGCACTTAAAGTACAATAGTTTTCATTTTAAGTGTCGGCAGAATTGGGTAAGTTTTTAATGGGCGAATGAGTTAAGTTGAGTGTTTAAACTAGTGGTTGTGACATTTCGGAATCTACCCTAGTAATTACCTCCTTTTTCATGAAGGTATAAATGAACGAAACCAATTAATTTTATCTTTGCTATTTTCCTCACGTGATTCGCGAAACTTAAGTAACAGTTAGCTTAAAACGCTAGGCAACCCGCTTATGAGAACAATACAATATTCCAAAGTGAGAAATAGCAAATAACTTTGGCTAAAACCTCTACCCCCATCTAATTTAATACAACTTCCAAATAAAGACATAAACAAACGCAAATTCCAATACGCAATAAATACATCTAATTACATAAACCCTAGCACACACATGCGACATTACCGCGTCACACGCACACCGCCGTAAAAACGTTTAATCATCGCCGCGCGTCACGGCGCGTCACATTTAACGGATTATAACCAGGTGCAACCGGTTATAACCGGGTATGTCCGGATGTGAGCTGTGTAATCCGGATTGTCGGCGCTAATGAGAGCAATTACGGATAAATTCTAGGGGTGTGTGAGTCTCAAATGTATTAAGATGTACGGGTAATATGGGGTTTGTTTGTTTAATGAAAAAGGATTTTGTTTAAACGCCTAATTTTGAAAATACGTTCACATTTTCGTCCACAGCTACGATTGAGTATGTGTGTTTCTTATCACTGTACAAATATCATCTATGGGGGACTTTTGTTTGTTATGGGATCTTATAACTTGTGTGTGTATGATCTGACAAAGTGTTAAAATTTGCGGGAAAACATTAAGAAATTTCAATTCGTTCTAGAGAGGAGGGGCTTTACCTAAATTCCTCTATAATTAATTCAATTCTCTTAACAAGATATAATTCTAAAAAGTTTGGCAACACCTGTTTCCTTTTAACTAACGGATAAAATTCATCATCTTTAGACTTTATACTCGTATGTCCCTACCAAGAAGCTCGAATGAATAAACTACCCTGAATTAGGCATTGAAAATTAATTATAGTCAAAATTAGACCACAAAAGCGACCGATAACAATAAAAATATGACGTCAATCGCATATAAATAAACAACAAACTTGAGGTCTGAATCACGCCTACGCGGGAACGCTGTATAGTATGCCCTCGGCCTTACAATGAGCTATGTATAGAAATGTCACTCACAACATGATAAAAGAACAATGATGTGCCAGCGTAAAGGTATCTGAGTTTAGTAGGTCGTATGTAAACCTATTCTAAACTGACTTTAAAAGTAAGGTTGTATTCAATATATCAAAGTCTTTTTTAAACATTTTTAAAATTAATCAAATCACTTATCTGCCGACCTCGATGGCAGAGTGGTCACCATGCCGGACTGCCATCCGTAAGGTTGCGGGTTCGTGCAGGGTGAATATTTCTGTGAACCACAAATGTTTGTCTCGGTCTGGGTGTGTGTATATGAATGAGTGTGTGCGTAGTTTCCGATACACTAGATACAAGCTTCGAGGTTAGTTAGGGGTCAGTTACTATAATGAGATGATGTAGTGAATGATTATATTATTACGTTATGATATTTGCTTACCTTGAGGTGCAAGTTTAACGAAAAAGTGTATCGGAAAGTCGGCATGTTTAAAAAAGAGCCAAAATCCACGTAGCTCAATGAGCGGTGCTACGTTTCAGCACGGTTCCGGGTTCAAGTCCTGGCAGGGCGAAAATTTTGAAGGCATTTTTAAAAGAGAGCCAACATCCACGTCCATGTGCTGAGGTTATCCAAACATTTATTCCAAATCTAATAGAGATTGGTTTTTAGTTTTACCACATTTGGCGATAATAATTATTAAGTAAATTATTACTATACCCGAAGTGACTGCCGTCAAACCTCCACAACACAGAAGGTGATACGATATTCTTTGGTTAAATACAATTTTCAGTTTCCTATCTACGAGTACACTCTTCTTCTATTCTTACATTAAAAAAAATAAAATTAAAAATTAAAAGACATTTATTGTTTCTTATGTAAAAAATAACAAAAATGCACTTATTCTAAAACACATTAAAACATTTATATTATAAATGCGAACTAAACTGCATACCTCAAGGAATCCATTTAGCAAAACAACCTTACTACATCTCAGGCTACCGTTAAACAAAAAATAACAATAAAATGCTCACAATAAAAGCTTGTAATAAAATGAATCCTAGACTCTGAACCTGAAAGCTGTAACCTTCAGTTTCATAATTTTAAGACGCTTTTAGAATCTGAAATAATAAACTTTATCTTAGAACTAAAAAGCGTCGATAGCGTAGTGGTTAAAGCTTTTGACTTCCAATCAGAAGGCCTGGTTTGATCTCTGTTACGTACCGATGTGTTTACTTGTTACATACAGAAAGGCTCTTCTCCGCTTAGACGACTCAGTTGCGTCCATTTTGCGTGAGGTGGGCGCCTCAGTCCTGTACCAATGTGTTTTTAAATTTCGAACTCTTATGTGCGTTTATTCGATGCTCTTACGGTGAAGGAAAACATCGTGAGGAAACCTGCACACACCTGGGAAGAAATTCTAAGGTTGTGTGCTCCGTGACCAACCTGCACTTGGCCAGCGTGGTTGACTAAGGCCAATTCACCCTAATTCAGGGTAGGCTCGAGCCCCTCGGTGGGGACATATGAGCTAATGATGATGATGAAATCTTCGAACTTGAAGATCTTCGTTTCGATAACTTTAAAACGTGTTCTGTTTTGTCTGTGCTACCCTCCAAGGTCCTAGTATATTTTTTAAAGTTTCTATTTACTAGGTCAGAGTGTAGCAATTGATATATTTTTACATCGCAGCTTTAAAATGACCAAAAATAAGAACACAAGCGAAAAAAAATACAATTTTGCTGCAAAAAATCTACCACAATAAAAAGATTACTTCCAAGAAAATCATCAAATATTCAGTATCAATATTTTCCTTTGTACTCCGCACTATTATCCTGTCAACATACGTAACGACCGCCATGATTGATGACGTCACGGGCACGACAAAAGGAATCAAAGAAATGACGAATGACTCGTCAAATGTACTAACGTGTGGCCTTTGGTGGTGTTGAAGTAACTATAATATAACTAATAATGTATTGGATTAGTTATTTATTTCACTACTAGCGTTGACCCATGGTTTTACGCGCGTAGTTCCCATGCCTTCATTATTATATAGCCATAGTCACATGCTGATAGTTAGGTATAATAAATATGGCTTTCAATTAGTGAAATATTTTTTTAAATGGTTTCAATATTTTTCGAGTGTCTTGGTCTTGACTCCTAACATTAGTTTTTTCGCTATTACGTAAGAAACACACATACTTTTCGCGTTTATAATTAGAAACAATAAAATTGAAGAATCTTAGAGCCAAAAAATAAATATCATACAACGAACAATTCATTAATAACCAACAAAAAGTTATATAATTACAGTAATTGTGTCACTAATTTGTATCCAAATTCCCTTCAAGAACTTAATTATACGTAAGTACTTACTTACGTAATTTTGAGAATCAGGAGTCGAGAATCTGAATTTCTATTCTTAACTTTACTAGAGTTGTGTTGTTATTTTATTTTTTTATTTCTACTAATAGGCATATCAGATTACCTTACATAGTGTTGCAGATTCGATTCCCATGTAAAGTGTCTTCATCTACCTATTTTGTTTGTCCATTTGACTTCTATTTTACCATCATCTGAAGGTAAAAATACCTTTTATGAAATTGGAAACTAATCGAGACCCTGAAATAGTAGCTTATTTAATTATAGTACATTCAATAAATAATACATCCGGAATCGAACCATAAACTCTTGATAAAAGTAGCCTAGGGCAGTGGTCCGACCGCGGGCGAGTGAGCGATGAACTATTGGCGATTTTCTCGCCAAAGAAAAGGACAGTGGACATACATTCCGTGTGAACGAAAGAGATGCACATATTAGGTATTTATAGTTACTCGCCTGTTCACACCGCCGGCGAGTACTCGCTTTACTAGTTTCGTAGCTCAACGAGTTGGCGAATACTCGCTACTCGCTGATCGCTCACTCGCCCGCGGTCGGACTACTGATTTTTGAAAATTCTAGAAACCAACTAAGTCTACTCAATATAGTTCACTAACAATATTATAATTAATATTACGAACAAAACAATACTGAAATAGAACATAATGAATCACTTTTAGAAACATCATCAATCTAAAAGCCTAAACAAGTAATAATAATAGGCATTAATTTATTTGAGCAACGAACGTAGCCACTCAAACGCCTGCGTGAATAGTAAAAGCAGTAATGAACTAATGAATCATTGCTATGCGCTTTTCAACAGGCGTTAGTGAAATATTGATTAATACGAGCGCGTTGATTATGGTATTTGGTTTGTGTTTATGATTATAATTATGCTGGTAATTTTCGTGTGTTTTATGAATCACAATATTCGTTAGAAAGAAGAAATATTTTTTCATTTTGATTTCACTTTTATGTCAGAATTTAGTTTGATCAGAACAACCTTTATATAGAATTACAAATTATTCAAATAGCTTCAACCGTTTCCAAGTATTAGCGAGGCCAAAAAACAGCAATTGATTTCTATAAAAAGAGAAAAATACCAACACAACATTTTTAAGTGTAGGCTTTTAAACTAGAGTTCAAACGTATACTAAAAACAATTTTAGGAAATGTGCTTTTGTGGGGATGAAAATAAAGATCAAAATGTGAAAATACGTAGAGGATTAAACACTAGCATTTCAAAATTCGTTATTATAATACCCTTATTTCCACTAAACTGAATAACTAAAACAACTTTGTGAAATAATTTCCCAAAATATAAGCGTATAATATCGGCTAAAATATCTAAAATGTATTTTCTGCGCTTTTATGCTAAGTGTTCATAATAAGCTTCAAATAAAAATGGTCTTCAATAATACTTTTTTACTCTTTGTGGGTAAAAAACACATTATTGTTACCCCTTTCCTTTATGTCCAGTAAAAACTTGAAAAAACAATATCCTGCATACATCCCAGCTTCAAAGCAATCTAGTGGAAAGTGTTCATTCGACCGTATGATACAGCCGCATTGATAAGAACAAAGGCACCGATAGGCGAATATACGTCTAATTTCCACTACTTTTAAGTTCAAAATTGTGTGCTAAAATTGAGAATATTAAATAAAATCTACACCCCTGATCTTACCTAGGCAGGGAATTTGCTATGATATTTTTATCAGGCGTTTGTTTTTGTATGAATTTTCATGAAAGTAATTTTGTTTTGGTTGTTTTTAAGTTCTTTTCTGTTCAGTTAATAGTTCTAGATATAAATTAAGTTAATGGATAGTCTAAATTAAGACGTAGATCACTAGATTGGCTGATTGCCAAGCTAGTTATCCGAAAAGCAAAACTTTTTATACCGAGTTAGGAAGCTACGGCTCATGGTAATAAGTACTTTAAAATGGAAACTTGAGTTTCAATAAAATTGGGTGACAATTTTAAAAGCAATACATTGAGGAGTATTAGTAGGGGTTTTTAAGGATATAAATAGACTATCTAGGAACCACTAATTATGTAGAATTTGAAAAGCCGACTTTACTAAGCTGTGATATAATATAATTATTATCTTCCTATACAGGGTGTCCCGTAAGTAGTGGACCAACGGGATGTGGGGGATAGGGCAGACCGTTACCTACCAGAATCACCAAAATTTATTGTCCTAGGCCTCATAGTTTTGAAGTTATAACGTTTTTTAGTAAGTAGGTGAAATTATCGTACTATGTGCACATTTTTCTTAATTCTACAAAATCTGTTACTTATTTTGATGTTATTTTTATTCAAGGGCGTTAAGAATACATAGGTTTTTCTAATTTAAATCATTTTTTAGTGTAGTTATCATTAACATTAAAATTAATCAACAAAACAAGTGCAATTGTTAAATTTCAAAATACTCTAAGTGGTATTTGAGCGGAGCTGGTGTAAAAAAAATGTATTGTAGCCTTGTGGCACTTTATTTTAAAAACATCTACATATCATAAGGATTACAAAAACGTATAACACTGTGGTTTCAAATGAGTAGTTTTTTATTTTAACTAATATCAACGTAAAAGGGAACTTTTGAGAGAAAACAATAATTCATTGCTAATTATGGAAATTCGTTTATTACTCAATTTATTTTTACATTAAGGGTTCAAAATGCTTTTCTTTAGCTCTTGTGCATTAAAACATCTTCGTATAAAGTCTTTTTGTAACTTTTTTGGGCTCTTTGATGTTTTTTTATCAATTCAGCAACATGATTGAAATTTTGTGATAACTCTCTTTTTTTATCAGAAATATTTGTCTCATTAACTGCTTCTTTGAGGAAACCCCATAGAAAATAATCCAAAGGATTCAAGTCTGGAGATTGTGGCCTATTTCATGGCCGATCGCTGGCCATGAAATAGTACCTTCGCGTCCAAACCATCGATTTGGGAACGTCTCATTCAAAAATTCAGTCACTTACCGTGAATAGTGGGCAGGTTCACCTTCGTACTAAGTAAAAGTACAAAGGTGAACCTGCCCACTTTTCACGGTAAGTGACTGAATTTTTGAATAAGACGTTCCCAAATCGATGGTATGGACGCGAAGGTACTATTTCATGGCCAGTGATCGGCCATGAAATAGGCCACGATCTCCCGACTTGAATCCTTTGGATTATTTTCTATGGGGTTTCCTCAAAGAATCAGTTAATGAGACAAATATTTCTGATAAAAAGAGAGTTATCACAAAATTTCAATCATGTTGCTGAATCGATAAAAAAACATCAAAGAGCCCAAACAAGTTTACAAAAAGACTTTATACGAAGATGTTTTAATGCACAATAGCTAAAGAAAAGCATTTTGAACCCTTAATGTAAAAATAAATTGAGTAATAAACGAATTTCCATAATTAGCAATGAATTTTTGTTTTCTCTCAAAAGTTCCCTTTTACGTTGATATTAGTTAAAATAAAAAACTACTCTTTTGAAACCACAGTGTTATACGTTTTTGTAATCCTTATGATATGTAGATGTTTTTAAAATAAAGTGCCACAAGGCTACAATACATTTTTTTTACACCAGCTCAGCTCAAATACCACTTAGAGTATTTTGAAATTTAACAATTGCACTTGTTTTGTTGATTAATTTTAATGTTAATGATAACTACACTAAAAAATGATTTAAATTAGAAAAACCTATGTATTCTTAACGCCCTTGAATAAAAATAACATCAAAATAAGTAACAGATTTTGTAGAATTAAGAAAAATGTGCACATAGTACGATAATTTCACCTACTTACTAAAAAACGTTATAACTTCAAAACTATGAGGCCTAGGACAATAAATTTTGGTGATTCTGGTAGGTAACGGTCTCCCCTATCCCCCACATCCCGTTGGTCCACTACTAACGGGACACCCTGTATAGTAATAATCTCATTCACTACATCATCTCATTATAGTAACTGACCCCTAACTAAGTTCGTAACTTGTATCTAGGGTATCAGAAACTACGCACACACTCATTCATACACACACCCAGACCGAGACAAACATTTGTGGTTCACACGAATATTTACCCCGCACGGGAATCGAACCCGCAACCTCGTAAGGCTGAGTGGTCACCATGCCGGACTGCCAGCCGTAGATGGCAGTCCGACATGGTGACCACTCTGCCATCGAGGTAGTCGATATGTTCATTTCTTTATGAAAGTCCTTACATCATGGTTATCTAAAGAACGACTGGATCGATATAAATTCAAGTAGGCATAATACTATCCTAAAATTCCTACGAGATCGCAAAATCGACGCACAGCTAATTAATCATAAAATATTCAAATAAAAACTGACTTTTATAACCCAACTTTATTTCATATTCGTCCACAAAAAAGAGAGCAATATTCTGTATTCAAAATATTTCGCGCAGTTCATTAATTCTCATACAAAGGCCGGGAAAAACTATTTCCCGTGGGAATTTAAACACTGTTTAATATTCAAAAGTTATGTAGTACTGAATGTTACCAATTTACAGGAGTTTTTAAGGAGTTTTGTTTTCGGAAACAGACTATAAATGATAATAAATGTTACTTTACTTTTCATGTAGGTAATGGAAAATATGTGCTTGTAAGATTCCTTTAAAGACCAAAGTTATATTGTATTGTATTGCATATAGAGTTTTTAACCCCCGACGCAAAAAGAGGGGTGTTATAAGTTTGACGTGTGTGTGTGTGTGTGTATGTGTGTGTGTGTATCTATCTGTCTGTGGCATCATAGCTCCCGAACGGATGAACCGATTTCATTTTTTTTTGTATTAAAGGGGACTTACGTGCAAGTGTTCTTAGACATGTTTGATGAAAATCGGTTGACCCGTTTTAAAATCATGGGGGTTTTAAAGTAATTGTGTTGGGGTTTTTTTTTTATTTTTATCCGTAATTAGAAAGGTCTGTTGACTAAGGCCTAATCACCTTAATTCAGGGTAGGTTCGAGCCCTTCGGCGGGGACATTATATGAGCTGATGATGATGAGAGGCCTGAAGGTTTTGCTCTAAATTGTCATCACTAGTAGTAATTCACTACACTGACTTTCCATTGGATGTCGATAATCTCCAACTAAGGATCATCATCTTCCTGCCCTTGTCCCACTTAAGTGGGGTCGGCACAATATGTTTTTCTCTTCCACTCGCTTCTATCACTCGTCATACTCTCATTCACTCCTTTCACATTCATATCCCTTTTCACACACTACATCCAACCCTTCTTTGGCCTCCCTCTTCCAAAGTTTCCTTTCACATACAGATCCATAGTTCTCCTAGCAATATGGTGTTCTGGCCTCCTCATCACATGCCCATACCATCCTAATCTAGCACTCTCCCCAACACAGGATCTATCATTCTATTTACTTGCCGTACGAAAGTGATAGAATATATGATTATGATTACGTTATGTTAATATGTAGTTATTGGTTTACTAAAACAAACTTAAACACTAGCAAAATTCTTTGCGAGTTTCAAAAAACTAACTGTTCCTTTTTGTCCCCAGATAAAAGTGGGCGCTACACACAGACACGGTCATGACATGTCCACTGAGGACCCGGAGCTGATAGATCTACACCACGACAATACTACGCACCATGGGAAGGTAAGTAGTCGAGTTTTACAAGCTTATAACGCAAGCTATGTGCGATGCTCTTACGGTGAAGGAAAACATCGTGAGGAAACCTGCACACACCTGGAAAGAAATTCTAAGGTTGTGTGTGAAGTCGACCAACCCGCACTTGGCCTGTGATTGACTAAGGCCTTATCGCTCTCATGCAGAGTAGGGGAGAGCCCAAGGTGGTAATATACATATTTAAGAGCTGGTGATGATGATGAATTAAATCAAGTTATTGGAAAAAGAGTGATAGGAGTGATGAACTTGGAAACAAGTTCCAAAAAAAATGTGTGATATTGGTCATATTTTACGGGCAAATCCATAGACAACATTTACAAGCTAATAAAGTAAGCTATAGTCTAAGTTTTATCCCAAATTTTAGCCGCATCTACAGGCCCTAGTTTGAAATCTCTATTGAATTTAACAATAAACAAATACGGTCCAAAAACTAGTTACATCCACACAAAACTAAAAAATAACATCAATGCAACACAGGTTTTCAACGTTTAGCCGTACTCTGGATTTAGAGAATTTGTTACGCGATTTTGAACCCTACGTTAATACTAATAGAGATGTCTCGTGTGTGATGGATGGTAAAAAATGTTTTCGGTTTGGTTGGCTTGACAAATTGAAGTTGAGCCCTGGGGATGACGAATTTGCATATGTGTATGGAGTTGGTACAAGTTAGGAGATGACGAGATTTGAGACATGTCAACAGAAAACTCAGCATTTATCTTATTCTGATACGAGAATATTTATAAGAGTACTAGCTGCGCCCCGCGGTTTCACACGCGTAGTTCCCGTTCCCGTAGGAATTTCGGGATGAAAAATAGATGTTGGCCGATTCTCAGACCTACTGAATATGCTCACAAAATTTCATGAGAATCGGTTAAGCCGTTTCGGAGGAGTATGACAACGAAAACTGTGACACGAGAATTTTATATATTAGATATCTTTTGCAAATATCTACTTACAACCATAAAAGTTTTGAGTTAAAATACCATCCATTGCCTAATACTGGTACCGCGAGAAAGCACAAGCAAGCACAGCTGACACAGTTTTTCGAAGCTTAGCTCGTGTTCTGCAACTGACATAATTCGTATTAGTAAACTAAAACATGAACCATCTTTATCAAATACAAAAAATGTATCTTGCTAAGCTAGAGACTGTCCCACCAGTGGGGCGCCTTGGTGGTGCAAAGTGGAATAATTCAAGATTCAGAGGGGTGATAGAGAGAATTGGAGGTCAGAGATTCATTTCGATCTAGAGGTACACCTTACTTACCCTTATTTGTATATATCGTACCAATGGCAAGGAGACTGCTAAGCAGAGTTTGTTTTTAACAAAATTTGTTGCTACAATTAGTTTAATTTGTTATTTTTTATTTTTTTGATTATTTTTTATTTTTATACTATTCGTTAGTTACTAAGAGTGATCTTCATAATATTGTGAGTTTTAACTGTTCATTTTTTATTCTTCATAAAATGTTACTTAAGCGCGGGTATCTGTTATTGGCTTTTGTTTGCTTTATAATGTTTCTAATTTTTTAGTTTTACCAAGCTGTTGATACCCCTAATAAATAAATAAATAAATAAAAATTGTCAAGGTGCCACAGTAACGTCAAGCATCGTCCTATTCTCATTTTATTTTTCCTTGCGTATCTCAGCACTGTGATAGAAGACATGTGTTGGCGTAGGATCTTACACCTTTTTGTTTGCTTTTCTTAATAAAATTTAAACCCGCGATTTCTCACTCCTTACACCACCCTAACCCCTTTGACATAAACCCTAACATTGTGATTGTAAATTCTGATGAATCATACCGTTGTTTACGTGTGTCGTCTCTAATACGAAGAATTACGAGTACTTCCCCAAGGAGTATAAAATATTGTTGTCAGACTAATTGACATTCATAATTTTGAACTTAATTTTGCAGTTAATATCTTTTTACGGGATATTTACACGTACCTATAAGTCGAATTCCTCGACTACTTTCAGCCACGTCCGGCAAACAACACGTCAGGCAACCGAAAATAAGACTCCAAAAGTAACTAATTATAAATTGTAAATGTGTATTAAAGATAACGTCTATTTAAAATTATTTTCTTATTTTTTAGTGCTGAAGTCGATTTTTTTTAAATTAACCACTAGTAATTACATGACAATGAATCTCTATTTCCCTTGGTCACGGCATCACGCGTGAACTTCTTGACCGATTGACTTGAAATTTGGTACAGGGGTAGCTTATGATCCGAGGAAGGACATAGGCTTATATCCCGATAGGTTTTATCCCGAAATTCTCACGGGACCGGGGTAAAACCGCAGGTCCCAGCTAGTTATTATCAAAAAATTCAAGGCTTAATTTATCAAAAGACCATGCTCAAACACTACCTACCCCATAACACACACAAAGTAACACCCCAAAGATTTTTCTTCCCAACCGACTCGGCAAAAAAATTACCTAAATTGCAACACATCTAAAAATAAACCATAACAATACAATAAGGATAATAACGGGTACTGTTATGCGAAAAACGTGTCAAAGAATACAGAAACAAACTGGGAAATCAAACATTTATGTTAGCGAGTGTACTCGCTGTAGACGGGCGACTAAACGCTGCGACATTTTTACAGGTGTGATATTTGTTACATAGTTTTGTAGGCTCTGCTAGGTTAGCAAGACTTCAAAAACGCGATAAATATAGGGATTTATCGACATCCAACTGTCAAAATATGATAAAAAGCCAGCCATATTTAATTTTATCATATTGTAGTACGCCATAATTCATTTGGTCATGCTCGCGAAATCGATATTATATCGTGATGTCGATATATTTTATCATGGACAGTCATGCTGGGGGGGCTGATATAAGCCGAATAGACAACTTGAAGCCACGGTAGCTCAATTGGAAGAGCGGTGCTACGGTTCAGCATGGTTCCGAGTTCAAGTTCTGGCTGGGGCGAAAATTTTAAATGCATATTTCAAAAACCTTGAAATGGTTTTGGTTTTATGCCTTTTTATTAGTGTAAGTTCTGAATAGGAGTAAAATTGTGTTTTTTGATCTCGACTCTTTCCAATAATCCGTTCCACATTTGCAATATTCCTTAATTTCTTTGGGGCGATTTTTCAAACAAAATTGACCAAATCTAAATAATATACATAACGACTTTATCAACAGCGCCTCGAAAGTTCTTTGAAGTAAATATCGACTAACAACTTATGAATATTTCTGTTATTATTATGCTATTTCTTAGAGCATACATATCTCACTATAGTATAATACACACATCAAAAGTGTCTAGGGATCAACATATATTTTTGCAATAACTTTTCTCCTGATTGATATTAATTAAAATTTTCTTTAAGGATTCATCAAATAAAGTGTTTTCGTTTGTCACAGTAACGATAAACCAAGTCACCTTTGCATTAATAAAGAAATTTGCCATTTTCCTAATAAAGGGATTTTTGACATTTGAACCACTAACATTAAAGTTCGAAAAAAAGACTGAAATAACAGTTTTCTTTAAAATTTTATTGGGTAACTTAAACAATTAATAATCCGTGTTTCTACCGCGAACACTAACAACACAAGAACATCGGTTTGGCATACTCAAAATGAGTTCATCCAAATCACGCTGTGGAATGGCCGCCCATGTTCGTTGCAACAACAAAAAAAGGTCTTCTTGCGACTGGATACCCTCCATATTCGGCAGAGCTCTTCTCTGTAGCATATCCCATGCATGCTCAATCGGGTTCAAGTCTGGCGACTGAGCAGGCCAGGGCAGGACATTGATGTTAGCTGCGGCGAGAGTCTGTCTTACAACTCTTGCGGTGTGCGGTCGTGCATTATCATGCATTAACTGAAATAAGGGACCGATTTGCACTTGTAGAGGAACGATGACGTCTGATACAATCGTCTCAGCATAAATTTGAGCGTTGAGGTTGCCTCTGATCCAAATCAACTCAGTTCTTCCGCCGATCCAAATACCCGCCCATACCATGATGGTTCCACCACTATAAGGATGGACTTCCTGGCAGGATTTTAATCGCTGTTGGCGTCCAGGGGTTCTCCAGTGTCGTATACGTCTTGTATCCGGTCTCATACCAAAACGAGACTCATCAGAAAAGCACACGAAACGCCATTGTTCTTCTGCCCAATTTCTGTGTTCAAGAGCCCATTGATATCGAATCCTACGATTGTGCATTGCTATAGGTGGTACCCGTAGCGGTCTTCGGGAATGAAGGTTCACTTCATGCAAGCGGTTTCTGACTGTTTGGTCGCTAATTAAGTTCCCTGAAGAGTGATGAAGCCGCACGGCTAACATCATGGCGGTTATTGTTGGAGCTCTTCGAGTTAAGATTTGAATGTATCGGTCTTGTCTCCGTGTGGTGCAGCGATACCGTCCTCCATGGCGCTCAGCCACGGTACCAGTGCTTCGGTAACGTGTCCAAAGTCGACTGATAACACTCTGACTTGTATTCAGAGCTAAAGCCACAGTACGTTGCCGGGAACCAGCTTCTATCATTCCCACGGCTCTGAGCATTTCTTCCCTGCTTAAATGACGTCGCCGCTCCATAATAACGTTGGTTTTAATCAGTAGTAGGGAAACAGTAGCACTAATAATGTCTTCAATGCGTTGTATGTTTTTATAGGGAAAATATTGACAGCTGATTTTCATCTTTTACTCGAATTTGATTCACAGTTCCTGATTCAAATTATGAAATGCACCAAAAAGGATCCATATAAATTTATAAAATCATAAATTTATTACAAAGCCACATCTCAATCTCAAGAAATCCGCATAAAAATGCTTGATCCCTAGACACTTTTGATGTGTGTAGTATTTATTTGTATTTCACCTATCACACCCACATAAAACCTCCCTTATACGTAACCCCTATAAATGAAATTCTTTACTTCACACAACTGCATCTGTTACGTCATTAGCTTACATAATAACGCTCGTCTGCAAAGTCTCTGCCGTAGCAACATGACAGTAAAAATTATTGCTATTCCGTTCCGAGAACAATTTTTCATACAAACGCTTACATAACATACGCTCTAAAGTAACATATAAATAGAAGTGTTTGTAATACCGTGCTGAGTGTGGATTGTTTACGTTCTGTATGGTTAAGCTACGTTTGACACCGTCTTGTAAGTGATGGGTGGTTTTGGAAGTTTTTTTTTATTTGAGTATTTTTGTGTTTCCAATAACAGTTTCAATCTGTAGTAACATTATCGACAGCGTTACATATTCTGTACAAAGTAATGTAAAAATTGAAGGTAGTAAACTTTTTACATTACTTTGTACAGACGTCTTCCATCTTAGTCTTCTGTGATCACGGGTTCTGTAAAGAATCCGAAACGTCACAAAATGTAAAACAAAATACAACCACGACAAAAATCCGTTTAAGTGTTTTATTTCAGCGGTACATGTTACCTACAAGCTGTGTCCCGCGGTTTAGCCCGAATTAGCTTCGCCTATTGAATGTAGTATGATGTCATACAGCACTTTCTTGACAAATGGGCTATCCAAAAAAGTTTTCAATTTACAATGCAAATAACAACAAACCAGCAAACAAACAAACTCTTCACCTTAAAAATATTAGAAGAACATAAATGTCAATAACCTTTCCGAAAGATTGCACAAAACAATTGTTTGCGTAAACAGTTTTCTAAATATATAGAAACACGATTACAGATTCAAGTCACTCGTATGCAAAACAGGCACGTTTTTACCAAATCTCTTCGCTGCACGGTCGTAGTTCACCCCCATATACTTAAACATATATTGTTATATGTATATACTTTTACAATGGCTCTAATGGTGTAGTAAAATATGCAATTGTCTGCTAAGCTGAAGGTGCACAGTTCAATTCCTGTAACTACCTAACTTTTGCCTAAGTGAAGTAATAGCATGTGCAATAGCTTTATAAGATGAAGGGGCAGAGTTCGATTCCTGTTGTTAGCTTTTGAACTAACTTCTTTCTAATAACTGGATACTATAAAACTGGCCGAGTGCGTATTGCAAAGTTTTGTGACAATCTTCTGCCGAGTGCGTAATAGACCAACTGCAAAGTTTTGTAACAATTCTATTGCAATATTTTTCGAAAAGGGTTTGTATTTGTACATAATTCTCCGTCTTAGGAGATTTAAAAAATCCATGGTACTGTTTGTTTTACGCATTGATCTAACTGAATTAAATTCTTTTTTTTTTTATTGGTTATACATTTATTTTAATTTGGTTATACATTTGAAAGATCACTCCTCATAACGACTGTCTATAATTTCAGTATTTCAACACACAATTCGAAGCCTTGATAGTTTTTTTCTATAATCATTGAAAATATATATATTGGGAATGGGCGGGTCATGTAAGTCGGATGGTACCTGAGAGATGGGCCCACATAACAACTCAGTGGGTTCCCGAAGGAGCGCGTCGTCGGGGTCGGCCGAGAAAGCGCTGGCGGGATGATCTTACCACCTTCGACAGTAGCTGGTGGGACACTGCGAAGGATAGGGATGGTTGGAAATGTTTGGGGGAGACCTTTGCCCAGCAGTGGGACACTATAGGTTGACAAAAAAAAAACATTGAAAACTCCATCTGTGAGCTATCTACAATGTTAGTATTTCATCCGAGACTGACCTTACAAATCGTGATAAATTATTTTCCAAATTCATTAAAAACTACACGATTTTTCCAGAACATTGAAACCAATAGTTTAGTTTGAAACGAATACAATAGAAATGAAACACAAAACTGAAACGTGTCAAAAAGCAAAAATGAACAAAAATCCTTTAAAGAATTTTAGCAAAAAACGTTTTACAAAAAATATATACTGCCAATTTGATCTGTATGTAGGTCAATACGAAGTTCGAAAAACTCTCTGTCTGTATGTCTGTAAATATACACACGATCGTAACCAGTGGAAACCTTTATATCGAATTTCACAGTTCGCGTAATCCATCCAGCTTTTCGGTGTATACGGGTATTCGTTACGGTAAAAGTATTTTTACAAGCTTATATTTAGTTTCACCTGTTCCGTTGTCTGTAATCAAATCTCAATCTCACTCCCGCTATTCTTCTATCCATACCCATTGTCAAAGGTTGTCTGGAAAAGATCGCTCCTAGCGATAAGGCCGCCTTTGCCCATGTACCGTTTGTTGTAATATTTTCCTATTTTCTGTTTCTTTGTGTGTGTATTGTGAGCAATAAAGTATTTTCTATCTATCAAATCTTGCAAGCCATTTTTCGACCACTTCTGGTTATCCGATTGAGCTGTTTGGCATACTTATGTAAGTTCCATGACAATGCAATAAAAGCTAAAAAAAAGCTTGTTTTAAAATTTTTTTTATTAATTTATTTATTTTTGATAACATGTGTGATTCAAATATTATCACAATTAAAATAGATTTTTGTTATTGTGTGTTAAATGTATAAAATTAGTTAGAAAGAGTACTACTTTGTTTTACACCAAAATCACAATTAAAACAGATTTTTGTCTCCGATGTTGTGATTGTTCACAAAATAAAATGGGTGCCAAAATATTTAAGTGGAATTCATTTGGAAACGTTTTTATCCTATAACAATTGCTTTTGATCCACTCCGATTTCACATGAACCCATTATACTTACTTGACAACGTTTTCCGTGAAATTTCCGAAATATTATTTCCAAAATATTATTTTTTACATAAACTAAAACTGAAAACTGTTTGTTCTGAAAGTAAAACTAGGTACCTACTAAAAATATTAGGTTTTATCTATAAAATGTATTAAATAACCGTATTAAAGTTGAAGAGTCCCGTAACTTGTGCTAACTACTATTTCACAAAAAAATCATTTCATCATCCCCAATTACCTCCCCGTATGTTTCCAATATTCAAATGACACTTTTCAGCATGCATCTGTCACGACAGTGCAATTATTCTCCCGTACAGTTATCCCGCCGGTTTAATTGGCATACTGTGATTAAACGCACTGTGGCTTTTGTTTTATAGTGCCTATCAATATTGAAATACTTCAGTGCGTAAAGGTCTGAGGGAGATAAACATATTGCTACTATAGCGTATTCAGCAAGATGTAGTATGAGGAAAAGAGATGGCGATACAATTTACTGTTTTTGCGAGAAAGCTAATTATTTTGAATGTAAATAATGTATAGGGTTTAGTTTGATTGTAGTTCTGTTAATGGAAGTTTAACTGGGTATTGTTATTAAAGTCTCAAGTTTGTTTGGGATAGCTGTATAGATTTTTCAAGGTTACGTATTTTGGGAGAGGCCCGAGTCATGAATCAGGCCTTAGTCAACCACATGGGCCAAGTGCGGATTAGTAGACTTCTCACAAAACAGGATTTCTTCGCATGTGTTTCCTCTTGATGTTTTCCTTGACTTTAAGAGTGTAGAATAAACGTACATACAAATTCAAATTTCGAAATAAAATTGCGAGTGCAGTGGTACATAGGACAAAACAGCGCTCTTGAAGAAACCTCTATCAAACTAAAATAAATAATTAGACTCAAAGTATGTTGACACGCAGGCGACGCAAATTTTGTAACTCTACGGCCACACTGTCGTGCGAAACTGTCGCGACAAAATCCTATGATTGTGCGCCAATTTACCGACAGCGTCAGAGTCTAAGGCATTATGTCAATGGTTTAAGGGCATTCGAGTTCGCGGAACTGATTCGCGATAGGACGAATTCTTGGCTAGACTTGTCACGACGACGTAAATGTTCGCGTTATCGCGATAAGTGTGGCCGGAGTATGGAACGTCGCGAGAGAGAGCAGGACAGACACATGTCTGCGTCGCACGTGCCTGCTCTGCCCTGCGCGGCCTACGTCGCATGCGTGTCACCGTACGCTCACGTTTACAGTAGTCACCTGTTTCAAGCCAGGAATGTCGTTATTCCTATTTGTAAAATTTCCTTTCTTTTTTTACCCAGGCTTGCACTTGACTGTAACTTGCTTAATCAAATATCCTTTCTCCATCCCCAGGATCGTGGTGGCTGGTCCCAGTGGAGTGAGTGGTCTCTCTGCTCGCGGACCTGCGACGGAGGCGTCTCCAGGCAGCTCAGGACCTGCTCCTCACCGGCCGGGTGCCGCGGGGAGCCTGTCCGGTACAAGATTTGTAATATGCAGGTATGGGATTCTTGACTTGATAAGTTTGATGGTAGTAATCCTCCATCAATAAGTTCATAAATAGAACGTCCATATGAATTCGAAAATCGAAAGCACATTGAACTTGTGTGCCTATTCATTATTCTTAAAGTGAACTAGCAGCGCCCCGCGGTTTCCCCGTAGTTCCCGTTCCCGTGGGAATTTCAGGATAAAAAGTATCATAATATGTTCTTTCCCGGACCATAAGCTACCAAAATTCAAGTCAATCGGTTCAGTAGTTTAGCCGTGAAAAGGCAACAGACAGACAGACAGTGTTACTTTCGCATTTATAATATTAGTTAGGATGGTTTTAATTGCACAAGTACTTACGCAAATAAAACCAAGCGACAAAACTAAAACCAGTTTAACTATTTAAGCAAAATAACTGTCTGTAACGCAAACTGAGGGTTTCAAACCGCAACTTACAGACAAGAAACGAAACAAACAGACAAACAAAACTTGGTACAGTGGCAATCAAAGTGTCACAGTTTCAGCTGCGGTAATTGGTACAGACATGTACACTGTTGGACAAAATAATGTAAGATAACTTTGCGTAATCAATCACTTGATTAAAATTCACATAACAGGACTTACTGCTAAGCATAAAAACCTCACAGCTCTTCTCTCTAATGTCCATTTTGTGACTCACCTCGTCCTTTCTATTTTTTCTTGTAATTGTAATTTGTTCCCTCATATTAGAATCCAACCTTTGGTACAACAGGCAGTTTCACATCCTAACATATAAAAAAAAAACAAGTAAGAACCATACTTAAAATCTTTTTGTCATACGTAATTTAAAATCAGAACAAAGAAATGTCATCAAAACATTTATCAGCACAAAACAGAATTCAACAGCCATTAATACAAAAAACTTGCACACTTTCCTACCAAATTCTAAGTAAAACATCCACTTAGGAGAAAACTTTAAACATTTAAACTTTGTAACGCAGAAAAAATAATGTTTCTTAAGTAAAATTTTAATCTTGAAATGTACAATTTTATTGTACTACAGTGTAGCGTTGGTAAGATTGTAAGGTTGTCAACTTGGTCTGAGTTTATTAAATAAATGCAGTGGAAAGTTGGCGAGCGCGAAAATTTGTCGGCAGTTCCTTATAATTATTTTAAATGTCCAAAAGTTCTGGTCTAAGGATCATGTTCAATTGTCATTTAAAGAGTTAACTGCTGGTAATTGATATGGAATTATCTGGATTAATAAATTAATTATTTGACTCTGTTTTAAACACTTGAATACTGTTAAAAGACTATAGCCGTCCTGTGATTATCCCAATTAGAATAGTCTATTTCGCCAACGGAATTACCACACTCTTGCAGAGTAGTGAATTCAACTGCGTTTCATAGAGTTAGAGTGAGTTTTGAAACCCAAACCTTTCTTCATCTCTTCCTCCTCATATCAAAAGCATCATTTTTGAATTTGTCAATTTGATTTGGAATGGCAAATGTTTTAAAAAGTGTTAAATTTACCAAAAGACACGATTTAAATCCTAATGCGAATAGCTCATAAGTAGTGTGTAATCGCGAAATAAGATTCAGAATTGAACGACTCTATTTTGAAGCTCAATCATCAACAGAATCATAGTAAATCTCTCAGTAATAGCTCTATTTAAAATTACAATACAAGAATTTAATAACGTATAAAAGACAAATATTGAACTATTACCATAAACCAAACTAAACTGAATCACACACGACCGTAATGAGTCCTGGGCGTAACAAACTGACCGACGGGCAAACATGAATTAATTACCAACAAGAGAACAACTCTTAAACGAATTGACTATCAAAGATCACTTTAGAGTATACGACACGACGATACGATGTTTTGCGTGTATACTGTTTTGTGAATAGAGGGGGAGCGACACGATTTATATTTATTTTCGATTTATATAATGACGTACGTTTCGTTTAATAATAAGACACGATTTTTGATTTTTTACGATGAGTGCATGCTGTCAAAACTTTCACAAAAGGTTTTCATGAAGCTAAAAGAAAGGGATGGACCGTATGAAAGAGCACCTTATGTACGACCATATATACAGTAAGAAATAGACAGCAAAAAGACCTGCAGCAACTTTTTATTACCTTATTATGCAAACACAATGCTATTACATTTGTAAGTTTGGATGTAAAATACTTGATTACGCAAAAAATGCTAAACAAAATCGTAAAATGGTCGCAACTAGGCTGTCTAATTGCCTTCTACAAATAGACAAGTTAACTGCTGAACGGATTATGATGAATATACGGGGCTATAAAATTAAGATACAAAAAAAAGACAGACAGTTGGCGTGAAGCTGAAGTTTCTTACAATGAAAAAGTAGAAGGTCTGAAGCCCCCTGTTATTCGTTAAAGGTCGGCAATGCACTGTCGCAAATGTCGTATGCAAATCGTGTCGTATACCATCAATACAACAAAACCCATTGACTCCAAACTCACATAACGTTACCGAACTATCGATAACTAGCAAACAAATTACAAGCGATATTGTAAACTGAGGTGAAAACTTGTATTTCAACGTTATAGAATAACGGTATGACTAATAGTTCAATACTGTTCGGTTGAGAGTGTGGAACAAGGTTACACTGTAGCGTAACTAAATTATAGTTACTACTTTAAAATGTGACCATATTTTGACGTTTTACTAACGCATTGCTTACCCACGATATCTTAAAAAGTCTCCAGAGTTTAAATAGGCATCAAATCGCATACGCACTAAATACTACCGCGATGAACGCCGCACGATCATGTGATGTGTCATTCTACTGTGTTCGGTCGAACTTCTTCTTCTTTGCGTATCGACTCATATTTTTAGGACCAAAACTCGGCCACCGATATAGCGCTGTCAGTGGCCTTGTAAAGGTCCTCGCGTATGCAGGTATAGGGACACGCACGCCAAGTTAGAAGATGGGCCATTGTTTGGGGAGAAATGCCACACAAACATGCATTCTCCGAGCTGAATCCCCACCGTCGAACTAGTGCGGTCCTAATAATCATTATTACGAAACAATGCTTGGAAGTGGTTTCATAGAAATAACAATACCAGAGAACTTCCAACTGTAGTAGGATTATAAAAACCAACATTTTCATTTGTAACACACCATGTTGAAGACTGTTATATAAAACTTACAACGTTCATTCCGAATCTGTGATGTATTTCCGAAACTGTGGTAAATTCACAATGTATTTAAAATTATATTCAAAATATTGAAGGTAGTAAACTTTTTACATTACTTTGTACAGACGTCTTCCATCTTAGTCTTCTGTGATCACGGGTTCTGTAAAGAATCCGAAACGTCAGAAAATGTAAAACAAAATACAACCACGACAAAAATCCGTTTGTTTTATTTCAACGTTAAGTTCATTCGCGCAACTCAATCGGTGTAACCGCGTTCAAACTTCTTCACTTGTAAGTGTAGGGACTTGTAAAACTTGTATTGTTATTTGTATTGTTGTTATACACTTGTAATTTGAAATAATTTTAATATTTTTTGATTGACTTACATGAGTAGTTTCTAGTTGTTATTAATAAAAGTAGTAGGTTCGATTAGAGTTGAGACAAACTTTTTTTTTCGCTGTTAGTCTATCTATACTTATATGTATTGCTAAAAGCGCCCCGCGTAGTTCCCGCTCCCGTAAGAATACAGAGATAAAATTAAATTTATATTATATTAAAATCCTTTCCATTGAATCACTCTATCTACTTAAACAAACCGCATCAAAATCCGTTGCGTAGTTTAAAAGATCTAAGCATACATAGGGACAGACAACGGGAAGCCACTTGTTTCATACTATGTACTAGCGGCGCCCTGCGGTTTTACCCGCGTAGTTCTCACTCCCGTAAGAATGCAGAGATAAAACGGCATATGCTAAAAATAAAATGAAACTTGAATCACTCTATCTACTAAAAACATTAAATTAAACATTTAAAAAACCTCCAACTCAATTACTTTCAAACCCCCATAACTTTTAAACGGATCAACCGATTTTCATCAAACAAAGAACACTCGCACGTAAGTCCCTTTAATACAAAAAAAAGAAAATGAAATCGGTTCATCCGTTGGGGAGCTATAATGCCACAGACAGACAGATACACACACACACACACACACACACAGACACGTCAAACTTATAACACCCCTCTTTTTGCGTCGGGGGTTAAAAATAAACCGCATCAAAATCCGTTGCGTAGTTTAAATGATCTAAACATACATAGGGACAGATAGCGACAGCGACTTTGTTTTATGTAGTGATGAACTAATTAATTTAATATCATTATACTAAAAGATGAGCGAGAGAGAAGCCTTCATAAAGACACTTTCAATAATGCTAAGAAAATACCTGACTCATTATAAAACAAAGACGCTGTTCATATTTACCCGTAATAGGAACATCTTTTCTTCACTACATACTTAGTATAAAACAAAGTCGCTTTCTCTGTCCCTATGTCCGTATGTATGCTTAGATCTTTAAAACTACGCAACGGTTAAAGTACCGCATCAAAAGGATTTTGATGCGGTTTGTTTTAATAGATAGAGTGATTCAGTGGGAAGGTTTTTAGCATTATTTTATCCTCATATTCTTACGGGAACGGGAACTACGCGGGTGAAACCGCGGGGCGCTGCTAGTACTTAGTATAAAACAAAGTCACTTTCTCTGTCCCTATGTATGCTTAGATCTTCAAAACTACGCAACGGATTTTGATGTGGTTTATTTTAATAGATAGAGTGATTCAGTGGGAAGGTTTTTAAGTTAATTTTATCCCCATATTCCTACGGGAACGGGAACTACGCGGGTGAAACCGCGGGGCGCTGCTAGTTCATTATAAAACAAAGGCACTGTTCATTTTTACCCGTAATAAGAGCATCTTTTCTTTTTAAAACAAAACTTAAGTCTACTCCGAGTCTTTCTATAAATATTCTCAACAAATAAATTTATTTGAAACTTCCAATCGGTCGCTTCTTGAGATTGGAAACAAAAGGTTTTATTTAGATTTGCATTTTTAATTGATCTATTTGTTATTGTTTGTTATTGTCTTGTACCAAATTTCAAGTCAATTGGTTCAGTAGTTTAGCGGTGAAAAGGTAACAGACAGACAGAGTTACTTTCGCATTTATAATATTAGTTAGGTAAGGACTAGTTAGGATTGGACGCTCTCTTTCGGTGATGAAAAACAAAAAAAAAAAAAATCAAAGAAATTAAATTTTAACTTGAATATCGCATACGGGAATCAAACCCGGTATCATTTGTTTGATACATACTTTATCTCTTGGGTCAAACGAAAAACGTAACATCAAAGAAAAAAGGACATAAAAGAATTATTATATTTTCATAATATTATACCTTTCCTTAAAAATTAAATCCGCTTGAAAAGATATGGCATGTCAAAGACGAAGCTTTGTTATACCTTATTTGATCAAAAACAACGGTACTTCCCTCTTAGAACCCTATCACTGTAAATGTCATAGCAAAATTCACGTATTTCGAATTCGTATGACAAACTTCTTCACTGTGACAAGGTTGTATTGTCAATCGTATGCTTAAGAAATGTACATCAAAGAGATAATATTGAGAAAAATATTCAATTATTTGTGTGTTATATTTTCTTGCTTGAAATATTTTTGTTTAATTAAATGGAATTCAATTTTATGTTGATAAAAATACTTGTTTTCAATGATACATAATTATGTAAATCTGTTGAAAAATATGGAAATGTTCTTTGTTATCGGTAAAGGATTTCTGGTTCCCAATTAGTCTTACTCTACGGCCACACTGTCGTGTGAAATTGTCGCGATAACTGATTCGCGATAGGACGAATTATTTGGCCAGTCGTGTCGCGACAACGCAAATGTTCGCGTTATCGCTATAGTGTGACACGGGGGTTTAGAATTGTGTAACAATTATGTTTTTTTAAATATCCGCTAAACGCCCACAGAGGCAAAAAAATAAATGTCAAAGAGCGAATGGAGAGTTCAATATCCATGCATCTTCTTCCGAAACTTCATGTTTGATTGGGGTCAGAATTTTTCAGTAAAATCAGTAATTTATGTGGAGCAAGTTCCATCAGACCTTCACAACTTGAGGGATCTAACTCTTTTTAATGACGTGCCCTCCGAAACACGGAAATACTCATGAAATTGAAAGCCTCTTTAGTAACTTATTCTAGGTAGCCTTATACCTCCTGGTGGGGACGTATTATATGACCCGACGGTGATAATGTTCCCATCATATTGGGAGTTGCGAGTGTAAAACCGCCGGAAACAGCGAGTAAATTCCATTTCTTCTGGTAGTTTTCACTATAAATTATATTTCCTTTGTTCCAGCCATGCCGAGGCAACATATCTCTCTTAGAAGAGGACATCTGGCGTGAACAGCAATGCGGGTCTCATGATAACACTCCGTACGGAGGAGAGCTGTTCCACTGGCGAGCGCATAGAGACGACGCCGAGCCGTGCGCGCTGACCTGCAGGGGAACGCCGCATCATTCAGTGCAGGGCCATGATGCTGTGAGTTGGGGATATTTGTTTATAGGTTATCTATTCTTCTTCTTCTTTGCGTATCGACTCAAATTTATGAGGAACAAAACTCGGCCACCGATATAGCGCTATCAGTGGCCTTGTAAAGGTCCTCGCGTGTGCAGGTGTAGGGACACGCATGGCAAGTCAAAAGATGGGCCATTGTTCGGGGGGAAATGCCACACAGACATGCATTCTCCGAGCTGAATCACCACCTGTGCATGTTCTCCTTGCTTCGGCCTACTTGTGTTTCCGGTTTTCTATTAGGATGTATGAAGATGGGGATGCTCTTGATTCTGTAGCCAGAACTGGAAAGGTGGCATGAATGTGTGGATTCTTTTGTGTAAAAGCTACAGTACCAATTTGGGTGGAATTCCTTAGTTTAATTGGGAATAACATTCAGGAATTGTTTAAAACATGCCTGTGTCTGGGATAGGTTCTCATCAATAGATATCAGATCAATAATAATTAATAGGAGGGAATATTACTCAGGGAATTTTGGTCGCGAGGCCGAGCTATTATGGTTGGCCCATTGAAATCAATCGATGGGCAACCATTCTATTTCTGGACGGAGTAAACTTTCAAAGAGGAATTTTGAAGTTTTTTTTAGTAAAAAAGTCATCATCATCACATTACTATACACATTTCAAGTACAAATATTTACCAGCCCCACTAACGTACCAATTTTCCCTCCAGACGACTTCAATCGACGAGGAAGACCGCGTGGTGGTGGCGGTGCTGGCTCCGAGGGTCTCGGACGGCACCAGGTGTCGGCCCGGCAGTCTGGACATGTGCATTGATGGACGGTGTCAGGTAAGAGATATGATTACTACTGGATGTATTGTAAACTACTAAAAACCCAAGTATTTGCTCTACACTACACCCACAGGAGATGCCAAATGATATAATAGTGCTTTAGCACTGGCTGGATCGCAAAAAAAAACAATTGAGCGCTCGAATTCCCAGCCCAAAATGTTGTGCTGACTCTATAGGCTTTTAGAGGCGAGTCTCAATCTCACATACAGTACGGTGAAGACTCCTAAATGAGCTTCTCCATGTTAAAAAGGTCTTCATCCAGTGCTCATGCGCCATTGTG
The DNA here is from genome assembly GCA_958496195.1 of Timandra comae. Classification (NCBI taxonomy): domain Eukaryota; kingdom Metazoa; phylum Arthropoda; class Insecta; order Lepidoptera; family Geometridae; genus Timandra; species Timandra comae. The sequence continues at coordinate 707,690 of OY292377.1, read as the reverse complement.
GAATGTAAATACATATGCTGCGGCGCTCACGAGTGGGCGTGGTCATAAATCGTCTGGTCTAATGCGTTTACTTCGCTTTTCACGCGATTTGAACTACACATAACACATGGTGTCATTTCCAGACAAAGAAGTACGCAATTCAATGCATTTTGCAAACGAAAAAAGGTCCCAATAAGATATTATAGTTATACCCATAAAATATTATCTTCAAAATCAGTAGAACATTCGTAAAATCTCTAATAATATACTTACACAAAATTCTGACTTATTAAAAACAACTCTCCACTTTAAACCTGATAAAGGCATATAAAACTACCTCCATAAATTCAGATGACGAAATGATGCCAAAATAATTTTCGTCTATTATTGAAAATACTCGTCTACTTTAAAAGACGAATCGAGATTGTTATTTTAATACTCTTGTTCCGTAATGCACTCCATTTTTTAAAGAACTGGACAGATTTTCGTGTCCATTCGGTGTTGAAACCTCTCAGGTAATAGGGTTGGCAGACAAAAAACATCCGGACACATAATAAATATATCAGGACACATTAGCATCTAGTCCCAAACTAAGCAATGCTTGTACTATGGATACTAAACACCGGCTAAACATAGGTTATAATATATGTGTTTGTGATAAACATACTTAAAACAGATGTTAGAACTAAGCTGCGACAACTCATCGCGCGAGCCGAGCGAGCGTAGCGAGCGTGCCGCGCACGCGGTTGGCGAAGCGCTAATATAATATAATTTAGAATTTACATGTAATTTAGGAACGATTTCTTATCATTAATCTGCCCCAACCACATCATGATGTGGCCAATAGATAGTAATTTCATGAAATGAGACCACTTCATGAAATTATCGACTATTTCATGAAGTGGGCAAATTTACGATAAGGCCACGACAGATATATCGGGATACACCCCAAGTACCAAGTTGGACATAAAAATACCATTCCACATCATGCTATAATAATCGTATCCTAAAATAATATTATTACGACACCGTATCAGCCCTAATCTTGACACGGTACCTATAAATTCGGAATGAGGTAGCCGGCATAATTTTGGTGCAGTGGACCAATTTGGATATTCTATATCTATACTAAACTATGTCAAGTCACCTGCACTGGAATACATTCCTTATTTATTGAATTTGAACTGTAGGCAATGTTATACACGATATTGTTATATTATCATCACTACATAGTATAAAGCAAACTCGCTTCCCGCTGTCCGTACCTATGTATGCTATGATCTTTAAAACTACGCAACGGATTTTGATGAAGTTTTTACAAATAAATTGTGTGATTCAAGAGGAAGGTTTGTGTGTAGTATGTTCCCACGGGATTGGGGTTTTATGTGGGCAAAACCGCGGGGCGCTGCTATCGTATAAATAAAATTAAATAGTTTACGCGTATAAGTTTAGAACGATTGCACTAATTTGGATAATTATGTTGTTATTGTAGTCTCTATTGTATTATGTCATTTCAATAATAGTTATTTATGGTACAAGCGAGGTAAGTTGGTGATTACTTCCGAGGCGCTATTGAGGCCCCAGCCGCTTGGCGAGAGTCTGAAGACAGCCGAGGTAGTAATCATCAATACACGCGTGTACCATACAACGTTTTTCAACACGCTTGCGAAGAAATTAATAATAAAATATTATTTTTCGCTAATAAATAAACAGTTTTTCTATTCGCGCGCATCCAACACAACAATGGTGATCGGCCATAGACTAAAAGAATATACTTATGAAAAAAAAATCGAATGAATGAATGAATGGAATCGACCTACCAAAATTAAGGCAACATAGTTGAAGTTTGTTTTTAAAATGTATGGACACGATTTTTTGGTATCGAAACTTTTTTAAAAACAAAGCAATTAAAAAAAAAACTATAACTCACTTGTGAATAAAACGTGTCATTATTCAACTGGTTTTGCACCAATAAGAGCCCCTTTATGAGCAAGTGTGTTGAAAACTAATTTTATTTGATTATATCTTAGTCCCCGCACTATGCGACTGATATCCATAGATGTGCAAAATAAAATACTTGAAGTACACTTCGCTTGGCTTCGTAGAATACCTCGTTGAATGGAATAAAGTAATGTTTTACTTTGTGGTTTAATTAAATCCTGCAAACCGCAATGAGTAAAGGGACAGATAGTCCAAAGGTAGGTTACTGTTACTGCAGCGAAAATGTTTAAGCTGACTGAGAAAAACTGTTAGAGAACTCCTAAGTCTAATGTAGTAAGGAATTAGTGTTTAGATATTGGAGTACTCATGGTAGATTGTAATAAATATTTTATTTTTGAAAGGCGTGCGAATATTTTTCAACCTAGTTTTAACCCCCGACGCAAAAAGTGGGGTGTTATTAATTTGACGTGTCTGTGTGTGTGTGTGTGTATCTGTCTGTGGCATCATTGCTCCCGAACGGATAAACCGATTTTAATTTATATTGTACATATTAAAGGGGACTTACGTGCGAGTGTTTTTAGACATGTGTGAAGAAAATCGGTTGACCCGTTTAAAAGTTATGGGGGTTTGAAAGTAATAGTGTTGGGGGTTTTTTAAATTTTTTATTTAATGTTTTTGTATGTTACGCCTCAGCAGTAGTGCCTTCTAACCTTAATGTCTCGGGTTCAAACCCTGGTTCAAGCGTTTTGTTACTTATTTGACTGCCTGCCACACTTGTGGGCCTGGTTTACATTTTCTTGGATCAAGCGAAGCATCATCTTTGTTTTGTTTTCTAAACGATTTTGGATTTGAGCTCACCAACAGTACTTAGTAGTAACTTAACTATAAATATTTAATCGACTTCGACTTTCATTACCAAAAACTTGTACTCCCAAACAAATATCTAACAGACTCAATACCAAACGCGTTGTCTCCTCCTATTCACGATAAAGAGTTGCTTTAAAATACAGTTATACGTTTTTCACACGGCTTTGGTTCCCTATTTACTTAAAAATAAACTCGTTTGTGCCTAGCTTTCAACGTGAGACCGTGCCGTGAATATTTAATGGCCTACGGTGACCTGGGTAAGTTAAGGTAGAAGCGGAAGCGGTTAATTTTAATTCAATAATATGAGGATACTGTTTTGGATAGACGAAGGTGAATGATGTTGAGAGTTGAAGGTACCAAAACAGCTTCAGTCTCTTACATTAAAATTGAATCTAAATCGCGAAACTATAAGTATAGCCACCGTGAAAAGTAGAAAAGCTAAAGGAAGTCACAATAACATGGAAACATGGAGAATAGTAAACATGCGTCAATTCACCCAGGAGTTAAATCAGATGACATAATGACCGATTTAAAAATATTCATCTGCTTTCGGGTTCTAAAATGTGTTTGCAAATAATTCTTCTTATGCCAAAAAAACTGGAGCAGATAAATAATATTTTATTATTAAACAAAACGTACGTCATCGTATATAATTATTTAACAGCCTTCATCAGGAGGAGGCCACCGGACGTGGCTGAAACTAGTCGAGGATTTCGACTTTAATAAGTACGTACGAACATCCCGTTTTGTTAAATAATTAGATAAATAATAGTGAATTAAAGAAAAATAACTCGCTACATCTCATAACTTGGACCAAGCCCCGTATATAGTATCACTGTGCAGTAATTCAGTTAGTTATGCTTTGTGGGCTACAGACGAAATAAACAGCGGAGTTTTTGCGTGAAAACAACATATAATGGCTTCCTAGAACACTATATTGGCATTAATATGATGTTTTAATAATGCTATGTTTAAATAATGTTATATTTTCATAACAAACACTACTAGGAAATCTGTACAATAAAGCTGAAGAGTTTGTTTGGTTGATCGCACAAATCTCAAGAATGGCTGGTCCGATTTGCAAAAATCTTTCAGTGTTAGATAGCCTATTTATCGAGGAAGGCTATAAGCTATATAACATTAGGCTATAATCAAAAAGGGAGAAGATAAAGCAGGGTGAACCGCGGGATGCCGCTAGTCTTCTGTAAAGGGGAGCTTTCACTCACCATAAACTAACTCACTCTCAATCCTTACCAAACGCAGTCCCTCTCATTACTACTTAACTCCGATATTCAATGAGAATGTAGTACTATTCGAGGTAAACCATGTTTAAGTAAGGCTATACCACACAGATTTAAATAACTCGGAATTATTAAATAAAATATTAAAATAACAAACTTTACAACCAGAAAGTTACTTCTTTCCATACCACTTTGTGAGTCCACCAATATTATTAGATTCCAACAAAAAGTACACCCAAATAAAAACTTCGGAAAAATATTAATTCTAAAAAAACCAGGAAAAGAAAACTTGAGAACGTCGCGTCAGGATAACTTTAAAACTTCACAAACAAAAATTCAATAAAATACCATAAAAATGTTCGTGAGAACTCGAAAAGAAACAGAAAAAATTTGAAATGCAAAGACACGACTTTGGCAAAGTTTCACAACTTCAGCATTACACTGCATCACTATTCTACAGATACTCTAAAATAAATCTTAATACATAGATAAAAGAGTTTAAATTTGTATACAGTACACAGATTTTGTATTATTATAATACTTTCAAGTGTTTTTCAAAAGAAAAACTAAATTTTTAACGAAATTGCTTTGTAAGATTTTTAGTGCCGTCGTTTTAGTGCTTTTAAATTTATTTTCAATGCCTAGAACTTTGTATTTTCTGTATAAATAATTAAAATCAAAGTGTCTGTTATTTTTAACAAAACAAGGTTGAACTGGACTTTATTATTTAAGATGCAGAGTCAATAACAAAGAAAGATTTACACGAACGAAACACTTATTTTAACTAGAATAGTCTTGCTTGACTGTAACTCTCCTGATGGAAAGCGATGATACAGCCTAAGATGGAGCATGCTCATATAGAAGAAACATAATCACTCCACTTATACTTTGAAATAAATCAGCTTTGTCGCGATAAAAATCTGTTAAATAAGTTTTTTTTTGTCAACCTATAGTGTCCCACTGCTGGGCAAAGGTCTCCCCCAAACATTTCCAACCATCCCTATCCTTCGCAGTGTCCCACCAGCTACTGTCGGAGGTGGTAAGATCGTCTCGCCAACGCTTTCTCGGCCGATCCCGACGACGCCCTCCATCGGGAACCCACTGAGTTGTCATGTAGGCCCACCTCTCAGGTGCCATCCGACTTACATGACCCGCCCATTCCCACTTTAAACACAAATTATTATTATTACAGAAAAATATAAGAAGTAGCAGAGACTCGCGGTTTCACTTGCGTAGTTCCCGTTCCCGTGGGGAGACGTGGATAAAGTCACCTATGTCACTCGTTGATAATAAGCTTTCCATTAGTGAAATAATTTTGAAATCGGTTTTGTATTTTCGGAGCCTAATCGTTACAAACAATGAAATCTTTCCTCTTTATAATATTAGTGATAAATTACCTAAAATTTGCAAGTAAACCCACATAAAAAACTAAATAAATATATAAAATTCAGCCCACAAAGTTTGTTGGGTGTCGTGTCAATACTTAGAGTATAAACATCGGCCGTGTGATTCGATTTGTCACCAACTTTACTATTCAAATCTGGTGCCGAAAACAAATTGTGTTTTCTCAACCCCTTGCTAAGGGCACGACGTGAATTTTTTAATATCGGACAAAAAATAAGTGTTTTTAATGCGATACTGATTTAGGTTGGGGATCTTGGACTAAGGACCTATTTCACGACCTTCAAGTAATGTTACTAGCCAAGTAAAATTAGTTTTGTCTCTTTCTTGCCGACGCCGACGATACAAGCTCAGAGCCTAGTGTGGGAGTCATCGCCACAATGTAATCTGTAACCTTTTTGGAAATAAATCTTTTTTTTACTTACTTTAAGTCAAATGGCAAAGACAAATTTGTGAGTACGTACTCGGAACTTACATGAAGATTATGAAATAGGCCCTAAGTTTTGATGTTATCTATACTACTAATAAGTACATATTTATAATAATAAATTATAATGAGGAAAGGTTTGTTTGTTTGAAACCAATGGGCTCCGAAACTACTAACTAGCTAATTTATCAGCGAGTGACATAGGCTATATTTTATCCCTGTATTCCCACTGGAATGGAAACTACGTGATTGAAACCGCGGAACGCTGCTAGTTTCTGATAAAATTGACCAAGTGTTAACAGATAAAAGAGATCAGACTTCTGATACAAGATACAAGTTACGAGCTTAGTTAGGGGTCAGTTACTATAATGAGATGATGATGTAGTGTATGATTATGTTATGTTATGAAAAGGCATAAGTATCTCAAATGTAAAGTTTGTCTACTTAATTTTTTTGATATGAAATAATGTTTAATTTCATTAATTCAATCTTCTTTATTTAGTTAACACAAATCTTTACATTTGCGTTTTCAATTGACTCTACTATAAATGAAATTAAGGGTATTTCACGTCTTAAAAACAATGGATTTATAATGCAAAGTGACTATTCAGTGAGTATGTATTTCTTTTCTTTTTTTTTCCTGGCACCGCGCATTTATTTTCTTTTGTATTAAGATAATACATTAACAGCAGTCATATCAAAGAATTCGGAATACTCTATGGTAAGTATAGAAATGTTATCTACTCTCTGGTTATATCGGAACGCGGTCACTGTCAACTGGCGACACGCGGCTACACACTGGCTACACTACTATTACAAAAAATTGAACGATACTGGTGAATGGTGTCCTATGGGACATACCTTAGATAATCTATAGAGAGAATCTTGGTCGTGATCCTTATTCTATGGGACATACCTTTGCGGCGACAATATCACGCGTCTGTCAGACTTCTTTACTTACCATAGAGTATTCCAAATCCTGTGAGTCATATAGACAGTAATAAAATAAGGAATCCTTTAACAAAATAAAAAGTTTTCTTTTAAATTTTAAGATAAATAAAGATGGTTGTGATGAAAAATATATTTTATAGAATATTTTTGTTAGACAAAAATATTCTATAAAATATATTTTTCATTTAAAACAAAAAATTGCATTTTGCCAACAGAATAACACAACATATCCAAATCACTTTTTATTATCTATACCCATCCTTGTCTATCATACACCAATATACATCTATCTCTCTCCCACATTTACTTAAGAAAATGTTTTTACCATATTACTTTTGTAAAGTACATTATTCAAGGTTTTTTTATTATACTTAAAAGCACTTTAGTCTATTGAATTCTGTAACAAGAGCCGAAGATTGCCGAATTTGCACGATCATCGGCGAACATTAATTTTGGATTTGAACCGGTTATGGGTAATGGAACTTTTAATGGTTTTCTAACGTCAATTGTTCGTTTGTGAATGTAAAGTTGAGTTGCTACGATTTTGGCGGGTTTGCTACGATAGTGCTACGATTTTAGAGATTTGTGCTACAAGTACTACGAGTATTTTTCTACACTGCTACAGATTTTTGTTACGATTTGACGACGAAGTGACTGCCCTGATTGATATGCCAAAGGTAACGCGTTCGATTCCAGCTGAAAAAACATATCTGTATGAAAAATCTTGGTCTAAGTCATGTCATGATCTTAGTGTTCTATCTATTCTGAGTATGTATTACGAAAAAATTAAGTGTTCCTTAGTAAGTATCCATAGTAGCTTTGACTAGTTCGAAAAGGCACTTCTAGGCAATGTGCTTTAACATAATAATCATCCACTCCATCATCTCATTACAGTAACTGACCCCTAACTAAGTTCGTGACTTGTATCTAGGGTATCAGAAACTACGCACACACTCATTCACACACACCCAGACCGAGATAAACACTTGTTCACACAAATATTCACCCCGCGCGGAAATCGAACGCATCCTTACGGATGGCAGTCCGGCATGGTGACCACTCTGCCGTCAAACATCGACTCTAGTACTTCGAAAATGACTTCTATAAATAAAACATTAAATTAAAAAAACCCCCAACACAATTACTTTCAAACCCCCATAACTTTTAAACGGGTCAGCCGATTTTCATCAAACATGTCTAAGAACACTCGCACGTAAGTCCCCTTTAAATAAATTGAAATCGGTTCATCCGTTCGGGAGCTATGATGCCACAGACAGACAGATACACACACACACACAGACACGTCAAACTTATAACACCCCTCTTTTTGCGTCGGGGGTTAAATATATACAGTAGAGTCCGTTTATAATGACATCGAAAGGAATTGACAAACACGTCATAATAAGCGGACGTCATACAAAGCGTTATTGGAAATGAAAAACCTTTTTTATGTAAATATGTATGTATACAAGTGTATTTTTTACTGTAAGTAATCTGTAATTTTTGTCTGCTTTTGTTTTTTCATTGTATTGTAAAAACAGTCTCTAATCCTATTGTGTATAGAAGACATAGCTATAGTCAAATTATCATTTTCAATAAAAACGAGCCACGTGCCGAACGTCATCGGGAGTCAACGAACATTACCGAAGGTGTAAAGAATCATGTCGGTCATTATAACCGGACATAATTTATTAAAAATGGGTCATAATAAGCGACATGTCACTGTAAAGGTAGTCATTATATCCGACTTTTATAAAGAATTTTATATGAAAACCAAACTTCGTAGTGCAATTCGTCATACTAACCGGTTGGTCAATATAGGCGGAGTCATAATAAACGGATTCTACTGTAGGTATACTAAAAATATATTTGACTGTGACTTAAAACAAAACTTAACTCATTATTGTAATAAACTCTTCACCTACAGGTAAATAAACAATAGATATTTCTAAACTTCTATTGAACCCGAGTATTTCATATTGAAAAGGCAGAGTTCCATTGTTTAGAGTAGAACTAAGGAGTGCCTCTGGCATTAATTAATTGTATTACCGTTTATTTTGTATTCCTATAAATTAATTAATCAAAGTAATGTTTGTTTGGAGCTTACAAGTTGTTTTAAATATGGCTTGGAATGTTTTGTCGACATAATATAAAGTTTTGGTTTCGGATTTGATTCCCTTGCGTGGTGAATTTTTGTGTGAACCACAAATGTTTGTCTCGGTCTGGGTGTGTGTGTGAATGAGTGTGTGCGTAGTTTCTGATACCCTGATATAGATATAGATACAAGTTACGAACTTAGTTAGGGGTCAGTTACTATAATGACATGATGGAGTGAATGATTATGTTATGTTTTGTAATTGAAAATATAGATTTTTATCAGGTTACATGTTTAGCGGGTTTGATTTCTAGTTCGAGTAAAAATGTATGCAATTTTCAAAACATGGTTACTGTTTGAGATCACTACAATTTAGACACGCGTGTTGATTACACTTCCTTCTCCTCACAGTGTACTAATATCATCAGTGTGAGAATGGTCTTTGCTCTGTAGTGAAGTCTTACGCATGCATATTTTATTAACATCATAAGAAACGCATCATTCAATTGTATTATTTTTACAATAATTTTAATAGCTTGATCTCTTATTAACTCATTCTTTCTTCTTTCAAACCTTTGACCCATGTCTAATCAGTCTTAGTTACCAGACCAACATTATCCCTTCTCCCACAGCCAAATTTTTAATTCCCCGCCAGAAACGCCCACAAATAAAACCGCGAGACAAATTCTGTAATTAATAAAACAGTTTACGAACAATTTGTCTGTTTTCAACTTTGTTATATTAATTTTGTCGCGACATTTATAGGGAAACAAGTTACAACTTGGTTAAGAGTGGTGGCTGCCTAATTAGCATACTACCCTCGCTTTGCTTCTACCCGTAAGGCTGCGGTCACACCAAACTGATTGTCAGCCAAGGAATGCGAGCGAGCGTTACGCAGTTTATTTTGTATTTACATCGTTCAGTACATCGTCTCATTATAGTAACTAACCACTAACTAGGCTTATTACCTGTATCTAGGGTATCAAAAACTATTTACACACTCATTCACACATAACATAATCATTCACTGCATCATCTCATTACAGTAACTGACCAATTACTAAGTTCGATACTTGTCTCTAGGGTATCAGAAACTACGCACACACTCATTCACACACACACACACACATCCAGACCGAGTCAAACATTTGCGGTTCACACTAATATTTACTGCGCACGGGAACCGATCCCGCAACATTACGGATGGCAGTCCAGCATAGTGTCATCAACCACTCTGTCATCTAGGTTGAATATTTATGGAAATACAATCAACTGCATAACGTTCGCTCACATTCAGCGGCTGTTCCAGTTTGGTGTGAACGCGGCCTAAACGGTTGGAATTCGATTATAATTATCAAGTGAGCCAACATTTTGGGAGATTGTTTTATGAGCTTAGGTGGTTGATTATGTTTGCATTAAGTTTGTGATGAAAGGCTTTAATATTTCAACTGACTTTATTGTAAATTGGCTTGGGTTTATTTATTTTTAAGTAACTTTCTGCCTGTGACTTCCAAATTGGATATCTCGTTTCGTTCTCTGCTCTCGCAGACTTTGGTATAAGTCTTTCAGTGACGAATAATTTATGTCTTTGCCTAGTTTTAGTAAAATTGTAGATATAAAACTATTTTGTCGCTGTTTTAATCTAATATATAAAATTCTCGTGTCACAGTTTTCGTTGCCATACTCCTCCGAAACGGCTTGACCGATTCTCATGAAATTTTGTGAGCATATTCAGTAGGTCTGAGAATGGGCCAACATCTATTTTTCATCCCGAAATTCCCACGGGAACGGGAACGGGAACTTCGCGTGTGAAACCGCGGGGCGCAGCTAGTTTTATTATACATTTTTGACGATCGCAAAAAGTGATCACAAAAGATTGAGGGACTGAGGTGTACAAAGTTACATAATTTGAAATACCTGAAAAATTTAATATTATGTTAATATTTTTTAATTTTATAATTTGAAAACGTCCCGATCGACGCATACAGATGACAATATCTAAAGAAAAAATATAACACACACACACAACAATAAAAAATGACAACAAAACAAAACATAGAATAAGTTTTGTTATTAGTATTATAAGTGAAGATATTGTTGAAGTGTCTAACTAAATAAATAAAACATTTTAATCTCCAAAAGTATGTTCTTTTTTGAGAAAATTACCCCAAAAGACCTAATCTTTTTCAAAAACCATTACCAAAACCACACAGCCTTTACAATCAGACAGAAACTGCAAAAAAACTGTAATTTTTCAACAATTTCTTCGCAAGAATAGTAACAATTTGTTTTGTTTGAATTGTGGACGAAATATTACAGGCTTAACGTTCCGGGCCACATAGTTTTAATTTTAAAAACGGGAGCAAACAACGTGCCTAGGACAAAGGCGGTGAGCTTGGATGTACCGAGTCTAAGGGGTGAGAGAATGGCGGTTTGGATATTATTATTGTACTGGTTATGTATTTATTGTATTTTTGTACAGTGTGTCGGTTGTTTTCTCCGCAATAGGAACTCTCGAATTTTAGCTATGCGTGTGTATAGATGATTATTATACAATATTACAAGTTTGCATCTGTACCAAATTCTGCCTAGAGCAGTCAAGCTGTTCTTTAAGTAGGTACATAACCGATTTTTCCATGGACAGGGTATTTTTTTAAGTAGACGAGGGAAACCATATCTCAAACTATAAGAAAAAGCGAAAATTTTTGAAAAACGTATTTTAGTTTAGCTTACGAGTATCATAGAATGTTTAATATTATTTAGCTTTACGTTGCGTTGCGACCAGATTAAAGTTCTATTTATGCCATCATCAGCGTGTTAAATTGCAAAGATATTATTCAGAAAATGGTAGAAACTAACTTTAAAACCTCTCGCGCGTTTACTTTGCACCACATCCAAGCCTTATTATTTCGCGTCCCCATTCCCTGATGATGTCAGGTCGCATCCGGCATTGTGTCACGAGGTTTCAATACCCATTTTTTTTTGTTCACCAGATAAAGGACTCCGGCTTTTAGAAATCTTGCAATGTTGCCGCATTTTTTTACAAATTTACTAGAAAAAAGTTCATTTTTTTAAAACGCCAGTGGAAGGAAATGATAAAGATATTTCCCCGACAATGAGAGACGTAAGAAATTGTTATTTTCAGATTTAATAAATGTAAAAGATTTTATATATTTATAGAATTTTGTTGTGTTTGCGTTTTTATTCTTTTGAATTTTTGTGTGGGTTCGTTTGTAGTGAGAATGGAAATATATTTTCAAATACATATTTATTGTACATCACATTGCGTCATTATTTTACAATAATATGTGGATATTAACTCAGTATTTTGTTATATAACTACGTGAATAACTTTTGATGACAGTTACTTATTTTATAGATAAAAATAGCAATAAATAATCTATAACAAAGTGTAAAGAAAAACCATCCCATCCTGGTTTGTAAAATCCAGAGCATAGACCGCCTTTCACTTCAATGATGATATAGTTTAGTGACAAGTTATAGGATAGTACAGTCTCGGAATGAAAAGGTTCGCCAATTTTCAAATCGATTCGTTTAATGTGTCGCGAACACATATTACCTTTGGAAACTATGTTACAGAATAGACTCGAGTAGGGAACATAATGTTCTACTGCTCGTTAATAAAGTTTTAAATTATTCAGAACAGTGTTTTTTGACAAGATATTTATCTTGTCAAAAAACACTGTTCTGACAACTGATTTGTTGACAAGATAAATATCTTGTCAACAACAAACTAAAACCTCCTTGTTGGTTCAACCTGCCATTATATTTCTGTCAAAACTATTGACAATCGGTCAATATCATCATTGAAAAAAATATCAAAGAGCACAAGGCATGTTTAAAATTGAAAAAGCATAGAAACATCAAGTAATACCTTATTCGATAGAAAACATCATATTATTTATTTAAATGTTAGACATCACTGTTGTTTTACATTGGCATAATTGTTTCTTACAGTACTAGTGCAAGTGAAAACCGACTGTAAGGTGACGAACCTTTTCATTCCGTGACTGTACAATGTTTGCCCAATGCGTGTCGGTGATTTCAAATCTGAACTATTTTTGAAAACACAACACGTATTTTGAGTGACTCGACAACTCTGAACTCTGAACCTCAGGCTTGACAGACAGTTGCATAGCCACTCGATCGAGTTTATTCATAATATTCCCTTTTATATTAAAAATGAAATTAATTAAAAATACTAAACACATTTGTTTTAGGTACTTACATAAATTTTTAGAAAACTACTATAACAACAGTCCAAAACAAATATAACTACAACCTTTACTTTAATACCAAAAAATACGTAACACAAACCACCATAACAAGTCAAAAATAAAACGAAAGAATCCCACCTAACTCGTGAACTAATAAAACTCGAATTATAAGATCAGGCGCCGGTAAACGCGGGTTAGACCACAGAACAGAATAAGGGTCCATAATGAAGACCCGTACTTAGGCCGTGGTCACACCAAACTGGCGGTCATCCGGGGAAAGTGAACGAGCGTTACACATTGAAATAAAACACTTAAACGGATTTTTGTCGTGGTTGTATTTTGTTTTACATTTTCTGACGTTTCGGATTCTATACAGAACCCGTGATCACAGATGTAAAACAAAATACAACCACGACAAAAACCCGTTTAAGCGTTTTATTTCAATGTGTAGTGTTCGTGTAAATCAAAGATATCAATATGAGCGTTACACAGTTTATTGTATTTCTATTTAAAGGTACAATTCCAAGACTGGCCGCAGACCGCAAACTGCAAGTAACAACACTTGTTTCTATCAACGTCTATGAAACTGATTCCGAGCGCGGCAACACTGCTGCCTGCAGTCGCGACGCGCTCAGAATCAGTTCATAGACGTTGATAGAAACAAGTGTTATCGCTTGCAGTTTGCGGTCTGCGGCCCGTCTTGGAATTGTACCTTAATTATTCACTTTTTCGTTGGCATTGAACTGGCAGCCGATTAGACTGAATTCTGCTGCAAGCAAACAGACTGTCAGGCGCGGAAATTTAAAAACAACAATGGGCGGTGCTTACGTGTATCTAATAAACAGTTGAACGAAAAAAAACTGTTTAATTTCATGAGTGTGACCGTCCAATTTTGGTACCTCAATAGCTATGTATAATATATCGTTGGATAGCCATAATTGAGCAGAACAAAAGTTACTTTTTTGTTTGTATTCACGTTTTTTTACTAATCTACATGGATAGGCCGTGATGATATTATGATAACTGATATGTTTGGTACTGCTTAACTCTGATTGGACTAAGATTTGGACCTTGACTCCTTAGTCAAAATCATAATAAAAATCAATTTAAAAAGTATTGTCGATTTGGTGTGAACGAAAAAGTTCGCTCGTACACAATCGGCGGACAGTCAGTTTGGTCAGAACTCGGCCTTATTCGACCCATGTATTCAACCCACCTGTAATTGGGTTCAAGAGGTCCAAATGAAGTGGCAAGAACGCAAGTGCTTAAATTTAACTGGAGGTCCGTGTTACCTATTATTGTTTGTGGAAACATTTTATATTCATGCGCTCGAGGTGGTGTGTAGTGTTGTGGGTTTAAATAGTGATTGGTTGGTTATTGTTTTTATTATGTTGGTAGTGTGGGTGTTGCTTTTTATTTTCTTGTTAGTGGCCTGACCTTTTTGGATAAGTGAATTAAAAAAATGAACGGTAAAATAAAAAAATTGAGAATAATGTTAATACTATGAATAAAAACTATGAAGCAGTAATTTGAACTTAGAACTGCGCAATAATGTGGTGCTACTGTAAACAGAGTGAGAAATCTTAATTGCTAGATTACCTATACTCCTTATCATGAAGGTTTAAAAAACAAACCCATACATAAAAAGGTCAACTTTTTTATTCTTCCTTATCAATAAGAAGGTTTATAAGACAACTCCGTAAAAGACCCAACTTTTGACCCCTAAAACAGACAATCCGACCCGAAAAAAGCCAGTTTTTTAAGTCAGTTTTTAAGTAAACTAATCAACAACCGCATCACGTATACGTAATCAATTCCACAGGAGTCCTTAGCGTCTCCAATCATTGGTACTTTCGTACCAATCAAGTAGACTGTGAGAAAGTTCCTGCAAAATTAGTAATTCGTACCCACCAAGTTCTTTGGCAGATTATGCAAACGTCCCACAAACTTTATACTTAAATAATATATGAAATTATGTAAAATACCCAAAGAAATGGCGATTGCTAACTTTGATACTCTTTCGGGGATGTTTTCAGAGAATTTGATGGACGTGACTTGGGTAGTTTTTAGTTAAATATTACAATATTTTTTTATTGAATTACTGTCTGTGTTTTTGGCTTTTTATCCTGCTTTTAAAGGGGATTTCAATTCGGTTGTTTTTTGTTTGTGACTTCATAGCTCAGGGTTTTTTTTTTTATCTGAATAGGTTACCTTTAAAGTAATTGTCTAATATTTCTCTGTCTTATATTTTTAGTGCCGTTATTTTTAACCCCCGACGCAAAAAGAGGGGTGTTATAAGTTGGACGTGTCTGTGTGTGTGTATCAGTCTGTCTGTGGCATCATAGCTCCCGAACGCATGGACCGATTTCAATTTAGTGAGATAGAGAGTATAGAGTGTTCTTATGGGGGTTTGAAAGTAATTGTGTTGGGGTTTTTTTTATTTTTAATTTAATCTATTAATATTTTTAATTGAAGTCGTTTAAAATTATTTGTATTTTTTTCTAATATTTCCAGCAAGTATGGAATGTACTTACGTTGTCAAATTATTTTAATCGTTTTTATTAAAACATCTATGCCTATGCGCTATGCCATAAAAATCCCCTCATTCCACCTGTAACTCTTGGATTGCATATATCCATGGGCGACAATAGCCACCATCAGATGACACGTCAACTCGTTTACTCCAAACATAAAAATACGATAAAAACAAGCCATACAAAATAACTCAAAAGGAAAACCCTAACAAAATGATATTGGTAATAAAATCAAAACCTCTCGGGTCAGTTAGAATCTGTTTACATACATACCCTTACAAGAAGCTCATTATTAATTCAAAAGGCGAAATAGGGTGGCGGCCATTCGCGAAAATGCGGTGATTTTTTTTCATTATAATAATAGATTGGGTCTCCTATCCCTTTCCCTCTTTTGAAGTTAAGTGAAAGGTCCGATGTGATGTCGCAGGTGTGAATTTGATGGGCTTGATATTTATTATTTGTTTACGGCTTGTAATTGTTTTCGTAAAAGTTTGAAGAGGAAGAATTTGTAAAAAAATATTTGTTACTAGCTGTGCTCCGCGGTTTCTCTCGCGTAGTTCCCGTTCCCGTGTGAATTTCGGGATAAAAAGTCCTATATCCTTTTCCTGGTTCTTAGCTACTTTCCCACAAATTTTCAGCCAAATCGGTTCAGCAGTTCTTGAGTTATAAATAGTGTAACTAACACGACTTTCTTTTATATAATAGATTTATTTAAATACTTTTGCGGTCTAGTAACAAGTTCAAGTTTCTATCAAGCTTGAGGTCTCAGGTTCAATACCTGGATCGTGCCTTCCTCGATAAATAGGCTATTCAAAAAACGTTTTTCTAAATTTGGACTAAGCTTTATAACATTACTAGCGTCGCCCCGCGGTTTCACCCACGTAGTTCCCATTCCCGTAGGAATATGGCGATAAAATTATCTTAAAAACCTTCCCACTAAATCACTCTATCTATTAAAACAAACCGCATCAAAATCCGTTGCGTAGTTTTAAAGATCTAAGCATACATAGGGACATAAGGACATAGGGACAGAGAAAGCGACTTTGTTTTATACTAGGTATGTAGTGATTTTTGATTTAAAACATTTGTACTGTAATCTTTCCGGGTACTATAGAATTATTAAAAATAGAAATATTTGTTACCCATTTTTTTTCATAAAATTTATAACTGTTTCTAATAAAATACCATTTCAAAGGAACAAATTGTCTGAACAAAACAAGAAAGTACGTTTCCCCAAGTCCTTTCTGAGGTGTTAAAACATTTTCTTAAAAACATTGTAAACAACTCTTATTCCGTTGCAATAAAAGTCACATTCGTTTAAAAAATTGCCCACTAAACTGTTTTACGTACATTGCAAAACGAACCTTAAATATGTAGGAATAAAGTGCAAATTGGGTATTTTACTGTGTCGTAT
Organism: Timandra comae; assembly: GCA_958496195.1. Lineage (NCBI taxonomy): Eukaryota > Metazoa > Arthropoda > Insecta > Lepidoptera > Geometridae > Timandra > Timandra comae. The sequence goes on along the minus strand of OY292377.1, from coordinate 690,602 downwards.
ATCATTTTGAACTGGTGGCTTAAGAAAGATAGGAAAGTGTTAGAATATTCAGGGAGTGGATTACCTTGGAATGACAGAGAACTTTCTAGATTTTATAAAGTAATTTTCTAAGGCGTCTTTAAATTACCCGCCTTAATTTTTTGCTAAGTAATTGTCATAATCTACTCTGTTATAATGTAGTAAGTTAAAGAGGAATTCTTGTTCTGACTATATTTAGAGATGTTTCATATAATTGTGGTGAAGTGGTTTGGGTCTAAGCATCTTTATTTAGTGCCATTATATTTATGTAAGTACTTACTTTCCAGGATCTGATTCTTATTAGCGACACTTACGTAGTGTTTTGTATTCCTAATTCAACTGGTATAATTCCTGGCTAGAAAAATAGGTTTTTTTTGCAAGTCTAATTAATGCAGTTTTAGTTTTTATCAAAATCGGAATCGATACTCTCTCTCTCTCTCTTTTCCTAACAATACAATTGGGGTCTATTCAAATGCCGAGTGCATCGGTATCTTCTTGGTATGCGTACTTTATTATAGACCGCATCATCGCTATGTAGTCAAACGCAAGCCTACCTAATGCTATAAGCTATAATGTCACGCTACTAAGCGCGCCGCTCGGCATCAGCAGCGTGCTGTCAACAGCGCTTGAACAGCTGTGCACTGTGAAACAGCGCGACAGCAATGGCCAATAGTGCGCGTTTAACAACGGCGCTGCTGTCGCACACGACACAGAAACGCAACAACTACCACCATACATCTCAAAACGCGCGCACTCCTACAGCGGTGCCGAAATGTGTGATCATAAAATCACTCTTATGCAGCCAATACACGTTGGCCGAGCGAACACCAATACCAACCTGTGGACAGTATATTTGCATTGTCTTGCCATCACTCGGCTCGTGTATAGGCAGTGCCACTTGCCTTGTATTCATTTGCCTTCGCTCGCGTTGGCCTCAGCTCGGCCAACGTATAGACTGCATTGAACTAAGCAACTATAACTTAATATGTTTTTTGTCAACAGAGGGTAGGGTGTGATCTCCGCGTGGGTTCTACCCGTCGAGTGGACGAGTGCGGCGTGTGCGGTGGTGATGGGTCCTCCTGCTCCCGGCCGCGGTACCACTGGTTGGCCACCCCTGGCTCACTATGTTCCACTACGTGTGGTGGAGGTTGGTATCACAAAAAGGTTGACTTTTCGTCGAGCCGTCAGTGCCGCTGTGACGTCGCATGTTCCCTAGAATTTCATAATCTTTTGTGTGCCGGCGGCCAAACTTGGAAGTTCCTTTTGTCATTTTGACTCCAATGTCATTTTGACTCCAATGTCATTTGGATACATTTCTGACAAAGATGCGACTCTGTCACCGGCACAGAAAAGATTGTGACTCAATACAACATCTATATGTCGCTCTGTGCTGCGCAACAGACGCTTGCTTCGAAAGCCTACTTCACTTTCCACTGAAGCCAAGCTGTGTGGAGTGGAAAACAGCGGATAGTGACTTGGCCAGTCTCAGTGCTTGAAATCTTAGAGCACCAACTGACGGTCTGCTTCTCTCCACTCCACTCACCTACGCTTCATTGGAAACGCACCCTTACGCAGCCTGTGTGCATAGTACGAGTATTGCTTTTATTGTATGGGATCGAATAAGCGCCATCTTCTGGTGCTGAATCGCGAACATTTCGCAAATAAAACTCGCACTAGGCGCAGTGAGTTATCTCTCTGAATACATATTCTTAACATAGAAAGCAAGGAGTTACATACAAATTGATTGACCTTCTCACACAGTCTAATTTTACTTTCGAAAAAAATCTTTGAGTGAGGAAATCACTCGTTATACAAGCCATTTTTCAACCACTTCTGGTTATCCGATTGAGCTGAAAAGTATACTAGTAAGTCCCATGTCAATGCAATAAAAGCTAAAAAGTTACTTGCTTTTTTTTAAATTTATTCTTGTTTGGAATAAACTTTCAGAAATCCTGTTTAAAACTATCCGAAAATATTATCCCTTTCACAAATATACTCCAACCACATCACACAAACAAGCAACAAACATCCATCAACAATACCTATATGTACATAGTTGTAGACTATCAAAGCAACAAATCCTTTAATATCGACCCATGTCAAAACGTAGAGCAGTTCGATACATAACAATGTTAATTGTAAGACGGCTAGTAATTTATATAAAGGATACAGCATTACGAGGAGCCGGCGATAAATCAGTTGAGAGAATTCCTTTTGTCTCTACGCAACTGGAGCTACCATGGTTTGGTGGCAGACGGGCAACTTTTTGTTGCTTCGAAAATTGTAGATAAAAATAAAGTATGCTAGGCTAGCATGACTTCGAAAACGTGTTAGATATAGCTATTTATCGACATCCAACTGACAAAATATAATAAATAGAGCCGTCATATTTAATTGTATCAAAAAGTACCACGCCATATTCATTTGGTCATGCTCGCGAAATTGATATTATTTCGTGGTGTCTATATATTTTATCACGCACAGTCATGCTAGGCAGGATGAGCTTGATAAGTTTTACCAGTCTTAAACGCGAGATTTGTTTTCATCCTGTAAGATCCAATCAAAGGCTATTTTATAAAATCTCAGTACAGTGAGAAAGAATAACCAAAATCACTACGCTTATCTAATGCGTGTTTAATCTTTACATAGTATAAAACAAAGCTATCAAATTACTTGAAAACCAGCAATCTTTACATAGTATAAAACAAAGTCGCATTTGCAATTAATAGAGCAATTCAAAAAGAAGGTTTATGTGTATAGCACATAACATAGCCATTATAGCGATATAACATGCATAAATTCTAACTTTATATACAAAAGTTACTTGAAAACCAGCAAAAGTTGCCATATCTCATCTAAGTATAAAAGTAACCAACAAAAGTTGCCCTATCTTACCCACAAAAGTATCAAGTCTGCTCCCCAATAAGACTGTCGAAATACGTAAGGGCCGGTTCTAATTAAGGACCCTGAAAGATGAATATCGAGATAAGAATTAGATGTTACGCTTCAATCATTAATTTGTTTTACGTGTACTGTGAAACGAATTTGGAAGGTAATTATAGGAATAGTATTTAATTTTCAAGTTTTTTAATAATGAAATGTTTTGGGAACAGATGTTTGATATTGGTAATTCAATTTTGGAATTGTCTTCGTTTGTTTATTTGTTTCTTAAAGCATATATAATTGTGGCCCGTTATTTAAAGCGTGATAACTCCAGTCCTATCAGTCGTAGCGGTTTGCTATTTTGCCTATAGCCTTCCACGATAAACAACTATCAAATCAAACCTGCCTGCCTAGCATGACTGTGCGTGATAAATGCTAAAGACACCACGAAATAATATCGATTTCGCAAGCATGACCAAATGAATATGGCGTAGTACGATTTGATAAAATTAAATATGGCGGCTATATTTATTATATTTTGACAGTTGGATGTCAATAAATAGCTATATCGATTTCGCGAGCATGACCAAATGTCATAAAATTAATCATGTGGTAAAATTAAATATGGCGGGCATTTTTATCAAATTTTGACAGTTGGATGTCAATAAATCGCTGTATCTATCGCGTTTTCGAAGTCATGCTAGCCTAGCTGTTCTTGACATAGTAATTAGATTAGATGCTTTTTCTAGTCCTTTGAAAAACAAAACATTTTAAATATAGAGTTCAGTATCATTAATATGTCTAATTTTATCGCCACTGGCCAAAAAAAACTTCTTTTGGAACCAAAAAATTATAAATATTTAACGATTTTGTTCCAATTTTTGTATAACAATATAAAAATACTTTTCAAAATCAACATAAGAATCTTCCCATAAAACTCAATACCAACAGCCATTAAAATAATAATATATTTATACATACACCAAATACAATACAATACAAAGTCGGTACAGAGATGTATAGGCAGAAGGGTAACAAACATCGGCGGTATGTTTGAGTTGCGATCCGAAGTCCAGTGGATAAATCTTGTTTGTTTGTTTGTAGCCAAGAATGAACGGAATGTCTTAATTATAAATTTATACAGTCTTCGGAGTTTATTAGAGAGAGTGGAGTGACGGAGGGTTTATCTTTGTTTTACGGTAATATTAAATTTTCCGTTCTATAAATGATTTCAAGCATCAGTTCTGTAGCTTATTTTCGGTAGCTTTAAAATTCAGCTCGGTTCTAAAAGAAGCACTTTATGATTTTCAAAATGTTGAAAATAGTAATAATAAAAGAAAAACGTAAAAAATTGGGTGGAGGAGAATCAATAAAAATGTATTTTATTATCAATTAAATATACTTATGTGTAAAATAGTTTTAGTCTCAAAGAAGCACTTATAAACTTAAAAGAAAAGAAGACTTTTATTAATTAAAAAAAAAACAACTTAACCAAAAACAAGAAAAACTAATTAAAAAAAACCTTTTTAAAAAAGATTTTTTTTTAGCTTTTATTGCATTGTCATGGGACTTAAAATTTCAGCTCAATCGTATAACCAAAAGTGGTGAAAAAGGCTTGCAAGATTTGATTACAGACAACGGGACAGGTGACACTAAATAAAAGCTTGTAAAATCATACGTTTTATAATACAATATTAGAAAACACAAATCCACTGGATAACAGACAGTTAACAACACTCAAAAACGGTCCATAATCGGTATAAAACCATACATAATTCCCTTCACATGTACCTCACAAATAATTTCCCTTAAGGGTGTGTAAAACCCACAAATGGGGACTACATACCGACCTTTCCAAGGCCTGACCACTAATACTGTATTTCGGCGAATATAACGCCCTTGTTGTGGGTTTAAACGTGTTGGTGTGATATCTTAAGGGGCGTAAAGCAGCTTTCCATACTAACATGTTACCGTGTTTCCGCGTTTCCTCTAGAGCCATATTTTTTTAAGCTATTGCATAGCTTCTATCGAGGGCCTTGAGCGCGGGGACCGAATCCAGAAATTCCGTTACGAAAAAAAAACCTCACGTTTTTATTATTTTTTTATCGAAAACTTTTTTTTTGTAAATTTTCCAAAAAGTTTTTATAGAAATGTAGACAAAGTTTTTATTGTATGAAGTCCCAAGTACGACATCAAAATTTCTAAGGTTAGGATTGCAATACAAAAATAAAAAAAACAATTAGTTGATAAAATTGCTATGCAATAGCTTTACCGCGGCAGTCCCCGAGTGCCACACGTTTTTTTTATAATGCGTGTACCTGCTATGGCCATGACCTTTTTTAAATATCTCTTTATAATAAAGAAGATATTATAAGTCACATTTTCAATTTGTATTTAGAGGAGAAAATATGCCATATCTTCTTTATTATTAAGACTAGCTGTGTCCTACGGTTATGCCCCACATAGTTCCAGATCCCGTGTGAATTTCGCAATAATCCCTTTGTCCTTCCCCAGCTATAAGCTATCCCTGTACCAATTTCCAAGTTAATCGGTTCAGTAGTTTAGCCGTGAAAAGGTAACAGACAGACAGAGTTACTTTCGCATTTATGATAATTACTAGCAGCGCCCCGCGGTTTCACCCGCGTAGTTCCCGTTCCCGTGGGAATTTTGGGATAAAAAGTATCCTATGTTCTTTCTCGGACCATAAGCTACTCATGTACCAAATTTCAAGTCAATCGGTTCAGTAGTTTAACCGTGAAAAGTTAACAGATAGACAGAGTTACTTTCGCATTAATAATTATTAGTAAGGATATTGAAAAAGATTAAAAGGGGGACATAGCCACAGCAAGTCCACACTATACAAAAAAAATGGCTCTAGAGACATTATCCAGAAAGGAAACACGGGACTACGTTTGTATGGGAAGCTCCAGCCGACACCCCTCTTAAGGAATGAACATGTTATGGCAAGGTTAACCAACAATATGGTGTTGTTCAACAGAATTTAACAATGTATTTTGTAATAAAATGGTTGACGAGGGTTCGATTCCTGTGCGTGGTAAAGGTTTGGAATATTTGTGTGATTTGTGAATGTTTGTCGTGGTTTGTGTGTTATCATTCATTCACTACATTATATCATTATAGTAACTGACCCCTAACTAAGTTCGAAGCTTGTATCTAGGGTGTCAGAAACTACGCTCACACTCATTCATTGTTTTTGAATGTGTGTGTTTCAAAATACAGGTAATGAACCTAGTTAAAAGACAGTTGGTATAATTCATGGAAAAGAGAACTAGATATCTCTTTCTCTTGAACGGAAGTCCTAAGGACTCGCTGATCTGTGGTATAATTAGATAATAAATGAAATTATGGGGCGATGGGGTTGCATAGCGGCCTCAGAGGATCATTGTGACTGTGGAGCCCCGATACAGACCATGGACCATCTACTCCAATGTCCACTGTGCCCCAACACCTGCACTCAGCTAGGCTAGCATGACTTCGAAAACGCGATAGATACAGCGATTTATTGACATCCAACTGTCATAATTTGATAAAAGTGCCTGCCATATTTAATTTTACCCCATGATTAATTTTATGACATTTGGTCATGCTCGCGAAATCGATATAGCTATTTATTGACATCCAACTGTCAAAATATAATAAAAACAGCCGCCATATTTAATTTTATCAAATCGTACTACGCCATATTCATTTGGTCATGCTCGCGAAATCGATATTATTTCGTGGTGTCTATATCATTTATCACGCACAGTCATGCTAGGCAGGCTGGATGACCTAAATGATGCTAACGATGCTGCTATCGCCGTAGCAAACTACTGGGCAGACAAAATTTAAATAATTGGCCGAACAAAACCACTGACACGGAAAGAAGAAGAAGATAATAGAGTAATGTTAAGTTGACATTTGGCCCGCAGGCCAGTTTTTGTATGGGCGAGATGTCCCATAACCCGTTATATGACAGTAAATAAAAGCTGTGAAAGTACTAGCCAATAGAAATACCGTTTTTATTTGGTACTAGCAGCGCCCCGCGTTTTCACCCGCGCAGTTCCCGTTCACGTGGGAATTTCGGAATAAAAAGTATCCTATGTTCTTTCCCGAACCATAAGCTACCCCTGCTGTACCAAATTTCAAGTCAATCGGTTCAGTAGTTTAGCCGTGAAAAGGTAACAGATAGACAGACAGACAAACAGATATACAAAGTTACTTTCGCATTTATAATATTAGTTAGGATTTATGCTTCTAGTGGTTCTATAAATACTCACGTCCAGCTTCATTAGTATAGTAGTTATACATTTTATCAGCAATCTGTACATAATACAATATATAATACTGTCGTAGAAAGAACGAATAAGAAACATCTAATACCTCTGCATTCAAAGCATCACTATTACCTATACCAAACCAAACTTCACATAAATTCAAAAATAGAGCTCCATATCCAAAGATTCTAGTTAAATAAACTTTGATATACAGCATAAAGATATAAAAGAAATCACAGGGCAAACGGGAGTACATATTTACATAAATATATTCAAAACAAGTAGCTTATGTAGTTATGTATCGTAAACCGCTCGTTTCTGAGTCAACGGAGTTAGGTGCGTGGAACAGACTTATTTATATTTTACAGATTTTTATTTAGATGTTGACCTTTTGAACGAATTTGGGTATCGGAATATTTTTATTATGTATAGGAGAAAGTGATGCGTAGCTGTTGCCAAGTGGCTTTTAATGACGATCTAAATAGCAGAGTGGTCACCATGCCAGACTGCCATCCGTAAGGTAACCGGTTGGATTCCCGTGCGGCGGAGTGAATATTTTTGTGAACCACAAATGTTTGTCTCGGTCTGAGCGTGTGTGTGTGAATAAGTGTGTGCGTAGTTTCTGATACCTTAGATACAGGTTTCGAACTTAGTCAGGGGTCAGTTACTGTAATGAGATGATGTAGTGAATAGCTGGGTCCACACCGGACGATCCATCGCGTTCCAATCGTGCGCGGCAGGAGCGCGATCCAAATGTAATAGGCGGCGTTGTATGGGCCACGCGCGATCCACGCCGTCCACCTTGGCATCTTTGGATCGCGTTGCTGCCTCGCGCTTCCCAAGCACTGTGAATCGTCCGGTGTGGACCCAGCTAATGTTTTGTTATGGTAATTTCATAAGTTCCGTGTTTCGGAAGGCAAATTAATTCGGTTCCGGTTGTCGTACTAACCTCATCGTTAGAGCCCTTAGGCTAACATTTGATTTAACCAAAAATCCTCCGAAAATTTTGCGCGGAACACGAAACAGTTGGGACTTAGCTAATATAAGTATGCTGCATTGAGTAAAAGCTAGTGAAAATGCTCCTATTCTGTCTGTTCTATTCACTCTATATCTAGAGTAATTTCTTCGTAGAGATGTCCTAATGGCTATTTGAGTACAAGTTTTTTGGTTCATTTTTAAATGTTATGCCACAAATGAACGTACCGCGGCGTCGTTCTAAATGTATTAATAATTGAGGACCGGCACTCGGAAGCCGGTTTTATTTATTTTTATATAATAATACCTGCTTTGGGTGGTTGCTTTTTAAGCTTTGTTTTTGGTTGAAGTTTAATTTCATATTTTGTTCTCTGTACTATGGTCAGTGAGAGAGAGGTCCTTGCGCTGTAGTGGGAAGTTACAGGATAATACATCACTTTTCTTTAGTTATTTCTGTTATATCGTCCTCCTTGACGTGTCCGTCAATGGCGAGCCTCGGCTTAATGAGCTCGGTCGTGAGCTCTGATATGGCTTGCAAAGACAAACTTCGTCTTGAAGGACCTATTGCACGGGGCACAGTGCAACTGGCCTTCAGCGTTGTAGGTGTAGGCATAGGAAGGCTTCGGGCGAGTCTTTCTTATAAGGCGTTTTGCGTCAGGGTCTTGTAGACGATGCTTTTCATAAGCAATGACAGCCTTATGAACAGAGCTGCGTCACTCTCCTCTCTATTGCGCGAGCACTTCCCAACCCTCGCATGGGATGTTACATGCGGTGAGATGGCGCTTGAGGACGTCCTTGTAGCGCAAGTACTGACCTCCAGGCGTGCGCAACCATCACCAATATTTAGACTAGTTACATAACATCTTCAACTGGCTATTAGCTGTACATGTATCTGAAAGCTTTAATTTACTAAAAATACAAGAAGAATATAAAAAAGCTCCGGGAAAATAACCCGTAAAAAATCGCGGTAGATCGCTAGTTAAACTTCTTTAATAAAATGTGTGTATGCGTGTTTGTTTGCGTAGTTTCTAATTACCAGGTTACATGCATTAATCTAGTTAAGGATCACTAGTTAAAACAAGATTATAATAATTTATTTATTTATCTCAAATTCCTGTTTCTCCCCACCAGGCTACAAAATGTCTCTAGCTGTATGCCGCGACCGGCTCACCGGTTCGGACGCTCCCGAAGACCTCTGCGATGCGTCGAGCAAACCGCAAGCGTCGGTCGTACGGTGCAACACTCACCCTTGTCCGTTTAAGTAAGTGGCATTTGAATATGGAAAACGTTTTTAAATAAAGAATGTTGTAGGTTAGGTGGTTTGGTTTGTGTAACTATGTTTTGTATTTTGCTCGGAAAGTGGCTTATGTCCCCGTTGAAATTAATGATACAATTGTACAGTCACGGAATGAAAAGGTTTTCACCTTAGAGTTGGTTTTCACTTGCACTAGTATTGCTAGAAACAATTATGCCAACATACAAGTGTAAGAAACAGTGATGCTAACATTTAAAGAAATAGAATGACGTTTGCAATCGAATAAGGTTTTGCTTGATTTTTCTATCCTTTTTTAAACACTGCCTTGTGCGCGCGGCATATAAAAACCTCTTTGATATTTGGCAATGATGACATTGACCGATTGACAATAGTTTTAACAGAAATAATAATGGCAGGTTGAACCAAAAAGAAGGTTTTAGTTTATCAAAAATCTTGTTGACAAGATTTTTATCCTGTCAAACAACACTGATCTGAATAATTTTGAACGTTATTACCGAGCAGTAGAACATTATTTTCCCTAACCCGAGTCTATTTTGTAACATAGTTTCAAAAGGTAGTATGTTTTCGCGACACATTAAACGAATCAATTTTAAAATTGAAGAACCTTTTCATTCCGAGACTGTACCTAGATACATATAATTACAAAGGTTGCCTGGAAGAGATCACTCTTAGTGATAAGGCCGCCCATTGTGGTACTTAGTCTAAGTTTTTGTAATATTTCATTTTTGAGGTATGTACAATAAAGAGTTATAATCTAATCTAATTATATAATTTAAATAATCGGATCTGGCGATACACAATCTCATTATTTTTTTTATTATTTTGATGCTTTAACTGTTCCCAGAAATGATGATGATATTCCTGAAAGTCCTTTTACAGTTGTGACTAACATTTTTACATGCATTAAAGACATTTTTAAATACTTCACTAACTATAAATCAAACCCAAACCTACCTAAACACAAGAACTTCTTTTCTTACTCACTTATAACCACGTTCTCACAAAACACCCACACATTAACCTTCCCATGTCCACCAGATGGTACGTCGGCGACTGGTCTTCCTGCTCCGTGACCTGCGGGGGAGGCGTCAGGACCCGCCGGGTGCTCTGTGCGCGGTCAGCCAACGTCACCAGGACCGATACTTATGAACCAGGTACGTTTTGTAATGGGCCTCATATATATATATATATATTACTCCAAGCCGATTTCGGCTACGGCGACCTAGCTTCATTGCGAGTTTGGGTGTTTCGCTCGCATATGGCTGCAGTACCCAATTTTTGCAGCAAAGGTACGTGCACAGTTAGGACATGTCAGAGTACCGTTGACAAAGTTGTATCTTATATTCGAAGGCGGTTTATTTTTGAGATTATCTCGCTTACTGTCTAGATCTCGCCTCCTATCCTCTTCGAATATATGTGTTTGGGTCTGCACACATGGGCCTCATTAGCTTATATCGACAGCATTGTCGAAAAGATAGATGTGACAAAATATTTTTTTTATGATGGTTATTAAAATTGATTTTTTGGTTAAGATATCTCGATACAACTGTTATTTTGTTTTAGTTTAGCCTTGAGCTATCTGTGTGTAGTGCGAGTTTTATTTTCGAAAAGTTAACTTTACGATAACGCAGATTTGTATGGGATCGAATCAGCGGTGATGTTGGTTATATTTCTAACGTGTTTCAATAATACAAATAGCGAAAAAAATAACTTTTTGTACACCATTCAAACGTCAAGCAGGTATAACTACTGTTCGTCTTGGACCTGACTACGAATTCCGCTACAAAGTTACTACGAAATCTTCGTAGACTTTGGCTACGACTTTTAATTTGATAACTATACCATAACGACTATGGTATAATGATTGATACAATATATTATTTAGTAGTTTTTTATGTGACTTTTTGATTAAATTGAGTAAAATAACCATTGCATCTTTATGTGTAAAATCTTGGTCACTATTCTCTCGTACCCAGATTAGATTGAAAAATAAATAGTTTATAAAAAATAAACGCCGATTATTACCGTATAACTCCTTGGTTTCTAAACAATTTTTATTAGAAGGTGTTCAATATCATAAAGGATTTCGTAGACTCAATCGTAGTCTCAAATACTACGAAATCTACTACGAATTTGACGTAGTTAAGTTTACTTACCTGCTTAACAAATACTAGAGTTACAAACTTCAAAACAACTTTGGTTACAAATTCCATTTCGGCTTTAATCACGGTTTACTTGAGAATAAATTTACATTCATTATATTAGTTCTGAGAAACTGGATATTTTTATTTTTAACCCCCGACGCAAAAAGAGGGGTGTTATAAGTTTGACGTGTCTGTGTGTGTGTATATGTGTGTGTGTATCTGTCTGTCTGTGGCATCATAGCTCCCGAACGGATAAAGCGATTTCAATTTAGTTTTTTTGTTTATTAAAGGGACTTACGTGCGAGTGTTCTTAGACATGTTAAATGAAAATTGGTTGACCCGTTTAAAAGTTATGGGGATTTGAAAGTAATTGTGTTGGTTTTTTTTTTAATTTTTAATTTAATTGTTATTGTTGGCTAAGGCTGTAAGCATACAATTTATTTTAAACTCGCGTATATTGTTGGCAAACTCACTTTGTTTTAATCAAAAGCATTTGTATCCATTAAAACATGCGTATACAAAAACAAATGCTCAAAGAACGTTTTTGTTTAGGTGCGAAGTTTGTCAAAACTGTTTTGGAAATGCTTTTTGTATGCGAATTTCGCATTATTAGAAAAATCTAATCTTTTTGCACTGTATTGCTACATCAGTAGATTAATCTACACTAATATTATAAAGAGGAAAGATTTGTATTTTTGTATGTAACGAATAAACTCAAAAAGTACTGGACCGATTTTCATAATTCTTTTCTCATTACAAAGCTACATTCACCTTGACTAACATAGGCTATATTTTATCCCCGATATACCCCCGTAACCGCGAGACGCGGCTAGTTTTTGCTATAAAGTGGTCATATGATTAACATAAATAATCATCGTGCTCTGCCTATCCTAAATAATCTGCGTCTTGTTTGCACTATCGATGTCGATGCGTTAATAATACGCTGTATACATAAACTTTATTCTAATATATACAAATAGGTGGTAATATAACAATCATGTACATACATTCAACCACTCTTTCATCCTGCAGGTACCAGTACAGAACCTGGCTGCGTGTCTCCAGCTCCCAGATCCTCACAGCCGTGCAACCAGCACGAGTGCCCTGTCTGGGAAGCTGGGCCTTGGTCCGGGGTGAGTAACGTTCTAGACTCACTAACTGATGTCTCGGGGCGATGGGTGCAGTACCGTGTAGTATTTAAACCATTTATTTCCACACCACAATACATAGTACAGTCAGCCTGCCTAGCATGACTGTGCGTGATAATATATATAGACACCACGAAATAATATCGATTTCGCGAGCATGACCAAATGAATATGGCGTGGTACGATTTGATAAAATTAAATATGGCGGCTATATTTTTTATATTTTGACAGTTGGATGTCGATAAATAGCTATATCGATTTCGCGAGCATGACCAAATGTCATAAAATTTATTACGTGGTAAAATTAATATGGCGGATATTTTCATCATATTTTGACAGTTGGGTGTTTATAAATTACTGTATCTATCACGTTTTCGAAGTCATGCTAGCCTGGCAGTATCAGATAAAATGTACCGTCCCTGGTTGGCAATACCAAAGTGGGCACCTTCTCTCTGACGCTGACCGTACACTGTGTCTGTAATAAGCAGACGTGTTGCGCTCCATTAGGTGACTTGACTCGTCTAGTTACCCCATTAATAAAAAGTTTTCTTAACATAATCGATCACTTAACTAGGTTTATTATTACCCTATATTTTTGGTATAAAAAACTACTTGTGTGCGTAGTTTTTTATACCAAAAATACAGGTTATATCTTTGCCAGAGACAGAACATCAAAAATTCGCTTTTAGCACTGGACTATGATTACATAAATCTTAACATAAAAACCTACAAAGATAAACACAACAAACGAACGAAACGAGAATAGAACTCGTTACATAATTACCCCGTGTCGCATACATAGTTCATATAAAGGAATTCCTAAACAGCTATTTATATTCAAGTCATGGCAGCATTTTTACATTGAACCTAAAACTATATTGAAGTATAAAACTTTATGTTCCAACGAAAGTATTGAAAACTAGCAACATTGTTACTGAATGCAATTCTGTTTGTGCCCAATGTTACAATATGCAGGTATACAGAAACATGGTTTCATATTATCCGTTTCGTTACTTGTACTAATCTTTTAGCTGTGTTTATAAATCAGTCAGTCAAGGCCTTTTCCAAATACAGACTTTGGTACAGGAGTAGCTTATGGTCCGGGAAAGAATATAGGATACTTTTTAACCAACAAGTCCCACAGGAACGGGAACTACGCGGGTGAAACCGCGGGGTGCAGTTACAGATAAAACAGATTTTTGTATCCGTCAACAAGTGAGATCACAAATAGTTTGAATATTAGGAACGTTCATTGGACACAATTAGCTGACTGACTGATTAATCAACATATAGCTATTATTTAATTTTGATCGATTCCCATTGCAAAGTAAATATCCATCAAAACATGACATTATTGGTTGTTAAAGCCAAATAATTAAGGTAAAAAAAACAATAATTATAAGGTCTGTACTATCACTCTTAACTATATGCGAGTACACATGAACACAAGCTATATTTTCCGATTATTTTTCATAAACTAACATCTCCAAAAACATCTCCAACTAATGAATTCGTTAACGATATTAACACACTTTCGATCTGTCGTTCCGATCAGTACGTTACGACGCATCGTAAAGACAAATCGTTTCGTGTAAGAGAGCATTAACAACATGGGATCTATAGAAAGTACAGTCGCAGTTGGAAAACTTTGGTCAGTTTTTTAGATTAATTTTATTTACTTTGTACGTCATAATCTCTTTGTACCTTTTGCAACTAAACACCAAGGCCTAATATTAATATTTAATCCTAATCCATAATATTGAGATTGAAAATACTGGTAAGTAAGGTACTGTTTGTATTTTATTTTATTTAAAAAAATGATACCAGCACGCGTTTCTTGCCGATTCTTCTCGGCTGATGTAATTGCCGAATCGGTGGTAGAATCAATTTCAACGTTCATAAGTGCCTCATTGAGGCCTTAACTGAATAAATGATTTTTGATTTTGACTTCATTCATATATTTTTACTTTTGTTTACCGATAATGTATGTATGTGATAGTATTTGATATCATTACGATTAATCAATCTCTGAGAGGGCCAATCACATAATTTTGGATTGCCACTGTTCGAAATTAACATTGAAAAATGTGTTAAAAGCGAGATATAAATCAATCTTCAATCGCAAGATACATTACTATACTAACTGCATATAAAATTATACTAACATAGCATGACAATTAGGTTCAAAATTGTGTAACAGCTTTGAACTACGTCTAGCGACGCAAGTCATACTTAGTCGTTAAAACAGATTTTATCTCATATTCCAAACGAAAATAGACCTTAAAGTAACTAACCTTTTCTTACCGTGACTGTACTTGGGGCACTTTATGTTATTTTGTTCCTTATAAAAGTGGGTCAACATATAAAACGTCACGTTGTGAAAGTTTGCGCAAAATAATGTAGTTTGAAAGGTTTTTTTTTGAGTTAGGTGTGAATATTAATGTTTTATACTTTGTGTTGAGCAATTTTCAAACTTCCTACATAATAAAGATGTATAAAAATATGAATAATCTTATTCACACGCTCGCCAAATAAAATAACTTAGTCAATCATTTTACTATCTTTATAAACAACTAAACTGAACTAGGTTGCTTACCTTTGTACGACGACTTCGATGGCAGAGTGGTCACCATGCCGGACTGCCATCCATAAGGTAGCGGGTTCGCTTCCCGTACGGGGTGAATATTTGTGTGAACCACAAATGTTTGTCTCGGTCTGGGTGTGTGTGTAAATAAGTGTGTGCGTAGTTTCTGATACCCTAGATACAAGTTTCAAACTTAGTTAGGGGTCAGTTACTATAATGAGATGAAGTAGTGAATGATTATGTTATGTGTCTAGTGTATCAGAAACTACTTTTCTTCGTATTAAAACCACTCTTACTTTTGAATCATCTTTGGGATATAATAAGAATTTTATTAATTTACATAGAACTAACAAAATTTGTTAGTTCTTCTCTGGTATTTAATACTAATGTTACACTGTAAATATCAATAATGAAAGAAACAATTTAAGTCACAGTAAAATCTTTCATATTACTACCTAAATATTACTTACATAAATAAATTACAAAAGTTCGTACCTGATCGATCAAATTGTGATACCAATAATATCGAAAGAGAATATAATATGAGATACCAAAGCCAGATAATCCTCGCGCGACCAACTACCAACTAAGTTCTAACAAGAGAACTTTAGAACTTGGCCTCTCTTACGATGACACGAACGAATTAAAAAGTACTAACTTACTTTGGGAACTGAAACACTAATTGGTATTTGTGCTGGACCGGTTAATTAGTGGGTTTGACGTAGTTTCAAACTTCCTACGTTCGATTTTTGTTTTTGTTTTTAAAGTTTGAGGTTGAGGTTTTGAAAATTTTAAGTTTTTTTGGTAAGAAGACTTGATTGTGCAGCGTTGTTTTAAATTTGAATTTTAAAATGAAATTGATAATTGTAATTTGACATAAATGAAATTGATAGTTAGTTTTGACGATATATGTAAATAAATGGTATTAGTAATTATCAGAATCGATTTCCAGCAAAAGTTGAGGGTACGATTCCCGTTAGAGTTATAAATATTTATTTCTGTATAGCTGTGCCCCGCGGTTTCACCCGCGCAGTTCCCGATCCCGTGGGAATTTCGGGATAAAACACCCCCTGTACCAAATTTCAAGTCAATCGGTTCAATAGTTTAGCCGTGAAAAGGTAACAGCCAAACAGACAGACAGACAGAGTTACTTTTCATTTATAATATTAGTTAGGATTAGGATATATTGCAGACTACATACATTCTTAAACTATCGCGACAGGAATTCATGTATTGAGTGAATAATCAATCACGTTACACAAAAACACACCCTAAACTTTTGTAATAAGGCTGCATTTCCTTCCGCAGTGCTCAGTGTCATGCGGCGAAGGTGTCCAAGTTCGAGGCGTGGAGTGCTCTCCGGCTGGCAGCGTGTGTGATACTGCCACGAGGCCTGACGTCACACGGGCCTGCTCTACCGGGATCAGCTGTCCCGCTTATAGAGAGGCTGATGAGCCAGAGGTAGGGTTAAATGGATTTTGTTAAGTTGTGAGGTTGGTAGAATGGGGATGGCTAGGCATTTGTTGTAATTTCGGAATAAAAATGTTTTAAAAACAAATTTGATTAAAAAACTGACTACAATTTGTAAAAAAACTGTGTAAGTAATCAGAAAGTATTCCAGATAAAATACATCGAGTCATGTCACGTCGAAATTATGAAGTATATTATTAAAAATACAGCTTAATTAAGCTGTATTTTGTAACAAAATGAAGACTTCTAGCGTATTCATTAACTGCCACATTTTTCTCGCCATTAAAAGACACACACCCTTTACCAATGTTTGATCATTAATACACTATTCTCTCTCCAGGACGACATAGGCGACCTCCTACCAGGAGTCGTATACCACACTCAGCCTCTCATCCAGCCGTACCCGCCACCACAGGCTAAGGCCGAACGCCTCATTGGCGAACCTGACGTACCAGTCGAGGCCACGTAAGTTCTAAATTAAGATCCAAGTTCTTTTTTGAGGCGGATGTGGTATTTTGTTTAGATGAATATAGTACTTATTTAGTTGTTGATAAAGTTCATTTTTTATTATTCTGTTAAAAGATCGTGGTTGTAATTAATTCGAAAGATAAGAACTTATTTTTATGAAATGTGTTTGAAAATTACATTAATTTTCATACTATGATGTATAAACGGATATCACATTCGCCTTAAAATAAATTTTACGAATACTTGTAAACCATCAACAAAGTTAAAACTTTGTTGATGGTTTAAGTACTCAGTGAATTTAATAAATGCGGTTTAAGATATTAAAAAATATAGAAAAGATAAAGTTCTTCTTAAATACTGAAGTTCCTTTCTGAGGTAAAAATTATTTGAATATAAAATGATGTCTGAGTGGTGTGGAGGAGGAGTAAATTAGAGTATTTATAAGTTCTATTTAGTTAATATACAAAATTATAACATAAATACTTGTGTTCCGCGGTTTTACCCTCATAATTGCCATTTCTATCCCATAGGACTTTAACTCCTAATTATAATCACAGATTCAATATACACAGTTCTCAACATAGCTATTTTGCTGGCTATAAATGCTGTAAATAACTAAATATTGTTTTATGTATAAAGTAGCCATTAATTAATAAGAGATTCCATTTTGTAAAACAAATCTTAAAATGAAATATTACTTATTTTATATTTCAATCAAACAACTTTTTATGAAGCTTTAAAGCACAACTTTGCAAAAGCACATTTAAAAGTTTCAAGTGGAAGCTTTCTACACGGCTGGGTTTTTTGTTACTTTATTTTGTACGAGTTCTTGTAAAAAATGTGTAAATAATTACTAAAGATTATTTTATCGTTAGTGTAATTTAGTTTCTTTAGAGAATCTACCTAATTTTAACTTAGGTGATCATTAGGCCGTATTCTACGTTCTTCTTATTCATTTTTTTATTTACTTGATCAGAGGATCAAGTGTTCGTTATTGTTCTTAATAAAACTATATAGAGATATAGTTTTATTAAGAACAATAAGCAGCAACGAACACATTAAAGTATAGTTTGGATCCTTCGAGACATTTTTAGGAAACATGCGCTTAACGTGAATCGATCTTGGGACCTCCGACTTTACAGACCGTAAATTTTTAAATGTGTGAATTAAATTTAGTTCCTAATAAATTATTATAAAAAACACACCTCCACATCAATTAGAACTACCGCGAACTTATAAAAAACTTCGTTAATTGTAAAGTCTGCATGCAAATCAATGTGAGCTTTATAACGTAGTAATAAAGCTAAATTCTGTCTGTCAAGAGCTAAGAGTATTTTGTTTGTTGTCTCTTTTCAGCAATTACAAAATATTCTTTGCGTGTGGCTGGTTTTATGTAAGGTATTGTACCTAAAGGTTCCACTATCAGATAACATTACACATCAGTGCCCCTACTATTGGTTTACGAAGGATACTCGATTGGAACTTGATTGTATGAAGTTCTAAGTTCAGAAATTATATGTTGTTTTGACCTCAAATAAGAACTTATGAATTTCAAAGAGCTTACTTAGAATACAATCACTAGTTAATAAGTAAACAATTCTAAATTATTTTATGAATAAAAAAGAGAAACTTTACAGCAAGGATATTATGCTTTCTTACACTAAACTCTTTAGAGAAAAGATGTAACAGATAGGTCTTATTTAATGTTTAATTTTAGTGTGAAAAACTATGTGTTGGCTTAAATACGACTTAAAACTAGAAAAATGTATGCGGTAGTTTTCAAAGCATAATATTGATTAGCATAAATCAAATATTAAAAATCACATTTTTATCCGCATATAAGTAGTGCATTCAAACTACAATGGTGAATGCTTAAGAATATTTTTATCAATTTTAGTGATTTTATCATTAACATCGAGAATTAAGTGAGTTTAGTTAGAAGTAAACCGATGGTAGTGGTACAGGAATGACTAACCCTTTCATTAACGAAACAAACATTTCCTTTATGACACACCTTTTGAACTTTTTCTATCCTTACAGCACCTTCCTAAGTTTTTTCTATTAAAAATTGTAAAACATACAAAAATTGTTTGATATTTTGATATAGAATAGAGAATAGATGTGGATATACAGTTTTTGATGTATCTGATTGTTATTGCACATCTTTGTAATGGATTAAGCGAATTAGAATTGGGTTGAGAGTTTTGGAATTATTGTTATTTTCTGTATGGGAACCGACTATAACGTAATATTATTTCATAAGGTTAAAATTAGGATCATTTCTAAAGTATGTATAATAAGTTAAAGTTCTTTCAATAAATAATAGGTGGGCAATCCAGCTATGATCGAATGAAAATCGAACCGAACATAAGAATTTTTAAATAGGATTGGATAGATAAAATTAATGTTCTCTTAACCCATGGGTCCAATTGGGAGTGGATCCAGATTACTAAAGGGTCTATTTTGACAAACATTTAAAACTAAGTTCTTTTATAATTTCGGTCCATATAACTCTTAAAACATTCTCGTATTGAAGTCGGTTCAGAAATTATCAATAATTCCTAAAACTCACACGATCTAATCTAATTTGTTGATCCATTTCTATCCCTTTTTTATTTCATACCTTTCACTCATACCATTCAACACTGATTTGTAATTTTCGACTCTATGCACTGCACAATAAAACTTAAATTTCCTTGCACTTACAAACACGGATATTTTCTTTGCTTCACACTTTTCCTATTACATTTCTGGCACACATATACACTGCTACAAAAAAATACAAGAAATAAACAAAAATATACTTTATTTTTATGGGAATAGGGTCGAAATTTCAGGGTTTTGATTGGCGTTTGGTAAATACTTTTACATATACCAGCCAGATTTGATTAGGTTTTAGTTATATACCCTACGCACTAATGCATGATATTACATAGTCCAGTTTTAAGTTTTGTGAGTGTTTTATTAGTTATTTATTATTAATTGTAGCTTTTGTATTTTATTTGCGATTTTATACAAAAATGTGTTTTTTTTGTTTTGTGTAATGTGTAACCTTTGTGTAAAGTGTAACCACTACAGCATTACCAAAGTATATCAATGACTACCGCCCTAGTCATCTAAATGGATTATACTATTGTAGAGTCAAGTCTTATTGTAAAGTGTAACCATTTTTTGACTACCATCTGTATCGTCACACACGTGCAGTTTCTGTCTCTTCAATTTTTTGAATTTCATCAAATGTCTCATATATTCGTCATAAAATCAAGTATCAGTTCAACAAGTTTCTTAAACATTATGATAATATATATAATGGCAAACAATGTTTTTTATTAAAAACAAGCTTTATAATTAAAAATCTGTTTTCATTCCTATGTAGGGAAAATGTCCATGGGATAATTATGTATTTTGTCCAAAAATCCCCAATTTTCTATATATTTCTATAAGTACCTGTCTGTATGTATGGTATCCCATCAACAGATCCTTTCAATTAACTAATATTTATTCGAACAACATTGCCATATAAAATCATTTAAAATCTCGTAATAATCCCTGAATTTCAATGTTCTGAAAACGAAAACCTTCAGGCTATTTACGTAATCAAATTTTATGAAAATCGTTAAAACGGTTGCTAATGAAAATATATTTTGCCTCAGATTTAATTTTGTGCGTTTATTTTAATACCCGCCCCGGCTTCGCACGGGTCCAATTTTCCCATTGATTTTCCAGATTTCTTACATAAGAACCTTCTCCTAATAATAATAAATACAACAAAAAAAGAATTAGTGTAATCGGTCCAGCCATTCACGCGTGATGCCGTGACCAAGGAAAACGGGTTTCATTTTTATATATATAGATAGATTGCACGGTTTTTATATGTATTTTTAGATTTTATTTGTTTTTAACTTTTATTTTGCTATGCTTTTAAGCTAAGTTTTAAAGTAATAATGGGTTTACCCTACGGACAAAAAAGATAGTATTGATATGTTAATAGCTTCTACCTACACATAATTACTAGTTATGTCTCACGGGTTTAGCCACATTCTTTCATATTTTTTTAAGTGGATGCCTATGTCATAATAACAATCTGTGTTCCAAATAGCGAGCCGTAGAATAATATTTTATAGGAGTCAATATAGCGGGGCAGGGCCCAAACTACCGGTGGTTGGGGCTGCAGAGACAGGAACCTCCTCACAATACGCGCCGAGTCCAACACCATTGCCTTCTACACCCCTATTTTGAAATTACGGGACTTATTAAAATCAGAATATCTGTAGCAGTAACTGAATCCATATATCCAATAAAAATATCTAATATATATATTTTTAATATCATAATAATATACACCCCTATTTTGAAAATATGGGACTTATTAAAATCAGAATATCTGTAGCAGTAACTGAATCCATATATCCAATAAAAATATCAAAAATGATAGTCGATTACTTATCTTTAAAAAATACAAAATAAATGTCGTATTACCAGACGGCACACTAGCTATCAAGTATTCTGTGACGGCTCGGGTCGATGACTGCGCTCAGCTGTGTATCGCAGCGTTCGGTGTAGAATAACAATAAAATTCGGCGGGATTTTGAAAATCTTTGACTTATTATAACTTTTTAAATAAAAGCAAAAGAAAAAAACTAACTTCACTATTATATTGTCACCCGTCGTTTACATTAGCTGTGAGATAAGGTATCGCAATTTCAAAATAAGGGTGTATATCTTTAAAAAATCCTAACTAATATTATAAATGCGAAAGTAACTCTGTCTGTTTGTCTGTTACCTTTTCACGGCTAAATTACTGAACCGATTGACTTGAAATTTGGTACAGGGGTAGCTTATGACCTCGCTCAACTGTTCATCGCAGCGTTCACCTGTTGTTAGAATAACAATAAAATTCGGCGGGATTTTGAAAAACTTTGACTAATCATAACTTTTTAAATAAAAACAAAATATAAAAACGAACCTCACTATTATATTGTCACCCGTCGTTTACAATAGCTGTGTGATTAAGTATCTCTAATTAAAAATAGGGGTGTATATCTGACCCTAGACTAAACCGTCAAGCGAAAGCCTCTTATTACATTATTTTAAGAAATACAATATTATTACTTCAAAACTTAGCTTTCGTTGTTATTACTTCTAATTAAAAACTTAACAAAATTGAATCAAAACCATCTAAAACTAATAATCCCACATCTAAATTCCTTACAGTTACATAAAAGATGACGAATGGAGTCCATGCAGCGTCACCTGTGGAGAAGGTTGGAGAAAGAAAGAAGTCCACTGCAAGATCTTTCTAGAATTCTCTAGAACAATCGCGAAACTTCCCGACAGTAAATGTATGGGACCGAAACCCGCTGAGGAAACCGAGAGATGCATTATGGAACCTTGTTCGATGGCGTATGGAACTTCTTTTGGGGATTCTAGTATGCCTTCTTACAGTGGAGGTGATAGGTAAGGATTATCCAACTTTACCCTGCCATTGGACAGAGAGAGTATATTATTGGTTATTGTACTATCAGCGTCATAGAAAAGGTCCCTCCTCCCGTAGTTGGCAACCCAAAGTGAACATTACCAAGGGGGGGTACCTTTTATTTGACGCTGACTATCATTCAACCAGGTTATTTCTTTCCCTGTCGCTACCCAGACTAGTAGAGTCAAATAAATTTACCTTTAAAAATTCACTGTTATGTGTGATCAATGATCATATATACTAAGTATTAAGTAGTATTAATATGGACTGCAAAGTCAATTAATGGTTATTAAAAAACAGAAAACTTATCACAAAAGTACTTATATTATACAATATTCCAAACAAAAATACTCACTAAATATTTTAAATGCTTAATCTAGTTACAAAATTCATTAGACTTGGGGCCTATTCAATCCTCAAGTAACGTTCCGAGTAGGTATATATATCACATGTTTTGTCTTTGTCACTTGATATAAAGTAAGAAAGAGACGCTCACTTTACTTGGTGAGTAATTTTACTTGAGTATCGTCAAATAGGCCCTTAATCTACTAACAGAGTTGCTGATGATTCCACAAACATTATTTTATAAATCTATTTCATCAATACTATTTGCTTTTTCAACCAACCTATCCAAAACTCCATTACTATTACATTCATTCACTATATCATTGACCAAATATTTATAATAAACATTACTACCTAATCTTTCTTCTTTATCAACTGCTTCACCTAAAACATTGATTTCTGCCATTTTCTCATCATGACTTACATCTGCGACTAATCTTAAATCTATCAAAGCTATTAAAAGACCATAAGGCATATATTCTTTAACGTCTTCATCAAAATCTTCACGTTTGTATGCAATATTGACATTTATATCATAATTATTTAAAGTCGATTTTAGCGTGTCATAGTATAGGTTTGTAATGTCTTCTAAATGTGCTGTTCTGAAAGTAGATTCCGTGCAGAGGTAGAGGAATTGGTAGATGTCAGTTAAAGGTGATGTGTACCGCATCGTTTGGAAGTCTATGAAGCAGATTTGAGTTTTGTTTTCCTGGAAAATAAAATAATAAACAAATAAAATAACTAAAAAAAATATAATTTAGTTTCTCTCATAATTTACATGAAAGTTTTATAAAATAGGCAGCTTTTTAAATTAAGCTTAGTGTAATCTAGAATGTAGAAAAGTAATAAAGATACCAAAAATATCAGACTGTTTAATGAAGCTATAATTTGGCAGTCTTTTAGTTTCAGCTTTAATCCCTAAAAGGCTTTTTTTTTGCTATGACTGACAATGTCTGATTTTTGGTACTAAATATTTGCATTTACAAAATGTGGATGTATCAGCCTAAATCTGATAAATTTAGTAATATTCGTTAATTAATCATTTAAATTTCAAATTTAACGGAAAATATCAACGGAAAAATATTTTTTTGTGACAAACTCGTACTCATTTAAATAGTTGTAGGAGTTAACAACAAAACTCAACTCAAATAACAAAATAATAATAATAAAGACTTACCGATTTCTTAAACAAAATATTGTTAATCCAACAGTCTCCATGACACAAAACGTTCGACTTCCCAGGTTTAGTATAAAGTTGTAATAACTTCAACAGTTTAGGTTCAATTCCTAACAATTTCTGTTTCACGTCAAAATTTTCAACTAAACTTAATGAAGTCGCGAAGGACTCACGAAAATAACTCATAATCTTACATTTGTTTGTAAAACTTTCAGAAAACATTACATCATGAAACTCCTTTTTGATTTCAGCGAAACTTTCTGGATCACATTTCTCGTACATAAACGTTATTGAGTGAAACTTTGCTAACTGTTTTATAATTGTACATACTTTATCTAAATCTAACTTTTCATGTTTTGTCGTCATTTCATCCATTTCGAAACCTTTATCCTTCATATCTTCTAATACTATAAATTCTTTTAATTTCTCTGTCTTAGCTAATATTAGCTCAGGAAACACTAGTCTGTCTTCCACATCAACATTTTCTTGTATTTCATTAAATTTGGCTACAATATTGTTAAACCTTTGCTGAAATAAAATGTTCTTTTTTTAATTATGGGCATGTTTTAAGGTTTTTAGGTGGTTAAAATGTTAACTGATTCTAAAATTAACGTAGGTGTTTATTTTGACTGTATATGTATGTAATAAGTTCTTTCTTTCATCTTAATGTATCTTTGGTAATTAATTACATTTCATTCATCATTTTTGTATTGATTTCGATGATTCATTTCAAATTTGGTCCCAATTTAAAATCGCACTTTTTATAGAAACCAGACACTGAATGAAAAACAAAACATACAAATTAACAGTTTCTTCTAATTCAGCAGGTCCTTAACCTTCGGGACTTCCAGCAACATCAGGGTAGCTCCAGGGTCTCCGGGCAAGTCGTACTCTTGGAAAGAAAAGGGATACACCAGCTGCAGTGCTTCTTGTCTTAGTGGAGTACAGGTAAGTAAAGTTACCTGTATAAACACTTAACGTAATCATTCACTCCATCATCTCATTATAGAAACTGACCCAGAACTAAGTTCATCACTTGTATCTAGGGTATCAGAAACTACGCACACACTTAATCCGATATTCTTAAGCTGTATGCTACAGAGTACATGCCAGGTGTATTGTAAATGAGAGAGGGTGTCACAAAAATGAAAAATTACTTTGTTTCTCCAAATTTTACGGATTTTCCTTGATGAAAACCAGTAAGTATGAGATTTTTTTAATAGAATTTGACTGGTTGATTTTCTTCGTTTGGGTATGTGAATGTGTGTGTGCGGAATTTCTGATACCCTAGATACAAGTCACGAACTTAGGAGTCAATTACTATAATGAGATGATGTAGTGAATGATTATGTTATGATGTTATGTTAATTTTTTATTTCTATTGAATTGAACATGCATTATTCATTCTTTAACAGGAACTAATAATCCAATGTGTAAGAGACGAAGATGGTAAAAACGCGTCTCCATACATGTGTGATCCACTGACCAAGCCTGAGAACAGAGTGAGAACGTGCAACGACCATCCTTGTCCACCGCGGTGAGTAACCTTACTTTGAAATATCAAGACTATTGTGTTTTTCAATAGGTTTGACTGCTTTTCTATTTGGTTAGGTCCAAAGGAGGTCCTCGGGCTACCCTTGAACAGTGAACATGTATATTTTATAGGGAATAAGTATTTTCGGTTTGTTAGATGGTTTCCGCGAAATCGTTTTTCCGTGCATTTACTTTTAGCATTCGCGTTTTTCCGCGGTCTCTTGGTTTCAACTAGTAAAATTTCTTGGTCTAGTTTTCATGTGATAGCGAATATGTTTAATCGCTTTTGTTATCGGTCGTAAGTCTTTTACTAAGTTTTCTTGACATCTCATTCTTATTATCGGTCTTATTCGAATTAGCATATTTTTTCTGACATCTTTATTTTTAATTGTATAAATCCTTAATATTAATTTAATCGGGAATATAACTCCTTTTTTTTACTTATTAATTTACTTATTCAATTCAATTACAAACCGTATTTTCACTGTCTAATTATACATTTTTCATTTTTTATTTAGTTATCTGTTCTTTTTTCAACATTCTCAGAATCTCTGCGAAAATTCACTTCATTAAGGGCCTATTTCACCATCTTCAAGTAACGTTCCGAGTTGCTATTCACAAGTTTTGTCTTTATCACTTGAGACAACTTTACTTCGTGAGTAACTTTACTTGAAGGTCGTGAAATAGACCCTAAAGCTTATAACTTGCGTTCCGTAATTATTATAAGATGATTTGATGTGTTAAATAGCTTTAATTAGATTTACTCATAATCATAATTGTTTTCTTTCTTCTCAGGTGGAATTACACAGAATTTTCTCAGTGCACAAAGTCGTGTGGCATCGGCATACAGACGAGAGAAGTCACTTGCATTCATGAAGTAAGTATTGTTTCAAATCAATTTTATTGCACTCCAAGAAATTGCAACTAGGGTCAATTGTATGGACTCTATAATAGAAAATGACTATAAGAGACGGAATGGTACGGTTTTTTTTTAAATATTAACGGGTTCGATTCCTCTTTAGGAGTACCTATCGATATAAAAAAATGGATATGTTTTTATCAACATTTTCGGATCTTTGATCATCCGAATGCCTAACAATAACACAATTATTCAGTCCGTTTAATCGAGCTTCTACGGTAATTATTTTATTATTTGATACCAAGGAGAATAGGAGAATATCTGAACAATGCCTTAAATATTTAAGTGCCGATTAATTTTTAGTACGTCTTTAGTAGTCGCAAGTAAAGCAATAATATTATGTGTAATATTCCAGTTAAGATTATCATCAGTAGCATTAACTAAAAACGTTGGATTAGAGGGTATTATATTTGGATCTAATAGTTTGATTATGAATATAAACGTAACTGTATTGTTTGAAGTTTGTGTTATTGATTAATAATGTATTCATGAATAAGCTTTAAATTAAGGATAAAAAAAATGATTTCAAAATTTGTTAGCACAAAATATAATTACGTGTATTATATCTCCACTGGTGGGAATTTTTTTTTTTTATTTCCCGTTTTTTTTTCATTAAGTTTCATGGTGGGGACTAAAGGAATAAAAAAAACGTGTGGCACTCGGGAACTGCCGCGGTAAAGCTATTGCATAGCAATTTTATCAACTAATTGTTTTTTTTATTTTTGTATTGCAATCCTAACCTTAGAGATTTTGATGTCGTACTTGGGACTTCATACAATAAAAACTTTGACTACATCACTATAAAAACTTTTTGGAAAATTTACAAAAAAAAAGTTTTCGATAAAAAAATAATAAAAACGTGAGGTTTTTTTTCGTTACGGAATTTCTGGATTCGGTCCCCGCGCTCAAGGCCCTCGATAGAAGCTATGCAATAGCTTAATTTTTTTTTTTTAACCCACTGTGCCCACTGCTATAAAAGAGATGACTAAACTAATAAGTGGTTTAAATAATAAAGGCAGTAGACTGTTGTGTCTGACTCTCAACCCAGTACTATCTCCCACTTCATTTTCCCATTATTAATCAATCAATCCCACCAGGTAACCCGTGGTGGCACCAATACGGTGGTGGTACCGAACAGCATGTGTCCCCAACCGCCGCCACCAGACCGGCAGTACTGCAACGTCCTGGACTGCCCTGTCAGGTGGCATACCGGGGAGTGGTCCAAGTGCTCCAAGACTTGTGGAGGTGGTCTCAAGCAGAGAGAGGTGAGTCTAGTGTTATATCAAAGGAAAAAAGACTCTATTTGAGGAATAAAGAAGATTTAAATTTTTCTGACAAAGACTTGTGGAGATGAAGTGAAGCAGAGAGTAGTCTTATGTTGTTGGTAGTAAGAAGTCAAAGGAATATGGACTCCATGTGTAGGTGAATAAGGTATATTACTGACCAAGATTTGTGGAGGTGGAGTGAAACAGAGAGAGGAGAATAGTCTTATATTATTGGTAGTAGGAACTTAAATATGGACTCTATGTGTAGGTGTATAAGGTCTATTACTGTCCAAGACTTGTGTAGTAGGATTGTAATAACGGCAGTATTGTCAACATTGCGTATGGCATTAAACCTGCAAGTATCAGATTTGAATTGTATTTTATTGTAATAGTCAGAAGGAATTTTAAATCTTTTTGGTTCATTTTCTAAGCGAGCACACTATCTGAGGTTATATCATCGCTTTCATCAGGAGACTATTTAAAGTCAAAAGGGTTTATAGTAGGGAGTATTGTAGCCAATTGATCTGTACTAGAAAGAAGTGCACGCTGGGTAAAGAAATATCGACTCTATTTGTGAGATCTTAAGGAATAAATTATCTAAAACCTGATCAAACAAAAATTGCTTGGACTTCTAAGCTGTCCAATTATATAAAACATGATGGTCTTTGATATCCAATGGAAAATTTGAAGCTCTAGTCTAGACTAAAGCAAAAAATTTTCTCTAGATTTTAAATTTGTTAGTACTTTTTTGTTGAAAGACGAAATCTGAGGATCTAAAAAACGGCATAAAAACATGGCTAGACGAAAATATATTTTTAGAACTACTCAAGTTACTCTCTCGGAGTTAAAGTCTTTTATTGGATGTAATTTCAGATTTGTTTTAGATTCCCAATAGTAAAACACTTTTGACTAAATATATTGCCTTTGACTAATAAGCGGGTAGTTTTCTGCAACTATACCTCTCCAATTAAGACATAAAGGTGGCCGTTGACGAGTCAGTCGAACAGATCAGTTAAACTGGCGTCCATCCAAAAATGATCGCCAATCACCGGAGCGATCCAAATTCCAATGGGGAAAGCTAGTTGGCCTAAAACTTTCGGAGTGACTCCACATTTATATGACTGGACTTATCTGTGAATGAGTGTGTGCGTAGTTTCTGATACCCTAGATACAAGTGACAAACTTAGTTAGGGGTCAGTTACTATAATGAGATGATGTAGTAAATGATTATGTTTTGTTATGTTATGTTATCTGTTCAACTGACTCGTCAATGGCCACCTTTGAAAAATTCATCAGCATTTAAGATTTATATGTCTTTATTCCCAAAGGTGGAATGTAAGCAGATAATGGCCCAGTCCCACGTGGTGGAGCGTCCAGCGACTCTCTGCAGCTCTCCAAGACCTGCATCCACCAAGTCCTGTAACTCCAGGCCTTGTCTGCTGGATACAGCTGCTCCGGAGATATCACTGGCTAACTCCTCATATATACAACATGATCCTAAGAAGAAGAAGGTATGGGATTTATTTTTTTAGTATTTGGGTAATTTATACAGAAGATGTTTAAGAATCTATTACGGCGATTTCTTTATTTTATTGTACAGAATGCAGGGCTTATATTACCCTATATTAAATAATAAAATATATTCTTAAAATAAGTATATAAATTCTTAAAATAAGTGATAGAAAGAGAGAAAACATATCATCAATTTCAATTTATTTAATAATCATTTTGTTACAATAAAAATACATTTAGCGCAATTATCGAGACATTACACCATACTAGTTTAAAACTGTATCATGGAAAGGTAATGCCTCTCAAATTAAGCATTCGACAAAAACCTAAAAGTTAAATTTTATTGCAGCCATTTCTCTATTCCAGTAGACAGAATGCAAATCACTTTTTCTAAATTACGTAAAGTAAATATGGAACCAACACACTCCTCAAACTGAACTTTGAAAAATTTTACTAATTCTTGAACAGGTAACAGTTAAAGTAGGAGGTTCAGCGACAATATTCTACGGGACCCAAGTGAAGATCAAATGTCCCGTCAAGGGATACAACAGGACCAAGATACAGTGGGCCAAGGACCATCAGATCATCACCAAGTCGAAGAAGTTCAAGATTTCTAAGAAGGTAACCGAACGATAACATGTTGCAAGGTTTTAGTAGGCATTTGCAAATGAAGGTTTTTTTCAATTAGACATCTGAAGTTTTTATCCTTTGGGCGCGCTGCTATATTTTTAAGGTAACAGTTGAATCTAACAGTTGAAGGGATTTGACTCACTAAAGTCTCAATGACGTTAGTACGACAACCGTGCCATCCGAAGTACTAAATTTTATCAAAGCTTCCAGTATGAAAACTATCGGTAGTAAGCTATAGAGCGACAATGCTTTGATCCGTCGTAGTCTTCGTAATATTCTCAGTGAAGTGAGTTAGATACCCTATCTTCGGCAGGTTTAGTCATTTCCATTTCGCGCCATCATACTCGAAATTAGATGTCCTATGTTATCCATAAGAATGCGGTAACTAAACTACTAACCACAATCCCCAGGGAGCTCTCCGCATCACATCTCTATCCCTCCGGGACCACGGCGTGTACACGTGCGTCGCTGGCCGGTCCAGTGCTAACCTCACTCTGCTGGTCAAACCCAGACCGGGAGAGTTTCCATCCAGTGAGGAGATTGAAAGGCACAAGGCTCTGGATGAACCGTCTTCGCCGTTGTCTGACAGGTGAGATTGCTGCCTATGAGAGGATTTGATAGATTTTTGAAAATAGATACAGTATTAAAAGGATTCTACTGCTAAGTTTTTACTTGTATCGATTTTTGCTATACTTCTATTGTCTCTTTGCTAGGCTAAGTTCTCCTTTGTTTCTTAACCATCCTCATCTCCATCTCCAGTATTTCCTTGTCAAACTTAATTACCCAACGCAGCTGTTTTTGCAACCGAACCTAACATCCAACATGCTTAAGAAAATAATAATGTTTATCAGTCAATCAGTTTTCTCATGCAGATAAATTAGAAATTGCTTATATAATATGACATACTTATTCTTTATCAACTGTGAAATTGTTTCAATTATTGAATCTGATATTATTTTTTTGTTTTTGTGCGCCATAATACTAATCTTTTACTTACTAGAATCACAATACAACCAAAACTATCATCCTCATCACATATCCCCAATTTACAATTCTAACCCAAATTCCTCCCCATCACAGCCGAGCTGACGGCAGATACAGGGCGATGATTGGCAGCTCATCTGATGATCAGTCACACGAACAGCGTCCCGGGGACCAACGCCGGAATTACAAGAACAGGCAGAAAGGTAAGATTAATTATGAATTGATATGTTAAGTACCTAGTGTTGCGATATTTTGTCAAAAAATATTTTGATATATGAAATCGCATCGTAGAAATTAGCAGAATTGTATTTTGGCCTTACCTTGCAATGTAAAAGTAGATTTAGTTTGGTCCAAATTTTCACAATCAACCAGATTGAGATTGCAAGACTCTAAAAAGACTCTACTACTCTCAGCTACGATATAACATCTACAGATACTATTGAAAATCCAAATTGAACCAGGTTTTATACGAGTATATGAAAAAAAATATTATTTTCGTTTTTTACCTTTATTTTAGACGGAATGTTTACATTTTTTTTTACACTATTACTACATTTAATACAAATATAATATCAAACAAAACCTAGAAAGACAAAATTAAAAGTGCTTTCGTTTAAAATTAAGTTTACAAAGCATAATATCGAGAGTGCTGGGAGGTACAAGAGCAAATTGCTATTTAAAATTCATGGCAGAATCTGAACCGTGGTAGGTTGAGTGTACCTAACTTCTGAACGATCTTATAAAATATATTATTTATCGTCGCTTTTAAATAGATGAGAATTTTTTAAATTTATTGTATTAACTTAGAGGGCAATTAACTATTAAACAATTTTATTTAGTGACGTTTTAGAGGAGTCCTCTAAAAGTGACGTAATCTGCCGATTGTGACGTATCAGATTCAATATTATATTGTTTACGTAAATCCTTACTTAATATTAAAACTGCGAAAGTAACTCTGTCTGTTACCTTTTCACGGCTAAACAACTGAACCGATTGACTTGAAATTTGGTACAGGGGTAGTTTATGGTTCGGGAATGGACATACGCGGATGAAACCGCAGGGCACAGCTATTCATATATATTTTTTCTGAAGCCATCAATCAACAGTGTAATGTTGGTAGTTATTTCTATGAAAAATAACATGGTTTTTATTCAATTCATTCCATTCGTATATTCCTGATGTCCCCCACTATTTGTCCACCACTGGTGGACATCGAGAAACAAGGTTGCCATATCCACCAGTGGGGGACAACGCTACTGAAATCGTCCCGTTGGACCCTACTGGTGGACACCGAGAAGTGAATTCAATCCTTCAATCTGTTTGATTATAGTTATAAGCTAATATTTTATAAAAAGTATTTACTTATTATCACTACATAGTATAAAACAAAGTCGCTTTCTCTGTCCCTATGTCCCTATGTATGCTTAGATCTTTAAAACTACGCAACGGATTTTGATGCTGTTTGTTTTAATAGATAGAGGTATTCAGTAGGAAAGTTTTTAGCATAATGTTATCCCCATATTCCTACGGGAAAGGGAACTATGCGGGTGAAACCGCGGGGTACGTAGTACGAGTATAAACTTCAACTGGGAGTTAACCAATATTTCGAAGTGTCCATCTTGAAAAGTATTATTTTTTAGGTAAAATAGACACAGTACGAGACGCTATCTACGCTCCCATAACTACGACCGCGAAGCCAGCGCCTAGCTACAACTCACAGGCCAGAGACATATACGATGAGAATGAGGTATGTATGGAAATGATTGGTTCAGTAGTCTTGATGTTTTAACTGACGTTTTTTGGATGGATCTTCAAGTTTTTGATAGATTTTTGGTGAGGTTCTTTGAGGAATGTCACTTTTGAAAAGGGAAGAGTTTTCAAAAATTGTTTTGTTTGTAAGTCGATGTTGTTACGTTTTTAAGTGTCTTAAAACATTTATTTACTGTGAAAATGTACATACAATTTTTTACGTCAGCCTAGGAGTTGAACCCAAGATCATGCTGAACGCTTGTTTATATGCTGAATAACTTCAACTAGGAAAGCCTTTAAATAAAAATTATATTTCGTAGAAATCATATTTCTATAAAGAAATTGCTATAAAAAAATATATTTGTACAAGATATTGTGTTAGTTACAATATTAATAACTCAAGAACGGCTGAACTGATTTGGCTGAAAATTGGTGAGGAGGTAGCTTAAAACCAGGAGAAGGGACATAGGACTTTTATCTCGAAATTC
The DNA here is from genome assembly GCA_958496195.1 of Timandra comae. Classification (NCBI taxonomy): domain Eukaryota; kingdom Metazoa; phylum Arthropoda; class Insecta; order Lepidoptera; family Geometridae; genus Timandra; species Timandra comae. The sequence continues at coordinate 657,281 of OY292377.1, read as the reverse complement.
CTACGAGAACGGGAACTACGCGAGTGAAACCGCGGGGCACAGCAAGTTAATAATATAATACATGCTGCCTCTGTTCCATATTCGAAATAAATAAATAAATTCCCAACCACACCGTAACCGTCAGTACTGTCATCTCTGAATGATAATCACATTATTTCCAAAGGAACACCGTATCAGTGTCCCCATAACAGTTTTATGGACGGTTGTAAAACGCCGCGTAAATTTTATTACAATTTTAATGTTAGTTCCATAGGTTTTGAGAACGTTGGTGCTGGTAAAGTAAATAATATGGGCAAGTGATGAGCTGTTATCGGAATGAGACATGAATTATGGTAGAAAAATATCTTTGGGGTAGTAGAGTTAGTTTAAAGTTTTGATGAGTTGATTGATGAGTATAGATAGAAATTAGAAATTTCTAATCTATTGCTACTGAAAGTATTAATAACTTTTGTGTTTCTAATAAATATTTCTTTAATACTGTTTCTTACAGTCATAGAGGTAGGTTTTTTCAACCGACAACATCCCTATTCAATAATGCAAATATTTGGAGTCAAGAGTTAAAATATTCTTAACATAGGATGTAACTTTTGAAATAGCCTAAATATTGGGTTTGGCAAAAAAATGGTATTTTTTATTTAACGATTTATTTAAATGAAATATTTCCAAACTTGAAATCCATCCAAAAACCCTCCAAAGCTTAGTAAATAACGTAAACTAATTTCACTCGCACGCTACTCGGACGTTAGGAGAGCGCAGTATCCTCGCAAATGCTGCCCCCTATCAGGAACAGTGCCTCCAGGCTGATGCCGTGCATCCATTACATTATCATGCAGCTTCAGGTGAGGAGTTACCAGAATAGACCCCTGGTGTGGGTAGGGAGACGGGGGAACCTGGTGGGGGTCTTGGTGCATGGGGTTTGGATGATATTGGGGAAGCTATATAAGAGCTATATGTATATAGGGTGGTGAATTCAGATACTGTTTTTTTGGGTAAAGGGAGAGGGAGATATATAGACAGTAGATTTTGCGATTAATCTTCTAACTTAGTTGTTTCTGTGGTTTGTATTAATACAATTTTGATTAGTTAATAATTGGGTTTCACAGACTTGGTGTAGCTATTAAATTTCTCTGAATTCATGACCCAATTTCTAAGATCACCATTTACTTAACTACCATCGTAACTCCTTCTAGTAATATGTCATTTTTTTGAAGACGCTGTAGATTTTTGTTCATAGTATAATTTTCCTATCATGGACCTTTTTTAAAAGTCACCAAACATAAAAAGTGGCATGACAATAACATCAAAAAAAAATTTCTTCAGGATCCAATTTAGATCACCATTTATATAACTACCATCGCATTTTCTTTTATTTGTCCATTTAAATTATTAAAAAAAGTTTATTAGATGCCATTTTTCTTAATCACAGTATTTTTTTGTAAATAAAATTCAATTTCTTATCTTCCATCATAGATTTTCAAAGTCACCAACCATAAAAAAATGGCATGAAAATCATTATTTCTTTAAAATAGAACTACAATATAACTGATATCTTCAGACGTATTGGCAATTTCAGACCATCGGAAACTCCAGAGGTCAGAGAACAGTAGACTCTATCATCATGTATCAGAATTATGGAGTACCTTCAAAAGCCCACGTCATCAACTTGGAAGACAAGCAAATAGTCTTCCCGGAAGATGATGATTCAGATATTATCATTGTCAATGAGGATTATAGCAAGAGTTTCCATGGGAATCGAGTCGAAAATCTTATGGAGGAAGTTGAAACTACTACTATTAAAAGGTTAGTAAAAGAAAAGGGTGAGAGAACAACATATGCAGCAGCTAATTTTGACCTAAGGAAAAAGTCAAGGATCCTTTTTAAAGTATTGTGAGCTCTCCTAATGATTATTATCAATAATTTTTTCTTTTGACGACCTCGATGGCAGAGTGGTCACCATGCCGGACTGCCATGCGGGTTCGATTCCCGCGCGGGGTGAATATTTGAGTGAACCACAAATGTTTGTCTCGGTCTGGGTGTGTGTATGAATGAGTGCGTAGTTTCTTATACCCTAGATACAAGCTTCGAGCTTAGTTAGGGGTCAGTTACTATAATGAGATGATGTAGTGAATGATTATGTTATGTTGTGTTTTATCTCCCTTTAACCGTTTTCGAGTAATTGTAAAAAAATATTTTTTTTATTTTTTTGATACCCTTGCCAGAATTGGCAAACTTTAAAGCTATTCCACATTAAAATAATCCAAATATTATCACCATCTATATGTATAATAGGAGTCAAAGCCAATTTCCTTGATTTAAAAGTTAAAATAGCCGAATTGCATTAATTAAACAGCAGTACTGTAACCTAACAATTTTATTTTAGTGTAACCGAAATTCCTGACGCTAAAGAGTTCACATGGAAGACCACGGAATGGTCTCCTTGTACAGCGCTCTGTGGACAAGTGGGTCACCAAGTGAGGGGGGCTGTTTGTCAGGTAATTATTATATATATTAATATTAATTATTAGAAAAGCTTGGGTTGCTCTTTAAGGTTTAACATAGCCGATGTTGAAATCGATGAGGATTATAACGAACTTTATATTTTTCAAAAAATGTCATAAACATTATTTTTAACATTCTTGTATCTTCAATTGGGTCCTTCACAGACCTTTATATTTTTATTGTCACCTCCTCCATTTCACTCATAACTTTTATTTTCTATAAGTACAAATTGACTACAATGTTTTTACCTAACAAGAGGTAAAAAATGCATTGAGTTGAGAGAATCATTCTCTTTCTCTATCACACTGATTATAACCCAAACCATATTTAGAAAGCAATCAGTAGTAGCATGATTCTACAACAATACATCTTTCTACCCAGCACAAAACCCACAACAGCACAACGACAGTGGAAACAGAGGAATGTCTGTCTCGTTACGTCACTCCGCCGGTGGTACTGAGAGAGTGTCACGGGAAGATGTGTGGGACCTGGCGAGTGGGGGCCTGGTCGCACGTTCGATGTCTGCCTAGTGGAAGTGGTGAGTAAATGATTGTGATATGAAATTTGATTTAATATCAAAACTTAATGGACCTAATAAAACAATTGTTTTAAAGTAGTAATTGGAATTCAAACTTAATGTAGATAAAATAAGTTAATCAAAAAAATCTTAAAACGTATACATTTGACTTAGAAAAAGAGCTCAAAATAATAAAAAAAGTTGATCACTACCATAGCAAAATAAAAAAAGTTAAGTACTAACTTTTCTAATTATTTTTTGCAATGTATATAGAAGTAGACTCAAAATTTGTGAAAAAAGTGACCTAGACAATATTATATAAATGACATCGTCAATCTTTCCAAATCCTATAGCCGTATCAAAACGCAAAGTGGAATGCACAAGCAGCAATGGCACAGCTCTGCCTGACTCTTCGTGTGAGTTCAGCTCTCAACCTGAGAAAACGAGGAGAGAAGCCAGACCTTGCAGACCAGCTTGGGCTATCGGACCTTGGAGTAAGGTGAGAATAGAAAAGATTTAAAAGATTTGACGACCTACATACAAGAGTGGTCACCATGCCGGACTGCCATCCGTAAGGTTGCGGGTTCGATTGGGGTGAATATTTGTGTAAACCACAAATGTTTATTTCGGTTTTTGTGTATTTGAATGAGTGTGTGCGTAGTTTCTGATACCTTAGATGCAAGTCATGAACTTTGCTAAGGGTCAGTTAGTGTAATGAGATGGTATAGTGAATGATTATGTTATGTTATAAATCCTTAAAGTCAAAAGACATAAGCGGCACGATAGTGACAATATTCCACCTGTCTCATGACACGCCTGTACAAGGTGTGGACGCTGTTGCCGTTCCCGCATCGGTTTAACTAGTCACCGTAGAACGTGTCGCTCAATATCACCACACACTGCTTAAATCATCTGTTACAGATGTAAAAGCTACTAATGATAAATCCTTAGTAAAAAATTATAAATGCGAAAGTAACTCTGTCTGTCTGTTACCTTGTCACGGCTAAACTACTAAACCGATTGACTTGAAATTTTGTACAGGGGTAGGATATGATCTGCAAAAGGACTTAGGCTATGTTTTATCCCGAAATTCCAACGGGATCGGGAACAACGCGGATAAAACCGCGGAGCACAGCTAGTTAAACTTGAAGGGGCGTATGTAAACTATTGGAAGACCTTTTCCCACGAGTCAGATAGGAAAATATTGTTTTTTGTCAATCCCTTATATTTATTTTTCTATTTATAAATTTCAATTTCAGATGGGTACATATTTTTGTTAGTCTCTTTTATTTTAGAAAGTAGGTTGAAAATAATATTAGGCCTAACATGCTCCCTTGAGGTATCGAGTTTCGTTTGTATAATGTTGTCCTACTTAAATTATTTACATTTCAGTATTATCTTCGGCTTTATGTTCTTAATACAGATACAATGTCTTCAATTTAATAACAAACTCATTATTAATAACCAAAAATTAATAAAAAATCATAGCTCTTTAGTTTTAGACTGAACCAAAACTCTATCGTATGCTTTACCCAAGTCAAGAATAACTTCTATTACATAAAAAATATGTCAATGAGTATCAAAATTCACTGTAAAAGATCCATGTGATGGTGTTCTAGGTGACGTACAATAATATTTTTGAAATTCTTTTGTTTCCTCAGTATATAATAACATTATAAGTTCTTTGCATTTATTAATTACTAGCAGCGCCCCGCGGTTTTACCCGCGTAGTTTCCGATCCCGTGAGAATTTCGGGATAAAACTACTCCTGTACCAAATTTCAAGTCAATCGGTTCAGTAGTTTAGCCGTGAAAAGGTAACAGACAGACAGAGTTACTTTCGCATTTATAATATTAGTAAGGAAGTAAGGATTTAGGACCATATTGTTTTTATCTTCACAATATTGTTCACTATTTAATGTTTCAGTTTATTATTTTTAAGGGAACATTAGTCTAAGATATCTTCGTCAAACCTCACATAATGTCATCAGTGTTGGGGCACGTGCGGCCAGCGAGGGCGCCAACACCGCTCCCTGCGCTGCGTGTGGCGCAGGGCGGGTAGCGCGCGCCGCGAGAGGCCCGCCGGCATCGCCTGTGCTAACATGACCAGGCCCAGGGTGGCAAGGGAGTGCAGGATTATTGAGTGTGTGGGTTAGTAAGTTGACTTTATCATTTACAGTAAAATTTTAGTTTCTTAACGATGTATGTATGTGACAACCAAGAAGTGTGTCTAATATGTTGATTTGAAACAGTATAATGGTAATTTTCTTTTTCTAACTATTAAATTTTGGTTCGAATGAGTACATATTTTTAAGTTAGTTGAAGAGGAATTCGTTTTTGCTAGGTCTGTCCTAAAAAAACATTACTCATTCATATAAAAACTTTGTCTTATAAGTGTAAAAACCCCATCATTTATATAATCATCGAGTTCTTCATTTTCTTAACATCAATCACCAGTGTTTGTTCCATTAAAATGAAAACAGAAAAATCTTTATTCAGTATTATATTTTGACGACCTCGATGGCAGAGTGGTCACCATGCCGGACTGCCATCCGTAAGGTTGCGGGTTCCATTCCCGTGCGGGGTGAATATTTGTGTGAACCACAAATGTTTATCTCGGTCTGGGTGTGTGTGTGAATGAGTGTGTGCGTAGTTTCTGATACCCTAGATACAAGTTTCGAACTCAGTTAGGGGTCAGTTACTGTAATGAGATGGTGTAGTGAATGATTATGTTATGTTATGTTATTTGTAAAACTACTAGTTATTCATTAATTTTATCATTGTCCACACAGATGGCCCATGTCGAGATATGTCCAAATTCTGCGAGAACGTTCGTGCGATGAATTTGTGTTCGCTCAAGAGGTATAAAGAACAGTGTTGTAATACTTGTTCTTATTTAGTTTAATTATCAAATATCAAATTAATATCTCATTTTATTTACTCTTTTCAACAGTCTAAATATATACTTATATCTTAATAATCAAATTCTATAATAATATCTCTAAAATTTAGTTAGCAAATTTTATTTTTAATTCCTACTTCTGTATTTTTTAAAGTAATTTTTTGTGCAATAGTGTATATTTAATGTAATTTTGTGTATTTAAAGTATGAAATATGTAAATTAATTTAATCAATTTTATAGTTGAAATTCTTTAGTTAAAAAGCACTTCAAAGAAATTGATAAAAAGGAATTATTTGATGCTACATAGTGCAATTTGTAAAGCTGTTTACGATTTAAAAATATGTTATGAATGAGATAGAGTAATTGGGAAGCGAACGCGCGAGAGAGAGATGGCATATACGTATGTAAGCACAACTTAATAGATCTAGTCCAAAGCACATACAAAAAAATGACTAGAATTTATGAAAAATATTTATAATAAAAAAAATGTTACAAATTTAGTATTTTACAGAGATAAGTAGGGAAAGAAATATAATTGATAGTGAATGTTTTTTACTATATAAATATTATGTAAATACGATATATATACTTATATACACATGCCATGCTTAGCTGAATTATAGTAAATTAAAAAAAGCACATTATTTAAATTTTGAAAAGTAAACACTATATTATAATTAATATATTGCCAAAATGCAATGAAAAATGTATTTTAAAACAGTGTAATAAGTAATAAATTCATTTAAATATTTAAATTATATCAAATTAAAGTCATAATTTTAGCAATTTCAGTTAGATTTATCGATACTTAGTTGTTAAGGAAAATGTAGGTAAGTAAAAGAATTATGGTATACTTGAAAAATAAAATTTTTGACTTACTACATTTTTCTTCGCCAATGTCGATAAAGTTTAAATAAATAAATAAAATAATTATTTTAAGTAGTTATGTATAAGTGTAAAGGATTTTCGAATACACATAAAAGAAAGTATTTTTATTAAAATCAAAATATGGACAAACACTTTCAAATTATAATTAACAAATATTACTCAAAGTGGTATTTTGAAAAACTTTACATTTCATGTAAAATATATTTAGTTAAATTTAAGATAATATCATAAAAATATCGTTTTTGGATATTATAAGCTTCGGATGAAAACTAAGTACATCAAATCCATATAAAAGTAAATACTATAATATTTTTGTTTAAATAAGCGAAAACAGACACTTTCAAAATATGATACCAAAAAAACATTTTTACTAAAATACATTCGAAACAAAATAAAGCCCGAAGCTTATAAACCAACACGGTACAAAACAAAGCAATATAAATCGCTTGTTACGAGTATATAATGTAAATAATAAACGCTGTTGCAACATAATTAAAAGTTATCCTGTTCATGGAATGGGCATTTCATTAATTATACATTAGTTGTAAAATTTTATGTGCGGACGGAAATGTGCCGGTGGGTTTTAGTTATGAATTATGAGATGTTTTAGTTGTATATTTAGGATTTTGAAATATGCATTATTAATTTTCGTCACAGCCAGGACTTGAACCCGGAACCATGCTGAACCGTAGCACTACTTTTTCCAATTGAGCTACCGTGGGCTTCAAGGCGACTAGCGACTGGTCGAAAATCTTAAACGCTTGTTATTGCGGTCTTAGGGCAGCCGCTATGTTTTAGTTGAGCTTGGGATCACCAACATGATCATTCAACATTAGGTGAAGCACTTTTTCTGTTAATTTTAAACATCACTCACCATCTAGGTGGACTTTTATGGTCTTTTAAAAATGACGATTTTCCCTTAGCTCTAGAGAAAATTTAAAATAATAACAGCGAATTAAAGGTTGACATATACACCGCAATAATATATCGCAGAAGTTAAAATGTGCCATATTTACAAATCAACCGAATTTTAAAAAGTGACCCACCGACATTTTTCCTTAAATATAACTATGTAATGTGATCTGTTTATATTAATTTGACATGTAATATAAATAATACACAAAACTGCGAATCGAGCCGATGCAAATGCATCTTTCTTTTTAATTGAATTTAATCGAAATAATTTTCTATTTAATAATTAAAAACATCACAGAAAAACTAACTTCAAGCAAATCACTTCGTTTTTCAATGCATCGCAGAGGTTTCTTCGATTCTAGCGCAAAATTGCATGAAGCAGTTCGATTTTTGAACTCGTTGGAATTATTACGAGTGAACATCGAGGTTATCTCGATGACCAGTTTTGTGTACTGACCCTAAATACTTTTAGTACTTAATATTATGTATATCGCAAATTATACCTGTCAATTGTTAATGCAATTATGTATACATATGTACAAGTTATTATTGTATATAACAGTGATGTTATACTTATGTACAACGTGTTTTAAATATTCTGAACTTTATTTATTTTTAGCGTTTTTTTCACCCACCGCGACGCAAAAAGAGTGGTGTTATAAGATTGTAAGTGTGTGTGCGTGTCAGTGTATGTGTGTGTGTGCGTGCGCGTGAGTGTGTGTGTGTGTGTGTTTGTGTGTGTGTGGTTCCGTAGCTCTTGAACGGGTGAACCAAATTGGATACAGTTTTTTTACTCTCATTTTATTTTTAAAAATATTCAAAATCATTTTTTTTTACTTTTTAGTTAACAAGATTTTCTATGACATATATGTACGATACTACGATATTTTAAAAGGATCTTTTTAAGAGCAGACTATGGGGTAAAACACGTTGTACAAAGTATTAAGTACTCTCTTAAACCCCCTTTTCAAAAAGAGGGATGTTAATTAAATTCTTTATAAATCGTTTTAATGATGGATCAATTTTAATGCGATTTTTATTTTAAGATAGTTCAATTGTATTATTTTATTATCGTAATAATTATAATCATATCAAACCTAACTGCCATTTACAAACCCTTTGATCGAGTTTTCTTAATCAAAAACTGCATCAAAATCCATCTAGTCTTTCATAAGTACATTCTAATTTTAAATACACATGAAATAAAGGTTTTATTTTAAAAAATGGTAAAACATTAAATATTGTTCGATATTTGAATGTAAGTTCTAAATAAAAAGAAAAAAATATTTATCAAAATTTTCTATATGGCCTATTCAATCTTCAAGTAACGTTCCAAGCTACTCACATGTTTTGTCTTTGTCACTTGATATAAAGTAAGAAAGAGACAAAACTAACTTTACTTGGTGAGTAACTCTACTTGAAGGTCGTGAAATAGGCCTTAAGTATTATGTTTTTTAAAACTAAAAATGTTTTTCAAGTTTTGTTAGTTCTATGTTCAAAAGATGTCAAAATCTGCTTAGTACAGTCAGCATCAGTTATAAGGTACCGTCTCTTGTTTGGCAGTACCAAAGTGAGCATTAGGGTGAGGCCAAACGGGCGTAACTTTGTGAGTTGTGAGTCGCGTAAAATGACTCGCGAAATTTACGTTCAACTGAAATTCGGTTAGACTGCCACACGGACGGATGTATTTTCAATTGTAATCCGAAAAATTTGTACGAATCCTTGTATCGTGCAAGCTCACCTTACCCCGACCGAAATTCAGTAGATATTATGCGTGTGAGTCGGCAGACAACTCATTTTTCGTCGCCGTGTGAATCAAATAAGACTTTTCTATGAAACTGAATGCAGCAGAATTTCTGCGAACGAAATTCTGCTGCTCACGACTCACAAAATTACGCTCGGCTTCACCCTTAGGGCTCTTTCAATTTATGCGTTTCGTGTAGTGTCGGGCCGCTGCGGTGCCGAAGCGGTGCGTTTGTCGTATTGCGAACGGACGACCGTTTCATTTCAATCAATCAATCAAATTATTTATTAAAATTCATTTGCTACAATATTTGACGACCTCGATGGAAAGATTGGTCACCATGCCGGACTGCCATCCGTAAGGTTGCGGGTTCGATTCCCGTGCGGGGTGAATATTTGTGTGAACCACAAATGTTTATCTCGGTCTGGGTGTGAGTGTGAATGAATGTGTGTGTAGTTTCTGATACCCTAGATACAAGCTTCGAGCTTAGTTAGGGGTCAGTTACTATAATGAGATGATGTAGTGATTGATTAAAAAATAAATAAATAAAAAATAATAATAATACACTTGATGCAATTATCGAGACCATACCTCCCGTGAGAGTTGACACTATGTTACGACAAGGCATGGCCTCTCAAATTACAAAACATAAAATAAAAAGTGCGCGATGCAGCAAAAGTACGTTGAACGTACGTATGTGAACGCCACACTGTAACTGAATCTGTATCATATCTGACGCTGATTGTACATTACTATAAAAACTATATATTTCACATAAAAAGTGTACTTTTTTATTTTTTTTTCGCCGACAGTGTATACTTTGACATGATTTGCAAAAAAATATTGATTTTGATAAAACTCTAATAAAATGATAGTCGAAGCTGCAGCGAACACAATTATAAATAGTTAATTCGCCAGAGCTCAGCATTGTTAAATAATTTTAGTTGTTAAGTCACAGTGAATTAAGTCCAAAATTGTATATTGTATCATGAAATTTCAAAATAAAAATATGAATAAGTTACTGATTTGTTTCGTTTTATTTCTCCCTATATTTTTTTCTGTTTTATACACTAGCGGCGTCTCGCGGTTTCACCCGCGTTGTTCCCGTTCCCGTGGGAATACGGGGATAAAATAAGAATTTTTGAAATCGGTCCAGTACTATTTAAGTTTATTCGTTACATACAAATCTTTCCTCTTTATAATATAAGTCAAAAACCTGCTAACCTGATTTCTACAAAATAGGGTACAAATATAGTTTGCAAGCTGAAACAACAAACGAACCTCAGATTTTCCCTTAATCTAAAACTTCGGCTAAGCCTCTCAAGGCCGTCTGTAAAATAACAAAATGCACTTAAACATTTTTTTTAAGAATAGTGTTAGTTTACCGCCTAGGCAATCAAGTAATAATAAGTCATTGCATCATACATACACTCAGACCGAAAAAAAAAACGAGTAGATATTCGTTTTTTTTTTCGGTCCCACACGGCAATCGAATCTACAACCCCTAGACACCCTCGTGTAAATATCTGTCTCAGAAGCCATCACTAAAAAAACTACTCAGCTTATATTAATTCTACAAAGAAATCACCTTACAAAGTAAGACTCCATACCTAATCCATACGCCACACAATGTATTGTATTGTCATAGCATCACAAAGTCTCCTGAGATATACATCAACCATCAAAGCAAATACCAAGACAATTCAAATTCTATACAAACAAATACACTGTGACGACACACAGATAAACCTCCTGATTGGCTCAATTCATTATCACGTGATGTGTAGGTACAAACGTTGTGATTGGATCATCTCATGATGACGCGATGTAGGAAGGTTTTGATTGGCTGATATCATGATGACGTCATGTAGGAAGGTTTTGATTAGCTCATGATGACGTGATGTAGAAAGTCTTTGATTGGCTGAATGATGTATGCATTGTTTTGATAGTTTAATCAAAGTCGAATGTTGTAATTGGAATTGAAAATTAGTTTATTATTGGTATTGTCTTGTTTAGGTTATTAGTAAAGGTAGTAGTTTTTAGGAATTTGATGTATGAATGTTTGTACGGTGTTTTTAGATATTTCCCCCTATTTTTACCTCATTTTAAGTACTAAAAGAATTGTGAAAGCAATAAAAATATTTTTTTGAAAACGAAATCATTAAAAGTTTTATTTTTATACATTATTGATATTGGCTAAACAAAAGAATAACATTTTTGTGTTGAAGTGTATATTATTAAAAAAAACTGAAACTACACGGTTATACATGACCAAAAACAACTAGCTATTAAAAAACAAACAGTCAAAACTTTCCATTTATAAATCGATAAACAAACGTACGTACATACGTGTGTTGGTTTACCTAAGTGAATACTGGGAACCATATTCAGTTCCCGGAATCGTAATAACATAACATAACATAATCATTCACTACATCATCTCATTATAGTAACTGACCCCTAACTAAGATCGAAACTTGTATCTAGGGTATCAGAAACTACGCACACACACACTCATTCATACACATACCCAGACCGAGACAAACATTTGTGGTTCACACAAATATTCACCCCGCGCGGGAATCGAACCCGCAACCTTATGGCAGTCCGGCATAGTGACTCTGCTATCGAGGTCGTCGTAATAGATTTAACGAACTAAATATCTACGATCTAGTTCATCCAGAATCTAGGTTCTACAGGTTGATGTAACTCAATTGAACTCTTTGAAGCAATACACACTGTAACTTTAATTTGTTAATGGTTTGTTTCTTTAGCAGGATTTTTTTGACGACCTCGATGGCAGAGTGGTCACCATGCCTGACTGCCATCCGTAAGGTTGCGGGTTCGATTCCCGCGCGGGGTGAATATTTGTGTGAAGCACAAATGTTTGTCTCGGTCTGGGTGCGTGTGCGTAGTTTCTGATACCCTAGCTAGATACAAGCTTCGAGCTTAGGGGTCAGTTACTATAATGAGATACAAGCTTCGAGCTTAGGGGTCAGTTACTATAATGAGATGATGGAGTGAATGATTATGTTATGTTGTTATGTTGTTATGTTCTTTTTCTTTGTAAATGAAAATTTGTATACATGGATGGATGTTTGTAACTCTTCCACACAAAAACTACAAAACCGATTCAAGTGAAATTGGTACAGGTACCTATACTTTATAACCACCAACACCTAGTATACCTTAAACGTAAAACATCATCATCAGCTCATATAATGTCCCCACCGAGGGGCTCGAACCTACCCTGAATTAGGGTGATTAGTGCCTTAGTCAACCACGCTGGCCAAGTGCGGGTTGGTCAACTTCATACACAACCCTAGAATTTCTTCCCAGGAGTGTGCAGGTTTCCTCACGATGTTTTCCTTCACCATAAGAGCGTCGAAATTAACGTACTCATGAATTCGTAAATTGAAAACACATTGGTACTTGGTGGGACTGGTGGGGTTCGAACCAGGCACCTTCCGATTGGAAGTCCACTGCCTTAACCCATGCGCCACCGACGCTCTTAGTAAAACCATGGCATACAGTTATTTATAGTTAGATGACTTGTTGATACTTTTTATATGTAGATTACTAGCGGCGCATCGCGGTTTCACCCGCGTGGTTCCCGTTCCCGTGGGAATGTGGGGATAAAATTGCTAAAAACCTTCTCACTGAATCACTCTATCTATTAAAACAAACCGCATCAAAATCCTTTGCGTAGCTTAATATCTAAGTATACATAGGGACATAAGGACAGAGAAAGCGACTTTGTTTTATACTATGTAGTAATGGTGTAAAATCACTATATCGTAGTGAACTAAACTCTCCAAAGTTCCTGCCCGCTATGAGTACAGCCCGAGTACGAACGAGCTTGAATAGTGGCAAGGCACAAAATAGGCATTTTTGATGCAAGTTTCTAACAATGCTTAGTATTAAAAATTTGAAAAACCCCCAACACAATTACTTTCAAACCCCCATAACTTTTAAACGGGTCAACCGATTTTCATCAAACATGTCTAAGAGCACTTTAATACAAAAACAACTAAATTGAAATCGGTTCATCCGTTCGGGTGCTATGATGCCACAGACAGACAGATACACACAGACACGTCAAACTTATAACACCCCTTTTATGCGTCGGGGGGTTAAAAATAAGAAACGTCATCTATGTATGTAAAATGAGGATATTATCGTAGTTATCTGCTCATTCCAAAGTGCCTGCCCGCTATGAATACAGCCCGAGTACCAGGCTCGCAGCATCACAAAGGAGGCGCGCTCTAGTATTGTGGGTGACGTATTCAGTCTTTGTGCGCTGTGGAGGTCACTCAATACACACGGGTGTGGAGCAAGGGAGAGGATTCTGACTTGGATGAAATAGTATGAAGGCAATCTGAAGTTTTTTTAAATAGGTATAGAGCAGGCACGTTTAATATGAGGCGTTCTGCGCCCAAAAACCTACAGGACTCTGTCATTAAGCGAAATATTACTCTTCACCATTTATATGGCTTGCACTTCACTGCAGTGTAGGACATTGAGCTGTATTGGGCAGAAGTAGGTTGGAAAGTTGCAACTGTTCACTGCTAACAACATCGCTGTTAGATAGACAAACTTCACGACTTCACTACCGTTTTAAACCTCAGCTATCTTCGGTAAGTAGCAAACATGCATCGCTTGAGCCAGAAATTTATACCGGAATCTCAGGATTCTCTCAGACTGGCTGGTCAGTGTGACACCTGCTATTTGGGCTTGGCAGGCAGATGCACATACTATCAGGATACTGAGGCATCGGCCGACCGTCAAGGCACAACCAAATAATGCATCAAACATAGCTACTGTGTAGGTACAATTCCAAGACGGGCCGCAGACCGCAAACTGCAAACGCCAACACTTGTTTCTATCAACAACTATGAAACTGATTCCTAGCGCGTCGCGACTGCAAGCAGCAGTGTTGCCGCGCTCGGAATCAATTTCTTAGACGTTGATAGAAACAAGTGTTGTCGCTTGCAGTTTGCGGTTGCAGTTTGCGGTCTGCGGCCCGACTTGGAATTGTACCTTAAGTAAAATCTACTCGCTGCAACCTCCACCTTACACCACCCAATAAAGTCGAGTCCACACAGACAAGTACACCTTTGTATCGCATCTGTCACCGGTAACTGATACGCTTTATACACCAGATTAGTTACACGTCCTCAGCGGTGTGTGTACGGGGCATTACGTGCGATGAACTGGGATAATTAGTTGTGAGGGTGTTTGTGTCGCATTTATTTATGTACCCAGTGATGATGGTCTATTAATATAGCTGATAAAATTGGCAGACAGTATTGACTATTTATGGATGTTGAAAAAAATATGAAGTCCAGAGGTAATATGAGAAGTCTTTATAGAGCAACAGAAAACAAAACAACAGCTTTTGAATTATTTTTTTGAAGAACTGAATTTTGCATGGTTAGTGCAAAAAAAAGAGGAATCCCATTTCCTTTCCTTCTCTTTCTCCTTCATAATGTCCTATTATCCCTTTTGAGAAACTTTTTTGAGTTGCAAGTGTCCATACACGACAGAAGTTACTTAACATCACCATCAAGTGACGTTTACTCATTTCCTAACACAAAAACCAATTTTAAACGGAAACCCCTCAAATTCCACTTAGCATTCCCAGCAAAATGAAGTCGGGACTAAAATTATAATTAATCTTTTTATATAATTTCAAAGAACATCCATTCATGTTTTTGCCTCAATTACGGAGTGCTTCAGTCAAAGGAATAAGGTTGAGAATTGTGTAGCAGTTTGCGCAATCTGAGACGCTGTACTAATTGAATTCTGCTATGTTAATAAGACAGTCGAGAGAGCCAATCAATTAGTTCACAAATGGGTTTGTTGGTCATTTTGTTGATGAGTTATGGGGCTGTATTGATTTTGGGACGCAAATAGACATAAGGATTATTAAATTCTGTTACAAATATTCCTTAAGGAGTTATTTTATAGTTCTGACGTCTTCTTGTATACTTATTTTGTGATATAAATGTTGATAAACTAACTTCTTAGATTTAGGTAAGTATGTAATGTATTAACAAGTGTATTTATTTTGTGTAAGAAACAAATGTAAGTACTGTCTTTCTATGTTAACCTGTGTACTCATTCAAAATCCCCATCAAAATCTGTTCAGCTGGAAAATAGGATTTCAAAAGAATTGGTTTCATTGTCATTTTATAGAAACATTGTATGTAATAACAGTAAAAAAAAATAAAAATAAATATCTATAAAATCATCGTTCATTCATTTCATCATAATTTATCAGCACATACATAGAGTGGTCATCATGCCGGACTGCCATCCGTGAGGTTGCAGATTAGATTCCCGTGAATATTTGTGAGAACCACAAGTTTTTGTCTCGATCTGTGTGTGTGTATGAATGAGTGTGTGCGTAGTTTCTGATACCCTAGATATAAGTCACGAACTTAGTTAGGGGTTAGTTACTGTAATGAGATGATGTAGTGAATGATTATGTTATGTTATACGAGAATAATATGTCCCCACCGAGAGCCGAGAGCCTTAAAATTTTAAAAAGTCATAGTCGCAGTCTGTAAATCCCATATTTTAATATTTATTTATTTCAATTATAACGGTAAAACCACTTATATACAATAATTGAAAAAGTAAGAAAAAAACAAAAACGAATTACAATAAAAAATCAAAAAGAAAAGTAATAATAAAATTAATAACAAAGACAATGAAACATAATATGAATAAATTAAATTTTACATTCACAAAAATACAAACACAGTGACATTAGGTCGTAATGAGAGATGATGATTATTAATATAAAAACTATAAACAAAACAATATTGAAAATGAAAATCTATTTGAATACGGAATTCGAACTCTAAACATGATTCCGTCACAAACTAGATTACACTGGTTCTAACTAGTTCGGGCCAGTGCAAACCGGTTCGGTCTGGTATAATCCGGTTTGTATCTAATGTTATTTAAACAATAAATTCATGTATTTATCGACAAATATTGAGCTTTTTAGCTCAATTGAAATTCTAGATGCATTATTAATTTAACAAGGAAATATTTGGATTAAATTTTTGTTTGTAGTGAATTTTGCAATGAAATTATTGAACAGATTTAAGTGAAATTATGTACAGATGTTCCAATAAAGGCAGGAGTAAAACATGATACTTTTTATCTTCTAACAACTCCCACGGAATTTGTTCTTACGTGGGAAACCACATAGGTACATATTTAAAGGGAGTTTCTGATAGTTTAAAAAATTGTTAACGAAAATCTTAAGTTCTAGATTAGTAAACGAAAACTTGTCGATCGTTTAGGATATTTTTATATTAGGACGTTTTTATAGTTATAATGAAAAAATGAAAATGAAAATGAAAAATATTTTATTTAACTTAACAGTATTTACAATACTTAGATTAGCAGCGGCCCGCACACTAGACTTACGTCTGTATTGTGAAGTGCCAGAAACAAGATTAACAAAACAAGAAATAATACCGTTCGGTTGAAATTACAATTATAAGTTTGGTTTTTATAACATGCATTAAATACAAAAATGATCTTTAAAACTAAAAGTAGAATTGGGTAACAAGATTTATGAACATTTTTTTTTTTTTTTGAGGGTATTTAAATTAATTCCTTATACAATACCTTATTACACTACATAAATAACATAATATAAATAAAAATAATAAATTTGATACATACAATATTAAATATTAAGTAAGTAAGAATATATTATATAATATGTGTTAAAATAGATATAACATTCAGGCTACTGAGTATGTGTGACCTACTCAATGTACTTCAACAACGTTTCTGTGTCCTCATACGATAGAGTTTCCAACCATAGTTTTATTTTAGACTTTGCCTCTTTCATCCTTAGATATTTTATGTCACAAGATTTGTTTACTATATTATATAATTTAGTTTCTATAAATGGACTAAACCGTCTACCGAATCGTGTATTAACCTTTGGTAATTTAATGAAATACTTACGCTGAGTTAATGCTTCGTGGTACTCTTTTGTGCCGATGAAATTGTTGTGAACCTTTGTTGCTTGGCTCAAAACGAACAACTGCCTGACATTCAGTACCTTGCTTTCTTTGTACAAAAGGTCAGTTTCATACAAATACGATTTCTTGAGCATGACCTTAAGTACCGAACGTTGAGCCCTTTCCACCTGCAGCAAGTAGGTTTTTGAAGCAGAGCCCCAGCAATCAATGCAATAAGTTAACAGGGACTGACACAAAGCAAAGTAGACGCAACGCAGGATATCCAATGGAGCGCATTCTCTAAGTTGTCGCATGATGTTTATAGTGGACCTTACTCTGCTGGACGTGTGAGTAATATGTTCCTTGAAATTTAGGTTTTCATCAATAAACACGCCTAGGTATTTAATTGAGTTAGTTTTATAAATTATGTCACAGTTGCATAAATTACTTCTGCTATCCCCACATTTATGGATTTTAATTGTTTTTACATTTCCTGGCGGAGCAGAAGCTTTTGTTTTATGAAAGCAAATGTATTTAGTTTTTTTGGAATTTAGTGTTAGTAGATTTGAACGCAACCAATTTATTACCAATGACATGCCGTTTTCGGCATTTTTCAAGACATCACACCAATTTGATCCTCGAAACACAATTGCCGTATCATCTGCGTAACAGATAATATCAGCACTTGGTATTTTTAATTGGTGGATATCATTAATGTATATTAGAAATAAGGTTGGACCTAATATACTGCCCTGTGGGACCCCAAATTTTATGGATTTTACTGCGCTTTTTTGGTTTCCAACTTTTACACACTGTCTCCTGTCAACTAGATAGCTCTTGAACCAACTGTGTACCACACCTCGAACTCCAGCCTTTTCTATCTTTTTCAAGAGTACCGGGATGGAGACAGTGTCAAAAGCTTTAGCAAGATCTAGAAATACACCCAAGCAACTAAGATTACTGTCTAAATACGCGGCTATTTTAGTTGTTAATAGGGAAGTTGCTTCATTAGTTGATTTTTTCTGCCTGAAACCGAACTGATAACTTGACAACAGATTTTGTGATTCTAAGTACTTAATAAGTCGTTTATTCATAATTTTTTCAAGAAGTTTTGAGAAAGTCCCTAGAAGTGATATCGGACGGTAGTTATCAGGTACGTATTTATCGCCACTTTTGAAGACAGGGGAAACACATGCAGTTTTCCAACCATCAGGAAACTCACCACTAATAAATGATAAATTAAATATAAAAGCAAGAGGTTCAAGAATGTGATTTTTTATTTCTTTTACTAATTTATTATTGATTCCGTCTATGCCCGAAGCTTTGTTGTCTTTAAGTTGAATTATGAGTGAATTAATTTCCGTTGGATCAGTAGGTTGAATAAAGATTGTACAATTAACTATTTCTGATTTTGTTTGTAAGACTGAAGCCAAGTTGGTTTCGTCAATATTTAATTCGTCTAAAATTTTGCTTGCCAGATTTTGTCCAACGGTGGAGAAATGTGTATTACAAACGTCTAATGATTGAACAGGGTCGATTGTATTCGGTATATTGAGAAGTTCAGTACACTGTTTTGTATTAATAGGAATGTGACAAATATTTTTAATGGTTTTCCAAAGCTTTTTGGGGTTACCAAGACTTGTCCGCAGTTCTTCAATTTCATATTTAGTCTTTAGATTTCGCAGAATTTTGTTACAGAAGTTACGGTACCGCTTGTAAGTTACTTGTAAAATATTGTTTTGAGGATTACGTCTAGCTTTACTGTGCAGTTTATCCCTATTCCTCATGCACCTTATCATCCCTGGTGTTATCCATGGTTTTATGTTATACTTGGACCGACCAACCCTAACCATTTTAGTGTGTTTATCTATAATCATGGATAATATATTGGTGAAGTCAGCCACTGCTGAATTTACATCTTTTAAAAGAAATAATTTTGACCAATCTACAGCTGAAAGATCAGACTTAATGGATTGGTAATCAAGTTTTACTATTTCTCGGGATATAGTGTTTTTACAAGGCTTGGCTTTCAAAGCTAAACCAAGTATTGTGAGATCGTGATCCGTGACATCGGTTTTGCTAACTATCCCAATTACTTCCTTAGTTGACTTAACAAAAATATGATCTAAACACGATTTGTCCCTTGTTGGAATTGTTATAACTGGCAAGAGGCCATGCTCCGCAGTAAGACAGAGATAGTCTGTGTTCATATCATTATTATCGTCTGGGAGAATATTTATGTTGATGTCACCTGCCATGATAAAATTTGGCTTCTTGATATACATTTGTAAGTGGTTTTTTAAATCAACCATAAAAGAGTCTACTTTTCTAAAAGATGGAGATCGATAAATAGCTAGCATTGTTACGACATTTGGTATATCGACTATGAGGCAGTCTGCCTCTCGGAAATTAGGTTCGTGTACCGATGCATTCCAGATATCTTTTACATAGACCACTACGCCACTATTTTGGTTGATAATTTTATTTGTTCTAAAAGAATTGTAGCCGGGTAGTATTGGAATGATAGACATCTCATTTATACGACATTCTGACAATACTATTATATCAAAAGGAGTGTTAGAACGATGCAGAGCAACTGAAAAGTTGTTAAAGTTTTTTGTAATACTTCTGATGTTGAGGCTAATGACAGTGAACTTATAAGTCTGGTCTAATATTGTTTGACAATCTTCTATTTTGTTTATATCAAGGCATTTTATTTTGATTGAATCTAAATTACTTATATTACAATCAATCATTTGTAAGGTTTATTATACAATTTGTCCAAGAATCTATTATAAAGTAGTTAATTGCCTTGAATCTGGTTTTACAATATTTAATAAAGTTTATAAGAAGACTGGTGGAGTTATTGCGAACTATCCATTTACTAATAGAGTGTTGAGGTAGCCAATAATATACTAATATTGAATATATGAAAAACATAATAATAATACATAAAATGAATATATAAGTTGTAAAGTAATAAATATAAAATACATAATTACAATAGATAATACTTACTAAAAACACATAATATATTAATGTCCTAGTTCTAATTGTTTTAAACCGAAATTTTAAATTATTTGTATCGATTTTCCTTTTTTGCTTATATTTACACAGCAGTGGCCAGATTGGTTTCAAGAGGAAAAAGTTTTGAGAAGTCTTCTTGAGATTTAACGAGCATTGCTGGTTTCCCTTCTCGTTTCCGAATATAATGGTTATTAGCACTCAAAATTATTATAATTAACGGGATATTTACCATGTATATTATTTATTTCGAGTTTCCGATATTTCGACGCTGTTGAAAGCGCCATGATCACGGATGACGTTAATCATAATAATTTGAGCGTTCAGGACATGTTTCAAATTCAGTAGTTTTCCTTAATTTACTTTAGTTTTTTATATAATATTATTAAAATAGTAGATACGACTATAAATTACCATCCAAGACACGAACCCCGGACCCCCGGTCCACTAACCAAACTACCACTTGTTTATTCTTCATAAATAAAGCAATAAATCATAAAATGTAAGCGCAATAAATCCCCCGGGGAGGTAAACAAAACGGGAATAGAATCCCGGATTCACCTCACGTGGTGAGGACATTCAGTATTACGTGTGTAATTGGTTATGTACATATATGTTATATACTTTTACTTTGTGTAGGACGCTTGGGAAAACTTATATACTTACTTAGATATTTTCTTTAGGTTACAGTATTAAAGTAAACTATCATGGAAAATACAGTGATAAAGAACTTGTGAAACGTATTTCCTATGTCAATTACCAGTTTTATATCTATGATTTATCAGCATCTTTATCTACTGCCACGAAAACTTATTATTCTAAATTAAGTTGTTCAATCCAAAACGTCAAATAATGTAAAACAAAATACGAAACAATCCGTTTAAGTAGTTTTATTTCAATGTGTAGTGTTCGTGTATATTAAAGAAATGAAAATATTTTCATATTAAAATTGTATCAAGTACTTATTTATTTTTAACCCCCGACGCAAAATGAGGGGTGTTAAAAGTTTGACGTGTCTGTGTGTGTATGTGTGTATCTATCTGTCTGTGGCATCATAGCTCCCGAACGGATGAACCGATTTCAATTTAGTTTTTTATTAAAGTGGACTTACGTGCGAGTGTTCTTAGACATGTTTGATGAAAATCGGTTGACCCGTTTAAAAGTTATGGGGGTTTGAAAGAAATTGTGTTGGGGCTTTTTAAATTTTTAATTTAATGTTTTATTAAAACCCAAGAACACGCGCGAAAAGCAATCATTTAATGTTTATTTGCTTTTTATTATTCAAAACAAACAAGCACATACAAGTTACAACACATTGTTATAAATTTGTTAGACACAACAGTCGAACACACGACCCAACTTGGTAGCCGAGTCATCACCATTCGCTGTCAGAACGCCGAAAGTTCCAGAGCTTTGTAACTTTTACTATTAATCATTTTGTGCTATTGAGGGAAAGCTTAGTGTGTGGTTTACGTAAATAAAATTCATTAGAAGTAATTATCATTATGTATTTGTTTTAAATGGGGTCAGATTTTTAGGATATAAAAATAAATGAATTTAATTGAAATTATTGTCATGAAGGGGATACTGAAATTGTTCTTTCTTATATGTATATATCTCAGTTAGTGGGGTATGCGTGTGTTGTCCCTGTACCGAGTGATCAATTGATGTAATAATAATCACATATTACAAATATATGTAGGTAAACTAGCTGCGCCCCGCGGTTTTACTTGCGTGAATCCCATGAGTATTAACATAATCATTCACTACATCATCTCATTATAGTAACTGACCCCTAACTAAGCTCGAAGCTTGTATCTAGGATATCAGAAACTACGCACACACTCATTCACACACACACCCAGACCGAGACAAACATTTGTGGTTCACACACCCCGCACAGGAATCGAATCCGCAACCTTACGGATGGCAGTCGGAAAAGTATCCTATGTGTTATTCCTAGTTATAAGGAACACGCACGATGCACTGCAACTTTAATCTAAATCTATAAGTACAGTAGTTTTTGCATGAAAGAGTTAACAAACATTCAAACTCACAAACATCCAAACTTTCGCATTTATAATATTAGTAGGATGGTGACACACATTTATCTATAGGTCGAAGAAGAATCGAATTTTGATCTTCTAGCACTCAAAGTAGCGTAGTTACTACATGACTTCAATAATCTTAACAGGCCTAAATATACCTAGATTGGAAGCTATCAAGAATCGAATCCTACACCTCTTTAACCACACAAAGTATGCTAACTACTCGACTACAAATACTTTAACATATAGATTGATTATGACCTAAAAAGTTCGTAAAAGATATTATTATCGCGAGCTCTATCTGTTAGAATATTCAACCATCTTGACATCTGGGGCCAGAGGTGACACAAACCTCGCGCGGAGAGCAGCGCGAGAACAATGCCTTTAAAGTATAGTCGCAGAGCCAGTGATAAAAAAGGTCGTATTATTAGAGATAGGTCTTAGAAGGTAGATTGTTTTTATAGTTTTCATTCACTGCCTGTGAGACTATCTTCTATTATATATACTCGTCTAACTGGTTTACTTTCTAATATACTTTAAAAAATATCAAAATAACAAAAATATGTAGCTATTTATGTCGCTTTTCAATAAAATCAAAGAACATATAACATAGAAAACTTGCAGTAAAACATACCATATACTACTCAGCTGTCAGTAGTTTTTGTTACAAACGAAATACGAAACTTCATAAAAGCTTTATTATATTCATTACCAGTTAAATTTTAATAGGATAATAACATTGAAACACAACGTACTCGTAGTAATTTACACATAAAATATGAAAAACATGAATCAAAAATTAAATACCAAACAAATGTTTCATTTACGTCGTAATTTAACATCAGACTTTATTAATTACTCGTGCTCACCATAAAAGTATGTCCGTTAATTAAATCCATCATCATGAGCCCGCACAACCGTGAACACGAATAAAATATTCACGAAATATTCGATATATTACAATGAGCATGGCAACTTGTTAAAATACAGTGGGAATATTAACGGAATTAATTCGTTGGCGCGTGAAATTGATAGTTATTTATGGGGTATGCCTCCGGGCTGCGGGCTCTCCGACCATTTTGCATAACGCGAGTGCGCTGTAAGATGCGCCCGCGAGACTAGCGCAAGCCAAATAGAATTTTTGGCAGATACAGTTCGGAGATGTTACCAAGATTTATATTGGAGTGGAAACTATTAAAGTTAGTTTACACTGGCTTTGTACTATCAATTCTGTTTGCAAGATCCCTTTGGATTCTAAGGAGATAAAGAGAGTGAAAATTAATTTGTTTTTCTTCAATTATCAGATTATTATTTGTTTATTTGTTGTTTCAAACTTGGGAAGACCATTTTTGACACTTAATATAATGTGTAAACTATTTACTATTTAATTTATAAAACTGTTATTTTACTATAAAATAATATAATCATTCACACCATCATCTCATTACAGTAACATAGCCGTAACTAAGTTCGAAGCTTGTATCTAGGGTATCAGAAACTACACACACACTCATTCAAACACACCCAGACCGAGACAAACATTTGTGGTTCACACAAATATTCACCCCGCATGGGAATCGAACCAGCAACCTTACGGATGGCAGTCCGGCATGATGACCACTCTGCCATCGAGGTCGTCAATAATACTATTTATCACCATTTTTTTGTTTACTTTAATTTAACGTAATAACTCGAGCTGAATACAAAAGAAATGACTTTGAAAGCTAGAGAGCCCTTATAAGTCCAACATTAATCTCAAATGTACATATCAACTACTTTTGCTTTAAATATTGTTTTAATTTCAATTCGTTCAATGTTAAGATTTTATTAATTTACTTATTAACATTTTTTACAAACAATTTGTCTCTATTTTATTTTCAATAATGTTTATTGTAATTGTTTTGTAAAATGTCATTATTATTTTACTTGAATTGCTGTGTCCTTGCAGGGTTCATGTTTTTAATACTACCCTGGTATGTATAAGATCTGCCTATACCCAAAAACATGTACGTAATAAATTAATAAATAAATAAAACCACACATACCTAACTTATTACAGGTACTATCATCTCTATACATTAAAATGTAGATCGCGAAGTGCAATGGTAGGGGCCGTTCAGATTTACAGCGCCGACTCAGCGCGCTGTACCGACCTATTACATAGCGCTGTGTGTCAGGCCCAAATGGAGCCGTAATGCACTCTCGAATGTCACTGGAGAGATACTATAGTGTAGGCAATAGATTTATCGATATATGTACATAAGTTCTTACTAATATTATAAATGCGAAAGTAACTCTGTCTGTTACCTTTTCACGGCTAAACTACAGAACCGATTTACTTGAAATTTGGTACAGGGGTAGCTTATGGTCCGAGAAAGGACATAGGCTATGTTTTATCCCGCGGGATCGGGAACTACGCGGGTGAAACCGCGGGGCGGGTAGATGTTGGTTGATACTTAGACCTACTGAATATGCTCACAAAATTTCATAAGAATCGGTCAAGCCGTTTCGGAGGAGTATGGCAACGAAAACTGTGACACGAGAATTTTATATATTAGATATTAACATTTTCCAAAAAACACGAATGTACAATATTACTTAGTAATATTACAAGTAATTACTCCTTATATACTTACCAAAAGGCACCAACATTCAGATATGAAGTACATAGATACAATCTATGTATTATAAAACAGCTGAGTCGGATGCAGGTCCAATTTAGATGAATCCAAAGATTGCTCCATCTCTTGGCAAACTAACTGAATTCTGTGATAAAATTACGTTTGAGAAAAGTTGGCGACTGTTCTTATGTTTTCAAGTATATAACATAACATAACATAATCATTCACTACATCATCTCATTCTAGTAGTTGACCCCTAACTAAGTTCGAAGCTTGTATCTAGGGTATCAGAAACTACGCACACACTCATTCACACACACAGAGTGGTCACCATGCCGGACTGCCATCCGTAAGGTTGCGGGTTCGATTTCTGTGCGGGGTGAATCTTTGTGTGAACCACAAATGTTTGTCTCGGTCTGGGTGTGTGTGTGTATGAATGAGTGTGTGCGTAGTTTCTGATACCATAGATACAAGTTCTGAACTTAGTTAGGGGTCAGTTACTATAATGAGATGATGTAGTGAATGATTATGTTATGTTATGTTATAAGTACCAGAAACTTTATTTGGTTTGGATGTGGTCACCATGTCTGACAGATAAACTAAGGGTAGCGAATTCGTTACCCGTGTGAGGTAATTATAAATCCCAATAAACCATGACAGTTTTATTTGCGGTGTAAATTTTTACTTTAATATTTCTGATCACAGTAGCATGGGACACGAGACACAACTAAAAAATATGACAGACCAGCTGTGCCCCGCGGTTTTACCCGCGTAGTACCCGTTCCCGTGTTCCCGGCAATTAAGTATTCGATTTCTTCTCACCTTTTAAACCTTCCCTAGACCTCTACGAACATTTCAAGACCAAGATAAGATAAATCCGTTCAGCCGTTCTTTAGAGTTTTAGTGAGACTATCGAACAGCAATTGATTTTTATATATATAGATAGATATATTACTTGATATTTTTTTTCGTGCCTCACAAGGGAATCAAACCTAAAATACTCTTTTTACAAGTCCAGTATTAACCACCAAACCAAATAACATAACATAATCATTCACTACATCATGTCATTATAGTAACTGACCCCTAAGCTCGAAGCTTGTATATAGGGCATCAGAAACTACGCACACACTCATTCACACACACACCTATACCGAGACAAACATTTGTGGTTATACAAATATAATAATTTCATATTTGAATACAATAATCAAAATACAAACTCCAAAAACTATTAAGTTAATGAAAATATTCACGTCCAAACTATAAACCTAAGTCGCGGCTTAGAACAAGAATATTAGTTGTTTCTATTAACAGTAATCACAAACATAATGTGAATTAGGTCTAGCACACAAAGGGGTAATAGAATGACCTATTTAAGCTTGTTTTACACAGATTGAAAGATTTGGCCGCTTTCCAAATATTATTTTCAAGTAAAACAAGGTCAGTTACGGTCGATTTTTATAAAATTATAGAGGTTTATGTTTGATCGTGTTTCAAGATAGTTGCTTGTATGTTCTCGCTATAGGGAAAGAAAGGAAATATTTAATCTGATTACAACACATACAAATAAGAAACTAAAATTTATAAAGCACTATTGACCCGCCCCGGTTTCGCACGGGTACCCAAGAATCCCGTTTGATTTTCCAGATTTTTTTTTACATAAGAACCTTCATCTGACAATAATAAACACAGCCAAAAAAGAATTAGCCAAATCGGTCTAGCCGTTCTCAAGTTATGGCGTGACAACGGGAAACGGGTTTCATTTTATATGGTACTAGCGGCCTACCCCGGCTTCGCACGGGACCAATTTTCCCGTTGATTTTCCATTTTTTTTTACATAAGAACCATCTCCTGACAATAACAAACACAACAAAAAAAGAATTGGCCAAATTGATCCAGGCGTTGTTAAGTTATGCGCTTACCAACACATTTTGCGATTCATTTTTATATTATAGAATATAGATTTTTGTTTTTACAAAGAAAAAACAAATAAAACGAGTATTTGAAGGAAGAAAGACTCTGCTTGACAAAAGTCTCTCTCGTTTGGCAGAGTAAAGGTATAAGTCAGTGATCTCAAGCATCATTGCTAACCTAACCTAACCTAAGCCTAAAAATGTCTTGACCAATTTTGTTTTTCCTAAGTACCTACTGCAATTAACAGCATGCACATCGGACCTAAATTACAAAAATCTAATTGCAGAAAATAGTCTACATACATTCTGATATAAATTATAGAAAAGATAGAGTACACGGATTAAACCGAATGGCACAGATAATATAGCCTACAACAGTGCCCGCAGTTACACCCACGTAGTTCCCGATCCCGTAAGAATACGGGGATAAAATATAGCCTATATCACTTACTGATAATATAGCTTTCCATATTTTTTTTGTTCTGATCTGAAGAAAACAATAAACAAGAATTTTATTTTATTTTTTATTTTAAAAACCCTCAACACAATTACTTTCAAACCCCCATAACCTTTAAACGGGTCAACCGATTTTGAGAGAGAGGTGTTTGGGGGAGACCTTTGCCCAACAGTGGGACAATATAGGTTAACAAAAAAACCGATTTTGAACAAACATGTCTAAGAACACTCGCACGTAAGTCCCCTTTAATACAAAAAAATCTTAATTAAAATCCGTTCATCCTATGACCACAGACAGACAGATACACACACACACACACACAGACACGTCAAACTTATAACACCCCTCTTTTTGCGTCGGGGGTTAATTAGTAAAATATTTTTTTAAATCGGTTCAGTAGTTTTTGAGTTAAACTTAAAACGTAACCAACAATCAATGTCTTCAACTGCCATCCGTAAGGTTGCGGGTTCGATATTCTCTCGAATATTTGTGTGAACCACAAATATTTGTCTCAGTCTGGGTGTGTGTGTGTGAATGAACGTGTGCGTAGTTACTGATACCCTAGGTACAAGTTTCGAACTTAGTTAGGGGTCAGTTACTGTAATGAGATGATGTAAGGTAAGCGTGAACCAGCGTAGATCACATCATCACTTAACATCAGGTGAGATCGTGGTGAAACGCGATCCTATTCAGCATTAAAAAAAAATGTAGTG
This sequence comes from Timandra comae, assembly GCA_958496195.1. NCBI lineage: Eukaryota > Metazoa > Arthropoda > Insecta > Lepidoptera > Geometridae > Timandra > Timandra comae. Next base: position 629,044 of record OY292377.1, on the reverse strand, counting down.
AATGATTATGTTGATGTTATATTATTAGTATAGATAATTTAAACATACAGAGGCTCAGCTAAACCAAATCCTATCCCAAAGTGCGTACATTAATAAGCAATGCCTCGTCAATCAGTGTTCATCTAAGAACAAGACAAACATCTCTACAATATTCGTGCACAGAGTGTAGCTCTCTCGACTTACCGACAACACTAAATCCAGCACTGCGAGTGAATATTTTATGTCGTTGCGACTAGTAATACTGGCGCCGACGTTGTAAATTATGAACTAGGGATGGGATGTGTCGATTAAATTAATTTATCGATAATTTTGTTTTTATTTTGGTGTTTGAAATTCATGTTTCTTATCTCTTGTTTGACAGATGTAGGCTAGACACGAAAATCGTTTCGACAAGCACTGTTTGATTCAACTGATTCAACAACAATTTCAATAAGGATCAACGTAGCAAAAATATATTCTTAGTTTTTCTTCATTATTTTTTGTGACCACCAATGATGGTCTAATAAACGTGTCTAAAAATGACCCAACTGCTATTGTGATAATGAGGAGTCCGGTGATCTAAGAGTTACTAGCCGTTGCTCAAGAACACCTACTACTCAGGAGTGACGCAAATGTGACATAATTTACATCTACCCGAAAACAAAAAAGTATAAGTATATTGAACACATCAATTGCCTTCAACTTCATAAACACAAACTCATAAATAATTCAAACATTCATAAACATGTTTATTTATACGTTACGTAAATACTATCGATAGTTTACGCCCATCCCTACTCTCTCCATTCAATAACCGTAAAATTCTAGTGTCCACCATGAATAAAGGGAGGGTAGTTACAGAATTATGACGTCACTGTCTCATCGGCTGGACGACACCGCGAACTAGCTCGAGACATAGAGTAATATTATTAAAATATGAAGATAGGATACACTACATTACGCCATAATTTTTCCATATTTTTTATTTAAATTTTACGCTGTCTTATTTTTATTCGGTATCTTCATTGCTGAAAGTCGTGTCTATATACTGACGTGTTGCTCACTCGATGTACCATACTCTTCCACACACTTCTGTTCTAGACGGTATCAATTTCTAATAATAAATAAATTGTACCTATTTTTGACTCCGTAGAAGTAGATATTTGGTTTTACCAAAAAAATATTTATGCCTTCTGCGTCGTGAAAGTCTGATGGCAGTCACTCCTCAGAAAATACTGACAAAATACTAACCTAACCTAACCTAATCCACCATGATAACTATTTAAACTAAAAACATACTCCAATTAAACATAGAAAGGCTTGCAAGAAGAAGTCTGAATCCTAAAATAACCAATTTTAAACCCTCAAGAATCCCATCAACCCATCTTAAGAATAACTCCTCTAATAAGACCTCTACATATTCTTACGATTTTGAATTTTATCAAAACTGATCTTAAGAGCATCACAGCTCAGGGATTGAGGGGTGACTGAAAAACAGCGCCGGCTGAAACATGTTTCAGTCGACACACGGCTGAGTCACTTCCTTTTGTTCTTTTAGTTCTTTTAGTCCATCCTTATTTTTATTATTTTTTATTATTCTAGTTAATTAAGTTATGCATAAGACCTAAGTATTATTTGTAAAAGAACAATAAACATTTTTTTTAATAGTATCTCCTCTACTACCTCCGCTTATTCTTTGGTCCAAAACTTGGTAACGATGTGCTCGCTGCGACTTCAGGACACCAAAGGGCGGAAAATCCTTTGAGTACTTTATATTTTTGACGGGACCCAATTTAAATTTACTACATAATAACGTTTACGAGACAAATTTACATTTTCAGTTTTCGGGACAAGTTTTTCCTGAAAGTCTTTCGGTTTAGTACGTTCTGTTTAGTGTTTTTTGTGTAATGATTCTCTTTTAGAAGATGCCAATGTTTTGGCATATCTTAATGCAAATTCAAAAATAATTTTATATGTTTAGCTCTCAAAGAAGCACTTATTATTTTAAGCTTGTATTTAGTTTCACCTGTCCCGTTGTCGGTAATCAAATCGTGCAAGCCATTTTTCGACAACTTCTGGTTAACCGATTGAGCTGAAATTTGGCATACTTAACAGCCAAAAAAGCTTGTTTTTAAAAAAGTTTTTTTTTTAATTTATTCTTTTTTAACTTCAATTAGTAGTTCTTCAATATTTACTACACACAAGAATCGAACCCGCTACTTTAGTTTGACAGTTCTCACAGTCACAGTCCAAAACACCCATACCAAGACAAACAATCATAGATCACAAAAAACCTAGCACGGGAATCAAACCCACAACCGTTACTTCCGCAATCCATTACCCACTCTTCCACTTGGCTAGCCAAATGAAATAAACGGAACTGACCTAAAACAGTGACAGGTTCAATTTCTGTGATAACAAGAAAAGCATACATTTAAAATTGTATCGGAGGAAGCGACTATATGGACCGACGACCCGGCGACGGTTCATAGAATATACATACATACAGACAGAATAATAGGTTTTGGTTTAGTACCTACAAACTTCTGGTAAAATATCGTTGCACGCACCAAAGTGGCCTACCTTTTTCTTACAATAATAAATACTACAAATTAGTAGAACTTTCAGGACATATTCAGTGATACATAGAATCGTATATAACTGCAAATAAGATAGAATAATAAATATAATCTAAGATAGTAAAATCTTCCTGTTAAGAAAATATATAAAAAATCTGTTAGTCTTTCAAAAACTAGATAACAACCCCATTGCAGAATTATTTCTTTAAGAAGGTTCGATTATATTTGTGCAATGTATAATTTTATCTCGTTTTGTGTGTGATTGATGTATATTTATTACCAGTCGGCTATCTACGATTCCTACTCTATGTCGCGACCTCGCGAAAGCCTGGCTTGTATGAAATTTATTGCATTATATATCACATTTTACAACAGACAATTTAAACTTTACCGCTGTAGTATTAAAGTGCAATTTTGTTTGGTTTAATTGTGAATTTGGGATGCCTAGTTGGTACCATTTTATGGTAAATGAATGTTACATTTACGCTCTGTGTTGGCTTTAATGGTTGAGTGATGTTGAGATGGGCTTGTAATGAGATGCTGGGTTCGATTCTTTGGAAGAGTTATGATTTTGCTTAACACAATCAATCTATACCAATAAAAATATTACTGACTGACTGATCTACTGACATCCTAATGTCAATAGATGAGAATTAAGAAAGGTTTTTCGAAAATTTTATGAAATCCAAGTTGTCCCATTTTTTATTCTATCTTCTCACCTTTATTATCCCTTTTATCACATTTAAAACAATGTCGCTGCCCGCTTTGTACTACGAGTTTGTACGCTTAGATCGTTTAAACTACGCAATTGACGTTATTGTGGTTTTCAACAATAGAGTAGAGTAATTCAAGAAAAAAGGTTATATTTAAAACACAATTACACCCAAGTAAAACTACGAAGCATACTGAGTAAATAAAAAATCTAAAAGAACTCCAGCGAGTAAATAAAAAATTAAAGAAATTTCCCCAGATATATCCCCATACAAGTAAATACCCACATTTCCGTTCCCATACATCATCACAAATAGGTCAACTCCACAAACGATATTTTTCCTCATCCAAAATATTTTGTTGAAAAACAAACTTATTTTTTCTCCAATAGTATATCTGTGTATTGTCAATCTATAGAATTTCCTCATTTCACGGCTCATTAAGTGATCAGTCATATTAAATAATTTGTTAGTGACAAGATGGAGTGATACAATTTTGGTAAAAATTGTTTTATGGAACAATCAATCACTGTGTTATTGTTATATATTGACTGCTCTATAACTGCGTAGCGTTTTGCGTAGTTTCAAATATTCAGAGCATCGGTGGCGCAGGGGTTAAGGCCGTTGACTTCCGATCGGAAGGTGCCTGGTTCGAACCCCACCAGTCCCGCCACGTACCAATGTGTTTTCAATTTACGAATTCAAAAGTACGTTAATTTCGACGCACTTACGGTGAAGGAAAACATCGTGAGGAAACCTGCACACACCTGCGAAGAAATTCTCAGGTTGTGTGTGAAGTTGCCGAATCCGCACTGGCCAGCGTGGTCGACTAAGGCCTAATCACCCTAATTCACTGTGTTATTGTTAAATTGACTGCTCTATAACTGCGTAGCGTTCTGCGTAGTTTCAAATATTGGGTTTATGAAACTACGCAGAACGAAACACTTATAAAGGTTTAGCTATAGTTACCTTTTTACCGTAAGTTTTTCAAAATTGGTTATGGCTATAACAAATACAAGAAAATAAATTAAAAATTTAAAAAACCCCCAACACAATTATTTTCAAAACTTTTAAACGGGTTAACCGATTTTCATCAAACATGTCTAAGAACACTCGTACACACGTAAGTCCCCTTTAATACAAAAAAAAACTAAATTAAAATCGGTTCATCCGTTCGGGAGCTATGATGCCACAGACAGACAGATACACACACACACATATACACACACACAGACACGTCAAACTTATAACACCCCTCTTTTTGCGTCGGGGGTTAAAAAAAGAATTAATAAAAAATGTGTGTGTGCTTTAAAGTGTAAGAGTTGTTTTTTTAAAGCAAATTCTTCAAATAAAAGAATAAAGTGTTTGCATAAAAAAATATGTAGTTGGCCATAGTGCAGAGTTTGCGTAAATCAAAAAAATCCATATGGACCAACGCAAATAAGTATTTAATTAATCTACAAAAATATGATATAAATACATAAATATTGAAGATTATTAGACTTTAAATAAAGTCAAATAATCTTCAAAAAAAGGTTTTGATTAACCCTAAAGTTAAATCACAAAAACACCCATAAAATTCACCATACTTAGAGAGTTGTAAACCAAAAAACGTGTCCATTTGAGATAAATCGTGACGTTGAGGGTATCGTCAATATTCGCGTAATTACCTCCAGATGAAAAACATTCTCCGAATCACCTACATTCTGCTCTAATAGACGGTGTTTTAGACCGTGCGATTTGTTAATTGGTCTTAAAGAGCCGGCACCTTTTGTTTTTTTCAGTTATTTTATTGTTCTGTTGTGTATTCTTTGTTATAATTTGTTGGAGAAAGATAATTTTATTTTATTTTCTAATATATAAAATTCTCGTGTCACAGTTTTCGTTGCCATACTCCTCCGAAACGGCTTGACCGATTCTTATGAAATTTTGTGAGCATATTCAGTAGGTCTGAGAATCGGCCAACATCTATTTTTCATCCCGAAATTCCTACGGGAACGGGAACGGGAACTACGCGTGTGAAACCGCGGGGCGCAGTTAGTAACTTATAAAAATGACGTATTTTCCATGTATATTCTAGTGGTTTTCTGTTTTGTCAATCTTGAATAAATTGGATAAATATGTGATATTTCAGTTTATAACAAAAGTATCTATTTAATGAAAATTCTTCCTTACAAAACTGTATGGTTTCAGCTCGTTGTGTGTAAATGACCCGAAATTGATTCTAAAACAATATTTGAATCATTAAAAACCTATACAAAATTTGAAATATGAATATTGTTGCTTATTTTTACCTTTGTATTGATAAGAAACGAGAGAAAAATATTGATTTTTTAAAAGAGATAATCGGAAAACAGGATCCTAATACACCTAAACCTATAGAATAACAATATGAGCCACAAGAAGTGTAAGTTACAAAGAGATAAAACAATCAAACTAAAAAAATCGTATCCAGTACCAACTGACAGCAAAAAATCGTACGCTATAAACACCCTCCAAAAGTAATATCCGCAGATTGGCTATTACACCGCCCGGTGTGGCGACATTAGTGACAGACAGACAGACGGACAGACACTATCTCGATACTAATTACTGATACGGTTACAAACGAATGATTCGTAATTACAAATCATTAGGCTGCTGTAAATAAACATGTTTTTTTAATAATAATAAAGACGAAAGATTTTTTGTAACGAATAGGCTCCGAAACTACTGAACCGATTTTAAAAAATCTTTCACCATGGGAAAGCTACATTCACCCTGAGTAACATAGGCTATATTCCCACGGGAACGGGAACCACGGGTGAAACCGCGGGACGCCGCTAGTTTACTCGTACCTTAATAGAGATATAGTGTAATGAGATTGGTAAAAAGAAATGACTACAAAATGTGAATTTGGTGCCCGCAATGCCAAGTTTACGAGTTCGATTCCCGCTCTAGGCAAACGTTTGTATGCTTAAACAATGAGTATATCTGTTTTTGTTGTCTTGGCGTGTTATCTACCTACTGGAACGAAGTGCCTTATCGCGCGTTGCGAAAACTAGAACGGGGGCTAGACGGAAAAAATTAAGACGAAAAGTTGTAACGACAGTTTTTTTTATTTTTATCAAATTTCTAACAGCGCGTTTAGTTTACGAATTTAATTATTAAAATCGTAATAGCTACTTATTTCGAGTAAAACCGTTCTTTAAAATCATAATTTATTTTATTCTTACTTAGACCATTGATATTAATTCGTTCTATCCGGGTGTCCCTTGACACGTCTAAAGTTTTTATAAATATGTACATACTTATAAATAAAAGTACTAAGAAGTGTATGTTTGATTGTATAATCAGAAATTCTATTCGCACGTAATACGCAATCGTCACTCGACTATAAGCGCTTCAAGATATTAGTATTATGATAATAATAGCATTAAATACTTAGAATAACAATCAGAGTGTTTGTGTTACCGGCAATCTGTTTAATTCAGGTATTCTATACAATACCAATCTTCTTTACAATAGGCAATGTATATAATATCTAAATATGTATAATATATAACTCAAAGGTGACTGACTGACATAGTGAGCTATCAACGCCCAAACCACTGGACCGATCGGGCTGAAAGGCATGCAGATAGATGTTATGGCGTAAGCATCCGTTAAGAGAGGATTTGGGTTAATTCTACCCCCAGAGGTAAAAGGGGGGAAAACCCAAATTCTTCGCAAATTCCACGCGGACAAAGTTGCGGGCAAAAGCCAGTTATAAAATAAGTCAGTAAAAGTAAACATGATACTTGGAAACGACTTGGTTAATTTAGGTTAGAACAATGACCCCACATAGCGACTCGAGCGAGCGAAGCGAGCGTGCCTCGACCGCCAAACTGGGCTTGTAATATTTTGACTTAGGTATCATATTATTTCATACATTGCCTGGTCATCCATATATTCTATACATTTTTTTAACATCGCATAATCATTCACTACACACACTACATCTCATTACAGTAACTAACCCCTAACTTAGCTCGACACTTGTATCTAGGGTATTAGAAACTACGCACACACTCATTCACGCACACACAGACCGAGATAAATATTTGTGGTTCACACAAACTTTCACCCGGGAACCGAACCTTTACGGATGGTAGTCCGGTGACCACTCTGCCATCGAGGTCTTCATTTACTTTATCTAGGTATTGTATAGAATACCTGAATTGTACAGTTTGCAGGTAACATGTGTAGTTAATTCAATTGCGTCTTACATTAACATCGTCCAGACTGGACCTAGATCCAGGTCATTGCATCTCCATTGTGAGTCGAATGGAGGTTGGTAATATTTGGTAACGTTTGGATAAGTTTCTATTGTCGATTATCTTATTACTAGCTAAGCTACTTTTTACCCACGTGAATCCCAATCCCATGGGAATTTCGGGATAAAAAGTATCCTATGTGTTATTCCTAGTTATAAGGAACATCTGTACCAAATTTAATAAAATCGATACAGTAGTTTTTGCGTGAAAGTGGAACACACATCCAAACTCACAAACATACAAACTTTCGCATTTAATATATTAGTAGGATTTTATAATTGAATATCAGAATATTCATTTCACTTCTGCTTTAAAACCTAAGTGGTGGTGTAGTTACAGTTACGGGGTTCGATTCCCGTGCGATGTAAAGCCGTTTTGGCATTATAATCAGACACTTGTATTATTTGCACACCTGCGAAGAAATTCTAATGTTGTGTGCTCCGTGACCAACCCGCACTTGGCCTGTGGTTGACTAAGGACTGATTGCCCTCATTCAAGGTAGGAACGAGCCCTTTGGTGGGGATATAGGTATATAACATATATAACATAACATAATCATTCACTACATCATCTCATTATAGTAACTGACCCCTAACTAAGCTCGAAGCTTGTATCTAGGGTATCAGATACTACGCACACACTCATTCACACACACACCCAGACCGAGACAAACATTTGTGGTTCACACAAATATTCACCCCGCAGGAGAAACGAACCCGCAACCATACGGATGGCAGTCCGGCATGGTGACCACTCTGCCATCGAGGTCGGCAAATTACTTTCCTCACATTTCGATACTACTAGACTACTTCTGCTATGAACTTTAAATGGAACTCACGTTAAGAAACCATAGTCAACTCTATTCCATTACACCTAAGGTACATATTCCAACGAAAGAAAACCTATCACATTTAATTAAATAAATAAATACTCAAAAACAATGCTTCAAAATCCTTCAGTCTTCGCTAGCTAATCAACAAAGAATAGCTACATGCCAAGCTGATTCAGACTCTACATCTTACGAAATTAGGTAGAGTTTAGTATACCAGTTGTGTAGGGTGACATTGATAAAGAACCCAATCAGTAGGTAGATTTAATTGTGCCATTATCTCATTGGAATTGTCCGTCGGTATGTAATTGCACGGTTACAATAGGTAATAGGATTACCCGACTGTGTTTGTGGGAGGTGTTATTGGTTTTCGGGTTTCTGGGTAGGATTAGAGTGTTGGTATATGAAGAATATAATATGCATATGTAGGTCTTACATTATGCATTAATATACATATAAAAGAAAGTCGTGTTAGTTACACTATATATAACTCAAAAACGGCTGAATTGATTTGGCTGAAAATTGGTGGCTTAGAACCAGGAGAAGGACATAGGATATCCTTTATCCCAAAACACCGACGGGAACGGAAACTATGCGAGCGAAACTGCGGGGCAAAGATGCTGCTTTGTATTTACATGTATTTAGGCAATTCTTAGTTGATGAATTCTTAGCTACGAAGACTGAAGATTTTGAAGCATTGTTTTCGAGTGTTTATTTCTTTAATTAAATGTGTTAGCTTTTGTATTGGAATTAATACCTTAGGTGTGATGGCATTGAGTTAGTTATGGTTTCTTAATCAGGGTTAATATAAAAGGTCTGGAGCAGAAGTACTGAATGCTCTAATACAAATCGACACTCACTCTCAAATTCGTCAAAAGGAAGATTGAAATTACAGTCTTGTCTATAAAAAAAATCTATGCCAAAAATACGAATTTATTACTGACTGACATATGGATGGCTATTATCGAGATAAGCGATAAGCACATACATATATCATTACATCAGACGACTAACAGGAGCGGAGCAATAGACCTAGCCCTGCTGTAGGGCACAATAAACTACTGATACTGATATTAGAAGTCAGGAGCAATATACGTATTTACGTACGAATCGGAAGATTCATTGACGTACTAACAAACTACGCACACACACCCAAACCGAGACTAACATTTGTGGTTCACACAAATATTCACGCCGCACGGGAATCGAACCCGCAACCTTACGGATGGTCAGTCAGTCAGTCCGGCATGGCGACCACTCTGCTACGTACCAATCGGTGGTAGATTCATTGACGTAAATAAGTGCCTCATTAAGGTCATAACTGAATAAATGATTTTCAACTTTGACTTTAACGTAGACACTGTAATCAGTTATCACCACGATTAAAATGTGTACTGGCGAACTCAAACCCTTCCCATTTCTAAACCATCTTGAACTTTTAGTAGCTACTTCTTACAAAACCACGGCTAATAATACATATAGAGTACTAATAATATGTATATAATGTATAATTCCGGCGCCCGCGTTCGGGTCTCGGCTGAAGTGAAACTTTGCACCTGATATCGACAGGTAGAAACACAGAAAGTGTGAACAATGGAACATTTTTAATGAAACTTTTTATTAAATAGTAATTGCTTGGTGGCTTTTGTGTGTAATTGATATTTAATGTAGTTCTGAACGTTTTTGTTTATTATAGTTTTTATAGTTATCATAGTTATTAGTTTTTATAGTTATCATATTATTTATTTAATATCCCGTTAATTACAATAATTTGAGTTTTTGTTTATGTTTTGAATGAATTCAAATTATAAGTTTTTAGAGATATTTCTGTTGAAAAATCTGCTCGTTTGCTACCAATAACGAACAGTCTGGCAATTCACAAAATACACAAACGATGAGAATTTACAAATGTGTCACTAAACGAACTTAGGAGATATAGATTAATGTAATTTTCACACTTAATAAATAAATAAATAGGACATAAGAAGAAGGAGGAGGGTGTGAAAATAAAGGGAAAATAATTCGGTGGAAGTAGCGGTCTGGTGGCATGTGCAATGTGCATTCATCTACCTGCCAAACCTGAAGTTCTGGGTTAAATTCCTGGTTCAAGCATAACATGAAATCACCAACACGCATTGACTATTCGTGATTAGGCTTCTTCTTTGTCACTGTACTAATACCATCAGTGAGAAAGAGATATTTTTTTTCTTTGCTCTTCAATGGAATCTTTACTAAGACCTCAGTATAATAACTATGATAAGACTGTGCGTGCAAAGACCATCAGTTAAAACAAGGCAGAAGGATCAACCAGACCGATACTGTATACTTTACAAATGTTTATCTCGGTATGTGTGTGTGAATGAGTGTGTGCGTAGTTTCTGATACCCTAGATACAAGTTACGAACTTAGTTAGGGGTCAGTTACAGTTTACGTAAACCGCACAGTATTCGATGTACAGTGCATGTTCCTGCGGGTCAGCAATTTACGCGGTGACTTTGAGTCAGTCGCAACAACGATACTAATACTAACTGACGTCACCGCGAACTCACTATTGTACGAACTTACGTAATTAAACACAGAATTTAACAGTGTCTTTTATTACTATCAACTACCAACGAACACTTATAAGATCGTGGGAGGTTCACTACACCCCTACAGTTACTATAATGAGATGATGGAGTAAATGATTGTGTTATGTTCGACGACCTCGATGGCAGAGTGGTCTCCATGCCGGACTGCCATCCGTAAGGTTGCTGGTTCGATTCTCGTGCGGGGTGAATATTTGTGTGAACCACAAATGTTTGTCTCGGTCTGGGTGTGTGTGTGAATGAGTGTGTGCGTAGTTTCTGATACCCTAGATACAAGTTACGAACTTAGGGGTCAGTTACTATAATGAGATGATGGAGTAAATGATTGTGTTATGTTTAAGTTCAAAGTGTCAGTGTTCTAACCAGACAGCAGGAATAGTGAATTCCTGTCGGCATCGGATCCAGAATTCCGTGAGGGATTTGCACTTTTATTATTCACTAGGAGCGACACCCGAGCCCGCCTGCCTCCAGAACGAACCCTACTTTCCATTTATTTTGAAAAAGGTTTTCGTTTTTTTGTCATATCGATTTTCTTTGCTGTTGAGATGGTTATCGGGTTTCAAATACTTATTTTCTTAAAACTTTAACTAAGCAATTTATTTATTTATTTTAATGCAAATACATCGCTATCTAGTTCCAAATTAAGCATAGTTTGTAATGTATAAATTAGACATAGGTTAAACAAAGACTTTAATTTAATTAAGCTGTTACTTGAGTATATCTCATCTATCTTACCAACAAAACATATCACAGCACGCGTCAAGACGGTCGGACTCAAATAAGATAAATCTAATTACGGAAACCCCACTTACAAATCCACACTACCTACTTATTAATCCATTATAAACAATTAAATTACCAATTAAAACAGTGTACAAATAATCGTGAACATAAAATCTTCAAGTAATAATAGTCCTCATTAATGCTCTCCATCAAACTGGAGACATCTTCACGAGTTACCTTCGAATTGGGCCAATCTACCTGTCAAGTGTCTTCGTAGACTAGTTAATTAAAGACAGGGATAGAGCTACGTAGAAGACCATGGGAGTAACAGAGACAGAGCCAGTATCAATTCTCGCAACTAACTAGAAATGTTTTGATAGATTAAATGCTACATTTTGGATCCAAAGTTATATCACATTTGAAATTGAATTTAGAATGTTGTTTAGGTTAAAGTCTGTCAAATGGCTTAGAATATTCTTCTTTTGAATCTTTGTTCCATGTCTAAAGGGAATCGGTTTTTAGTATAACCTTATTTGTTGTTTTACAGTTATTTTACGTGGAGCGACAGCCATCAGACCTTCACGATTCACGAGACAAAACATTAAATTAAAAATTTGAAAAATCCCCAACACATTTACTTTCAAACCCCCATAACTTTTAAACGGGTTAACGGATTGTCATCAAACATGTCTAAGAACACTCGCACGTAAGTCCCCTTTAATACAAGAAAAACTAAATTGAAATCGGTTCATCCGTTCGGGAGCTATGATGCCAGACAGATAGATACACACACACACACACAGACACGTCAAACTTATAACACCCCTCTTTTTGCGTCGGGGGCTAAAAATAAGTCTAATAGCATGGTCTGAACATCGACAAAGTACGACGTAGTCCTGAGTATATTTCCTAAGGGGAAATTTTGAAGTGTTTCGGTTAGAAAACCCCAGAAAACGACTAACCGATATGTTCACGCACACAAATGTTTATCTTGAAAGGGAATCAAACCCGTAACTTTTGGATTAGCAATCAATCAATAATCATTCACTCCATCATCTCATTATAGTAACTGACCACGAACTAAGTTCGTAACTTGTGTCTAGGGTATCAGAAAAAACGCACACACTTATTCACACACACCCAGACCGACACAAACATTTGTGGTTCACACAAATATTCACCCCGCACGGGAATCGAACCTGCAACCTTACGGATGGCAGTCCGGCATGGTGACCACTCTGCCATCGAGGTTGTCGAATAAACTAATTATACTTAGTTTGTAATAAGTCCTACATAAAAAAGAATTAAGACTAAAATATATAGACTTAATTAAATATCACTACTAACTACAGAAATTTTACTATCAAAATAATTAAATTATCCTTCCTAACTTCTAAAAGAGAACACACGTAATAAATCCTCCACAATCTGTGTTGCAACATTGTTTTATAATGTTTTACTAAAAGCTGTGTGTTGCTATCGCCCCCGGGTCTCGTCGCCACCTATCTTTAGTTTATTACTACGAATTTTATATTTTATTTCATTTATTCTATATATTTTTAAAGTGAAAACTTTTTTAGCGGCGCTGAGCACTTTTTTTTGTATGGGTAAAAACTTTCAAACTCGCGTCAGGGTCACGTGATGCTGATCGAAAAAGCGTAAGATCGAGGGGAAGGGAGAGGAACTAGTATCTCCCACTCTTTCTACCGTGCCTGAGTGTGCTGCAGCGGTATCCTCGTAACAAATGTCATTGTGACATTGCGTAAAACTAATCGTGACCCGCGGTTTTGCTCGCGATATTCTTGATACTTAATATTGAAGTTTTCACTTCTGCCGGCACTCCCGGAGTGCTACCTTTTTATATTTATTTTTTATTTCATTTTTATGCGTGGTTCAACTCGATTTTGTCGGAAACCTACGTTATTAGTGTTAGGTTTAAAAAGGCAACCTAGATTGATTGATTGATCTGTCACAATCAATCAGTTTAGGTTGTCTTTTTAAATACAGATTATTAATTTCTAAAGTTTACAATCTTACATTTAGACGTAAGATTGTAAACACACTTCTACCTAAGCCTTTTTAATTTGTATGTGATGTTTTTTTTATATATCTATTTTTGTTGATAATGTTCAAAGTTTTGTCATATGTAACTTTAATAGCTGCTATACCCTTTCATTTATTTTGTTAATATAGTTTTGTAAAATATATTTATTACTTTTTGATGTTCTTACTAGACAATGCTGTACACAGCCATAATTGGTTTACGTATCAGAACCCTTCTTTAAATATGTGTATTCTGTTTTAATGTCTAATATGTTAAACTGTGGTTGTGTTTTTTTAAATAAATAAAATAAATAAAAAGTTTTTACTGAGTGAATGGATGTTTGTTGCATTTAAATAAAATCTGCTGAACCGATAAAATTAAGTGCAGATGTTCCTTTTAAACTGAATTAACACATAAGGTTTATCTCGTAATTTAAATGTCTTAAAATTAATACAGAATCGAGTGTAACGCACGTAAAACTGTGGACAGCTATTAAAAATATTAAACCTTTCTTTTTAAACTTTATAACGTTTAAAATACATACCAGTATTCGTTCAAAACTCAATCTTATATTGAACAATACAATTCGCAACTATCGCGCCGTCATGTGTCGCGTCTCACAAATTTGATTTGACGAAACTAGATTCGAACTGCGAACTCGAAACATAAGATATTTCATATTTTTATTGGGTTCTATGTTTATATTTATTTATATAAATAAATTTTGTACAAGTCTAGTGATTTAGTTAGTGACCCCGCCTGCTGCAGTGAAGGTTACGGCTTCGATTCTCGTGCTAGGTAAAAAAAAATGTGTACAAACAAACAAGTCTGGTTGTCTTAGTGTAGTTTAAATTTGACTATACATATGAGAATGTTCAATTTTAATAAAAAAAAAATATTAATTTCCTGGAATTTATCAACCCAATATTACTTGTATTAAAGTCCATTTTGATTAAATAAAATCAATCAATTGATTGAATAACAAAAGTCAATTAAAAGTAAACATCAAAACCATATTATTCACGTAATAAAATGTAAAATAACCTATTTGAAACCCATCAAACAAATCCAACCATATTTTTATTCCAAACCTGTATGTACTACGAGCGTAGCGTGTAGCTGCTACGGTACTACGAAAGCGTAGCACAATGTTTATTATTCGGTAGAAAGAACATTTTATTTAGTTTCTATTGTCAATGTACTGGAAGATTTATTTTTAAAGATATTTTGAGAATTTAAAAGTTTTCAAATGTTTTTAATTTAAAAGTGGAATGGAAATTTATTAAATTAGATTTACTCATACACATCGCTATCTACTCCCAAATCAAGAAAACCTATGAATAATAGACGACAGAAAAACATACCAATATACTTTTAAAATATCCTTACTATATTATAATATTATAAATGCGAAAGTAACTCTGTCTGTCTGTCTGTTACCTTTTCACGGCTAAACTACTGAAATGATTGACTTGAAATTTGGTACAGGGGTAGCTTATAATGTGAAACCGCGGGGCACAGCTAGTACTTAATATAAATAAGAAACACCCAGACAGAGACAAACTGATACATAATGTGAAACAAAAATGTTGATCTTGAACGGGAATCGATCCCGTAACCTTTGGCACAGCAGCAGACAGAGTTATTACTAACTAAACTACACTATAAAAATGAATCCCTAATTCACTTGTTCACTGCATCACGCGTAAAACTACTGGACCGATTGACTTGAAATTTGGTACAGGGGTAGCTTATGGTCTGGGGAAGGACATAGGCTTTTATCACAAAATTCCCACGGGATCGGAAACTATGCGGGTAAAACCGCGGGACACAGTTAGTACTATATTTACTAATACTTTTTAATTACTAATACATTTTTTTCTCGCTGTGAAAATGCATAGAGCTGCATACCACCGAGAGCTGATAACGGGAGGACTAACGGTGGTTATGTGGGGCTCTCCCAGCCAGAAGGGCTGGGTCTACCCACTAAAGACACAGCGACTTCCGTCCGCGTTACATTAGGGTACCGTAGGGTCACCACGGGGGATTACTACCACGACACCCCAACGCCGGGCCCGTACTTATACCTAAATCATTCTAATACCACAAAAGAAACTAAATTTCATTAAAAACAATATAAAAAAATTAAAACATTCACATATATGATAAAAAATACACATGATGATAGATACATCCCAATAAGTACACGTCAAACAAAGTGGGCACAAACTCTAACGTTGAAAGAACACATGTTTGTGTTTGGACGATTTGTTATACCCGGCAAGATTTGAGGAAAGGCCGAGAGCCCAAGTAGAATAATACTGGGTGATCGTAATTTTTGTGATTTGAGAGGCCGTATCTTGCCGTAACACAGTTGCTATCTAGCACGGGAGGAAAGATATCTCGATACGTCAAATGTATTTTGAAACAAAAAATCGATTTGATTTGATAGGTTTAAATATTATATTTCTGATTATTATTTTTATTTATTTATTAGTTATGTTATTTATTTAAAGTTATGTTAAACATTGTCTAGGAACGTTATAATAATAATGGGTTGTCGTTATCTATGTAGATTTAATTTTTTGAGCATTTCAATGCTGCAATGGCCACTGTTTTTGCCACCACATCATTAACACTCGTTACGGGTAGTAAAACCCTTAAAAAGTCTAACATTAAGTTTAACCAAAATAAATGTGAAGATGTTGTTGAAGTGTCTATATTACTCTCATGATTGTGAACTCAACGGCAAATTCCCATAACTTGCCATGCGTATCCTTACACCTGCACACGCGAGGACCTTTACAAGGCCACTGATAGTGCCATATCGGTGACCGAGTTTTGGTCCTCAAAAATATGAGTCGACACGCAAAGACGAAGAAGAAGATGATTATGAAGGTCAGGAAACATTTCGTCAAATCTTATTAGATTAAAAACTGACTCCAATTAGAAGAGAAGGAGTTAGAATAGGAGATACAGGTTCTGAAGAACAAGAATGATGTTATTCTATAAAAAAAAAATTTTACGATTACCTACCAATTTTTATACCGGGCTCTCTTCCTAAGTTACAAACTCGGAGTCCCGCGGGCCTCCCCGCTCCTTCGGGAGACTGATAAATGTTACTCTTCAAACATTATACTGCGAATATAACTTATACATTTCAATATATTTCATCCCCGTTGAAATATTACTAATATTTTGAGCTGAAAAGTCGTTGAGAAGCTAGGTTTTATATGTCGCATTTTGGTGTGTTTGAGTAATGTGATTTGTAATGATTTGTTTCTATTGATATCTTTGATTTACACGAACATTGAAATAAAACACTTAAACGGATTTTTGTCGTGGTTGTGTTTTGTTTTACATTTTCTGACGTTTCGGATTCTTTACAGAACCCGTGATCACAGAAGACTAAGATGGAAGACGTCTGTACAAAGTAATGTAAAAAGTTTACTACCTTCAATATTTTGAATATAATTTTAAATACATTGTGAATTTACCACATATTCGGAAATACATCAGCCGATTTGTTTCTAGTTTTTTAAGAAATAAATGTTTTTCAATTTGTTTGTATTTTACGTGAAAATATTTGTGGTAGTTTTAAAAATCAAATCTATAAATCAAAATTATTATTTTTGACGACCTCAATGGCAGAGTGGGCACCATGCCGGACTGCCATCCGTAAGGTTACGGGTTCGATTCCCGCGCGAGGTATTTGTGTGAACCACAAATGTTTATCTCGGTCTGGGTGTGTGTGAATGAGTGTGGCGTAGTTTGTGATACCCTAGATACAAGTTACTAACTTAGTTAGGGGTCAGTCACTATAATGAGATGATGTAGTGAATGATTATGTTATGTTATTGTCTGTCACATTTTTTTTACTTTTTGATCAAATAAAGGTGGTATTCAAATAAAACTAACTTTAATGGTTTTTCGTCTCGTTTTTAGTTCTACATTTAATTCATTAAAATGGACTAAAATATTGATTTGCGAACACTATACGTCCATTATAATTAAAACCGCGAATATAATACGTTCAAAGTTATTATATTACAAACCGGTAGTCAAAATAGTTCGTACATATTTTTATCATGTTTCATACAGATATTGAATTACAGTTTTATTTAAACAAACTGAAATTTAAATATTATTATATGTTAGCTGAATTTCAGCTGAAAAACCTGAAACAAAGCGGACGTGAGACCGGTCGCACTGAAACACAAAGTAACAATTTGTTTTTTTTTTTTCAGGAAAAAACTATGTTTTGATTAACAAAAAATGAAGTAGACAATGTGTGGTATGAATTTTTTAACGAGAAACTTTAAAACAATATACAATACAGTTATCTCTACTCTCGAAATAGATCTGTGTCCATCTAGCCAAATACAACTTTCATTAAATCAAATCAAGATTATAATTGTTTTGATGACCGAGTTTGGACAAACAAGCTTTGTTTGTCTTGGGACTAGGTAACAATGTGTGATAATGTGTGTCTGGATATTTAATTATTTATCTTAAAAAGAACAGTTCAAATTCATCTAGTTTTGATACCTGGCTAGAAGTATTGACGACTAAAAAATACTTTGGAGCTTTTTAGCATTATAGCCAAAAAACTTCAAAAGAAGATTAATGCGATCAACCAAACTCTTCAGCTTTACAACATTATTATTGTTATGTCTTTTCCATTCACGGGACTATTAAGGAGTCCCGGTCTTTTGGAAGGCTAGTATGGGGCCAAAGCCACGGAAGCCCTTTGACATATTTAATATTGTGTAAAGGATGCACAATCCGGCGACTATCCCTGTATAACACTATAAAATGCATCCAAGGACAGTCCCCGGTTCTGCTGGGACTATTGCAAATTTATGGAAAACTACGACTGGGTTATGGGAATGGGATGTTTAATGGACTGGATATTGGGGACTATGGAGACTATGGCATATACATTATTATTATTATTATCAGCCTGTAAAGTCCCACTGATGGGCAAAGGCCTCCCTACAACATTGGTATTATAAATATTCCGTAATATATTAGTGACTATAATCGCAGGTATTATCAATAGTGTGTGCGTGTATAGTTATTCAGCGGGCGATGGTCACGGAGGCGGTGCGAGTTTGGAGCGCGCCGCCAGAGGGAGCCATCGGAATACTGATGAGCGGGGGGATTCGGAGGAACGGGGTGACAAACGGTACCAAACATAATGTTACGTTTGGTGCTGGTTTTTACCATATGTTTGCATAATACTGATCATATTAGTAAAAGTAGAATGATATAAGGTTGTCCCTTTAATACAACATATTTTTTAAACATAATCATTCACTACATCATCTCATTATAGTAACTGACCCCTAACTAAGTTCGAAACTTGTATCTAGGGTATCAGAAACTACACATAACTCATTAACACACACACCCAGACCGAGACAAACATCTGTGGTTCACACAAATATTCACCACGCAACAATCGACCCCGCAACCTTACGGATGTATAGTCCGGCATGACCACTCTGCCGTCGAGTCATCGTACAAAACCTAAAAAACTAAGAAAGACGTTAAAAATAATATTCCTAATTCGATATTTATATTATCGTTATAATACCGTTCCTCGGCATATTCCCAATTGTTTGCACAAATACGAGTCGGTATTGAATTCAGCTAGTTTTGCAATTGTTCACATGCATCCGACGAGTTCGAAATACATTCACAATTTGGTACCGTTATATCTTTCGTATAAATAGGTTCTGGCTATTATTTCGGTTTGGTAACTTTGGTGCTTACTTATTTAATCGTATTTATTTATTGAGGTGACTAAATAAAGGTACATTACACAAAGATTATACCTATTTTTAGGTCACACTTATTGGTTCATATAATTTATATTGAATTTAATTTTATCTTTCTCTTCCTATCTACTAGGTATGGCGTCGATTTTGGGAGGGCAGAGACGGGCATTTGTCTCGCCATAGAGTGGAGTGCGGGGTTCCACAGGGATCGGTACTTGGACCGGTTCTGTGGAATTTAGGTTATGACTGGGTCTTGAGGGGCCCAATTTTTCCGGGGATAGGGGTGTTATGTTATGCCGATGACACCCTTATCACCATAAGGGGAAAAAATTGGAGGGAGGTAGAGTTCTGGTCGACTATCGCAACAGCAGTGATAGTTGACCGGATTCAGGTTTTGGGTCTGAGGGTCTCTGTGGAAAAGACGGAGGCCCTCCTCTTTCATGGCCCTAGGAGAGGTCTCCCTAGAGGGACTAATATTGAACTTTTTGGGCAGGTGGTGGCGGTTAAGAACCAGATGAAATATCTGGGCCTTACGCTGGATGGACGTTGGAGCTTCGGGGCCCACTTCACGCAGTTAGCCCCGAAGCTAGTCGCCGCTGTCGCTGCCCTCGGTAGACTTCTACCGAAACTGAGGGGACCAGGGTCGGGGTGCCGTCGGCTGTACTCTAACGTGATACGGAGTATGGCGTTGTACGGTGCCCCAATATGGGTTGACTCCCTCAACACCCGTAACGTACAACTCCTGCGGGGGCCGCAGAAAATCATTGCGGTGCGGGCTGTGAGGGCGTATAGGACGGTGTCCTGGACTGCGGCGACCCTCCTGGCGGCGGATCCGCCCTGGGAACTTCAGGCAGAAGTCCTTGCGGCGGTCCACCGTTACAGGGGTGGCGCTAGGGCCCGGGGTCACCAGCCTTGTTTGGAGGAGATATGTCGAGTTAGAGTCGCAGCAGATGAGACTCTGATTCAACTATGGAGTGAGGCGCTCCGGTCGCCAATTGCTGGCCGAGGGACGGTGGAGGCCATCCGCCCCTACCTCTCCAGATGGGTTACTCGGCGGCACGGGGCAATAACTTTCAGGTTGGCACAGATACTCTCCGGACATGGATGTTTCGGGGAGTATCTGCACAGGATAGCGCAGCGGGAGATCACCCCAGTCTGCCACGAGTCCGGCGCACCAGTAGATACGGCGCACCACACTCTGATGGAATGTGCCGCCTGGGATCTACAGAGATCTGTCTCTGTAGATCCCAGGGTCTGCCCTGGCGGCGCAGATAGGAGGAGGGGCGCTATCGCTGTCGAGCCTGGTAGAGGCAATGCTCGACAGCGAGGCGTCGTGGAGGGCGGCCGTCATCTTCTGCGAGGCTGTGATTTCGCAGAAGGAGGCGAATGAGCGGATCCGTGAGGCACTGGCCAATGACCCGCTCCGCCGCAGGAGGCCGGGTGGGAGAAGGAGGCGCTACGCGCACCTCCTCCCACCCGGGCCTTCGTAACCGGGGAATCCTAATTAGGAATGCCTCGGCGAGAGAAGGGTCGGGGGAGCTCAATTGGGCATACCCCGGTCCGAGTTCGACAGTTCAGGACCTAAAGGGAGACGGTGGCCCTCATTGGCGAATCAGCCGAGGGGGGTCATCGCGCCCGTCTGCGCGCGTCCGCCGGACGGCCCGGGGTCCCGGGACTCTGGATCGTCCCGTTGGCGCGCGCGGCCCCCCACATTTCGGACGCAGTTGGCTGTGCCCGTTAATGTGTGGGGGTCAGTGAGGGGGGGCTGGGATTCTCCTGAGCTCTGGTAAAAAGGGCGAGCGTCGGGGAGGACGCTTGCCCTCGGTACCAGTAGTCGGGGACGTCTTCACTTCCGGAGAGGTCCTCTCAAGGAGGGGGGCGCCGCTTTAGTGCGGGCCCGGCGTTGGAGTGCCGTAGTAGAAATCCCCCTCGGGATCCTACGGTACTCCAATGTAACGTGGACGGAAGTCGCTGTGTTTTTAGTGGGTAGGTCCAGCCCGTCTGGCATTTTAATTGCGTAAAAAAAAAAAAAAAAAAAAAGGCGTCGATTTAAAGAATGTTTTTTTTTATATTGAAGCGAGGCTTATAATACTATTTTACGTAGAACGATTAACCTTAACAACACAGAAAGCGATACGACATTTTTGGTTAAACTAAATCCCTTTCGAGTGCTCTTACTACCCATAACAATAGTTGATAAAGTTGGTATTACATGTATAGTAAATCCCTACTTAATATTATAAATGCGAAAGTAACTCTGTCTGTCTGTCTGTTACCTTTTCACGGCTAAAAATTTTGTACAGCAAGCTAAGGTAGCTTATGATCCGGGAAAGAACATAGGCTATGTTTTATCCCGAAATTTCCACGGGATCGGGAACTACGCGGGTGAAACCGCGGGGCATAGCTAGTTTTATTATAATCGCCTCAATATTCAAAATGAAAAACAAACAAACAATCTCACTCCCCCAAATTTAAGATTACCATCAACAAATTCACTCAGTAAATAATCTAATACTCAACGTACATAATTCACTATATTTACACATAGACAGGCCAACAGACACTAAACCAACTTCGATACGATCGCTCTATCTCCAATGACACGAGGACAGGTAATTTGTCCAAACCCGACTCTTGTCGGCAGTGAACTATACACGACAGTACATTGATTGTACACACTTAATGGGATACTGGGAGACAGGGAGTTTGAAGTTTTGGGGGGATTTAGGTGGGCAGTTAGACTCTTTATGATTATGAAGCTTTATCAAAGAACTAATTTAAAAATAATTACTAATATATAATAATTATACTATATTAATTACTAGGTATATAAAAATAAGTCGGGTTTTCCTTCCTGACGCTATAACTTGAGAACGGCTAGACCGATTTGGTAAATTTTATCTTTTGTAGTTTTATAATACGCTGTAGAAGGTTCTTATGAAAATAAATCTGGAAAATCGACGGGAAAATTGGACTCGAGCGAAGCCGGGGCGGGCCGCTAGTATTTTCTAAAAAGACGAGAAATAAAACGGTTCTCTTAAATAAAAAATTGGACAACAGTGATTAGGTCTCGTTTACGGGGTTTTCGTAAAAAAAAATCATTTTTTTTAAATGTTAGTGCTCCGTTTTTATTTTAAGGAAAACCATTGTTTTAAGCTCTCGATCATTTAATAAATACACACATTAAATTCACAACCCATTATTTGTAAATATTTTCTTCAAGTTAAAACTTAACAAAACCCAAGTAAAACCACCGCCAACAGTCATGCATCCAATGACGTAATAGCATGTCATTATTCTACTAAGGAAACAGGTCAAGTGCGTGTCGGCTCACTCGCCCGCAGCCCTCTAGATCTGGCCATAAACTAGGCACGTCTACGTATTGTTTTCTTTACCTAACGCCCGCAAAGACAGGGCGTGATGACTTTTATTTGTTGTTTAGGTTTAATCTGGTTTCTTATGCTTATTGATTTATTTAAGAACTAGCATTACGCGGCTATTCTCAAGTTTTTGTTTCTTAATCGATTGTAGACCAGAAATTAAGTTAGTATAGCATAGCTCGCATTGCTGATGCAGTTTTACTTAGTGTTGCTCTACAACCAAAAAACATGTGGTTTTGCCTTAATTTTCTGTAACTGGCATTGTTAAACACTTAATAACAAATCTATTTCAGCGCAATCGTTTCAGTAGTTGCAGCTAGGTAGGTATGTTTATTTTGAAAAATCCTATGTTTTGTTCCAAGTCAAAAATAAAATAAATTCATTTAAATCGGTTCAATAGTTTCAATACAAACAAAAATCGTGATACTTTTATAGATTTTATTTACATAAAACTTTACCTATGATAGTATAAAGTCACCAATAGAAATCTTAGAAAAACCAAACGTCAATCTCTCCCATTTCCCTCTCACCTGACTTCAAGACCACCTTCCCCCCAATTACAGACAGTGACTCGACTCCGTGCAGTATCATCAGATCAATATTCGAGATCGAAATAAGATTTATTATCCATCCGTTGATTAGCGAGATTCGACGGCTCGACGCCACCTCGCCGCCCGCTCTAAATGGTGAGGGACTACTGTGAAAGTGTCTGTTTGGAGATATCTATATCTATAATATAAAAATGAATCGCAAAATGTGTTGGTAAGCGCTTAACTCAACAACGCCTGGATCAATTTGGCCAATTCTTTTTTTGTTGTGTTTGTTATTGTCAGGAGAAGGTTCTTATGTAAAAAAATCTGGAAAATCAACGGGAAAATTGGACCCGTGCGAAGCCGGGGCGGACCGCTAGTATGTATATAAAAATGAAACCCGTTTTCCTTGGTCACGGCATCACGCGTGAATGGCTGGACCGATTTCACTAATTCTTTTTTTGTTGTATTTGTTATTATTAGGAGAAGGTTCTTATGTAAAAAAACTGGAATATCAACGGAAAAATTGGACCCGTGCGAAGCCGAAGCGGGCCGCTAGTAATCTAATAAAATTATAAGTAAGTTGTTTAAAAAACGTACAGTGTCTTAAAGAAAAGTTTTATAGTACGGTTTTATTTGTATTAAATTATTATACATGTTTATTTGTGTAATATTCTCTTTTAATAAAAAAGAGTGATGACAAAAAGCATATAGACTAAATACAATATGGATGAAGACCGTAGCTATCAGTTGACCCGTTGCTATCAGTTGATCCGTAGCTATCAGTTGACCCGTTGTTATCAGTTGATCCGTAGCTATCAGTTGACCCGTTGCTATCAGTTGATCCGTTGTTGTCAGTTGATCCGTAGCTATCAGTTGATCCATTTTATCAGTTGATCCGTTGTTATCAGTTGATCTGTTGTTATCAGTTGACCCGTTGCTATCAGTTGATCCGTTGCTATCAGTTGATCCGTAGCTATCAGTTGATCTGTTGTTATCATTAAATAAAAAATAGCAATTTATTAAAAGCTTATAAAATATTTGTGTAAATAGTGTATAAAAGTAACCATGTAAACCGTAAACATTAAAAATATCAACGCATTGGTTGTAATTATAAAAAAAAACACAAACAAAAAAATACATATATGTATACTCCATCAATTTCTGAGTAGTCCCTCTCTAACGAAGTGTAACTGATTACTCACAGGGAATTCGGGATACAGTCGACAAGCAATTACCTCCGGAAAAATATTATCTAATTAGCCCCAGAACGCCGGGATCGCCCCGATAAGATTAGGGACTCGCAGGATACACGGATTTTGTAACGTCTTGAAGAAAACGGGTAATATAGACTTTTTTTAATGCTTACTAGTGATGTATAAGTGTGTCTTCTCTCTCTCTCTCTCCCTCTCTCTCTCTGTTTGGTCCAGCAAATCTCTGAAACGGCTGGACTGAGTTTGACAGGATTTTCACTTGCAGATAGGTTGTTATAAGGAGTAACTTAGGCTACTTTTTAACCTAATATTCTCACGGGATCGGGATTGAGACGAATACCGCGGAAAACAGCAAGAATCTTTTTTTATTTGAAAAAATCTCTTAATTTACCAAGTCGTAACTAAATAAAGAAACCTAAAACTCTAAATAATTCAGTCATTTGGTCGTAAAAATAGAGGTTACCAGGAAAGTTTTCCGGAAGTTTTGAAAATTGGCAATTTTATAGATTTTGATATGCTCTTTCCAAATTCAACTTTGCCACCTCGTATGTTTGCCGCTCGCACCGCCATATTGAAAAAATTTAGGAAATTGTAGGAAACTTCCTTTACTTTTATTTTATGTTGATATGTTTTTTTCTGTAAAATGCGTCGGAAAGGAGTTATTATCCAAAAACTGCTTTTGGGCGCCATTTTTAATTTGATCCGCTGGGATGATTTGATCCGCTGTGATAAGTTGATCCGCTGTTATATGATGAGCCGCTGTCATCAGTAAATCCACTGGTATCAGTTGATCCGCTGTGATGAGTTGATCCGCTGTGATGAGTTGATCCGCTGTGATAAGTTGACCCACCGTGATAAGTTGATCTGTTGGTATCAATTGTTCCAAATTGATGAGTCGATCCGCTGTGATAAGTTGACCCGCTGTGATGAGTTGATCCTCTGTGATGAGTTGACCCGCTGTGATGAGTTAATCCGCCGTTATAAGTTATCTGCTGGTATCAATTGATCCAAATTGATAAGTTGATCCGCTGTGATGAGTTGATCCGCTGTGATGAGTTGATCCACTGTGATGAGTTGATCCACTGTGATGAGTTGATCCGCTGTGATGAGTTGATCCGCTGTGATGAGTTGACCCGCTGTGATAATTTGATCCTCTGTGATGAGTTGATACACTGTGATGAGTTGATCCGCTGGTATCAATTGATCTGCTGTGGTTAGTTGATTGGAATAACTTATCACAGCGGATCAACTGGTTTGGTATGACCTGCTGGTATCAATTGATCCACTGTTATCAGTTGATCCACTGGTATTAGTTGATCCTGAAGTCTAAGGTCAAGTTCGACTCTGAGGTCAAGTTCGACTTTGAGGTCAAGTCTAAGTCTAAGGTCAAGTTTAAATCTGAAGTCAAGATCGACTCTGAGGTCAAGTTCATGTCTGAGGTCCAGTTCGAATCTGAGGTCAAATTCGACTCTGAGGTCAAATTCGACTCTGAGGTCAAGTTCGACTCTGAGGTGAAGTTGAAGTCTGACGTAAAGTTCGACTCTGAGGTCAATTTCAAGTCGAGGTCTAACCGATTTCGGCCTCAGCGACTGTTTGTTGGTTTTCTCGATATTAATTATATTTATTATCAACTCGAGCTTTGCTGTTCAGCTCGTCGCAGGTGTGCTCGATGGTGACTTGCATATCCAAAAAAAAAGTTACCTAAAAACTATTAATATAAACCTGTAATTAGTCCCCATTACCCCCACCACAACCCTTTGTATTTACCTCAAACACTAATTGAACTTAGAGCTGACTCCACAAACATAATCCAATATTTGATCTAAATATAGTCGTGAAAGCAATTTTAGTATTGTTAATGGGAAGTTTGTTATAGTTTTGGTTGTTTGTAGAGAAACTTTATTATTATAAGTCAATTTTTTAACCCCCGACGCAAAAAGAGGGTGTTATAAGTTTGACGTGTCTGTGTGTGTGTGTATCTGTCTGTCTGTGGTATCATAGCTCCCGAACGGATGAACCGATTTTAATTTAGTTTTTGTATTAAAGTAAAAAAATTGTTTTTAATTGGGATCTAAATCGTATAAGGTAGATGCAAATGTCATTATACCACCAATAATAATAATACCCTTTACTCGTGTGGAGATGAGTGGTTGCCATTACCATTTTTGTAATGCAATTATTCGCAAAGCTAAGGCTTTAGGCATTAAGAAAACGAAACATAATAGAAGGATCGTTACTCTTTGCACTAAACTTCCCCTACTCCCTGAAAATTGTATAGAAGAGGGCTGGAATTATATTAAGAAAGAAATTATGCCTGACAACGATTTAAATAAATTCGTTAATTATTTCGAAAATACACACATCAAAAGTGTCTAGGGATCAACATATATTTTTGCAATAACTTTTCTCCTGATTGATATTAATTAAAATTTTCTTTAAGGATTCATCAAATAAAGTGTTTTCGTTTGTCACAGTAACGATAAACCAAGTCACCTTTGCATTAATAAAGAAATTTGCCATTTTCCTAATAAAGGGATTTTTGACATTTGAACCACTAACATTAAAGTTCGAAAAAAAGACTGAAATAACAGTTTTCTTTAAAATTTTATTGGGTAACTTAAACAATTAATAATCCGTGTTTCTACCGCGAACACTAACAACACAAGAACATCGGTTTGGCATACTCAAAATGAGTTCATCCAAATCACGCTGTGGAATGGCCGCCCATGTTCGTTGCAACAACAAAAAAAGGTCTTCTTGCGACTGGATACCCTCCATATTCGGCAGAGCTCTTCTCTGTAGCACATCCCATGCATGCTCAATCGGGTTCAAGTCTGGCGACTGAGCAGGCCAGGGCAGGACATTGATGTTAGCTGCGGCGAGAGTCTGTCTTACAACTCTTGCGGTGTGCGGTCGTGCATTATCATGCATTAACTGAAATAAGGGACCGATTTGCACTTGTAGAGGAACGATGACGTCTGATACAATCGTCTCAGCATAAATTTGAGCGTTGAGGTTGCCTCTGATCCAAATCAACTCAGTTCTTCCGCCGATCCAAATACCCGCCCATACCATGATGGTTCCACCACTATAAGGATGGACTTCCTGGCAGGATTTTAATCGCTGTTGGCGTCCAGGGGTTCTCCAGTGTCGTATACGTCTTGTATCCGGTCTCATACCAAAACGAGACTCATCAGAAAAGCACACGAAACGCCATTGTTCTTCTGCCCAATTTCTGTGTTCAAGAGCCCATTGATATCGAATCCTACGATTGTGCATTGCTATAGGTGGTACCCGTAGCGGTCTTCGGGAATGAAGGTTCACTTCATGCAAGCGGTTTCTGACTGTTTGGTCGCTAATTAAGTTCCCTGAAGAGTGATGAAGCCGCACGGCTAACATCATGGCGGTTATTGTTGGAGCTCTTCGAGTTAAGATTTGAATGTATCGGTCTTGTCTCCGTGTGGTGCAGCGATACCGTCCTCCATGGCGCTCAGCCACGGTACCAGTGCTTCGGTAACGTGTCCAAAGTCGACTGATAACACTCTGACTTGTATTCAGAGCTAAAGCCACAGTACGTTGCCGGGAACCAGCTTCTATCATTCCCACGGCTCTGAGCATTTCTTCCCTGCTTAAATGACGTCGCCGCTCCATAATAACGTTGGTTTTAATCAGTAGTAGGGAAACAGTAGCACTAATAATGTCTTCAATGCGTTGTATGTTTTTATAGGGAAAATATTGACAGCTGATTTTCATCTTTTACTCGAATTTGATTCACAGTTCCTGATTCAAATTATGAAATGCACCAAAAAGGATCCATATAAATTTATAAAATCATAAATTTATTACAAAGCCACATCTCAATCTCAAGAAATCCGCATAAAAATGCTTGATCCCTAGACACTTTTGATGTGTGTAATTGGATGAAAGATGAATATTATAAAATCTGGTGTGTGTATGGACTGCGTCATCGCACCAATAATGCCGCGGAAGGTTGGAACCACAATCTAAATACTAACATAAATAAAAATGAGGTGCAATTTTCGCAAATTTTGCATATCTTACAACAGGAATCATCAATCACTTCCTTAAATTGTAATCGTCTGGAAAGATTTAACAAGTCATCGTGCAAACGACGTAAAAGCAGTATTGAAAGTGACAATTGCATTTTGTTTGCTCAGATGCAACTTGTAAATGGGGATATCAATGTTGGCCATTTTCTAGATAAACTACGTTAATAAATGTATTTTATTAGAACTACCTATTGCGTTTAAATTATTTCTATTTATAGATGAATATTATGGCAAGATAAAAAAAGATTTTTATCTAATTATAGGTAAAAAGGTTTGTTAAATTGGGTTAGTCCCATTTTACTCCACCAAAAAGTCCCAAGTTACTCCAAACAAAAATATTCTTTTTTTAAAATTTCAAAATCAGTTTCATTTTACTCCAAACTGTCAAACACTATTGTTTATCAATATTTGGAACTGCCATACATTCAGTTTCACTTTACTCCACGCGTAATGTCACTTATGGATGAGATACAGTCAGACGCAAAAATCAAAAAGAAAAATAAAACAAAGTTATAGATTTCCCATAGGCCGTGTTATTATTAAATGTAAACACATATTTATCTAATATAGAAATATTAAATCAGAGGATATATTTTCTGTGTTTATTTTAAAATCAAGATGACTATTCAAGATGTCATTTCTTTCCTTTTGAGTGACACTGTAACTCAATAACATGCTATGTTCAAGTTAAATAACACCTTGCGGTAGAATCATTGTTCATAAAACAGTACTATGTGGACAAAAGTACCAGGCAAACATGGGTTATTAGGAGTTTTACCTACAAATAGTCCTACTGCTGGTGAGGGTGGTACAGCCAAACAAAAAAGAAACGAAATTGCTCTGTTCAAATAAACATTATGTACAAGAAATTTTATAATAACCAATTTTAATTACCAGGAGAACAGAAATGTAGAAGAGGTCTTTACAATAAACTTTATTAAATTGATTCACAAAAGTAAATATTGGAGAATTTATTATTAGAAGTACCAGGAGAGCATATTCGCGCAAATTCTTACGAAAACCAAACACCCCAAACAGGTAATATGTTTCATGGGCGGGACTGTACTTTAGAAGTAAGAAATTCTTATTAAATTATATCTGGGTGCCGAAATGGGAACTAATCGCACTTAAATTTCCCATTTCGGCATCTTCCTGGAATTTGGAATAAACCGCATAAAATGTTTTGTTAAATTTTCTATCCGACTGTACTTCTCTTTTTGGAGTATCTTGGGACATAAAAATAAAAATCAATAAAATTATTCAAGTATCGATTGGAGTAAAGTGGGATATGAAAAATAATATATTATTTATAATATTATTCTCTGGAGCAAACTGGGACTGCATGTATGCATTTTTTCATTTTCGATTTCAAAGGAATGGAGTAAAATGGGACTAACCCGTTAAATTCTGACTTCTCATTTACCAGTTATTGTAAAAGTGGTTTGTATTTAAAAATCAGGCCTTATGACGTCGGTTTCGTAGTTTATTCTCAGTAGATCCAATTTGTGACGTTGTTTTTTAAAATAGATTTATTGGGAAAAAAAGTTCTCAATAGAACCAATTGGATCTTGATCACTAGATCTACAGAGAGTAAAAGAAAATTTCTATCGGCTTTGCAGAGAGATACAGATGCCATTAAGACCATCAAAAGTTATAAAATTAGGTTATATTGTACACTGCATCCTACTTATATTATAAATTCGGAAGTTTGTATGTTTGGATGTTTGTTCCACTTTCACGCAAAAACTACTGTATCGATTTTCATTAAATTTGGTACAGATGTTCCTTATAACTAGGAATAACACATATGATACTTTTTATCCCGAAATTCCCATGGGATTGTGTATAAGTAATCGTATGTTTTATTGTAACTTTTTGTAGTCACAAATCCTACCAATAGATGGCGCTGTTACTTAATTTTTAACACACGATGGTGAATTGTGCCGAGATTGTATGATACTATGAGCTACGCATTCTCACGAGAGCGGGTACTGCGCGGGTAAAACCGCGGGGCGCTGCTAGTATACTATAACGTATAAAACCACTTTATGGTCAATGGACACATGGTTAATTGTAACTAAGTAGTTTAACCAGTTAGAGTTAGAACAAAACCTAATGCTGTAGTTTGTATTATTGTTAACTTCTGCATTTGAATATTAGCAAAATGAAGTTGAAAATTGTTGCTTTGTTTGTCTGTTTCATTCAATTAGATTTTGCAGTAAGTATTTAGTACAACATTTTAATAAAAGTTTAGTTTTTGGACTAAATTAAGTGGAGAAAGTTAACTAAAGCTTTTAACCTAAATATATTTGAATTTTGGGATAAAATTAAGTGAAGTATAAATTTACTTATCACTTCATTTTTAGGGTTCCGTACCCAAAGGGTAAAAACGGGACCCTATTACTGAGACTTCACTTCCCGTCCATCCGTCTGTCACCAGGCAGTATCGGTGATATCTAGACAGTTGAAATTTAAACAGATGATGTATTTCTACTGTCACTATAACAACAAATACTAAAAAAAGGGGGACTCCCACAGGACTGTTTGTTGTCGTTTTTGGTACGGAACCCTTCGTGCGCGAGTCCGAGTCGGACTTGGCCGGTTTTTTAACCTAACTTAAATTCAAAATCATTAATTGCCTCAATAAACTAACATTATTATAAGATCACACTAAGCAATATTATGCAATATAAGCGTGGTAAGTAAATGTTTTTATTTATTTATTAAGGACTTCAGTGAAAATTACATTATTCTTGACACAATTGAACTACACAAAATACAAATCTAAATAAAATAGTTATCTGTAGTTATTTCAAAAGGTATTTTTACCACTGATACATAAATACAAAGAAGCAATAATGAATTTATATTTCAAACTCGCGACCCTAACTTCGGCAGCCTACCATACCGACCACTTTACAAGCAGTGATTAAAAGTATAAATAAAAGTGCAAGCCTAAGCAGGGAGAGTGAAGTGACTCCCTTTGTGCCTACCCTTAGGGCGGGCACGTTCAATCTCAAGAGTCCTGTGGGATACTGTAGGTATTTATAACGGCATCTTATGGTCGAGTATTCTTGGTATATTTTAATTAGTAAGAGGTGTTTTATTTTGAATTGATTTTGTTTATGTTAAAATGTTTTTGTGGAAAGTTTTGGTTCGATCTTGAAATTGAAATTATGTTTATATATGTTATCAGATAGAAGTTTCGAACTTAGTTAGGGGTCAGTTACTATAATAAGATGATGGAGGGACTGATGTTATGTTATTATTTTAAGTTAATATCCATTGCCCTACAATTTAACTAGTGAACAAATATTTCTAAAGGAAAGTTCTAGATCTATAAAACTAGAATAACAAGAGCCATTTAGCTCTGCCCGTTCTGAATATCCTCTAAAGATATCCATATACGAAATCTACCGGACACACATACGTAAATATGTATGTATATATAAGTATGACAGTCTGCATGTTTGTATTTTGATAATAAGAGATCTTCTCAAACTTGTAGGGGTAGCAAAAGAAAACATATTGTTATAATTTAGTATTTTTTTGCAAAAAATATTGTCTCATTGCGGGGCAAAGGTCTCCGCCAAAGATTTCCTACTGTGACGTATTATGGTAAGCACGCAGAAATAAAATAGGTTATTTCTTTCTATTTTAGTTAAGCTACATTTGGAGAAAGACTTTCACAACAAAGACGGCTAATACGGCTATCTAATATTCTTTGGTTAAACCAAATTTATAGACTTTTGAGGGTTATAACTAGACTATGAATCATCCTGTAGTTTGAAAAGTAATTAAAAAAGATTAAAAATATAATTCCATTCAAGAAAAAAAATGAAAAATTTAGTATTATATTCCATTTTTCTGCTATCCCTACAAGCACGGAAAGTACCGACAGCAGAAGATAGCGGATCTCAGAATAAGCGCATCCCAGTATAAAATCACAATACGAGCGAACACAGGACAAATGCAAATTGTCCAATGAAATATATTCGTATGCTCTCGATGGCTATGGTCGAGTCGCTCTCGAAACGCGTATCTATTCGAATTAAATTGCGAACGGTACACATGTTTTTTTTTTACGTGAATGAGTAACATCCAAAGGATTTAATTATTAAATAAATTGATACTTAGTTCTAAAATCTCTATAAGATTTGTTTTAAACCGGTTACCACTGATTTCTTTCTTGAATTAATATTTTAGAAATAAACAAAAAAAAATACAATATTTTGTAAGTGGATTTAGGTATTTTTTACTAGCTATGAGCCACTGTTTTACCCGCGTCATTCCTGATTATAAGGAACAATTGCACATAAGCGCAAATCTGCACGTAATGTCGTCGATCGATCTTATACACCCCTATTTTGAATTCGAGATACTTAATCACACTTAATGTAAACGACGGGTGACAATATATTAATGAAGTTAGTTTTTTTCTTTTGCTTTTATTTAAAAAGTTATGATAAGTCAAAGTTTTTCAAAATCCCGCCGAATTTTATTGTTATTCTACACCGAACAACCGGCAAACGCTGCGATACACAGCTGAGCGCGGTCATCGACCCGAGCCGTAACAGAATACATGATAGCTAGTGTACCGTCTGGTAATACCGCGTTTATTTAGTATTTTTTAAAGATATGTTGTTGTAATTGTGTAATACTATCATTTTTGATATTTTTATTGGATATATGGATTCAGTTACTGCTACAGATATTCTGATTTTAATAAGTCCCATCATTTCAAAATAAGGGTGTATAATAATAATATATTCGTATGCTCTCGATGGCTATGGTCGACTCGCTTTCAAAAGGCGTATCTATTCAAATTAAATTGCGAACGGTACACATGTTTCTTTTTAAATATTTTTTGTCTATGGTTGTTTGAGTTTGAAGACAATTAGGAATTTTAAAGTTGGGATTGGCTATTATAAGTAGTATTTGGTTTCGTCAAATGTTAGTTTTAAATTCCTCTTGGTAACTAGAAAAACTAATCTTAGGAGTCATTTTGTTTGTTAAACCAGATTTTGACAGAATGTCAATATGGGATTGTGAGAGATTATAAGTGTGGTGACTTGTTCTTGAGTATATTCATAAACTACAAGACTTTTAAACAATATTAACGATATGGTACATTTACGTCCTTGCTTTAAAGATTTTCTAATACTTTTTTTAACCCCCGACGCAAAAAGAGGGGTGTTATAAGTTTGATGTGTCTGTGTGTATGTGTGTGTGTGTATCCGTCTGTCTGTGGCATCATAGCTCCCGAACGGATGAACCGATTTCAATTTAGTTTTTTTTGTATTAAAGGGGACTTACGTGCGAGTGTTCTTAGACATGTTTGATGAAAGTTATGGGGGTTTGAAAGTAATTGTGTTGGGTTTTTTTTAATTTATTATAATAAGACGATAGTCAATTATTTCTTTGACATCCATATCTGTTTAATTTAAGACCAAAAACAAAATACCAAAAACAATTTTCGAAAACAATTGTTTTCGTAAACCAAACTACTAGGACCTAACTAGCCGCTCTATAAATAGAAGATTAATTAATTTCAAGAGTAAATATAATTAATTTGTTGTAGGAGAGACCCTTTTAACTTAATTACTAATGGAACTACAACTTAACTCGTGTACTGGACTGGCGCGGGCACTGGAACAAACATAATATTAGTTTAAAGACCGTATTAGTTGTCTGTCAAGTATAATGTTTTAATTACTTTAGATAAAGATAAAGGTAGCCTTTATTAACAATCATATACATTTTAACAATTTTTGTAATAACTAAGGTAAGTATAAATTAAAACTTGAATATGTTTACACTTATTATCTACTTATTTTCCTATTCGACACCGGTCCCTTGATCGTCTTGCTGTATTTTATCTTTTAATTTTATGGTTAATATAAGTACTTCTTTCCATTCGGTGTTGACAAGTTTCTAAAGATTTAATGTTTTTATTAGTAAATTTTAATTACTTTAACTATTTCTATATATTAATAGTTATGAATGTACTGACTGCTATTACGACATTGAAAAGATATGTGAATGAGTGTGTGCGTAGTTTCTGATACCCTAGATACAAGTTTCGAACTTAGTTAGGGGTCAGTTAGTATAATGAGATGATGTAGTGAATGATTATGTTACGTTATATTTTAATACAACAACCGGAACCGACAGCTTAAAATCTCAGACAACATAAATCAAAAGTTGAATAATATGAAATACTAATACATTGAGTGCCGACAAGTCCGGGAGTCGACTCTGGTACATTTTTCCACGTGCAATACTACACGGGGAAGTTTTAAGCTGTTCTACGGATTCTTACAAGAACAGTTTGTTTCTAAACATTTACACCGAACGATATTACCCTGTGGGATTTTTGTTTGTCATGGTAGAAATCCCGTGGGATCCTACGGCACCCCAATGAGTAACGCGGTCAGAAGTCGTTGGGGTTTTAGTGGATATGCCTCGCCCTTGTGGCGGGGAGAGCCCCATATAACCACCGGGATCTTCCCTTTGATTCCCGGTGGTAGCGAGCAAAATTTTCGATTTTGAAAATTGCATGCAAGCAGCAATGCATGGTCTGCTTATTGACGTTTGAAATTCAAAATGGCGGTGTCCTAAAGATGGAAGACTAGTTATTTTAAGTAACATTGATTATCAAAATATTATTACTGGACATTAGTTAATTAGATTCAAGAATTTAATGTTCTACTCGGACTTTATTAATGAAATTTAATAGAACCTTTAACATGTTACATTCCGGTGTGACAGAGGGACGTACTTAAAACGCAAGATACGGGAATATAAGTTGTTTGCATTCTATCCAACGGAGTTCTAGTTTCAATAAAATTGTAGAACACTCGATACATAGTGCATTGTTATATTATTATGATATATTTTATTATGATATATTTTATTATTTGTATTAAATTATAATAACAAAATATTTATATTTGTTCGTTAGAAAGCACGAAAATAAAGGAATGCTATAGGCATATCGTGCTACGACCTATTAGACAATGAATCGCAGAGAGAGATAGTAGGTACTCGTCTCAGAAATAAAACTAAAAAATGGACAACCTAAAATAAGTTTAGTTCAAAAACTAAAACCCGATAAAATAAGACTCCAAAATTATAAAATTACAATCCGTTTTACCCCTAAAACGGATAAAACGGATTGTTAATACCGATAACCGTGGCCGTGATCATGTGCCACCTACATACCCTTGCGTTTTCTATTTATTTATTCGGAGAGTATATACATTTACACCGAAAGATAGAACCAGGTGGGATTTTTGTTTGTCATGGTAGAAATCCCGTGGGATCCTACGGCACCCCAATGAGGAACGCATATATTTATGGACGATCATATTTTTTGATCCTGCCTCAGAACATAATAATATCTATAGAAATAGGATGATTGATTCTATAAGCTTTAAGGCAGAAACCAACCGAAGTACACGCACACGCTACGCACGAAAATGGGTGGGGGCTACGCTATGTTGAGCTATATCCCCCGTGTATGTACACACGAATATGTACAGTCATGGTAAGAAATGGTTCGTCACCATAAGATCTATTTTCGTTTGCTCAGTATAAGTGTTAATAACATCAATACAAAAATGTTCAATTTGAAACGTTCCTATTCACGCATACAGAGCTGACAGTATCTTGCGGTCTTGTAGTTGTTGGACGTGCTTTGGGTTTTAATTTGTTAGTGATGGGGTCCCAAGGAGGTGGCATCTTCCTTATTGAAATTATGTATATTTTTAATTTCAATGGCCTCACGTATCATCCTGGGTAGATGTCTGTATTCTTTGGCGATGATTTGGGGATTATCAAACCTTAGGTAATGGTTGGGTCTGTCCAGAGTGTGCTCAATTTTATAAACACCTGCATCTTGAGTGACGTCACGGACGCCTAACCAACTGTATCGTGTCGGTCGTTTTTATTATTGTTCCTCGGGTTATTAGCGTGTAAATGTAATTGTTTTGTACGTCAGTGTTAGCTTATATATTGTTGATCGGTATTGTGTGTTTGTGTGAGTGTTGAAGCCTCTTAACGCTATAAATTAATAGTATTTATTGATTTGCTTAAAACCTGGTTTTATTTGAAAGAGGGTAAATCAAACGAGATCAGCAATTTTATTCATTATATGTGTTCTATCAGTGCCATCTATCGTGGAATAATTGAACTATCTGGTCAACGCCATCTACATTAATTTGACAAAACTAATTGACAGTCATCGATTAACTATGGTGAAATCTTGCCAAGGCTGTAGGAAATTTATTTCGGCGACGTCGGCAGGTGTCGCTACTTGTGGTACCTGTCAGGCACACTTTCATAAAGCCTGCGTTTCAATTCCTGATGCTGCGTCTGTGAGTAGATCTTGGATCTGCCCAGAATGTAAAAAGAAGGTGCGCAAGGGGGACAACACTGGCACCCCTGTCCGAGGCATTGGCGAGAATGACGTGCTGGAGACATTTGTGTCCCCCGCCGGCGTGAGCCCGGCGCGGTTGGACGCGCCGCTGAGCGCCGTGGCCGTGGACGCCGCCGCCGCCGCCGAGGGAGTGCGCGCACTGCGTCGGGAGCTCGCAGAGTATGCGGGCGAGATGCGCGATTTCCGGCGAGAGATGGCGGAGTACCGCGCCACTGTTGCTGGCATCGTCTCTAGGATCGAAGGGGTGGAGTCCAGGCTTGCGGCGTTGGAGGCGCGGGACGCCGTGGGTGTGGCGGCAGCGGATGTTGGCGAGCTGGAGCGTTCGGTGCAGTTTCTCAGGGAGGAGCTGCGGGATCGGGACCAGGACGCCCTTCTCTCAGACCTCGAAATAGGTCATCTTCCTGAGGAGAAGGGCGAGAACCCAGTACACGCGGTCACCGTTCTCGCGACTCGGTTAGGGGTCAGTTTAGACGAACGGGACGTTGTGTTCGCCGAGCGCGTGGGAGCCGCGCCGGCGCCGGGCGCTGGTGGCGCCGCCGGCGGCGCGGGCGGTCGGCCCCGCCGGATCGTGGTGCGGCTGGCGCGGCGCGCCGTGCGCGACGAGCTGCTGCGCGCCGCGCGCGTGCGCCGCACCCTCTCCGGGGCCGACACGGGGGCCGCCGGCGCCGCGCCGACCGGCCGCATCTTCTTGAACGAGCGTCTGACCAGGGACAACCGGCTGCTGTTCCACCGCGTCCGGGAGGAGTGCCGCAGGCTTCAGTGGCGGTACTCATGGACGCGACGAGGTCGCATCTACGCTCGGCAGAGTGACGGCAAGCCTGCCCATTGCTTTAAGTCTGAGGCGGACGTTGTGCGAATTTTTGGCGCTCTCCCCGTTTGACTTCGTTTTCTCTTTTGTTTCTTATCTTTAAATCAAACAACGACTTTTATTATTATATTATTTTATTTCCAAAACTATATTATATCGTATCTTCAATTATAACTATGTATAAACCACTTATTAAAAGCTATATAATTATTTATTACATTAATTTAGTTCTAAATTGTAAACCTTCCTGCACAGCAAACAATTGCATAGTCAGTAATACTGTAAACTGTAAACCCAGACAAACATATGTTTTTGATCAATCAATTACTCTCCTACACATATCTTTAAGAATCTTTGTTCTATCTTATTATTGCCATATTATGTGGTATCGTAGATATAAGGAATCAAATCGATGATCAAATCAAAATACCTGTCCGTTGGTCTGTTCAATGCTGGGTCACTTGGGAGTAGACATGACGAGTTTATAATAGCAGTGGAGCGTCTTTCGTTAGATATTCTGGCCATCAACGAGACGTGGTTGAGAGAGGGAGAGGAGGGGCGTGCGCCCGCGGTGGCCGGCTACAGGCTGCGGCACGTCCCGCGGCCCGCGGGGGTGCGGGGCGGGCGCGGCGGGGGGGTCGGCTTCTACATTAGACAGGGGATTCATGTTAGGTTTTGTTCAGTCACCTCTGATTCACAGATAGAACAAATGTGGATCACAACTAAGGTTGGCACTCAACGCCTACTCATAGGTACGGCATATAGGCCTCCCTGGCTCAATATAAATGTTTTCTTGGACAACCTTACTGACACTATTTCTTCTTTTTCGAACTATGACAAGATAATATTGCTTGGCGATTTCAATATTAATATGCTAAATTTAGATTCTAGAACCAAACTATTTACTGAATTTTTGGATTATATGAGACTGCAACAGCTTATTGATGCTCCAACTCACTTTACCGACCACAGTCAAACACTAATAGATGTCATATGCAGTGACATTAGTGCTAATTCTACTGATATAACATATATACCTGATTTAGGGCATCATGCAATAATATCTGCAGTATTCCATATAAAAAAAGAAAAACCTTTACCCTTTTTTGTCACTTATAGGCCATTCAAAGACATTATACAGGAAACATTTTGCAAGGACTTGGAATCAATTGACTGGAATTTAATATATACATTTGACAATTTAGACGACATGGTTGCTCAATTCAATCACTATATCCTCACACTTTTTGATTTGCATGCCCCTAAAAGAACTACACAGATCAAAACCTATTCTTTACCTTGGCATACGGACACTATCAAAGAGATGATGCGCACTCGTGATTTTTATCATAGTAAATATTTGAACACAAACTCCAAATCCACAAAAATATTATATAAAGAACTGAAATCTTGTGTTATAAAAGCTCTGCATGAGGAAAAAAAGGTATTTTTCAGTGAACATATAAACTGTAACCTCCATAATCCAAAGCTTTTGTGGAAGAACTTAAAACGCAACATTTTAGTCGACAGTAATAGTAAACATGAGCTGCCCCTATCATTGAC
The DNA here is from genome assembly GCA_958496195.1 of Timandra comae. NCBI lineage: Eukaryota > Metazoa > Arthropoda > Insecta > Lepidoptera > Geometridae > Timandra > Timandra comae. The sequence goes on along the minus strand of OY292377.1, from coordinate 589,509 downwards.
GGACCCCAATGTCTTAAACGCACATTTCCTTAATGCTCCTGGAGACGATTGTGTTAAAATTTCTACACTCACTTATTATGAGTTCAACAAATTTAAGACCTCGAATTTCAGCCTTGAGGTGGTAACTGAAGATACAGTTTATAAAATAATAAATGCTTTAACATCTGAAGCGGAGGGCATTGACCAAATAACTTTGAGCATGATAGTAGCATGTTTACCTTTTTCACTGACTTCAATAACTAAAATTATTAACAAATCCATTCAGACGTCAACTTTCCCCGAACTTTGGAAAATATCGTTAATAAACCCTATACCTAAAAAACCTATTGTTACGGATATTAAGGATGTTAGACCCATTAGTATACTGCCTTGTATCTCTAAAGTTATGGAAAAAATAGTTTACTTACAAGCAGTTAAATATTTAGAAACAGAAAATATTTTACCCAAATATCAGTCCGGCTTTAGAAAAAATCATGGAACTTCTACAGCATTATTGGATATAGTAGATAATATGCTTGCAGCACAAGATGAAGGGAAGGGTACTATCCTAACAATGCTTGATTATTCCCGAGCATTTGAAACAATTAACACCACATTACTTCTATCTAAATTAGCATACTATGGTTTTAGTACAGAGACAATTAGGTGGTTTAATAGTTACCTTAGCAACAGGTCTCAAATTGTGCAGTGTACTGACTTGAGTACGGGTAACAAGTCACGATCATCTCGTCTGTACAATAATCGTGGCGTGCCTCAGGGGTCCATTTTAGGTCCCCTTTTATTCATCATTTACTGTGCTGACCTCCCCACCTGTCTGAGTCACTGCCAACATCATATGTATGCCGATGATGTCCAACTATATATTCATTGTTCCTCAGGTGAAACCAATAATGCAGTTAGTAAAATGAATAGTGATCTGTGTAGTATTGCTAAATGGTCTGAGGAACACTGTTTAGTCCTGAACGCTACCAAGTCTAAGTCTATGATTTGTGGTTCTAAACACCAGATTAAGGCAATAAGCGACATGGCCCCAAAAATTACAATGCAGGGCATGGAGCTGGTACATGTCAGTGAAGCGCGCAATCTTGGTTTGGTGGTTGATGGTAATCTGCGGTTTGAGCATCATGTAGCTGAAGCAGTAAGGAGCTGTTTTTATAGAATTAAAATCCTTTATAAGATTAGGCAATACCTCTCACAGGACATCAGAGTGCGGTTATGTGAATCCCTAATATTGTCTAAGCTTAATTACGCTGATGTAGTTTATGGTCCCTGTCTATTGTCGAGGACTGAACATTTAGTGCAACGAGTACAGAATGCCTGTGCTAGATTTTGCTTCGGTATCCCATCTAGGGCGCATGTCACACCCTACCTCAACAAGGGTAACATGTTGAAGATGAAAATCCGGAGACATGTCCATCTAGCCACCTTGCTTTTCGGAGTTATCTCGTCACGTAAGCCAGAATATCTATACGATAAATTAAAATGGGCTTCTCAAAGCAATAGGTACCCCACTAGAGCGTCGTCATATCTGATCACCACGCCTCAGCATACTACCGCTGCCTTTCGTGGTAGTTTCAGGTATGCAGCCTCCAAATGTTGGAACAACCTGCCTCCTCCGTTGCGAAACCTAAAAACGGTTAAGAGTTTCAGTAGGTACTTAAAATCATTTTATCTGAATATGAACATTTAAAATTAATAAATACCTCATACCTTAGTTTTATTTTCGACTTTCATGGAGACTTTATCGGGCTGCATGACTCCTGTTTGGTGGTGGTAGCGGCCTCTCTTGGCTTAGTTTGCTTAACAATTGCGAAGTACGGAGGGTAGTTTTTTGTGACAAAAACTTATTAACTTAGCCTCAAAATTAATGTTTGTTTCACTGCGTGCTTTTAGGTTAGGGATCTGGGTGGTGTAGTAGTTCAGGTTAGGTATAGGCCGGCCAGGCTGGCTGGAGCCGCAACGCAATTTTGTAAACAACCAACCAAGCAGCCGCAATTGTATTGGTTGTTGGTTGGTTTGGTTCGGTTTGCTTGTGATTTAGCGCTCCACGCTCGCGCCATGCTTAATGCGTACGTGGCACTTGGCAGTCCTTCCGGCCATAAATGTCAACTGTCAATGTCATTTTTTTTATTTTGACATAAAAATGTCCGACAATGTATATTTTTATTATTTGTTTTATATTCCGTGATGACTCTGAGGGCCCAACTGAAAATCAGTGTTGTGATGCTTCATGCATCACAGCGTTATGCTGAGTTGGGTCCTTTTATTCATCACCCACTATTTATACTGTGTGTTTCTATTGTATTTGTTTATTAAGTCTTTTTATGTATTTCCTTAGTTTTTATTATTATTTTCTTTTATATTTTTACTGTACTTTTTGTCTAAATAGTGTGTGATGTTTAAATAAACTGTTTCTTTCTTTCTTTCTTTCTTTCTTTGAAGGGTTATGTGGCACTTGACAGGTCTTAGAAATTGGTTTATTTTCCTCGACGGTTTGAAGTAAGTCTTGATGGACGCTCGCCTCAGAATGTTTCCAATTTTGTTAGTGACTCCTTTTAGGTATGGTAAGACAGCAGGTTGTCGCTCTTGTTGATGCATTTTATAGTGTTATACAGGGATAGTCCCCGGATTGTGCATACTTTACACAAGATTAAATACTTATGTCAAAGGGCTTCCGTGTGTTGGCTTTGGCCCCATACTAGCCTTCCAAAAGACGGAGACTCCTTAATAGTCCCGTGAAAGGAAAATACATTAATCTAATTAAGAAGGAAACATATTGTAACATGTATATTTAAGCAGGTGTAAATTTTGCTAACTACATATATGCGAAAGCATGTAGTAAATATTTATAATTTGTATTTTAAATAGTTGTTATAATTTGTATTTTATATGCACAAACAGTTGTGTTCCGAATAAAATTAAATAAAAAAGAAACTAAAAATATACAAGTCGAATAAATAACCCCCTCCTATTTTTTCGAAGTCGGTTTAAAAAGCAATTAAAATCTCTTTCCTAATAAGAACTTTAAAGTCATTGTGATTAAATAGACCACGAAGGTACGTGTCCGTCTCCATGGCACAAAGAATAAATAGGAACAGAGAGGCAGCTTTCTACAAAGGCGTGAATCGAATGCACTATTACTACTATTTTTTATATTTATCATTTAAATATACAGATTTACAATTATGTTACGTAGTATCAAACAGGGTCATAGTTTTTCTTGTAAATACATAATTTGCTTTATTTTATTTTCAAGATATACTCATTAATTTTACGTTTTTGTTTACTGGTCTCTATGACAACCTGTATTGGTTTGACTGATTGTCATAGAATACTTTTTTATAATATAATAGAACAATTTTGCACGTTCTTAGGAAGCTGTCTATCTGTTTCTTTCTCTCTGATCTGTGGTGATACACGCGTGTACTTCGGTGGAAACGGCAACACACACGCAGCTGAGCTACGCGTAGCTGAGCGGCGTAGCCGTGGACATAGCGCAGCGGTGGGTTCGTGGCTTTAACTTGACTAATTCACGCTGCGCGCCGTTACGTTATAAATTGTCTTCAAACCAGTCCTCTTTGGAACCTACAACTACTTAATAACTAAAAGAATCTTCTAATCACGACAGTTCACTAAAGCATATAAACATTACTGCCAACGTATGTCTCTTTGTATCAGAACTGCGCTCCAAAAGTGCAATGAACTGCAAACATGGAAATATTTCCTCGAATAAATAAGTAACCGACATTTCTTTATTTTCTGAACACATCACAAACCCATACGTCTGAAAAATAAGGCGTGTTTTTCTTAGTAGGGTTGGCAGTAAGATGATATGGGAATAGAAAAATCAACATTTCATTACAAACGAAAATAAATAGGAGTATTGTTTTTTTTATAGCAAACATGAAAGTAATGTGGTTTTAGGTACTAAATAAATATTTTATTGTAATAAAAAGTCACTAAAAATAATATCTAAGTCACGAGTGAATCGGTACCTTCTAGGCGAGCACGCTCCATCTTAGGCTGTATCATCGCTGTCGAGCATCGCATCGCATTAGGCGAGGTGCGGTCAACTACAAGCCTAAGACACTAAAAAAGTAAGAACGCTAAAAAATAATAAAGAATACTTCCATCTTAGGCTGTACCATCGCTTTCCATCATGCGAGTTACAGTCAAGAGCAAGCCTATTCACGTTTGAAAAAAAAGGTTATAATAATAATTCTTGTGTGACAGCCCTACCACCCGTCTACAGTTAACATCGTTAAACAGAAAACGTAAACTATCGACGGAAGCTTTCAACTCGCTAATGATTTGGACAGGGTTGCCACTGCACACTGACACACTTTGCTATTTTAAATTAGGGTTTTCAATTCTTATAAAAATATACTACCTATACAAAATTAATAAAAAAAAAAAAATACATCCGTCAATGAGCAATTATTATTAGTCAACACTAATTACTTTTTTGTTTTGAAATACTTACTCCGCTCAAAAAATTAGTTTTCAAGGTATACAACATTTTAGGTTTTTTCAAATTACTGTAACTTTTACATAGTTTTTGAGGTTTAATTTCCTTTTTTAATATCTACCCCAATTTTGTATTCTGGTTTAAAAATGTTTAGTTCTATAGATTTTTCTCCAAAAATTTCTTCAAAAACATAGATCAAACAGTCAGTACACACAGTGTCACCCCTAAGTGTAGTTGGCTTCGTTTCTGTCGGTCTCACGGGACACTCCGTGACACTCGCCGAACAACCGACACTCGTGTGTCGCAGTGTTTAACTACGTTTGGTACTCACTGATGTTTGGATAGAGGCTTTTTTAATACAGAAAGAAGTATTACTATTGACTGTGTAGTTTTTTATCTATAATATTCTATATTTTGTAACTAAAATTACTAAATAAACATCGCCGATATTATCATTATACATTGTCATCCCTAAGTGTAGTGTAGGGAATTGTGTAACAATTAAACTTGATAATTGTCTATTATATTCTATTTTATTATTAGTCTGCTACAAAAAGACATCGTAGTGTCAGTAGACACAGTGTCACCCCTAAGTATAGTTGGCTTCGTTTCTGTCGGTCTCACGGGACACTCCGTGACACTCACCGAACAACACAAATGTTTGGATAGAGGCCTTTTTGACAAAGGTTTTGCGATTGAGTGAAAGAGTTATAATTATGAAAAATATTTAGAGGAGAAAGTTTCCTGTCTCTACAATCGTAATCGCCCGCCATGCTCCGCTGCTGGTGGCCCACTCGTTTGTATTTTATGTTTATAGATGTGTAATGTAATAATTTAAATAAAAAAAAAAATATGTGAATGATCATAAACTTATTAATACACATCATAGAAATAACTACGTAGATATATTATTATTTAATCTAAATAACATACTAGTCTAGTCAACAAGCCAGAGTGCTAAATTGGAAGGTTGCGGATGAAATTCCCTTGCGCGGGTTTATTTCGGTCTGAGTGTGGGTGTGCATAGTTTCTAATAGGTTAGATACAGGTAATAAACCTAGTTTTAACCTACAGAGTTTCTAATAGCCTAAATACAGGTATTACATAGAAAGTTAGGTATCAGTTGCTTTGATATATAAAGGTGATAGAGCGATTGATCTTATTTTACATCAAAATAGCTTTAAATAGATGTACCGATGTAGATTAATACAAATACCAACTTTTTAAACTTTCTCAAACTAAATTCAATTAAAAAGTCAAGGTATTGACGACCTCGATGGCAGAGTGGTCATGGTCACCGTGCCAGACTGCCATCCGTAAGGTTGCGGGTTCGATTCCCGTGCTGGGTGAAAATTTGTGTGAACCACAAATGTCTGTCTCGGTCTGGGTGTGTGTGTGAATGAGTGTGTGCGTAGTTTCTGATACCCTAGCTAGATACAAGTTTCGAACTTAGTTAGGGGTTAGTTACTATAATGAGATGATATAATGATTATGTTATGTTATTTCAAATATTTAAGCGTCATTTAGATATTTATCAAACAGTCAGCGTCCAAAAAAACAATAAAATCTTCTTCCCACTAAAATAACATCGAATTTAATGGTGACATATTCAAATCAGTACGGTGCACATTATGTACTGAGAGCTCTCGTCACTCCTCTCTAGAACATTCGATGTGACGTAAGTGTTCTCTCAACTCTAAACGACGACTTGTTCTTGTATTATTTCTATTCAATACTGTTTCGCGATAAAATTGAAAGGTTTTATATAAAAAACTTACGTTATGCAACGTTTTGTTTTTTGAAAAAGTAAGATGTTTTCTAAAATGTTATCTTTTTTAACCCCCGACGCAAAAAGAGGGGTGTTATAAGTTTGACGTGTCTGTGTGTGTGTGTGTATCTGTCTGTCTGTGGCATCATAGCTCCCGACTGATGAAGCGTTTCAATTTAGTTTTTTTTTGTATTACGGCAAGTCGGTAACGCAGACTAGCTGAACCTTCCACCACGACTCTACGGCAAATAACTAGCCGTGCGTGTCCCTACACCTGCACACGCGAAGACCTTTACAAGACCACCAAGATTGTGACATATCGGTGGCCGAGTTCTGGTCCTCAAAAATATGAGACGACACGCAAAGAAGATGAAGCCACATTAATTTCGGTAAATCGTCGGGACCCAGCTAGTCTATCTATTATAAACACCAAACTACCACCAAAGGGGTGAAATGAAATCGCACGTAAGACCGCGGGGCGCTACTAATAAATAAGAATTTAAAAGTGTAAAGATGAAAGGCTCTCTCGCTTCACTACTCTGTCGGAGTGTGGAGTTATCAGCTGATCGGTGTATCTGATGGCGCGACAAGCGCGGGGCACGTTCCCGTGATAACAAGCGGAATGGGGGCAGGGAGGGACCAAGGAAGGGGCGAGGGCGACGCTTAAAAACCAGTCAATGAGTTCAATGTGGCATATGATCGCACACAAATGTTTGTCTTAAGCAGGTATCAAGCCCGTACCATTTGGCACAGCAGGTAACTTGGTCATCATAAAAGAGAGAGTTGGTTAATGTTTTTATTTAGCACGTGATGTTACTAATCGCTTTAAACTAAAATTACCAGCCCAATTCACTATCACGTACGGATCCTAATGTTAGATACTTTGCTATTCGTAATACCGACAATAACAAGCGTTCAAGATTTTCGACCGGTCGCCTTGAAGTCACGGTAGCTCAATTGGAAAGAGCGGTGCGGTTCAGCATGGTTCCGGGTTCAAGTCCTGGCTGTGGCGAAAATTTTGAATGCATTTTTCAAAGGCCGACAAAAATATTTTTAAACCTTTTTAAATAACTGTCACAAAAAAAATCCTGTTAAGCTTTCGTTGATATCGTATAAGATTTCTACATTAATCCCTCCCGCCCCTCGCCCTTTACCCTCGGTCCCTCCCTGTATTCGTCGACACGGTCCCACTAAGACTCACCCTGTTATCTCTAAGTCCGACAACTCGATACAAACTTACGTAAAGCCGTATTGGATTCGCTAAATAATTACATTCTAATATAACTAGGTAATAAATAAAGGTATTTATTTATTTTAAAGATTATTTTGTTAATCTTGTCTTAATTGTGACTGTGGTGCTCCAAAGCAGGATATGTCACACTTACTGTCGCACCCGCTGTGCCCTTCCACCTGCACGCAAGAAGACCTGATGAAGACAACTAGCGCTGGTGTAGGCGTAGCTGGATTTTGGTCCGGGAATATTTAGATTATTTTTGTGGCCATTGACACGGAAGAAGAAGAAGTCTTGTCGTGGATAAATGTTAATTGATTTAGAAAGTGTTTCTTATGTAAAGAAGGCTTTGAAGGCCTAAACGGAATTTATGATTTTTTTGAAAAAATATGATCTAAGAAAAATTTCGTATCACCTTCTGTTCTGGCTTCTGGAGGGCCTAAAGGCAGTCGCCCAACAAAAAGTACTGATGTTTATCAAATCTTTTCTTACTAAATACCGCTAACAACTAGATATGTAGCTAGAATTGTTATGTATGTTACATATAATAAGTTTTTTCCATTCACGGGACTATTAAGGAGTCCCGGTCTTTTGGAAGGCTAGTATGGGGCCAAAGCCAACACACGGAAGCCCTTTGACATATTTAATCTTGTGTAAAGGATGCACATAAAGTTAAATAAGTTTTATTATTAGTATTATAAGTGAAGATATTGTTGAAGTGTCTAACTAAATAAATAAATATAGGACTAAAGTTTGGAAGAAGTAAATTAAAAACGTACTCGTTAAACCTGATCTAACAAATAATTCAAGACTAACTGAAACACTGCAAGCTAAACAAAAACCTACATAAAAACCTTAACCAACGAAGTATTATAATATAGACATGTCATGTATCAACATCGCAGCTCATAAAAACAGTGCAAATACTAGTAAGGTAGCTATATAATTTTCGTGAAGGTAAAGAAATATATACCACCATTGGGGACTATTATCAGAGAGATGAACATACCCACATCTTTAACACACGAATTTATTCCTACAAATCGTTTCGCGGCACTGGTTGACTCATGAGCAGAATATTTGGTAATTACCTCCTTGTTACGTCGTCATGTTAGAGTGGACAACGCCTCTATAGTTTACTTTTATATCTTTGGTTGTATCCAAAGAAACTTTACATAAGTGTTAATATACTTAGTTAAATACATTAGGTTTTAGTGTAAAGCCTTATATACTTATCTATGTAAAGATGTGAGCACAAAACATATGTTCTTGTTAAGATTTTCAGGTATCTTAATGCTAAACCACATTTGAATATTTTGTGTTGAAACCGCACTTTGTAATGCGAGGGATTGTGTTAGGTTTTAGTAAGAATGTTGTAGTATTATCTTAGTTAATTTATAAAAGTATTTATTTTAGGAATAAGTAATTACTTAGGAGCATGCACGTATGTGAACCACAAATGTTTATCTCGGTCTGGGTGTGTGAATGAGTGTGTGCGTAGTTTCTGATACCCTAGATAGAAGTTTCGAGCTTAGTTAGGGGTCAGTTACTGTAATGAGATGATGTAGTGAATGATTATGTTATGTTATGTTAAAAAATATAGTTTTTGAAGTGAAAACTTCTTTAGCGGCGCTGAGCACTTTTTTTTGTATGGGTAAAAACTTTCAAACTCGCGTCAGGGTCACGTGATGCTGATCGAAAAAGCGTAAGATCGAGGGGAAGGGAGAGGAACTAGTATCTCCCACTCTTTCTACCGTGCCTGAGTGTGCTGCAGCGGTATCCTCGTAACAAATGTCATTGTGACATTGCGTAAAACTAATCGTGACCCGCGGTTTTGCTCGCGATATTCTTGATACCATAAGAATTTCTGGATGAAAAACACAACGTTAATATTGAAGTTTTCACTTCTGCCGGCACTCTCGGAGTGCTACCTTTTTATTATAGTTATCATGGTTATTAGCACTCAAACTATCATGAAAAATCGGAACCTCGAAATAAATAATATACATTGTAAATATCCCGTTAATCATAATTATTTGAATGTTCCAAATATTAAAAAGTAATTGAGTGGTTGAATGACGTTGTTTAAAACATGACTTTAAAAATGTTTTAATTTTATCTATTTAACATTTTTATTACGTGTAAGTATGTCAAATATTTATCCCTGGTATATAAATACAGTGAAACGAGCCCGCTACCTTATTTTTGGCAGTCCAGTATGGCAACCACTCTACCGTTTAATATCGGCAAATATAATAAAAATCTACAGAAGTAAAACTGCCGAGGCACATTTAATATGTACTAAGTCTATAAAAAGTAAGTGTTCTCCAAGTGTTTGTAACTGTCTGTTACCGCGCTAATCTAGACAACCACTCAACGGATTTGTATACATTTAAAATACTACCTGGAAAATGCAGAATATATTTTACCATTTTACACTTCACTATCACTACATAGTATAAAACAAAGTCGCTTTCTCTGTCCCCATGTCCCTATGTATGCTTAGATCTTTAAAACTACGCAACGGATTTTGATGCGGTTTGTTTTAATAGATAGAGTGATTCAAGGGGAAGGTTTTTAACAGTTCTTGTTTGTATTGTGAAACTGTGACGTTCTGTTTGTTGCAAAATAAAGTTATTACAGTTTTTTTAGGGTTAAGAGTAAAAACGGGACCCTATTACTGAGACTTCACTGCCAGCTGTATCTCATGAACCGTGATAGCTAGACAGTTGAAATTTTCACAGATGATGTATTTTTTTCTATTGCCGCTATAACAACAAATACTAAAAATAAAATAAAATACACAATTAAGGGGCCATACGTGTCGTTTATGGTACGGAACCTATCGTACGCGAGTCCGATTCGTACTTAGCCTTTTTATATATCATACGTATGTTTTTCTTTTAAATTCCGTACTTTAATTAATGTTTTTACCGTAAATGCATAAACATATACCATTTCGTCGTTATTTATAAAATGTAAAGTAAATAATAAACAGGTTAGAATTCATTTTCGTGTCAATTGGAGTTAAATTTTGAACTGTGAAGATGTATAATGTACGTTTGTGTTTAAGAAATATCTATTTAATATTTCCTTTATTTTTTATTGGTAAGTGACTATTTATATTTTTAACCCCCGACGCAAAAAGAGGGGTGTTATAAGTTTGACGTGTCTGTGTGTGTGTGTATGTGTATCTGTCTGTCTGTGGCATCATAGCTCCCGAACGGATGAACCGATTTCAATTTAGTTTTTTTGTATTAAAGGGGACTTCCGCGAGTGTTCCTAGACATGTTTGATGAAAATCAGTTGACCCGTTTAAAAGTTATGGGGGTTTGAAAGTAATTGTGTTGGGGGTTTTTTAAATTTTTAATTTAATATTATAAAATATACATCTCATCTGGTAATATTAGTGTATAATTATAGCTTTTTGCTGAACACAAATGTTTACTTTGACCTAGAATCGAACCCGGGAATTTTGGAATAGCAAGCAGGGTCACTACCACTTGGTCGTAATTTATGTTTTGGAAGTCCTAAGCTGACTCCCTGATCTGTGGTTTTGTTTATTCAAAGTATTTTTGAAGTGAAAACTTCTTTAGCGGCGCTGAGCACTTTTTTTGTATGGGTAAAAACTTTCAAACTCGCGTCAGGGTCACGTGATGCTGATCGAAAAAGCGTAAGATCGAGGGGAAGGGAGAGGAACTAGTATCTCCCACTCTTTCTACCGTGCCTGAGTGTGCTGCTCTGTTTAGGCGGCACAGGGCGCTTGCGCGAATGACCGTGTGTGTTTATGTACAGCGTCCCACGCGTATCCAAGGATGGTGACAGATAAATAACAACATATAAATTGTCATATTTGTGTACGATAGCGCAATAAACAAACATTGTATTCTACCTCATAAATGATAGTACTTTTATACTTATAATTAAACACAACGTTAATATTGAAGTTTTCACTTCTGCCGGCACTCCCGGAGTGCTACCTTTTTTTTTTCATTTATGTTTTTGTTTTTATCTTATGTGGGATGTGTAAGTATTGTTGAACAATACAGTATTTATCTGAGTATCTATCTATTAATATATTTATTACAGATATAAATTCAATACAGCTGGGTGATTTGACATGCGGTGTTGACAAGTCTAATCTGTCTGTAATTTATCCGGGAATAGCTGATATACAAGTCTATCCATGGATGGGAATGCTCTATTATCCTGTAGGTAAGATCAATTCATCCTTACTAATTATTATAAATGCGAAAGTAACTCTGTCTGTTACCTTTTCACGGCTAAACTACTGAACCGATTGACTTGAGATTTGGTACAGGGGTAGCTTATGGTCCGGGGAAGGACATAGGCTATGTTTTATCCCGAAATTCCCACTATGCTCTGATCCGGAACTATGCTGGTAAAATCGCGGGGCACAGCTAGTAAAAAAATCCTCTCTGAGTGGTAGCCTACTCTCCCCAACAAACACACGTGCCAAATTTCAGCTCTCTACGACCAGTAGTTTCGGCTGTGCGTTGTCTGTCAATCAGTAGATAGATAGAAGAAGAAGATTTATAAAACATATTTGAATTGAAATTAAACACTATTACTGTTATTTGAACATATAAATCACGTATTAAATAGAACGGACTATAATATGTTACAAACTGAACATTAACGCACTAATTACGATAATAATGATTCATATAGTTTATCGGATACTCTAGTTATTGTATATTCACCCGCGTGGTTCCCGTTCCCGTGGGAATACGGGGATAAAATATAGCCTATGTTATTCAGGGTGAATGTAGCTTTCTAATGGTGAAAGAATTATTGAAATCGGTTCAGTAGTTTCGGAGCCTATTCGTTACAAACAAACAAACAAATCTTTCCTCTTTATAATATTAGTATAGATTACTTTACAATTGAATTTATCTAACTAATAATATAGTATTGTCGCGTGGTTTTATCCGTAATCATGCCATCATGTTCTACTCCTAATGAGGTACAATATGCTTCTCTCTTCCATAGTTTCTCTTCAAACTGTATAACTTACGCTATTCTTAACAATAAACGTATTTGCATTCTTCTCTGCCATCCGTCATCTGCTTTCGCATATTCTTTTTCACTTAATCCACCCATCTGTTCTTAGGTCTACCTCTACCCGTTTTGAAGTACAATCCTAATAATATCCTTTTTTTTAACGCGGTGAAAATGCATAGAACTGCATACCACCGTGAGCCGATATTGGGAGGACCCCCGGGGCGTGTTGGGCTCTCCCAGAAGGGCTGGGCCTACCCACTAAAAAAACAGCGACTTACGTCCGCGTTACATTGGGGTCCGTAGGTTCCCGAGGGGGATTTCTACCACGGCATCCTAATAATATCCTACTAATATTATAAATGCGATTTGTATGTATGTAAGTTTGGATCGATGTTTATTACTCTTTCACGCAAAACCTATTGAACCGATTTTGATTAAATTTGGTACAGACTTTTTATCTCAAAATTCCCACGGGATAAGGTTCCGCGCGGGTAAAACCGCGGGGCGCCGCTATTATCGAATAAACTTATAACACAGGGTATTACAAGGCTTAGATCTGATTTTACGTAGAAGGTTAACAAAATAATGTAAACGTTGATTTTTTGCCTTTGTTTATACAATTACGTTTAAAGAAACATCAATTTAACTTATTGGATTACAATCGGATGTTTAAATCATCGAATTCCGGTAATTTAATCTGTTTTAAACATACTGCTTTACTAATAAAAACAATGACAAACAACCTTCCAAGGAAATAAATGAGAAGGTGTGTTTGTTTCACTTTCAAGACAAATACAAGAGAAATCTTTATATTGTAATCTGTTTCTATCTAGAAAGATAACAATTGAGTTTTGCAAGAAAAACAGAAAAAAGGAATGAAAGATTTTATAAATTACAGCTGAGTTAAAAAACAAAATAATTTATGTATAAACTGTAATTTAGGCCTAGACCATGCCGTCAGCTCGTCAACAAAGACTACACACTTGAACCTCTTTTGCAGGGAAACAAATATACACATCGGTCGTGGTACTCGTGACGAGACAACTAGCGATGGCTTCCGCTACGGAGATAGACAGGTTACCGAAGGAGGATTTTAGGTGAGAGACCACGATTTATTATAAAACACATTGGCGACTGCCCCGTAGTCCAACAGTTTAGTTGGACTATGGGGACGGAATTTTTCCCCGTGGTACAACGAAAATTTTTGTAGAACTTGTTGTACAACGGATCATATTTTTCTTACCCGAGGTCCAACGAAAAGTGTTACCTCGGATAAGTAAAAAAAAAAACTTTCTTGGAGAATGATTGAAGTACCATTCGAGGTTGTCCGAAGAATCCTCATGGATTCTGTACGACCTCGAATGGCAGAGTGGTCACCATGCCGGACTGTCATCCATAAGGTTGCGTTTATGTATATGTTGCATTCTATGTATATGAATACATAGAATGCTTGAATGCTGCATTCTATGTATATGAATACTTTTATTCACCTCCGTCTTTTCTCACATATGAAACTATTTCCCAATCGAAGTCTAAGCTCATTATTTTGTAATTACAGAAAAACCACCCGCGTAGTAATTGGCACCCAGTGCGGAGGCCGGGACATCGGTATACGGGACTACTCGTACCACCCGGACTACATGCAGAACACCTACAGCGCGCTCGCTATTATTCAGCTGGAGACCGATCATATTGCACATGGTATAGTAGTTTTAGAACTAGGACTTTAATAATAAAAAACGCGTCGAATTGAGAACCTCCTCCTTTTTTTAGCCGGCTAAAAATACAAAGACAATTAAAAATAAAAAAACAAAATAATTTCAACAGCAAAAAGTTTTAGTATCGTGAAGTCGAAAGGAATGTGATAACAGTTGCACTTGCACTACCTGTAATAAATTTTAGCCCGATAGAGAGATAGAGATTCTGTCTTTAACTTTTAAAACGTTTCCAAATTAATTTCATAGTTCAATGTTCTTTAAAACGACACAGAACTTCTTTGTAAGGGTTTCTCTTAATTACGTTTACGTTACTCACGCACGCACGCACGCACGCACGCACGCACGCACACACATGACTGATCTTCTAGAATAATAATTTTGTTTTATGTTACTTTCTTTTGCTCAATTTTGTTTTAATTTTAATTATTTTATGTCCTACAATTGTTAATGCTTTTGGTATTGACCGCCTCGATACAGGCATTGCCTAGTGAGGCAGTCACTTTTAATTAGATATTCATTGTAAACTGGACTGAAATAAAGATTTATTACTATTATTTATTTCTTCTACTATTATTATTTCTGGCTTCACAGATTAATTTCGAAGTTTCTTTCGTCTTTTTGATCAGGTTACACTGATCTTGTTCACGAGGCAATGGAGTAATGAGCGTTGTCTTTTTCCAGAATTGCATCCAATATGTCCCCCACCGACGCACCTAATACATCCAGAGTTATACGCTATGACTGTTTCAAATGGTAAGATATGACCAAAATACAAAACTATAAATTAAATTCGCTATATTGAAGACTGGGTTCCTTAATCTGATATGATATTTTATAGGTTTATTGCTCTTCTTCTTACAATATTTTTACCCCCGACGCAAAAAGAGGGGTGTTATAAGTTTGACGTGTCTGTGTGTGTGTGTGTGTTTGTATCTGTCTGTGGCATCATAGCTCCCGAACGGATAAACCGATTTCAATTTAGTTTTTTTTGGACTAAAGGGACTTACGTGCAAGTGTTCTTAGACATGTTTGATGAAAATCGGTTGACCCGTTTAAAAGTTATGGGGGTTTGAAAGTAATTGTGTTGGGGGTTTTTTAAATTTTTAATGTAATGTTGTTTTACTAAACTTGTTCGTATGTACGTGTTAATTTTAAGTTGCGATTGTCCGACCAAAAAATAAATAAATGTGTTATAGTCCCTTATTCCTTAACAACTGTCTTGGTTCGATTCCCGTGCAGGGTGAATATTTGTGTGAACCAAAAATGTTTGTCTCGGTCTGGGTGTGGGTGTGTGCGTAGTTTCTGATACCCTAGATACAAGTTACGAACTTAGTTAGGGGTCAGTTACTATAATGAGATGATGTAGTGAATGATTATGTTATGTAATGTCCTTGGCCGATGATAGACTTATACCACTAAGTACCCGTCTGCTCTTTGGCTCGCTATAAAGAAAACATTTGGTCGGCAGGAGAAACAAACTTATATACTTAGTACCATATAATATTCTACTTTCAGATTGTAAGAACGCAAACTTAAGACTGTTCAAAATGCAATACGTTGAACTTGAAGAATGTCAATCGTATTACAGAAGAGCTCACGTAAGTGAAAACAAATATTTACTGACATACCTTGATTTGATGGGGTATCGAACCCAAACCCCCTTATTATCAAGGCATGGTCTTGAGGAATGACCTTAATATCCAGTCCACTTTTGCAATATAACCGAGTTTTTAAGTTTTTTACCTGCACGCGCGAGGACCTTTACAAGGCCACTGATAGTGCCATATCGGTGGCCGAGTTCTGGTCCTCAAAAATATGAGTCTACACGCAAAGAAGAAGAAGATCGAGTTTTAAAAAATAATATTATTATTATTGTTTTTTTTTTATTCTCAGTTAGACGTGGACAGTTTCTGGCCTTCATACGCGACATGCGCACGCGCCGTCACCGGAGGGAAATGCATGTGGCGCAGCGGTACAGCGCTAGTGATCAAACAAGGTGGACATTGGAGATTGGTAATTATCTACATTGGAATAAGGTTCATTTTTGCACGATTGACGGATGAGGGTAGAAATTACGACGACCTGGCGACCTATAATGGCAGAGTAGTCACCATGCCGGACCGCCATCTGTAAGGTTGCGGGTTCGATTCCCGTACGTGGTGAATATTTGCGAGAACCGCAAACGTTTATCTCGGTCTGGGTGTGTGTGAATGAGTGTGTGCGTAGTTTCTACCTACCCTAGATACAAGTTACGAACTTAGTTACGGGTCAGTTACTATAATGAGATGATGGAGTGAATGATTGTGTTATATTATTTTAGCGGAATATATAATCCTTAATCACTGATGTTAACATAACTTACACTATCATTTTAAATCACATTTTCTTTTACAGCTAGGCTTCGGTGTCTACGGCCCAGGCTGCGAGGCTCCGGCGAGGTTCCTAGATTACGGAATGTACCAGAAATGGGTGGAAACCAGTGTATCTAGAATGGGCTTGCCGGCAATAACCAGGCTGGATAGTAACCATATTGTTATGAGGAGGAGTAAGTTATATGATTATTATATTACTAGCTGCGCCCCGCTGTTTCACACGCGTAGTTCCCGTTCCCGTTCCCGTAGGAATTTCGGGATGAAAAATAGATGTTGGCCGATTCTCAGACCTACTGAATATGCTCACAAAATTTCATGAGAATCGGTCGAGCCGTTTCGGAGGAGTATGGCAACGAAAACTGTGACACGAGAATTTTATATATAAGATGTGCCAGGGTCTAAACCCTGTAGGATTTTTTGGATTAAAAATATTTTTTACAAAAAATTACCGCCTTCACACAGTAATCTTATTTAAGTAAAAAAATACATAGCACAAAATAACAGGTTCCGGGTTCAAATCCTGGCTGTGGAGAAAATTTTAAATGCATTTAAAAAAAAATAACACGTATTTTGATTGTGATACTGTATTATGATTTCGAAGTCGGTGCTAAGGAACGGGAATATTGGGATGATAATTAAAAAAACACTCACGACCTCTCGATTGTAGGCCGAGTACTTAGCCATTGGGGTATTGTCGCTTACAAAACAATTTCACAGGATACTTGGACATATACATAAGAGCAGCCCCGGACCATTTCTTCATACAAACGTAGTTAAAAATGAAACTGAGACTTAGAGAATGACCCCAAATTCATTATAAATTGTCTAAGTTTAGAAATAAACAGTCATAAGTGCCTTATTTTTTTTTTTAATAACCTGAATCGTCCCACTTCTGGGCAAAGGTCTCCCCCAAATCCCTCCATCTGTCTCTATCGTGAGCCAGCTCTCTCCAATCTCCGTCAAAAACATCCAAGTCTCTCCTCCAGCGTGTGGGAGGGCGACCTGGACGTCTACGTTCGTTGATCTCCCACTCCGTGGTTAGCCTTGCCCACCTATTTGAGTCCATCCTACAAACGTGACCCGCCCAATCCCATTTCAACTTTGCAGCTTTAATTGCCACATCTGTGATACTTTAATACTTGATTAAAAATTTTCAGAAATGTCAAGTATCCAAAAATTCGGCCCGTGTGACAAAGAAGAACTTCGCAATTTGATATACGAAGATAAAGTGTATATAATCGCTGCCCATTTGATGTATAAAACAGTTTACAATGTAAGTTTAGCATATTAATCTACAGGGTGGCCCAAATAGAACGGTCAGTGGGGGGAAGTATACTATAAAAAATACAAAGATCTGTTCTTAGGAACCATGTCATAGATTTTAGTAAAAATAAAAACTGCATTCATAGATTAAGAAAAAAATACTCACTACGGGAATCTCAAACTCTCTCAAAAAGAATTACGTTACGAGTATGTTAAATACGTTTATAGAAGTTAGTTCAATAAAATGATTCTTCTTTCCAGATGTCCCTATACACGACAGTTGAATACTCATGCATAACATTCAAGGCATTCAACGTAAAAAACAAAAAGAGAACCTACCGAGTGACCACACCACCACCACACAACTACACAGTTAGTGTTACAAAACCTATGCATAGGAAACCTAGAATATATCTAAGGCGATGGTGCGCTGGTCCCCAACATGTATGCTACGGATGGCAATTTTTGGAAATACATTTCAACGTCGAAATATATTTTTCTTTCGACAATATTTTTATAATGAAAGTTTACGGTAAGCCCGCCGCCATCTTGGATCCTACGAGGGTAATGGAGTATTCGAACAATATCAACTGGAAGAAACCTCCTCTGTTCCCGTATTCGTTGATCATGGACAGATTGCGATATAGAGGCTACAAAGATAATTATTGGTTTTACTTAGAAGACTACAATCGTAAACGTAGACGTTAGGTTTACAATTCTATTAGCGGCGTCCCTCGGATTCACCCGCGTTGTTTCGGATCTCTTGGGAATTTCGGGATAAAACATAGCCGATGTCCTTCCCCGGACCATAAGCTACCCCTGTACCAAATTCAAGTCAATCGGTTCAGTAGTTTAGCAGTGAAAAAGGTAACAGGCAGACAGGCAGAGTGGATATAAAATCGAGAAAGAAAGGAACTGATGTTTCAATGCACTGTTGAGGCAATCAAAATACTGGTGGCGACATCTGCACGCCACATAGGAACTAAGTACTAACAGCGACATCTATCCGCAACTGTGAGAAATAACTGAAGAGTCCTGAATCGCGCAAGCGAAATTTACAGCGCAATTGACTATGTATACGAGAGCCCGAAAGTTTTAGTAAGTATATAAATATTATGTTTTGTAAAATAAATTAATTTTATGAATATAACTTGAAAACCTTTGTTTTATTTTACTTATTTACCCCGAAACTTCTCTCAATGATGTTAATACAATCTATACAAATTAATAAATGTGGTTAATATGTAGTATGTACTAGTGTGGTGTTACTCAAACAGAATCGTGCTGCCTAAAGCACAGATTACTAAATAGATGTTTTTTCTAAATAGGTCCCTTCTAGGCGAGCATGCTCCATCTTAGGCGGTATCATCGTTTTCCATCAGGCCAAGTGCAAGACTATCACTACATAGTATAAAACAAAGTCGCTTTCTCTGTCCCTATGTCTCTATGTCCCCTATGTATGCTTAGATCTTTAAAACTACGGAACGGATTTTGATCCTTCCCCGGACCATAAGCTACCCCGGTACCAAATTTCAAGTCAATCGGTTCAGTAGTTGACCCGTGAAAAGGTAACAGACAGATAGACAGAGGCAAAGTTACTTACGCATTTATAAGGCCCTTCAAGCGCGTCCGACTCGCGCTTGGCCAGTTTTTAAGTTTCATCGGAACCACGCAAAACTTCACAACTCAATAATAAAACTTTATACTCATTTTCGTAAGTAAACCCAGTATACCTCGCCGCGAAGGAATTATCCAAATGACTATCAAACTCTGGGTATAACTTGAGTCCCGTTTAAAAAACTGTTCGGTTCTTCGTAAGCTTCGCAATTTTGTATTTCATTAAGTTTACACGTGATATTGTCGTTTAAAGCTTAGGAAATGGTTATTATGTGAGATTTTTGATGATGTTTATTATTATAATCATAATCCATACGATTGAGATTGAAGATTGATTCGTTTTTTTGACGTTTAACTTGCCATTATTAGTTAAAAACGAGTATTTTATGATCCGTGGATAAAAGTAAAAAATTAAAAATGTCAGGGCGTTAGTAAATATGTAACTGTTAGAAGAATTCTGGTAATATTTATAGAGTATGTATGAATGGATGGATGTTTGTAACTCATTCATGCAAAAATTAAGTACTGAAACGATTTAATTGAAATTTGGTACAGATGTTCCTTATAACTAGGAACAACAAATTCTTATCCCTTTGCATTTACACAAATTATAACTACTTTGGAGGAAATAAAGATTTACTATTATTATCCCAAATTTCTTCGAGATTGGTGCCTTCCCTGATGACTTAGAGTAAGTCTTGTATTTACACATATTATCTATACTAATTGTAGGCGACTCGCTACTTTTGTTAAAAATATCAAATTGTCAATGTAAAAACATAATAAATAATTTAATTTAGTTTATTATAAATTGCAACATCTGTCTTTATTGTAATGTGTGATTGTTAACGCCATCTATATTTTTTGCAATAAAATTCGCTAAGTGGGTCGAAGACGCGCGGGAGTTAGGTGGCGCTGATTGGTCAATGTAGGTGTGAAAAAACATGGCGATTTCGGTGAACTGCGCGCGACACCGCTGCCAATAATTAATTAAAATTACGAGAAAATCCAGTCGCTAACATCTCCAACGCGTCTCCTACTCCACCACCTGCTCACATAATTTGTGGTTTTTATTGGATCCCATACAAATCTGGTCCTTCGAGCCGGATCTCGGTTTCGAACCACGCCAACACGTGCGCGATGGCGACCAATACCACACCGCCGTCGAAACTTCTTACGCGACGGCAATGGCAGGAACACTTAAATACAGTAAAGGACGCACCAAAAAAGGAAATTAAGAGAAAAATCCAATCTCACAGCACCGATGGACGCACAACGCCGCGAGATCAACATGGATTATCTCACACAGCGACGCCATTCCCGGATAAAATATCGCCGGTTCACATCGTACAACGATTACAAACTGAAAAAACGTGCACGAACAAGTCGATATCGTCATCAACGGCACGTCGTAAACAACTGGAACTGCGAGCGGCGGAAGAGAAAGCTAGGATTCGGATGGAACTGATTGATAAAAGACTACAAGCCGACTTAGCCATGGTTGACGCTGAAGACAGATCCAGTCTCGCTGGCACCGAGGTCGCTCCTAGTGATGATAAATCCTTCAGAGGTGAAAACCACGTTGAAAAGTGGCTGGACACGAACTGTGAACAACCCGTCCAGACCACCGACAACGGTATGCTACAACTAGCAGACACACTGAAAGACCTAATGCAGCAGTCTACCGCTCATAACGAGGATCGTCTCCTCAGCCGGCTCGCTACGCCGCGCGACCTACCGTACTTCAGCGGAGACTGCATTGAGTGGCTACATTTTAAAAGTGCGTACGAAGAATCTTCCCGTGCATGCAAGTTTAGTGACGCTGAGAACCTATGGCGACTGCGTAGGTCACTGAAAGGCGAGGCCAAAGAAGCGGTGACAGACTTGCTGATCGGCAACACACCGCCGTCGGAAATTATGAACGCCCTCCAACTGCGATTCGGTCGAGCTGATATTATTATTTACAATATAACATCGCAGTTAAAAAGGTTAACGAACTTACCTACACACTATCAAACGGAATTAATCAACTTTTCAATAAAAGTTAGTAACTGCGTAGCAACCATACGAGCACTCGAACAGTTTGACTACCTGCGCAGCCCGGAACTAGCCGCCGCTATAACATCCAAGTTACCGAGTACATTACTCGCGAGATGGACGGACTACGCATTTCACCGACTACGTAACGGAAACCCGAACTCAAAACTAGAATTAATCGCAGAGTTTCTTAAACTTGAGGCAGAGAAACAGACAGTCGTAGGATGCACGGTGGCACGAGAGAAGAAACAAACCGAAGACAATAAATACCGTCACCGATCTATACATCATCATCCCACAACGAACAAAACTCGTGCAGATTTTGTCATAAAGGCAATCACACACTGCCCGACTGTCGTATCTTCAAGCGAGCGATGCGCCGAGATAGATGGAAATATGTTAAAATGCACAGACTGTGTTACTGTTGTTTGGGAACTCGACACAGTAAGGATACATGCCCAGCGCCGATGTGTGACGTCACCGGCTGTGGTATGTCACATCATCGCCTCTTACATTGGTCGAAACCAACAGTTACTGAACAAGAATCAGTCGCTGAGCCCGCTGAGCTCGCGACAGAAGCTTCAATGATACACATCTCGAAGCGTAATGACCGCACTTTGGAGAACGAGTCTAGTGACGAGGGGCTGGCGCTGCTAAAGGTGATCGCCGTGCAACTGGAAGGCCCGACGGGGGTGGTGGTGAACACCCACGCCCTCCTCGATGATGGCGCGGAGCTCTCAGTGATAGACGCGGGGCTCGCGGACGACCTAGGTTTACAGTGTACAAGTGCGCGTGCTATTCGTTTTACCGACGCATTCGGTTTACAAGTGTATCAATCGGAAGTGCCTAGTGTTAGTGTTAAGATAAAGGGACAAGACAATATTAGTTATGACATTAAGTTACGTAAGTGTTCGCAGTTAAAATTAAGTTTACAAGATTTTTCTGTATTAAATAGTGTAAACAGTAAGTACCTATCAAGCGTTAAACATATGATATGTACAGAATGTGTCAAACCGCGTTTAATTATCGGTCAAGATAATTATTTTCTCATTGCACCGCTTGAAATCATACACGGTGACCGTAACTCATTGTATGCGTCGAGATGTAGGCTGGGATGGACCGTACACGGTCATCATCATCACAACGGTGGCCGCACTCACTGCTCTGAGGTAAGTGAACACAATTTCTACCATCTCGCTCTCTCTCATGACGACACACACAGTGAAATAAGTGAACTAAATGACATAATTAAACAATCTTTTAATTTTGATTTGATAGGTATATCACCCTTATCTCGGGAAAATAAGGATCATATTAGAGCTACTAATATTTTAGACAACACCGCGCGTCTGATAGGTAACCAGTGGGAAGTAGATTTACCGTTTAAAAAGGATATTTTTTCAATGCCTAAATCTTTTAATAATGCTTTATCCCGTCAGCAAATATTAATTCGTAAATTTAATAAGGATAATAAGTACGCGGATAGATATAAACAAGAAATATCGAAATTGTTTGACAACGGTTACGCTCGCGAGCTAGAGGTCAACGAACCGTCATCGTCAGCTGATCGCGTTTGGTATGTGCCGCACTTCGGTGTACAAAATCCAAATAAACCTGAAAAGTTGAGGTTGGTGTTTGACGCCGCTTCTAAAGTAAATGGTTTATGTCTCAATGATTATTTACTAACCGGTCCCGACTTATATATTTCATTATTTGGGGTAATGCTTAGATTTAGGGAAAATAGGATCGCTATTATAGGTGACATCCGCGATATGTTTTTGCGAATAAAAATTCGTCCTGAAGATCAACATTTATTTAGATTTTTATGGCAGGATCATCAAGACAGTCCCCTTAAAATTTGTGTAATGCAAAGCCTAATATTTGGCGCTACATGTTCTCCATTCATTGCACAATATATAAAAAACAAAAATGCGCAAAAATATATACATCTTAACGCCGAGGCCATCGACGTAATTATAAATAACCATTACATGGATAATTGCTTGTATTCAACAAACGACGAATGTACCGCGATTAAGTTAGTTAATGATATTACTACTATTCATAAATACGGAGGATTCGAAATACGAATGTGGTTAAGTAACAGCAAACAGGTGTTAGATTCTATACCTACGGATGCGTTGGCGCACACAGCCATACAGTTCAAACACGGCGCTATGAACACAAGTGAGCGCACGTTGGGTTTGATGTGGCATCCGGCCGACGATTCATTCAGTTTTCAGGTGAACCTAAATCGCATACCCAAGGCCATTTTGGATGGTTCGGTACCTCCTACAAAGGCTAAAATGCTTAGCATTATAATGTCTATTTACGATCTACAAGGCTTCTTATCCCCTTTTTTAATAAAGAGTAAGATAATTTTACAACAAGTACATCGTTCAAATGTTGATTGGAAAAGTCATATCCATAACAATGAGCATATAAAATGGGTAAGGTGGCTCGACGAATTAAAACTTTTATGTAGTTTACGTATACCTAGATGGTATAGGGCAGGTGAGTGGACTGAATGTTATTCGGTTTGTACCGATATAAATAACGTAGAAACAATTGTAAATAAACAATTGCATATATTTTGTGACGCGTCTATCAAAGCGTATGCTGCGGTTGCTTATTGGCGTTTTACCCGAGCCGACGGAAAGGTGGTTGTGTGTTTTGTTAGTAGTAAGAGTCGTGTAACTCCGTTGCGACCGGTGTCAGTGCCACGGTTGGAGCTACAGGGCGCTCTTATAGCGGCTCGACTTGCGGATACGCTCCAACGTGAACACAGCGTAGACCTTAAACCAGACGCTCGTTTTTTCTGGACTGACTCACAGACTGTTTTGCAATGGATTCGTAGTGACCCTAGGAGTTTCAAACCGTACGTCGCTCATCGGTTAGGTGAAATAGACGAGCTCACAAATATATCTGATTGGCGATACGTTCCAACACAATTAAATATAGCTGACATAGCGACCAGAGATGACACACCGCCTCTGACATACGACAATTTGTGGTTCCAGGGCCCACAGTTCTTACGACAACCTGAGGAACAGTGGCCTAAAGATTATAAAACACCTAAAATCACTGCTGAGGCAGAGTGTGAAGTAAAATGTGTACTAACTATAACGTCACAAATTGAATTAGAGTTCTCTCTACCAAATGAAAACAATTTTTCATCCTGGATTAGGCTTCTAAGAACTACCGCTAGAGTTTTATTATTTATTAATAAATGTAGACGTATTGATAATTATTCTATTTTAAATATTGATATTTTAAATAAAGCCGAATTATTACTTATTAAGAAAAGTCAATGGGATTCGTTTAAACAGGAAATAATTCATTTAAAAAATAGTAAACCTTTGTTAAAGAGTAGTCGTTTATTAACTTTGACGCCTTACGTAGATGACGATGACATCTTACGCGTATCTGGGCGTATAGACAACGCGGTAGGTATTGCTCAATCTACAAAGCGGCCGGCAATACTCGACGGTCGTCACCAAGCTACTCGTTTAATAGTTGAATGTTATCACCGCAAAGCTCTCCACGGTGCTAATGAATTAGTTGTTAATGAATTGCGACAAAAATACTGGGTTTTAAATTTACGATCAACTGTGCGAACGGTGGCAGCACGTTGTTTGTTTTGCCGATACCGTCGTGCCGTCCCACAGCCACAGCGCATGGGTGACTTGCCTCCCGCTCGACTACAGCATAACCGTAGACCATTTACTTTTACCGGCATAGACTTCTTCGGTCCTATAGACGTAACTATAGGTCGAAAGACAGTCAAACGTTACGGAGTTTTGTTCACGTGCTTGACAATACGCGCCATTCATTTAGAAATAAGCGAGACTTTGACTACTGACTCGACTATAATGGCGTTGAGACGTATGATCGCTCGCCGTGGCACTCCAAGCGTTATCTATTCCGATAATGGTACTAACTTGCGAGGCGCCGACACTGAGCTCAAGCGCAACATACAAGATCTCAACCGTAGTAAATTATATGAGGATGGCACGGTAAGAGGTATTGAATGGAAATTCATACCACCAGGGGCACCAGAGATGGGTGGTGCGTGGGAACGTATGATACGCACTGTTAAAACGGCCTTAAAGGTCACATTAAAGGAACGTGCGCCGCACCCTGAGACACTTGCCACTTTATTCGCTGAAGTAGAAGCATTGGTAAATAGTCGTCCTATCACCTACGTATCTAATGATCCGAATTTTCCGGAAGCTTTAACACCTAATCATTTTTTATTAGGCTCGTCATCAAATGATTCGGTAACAGTAACGAGTATTAGTAAATATGACCAAAACGACTTGTTAAATTTACGAAAAAAATGGCGTATAGCTCAGGCGCTAACTGACATGTATTGGCGGAGATGGTTAAAAGAATACTTACCTACCTTATTACCTAGAAATAAGTGGAATAGGGAACAAAGAGAGTTGCGAGGTGGAGATTTTGTTTTATTAATAGAACCCAATGTAGATCGCGGGTGCTGGAGGCACGGAGTGGTGAATGCGTGCCACCCCGGTAGGGACGGACGGGTTCGAGTGGTGGATGTGCGCACACGTAGTGGTGTTGTGCGCCGACCCGTCACGCGGTCGCCCTACTCGCACCGGCTGATAGTTAGTGCTGCATTATTTTGTGTTTGAATTTTACTGATTGTGTCATGTATTTTTGTTCTTATTTTGTGTCTATATTTTAAATTAGAGCAGCACTAAGGGGGTGGATTGTAGGCGACTCGCTACTTTTGTTAAAAATATCAAATTGTCAATGTAAAAACATAATAAATAATTTAATTTAGTTTATTATAAATTGCAACATCTGTCTTTATTGTAATGTGTGATTGTTAACGCCATCTATATTTTTTGCAATAAAACTCGCTAAGTGGGTCGAAGACGCGCGGGAGTTAGGTGGCGCTGATTGGTCAATGTAGGTGTGAAAAAACATGGCGATTTCGGTGAACCGCGCGCGACACCGCTGCCAATAATTAATTAAAATTACGAGAAAATCCAGTCGCTAACATCTCCAACGCGTCTCCTACTCCACCACCTGCTCACATAATTTGTGGTTTTTATTGGATCCCATACACTAATATTATAAAGAAGTAAAGTTTCTGTTTGTTAAATTGTATGGGATAATCTCGGGATCTACTGAACCGATTTCAAAAATTCTTTCACTAATGGGAAGCTATATTGTCAGCGAGTGACATAGGCTATAGTTTATCCCTGTATTCCCTCGGGAAAGGGAACTACGCGGGTAAAACCGCGGGGCGCGGCTAGTATTATATAGATAAATAAAGGTTTATTATTATCCCAAATTCCCACGGGATTGTGGGTAAATTCGCGGGGCATAGCAAGTAACAATGATACAGAGACATCGACACAGATCGTTCCATTCATATATAATTCATTCGCGAATGTTCGCATTCCAAACCTATAGGGTACGTCTATAATGCTACTACATTTTATATGACAATCCGACTTTATACTAAGTTCCGAAGCTATAAGCTGAGAATACACGAGATGAGTTTGATCGACTTCGAAAAAAGGAGGTTTTTATTTTAGTTGTATTTTTAAGGACCATACATTAGAAATCTAATATTTTAAACTTTTTTATTTGTTGAAATAAAACACTTAAACGGATTTTTGTCGTGGTTGTATTTTGTTTTACATTTTCTGACGTATCGGATTCTTTACAGAACCCGTGATCACAGAAGACTAAGATGGAAGACGTCTGTACAAAGTAATGTAAAAAGTTTACTACATACCTTCAATATTTTTATTTGTATTTATTTGTGAACTGTTTTAAAAAATCTTTTGTTGTTAAGAAACTTCTGTTTTTATGATTTATTCTCAAACGTTTTACTTACTGCTAAAAAATAAAGTAGGTTTCCAAATTCATTTCACATACTTACATTAAAAAGTAATTTGAAATAGCACACAATCAATCAAAAAGTACAATAAGTAAGTATTTTGAAACACAGACATTCAACAGCATGTTTGATAGTTGTAGTCTAATTTATTCCCTTATTAGCCCAGTATTTTTATCCTTACTCCCTTATACGTATTTTTAACAACACTGATTTTAATCCCAAACCCATCACATCACATTAACGACCATTTGTAAGACGTCAAAAAATATAAACCTCATAGTATACTAAAAGTGCGTGACATCGCGAATATTATCACAAAAACCTCGCCAGTGTAAACAGCCCATTATCAATTATTCATATAAAATTGGCTGCGTGGCTTCAAGCGGTGTGGTTGTATGAATATTTGATTCGCTTAAAGCGCTAGCTGCTTTTTGGTATCGCATAATTTGATTGTACTCTGATTTGGTGATTGTAATCATGTGTTTAAGGTAAGGTACGATTTTATTGGGAGTGAAAGGATTTGTGTGTGTAGTTTCTGCGAAGATCCAAAAAGGTAAAAATACTTAATTTCTAATACAAGTAAGAAACGTCAAGGATCGGTTTTTTGGAGAATGGAGATGATAAAGTGATTGATGATTATGTTATTTTGTGCAAGAATGGATATAAATTTTCGCAAATGTAATACTGGTAGTTTTAAAAATATATGTTTAAAATTAATTTTAAATAGTTTCCATGGCTGCATCGACACGTTTTCACTAACCGAGATCACGAAAATTTTATTTAAATTCATAAATTAAACGCGTAACAATGTTTTCAGCAGCATTCAATCCAGTATCATTACGAAAAGTACATCTGTTTTAAATGTTTTTTTTACATTATGTGCCTCATAATCAAATATCAAAGTACCTAGTAACCATTTTATATAATACTATCAGCGCCCCGCGGTTTCAACCGCGTAGTTCCCGTTCCCGTAGGAATATGGGGATAAAATCATGCTAGAACCTTCCCACTCAATCACTCTATCTATTAAAACAAAAACATATTAAACATATTAAAACAAACCTCATCAAAATCCGTTGCGTAGTTTTAAAGATTTAAGCATACATAAGGACATAGGGACAGAGAAATCGACTTTGTTTTATACTATGTAGTGATAAGTCTTATAATCAAACATAAATGAAGTGTCCTTTATAATTTCAAAAATAAATCATATTTCAATTCTTACAAAGTTATCAATAAAGCAACAATAAAGTGGCCTTTTTTAAAACAATGTTTTTAATTATTCATAAGTAAGTAGTAGGATTTATAATTTAAAAATTTATTCATATTTTCCCTCAAATGTCTACCTTTTTAGTCCTCCAGGCCTAAATACATCCTTTCCAAACCTGCAGTACTTAGATTGCGTCGATCATAAATTAGCATTTCAACGTTTCAGCTGCGAACTAAGGCAATGATTAACGGGTTCCAGGGACCACACGTTTGGGACGGATATTAGATAGAAAAAAATGGCGGAGTTTTATTTAAGTAACGATTTATTGTAGTGGGCAAAAAAAGCCACGTAAAATTATTGTTACACTATGATTATTCCAGTTCGAAAATATACACTAAGTTAAGTACTCAACAAAGTCCAGGAAATAACGAAACTTCTTTAACTTATTTGTGAAAACTCGTAAGAAAATACTGGCCACTAACTTTTATAAATGGAGGCTGGAAGAGGATTGATTAAGTTGTTCGAAATTCAAAAAAATATTTAGGAAAAAAACAAAATCTGTTAAAATTATTATGATGATTACTGATAATAGTAAAAAAAAATAACTTTAACTAACTTTAAACGACCAACCAACTTTTAAGTTATAAATAAAATAAAACCGCGAACTAAAACCATTTGTAACATAAAACATAATTGAAATCCTACTTAACCCTTCACGTCTACACAAAAACGTTTGTACATCAAAAACTACACAAGATGGCGTCAAACCCTTTGTTTTGGCGGGAAACGACGCGAGAAATCCTTGATTCGCGCGCCTTCGGGCAATATGACGTCTGCCTTTGCGCGCCAAATTCATCTGTCACTCAAATTCAGCTGCCAAGCCATTTTGTATTCTAACCTCTAGAGAATAAGTTTGATTTTTTGTATAACAATGGTAAAACAATGTTGGTAGGTTGTGTACAAAAGGCTGATTGTGGTGAACGGAAGCCGTAAGGTACGAAACTCCTTTGTAGTTCACTCCTTGGTTCGCTACGTAAAAGATTGTTGATTTTCAGGGTTCCCTCATGCGTGGAACAAAACCTATCATTTTGATTCGGTTTGTAACATTTTGTTAGTGAATTTGTTGCTATTATATAAGGTTTACAAGTAGGTCGGTTTGTGATGCTTTTAATCTTAAGTTACTAAACCAATTTTGATGATACTTAGAGAGAAGTACAGAATTAAATTGAACTCTAAAATGGATTAGAAATGCAGAATAAGGAAGGGTTCTACTCTCCAATAACTATACAAGTAAATTAATATATGATATATCTAAAATAACTAAAAATAACGCAGAATAAGGCATCGTGAATCTCATCATGAACGGGTTCTGAATCTAATCGAATTTAGTCAGTAAGTAACCCAAAAAACATGGCGATAAAAGTGGATAAAAACCACGGGGCACAGCTAGTAAAATATAAAGGGATCTAGCTCAGAAGTAAAAACAACAAGGCGTATTATTGACTTTTATTTAAATGTCGATAGGTATCGACTGTTCGTGGCGAGATGGTTCGAAATCGAATGCCCGAACGCAATTCCCTTTGCCGCCATCTTGAAATCCGAGTCAAGTTCGTTACTGTGACAAATAAAAGTGTTATTGACCGGAAGTCATGATAGCGGCTAGGAAAATACGCTAACAAATATAAGTAATTAATGAACACTTAATTGACTATCGAACATATCAGATATCCTACTTAATTACGATTTTCTTATCAGTTATTGTCTTGTTATAGTTATTCAATATTTACCTTTTAATCTGTACAAACATCTGAAGTGTTATCTTTCAGTAGCAGAAACAAACAAACACGCATCATTATATTATACTAGTTACTTCCCGCGACAGTTTATGTATTACTTGAATAGCAAATCTAAACTAATATTATAAATGCGAAAGTAACTCTGTCTGTCTGTTACCTTTTCACGTCTAAACTACTGAACCGATTGACTTGAAATTTGGTACAGGAGTAGCTTATGGTCCGGGGGAGGACATAGGATATTTATCCCGAAATTCCGCTACGCTGCTAGTTCTATATATGTATAATACATAACAGTTTATGTTTATTATTACTTGAATAGCAAATAAAAAATATGAATAACAAAGAATAACTCGATATATTATTGACTAGCTCGTAAATCCTGGAATTTTGGGATAGGTTGTTATTATTAGTTATAAGAAATATCTGTACCAAAT
Source organism: Timandra comae (assembly GCA_958496195.1). Taxonomy (NCBI): domain Eukaryota; kingdom Metazoa; phylum Arthropoda; class Insecta; order Lepidoptera; family Geometridae; genus Timandra; species Timandra comae. Next base: position 558,692 of record OY292377.1, on the reverse strand, counting down.
ATAATTTAAATCGGTTCAGTAGCTTTTACGTGAAAGAGTAAATAAAAAAAAGTAATCCATCCATCCAAACTTTAACGTTTGGCCCACAAACGGCTCTTTTCAGAGCCCAATAATATGTCCAATACTGGCTAGGGAAAATCTAGATTCATGGCCTAAGCCGAAAAGAAGAAGAAGATGAACTTTCACCTTTATAATCATTCACTAAGTATCATTTCATTATAGTAACTGACCCCTAACTAAGTTCGTAACTTGTATCTAGGGTATCAGAAACTACGCACACACTCATTTACATACACACCCAGACCGAGACAAACATTTGAAGAAAATTATATACTTACTTAATATTAGTAGAATTTTATACAGAACCCAGTAAACGTTTAAAAACTACGTACATAATCTTCTGCATTTATTTCCGTGCCTATTCCTCGCCTATTCACTTTATATGTTTCTCATTCTTATTGTTGAGCTGATTTCAAGAATAAAATGACAAAGGTGCGCGCATGTAACTTTATTGGGACGAATTTACGATGTAGATTGATATCATAGGAATAGAAACGATTACAGTTCAGTGCTGAGCAAGGATTAATTGTGATCTGTATGGTTAAGCAACGTTTTGATAGTGATGGGTGGCCGTTACCTTTGTCTTTTGATTTGATGTGCGTTTCTGTGCGTTGTATTGTATAATTAAGCCGTCAGTCTCGCTTGTTGTATTAACATTTATTGACAGTTGTTTTGGGCAGACACTCCAAGCAATGTCGACATCTGGGTTGTGGAGGTCCGATGGCGATAGTAACCGCTTACGAAGAAATCTGGATAAACTAAAAAGATGGCGACATAAAAATTGACATAGCAACTATCTTTTTGTCCATGTAATTTGACCCGCAATAAATTCGTTTACATCGCAGAACTCCACAAGTGACTCTTCAATATAATAAACGAGACAAGATTGCCAACAACCTAATAACATTTAAGTACAACGCCATCTGTTGGACAAGCGGTGAATTAAAGTATCATAGGTGGCGTTATTAGTGGTGTCGTGAAGTTGGTCATGTTTTCAGGCGTTGTTGAACGGGTTGAACCCGAAAAAAAAACGAATTTAAAAATAGTACTTACTCACGTTGCTCATAAAATTTTTAAGTATATTTGTTATGTACTGTTAAAATTTCTTCCATCATTTAATGAAATACAGACAAACCAACCAACCCACTTAAATTATATTAAGTAAAAAGATAATTCTTGATCTACATTATATTAAAATAAATATTTATATTGTTAATTAATTATATCTCTATTCAAATAATAGCGCGCCTATTTTACCGGAAATCAATACAATGATGTGGCCAACACCACGTCACCGAAACTCAGTGTTGCTGTAATAAAACACCTGTAAAATAAGAAAAAAATATGGGAAAGAATGTTTGTCTATTTATATCTCCGACAGATATAAAATTAATTAAAATATTGATAATTCAATTACGATTTTTGTATAAATGAGGTAAAAAGTTGTTTTTTAACTCATATAAAAGCATTATTGGAAAATATATACATTTAAAAAACGTACATGACTTAATTAAAAAAAAAAAGGTAGCACTCCGGGAGTGCCGGCAGAAGTGAAAACTTCAATATTAACGTTGTGTTTAATTATAAGTATAAAAGTACTATCATTTAGATCTTACGCTTTTTCGATCAGCATCACGTGACCCTGACGCGAGTTTGAAAGTTTTTACCCATACAAAAAAAAGTGCTCAGCGCCGCTAAAGAAGTTTTCACTTCAAAAAAAAAATTTATATGTAGCTCCATAAATCATTATCCGTTTCAGATAGACGCGTTCAAACAAACTCTGCCTCATTTTTTATAAGTATAGATAAGAATAATTTGCATAGAGATAATCACATAAATAAACATTAATAAAAATGATAATAACTTTTTCCCGCGGCTTTATACAAATAATATTCGCTTGAATACTATTTTCATTGGGAAAAGATTAGAAGTAAGAATAAAAATAGCAACATCACAAAAACGATTATAACTATAAAGCCTTTATTAACATAGGTATTTTATTAATTACGAATATTGATTAGTAAGCAAACCCACAGAATTCAACTATATTATAACACATTTATGAGTTAAATGGCAACTAAAATGCTACTTCCTTTGCAATTCTGTTGTGTCAAAATTAGAAACGTCACAACTCAAACGTCAAACTGACAGATTATAACACAGCTAAATTGCAAACGTTACGATTTGCAAGATGTTAGTTTAGCAAATGGAACGTTTTTAAACGTGCCTGGTTACGTAATGTTGTTTGGTAAAAAAGAAAATAAATTATTGAAAATATTCAGTAGTGGATTTGTCGTCGTCTATGGTGCATGTGTTTGATTTATTCTAAAATTTTACCAGCCGGCGTATTATTGTGATAAATATTATTGTACTTTACGGTAAGTTTTGTATTGATTTTTATTATAATTGTAAGAAAACGCGCTTTTTATTTAATTTATTTACTTATAATACTTGCTTACAAATGTATTTTTGATGATGTGTATGAAATAAACTATTATAGATAGACCAATTATTATTTTTGAGGAAACTATAGAAATATTTTTGCCTTATCGTACATACCTATGGGTAATTTAATCGTATTACTAAATAGCTATGCAGACGCTAGACAATTACTGGTTACTTAAATTAAAAATACATTATTATAGAAAAAACAACTAATTTAAAAAATATATATTGTGCCGCGGTTTTATACGCGTAATTCTCGGTACCTATCTACTTGCGATGAACCGTCCCCCTACGAGCGACGGATCGATATATTTAAGATTTTGTATTTGGGTAAAAAGTACCTCGAAGCAGCAGAGGGTTGGATTAAATTAGAATAACTTTCTATTTTTTACTTTTGACCCGAAATTATTACAGAATTATTATAAACTCTAGCAAACAAACTAATCATGTAACAAAAGAATATAATCATTCTATAATCTTATAGAAACAAATCCTCCTTCCCAAGTGATCCCATTCCTATCCGATCCCATTTCCTAGTGATTCCATTCCTATCCATCACCATTCCCTATTGACCCCATTCCCTATTGATCCCATTCCTATCCGACCCCATTCCCTAGTGATCCCATTCATATCTAACTCCATTCCCTAGAATCCCCACTCCCGTAGTTATAATTAAGTACACCATTCTTATAACTCCACTCTCCCGTCTCCTTTCCGTTTGACGCCGCATCAAGTCCGCTGCAAACGGTGAACTCGATCGTGAGTTTGTGGATCACAAAAATACGCGCAATTGTACCAGTACATTCTACCTATGCTATTATACTCGCATCGCATCCGGTATTTAAACTATTGAACGAATCAGTAATGGTTATTGAATTGAATGTAATAACGACTCGCAAATTTGAGAGTCTAACAAGGCTCATAGTTAGGTATAGTTGGAACAAAAATTACTTATATAAACGAACACAAATATTGAAACCTATTTTATAACTTTCTTGCAACATGTAAGTTGGTGATGAAATAAGGAAATCTTATTGAAAACTTTTAACACACCACCGTAGGTTAGGACAGGCAATATACGCACGCATGTCGATAAGTTTACACTTAAGTGACAGTAGATGGTGGCCCTCCATTGACGTTTTACGCGGGAGAAACCGCGATGCATAGCTAGTCCTTATCCTTACTAATATTAAAAATGCGAAAGTAACTCTGTCTGTCTATCTGCCACCTTTATTTGCCTAAACTGAACTGATTGACTTGAAACAGCGTTATGGTCCGGGGAAAGACATAGGCTATATTTTATTCCAAAACTCCCACTGAATCGAGAGCTATGCGGGGCACTGCTAGTTAATAATAAAGAACATGATAATATACATAGATTATGTGACAATGCTCCTCTTCTAATGCAGTGACATGTAGGTTATCAGTCAGTACCACTTATCAATTAATTGTTAGATAGCATGTCTTAATTAATTGATAGATAATACGAAATTGCACGTCAGTAGAGATATCGAGAATTAAACCATGGGACACAGCAATAGTGTTAGAAAATTTACCCTAAACAAACATGGAAAGTACAACAGAAACTTGTAAATTTAAATGTCGATATTTCAGAAATACAATATGGAGGACTTCACGTCATTGGTTGGTGTATCTCCGTTGCTGACCAATGAGAGACTGAGCGAGTCGCTCACTGATTGGTTCAAAGAAAAAATGGAGTTTACTCATTGGGAAGTAAGTATTTATCGTAATAAAAAACTTCAGTATTTTGTGTGTAAAGTAGGGAGAAGGACAGTACCGGAAATATGATCTACAAAGATTTATGAATAGTGTTCAAAGTTCTAATGGCATTGTCCTTTTTTCCTCCCTTTGAGAGAATAGGTAACTTAGCCTCTTGAACCCTGGCATGGACCATGCTAACTATAACATTAAGAAAATAAGAGCAGGATATCCTGCAGTGCTTTTATTTTTTTATTGGTTCTCGGTAACCATTGAATTTCGGCATACAAGCGATAACCAGGGCTAACTTAACAGTTTTTTTTTTGTTTTCTCAGTACGTCAGTGACACTGGCAAAGGAGACTCCTACCTTAGCGAACTTATCCGCATAAAGATATTTGGCAAAACACAAAATGAACAAACCAAACATGTTCAAGTGATACTCAAAAATATCCCTAAAAGTGTTTCAAGACGCTTAACTTTTAGAAGCGATGAATTCTTTTTAAACGAAATCAATTTCTACCAAAAAGTTTTGCCTGCTCTCTTAGAATTTCAAGCTAAGAAGAATATGAAGGAACCTTTCGATAAATACACTAAATTGTTCCTCGCTTACCATGACGGAGTTCACGATGCTATATGTCTTGAAGACGCGACTCTAGAAAACTTTGGTAGCGCTTTTAGACAAGAGGGCATAGATTTAGAACACACTAAACTATGCTTTAAAGTCCTCGCGCAATTCCACGCGATGTCTTTCGCTATGAAAGACCAAGAGCCAGAGGAATTTGAAGAAATTCGAAAGGAAATATTCGAGACGTACTACGCTGATCGCCTCTGGGATTGGTACACAAGATTCTGGAAACGTATATGTGGTATAGCTATAGATGCAGTCGAAAAGGAATATCCGAACACGGTTTACGTAGAAAAAATCAGAGAATTCTGCGTACCAGAAACCTATCAGAGAATGATTGATGCTGCAACTAAAACCTTAGATACTGGTGTCATTTCGCAAGGAGATAGTTGGACTAATAACTTTTTGTTTAAGTACGAAAATGGTAGAGCAACTGACGCAAAAATAATAGACTTTCAGCTAGCAAGATGTGCCAGTCCAGTGTTAGACTTGTCTTTCATGATTTATGCTTGCACTAGCCATGATTTGAGGGAGAAACATTACGATGATTTAATCAAGTATTACTATGAAGTATTATCGAGCCAGATTCGAGATATGGGCAGTGATCCAGACAAAGTGTATTCATGGACCCTTTTCATGGAAGAAATTAAGAAATATTCATACTTCGGACTGGCTTTTAGCTTTGAATCTACTCCGTTTATTATCTTAGCTCCTGAAGACGCTATTAATATGGAAATGGAGGTAAGTTCCACGGATCATAATATAACGTAGTTTAAGTGACTTCCACAAGGGTGTTTATTTGGTTCACATTTATTTGTAGTATATGTTAATGATTTTCTCAAAAACTATCAGTCTGATTTGGATAAGGTTTTCTATTCCTGTTTGCTTGTTTTTCTAGGAATATTTTGATGTTCTAATTCATCCATTGATTGAAACCTATCATACTCTGTTCTATAGTTTCTGTTTACCATCACTACATAGTATAAAACAAAGTCGCTTTCTCTGTCCCTATGTATGCCTAAATCTTTAAAACTACGCAACGAATTTTGATGCGGTTTTCAGTAATAGATAGAGTATTTCAAGAGGAAGGTTTTACCAATTTTATCCCCACATTCCCACGGGATCGGGAACTACCCGGGTAAACCCGCGGGGCACAGCAACAGCCGTTCTCTTTTTAAACCAATTTTGTAATCTCTGACATAAAATTAACAGTTTTTATAGCACGAGTATGTGACAGTTTTTTTTATTTGTTTTTATACTTACAGGGTGAAGAAAAACTGAACATCGAAGATGTATGGCAGATACAGCCTTTTAAAACTAAAGAAGGGAGACTGAGAGAAGCGAATAATGTAGTTCACTGCGTCGATCGCGGATATATATAAAGAAAAAATACGGCTAAATGTCTATAATATAAGACGTATTTTTAGACAAGAATTGTTCTTTAAGTAAATAAACTATACTATTTTTATTATGTGGTATTTATAAGTTTTTTTAGTTAAGTATTTAAAATAATATGTTCCTAATATCTACGTGTATGTTCTTATATTATACATTTATATGAATAATTGTAGATAGCAGTATTATTATATGTATTACGTATTCTGGGAAACTCTTTTCAAGTTTCTTAAGAAGCTTAGGGCCTATTTCACCATCTTCAAGTATCGTTCCGAGTAGCTACTCACATGTTTTGTCTTTGTCACTGGACGTAAAGTAAGAAAGAGACAGAACTAACTTTACTTGGTGAGTAACTTTACTTGAAGGTCGTGAAATAGGCCCTTAAACTTAAAAAAACTTATAAGTATAATAAGATCCTCTCTCTCGCACTGATAGTATTTTTACAATAAAAAATCATAATCACTACGCTTGGTGATCTCAAACACCAGCTCAGCTTTACACAGGAATCGAACCTGGAACCGCCTAAGCAGATTACCACTAGACTTCTAAAACGTAACAAGTTTTTTAAAATAATTATTAATGTATTGTGAAATAATTTCATCATGTTATTTTATGGAAAGTATTAAAACAATGTATTAATAAAAGTAAATAAATAAGTAATTTAAGTTATTTTTTCTACCATCTTTTACCTCTATTTATTCCCATTTGTCCCTTACAACCTGCCACTGGTGTCGGATGGCACTAATCATTCCTATCCATCACCATGGTAGCAGATTGGAAGGGGGCAGATGGGAATAAAGCGTTTGCAGAACTTATTTTAAAAAGGCTCTACCGTCAAAAGTCAAAAATTTGGTTTAACCAAAAAATGTCGTAAAGCCCTCTGGGTTGTGAAGGTCTGATGGCAGTCGCTTCACGTAAAATACTGACATTCCGCCAAATCTGGTTAAACTGAAAATTGACCCCAAATAGACATGGGATAAAGGTTCGGAATGGCCTGTACTAGGCGCACAAAAAACTTGTAATCTTAAATAAGTTCAACAATAAGGCTTTTATTTTATTATTTATTTATGTAAAGGTTCGGAAATGATTTACAATAAAACTAACAATAAGTGTATTAGATATATTTATTCATAAATTAACATTATTATTTTAATAAATACTTTATGTACAGATATTTACATCAAAGGAATGTTGGTAGTTATCTCCTTTTTATATTGCCATTGCTGGCAACACCTCTAGGTTGTTATATGATTGTGGTTGTTCGATATAAGAATATGCGCTCAGTGTTCATTTTATATCCATTTCATCGACGCTTGATTACAGTTCACTGAAAAATGAAAAAAATACAAAATATATCTATCTACCAGCTGTGCCCCGCGGTTTTACCTACGTGGAACCTTATCCCGTGGGAATTTTGGAATAAAAAGTATCCTATGTGTTATTTCTAGGTATGAGGAACATCTGCACCAAATTTCATTAAAATCCATTCAGTCGTTTTTGCGTGAAAGAGGAACAAACATCTAAACATCCACACTCACAAACATTCGGCTTTATAATATTAGTAGGAAGTAGGATAGTACAGGCAGCGTAAGATAAACGGAACCGTCTTTAGTTGGCATTCCAAAGTGAGCAGTGAATTACCGGGATAAAACATAGCCTATGTCCTTTCCCGGACCATAAGCTACCCCTGTACCAAATTTTAAGTCAATCGGTTCAGTAGTTTAGCCGTGAAAAGATAACAGACAGATAGAGTTATTTTCGCATTTCTAATAACATAACATAATCATTTATTCCATCATCTCATTATAGTAACTGACCCCTAAGTTCGTAACTTGTATTTAGGGTATCAGAAACTACGCACACACTCAATTCAATTCAATTCAATTTATTTAATAAACATTTTGTTACAATACAAATACATTTAGCGCAATTATCGAGACCTTACCTCCCATACTAGTTTAAAACTGTATCATGGTAAGGTAATGCCTCTCAAATTACGCGCACATATAAAATATCATAACAAAATAAATAAATACACATACATAATATTTTACATAAATACCTTACAGACTAACATAGATATAAATTATAAAACTTAAAACTAATGTGTTCACGTTGTGACGGCGACGTGAGGCGCAGGTCTGGCGTGGCCCGGAGGTCGTCGACGTCCCCGGTACTTCCGGAACAGAACTCCCTTCGGCCACAGCTCCTCCCTCAGGAAGGTCGATAGCAGTTCGGTCGGCACGCGCACAACAAAGGAATTGAAGTTCACACTGTTGCGCGACTCCAATTGCTCGACCGTCAGACGGTACTTCGTCTTGGCCACCAGGTACTCCACGATGTCAGCGGCCTTCGTGGTGTAGTGGAGGCGGGACACGTACACGTACGTCATCGGGATGGCGGGACGCAGGAGGTGGTTGTGTCCAGTCGGTGCGGTGCCACATAGGTTGCGACAAAGAGGCTTTTTCTTCTTCCGCTCTACTTTGATGAAGCCGTCTTTGTCGGGTAAGCTCTTCTTAGAGCTCAGTGACTCCACACGTCGAGAGGGTTCAGCGCGAGACTTCCCGTTACCTCTCTCCTTGTTGTTGTTTGTCCGCGCGGCGGGAGGCTGGCGGGCTGCGGCGGTGGCGTAATCACGGCGAGGTGTCGACGTGATGACGCGTTGCGGGGCCTCCGCGGGGGGAGGCGCTGAGCAGGCGGCGCGCGGGGCGCCGCTATCACGTGCGGGGACGGCACACGGCATAGAGTCCAGTTTCGCTGACTCGAAACTCGCTGTCGAAGCATTGCATGCCCCGCGACGAGTGTTGATGTTGTCGACCTCAGGTGACCTACATACCGACGTGTTGTTACGTAGACTTGCAACTTCAGCACGTAGCTCACTGATGACATTATGTGAGGTTTCCAGCTTCAACACCATCTCCGCCAGGGTTGACTTCAGGGTTGTGACATCCATCATCAACCTGGTGACGTCGACGCGGTCAAACGCGACCGGCGGCAGCTTGTGCACGTTCTTAGTCACGAAAGTCGGCACGTCGTCAGGGTCGGTCTCCTTTAAAAAGGAAATAATATCCTGGAGACTTTGCTCTCCCTTTTCATCCCTCCTGCGGGACGGCATCTGGTCGATCTTGCCGACCGACCGAAATAGGAGGATTTTTGCAGAGCTAATATCCTCGGGCTTGTAGAAGGACTTGCCGATCTGTGTTATATCGAACTCGTCCAACGTGTTAATTACGTGCTGTACGAACGCCAACACTTCGTTGGCTATAAGTTGGGAACTCATAGCCATTGTAGCGGGCGGCGGCTGACGCCGCAAAATCGCGAATATTCAAATTCGTGTGTGCAGCGGACACGTCCGTCACTGACCGCGTTGCGCACTGCACTCGTTTACACACACACAGACCGAGACAAACATTTGTGGTTCACACAAATATTGACCCCGCACGGGAATCGAACAACTTTACGGATGGCAGTCCGGCATGGTGACCACTCTGCCATCGAGGTCGTCATGTAAGCGTACCTTCTACTTGCGCTTCTTGGTGGTGGTGGGCCTGCTGGAGGTGGTGGTGGGCACGTAGGGCGTGGTCTTGCGCGACCAGTACTTGCGCGTGTGCCGCGGGGTCGACGGGGGAGTCGTCGTAGACGCTGATAACATCACATTATCATTAGTTCATCATAACATAATCATTTACTCAGTCCCGGATTAACCCTTAATCAAATTAAGCAATTGCCTAGGGCACCACGTCTGGGGGTAGCAGAAAACACCAAAAGGGGCACCAGAACACAAGGAAAGGGGGCCCCAGGGCGGTAGCTATGCTTGAAATGACAAATGCTCTACCTTGTTGAACATAGACCTTTTTTTTCGTCGTCAAATTCCGCTCTAGCTACAGCCCCGGGGGCCCGAAGGCTTGGATTGCTTAGGGCATCATGAAGTCTTAATCCGTCACTGCATTTACTTCACTATCTCATTATAGTAATTAACCTCTAAGAGCCTATTTCACGATCTCCAAGTAAAGTTCCCTTGATATTAAGTAAGAAAGAGACAAAACTAAGTTTACTTGGTGAGTAACTTTACTTGAAGGTCGTGAAATAGGCCATATGTATCAGAAACGTGCCAAATTTCAGCTCTCTACAAAAAGTAGTTTCAGCTGTGCGTTGTCTGTCAGTCAGTTAGTCAGTAACGGAAGAGTTTTATATATATAGAAGATAGTGTGTGTGGTACTGACTGGTGGTGGTGGTGGTGCGCGGCGTGGTGGTGGGGCGCGTGCGCACGGTGGAGGGCGCGGTGGTGGTCCACACGTCGAACTCGGGCGCCCACAGCGCGGGGTCGGCGGGCTCGAACCCGTAGCCCGTCTGGTCCGCCGGCCCGCGGTACTCCACGCGGCTCGACGTGAAGTCCTCGTAGTACGTGCCCTCCTCCCACTTCCACTCGTGGATGTCCAGGGGCCGCAAGTCGCGGACTTCGCCGTATAACGCCATGTTGAATATGCACTTGTCGGAGAACATTATCGAGACTGACAAGTCGAGGGTGGATGCTGCGAGAAAGAATAGTTATTTGTTATTGTACAGAGTGCAAAATTGCTTTTGTGTACCCATTTTGGTGAGCGAAGGATTCTAAAATTGAATGACGCGCAGCGAGTTTCGAATAAGAATCCTGAGCGTAAAAGAGCACAAAAATTCTGCAAATATGTACAGTCATGGTAAGGAAAGGTTGCTGTATTGCGTCGGTATGCCTAGTTCAAAGATGTTATTAGGTGCCACGACCTTTTCTGTTCCGGTCGCCAAAATTAAAAGCACCAAAATCGATTCGGTGGTTTGGGTTGGAAACTACTGAACCGATTTCAAAAATTCTTTCATCATTAGAAAGCTACATTCACCCTATGTAACATAGGCTATATTTTATCCCAAAGGAACGGGAACTACGCGTGTGAAACCGCGAGCCCCCGCTAGTCAATTATAAATAAAAGGTTCTTACATTTGAACCGGTAGCAGGGCTTGCGGTACAGCGCGCGCGGACACACGTGGTAGATCCTCATCTCGGAGACGGCCGACGCGTTCTTCAGCTCGAGCGTCATGCACGAGTACTCTATGTTCTGCTTTATAGTCAACTGAAATCAATATAGTTTTTATAGTTATCATGGTTTATGATTAACGGGATATTTACCATATATATTTATTTATTACGAGTTTCCGATATTTCGACGCTGTTGTAAGCGCACAAGAATAATTTTAATCGCGACATGGTGGGTTTCAACTCTCCAAAACTTGGAGCCCAGTTCTGATATTACGTAACAAATATCGAAAAAGTGCTGAGGTGCCGCGAGTAGATAGTGTGAGTGTTGTGTGTCGTGATCGAGTTTGTGATGTGAGTGACAACAGTGGTAGGGGTGTTGTGCGTAATAAACGAACAAGAAAGAGGGTAGACAGAATTGTCTGCTCTTATACTCTATTTACACTATGCTCCTGCTTCTGCTACTCGCGCTGCCTATTTCCCAAAATACACACATCAAAAGTGTCTAGGGATCAAGCATTTTTATGCGGATTTCTTGAGATTGAGATGTGGCTTTGTAATAAATTTATGATTTTATAAATTTATATGGATCCTTTTTGGTGCATTTCATAATTTGAATCAGGAACTGTGAATCAAATTCGAGTAAAAGATGAAAATCAGCTGTCAATATTTTCCCTATAAAAACATACAACGCATTGAAGACATTATTAGTGCTACTGTTTCCCTACTACTGATTAAAACCAACGTTATTATGGAGCGGCGACGTCATTTAAGCAGGGAAGAAATGCTCAGAGCCGTGGGAATGATAGAAGCTGGTTCCCGGCAACGTACTGTGGCTTTAGCTCTGAATACAAGTCAGAGTGTTATCAGTCGACTTTGGACACGTTACCGAAGCACTGGTACCGTGGCTGAGCGCCATGGAGGACGGTATCGCTGCACCACACGGAGACAAGACCGATACATTCAAATCTTAACTCGAAGAGCTCCAACAATAACCGCCATGATGTTAGCCGTGCGGCTTCATCACTCTTCAGGGAACTTAATTAGCGACCAAACAGTCAGAAACCGCTTGCATGAAGTGAACCTTCATTCCCGAAGACCGCTACGGGTACCACCTATAGCAATGCACAATCGTAGGATTCGATATCAATGGGCTCTTGAACACAGAAATTGGGCAGAAGAACAATGGCGTTTCGTGTGCTTTTCTGATGAGTCTCGTTTTGGTATGAGACCGGATACAAGACGTATACGACACTGGAGAACCCCTGGACGCCAACAGCGATTAAAATCCTGCCAGGAAGTCCATCCTTATAGTGGTGGAACCATCATGGTATGGGCGGGTATTTGGATCGGCGGAAGAACTGAGTTGATTTGGATCAGAGGCAACCTCAACGCTCAAATTTATGCTGAGACGATTGTATCAGACGTCATCGTTCCTCTACAAGTGCAAATCGGTCCCTTATTTCAGTTAATGCATGATAATGCACGACCGCACACCGCAAGAGTTGTAAGACAGACTCTCGCCGCAGCTAACATCAATGTCCTGCCCTGGCCTGCTCAGTCGCCAGACTTGAACCCGATTGAGCATGCATGGGATATGCTACAGAGAAGAGCTCTGCCGAATATGGAGGGTATCCAGTCGCAAGAAGACCTTTTTTTGTTGTTGCAACGAACATGGGCGGCCATTCCACAGCGTGATTTGGATGAACTCATTTTGAGTATGCCAAACCGATGTTCTTGTGTTGTTAGTGTTCGCGGTAGAAACACGGATTATTAATTGTTTAAGTTACCCAATAAAATTTTAAAGAAAACTGTTATTTCAGTCTTTTTTTCGAACTTTAATGTTAGTGGTTCAAATGTCAAAAATCCCTTTATTAGGAAAATGGCAAATTTCTTTATTAATGCAAAGGTGACTTGGTTTATCGTTACTGTGACAAACGAAAACACTTTATTTGATGAATCCTTAAAGAAAATTTTAATTAATATCAATCAGGAGAAAAGTTATTGCAAAAATATATGTTGATCCCTAGACACTTTTGATGTGTGTACTTCCGCGGCAGTACGCTATCTACACTATGCTGCAATGAGCAGGAAAGTGAGGAGAGAAGTGGGCAGCGGCATAGTGTTAAGGGGTCCGCGTGCTGCTACTCGTCATGCCGTTGCCGTCACTTGGTACGTGAGGACTGAGTGAAATGGGGTATATGTTCTCTCTCGCTCTCCCTCCTTTGACTTCAGCACTCAAACCGACGCGGGAGCGTCGGGCAGCAGCAGCGGCATGACGAGTAGCAGCACGAGTAACCGTTTACACTATGCCGCTGCCCACTTTCCTCGTCACTTTCCTGCTCATTGCAGCATAGTGTAAATGAGAGGTTATAAAACTATACGAGTATAAGTACATACATTATAACCATGGCGGTACCTTCAAATTTATCTCCTTTATTTACCCCCTAGGGGATAATATTAGTGATACTTACATTGTATATGAGAAACTGGAACTGGTTGTTATTCGTAACCAGTAACGTGGACTCCCTGTACACGAGTGTCACTTTCTCCTCTTCGTCGCAGGCACCGAACCTTTGGAATGCTATTTGGCTGCCTGACAAGTTAAAATAAAAAAAGATATATAGTGTTTTTGTAAATATAATAAATAGGTATAATAAATATCTGGACTCATAAAACATAACATAGTCATTCACTCCATCATCTCATTACAGTAACTGACCCCTAAGTTCGTGACTTGTATCTAGGGTATCAGAAACTACACACATACTCATTCACACACACCCCCAGACCGAGACAAACATTTGTGGTTCACACAAATATTCACCCCGCACGGGAATCGAACCCGCAACCTTACGGATGGCAGTCCGGCAATCGGTTCAGTAGTTTCGGAGCCTATTCGTAAACAAACAAATCTTTCCTCTTTATAGTATTACTAGCCGTGCCCCGCGGTTTTTCCTTTTAAACCTTCCCTAGACCCCCACGAACATTTCAAGACCAAGATACGAAAAATCCGTTCAGCCGTTCTCGAGTTTTAGTGAGACTAACGAACAGCAATTGATTTTTATATATATACTAGCTGCGCCCCGCGGTTTCACACGCGTAGTTCCCGTTCCCGTGGGAATTTCGGGATGAAAAATAGATGTTGGCCGATTCTCAGACCTACTGAATATGCTCACAAAATTTCATGAGAATCGGTCAAGCCGTTTCGGAGGAGTATGGCAACGAAAACTGTGACACGAGAATTTTATATATTAGAGATAAATAATTATAGTATCCTCTTTATAGTATTAATATCTATACTAGTAAAGACGACTTACCTCTCAAGACGTATTTCTGTTTGGATATCTTGGAGATGGTGACCTGCTGGAACTTCTGCAGGCTGGAGGCGACCCACGGGTAGTAGGAGGCCATGTCCAGGTAGCGCGAGGGCGCGCCGCAGCCCGGCCCGCGCGCGCCCACGCCCAGCTACGGGGTGGAACTTGGTATTATGGTGATGTTTGACGAACTTGGTAGTATCTATACATATAAACATGTGCGTGCAACTAATAAATTCCTCTTTTTAGGGTTAAAACTGAACCCTATTACTGAGACTTCGCTGTCCGTCCATCCGTCTGTCACCAAACTGTATCTCAAGAACGGTGATAGCTAGACAGTAGAATATTCACAGATCTATTGCCGCTATAACAACAAACTAAAAATAAAATAAATATTTAAGGGGGCTCCCATACAACATACGGTTTTCTTGTCGTTTTTGCTACTTTCGTGCGCGACTTGCGCTTGGCCAGTTTTTTTATTTCATTTAGAAAGAAATTTAATGATTTATTGCAAATCTAGACATTAAATATGTTAAATAACAAATCTGTAGTGTTGTAGTTTTGCCGTAATATGTACTTTATTTTTTTATGAACTTTATTATCGAGCAGTATAACATTATTTTCCCTAACCCGAGTCTATTCTGTACCATAGTTTCAAAAGGTAATATGTTTTCGCGACACATTATACGAATCAATTTGAAAATTGACGAACCTTTTCATTCCAAGACTGTACCACAAAACTGTATAAATTGTTGAAAAGAAGGGCTTCATTTCGCTCTCCTTAATTACGGTGTGGTGTTTGGTATCAGTGTAGTGTGGTTACGTATGTGTTACAGTACGAGTATACTATGTGATGCAGCCTATACACGTTGGCCGAGCGAACGCCAATACCAACGTATGGACACTGGACAGTATATTTGTATTGTCTTGCCATCACTCGGCTCGTGTATACTCGTACAGTACCACTTGCCTTGTATTCATTTGCCTTCGCTCAGCTCGGCCAACGTTTAGGCTGCATTATGGTGGCACAGATCTGATACAACCTCTCCGTATTGCGGTATGGCACTCACAAGCATCCAGCGGCCCCAGTGGTCGCGGGCGACGAGCGCGGCGCCGGCGTTCCAGACGCACGGCGAGTCCGTGTCCAGCGACACCGCGCACGTCGCGTGCGGCGGACGCATGCGCGGGCTGTACAGCTGGACCACATTATACTCACATCAAATCTCCCTACTGGTTTGCAATGACCTACTTGGAAGTCACTCAATCGCGTTCCTACTCAAGCAGGCTGTTGCAAACTAAACGTGAATGGATGGAAATACCCACATATAATATCCATCCACCGAGAGCATAGTACCTGTACCCTACAATCACTTTATGGACTCATTGTGCCCGAAAGCCTGCACTCTGGACC
The DNA here is from genome assembly GCA_958496195.1 of Timandra comae. NCBI lineage: Eukaryota > Metazoa > Arthropoda > Insecta > Lepidoptera > Geometridae > Timandra > Timandra comae. The sequence goes on along the minus strand of OY292377.1, from coordinate 542,711 downwards.
CAAGGTTGCTGCAATAGCCATACGAAATGTCTGGGCAGACAGCTTTTAAGTCACTTTCAATATCTGATTTTGGTAACAATGTTAGATGACGCCATTATTCTAATTCAATATGGCGGCCTTCGCAAAATGGCGCCATATAATTTTGATCTATATAGATATTGTGTAATACTTACTTGAGCTGCTACATAGAAATCTTTACACAAATTTCCAGGAACGTGTGTCACTTGTAGTACTTCTTTTTTTAACTCTTGGAAATCTGAAATTACGTGTAAATCATGAAGCTAAATTCAGATAAAACTTTATTACCAAGTAGAGCGAGAGAAAATAGAGGGACATGGCTATATCAAGCCCACACTTCATGAAAAATTTGGTCTAGCTAGAGGCATTATCCAGGGAGGAAACACGGGACTACGTTTGTATGGAAAGCTGCAGCAGGACTCTCCTGTTAACGTCGACACTCTGTGAGAGTGTGGTACTTCCCCGGTCGAGACAGACCGGGTTATAAGGAACATTTGTACCATTTTAATCCACATCGATACAGTAGTTTTTGCGTGTAAGAGTAACAAACATACAAACTCTCGCTTTTATAATATTAGTAGGATAATCAAATAGTAGTACCTTCTTTAAACTTGATAACGTAAAAGATTGGATTCCTCAATATTGCAGGCGGCGGACACACTGCTCGGATACCAACTAAAAATATAAGTAATAAAATTTTCACTGAAGATTTATGATCAGTCAATAAGGATATTTTTAAAGGCGTTAAGAAGGACCAACTAACGTTACACAAAATACAAGTGGCATTTAGATTGAGATCGAAGATTGATTTCATTCATATTTTTTGAGGTTAAAGCCGAGAACCCACCGCCACGCACGCTACGCCCACGGTCCACGGCCACGCAACTCAGCTACGTTGAGCTATAGCCGAGTCAGCCACGAATATATCAATGACGTCATTTTCGTGCGTAGCGTGTGCGTACTTCGGTGGGTTTTACCTCATACATTTTCATAGAAAGCGAAGCTGAGTACACGTGCGTAGTGTGTGCGTGTACTTCAATGGGTTTAAGCCTTTAGAGCTATTTTGGCAAGCTAAATTATTAAGATTGATATTGGCCGTAAATCAGTACAATAGTTTTTACGTAAAAGTGTAACAAACATACATCCACCCAAACTTTTGCTTTCATAATATTAATAACTAACAGCGCCCCGTGGTTTCACCCGCATAGTTCCCGTGGGAATACGGGGATAAAATATAGCTATGTCACGCACTGATAAATTAGCTTTCCTTTCCTAATGGAATCGGTTCAGTAGTTTGGGAGCCTATTCGTTACAAACAATCAATCTTTTCCTCTTTATAATATTAGTGTAGAATATAAATAATAGTCCAAGATCCCACTACTCACGATCCCTCACGATGTCCACTAGTTGTACGAGCGCGACGGTGTTCAGAGTCTCGCCGTACTCCGGGTGTATTACGTAGTTGCGCACGCGGCGGCCCGACCCGCTCCAACCCTCGCCCAATAACACTCGGCTGTTACGTCTAAACATTATACATATATCATCATCATGGGCCATTTACGCCTACGTGAGATGATTTTATGTAGCGTCCGTTGGAGTTATAGGGTATGAAACGCACCTACGAAAGTGACTGGTTAGTCCAATGCGGGACAGACAAACTCGACCACAGTTTTAGCACGTGAAACCTGTGCCAGACATGAAGTTGTAGGTAAAAATGGAGTCCACACTTCGAATACCTACTTGAAGCATAACCTATGTATCAATATCGCGCTCTCTATGGGCAGGCTCTCTCTTTCTAACTAAGGTAACCTCTAGAAAGAGAGAGTCCACCCTAAAAAGAGAGATCGGCCCACAGAGACGTAGGTATTTGCCTCAAGCGGTTGTTCTAAGAGTGGGCTCCATTTTTACCGACAACTTCATGGTGCCAGATGGTAATGGCGGTGGGGGTAGAAGAGCTTGCTCATGTCGAGCTGTGCGCTTCTGGGCTAGTTGCTCAAGCCAGGTTTTGTCGTAGGTATAGACACTTAGTTAATATACATATATAGTTATGAGCTGTTTAGATGCTACATAGTACTTTTAATATAATCATACATTCACTCCATCATCTCATTAAAGTAACTGACCCCTAACTAAGTTCGTAACTTGTATCTAGGGTATCAGAAACTACGCACACACTCATTCACACACACACCAAGACCGAGACAAACAGAGACTTTTTAGGACTTAAATAGACATACTAATACACACAAAATGTGGTAGGTACTTACCTTTTTTTATATACTTTGGGGAAAGACTACATCTTTGTGACCACCATGATTCAAACTGGAGATCCCGGTGGTGATGTGGGACTCCCCGCCAGAAGGGCGTCATACCCACTAAAACCAACGCGTCTGCGCTACCTCGGGGTGCCGTGGGATCTCTTGGAGGATTTCGACCACTACACCTCATGTGGTACTTACCTGAAATTGGTCTTAGGCATAGGTCCGATGTCGGCTGCAGACGCTATCACAAACTCTTTCTGTACTAGGACTACGGTCGTCACCGCGCGGGTGTGTATGCCGTCTGCACCTATGATAAAAGAATAATTCCTAGAGTATCTACATATATTCTTAAACATAAATAGGTAGCTAAAAGTGTCACAAACATATGGAAACCTACACTGTCTATATTCGGTTCAACGTATTTAATTATACTTAGTTTGAGTCATCGTAGCGACTTCAATGTAAACTCTGAGTTTTCGTTTGATTTCTACAACTTACTATTTACTTTGAGTCATTTCATTACAGCGACTTCAAGAGAGTATTGATTGAAGGTTTCTTTAAAGTGAATTCAGTCCATAAAGGACTGTATCCCCTTTTTGTGGTTTGCCGCTGGTTGGAAGTATGTTTTACTATAATACACGATACATAACTAACCGCAATTAACTTACTGTACCTACCAAAGTATTTCTATCATCAGCTCCACCTCTTCAGTTATGTAGTAGCAACATCAACGTATAAGTAATTGTAGCGACTTCAAAGTATGCTTTGATTCATTGTAGAGACTTCAAAATGCACTCAAAGAATGTCTTAGCGACTTCAATGTGCAATAGCGACTAGATTTTTTCTAAATACTTACGATAAGTGTAGTAAAGCACTCCAACCCATGGATACTGGGTGATTTCCACGTCACCGACTGTCACCTCGGACTCGCGGTCTATACCGCAGTCTATATAGTCTATGTTCACGCAGTCACTGAGTGACGCTGAAAATACAAGTCTAAGATATATCCTTATCCTTACTAATATTATAAATGCGAAAGTAACTCTACTTATCTGTCTGTCTGTCTGTTACCTTTTCACGGTTAAACTACAGAACCGATTGACTTGAAATTTGGTACAGGGGTAGGTTACGGTCCGGGGAAGGACATAGTCTAAGTTTTATCCCGAAATCCCACGGGATCGGTAACTATACGGGTCAAACCGCGTGGCATAGCTAGTATCGTATATTACGGTCAGAATTGTATCGATCTGACAGTGAAATTATCATCAATGTCTTTTCGAAAATCAGCTCTAGCTACAGTTTGCACTCGTGCAAAGCCAGGGAGAATTGATATTAATAACAAAATAAAATAAAATGAAAAACTGAAAGTTTATAAAAAAATTACTTACCAAGACTCAATATAAAGGTGTAAACACACAACATATACGTGTAATGGCACATATTCTTAAAGGCTATTGTACTTATCGAGTGATAATTATGAAATGAGAACAATTACGTTCTCAGAACGCGAAATGTGATCAAAAAAATGTTGTTCAATCTCTAATATTGACTACAAAATGTTTGTTTGTTTGTAATGTTGTGCATAGTGTTTGCATCTCATGCATCTTGTGTTAATAACATTATTGATTAATGAGACGAAATATTCACATTGTTTTCACTCTGTGTTACATCGTTAATGGCCACCCATCATTATTATGGCAGTGGCAGACGTTGCTTAACAGAGCCAATCTCAAACAATGAGCGTTGAGCTATGAGGTTGATATCTGATTGGGATTGATTTTGAGGTCCATATCATGACCATTGGGGTTGGTTTCCAGTTTAACCAAAGGCAGAATGTCAGTAATTAATCGGACTGCCATCAGACCATTAGATTTTCACAACACAACAGAGAAGGCGATACGACATTTTGGTTAAACCAAATATCGTGTCACCTTGATATACAGTATATACAATATAATTATTAGTAAATAAAAATTGAATTAATAAAAAAACTATTTATTACACTTACCAATCTTACCATAATACAAAACACTTTTTATACATAATATTATATCAGTTCAAATAGCTTATAATTAGGTATTATTGGTAGATACAATTAAATTCAAAAATGCCTTTTCTGAATTCAAAATATCATCATCGATACCCTATGGCTCAACACACACCGGATCGGCAACGAAGCGAATCGCATTTCAGTGTCATGCGAATTTTAACTTTATTTTCATTACTATAATACATACAATCGCGCGGATGCCTGCGGCGCCGCGGGAATTCCGGCGAATGCCGATCGTTCGAGTTTCTCATGCGATAATAATAATTATAGTAATTATTATAATATGCCATAGTCCCCATAGTTCCCCTATATGCAGTCCATTGAACATCCCATTCCCATAGCCCAGTCGTAGTTTTCCATATATTTGCAATAGTCCTAGCAGAACCGGGGACTGTCCTTGGATGCATTGTATAGTGTTATACAGGGATAGTCGCCGGATTGTGCATCCTTTACACAAGATTAAATATGTCAAAGGGCTTCCGTGTGTTGGCTTTGGCCCCATACTAGGCTTCTAAAAGACCGGGACTCCTTAATAGTCCCGTGAATGGAAAAGACATGATTATAGTAATGAAAATAAAGTTAAAATTCGTATGACACTGGAAGGCGATTCGCTTCGTTGCTGATCTGGTGTGTGTTGAGCCATATGCTATGCTATACTATTTTATGCTATACTGTATTATAAAAATATGCTTAATTTCACCACACCAAACTTCACATTAACACATCACTACGCAGTCCTAAGTCCAGTTATCTTCCTATACGCACTGAAATGTTCGAGATACTGGTATATAGTGTCAATGGGTGTGTATATCTCGTTCATCTTGCTGAGGAGGTGTTGTGGGGGTTGGACGGGGATGGTGGGGCCTAAAAGCCCTTGGAGGAACTCGCGGAGTAGACCCCAGACTGCGTTTGCCATTACGCAGGGCCGGTATTCTACCTGCAAAATGAGGGAATATCTATACTAATCTATAATTACTAATATACAGGGTGTCCGGGCATCGATGTCGGATACTTTAAGGGGGTAAAATATGGTATTTTTTATCGACAAATCACGGTTCCAATTTTCTATAGCTACCTCCATTACAAAATGGCAGCCATTTTGTTTTTTTCAACTCGACGCGCGGTTGCTTGTACTGATTTAGTCATTGCTATCCATGTAAACGTCCTAGGAAGATGAAAGATATCTCATTTGAAAGTAAATAATGTAGGGTATTATTAAATGTAAGATTTTATTCCATATCTTAATTATAAAATAACAAAAAATTAAAATCAATATTTTTTTTCAGTTTTTTTCTGCATATTTTTATTTTTTGTTAAAATTTGACCTATTAACCTACATTTTTCATCTTGTTTTTTGATAGTAGAGAATATTTACTTAAAAAAGAATCATACATCTTATAGCCTTATGTATGATAGTTCTAAAGTTACGATGGTTTGAATATGATCCTTAGCCAAGAAAATCGTCTCGTATTGCGAGGAGTGCTCGACGTGCTCGTCCATGGGACTGCGTTATTGGGATCATCTGACTTGGACTTTTATTTAGTCCATCTAAGTGAAGGTAATTGATAAAAAAATGCAAAATTTTACTCCATATCTTTATCATAAAATTACAAAATAGGATGATAAAAACAAAAACCATTATGTGTTTTCGTATATTTTTTAGATTATTTGTCTTTTTCTTAAAAACTAACTAAGTTCGAAACTTGTATCAGAAACCAGGCACACACTCATTCACACACACCCATTCCGAGACAAACATTAGTGGTGCACCCAAATATTCACCCCGCACGGGAATCGAACCCGCAACCTTACAGTACAGGGGTATTACTAAAAATCCACAATTATTACCTCAATCAAAATCCCCTTAAAATTCTGATTCATCGTAACAGAACCGAGCTTCACGCAGAAGTCCCCCAGCTCGAACCTCGGTCCCTTACTCTCTATCTTAGTCTGTTTCTTCGATGTATAGTGCTGGGACAACTTCATCATGAGCAAGTCGAAGAGTCCGTCGGCTATCACGTGGATGTTCTTGGTGCCGCTCTCGAGGATTGAGAAGACGGACGCTGGCTGTTCGGAATTGTGGAGTATGTGAACTGTTTTTGTTGCTCCGGTTACGTCTGGGTAAGGGAATTTAAAGGTTTAGAAAATGTTTATATGAATGAATAAACTAACATGAAGGATATTTATAGTTAAGTGGAATAATGTAAAAGAGAAAAAATATTTGTTTAATTGTGTGTTTGTTTTTTTTTTTGTAGCAATAAATGATTTTTTACTTTACTTTAAATAATAAATTTCTGGATATATCACACATTACTAGTTCCAAATCTAGCAAAGCTTGTACTTTAGATACTAGACAATAGATAAGCACTTATACACTTTTTAATAAATATACAAAGAAGTAGAAAGTAAAAACAACTTATTTCCAAAAGAATACAGAATTAAGACATTTACCTAAAGAGTTTTTTTTGTAATAAGCAAGCTCCTGTCAGGGACAGATGGAGGAATTTGAGGGAGACCTTTGCCCAGCAGTGGGACAATACCGGAGGTTAAAAAGGTATAGAGATTGTTTATAAACAATTTCTTTCAAACAATTATTACTAACCCATCTGCGGCAAAGACAAATAACTCTCACAGTCCACCAGGAACTGCCCCTGATGAGTGGCTCCGAGAGCCAGTATTCGTTTGGTGAGTAACTCGATCACATAGGTGCCTGTCTTGTGTTCCGGGACTGGGTATTGTTGTAATCTGAAAAATATTTTTTTTTTTTAATTATTGTATTGTAAGTTAATTACATAAGGGTAAAAAAGAGGAATAAAAACACAAATTAAAAAAGTAAACAAAAAAGAAAATACTTGTTGAAAAAGAAGCAAATGGAAACATTTCATTAACATTCAGTTCAGCTATTGAATGGTGCAACTATCAACAGGCCAATACTGCTGATTTTCAGAAAATTTTCATAATCACTCACTGTATCATTTTCACATAGCGACTGAACCTAAGTTTAATACAATAATACCTGTTTATCTATGGTAAACTATGAGACCATGACTTGTAGGTCACAAGTATGTCCAGCAGTGGACTAAGCTAGGCTGGTGATGATATCTAAATCAACAATATCAGTCACGTAAATATACGTCGCACGAGAATCGAACTTGCAGCCCTTCGTTTTACAACCCGGTATTGAATGCTCTGCCACTAAGTTCAACGGTCAGGTAATAAAATATAGATATTTTAGAATTCTACCCTATGTAGGATTGGACTATTAGTATTTTACACTTCAAAGTTCAAAATAATTAATTGTTATTCTAATACTTACACGGTAACACCCATTTTTATTAGTTATTGAAAGTTATAGGTTAGGTTTAAAAGTCCCGGATTTTTCGTATTTCTCCTCACTTAACTATAAACCTTTTTTGTAGATACGATTTAAATTAACAACTAAATTAATATTTAATGCATTTTCAGTCAATAATACAGATTTTTATTGTATTTGTATTTCTAAACTGGAAGTTTTGTTGTTGTTGTTAGTTTGATTGATTCGTTTTACTTTGTTTGATTTGATTGATTGATTAATCAAACAAAAAATGGGTGTTTGATTGAGCTTAGCCATGGCGATATTAATCTGTGGCAAAGCGCTATAATTAAATTAATTTTAGCGACATCTATTGATAAGCGGTGAAATTAAATAATAAAATAAAATCAACCAGCAATTGGTTCATATACATACATTACAGCTGTACGTAAACCAATAAGAAGTGCACTAATATTATATCAAAACACATTTTGGCCAATGATTGCAAAGGAAATTGACATATAAACACTCTAGTGACGTCATAATACCAATATAACCAATAAGAAATCGACAGATAATTACATGCACAAATTGACAAGTGCCGAGCCCCAGAAATTGCTGTATTTATTTACATCAAAAATATTTAATTCGGACTCTATTTACTTAGAAAACACTTGTGCTAAAAATTGAACCGTTCATTTAAATGTTACATCATTCAACATTTAATAATAGGTTTAATTAGTAACTGTGTTAAATTATCGTAGTAGTGTTTTTTCTACGTTTTAAAAATCACGAGATCGTATTATCTAATCCACGCAGTAATTGGATGATTGGAAGATGATACCTGAAAACGTAACTTTGATAGTTAAAGCGCCGAACCAGCAAATAGAGGATCAGAATGTGGAATGCCAGTCTTCTTGGACCGTGAGGCAGCTGAAGGGGCATCTTTCTGAAGTGTACCCTAGCAAACCGGTAAGAACTGCGACTATTATTCGTTTTATTCTTTATCCTAAATTCTTATCCAGCCAGTCTCTTCCTGTTATTGTAACCAGCCAGTGATTATAACTGTTTTTAGTATGTTAATCATTGAAAAGGTTTTATTTGTCCTTCTACTTATCATTCATTAAATCATACTATTTATTTAGATAGAACGCAATAATTTAAAAAACAAACATTTAAATTCACTGAGTGATTGATTTCCTTGAAAAATAATCAGCTTTAGAGATTATTATGTTTTTAATGCAATTATGGGAATCCAATAAGAAAGAATTGACAAAGAAACGTCAATAAAAAATGTATGAAAACACAATACCAACTTATTTAATGTTCTCACTCTTTATGAATGAACTTTACATGTTATTTTAATTTATATTCATAAATATTGACATACATTACAGATCTGTTCCTTTACCTTATATTTGATCCTATATCTTATATTATCCCATAGGTAATTTGGGATAAAATGTAGCCTATATCCTTCCCAAGGTTCAGTTTATCTCTGTACCAAATTTCATCATAACTAGGTATGAAAGTGTATCGGACGGACAGACAAAGTTACTGTAGTATTTATAATATTACAGTAAGCTTACATAAATACTTTTTGGTTCCTATTATCGTCAGAAAATTGTATGTTAATAGATTAAAAATAACCTTGTTAAATACTTATATCGTGTAAAATATTATACATACCGCTGTGTCAACAGAGTATGAGAACTATTTATAAAGTACTCGTTATCATAATTCTAGAAAATAAATATAAGTATTATTTGTTTTGATAAGATAAAAAAACAAACATTATTTTTATTTTAAGTCAAAAATGGTGATTAGTATTTCTTATCACTTTGTTTTATCATCAGTGAGTAAGAGGTCTTTGTACTGCAGTGGGTTTTCACAGGCAGTTTCTTCCACCTAACCAAAAAATATTTTAACTACCTAGCTCTGCAGTTTTACCCGTATAGTTCCCGGTCCCGTGGTAATTTCGGGATGAAACATAGTCCTTCCCCGGACCTTAAGCTACCCCTGTACCAAATTTCAAGTCAACCGGTTCTGTAGTTTAGCCGTGAAAAGGTAACAGACAGAGATAATTTCGCATTTATAATATTAGTAAGGATACATAATGTTTCACAGGATATTTTTCCTTAATATATCCAAAATATAATACAAATCAAAAATCGTTAATTAAATCAAGCCCTCAATGAGGCACGTATGACTGTCAATGAATCTACCACCGATTCGAAATTACATCAGCCGAGAAGAATCGGCTAGAAACTCGGACTGTTTTTTCTTAAGAGAACTTATCATTCCTTTCATTTATGTAAGATATCGTTAAATACCGATTATTGCTAATCAAACTTTATCAGCAAATAAAAATCTCAGTAATGTATGTGTCACTAATGTTTTGATAAAATTTATGTTCAACACATAATTTACTCTTGATTAATGGTTGAATGTTTGCAAACAAATAAAAATACTAGAACAACTTAAAAATGTAGTAAGTAATTTGAAGTATGTAGGTAGGTAGGTATGTGAAAAAAAATATAATAAACACATTATAACCTCCTCAGTAATTGAGTCGAAATACAATTCCTGAGTTCAGCTATGCATGTTTAGTATTTTTTAAACATGGCTTGGGTTTGCGATCACCAACACGCATTGGACAAGCATAGTAATGCCCACACCATATGCCTATCTCTCTTCATTGTACTGTACTAACTGATACTTCATCAGTCTTTGCACTGGGATTAATATCCCAAAAGACCGGTAACTGGTACCTCCTTTAGATGTGCTATATTTTCCTACTTTAATATAAATATGTTGTTGTGTGTTGTTGGCATGTGTATCACTATTTTGGCAGAACCTTCTGGTTTAGCTGCTAGTGAACTGTATAAAGTGGTGGTACACATACATTAATATGTAATTAATTAAGATAAAGGTATGATGGGAGTGGGACTGCTGACATGCCTTATTAAAATGAAAAAGTCCCTAAATAAAAAAAAACAACAATGGTTTTTATAACCCTACCCCTGATACTGAGCATCCAAGACCAAAATAGGCCTCTATATTTAACATTATATTTTTTTGATAATGTATACCTATATTGTAAACTACGCGGAAAAAGCCGTTGCTGAAGTTTCCCGTGGGAAATTCGGAATGAAAAGTATTATCACTTATATCTCTGTACCAAATTTTAATAAAATCAGTTCAGTGATTTTTAAATAACGCAAACAGATACTTTTATCAAATATCAAATCGATTATTAACGAACGTAGTTACGACTAGCGACTTAACAAACATAAAATAAAAATGACCTCCTTTTTCAAGTCGGTTTAATTGCAACACAAATACAGTTCACACTTCACATAGTACAGTTGTTATCAAATTAAATTGTTTCTGTGCCAATACTTTTAATGTATTAACAAGAGCGATAACAGCGCGAACAATACTCAATCAACATTTAGAAACATTGTTTAGGTATTTGCTTTTTCTTTTCAACTGTTTTAATAAATGAATTCTAAATTTAGTAATTTTATATTAGTTACTATTATAAGTTTACTAGCTGTGTCCCGCGGTTTCACCCGCGTAGTTCCCGATCCTGTGGGAATTTCGGGATAAAACGTAGCTTCTTTCCCGGACCATAAGCTACTCCTGTACCAAATTTTAAGTCGGTTTCGTAGTTAAGCCGTGAAAAGGTAACAGACAGAGTTACGTTCGCATTAATATAATATTAGTTAGGATTCATGCATATGTACTGAATTTAATCGAATATCTCGAAGACTAAATTATGATTATTCTAAAGGCTATTCTCACAATACATCAGCGTCAAGTAGATAGTAGTGATTGCAACTGCGATTCTCACAGTTTTCAGCCCAAACATCCTCTTTCACTCTCCTTCACCTAATGTTCCCCTATCACTGAAATGTCAGCAACGCTCGTATGTCCCTTCTGAGATGCGAGTAGCCATAGGTGATATACGTTACTTACCACTGGGTGATCTGTCTTCTCTCCAGGCTTTTTGGCCCCTATGTCATAAAAAATAATGTTAAACAATAAGTAGCGTTTCTTACGGTGTTTGCTCACGGTTAACATAGTGAATTTCCTTAGGAAACGAAATACGACCGTTAAGAAATCCTATTGATTTGTTACAGAGAACAGAAGAACAGAAAATAATATACTCTGGCCAACTGCTAGATGACAACATCATATTGAAAGATGTCCTCCGCACGTACGAGACGCAGTTCACTCACACCATGCATCTCGTGTGCACTCCTAACAGGCATGTCCCTGAGCCAGTCACAAAGCCAGCACCAGCTGAACCGACTGTAGACACCACTGATGGTCTTAGAAGGCGGAACGTGGAAGTCCAAGAGACCCCAAGGCCAGAAATGAGGCAAAACGATCAAAATCACACAGTAGAAATGCAGAACTACATCAGCTCTGTCATGAACAATTATGGCCGCGTTCCGCCGTACCCTAATTATAATATGGGCGAAGGGTACTTGCCGGTCGCCAATGATCCGACTTCGATGGCCAATCATATGATGATGATGCAGCAAGCTTACATACAGTACATGCAGCAGTATGCTAATATGTGAGTATGGATTTATGGGCTTTGAATCTTTTAGAACTAGCTTTGGCTCTTAAGATTTAGGGACTAGACGCATTTATTCAGCTCCATTCAGCGTTTGTCCATATCATCAGCTGAATGGATGCGTACGCGTCTCCATACAAAACCTTCGTTTTGCGCTGAACGCTGAATGGAGCTGAATAAATGTGTCTAGTCCCTTAATGCCCTTTGAAATTAAGAGTCTCATTAAACGATAAACTAACATTGCGGTTACCATCGGATAAGGTATTGGTAGTTAGTCGATTGATCGTTACTGAAATGGGTTTTAATATCATTATAGTGCTTCAAAGGGCATATCGAGACTATGGTTCTAGTTGTCGTACTAAACTAATAACATCGACAATCATTACGATTGAAGCTCTTTTGAGGGCTTGATATCAGGGTTATAAGTCACATATATGCCAAATTCTTCAACGACTCACTTTCATCATGTAACTACGATGCCAGTTAATTGTTACAGTTTTATGACTAAAACCTGAAATAATTGAGGAACATTGGATGGAGTGATTTCTTCTCCAACCCGGAAATCACTCCATCCAAAAACCACCTCCAAGTTGGCCCCCCGTCCCAGGTGGCAGAACCCCCCTCCCGCGGCGCCGGTGGCGGAGGCGCCGCGCGCGGAGCCCCCGGCCGAGGAGGCGGAGGAGGGCCGCGACTGGCTGGAGCACCTGTACGCCGCCTCGCGCCTCGCCATCCTCTCCTCGCTCGTCTACCTCTACGGCAGCGGGCCGCGGCTACTGCTCGTCGTGCTGCTGGCCGTCGCCGGATATCTGTGAGTTTACATCTAGACAGTAATTTAAATAACTATGTCAAATATCATATCTGTAGGAATAGTTATCATGGTTATTAGCACTCCAAATTATTATGATTAACATAGTATAAATATCGGAAACTCAAAATAAATAATATACATTGTAAATTTCCCGTTAATCATAATAAGTTAAGTACTTTTTCCGTAAAATGTACAGTCAGCGTAAGATAATACCTTGTATACAGTGGCGTAGCTAGCATGGGTGGCACCTGAGGCGGATTTTGTATAGGTATCACCCCCAATTGGGGGGGGGGGGTGCACCGTAGAAATGAAAAACTACTACTAGGCATGTAGGAAAGTCAGTTATTTTATTAGTGGCCGTTTTTTAGTCCTATAACTGATATGTTCATAGTCGGGCTCGTCCGCCCCCGCCGCCCCCCGCTAGCTACGCCACTGCTTCTATAGGTACCCTTGGTTGGCAAAACCAAAGTGAGCATTACCAAGGGGGACACCTTTTATCTGACGCTGGTTGTACCACAAAACCGTATAAATTGTTGCGTTAGGAGAGCTTCGCTCGTCCTAATAATACTCTCAAGAAGTTAAATGCATTCACTACATCATCTTTAGCATTCAAATGCAAATAGTGTACATTCAAATCAAATGGCGTCGAACATGACTATTGCCAACTTCCAAATCACTTCACAATCCGATTTTCTAATTCCAGGCACCAAATCGGCTTCTTCCGCGACCTAAACCTAAACCTGCGCAACGAAAATCAACAAGCGAACGGCCAGGCAGCCAACAACGGCCAACAGCGAGCCAACAATGGCCAACAACAGCCGAATAACGGCCAACAACTGCCGAATAATGGCCAACAGCCAGCCAACAATGGCCAACCGCAAGCAAATGCAGACCAACCAGGCAATGCCGAGCAACCGGCCAACAACGCCCAACAAGGGGACAGCAATGGGCCACAGGCCAACGCCCCCGAGCCAGAGCCACAGAATAACCAACAGTCGCTACTGGCTGTCACTTGGATGATATTCACAACATTTTTCACATCACTCATACCGGAAGCACAGCATTGAAAATAAATCAGACATTTCTGGTGAAGAATACTATTTATATTATAAAACTTAATAAGCAAAGATAAAATTATTTCGATTCTTAAATATAGTTCAAATTCATTAGTGATTTGCATCTTCACTGTTTAGTACCGGTATTCAATAATAGATGGCGTTGATAACAATTTGTTTTAACCCAATATGGTAATTTATTATTTGTAGTTTATCCCAGTGATTTTCGATACAAAACATAAATTCTCGGTGTTTTTGGTAAACTATTAGTATAATTGGTATCATAAGAAATAACATAACAGCTAATGTTATAGAGGCCCATACAAAAAATATTCCTAAAAATAACAACTAAATTATTTAGCGGCTAAATAGTAACAATTTCAATAGATTTTCTTTAACAACTATACGGATATTGTACCAAAAAAATAGGACCGGTCCTAAAACAAAAAAAAAACGACCGATATCTAAAAAAAGAATTCTATATATATATTTTCATAAATAAGAAAATATAATCACGAGATAAACATAAATGTGCTATGAAATGCTAAGCAGTGTTTTTACACAGTACAATTTAACAATTTAGATAAATTGAGACCGTTTATACATCGTTGAAATGTTAAGCTTTTGTGTAGACTCTTGACATCTACCTTAAATGTTACTAAGTAATTGAATTTTAATAATAAATAACATTAAATTAAAAAAACCCCCAACACAATTACTCTCGAACCCCCATAACATTTAAACGGGTTAACCGATTTTCATCAAACATGTCTAAGAACACTCGCACGTAAGTACCCTTTAATACAAAAAAAAACTAAATTGAAATCGGTTCATCCGTTCGGGAGCCATGATGTCACAGACAGACAGATACACACACACACAGACACGTCAAACTTATAACACCCCTCTTTTAGCGTCGGGGGTTAATTAAGTGTCAACACACACCGGATCGGCAAAGAATTGAATCGCATTTCAGTGTCGTACGAATTTTAACTTTATTTTCATTACTATAAAACTTAGGGCCTATTACGATCTTCAAGTAAAGGTACTCACCAAGTAAAGTTAGTTTTGTCTCTTTCCTACTTTATATCAAGTGACAAACACAAAACATGTATAAAATAGGCCCTTAGAATCGCGCGGATGCCTGCGCCGCGGGAATCCCGGCGAATTCCAATCGTTCGAGTTGCTCATGCGATAACTCAAGACCTTTTCTGTAAGTTCCCAAGGTCGATTTTTTAAACCACTACACTCGGAAGTATCACAAATAACTTAATGAAAAAACTTAGCCTTGATAAAAAAGTGAAGCTTCTCAGATCCGTTGTAGTTTTTTCATTTATGAATCAATTTCAAAAGTTCTTTTATTCTACAAATATCAATTTGAAACGTTTTTTTTCTTTCCAGCCAGTATTGTAAGCTAGAAGTAGAACTTTCTGGTCGGTCCCATACTTTATTTTTTAATGGGTGATTTTTCTATCGCCAGATAACTTTATTCGAGGAATAAAATTGACGTTTGACAGTTTTTGTATGAAGTAACTGTCAAAATTTCAAAATTATTCCACGAATTTTTTTTTTTTATTAAAAATCCAAAGTTAAGGGTGATGGAAAAATTAGGCCTAAGTCTTCTTAAAGGTCATATTTATTATTGTAATAGCTTTTCAATTTCAATTATTTAGTAACATTTAAAGGTTAATGTCATTTGAAAGGACTTTAAGGAACAAGTCCTGTATTTGTTTAAAAACCAAATATTAATTTGTATATAGTCTTAGAGTAATTAATTAGAATAGATTTTAACTAGCTTTCCCGACGATTTGGCTTGCGAATTCGAGTGATTGTTGTATATTACATTTTTCTATCATTTTAAAGTTTTTTTGGTTTCTTATTTTATTAAATATGTACTTTTTATTGAGTACTTCTGAGAATAAAATATAAGTTATTTTATTTAACTGATAAAACAACTGGTTATTTATGTAATCGAGAAATGTTAAATAAAAAAACATGTTATTAATATATTACTCATTTTTCCATCGATGCGTTATAAAACTTTGTAAATAACTGCATGTAAATAGTTTTTATTTTTGACCAACAGAGGGTGGTATGAAATTTTCAAAATATAACTCATACACTTAATAAAAAAAAGCATATTTTAAATCTAGCAGTAAATGAATAACTTAAATAAAATAAAATTTTAAATGAAAAATGTCTACTGTCCTCTGATAATGAAGGTATTAAATTTTATATAAGTACATTAAATAAAATAGTCACACTAATACAGTAGAAATTCAGAAAATATTTTTCAAAAAATTCACTTCAACCTGGATTTGAACCAGTAACAGGCAATAGAAATCTAATACTTACGATTTTGAATAACAGGTCTTCTTATTAAAATAAGTAAGTACATAAAAATGTGTTCAAAACTGAACTGAGGTGAATTTTTAATTAATATATTTTTAGAATTTAATACAAAATAATCAAGTATTTTATTCATTAACTTAAATTAGCGGGAAAATATTAAAATACATACATAGTAAAAAAATGCTTATAATCTTGTATATAAAACTTTTTTGTATATAAAGTTTAATACCTAAATTGAACAATTTAAAAATGTTACATAACTCTATCGCTTGTGTAATCTTAAGCCATTATATACGAACGAACGCTGTGTTCGTTATTTTTTTTAATTGTGTATTTTGAGCAATAAAAATACGTAAAGATTAATCATATAGTTTAAATTAGGAATTGGTGCGTTGCGCAATAAAAAAAGATGATTGATAGCTGTCAAAGTCAGTTGTCACTTTCTGTTAATGTCAGTTATGTCACTACTGTCAATGTCAGTATCGATCAATGACATTTTAGTGTCGGTTTTAATTAATAGATGGCGCTATTGTAAATTTTATTCTCTTTGAGATATTTGAATCTATATTCATTTGAACACAGCTTATTATATTTAATATCATTGTGTATGATGGTATTAATTTAATTTACTCCTAATTTAGGTTTTAGTAACATTTTGGTATAGTTCTTTTATGTATTATACGCGTTGACTGATTGGTAACGGAATCACATATTTAAATTTAAAAAAAATGGTTACTTATAAACAAAACATTTTCTAAATTTTCCCAAACTGAATTTATGGTTTATTAAAACACAAGTAATCGTGTATTAAAAAATATATTTACCTCGAAACGTCGAATATCAGATTAGCGTTAATGTCTGTAGAAGCCCTTAAAACAAGGCTTATGCTGAGACGCAGGCCGCGCAGGGCAGAGCAGGGCGGATTTAGTAAAGCATGGAACATCATCGCTGCGGCGCAGGCACGTGCGACGCAGACATGTGTCAGTCCTGCTCTCTCTCTATACGTTCCATGCTTTACAAAATCTGCTCTGCTCTGCCTTGCGTCGCCTTCATTAAATTGGTGCAGCAGACATGTTACACAAATTTTAGTTCAAAACGTTTCATTACAGACTTCCTAGATATGCGATGACATGCGATATCTATGCTGCTCAGTTAATGCGTATACATACATAAAGTTCTTGTTAAAATTGTATATAGTATAGAAGAATGCTAGGACGAGAAGTTGTCTATAAATATTTGATCTTCATTCAAATGTTACATTATATAAAATGTATATACTTACCTATACATAAGAGCTATAATCGCTTGCAAGGCAAATGTTTTTTGTAAGGTGTTATGGCCATTTCTTAGAACGACGTTCATTATTTTGTATCTATGTGGAAATATAAAGAATGCTATTTACTGACATTATAAGATCGAAAATAAGTTAACACAAAAAATCTTGTATATAAAATTCTCGTGTCACAATGTTCGTTACGTACTCCTCCGAAACGGCTTGACCGATTCTCATGAAATTTTGTGAGCATATTCAGTAGGTCTGAGAATCGGCCAACATCTATTCCTACGGGAACGGGAACTACGTGTGTGAAACCGCGGGGCACAGCTAGTAATCTTATAATATCATTGAGGCTACAACATTACAGCTTGTGTCATTTGATTTTCAATCCTATTCCAAAACGTACAAAGTCGATAATGCCTTGCCAGTTTCCAGATAGATACATAATAATAAACAGCTAATCTCTACCTAGCACCATTATGTAAAATGTATACAAAGATTTGCATTTCATTTTAATCATACATACATAACTTATTCAGGTAAATTAATTTATTGTTATTAAAAACACATGAAGGAATTTTAATTCACATAGTAGACTTTATTTGAGAGTAGGAATGTCTAAAAATTGTACTAAAAGGATTTATAACCCAGTGGAAATCCGTTTATATTGGTTTTTCTAAGACCCGAATCGAGGAAAAGCGAATTGGGATATCTGCCTTGGGCGGCCGGGCCATGAAGTTGTAGGTAAAAATATAGCCCACACTTGGAGCAACAGCTTGAGTTAAATACGTCTCTGTGGGCCGATCTCTCATTTTAGTGTGGACTTTGCAGACTCTCTTTTTCTAGAGGTTACCTTAGTTAGAAAGAGAGAGCCTGCCCACAGAGAGCGCGATAGTGATACATAGGTTATGCTTCAAGTAGGTATTCGAAGTGTGGACTCCATTGGGCCGAGCCGGCAATTGTAGAGGGCGCCACAATAACTTTTAATTAAATTACAAACCGTCACCGCCCCAAACTTATCTGGAATATTAAAACTAATTACTTATAGTACTTTGTAATAAAATAACAACTAAATGCGATTACAGCGACGCTGCCGCCGTCCAGAATTTTTTATGGCACTATAAATAGAGAAACGTTCTTGAAAACTATTCTAAACAATCAATTGATGTACTCTTTTAAATATTAAAAGACTTGTCACACATTTCAATAAAGATTATAAAAATAATAACAACATTTTATGTGAATTAAAGTTCCCATTGTGTAATTGGCATGGTTCGGTTATAAGGTTACTTTGTACTGTGATAAGGTTCGTTTTTGTTTGCACCCACATTGTGAATAAATTATGAAAGAATATTCCTGTTTTATTTACTTATACTTTCTCCTATAACCTTATTTATTTAATGCTTTATGTACACTGTTATAAATATAAATTATTGGTATTTTAAGTGGTATATGTAGGCGAGTCTAACCCTGTAAGGGTTTTCTACCGACAAACCACCGAGAAAGGATACAAGAATATTGAGGTTGTACAGTGGTGCACTAACATTAATTATATCTACATAAAGACATACATATAACACTTAGGTACATAAACAAATACCTTACCTCTTTTATACTTGGGAATTTATTAACTCCTTAAATTTTACCCTTTTTATCCTAAGGAAAAGGCAAAAACTAGAAAACATAACATAATCATTCACTCCATCACCTCATTATAGTAACTGACCCCCTGGCGTAAGTTCGAAACTTGTATCTAGGGTATCATAAACTACGGACACACTCATTCACACACACACACACACCCAGGCCGAGACAAATATTTGTGGTTCACACAAATACATGGTTAGAAAGTACGGAACTACCGGTTTTGTGGAGTTCTCCCTTAATAAAGAGTCAAAAATCAAACTCTAAGTTCACATGTAAAACAACGGAATGTTAGTACGTACTTATTTAAGTCGAATCCCTCGACTAGTTTCAGCCACGTCCGGTGGCCATCATCAGGAGGATGAGTGCGATACGCCCGCGCCGACGGCGTCTCGCTCTGCACGCTCTGACTTAAATAAGTACGTACGTACTAACATCCCGTTGTTTTACATGTGCACAATGTCGTACGTTTCGTTTAATAATAAAATATAAGTTACCAAATAAACGGTGAAGGAAAACATCGTGAGGAAACCTGCACACACCTGGGAAGAAATTCTAGGGTTGTGTGTGAAGTCGACCAACCCGCACTTAGCCAGCGCGATTGACTAAGGCCTAATCACCCTAATTCAGGGTAGGCTCGTGTATGAGCTGATGATGATGATAATTAAAAGGTTACTAAAACGATGATGCAGTCAGTAGTGGCATGTGCAATTTTGCTACTGCTTACCAAGTCAAGGTCCCGGATTCAAGTCCTGGTATAAGTAGCGGCACGAAACTCTAGCGCTGACCGTTATTGCGCAAAAGTCAAAAATAAGGTATCACAGGGGGGCTAGAGGGACGAGGGGAGTGTGTGCGTAGCGCCGGTTGGCTAGTCTGCCGTACTCCGTCCCCCGCATCTGAATGAACAGTCGCGTTCAAAAGTATATTATTATTGCCGTTCATGGATACTTTTTTTTAAGTTCAAGTTTGTTTGATATTTTTGCCTTTTTATTAGTGTATTTTTAGTAGATGGTCAATACTATACAACTTAATATTAAAGTTTAAGTTAACTTTAATATTAAGTAGGTAATTATTAATGTTAGCGCGCGCAACAGTACCTAATATCATCCACATTTCGTGCATGATAGACTTACTATTTATTTAAATAAAATATGTTGTTAAAAATATTTGTTTAAGTAGTTATAGTAATTGTAATTGAGTTATAAGTAATTGTATTTTGTTACGCTACTGTACACATGCGCAGCTATCCCCTCTACGTTTCGCTCAGCGCTAAACTTACGTGCCGCTACCTATACAAGCAATACATGTTTACTTTTATAAACATGATTTGGATATTGAATCACCTGATTATCAACACGAACCTAGCAAGCGTGATTATTACACCTTTTTCTTAAACAGGGTTTAGCAAACAGAATAAAACAACATTATTTTCAACTTTTTATTGTATTCTGCAAAATAAATAAATTAAAAATCATCACTAAAATCAACGTCCATAATATCTTCAACATTATGTATTTCCGTATTTTCATTACTCTTATCATAAACTTTATCTGCATCATTAGAACCTAATTCTTTAGTCAAATCATTATTTTCATCAGACATTTCTTTATCATAATCATTTTCTGTTATATCTCCTCTATCATTACTATCTTTTGTATCAGTATTTTTATGATTATCACCATGACTATCACTTTTACTTATATCAATATCAACAGTTTCTGATTGAATATCATTATCTTCCCCACTTTTGTGACTATCTTGAATATCAGATTGTTTATCTCTATCTATATTATCAGTTGGACTACTATCTATCCTATCATCTGTGTCTAAACTATCAATATTTTGAATGGTTTGTGTTTTTTCATTATCAGTAACAGTTTTCAAATTATCACATTGTTTATCGTTATCATGAATATCAACTGTAATACTTTGATTCATAGCATTACTATCTTCTTCATCAGAACTATCAATTACATTTGTTTTGTTATGTTTTTTAGATATTAAATTATCATTTTGTGTTTCTTTAATCCCATTTCCATTGCTTTTAAGATTAACATTATCATGAATATCAACTGAGACACTTTGATTCATAGCAGTACTATCTTCTTCATCAGAACTATCAATTACATTTGATTTATTGTGTTTTTTAGATATTAAACTATCACTGTTATCATTATTTATTATTTTTTCGTCTGTATTTTGTTTTAATTTAGCCAATCTTCTTTCTTCGGCTAATTTTCTGTTTCGAAGCATTCTCTCGCGTTGCTCTTCATTTATTGATGGAGATGATGTAGCTTTCGGCATTGTAAATGATCTGTGAATTGAAAAGAAAATGGTTGATTATTACATTGACTTGTCCAAAGACCTAAATATATGTATTTTCTACATGATACTATTTCATTAATTACCATGTTCTATGAAATTATGTTGTTGGCAATTTACAGGTTTTATGAATTACTAGCTGTGCACCGCGGTTTCACCCGCGTAGTTCCCGATCCCGTGGGAATTTCGGGATAAAACCTAAGCCCATGTCCTTCCCTGGACCATAAGCTACCCCTGCACCAAATTTCAAGTCAATCGGTTCAGTAATTTAGCCGTGAAAAAGTAACAGACAGGCAGAGTTACTTTCGCATTTATATTATAATATTAGTAAGGATTCCTATGATATAGGATTTTTTAATAGAATGGTTGAACACGCTAATCTAAACAACTACTGGTTCGAATTAAAAAAAATATAGAGTTGGATATTCCAATTATAAAGGACTAGCAGCGCCCCGCGGTTTCACCCGCGTGGTTCCCGTTCCCGTGGGAATACGGGGATAAAATATAGCCTATGTTATTCAGGGTGAATGTAGCTTTCTAATGGTGAAAGAATTATTGAAATCGGTTCAGTAGTTTCGGAGCCTATTCGTTACATACAAACAAACAAACAAACAAACAAATCTTTCCTCTTTATAATATTAGTATAGAAAAATATGGAGCAGGAGTGGCAGGAGCCGTGGGGTAAAAAGAGCTTTTATAGGACTTCTGAAAAAGATCCAGGTATTTCAATTTCAAGTGTGTTATAAACAGAAATAACAAAACCTAGCTCAAGATTATATCCACAAACCTTTCAGCGGGAGTTTTCTTGACAGACTCCGGAACAGGGGTGCTCCGAGCCAACTCAATCTGCTGCTGCAGGAGGATATCAAACTCGTCCGGTTGGGGAGTCTCGTCGTCTGACGAGTCCTTTTGGACCACTGTCTCCTCCGATATGTACTGGTCAGATCTTATTTTTTGGAGGTGTACCTGGGACATTTAGATGGGATGTTATTATGATATATGGTTGGGTTGAAAATAAAAATAATCATATTTTTTTTTCAAGACTTGAGATTATACACCCCTATTTTGAATTCGAGATACTTAATCACACAGCTAATGTAAACGACGGGTGACAATATCATAGTGAAGTTAGTTTTTTCTTTTGCTTTTATTTAAAAACTTATGTTAAGTCAAAGTTTTTCGAAATCCCGCCGAATTTTATTGTTATTCTACACCGATATTTTTATTGGATATATGGATTCAGTTACTGCTACAGATATTCTGATTTTAATAAGTCCCATCATTTCAAAATAAGGGTGTATATTTTCAACAGAATGATACGACCTCAGTGACTTACTGAGCTACTCAAATATTGAGGCCATATCCAAGCTATGGAAAATACTGAATTGGTTTAGATTACTACCATAATCTCTAGATGGTGTAACTGTAAGATGCTGCTTTGTAGCTGTAATAGTATTGCAGGTTTGATACTCATTTGAGGCAAGAATTATGTGTGATCCATAAATGGTTTTAATTAAAGAGACTTCATTATCTTCTCTAATTAGTCTGAAATTTATTAAAAGATAAAAATTCAATTTCCTTACCATAACAGGCCTCTTCTTGCCCAGCGTTTCGATCTTCTTCAAACAGTCGTCGAACTGGAACTTGGGGTATAACCGGTACGCCCAGTGCTCCAGTTTCTTTAGAACTAAGTCTAGGTCTTCTTTCTCATGGCCTTTACCTGGAAAGTGTAAGTAGGTTTGTGCAGTTTGAGGTACAAAGAAGTAAGTATGATGTTAAGCATGGTTAATTGGCGTAAGAAAAATTTTACTTATATTATAAACATATGAATATAAGAATATGAATTAAAATATACAATCAAGTTGAGTTCAGAAAACAAACTGTTTTATTATTACTACCCTCATTACAAATCATACTGTCAAACAAACTAATACACAACATGAATAATTATAAGTTTCTATGTATACTTAGTTGTTTGTTACTCTTTCATGTAAAAACTACTGAACCAATTTAGATAAAATTTTGAATTTTTTATCTGAAAATTCTCATAGGCTTTTTCTCATAGGAGATTCATGAGGGTATATATAAGTTTATCTGAAACAATGTTCAATTATGGAACTTAATCTCAATATTCCCACAAGACTTAGCAGATGAAACCACACGATGCTCTTATTATAAACATAAAAACACAAACCTTTAAACCTGAAATCCTTAAAATGCTCCGGAAGCACCTGTATCCCTCTAGGACCAGTAAGCCGGGCAGGATTCAATATGAACCGCGGGTTCTTTATGACGCGCTTCGGCTTGGCTTTAGTCGGGTCCACTGTTCTTTTGTCTTCCTCTGGAATTTGTTGTAAAAATAAAGTATTTTAATAGTTGAACTTGGTGTATTAATTAAAAACTTTAGAGCCCAATTAAATGGGATAAATAGGATATGAAGATTTTGGAATGGTCAAGGCATAAACTTAATAAGTAAGGTTGCGGGTTCGATTCTCGTGCGGGATGAAAATTTGTGTGAACCACAAATGTTTGTCTCGGGTGTGAGTGTGAATGATTGTGTGCGCAGTATCTGATACCCTAGATACAAGTTACGAACTTAGTTGAAGAGATGATGCAGTGAATGTTTATGTTGTGTTAAGTAGGTAAGTACATGTTTTGGGCAAAAGAAAGATATGGAAAATCCGCGGGAAAATTACAACCAACCTAAAAGTCGGTGAAGTTTAATAGATAGAATAAAACAAAGTTCTATAGAAACAAAGAGGTCTACACATAAACTTAACTTCATGGTTCATAATTTACCTGCTTCATCTTCCTTAGCACTATCATTATCGCTATTAGAAGCCTCAGACCTGGGCCTCTCGTCGAATCCATCACCTTCAATAATACGCTCCAATTCATGAGCCTCACCGGCTTCGTCCTCAAGGAAAACGTCTTCTAATAAAGACATTCTGATTATTTACAACGAATTTCGTTTTGGGATGGAAAAGTACTTGAAATAAGTTAATAAAAAATACAAAATTGGTTAAATCATGTTTGTTTACAACAGACAGACAGGACAGGAGAGGAGGAGGGAAGGGAAAGGAAACCAGACCAGTTTTTTTTTCTGAGTTGGAATGTGCTGCCAGTATAGTTTTATAATTTTCCACGGACTTTTTTATTTTAAAGATGGCTTTGCTTATTAATTAATACCTAACTATAATTATTGATTGAAATTGATGAAAAAAGATGATTGATAGCTGTCAAAGTCAGTTGTCACTTTCTGTTAATGTCAGTTATGTCACTACTGTCAATGTCAGTATCGATCAATGACATTTTAGTGTCGGTTTTAATTAATAGATGGCGCTATTGTAAATTTTATTCTCTTTGAGATATTTGAATCTATATTCATTTGAACACAGCTTATTATATTTAATATCATTGTGTATGATGGTATTAATTTAATTTACTCATAATTTAGGTTTTAGTAACATTTTGGTATAGTTCTTTTATGTATTATACGCGTTGACTGATTGGTAACGGAATCACATATTTAAATTTAAAAAAAATGGTTACTTATAAACAAAACATTTTCTAAATTTTCCCAAACTGAATTTATGGTTTATTAAAACACAAGTAATCGTGTATTAAAAAATATATTTACCTCGAAACGTCGAATATCAGATTAGCGTTAATGTCTGTAGAAGCCCTTAAAACAAGGCTTATGCTGAGACGCAGGCCGCGCAGGGCAGAGCAGGGCGGATTTAGTAAAGCATGGAACATCATCGCTGCGGCGCAGGCACGTGCGACGCAGACATGTGTCAGTCCTGCTCTCTCTCTATACGTTCCATGCTTTACAAAATCTGCTCTGCTCTGCCTTGCGTCGCCTTCATTAAATTGGTGCAGCAGACATGTTACACAAATTTTAGTTCAAAACGTTTCATTACAGACTTCCTAGATATGCGATGACATGCGATATCTATGCTGCTCAGTTAATGCGTATACATACATAAAGTTCTTGTTAAAATTGTATATAGTATAGAAGAATGCTAGGACGAGAAGTTGTCTATAAATATTTGATCTTCATTCAAATGTTACATTATATAAAATGTATATACTTACCTATACATAAGAGCTATAATCGCTTGCAAGGCAAATGTTTTTTGTAAGGTGTTATGGCCATTTCTTAGAACGACGTTCATTATTTTGTATCTATGTGGAAATATAAAGAATGCTATTTACTGACATTATAAGATCGAAAATAAGTTAACACAAAAAATCTTGTATATAAAATTCTCGTGTCACAATGTTCGTTACGTACTCCTCCGAAACGGCTTGACCGATTCTCATGAAATTTTGTGAGCATATTCAGTAGGTCTGAGAATCGGCCAACATCTATTCCTACGGGAACGGGAACTACGTGTGTGAAACCGCGGGGCACAGCTAGTAATCTTATAATATCATTGAGGCTACAACATTACAGCTTGTGTCATTTGATTTTCAATCCTATTCCAAAACGTACAAAGTCGATAATGCCTTGCCAGTTTCCAGATAGATACATAATAATAAACAGCTAATCTCTACCTAGCACCATTATGTAAAATGTATACAAAGATTTGCATTTCATTTTAATCATACATACATAACTTATTCAGGTAAATTAATTTATTGTTATTAAAAACACATGAAGGAATTTTAATTCACATAGTAGACTTTATTTGAGAGTAGGAATGTCTAAAAATTGTACTAAAAGGATTTATAACCCAGTGGAAATCCGTTTATATTGGTTTTTCTAAGACCCGAATCGAGGAAAAGCGAATTGGGATATCTGCCTTGGGCGGCCGGGCCATGAAGTTGTAGGTAAAAATATAGCCCACACTTGGAGCAACAGCTTGAGTTAAATACGTCTCTGTGGGCCGATCTCTCATTTTAGTGTGGACTTTGCAGACTCTCTTTTTCTAGAGGTTACCTTAGTTAGAAAGAGAGAGCCTGCCCACAGAGAGCGCGATAGTGATACATAGGTTATGCTTCAAGTAGGTATTCGAAGTGTGGACTCCATTGGGCCGAGCCGGCAATTGTAGAGGGCGCCACAATAACTTTTAATTAAATTACAAACCGTCACCGCCTCAAACTTATCTGGAATATTAAAACTAATTACTTATAGTACTTTGTAATAAAATAACAACTAAATGCGATTACAGCGACGCTGCCGCCGTCCAGAATTTTTTATGGCACTATAAATAGAGAAACGTTCTTGAAAACTATTCTAAACAATCAATTGATGTACTCTTTTAAATATTAAAAGACTTGTCACACATTTCAATAAAGATTATAAAAATAATAACAACATTTTATGTGAATTAAAGTTCCCATTGTGTAATTGGCATGGTTCGGTTATAAGGTTACTTTGTACTGTGATAAGGTTCGTTTTTGTTTGCACCCACATTGTGAATAAATTATGAAAGAATATTCCTGTTTTATTTACTTATACTTTCTCCTATAACCTTATTTATTTAATGCTTTATGTACACTGTTATAAATATAAATTATTGGTATTTTAAGTGGTATATGTAGGCGAGTCTAACCCTGTAAGGGTTTTCTACCGACAAACCACCGAGAAAGGATACAAGAATATTGAGGTTGTACAGTGGTGCACTAACATTAATTATATCTACATAAAGACATACATATAACACTTAGGTACATAAACAAATACCTTACCTCTTTTATACTTGGGAATTTATTAACTCCTTAAATTTTACCCTTTTTATCCTAAGGAAAAGGCAAAAACTAGAAAACATAACATAATCATTCACTCCATCACCTCATTATAGTAACTGACCCCCTGGCGTAAGTTCGAAACTTGTATCTAGGGTATCATAAACTACGGACACACTCATTCACACACACACACACACCCAGGCCGAGACAAATATTTGTGGTTCACACAAATACATGGTTAGAAAGTACGGAACTACCGGTTTTGTGGAGTTCTCCCTTAATAAAGAGTCAAAAATCAAACTCTAAGTTCACATGTAAAACAACGGAATGTTAGTACGTACTTATTTAAGTCGAATCCCTCGACTAGTTTCAGCCACGTCCGGTGGCCATCATCAGGAGGATGAGTGCGATACGCCCGCGCCGACGGCGTCTCGCTCTGCACGCTCTGACTTAAATAAGTACGTACGTACTAACATCCCGTTGTTTTACATGTGCACAATGTCGTACGTTTCGTTTAATAATAAAATATAAGTTACCAAATAAACGGTGAAGGAAAACATCGTGAGGAAACCTGCACACACCTGGGAAGAAATTCTAGGGTTGTGTGTGAAGTCGACCAACCCGCACTTAGCCAGCGCGATTGACTAAGGCCTAATCACCCTAATTCAGGGTAGGCTCGTGTATGAGCTGATGATGATGATAATTAAAAGGTTACTAAAACGATGATGCAGTCAGTAGTGGCATGTGCAATTTTGCTACTGCTTACCAAGTCAAGGTCCCGGATTCAAGTCCTGGTATAAGTAGCGGCACGAAACTCTAGCGCTGACCGTTATTGCGCAAAAGTCAAAAATAAGGTATCACAGGGGGGCTAGAGGGACGAGGGGAGTGTGTGCGTAGCGCCGGTTGGCTAGTCTGCCGTACTCCGTCCCCCGCATCTGAATGAACAGTCGCGTTCAAAAGTATATTATTATTGCCGTTCATGGATACTTTTTTTTAAGTTCAAGTTTGTTTGATATTTTTGCCTTTTTATTAGTGTATTTTTAGTAGATGGTCAATACTATACAACTTAATATTAAAGTTTAAGTTAACTTTAATATTAAGTAGGTAATTATTAATGTTAGCGCGCGCAACAGTACCTAATATCATCCACATTTCGTGCATGATAGACTTACTATTTATTTAAATAAAATATGTTGTTAAAAATATTTGTTTAAGTAGTTATAGTAATTGTAATTGAGTTATAAGTAATTGTATTTTGTTACGCTACTGTACACATGCGCAGCTATCCCCTCTACGTTTCGCTCAGCGCTAAACTTACGTGCCGCTACCTATACAAGCAATACATGTTTACTTTTATAAACATGATTTGGATATTGAATCACCTGATTATCAACACGAACCTAGCAAGCGTGATTATTACACCTTTTTCTTAAACAGGGTTTAGCAAACAGAATAAAACAACATTATTTTCAACTTTTTATTGTATTCTGCAAAATAAATAAATTAAAAATCATCACTAAAATCAACGTCCATAATATCTTCAACATTATGTATTTCCGTATTTTCATTACTCTTATCATAAACTTTATCTGCATCATTAGAACCTAATTCTTTAGTCAAATCATTATTTTCATCAGACATTTCTTTATCATAATCATTTTCTGTTATATCTCCTCTATCATTACTATCTTTTGTATCAGTATTTTTATGATTATCACCATGACTATCACTTTTACTTATATCAATATCAACAGTTTCTGATTGAATATCATTATCTTCCCCACTTTTGTGACTATCTTGAATATCAGATTGTTTATCTCTATCTATATTATCAGTTGGACTACTATCTATCCTATCATCTGTGTCTAAACTATCAATATTTTGAATGGTTTGTGTTTTTTCATTATCAGTAACAGTTTTCAAATTATCACATTGTTTATCGTTATCATGAATATCAACTGTAATACTTTGATTCATAGCATTACTATCTTCTTCATCAGAACTATCAATTACATTTGTTTTGTTATGTTTTTTAGATATTAAATTATCATTTTGTGTTTCTTTAATCCCATTTCCATTGCTTTTAAGATTAACATTATCATGAATATCAACTGAGACACTTTGATTCATAGCAGTACTATCTTCTTCATCAGAACTATCAATTACATTTGATTTATTGTGTTTTTTAGATATTAAACTATCACTGTTATCATTATTTATTATTTTTTCGTCTGTATTTTGTTTTAATTTAGCCAATCTTCTTTCTTCGGCTAATTTTCTGTTTCGAAGCATTCTCTCGCGTTGCTCTTCATTTATTGATGGAGATGATGTAGCTTTCGGCATTGTAAATGATCTGTGAATTGAAAAGAAAATGGTTGATTATTACATTGACTTGTCCAAAGACCTAAATATATGTATTTTCTACATGATACTATTTCATTAATTACCATGTTCTATGAAATTATGTTGTTGGCAATTTACAGGTTTTATGAATTACTAGCTGTGCACCGCGGTTTCACCCGCGTAGTTCCCGATCCCGTGGGAATTTCGGGATAAAACCTAAGCCCATGTCCTTCCCTGGACCATAAGCTACCCCTGCACCAAATTTCAAGTCAATCGGTTCAGTAATTTAGCCGTGAAAAAGTAACAGACAGGCAGAGTTACTTTCGCATTTATATTATAATATTAGTAAGGATTCCTATGATATAGGATTTTTTAATAGAATGGTTGAACACGCTAATCTAAACAACTACTGGTTCGAATTAAAAAAAATATAGAGTTGGATATTCCAATTATAAAGGACTAGCAGCGCCCCGCGGTTTCACCCGCGTGGTTCCCGTTCCCGTGGGAATACGGGGATAAAATATAGCCTATGTTATTCAGGGTGAATGTAGCTTTCTAATGGTGAAAGAATTATTGAAATCGGTTCAGTAGTTTCGGAGCCTATTCGTTACATACAAACAAACAAACAAACAAACAAATCTTTCCTCTTTATAATATTAGTATAGAAAAATATGGAGCAGGAGTGGCAGGAGCCGTGGGGTAAAAAGAGCTTTTATAGGACTTCTGAAAAAGATCCAGGTATTTCAATTTCAAGTGTGTTATAAACAGAAATAACAAAACCTAGCTCAAGATTATATCCACAAACCTTTCAGCGGGAGTTTTCTTGACAGACTCCGGAACAGGGGTGCTCCGAGCCAACTCAATCTGCTGCTGCAGGAGGATATCAAACTCGTCCGGTTGGGGAGTCTCGTCGTCTGACGAGTCCTTTTGGACCACTGTCTCCTCCGATATGTACTGGTCAGATCTTATTTTTTGGAGGTGTACCTGGGACATTTAGATGGGATGTTATTATGATATATGGTTGGGTTGAAAATAAAAATAATCATATTTTTTTTTCAAGACTTGAGATTATACACCCCTATTTTGAATTCGAGATACTTAATCACACAGCTAATGTAAACGACGGGTGACAATATCATAGTGAAGTTAGTTTTTTCTTTTGCTTTTATTTAAAAACTTATGTTAAGTCAAAGTTTTTCGAAATCCCGCCGAATTTTATTGTTATTCTACACCGATATTTTTATTGGATATATGGATTCAGTTACTGCTACAGATATTCTGATTTTAATAAGTCCCATCATTTCAAAATAAGGGTGTATATTTTCAACAGAATGATACGACCTCAGTGACTTACTGAGCTACTCAAATATTGAGGCCATATCCAAGCTATGGAAAATACTGAATTGGTTTAGATTACTACCATAATCTCTAGATGGTGTAACTGTAAGATGCTGCTTTGTAGCTGTAATAGTATTGCAGGTTTGATACTCATTTGAGGCAAGAATTATGTGTGATCCATAAATGGTTTTAATTAAAGAGACTTCATTATCTTCTCTAATTAGTCTGAAATTTATTAAAAGATAAAAATTCAATTTCCTTACCATAACAGGCCTCTTCTTGCCCAGCGTTTCGATCTTCTTCAAACAGTCGTCGAACTGGAACTTGGGGTATAACCGGTACGCCCAGTGCTCCAGTTTCTTTAGAACTAAGTCTAGGTCTTCTTTCTCATGGCCTTTACCTGGAAAGTGTAAGTAGGTTTGTGCAGTTTGAGGTACAAAGAAGTAAGTATGATGTTAAGCATGGTTAATTGGCGTAAGAAAAATTTTACTTATATTATAAACATATGAATATAAGAATATGAATTAAAATATACAATCAAGTTGAGTTCAGAAAACAAACTGTTTTATTATTACTACCCTCATTACAAATCATACTGTCAAACAAACTAATACACAACATGAATAATTATAAGTTTCTATGTATACTTAGTTGTTTGTTACTCTTTCATGTAAAAACTACTGAACCAATTTAGATAAAATTTTGAATTTTTTATCTGAAAATTCTCATAGGCTTTTTCTCATAGGAGATTCATGAGGGTATATATAAGTTTATCTGAAACAATGTTCAATTATGGAACTTAATCTCAATATTCCCACAAGACTTAGCAGATGAAACCACACGATGCTCTTATTATAAACATAAAAACACAAACCTTTAAACCTGAAATCCTTAAAATGCTCCGGAAGCACCTGTATCCCTCTAGGACCAGTAAGCCGGGCAGGATTCAATATGAACCGCGGGTTCTTTATGACGCGCTTCGGCTTGGCTTTAGTCGGGTCCACTGTTCTTTTGTCTTCCTCTGGAATTTGTTGTAAAAATAAAGTATTTTAATAGTTGAACTTGGTGTATTAATTAAAAACTTTAGAGCCCAATTAAATGGGATAAATAGGATATGAAGATTTTGGAATGGTCAAGGCATAAACTTAATAAGTAAGGTTGCGGGTTCGATTCTCGTGCGGGATGAAAATTTGTGTGAACCACAAATGTTTGTCTCGGGTGTGAGTGTGAATGATTGTGTGCGCAGTATCTGATACCCTAGATACAAGTTACGAACTTAGTTGAAGAGATGATGCAGTGAATGTTTATGTTGTGTTAAGTAGGTAAGTACATGTTTTGGGCAAAAGAAAGATATGGAAAATCCGCGGGAAAATTACAACCAACCTAAAAGTCGGTGAAGTTTAATAGATAGAATAAAACAAAGTTCTATAGAAACAAAGAGGTCTACACATAAACTTAACTTCATGGTTCATAATTTACCTGCTTCATCTTCCTTAGCACTATCATTATCGCTATTAGAAGCCTCAGACCTGGGCCTCTCGTCGAATCCATCACCTTCAATAATACGCTCCAATTCATGAGCCTCACCGGCTTCGTCCTCAAGGAAAACGTCTTCTAATAAAGACATTCTGATTATTTACAACGAATTTCGTTTTGGGATGGAAAAGTACTTGAAATAAGTTAATAAAAAATACAAAATTGGTTAAATCATGTTTGTTTACAACAGACAGACAGGACAGGAGAGGAGGAGGGAAGGGAAAGGAAACCAGACCAGTTTTTTTTTCTGAGTTGGAATGTGCTGCCAGTATAGTTTTATAATTTTCCACGGACTTTTTTATTTTAAAGATGGCTTTGCTTATTAATTAATACCTAACTATAATTATTAATAAGAATTGCGACTGAAAATGTCTATTTCATGACACAAATTCACACAATGTCTATACAAGATTTTTAAATGTAGTCAATGGGTCGTGGTTCGTTTTATTTAAATAGTTAAGTATAATGGACAAGGAAATATAATAGATAATATGGGCAAATAAATGATTAATACTATATACTTATTATATGGTATTGTAAAAGTGGCAAGCAGTAGTAGTAAGCCTATACAGTGTGGGAGTCATGGCCACATTATTTATCTGTAACCTTTTTGGAAATAATGATTTTATTTATTTATTTGTAAATGTAAACAGTTAGAAATATTACGTACAAAATGCAATAATCTGGCAGCCCTAGATATTTGGATGGCGGGAGAAATATGAACGTTCTGAAATCAGTTTTACCAAATTTATTGGCTGTATTTAGCCTGTCAACAATCAAATCAAATCATTAGCAATATGACTACTTATTTCTCTTTTTTGTAAAATATCCAATCAAACTCTTAAAAATTGCATAAAAGTATACATTAACTAAGAAAAATAACCGTAGCAATTTTTCATTCACAGTTCGTTAATTAATATTGGTTTCTGAACAAAACTTATTTTTCTCTGTGGTTTATAGTGAAGTACCGCTTCCGTCTCGAGTAAGAATCGTTTTTAATAATAGCATAATAAGTAATAATTGATAAGCTTTATTTGTTTCAATAACAATCAAAATGGCTATAAAATATTATTTTTTGTACTTATGTTTATATATGTATTAAAAATACATTTACTTTATATTGATATAAAAATAGATTGAATTGAGAACCTCCTCCTTTTGAAGTCAGTTAATGAGTACAATATAAATCAAACAAATTCAATCTTAAAAGTTCCGAAATAAATCAAAGTATAAAATAGGTTATGTAATCCATTTATTTTGGAGTAAATTCTTCGAGAATCTAAGAGTACTTATATAAAAAAGCACACTAAGTTTAAGGAATTATGAAAGAGTACTTGTAACTTATTCATTAATAAATATAATCCATCAAATCCCTCTTTACAACAAAATAATTTTATCCGGCTGAAATCAGCTGGATTCACCGTAATAGAAAGAAGTTATAAGATAAGATTTAAACGATTGATAAAAACTGCAATCGAGTGCTTGATATGAATCGGTCGTTAAAAAAATATTTAAAGAGTGATGTCCCAACTCTAGGAAGTCACGTGACCAGCTTGCGTTTGAGCGCACTCTCAGGTATGGACAATTCAGATTTTTTTGTAAAAAATCGTCTGATTTTCGGTTAATTCCGTAGTAATAAGGTAAAGAAGAATTGTTTTATTTTATGTTGTGATAAAGTGCGTGAAAACAAGGTGTAATTTGGTGTCGTGAAAGGTTTTTTTCGTCAACAAAGACTGTCATTTTGATACCAAGAAAGGTGCTTCAAGAATGGCGTCCCCCACATGTGCCGCTGGCTCACTGAGTTTCGTCTTGCTCATCGCCGAAATATGATGACGTGAGCCGTTGGACCGCGTGGAAAGTGAATACTGTCGAAATAACATTTTTTTTTCGTCAAAGTAAAGTCGCTTTGCGCAGGCTTTCTTGCGATGCCCTTGCCTTCTCAGTGATTCATTCATTGTTCCGTTTCTGCACAGAAATTGCATCAACACATCCTCTGTATTGTTGATAGAAGGCGGTTTGCATCCCTGATTCGGTATTACTTTTATTTGTGTACGCGTTTGATTACAAAATTGTGTGTTGTCTGTTGTATACGCCCTTGTGTTTTGTTTACTACGATGTATATTCCCGCCGCTGAAAACATTTTTTCGTGTCAACTTTCATCTTTTTACATTGTGTTGTCTGATATCCATTATCGATTAGAGTTATTGTGATATTGGGCGTAGTATTATTGTTTTCTTACTTGTTGATGGTATCAAATTCATTGCCAAGGGTCTGGGGTGGCCCACATTTTGTTTTAGTAAACAGTAATATTAAAAATATGTTTATTATTTTACTAATTGTTAGTTATTATCTTAATATTCGTCTATTTACCTTCCATTAACAATCTAATTAGAAAATGAGGAGAGTTACATTGTTTGTAAGCAGAGATAAGGATAAGTTTATATATGTACATACAAATACGGTCTGTCTTTATATTCATGTATATAAGCTGCAGCTGGGGCACATATGTACATGTAAATCTTGTTATATACCAGCAATCTGAATCCAGGTTGTGATATTGTATGTATTTATTCATAATTCACGGATTATAATTGCAAAATTTTGTCTGGAAAACTTTATTTCGGTTTTAGAATATATCAAGTATTCTTTTTTGTCCATACATTTTAAAAACAAATTTCAACTATGTTACCTTACTTTTGGTAGGTCTATGGTCGATTCCATTCATTTTGAATATTCTTTTTTGAAGTAAGATTGATACCACCATACCTATTATTTTGTGTTTTAATAAAGGAGGTATTTTTTTTATTTTGAAATAATCTTTATCATGGTCTATTTGTCTTGGTCTAGGTGTTTTCTATCTATTCTAAGTGTTTATCTGTTTCCAATAGTACAAGCTTTGCTTAGTTTAGGACTAGGTGATGTCCATATGTGGATAAATATTTATTTCATTTTATAAGTTACTAGCAGCGCCCTGCGGTTTCACCCGCGTAGTTCCCGTGGGATTTTCGGGGTAAAAAGTATCCTATGTTCTTTCCTAGACCATAAGCTACCCCTGTACCAAATTTCAAGTCAATCGGTTCAGTAGTTTAGCCGTGAAAAGGTAACAGACAGACAGACAGAGTTACTTTCGCATTTATAATATTTGTAGGGATGTATGCCCTAAACTGCCTTACTGCTTAACCTCTTATTTCTTTTGAAGTGGTGTTTTAAAACTTACAGAATCTTCTGTATTGATCCAACCAATAAATCTATTTTGGTGCTAATTTTCATCTAAATCTATTCAGCCATTTTTGTATGATTGATGAAATCATCACATTAAGTAACATTATTGATTTCTTGCTATTGTTGGTAGTGCCTGCCCACCATGCAAAAGCTAAAGCAGGTTTGATTCCTACTCAAAGCATATAATTATGTACCATAACATAACATAATCATTCTCTCCATCATCTCATTACAGTAACTGACCCCTAACTAAGTTCGTAACTTGTATCTAGGGTATCAAAAACTACTATACTACAATATCTCTTTTGGCGTTTTATATTTATTTTGAATATGTATTTACGAAAAATATCTAAGTATGTTTATACATTGTATATACTAGCTTTGTTTAGTTTAGTACTAGGTGATGCAATATACAAAGAAATAAATTTAAATAGGTTATCATTTACTAGTAGTGCCTCGCGGTTTCACTCGCGTTGTTCCCATTCCCGTAGGAATATGGGGTTAAAATATAGCCTATGTTACGCAGGGTGAATGTAGCTTTCTAATGATGACAGAATTTTTGAAATCTGTTCAGTAGTTTCGGAACCTTCTGTTACAATCAATTAAATCTTATATTTTTTCAAATTGATCCAAATAAAAAAAAATGAAACAAATTTCCATCAGGCAAGTTGCAGTCAAGTGCAAGTCTATTCTAGTTAAAAATAAAACAAGTAGTTCCTAACATTATTATGTTCAAACAAACAAACTCATCAGCTTTAATTTTAGACATATTGAAATTCAATATTAGTGTATATTGAAATTATTCAAGATTGTATCTGCCTATCCTTTCGTCTGTTTGGAACCTACTTTTGTTATTTTGTACTAGCTGCGCCCCGCGGTTTTACCCGCGTGAATCCCAATCCCGTGGGAATGTCGGAATAAAAAGTATCCATCAGAAACATCTGTACCAAATTTAATCTAAATGAATACAGTAGTTTTTGCCTGAAGAATTAACAAACATCCAAAGTCACAAACATACAAACTTTCGTATTTATAATAATATTAGTAGGTAGGAGGATATTGAAATAATCATTCAAGATAGTATCTTCCTATCCTCTTGTCTGTATCTACTTTTGTTATATTCTATAGTTTGATCTTCCTCAAGATATATTCATTGTCATCTCGTGCCATATTCTAATGTCTTCGGGTCAAATGAGATTCTCCGATTACATTCTTAACATTGTATTGTGAGATTCAGTGAGAATTCTTCAGTGTACTGCTGTAGTTGTCGAGGGATTATCTAATCTGGTATTATATTTTGTTTTTTGATACTGGGATTCATGTATAGGGTACTTTTTATCCCGGAATTTCAAAGGATTGTAAATTGGGTCTGGGCCAGTGTTGTATACCTACTTTAGATTAAAAGTGTTTGAATTTTGTAAGTTCTTTGTTGAGGCCCAAACTATTAGTGAGTTATTCATGAATTAGAATAGGTATAAGTTTAGTGTAATTTTTATCCAAGTTTTCAACAAAACAATTCAAACAATTTCAGAAGTATATAACTCTCTTTGCGTCTTCTTTCTTCTTCCTAATATAATAAAATACTAAAAATATTTTAAAATACCACAGCACTTATTTACAAGACCAAATTAGAGAAGTCAAATTGCAGAAAACTACCCTCTTTTGTGTCAAATAATAATGTTTTGTGATCAATGTTTATCTCAATTTAAACTTTGATAAATCTTAATATTATTCAACTCAATCTGTCGACACATATCCAATGCAGTTGTTTTTCACTCTTGTGACACCTAATTTGAATTTCAAATTCCAGAGATTTGCGTTGACTTGTCCTGATTTCATGAAGTGATTGATAAACATTTTCATTTCATGTTGTTCGGAGCTCGAGTGATAGTGTTTTAAACTTTTTGTTTTAATTTGTCTTAAACTTGGTGCTTTTGTATCATAATTTAGTTTTAATAATAGTGAATAGGTACCTTCTATGCGAGCACGCTCCATCTTAGGCTGTATCATCGCTTTCCATCAGGCGAGTTACAGTCAAGTGCAAGCCTATTCTGGGTAAAAAAAATATATCTAAAAGGATCTAGTGGTATGATCACCTGCTAAGATCCCGGATTCAATTTCTCGATTGAGCTGAATTCTAGTGTTCTTGGGAGGTTCAGCTTGGGAGATATTTGATATTACTTTTAGTAATGTTATGTCCTTTTCCGTACCATATATGAGTAGTCTAGTTTCACCATAAATTATAAATTACTGTCCCTATTCACAGATTGTTTTAGTTATTGAGTGAGTGAGAGTGAATGATTATTTCTTTTTAAATTTTACTATGCTAATACTCATTATTATACTGTGGTTTTATGAACCTTTACAGAAGTGATTTAATGCATATAGTGTTAATTCACTTCTCTAAACGCCCTTAAAAACATTATTAAGAAGTTAACTAAGTTGTGATGAATAAAATGTATTATTTTATAAAAATTACGTTTTTTTTGTTTCAGCTGCTTGTAAATAGAGGCTGTAAATATAAAGTACATATACATAGTGTAAACATGAGTTTGGGTGCGCGCGCCACCAAGGGCGGTGCGAAGGGGAACAAGGGCTCACAGGACAAGAAGCCTGACAAGCCACAGCCCAAGGAGAAGTCCAAACCACAGGTGTGTATCACGAGACATAGTCACACAATCACACACACACACACACACACACACTCACACACACACACACACACACACACACACACACACACACACACTCACACACTCACACACTCACAGTCAGAAATCTGAAATATAGTTAATTTTATTGGTCAAATATAGTTTTGCTCCAACTCAAAAACTCCAACACACTCATTCACAGCTAAGTACTTGTGATTCGTGCGGTGGGCGGCCACGTATCATGTCTGTCCTTGGGCGACCTTATTTCTCCCTCAAAAGAGTATATTCCACCATGGGCCACCCTGAATATAAAGGTCGAAGGGAGGTCTTTGTCCAGAAGGACAATTCAGACTGACTGCAACAGATTTAAAATAAATGATGACCCAAGTGGTAGACTGATCACCATGCCAGACTGCCAAGTTAAGGGTTGCGGGTTCGATTCCCGTGCGAAGTAAATCTTTTTTTCAAATATTTATTATTACCATAATGTTGTACAAAGGTGATAATTTAAACATAGAATCAATTTATTTGTGTGATCCACAAGTATTTGTCTCGATCTGAGTGTGTGTATGAATGTGTGTCCATAGTTTCTGATACCCTAGATACAGGCGATAAACCTAGTTAGCTTGTTGCTATATGAAGAATATAGAGTGATTGGTGACATACTTAGCTAGGGCTCAGTTAATATATTTCTTAACTAATAGCGGCCCGCGGTTTCACCCGTGTAGTTTCCGTTCCCGTGTGAATACGGGGATAAATATATGCCTATGTCACGCACTGATAAATTAGCTTTCCATTAGTGAAAGATTTTTTTAAATCGGTTCAGTATTTTCGGAGCCTATTCGTTACAAACAATTTTGTGAGGATATTCAGTAGGTCTGAGAATCGGCCAACATCTATTTTTCATCCCGAAATTCCAACGGGAACGGGAACTACGCGTGTGAAACCGCGGGGCGCAGCTAGTTATGTTATAAAAATAAAATCCGAACTACGTCATAATTTCCCAACACAAAAGCCTTCGTTACTGATTTGTGCCGTGGGCGGCCACGTGTCATGTCTGTCCTTGGGCGACCTTATTTCTCCCTCAAAAAAGTATATTCGCCCAGTATCCTGAAGGACGTGTCTGCGAGAGGACATTAACTGACACTTCTCTAAGAATTTGTGAGTGATTGATGTTATTTTTTTGGAATTCATCTTGATAAAGGATTTTTTATAAGACTTTGTCTATTTATCCCAATTGTGGGATTTTTGTGATTTATCTTGATAAAAGATTTTTTATTTTTGATAAGACTTTGTCACTTTATCCCAACTGGGAATACTGGGAATTTAGTAAAGTTTTAATTTTGGCGGGAATATAGTTAAATGTTTTCTGTTCGTCTCACTCATGTCGAGAGTGGGTCGGACGGGATGATGGTATGTCCGTCTGACTGCCAAGCCAGAGGATCCTGGGTTTGATTCCTGGGTCAAGTGATGTATGTTTTCGTAACTTAGCTCCAGTTTGAGATCACAAACACGCATAGTGTAAGCGTGGTGATTGCGCCTATTCTTTTCATATTGTCAAAGAGGTAGAGAGGTCTTGTGATTTGTCTTGGGTTTCGGCCTTTACATTTTACTTTTTTTTGTTTTTTTCTAGGCAGAACAAGAAGACACACCTTTGTCATTTTTATGTACAATCTTATAGAATACTAATTTTGTTTGTTCTTTGTACAACAGGCCACTACAGAACAACTACGTATGGCTAATATGATCGACCGCAAATCCACAGACGACGGCGCCGATGTCAGAAAAATGGTAAGCGACTTTCACACGTATATACATACATAGTATTACATTGTTATTGTGGGAAACGCAATGAGACAATAAATACCATTTTCACTTGAACAATTCCAGCCTGTTTTTGTAACTAACTTTCTGTAATTGTGTAATTATTCATTAGGTTTTGAGGAAAATTTGTGATTTGGTGTGTGTTGTTTCCTTACATACTAACGAGTACATACATACAGATATTGTTTATGTGTCAATTTTATAAGTATTTCCGCGTTTTGGGGCATTTTAGGCTGTCTATCGCGATTGTCGTACTAACATCATCGACGGTCGTTACGGGTAGTTAAAACCCTCAACACTGTAACAAAAAATATAGCAATACCTACGCACAAAAGACCCAAACTGGGGAATGTCTTATTGCAAGAAATTGCTCACTTACAATGGCTTTCTTTAGGTAACTGAATAATATCGTCTGTCTTTCGAACCGGCTAAACTAATTTTGATAGAATTTTACATGCACGTAAACCATTTTTGTCGTACTACTTAATTTGCTCGTGAAATTAAAACTTCGGCCACCCATCATTA
This sequence comes from Timandra comae, assembly GCA_958496195.1. NCBI lineage: Eukaryota > Metazoa > Arthropoda > Insecta > Lepidoptera > Geometridae > Timandra > Timandra comae. The sequence continues at coordinate 501,909 of OY292377.1, read as the reverse complement.
TGAGGGACTAGACTTTGCTTAACCGATCACAAGTAATCCGTAGTTAGCATTAACCTTAGACTTTCATACAATAACGCCACTTGCTATTTCCCTTCAACTTATCACGTCAACAGCCAAGTTATTACGTAAATCATTTGTACACATTAAATCAATAATTTTATCTAAAAATAGATATGTTTTCCCTTTGTGCGAACTAGTGAGAGGCAGGGCTGTAGCTAGAGTCGAATTTGAAGCTGGGCAGCATTAGGGCGAAAAAAAAACGAAGGTCACACTGACCTCGAGGTATATTCAATATTGAAATCCTCAATTATGAAAAACGAGACGGTTGAACTTCCTCCAGATTTGGATGTATTAGAGATCCACATGTCTGAGTGAGAGGGTGGACATTGTCCATTTTAAGGTAGGGCATTGCCCCACAACCCCCCCCCCCTGGCTACGGCCCTGGTGAGAGGGCGGCAACGTGAAGTCTTAGATGAGCCTCGAACGTTCTATTTCGAGATTTTCCCCTTACAATAATGAATTGGTTTTTATTTCTTATTGAGGGTAAATTCCGAAGGTTATCTCAATAACGAATGTAATAAATAATGTTATTTGATACAATTTGCGGATTGATTTCAATATAAGTAGAAAATTGGGGATTATGAGACACAAACGTCGCTAATGAGGTTGAAATCAATCTATACATTCATAAATAAATGTGTCTGTAATTTAGGCGTTACCATGCTACTTTTAGGGTTGGGGGGGATACATGTTTATGAAAACGTTTGGACGGAAAATTTTGCGTTTCACATAATGTCTTATCTTTATTTTGGAGGTAGTTTGAAACCACTCTCCCTTTTGATTAAGCCTTTGGTTTGTTACGTAAAAATAACAGCTTTCCACCAAATGTGGCAAGATGGACGTTGCCAAATCATTTTTAAATTTTGATTCTTTGTTCCGGCTAATCGTCAAAACCTCTGGGCCGATTTTAACTGGACTTTCTCGCATGGGTAGCGTACGTAAAGATAAATAATAAATACAACATAGATAAATAATCGCGGGATTATAAGAAACTAGCAGCGCCCCGCGGCTTCACCCGCGTAGTTCCCGTTCCCGTGGGAATTTTGGGATAAAAAGTATCCTATGTGTTATTCTGATGTATAAGCAAGATTATTGTAAAGTTTCATTAAAATCCATTCAGTAGTTTTTGCGTGAAAGAATAACAAACATCCATACATACAAACTTTCGCCTTTATAATATTAGTAGGATAACTCTGTCTGTTACCTTTTCTCAGCTAAACTACAGAACCGATTGGCTTGAAAGTTTGGTTCAGGGGTAGCTTATGGTCCGGGGAAGGACATAGGCTATGTTTTATACCGAAATTGTCACGGGATCGGGTACTACGCGCGTAAAACCGCGGGGCACAGTTAGTCGAGTATAAGCTGGATAAAATCGTAGGCCGCACCTAGAAAGTAATAAATGAATACTAATGCTTGCCTCGTGGCTTTATCTGCCGTCAATCATGTTGTTGTTCCCGAATTTGACCTCATTGGGTAAATATTTTCCCGTCTCGTAACTTAATTTAAATTTAAAATTAGTTTATTTAAAGATGTATGTATATGGACCGAGTTTTAGATTGACGTCTTAAAATCTTTCCATGGTATAATAGAGGCTTCCCGCCGCTCGGGCCTTTTGTATGTATGGTCGATAAGATCTTTTGAACTATGTAACGGATTTAAATGCAATTTTCATTCCAATCTCGACGACGACCTCGATGGCACAGTGGTCACCATGCCGGACTGCCATCCGTAAGGTTGCGGGTTCGATTCCCGTGCGGAGTGAATATTTGTGTGAACCACAAATGTTTGTCTCGGTCTGGGTGTGTGTGTGAATGAGTGTGTGCGTAGTTTCTGATACCCTAGATACAAGTTACGAACTTAGTTAGGGGTCAGTTACCATAATGAGATGATGTAATGAATGATTATGTTGATAATGTTAATCTTTTGATAACTTCTGAGTTAGATTATTTCGTAAGCATCCCTCCTCTTTTACCGTGAAGTTTTAGGATGTGGTGATTGCAACTTTTTACAAACTTGCATTACAATAACTTACCAAACAAAAACTGACCTAGGCCTAACTTCGAGACAAAACTCTACAATTTTATTTATTTATACAAGAAATGCGTACTTACTGAACTCTTTAATGATTATCATAACAATTAAATTTAAAATTAAAAAATCCCCCAACACAATTACTTTAACCCCCCCATAACTTTTAAACGGGTCCACCGATTTTCATCAAACATGTCTTAGAACACTCGCACGTAATTCCCCTTAATACAAAAAAAAACTAAATTGAAATCGATTCATCCGTTCGGGAGCTATGATGCCACAGACAGACGGATACACACTCACACAGACACGTCAAACTTATAACACACACAAATATTCACCCCGTATGGGAATCGAACCCTTTCGGATGGCAGTCCGGCATGGTGACCACTCTGCCATCGAGGTCGTCGATGATTTATGTAATGTTATTTTTAACAAAATGTTTTTCTAACACCTTTTGCCTAGGTCCAAGACCTGATGGAGATGACGTGCCGTACGGAGGAGGAGGTGTGCTCGGCTCTCCACGACTCTGACAACGACGTGGTCGCCGCGTGCAACCTGCTGCTCGAGACTGAGAAGACGGTAACGGTGTGTCTTACGTACACGTCTGCGAGCTCTACTTGACTGGCTTTTGGGCGATCTATAGACTGTACTTGGACTTAGCTCGAACTACATATCGTCTGTGAACCGGCAATCGGTCCTAACTGAAAAAATAAGTTTTTTGTCACCAAATTGTCCTATTACAAGCTTTTATTTAGTTTCCGTCATCTGTAATCAAAAAAGCTTGTTTTTAAAAAGTATTTCTTTTTATTTATTATAAAAAAAATACTTTTTAAAAAATGTCTCAAATACAACCACAAATTAAGTGGTATAAAATAAGAGATAGGGCCGATTGCCGGTTTACAGACAATATGCTTTGAAGTCGTGATTTGTGAAGTCGACCAACCCGCACTTGGCCTCTGGTTGACTAACGCCTAATCACCCTTATGCAGGGTAAAGGAGAGTATAAGAGCTGATGATGATGATGCTTTGAAGTTAGTGTCATACGTCTATCTTAAGCACAATACACACTGAGTAAAAAATTGAAAAAAGTTTGAGCAAAATCCAAGTACGCTTTATAAATCTCAGCCTTATTTTTTAGAGTTCTGAGAGGCTGGACAAAGAGATGTATTATAACGTGGAAGCTTAAATTTGAGAACTGGTAACCTTATGATTGATCAAGTCATAGACCATCGGTCAAATTGACCATTTACATTAGAACATATATTTGAAATAATTTTCTTTGTCAACTCTTTTAGAAACTAAATGTATGAACGCCGGCAGGTTGATTAAAATGATGGTCTTTTACAATAGGGTAGTTTTCTGGGTAAACAAAAAGAAATTCTAATTAGTCCGTCAGATAGATTTCGAAAAAATATTAGACACGTATTTTTTTGTTTCATCAAATTAATAAAACTGACTCAGACAAAACGCATTAGTGTTTAGGAGTGGGGGCTTGTGACTTCAACTGTTGCTTAAAATAGCAGCAACCTGTGACGTTTCACTAGTTTTCGCTGCATTGTATCGTCTTAATTATTTGTTTACATGAAAAACGAAAAAATACGTGTCCAATATTTTTTCGAAATCTATAAGACGGACTAATATTTTTTTTTAAATAATTGTATGAAGACTCTCTTTCATAATTCTGTCGGCGTTCATTATAATTAAGCTCATTTTATAATCGGTAAAAGGATTAAAACACTGACTCTTCTTCTTCTTTGCGTGTCGACTCATATTTTTGAGGACCAGAACTCGGCCACCGATATGGCACTATCAGTGGCCTTGTAAAGGTCATCGCGTGAACAAAAAAAAAACTGACTCAAACATAAAATTTGTTCGAAATGGAAGGTAGATTAATAAAATTTCAAAGATCAAAAGTCTTAGGGCCCATTTCACGACCTTCAAGTAGAGTTACTCACTAAGTAAAGTTGGTTTTGTCTCTTTCTTACTTTATATCAAGTGACAAAGACAAAACATATGAGTAGCTAAACTTTACTTGAAGAACTCGGAACTTTACTTGAAGATAGTGAAATAGGCAATCAAACTAAGAATTTAATTAAAAAAAAATTTAAATAAAATTTAAAACGTCTTATCTAGGGGAACCCCTGGTAATAAACTAACATACTGATTATAAAATGACTTCCAATGACATACTAACAATGATACATTGACATTACTGTATTTAATAATTATTTAGTTTTTATAGTTATCATGGTTATTAGCACTCAAATTATTATAATTAACGGGATATTTACCATGTATATTGTTTGTTTCGAGTTTCAATGGTAAATATCCCGGTAATAAATAATATACATGGTAAATATCCCGTTAATTATAATAATTTGAGTAATAACTATTTATTCATATTATGAATCTACTACCGGTTACATCAGTGGAGAGAGAAAATATATGAATGTATGTAAGTATATTATTTTAATGAATCTAATATAGTAATGTCAAAATTATTATTGAAATTGCGCTTATTGTGCTTTTGGTGTTAGATTATTAGTACTAAGTTGTATTCTCGTTACCAATCTAAACATTCTTGATCGGACAGAGTTTTTGTAACACATTGCCTTGTGCAATAAGTATTACGAAAATTATTAAGATTTACCGTATATTTATCATGTATATTTTTAATTTATTGCTATGTATTTAAAAATAAATTACTTATGTAAGATTTTTTGTATGTGCTTTTGTTCTTAAATAAATAATTTTTCATTTTCATTTATTATTTCGAGAGATCGTCTGATCAATTGATCATAAGATGAATTCAATATACATGGTAAATATCCCGTAATAATTTAAGTGCTAATAACCATGATAACTATAAAATAGTTATTTGTTATACAAGAGTGCAAAGTTGCTTTTTAACCGGGGCTCCAGTTGAGGACCGAGCCAGCGAAGGATTCTAAAATTGAATCACGAGCGCAGCGAGGGATTCAAAATAAGAATCCTGAGCGTCAGCGAGGGAGGAGAAGGAGCACAAGGTTAAAAATTGTTTGCACTCGAGTGCAACACATTATTTTTCATCCCCCCTCAGCGAGGAAATTACTAAATGGAAACATAAAAGAATCACAATATTAAGTGAAAAGCAAAAATATCACGCGCAAAGCAAATAAAAAAATAAGTAAGTACACCAAGGAGGTTCCGAGTTTGAATTTGAAATAAAAAAAAGTTGTATGACAATTTGTGAATCCAAAACATCGTCACATTAGTGCACACGATGTTCTAAATTCAAATTTACTTTAACCTCTAGAGCGCAAAAACGACTTTTACTCCCAGTTAGCAAAATTGCCTTGGGTCCTGCAGGGGCTGCCTACAGCGACCCCGATACTTTCCACTCTTGAGATTAAAATCGACTTTTACCCCCAGATATCGGGGATTAAAAACATACTTTCCGAGCTAGTGGGATGAAAAAAATATTACTAATCCTTGTACTAATAGTATAAATGTTTTGCATGCAATATACAATAAAGTGTCGTATAATATAGGTTGTGTGTTGCAGGGCGAGTGGCAGACTCAGACCAACGAGAGGAAAAAGAAGAAAACTCCGCCCACACTCAACAACGGCGAGGCGGAGCCCCCGCGGGACGCCCGCAGCCGCTCAGGGCCCCGCCCTGGTACGTATACACTGGATATTTTTGAAAAATAATTTTTTTTTTTTTTTTGCCACAACCGGGATTTGAACCTAGGACCCATTCTGAACACTTATTGTTAAACACGTATTAAATTGGATAATTGAAAAAAAAAATTTTTTGCCACAACTGGGACTTGAACCTGGGAGCATTCCGAACAAAAATATTTTAAACATACATCCAAAATTTTCTTCTGGGCTTGAATTCAGGATCATGCTGAATGTATTGGATATTTTAGAAAGATTCGGTCATTTTTTTCCTAAACCGGGACATGAACCCAGAATCTTGTTGAACTTATGTAACTCATATTTTAGTATAATACGCCCAAAATATTTGCTTCAGTTGGGATTTGAACCTAGAACCATGTACCGTAATACTGTTCTAAATCAACTGAGTTACCGAGACTTCATATAAACTGTTAGGAATACATTATACACAGTAAAGTTTAGGGAATGAAAGATCGAAATTGTCTTTGTCCCTAGACTTTCATAGGTAGTTTATAAACAGTGAGTTGATACTTGTATGTACATAGTGCCAAATCAGACTTGTTTACGTATAATTAGAGTATTATTCCTAATCGATTTTGGCAGCCAAACACCAATAGTTTCTCGTCATGTTTAGTTATTTCCATTGTATTGTATTTTTCTTTGCATGTATGTAAATACTTGTTATAATTTTCGTGTAGGAAGTTGATTCTTACTATATTTGTTTCATTTATCGTGTAGCAGGTCGCGGGGCGCGGTCTGAAGGCGGGCGGGGGCGCGGCGCGGCGCGGGGGGCGCGGGGCAGAGGGGGCCGAGCGCGGGGGGGGCTCGCGCGGGGCACGCGCCGCCGGCAGCACGACTGGCCGCCGCACGACGGTAAGGGACCTGCCTTTACTCGATGCCAATATAACGACTACATCCTAATGTAGTCTCTCCTAACATTACTTAATACAATACACGCACGGTGATGACCACTCGGACACGTCATGTTTAAGGAATTAGCGATGATCATAGAGACCAGTGCTACATAAGATCCGCTGGACCGCGCGATCAAGCAATGTTGTTTGTGAACACTCATTATTGAACCTCAGCTACGAAATCTAAAGAGAAAACATTTAATTGTATGTTTGTTACGATTTAACTCAAAAACTTCTGGTCCGATTTCAATAATTCTTTCGTGAATAAAATGCTACATTATCAGCGAGTGACATATATTGTCCGTATTCCATATATTGTCCGTATTACGGGATCGGGAACTATTCCGCCGAAATACCTATAACTATTTATTTATCTATGTTTGTATCGCAGCAAACCAAATGGGCGACACGTTTCCGGCGACCGAGGACTGGGACAACGAGGAGTGGTCCGGCTCGCTCTCCGACACCAAGGTAAACAATGTAATGAATGTTTGTACATATCTATTGTATTATGTAGTATACGCTAGTCATCTACTGAACAAGGGAGGTGTAGGATTTAGCCTTTATAGGTAGGCTTCCTTCCCGAAGGAGGGCGTCGCGAGAAAGCGTTGCCGGGATGATCTCACCTTCGACAGTAACTGGTGGGAGGCTGCGAAGGATAGGGATAGTTGGGGAGACCTTTGTCCACCTGTGGGACGATGTGGCCTGGCAAAAGAAGAAAGGCCGTAAGACGCGTTCCGAACTTTAATCCCATGTCTAATTGGGGTCTGTTTTTAGTTTAACCAAATCTGGCGGAATGTCAGTGTTTTACGTGGAACAACTGCCGTGAAATCTTCAGAGTTACAGGCTAGTTTACTAAAAATAATGTAAAGTATTGTATTAACATATTATGCTTTGATGACAGGTATTCACTCCAAGCGCCAGTGCACAACCGGCCCCGGAAACCGAACCTGCGATCGCAGCCGCTGCGCCCACTGTGAGTATACTACTAGTAATATAAAGTTACTATTACGCTTAAACATACACACTGAGATTTCTATTAACAGTCATAAGTGTCTCTGCGATTCAAACTGTGATCTGCTAAAAAATCTTATTACATATAGTAGCTCCCCGCGGTTTCACCCGCGTAGTTCCCGTTCCCGTGGGATTACGGGGATAAAATATAGCCTATGTCACGCACTGATAAATTAGCTTTCCATTAGTGAAAGAATTTTTGAAATCGGTCCAGTAGTTTCGGAGCCTATTCATTACAAACAAACAAACAAACAAATCTTTCCTCTTTATAATATTAGTATAGACTAGCTGTGCCCTGCGGTTTCACCCGCGTAGTACCCGTTCCCATGTTCCCGGCAATTATTCGATTTTTTCTCACCTTTTAAACCTTCCCTAGACCCCCACGAACATTTCAAGACCAAGATAAGATAAACCGTTCAGCCGTTCTCGAGTTTTAGCGAGACTAACGAACAGCAATTGATTTTTATATACACCCCTATTTTGAAATTATGGGACTTATTAAAATCAGAATATCTGGAACAGTAACTGAATCCATATATCATAATAATTGACAAAACTTAATTAACTAAATTGACTTCCTTTCAACCTTCCTTCATTCTGTCAATAAAAGAGTCTTTATTTTAACTCGATTTTATCACCTAGGACTTTCATATCACTAGGCTAACATCCTCACCGTTTGATACCGCGAGCTACACTTTACTACATATAACCTCGTTAGTGTTTCACCTGTTAGAGTCCTTTCACCAGTCGAATGCAATGCATACTAGGGTTGAGGGGGCTGTTGTTTCATAGGATTTAATGAGTAACTGACTTATCCCGTGTGTGTGCAGGAGGAGTGGGAGGCGAGCGCGAGCGGCGCGGGCGCGGAGCACCTCCCGCAGTACGCCTACCACGCGCCGCCGCCCAACATACCCAACATCGAGGTACGCACACATAATAACACCATACATACACCGCACAGATCACTTCATTGTGTATAACAAAGACATCCGCCGGGTCTGGCTGTCTGTACGCAATAAACTCAAAAACTACATAAATTTTTATGCTGTTTTCACTGATGCATGGAGAGATTATCGAGGAAGGTTTTAGTTGAACTTCATTGCCGTATTGTTGTGAGGGAGAAATACATGAAATCATAAAAGAAAGACTTAATTTATGGCATAAATGGAACTTACGCTCTTCAATATTACATTTTGTAATTTGTACAAGTCATAATAGACTGATTGTGAACGCCAAAATTTGTATAAATGTTAGGCAAAAAGTATTGCACCAATTTAAATGTAACTTATATACAGATATTCTTTACAATCAGGAATAAGAAATAGGTTTATTTTATCCCAAAATTTCCTATATTTTTCGGAATATTCCAGTGGCCAGTGTTAGTAACATGTATGTGTCGTTGCAGCAACTGAACAGCGGCAGCCGGTCGTCGCCGGCGGCCGCCGACCACCCGCCCGAGCACTTCCTGCACCACGTCACACAGCAGCAGGTAACACGCGAGCTCTTGTTTACATTAGTTAGTCCCGGCGGCGCTCCGTTAGAGCCCTTGGTGGGCCCCGCGTGCCCCGGGGGGGCGCCGCACCCGGGACACTCACGGAGCGGGCCGGCGGGGGGCGCACGACGCTACCCAAGGACAACTCCTGTCACAAGGGTGCTGGCCAATAGGGTAGTTGACTAAAAAATTATTAATTAAATTATTAGACCGTCTTATAGATTTCCAAAAAATATTGGACTCGTATTTTTTTATTTTCCATGTAAATAAATAATTAAGACGATACAGTGCATCGAAAACTCGTGAAACGTCACAGGTTGCTGCAATGTTAGGCAACAGTTGACGTCACAAGTCGCCTCTCCTAAACTTTAAAGCGTTATAACCGAGTCAGTTTTATTAATTTGATGAAACAAAAAAATACGTGTGTTATATTTTTTCGAAATATATCTGACGGACTAATTAAAATTTAATTTGAAACTACCCTATTGTCTCCTAATGAAAATGAAGCTTTAAACAATATGGTTGTCCCCCAGCCGATGGGCATGTCGGGCAGCCTGTCGGCGGCGCAGTCGCAGTACCTGTCGCAGCTGACGGCGGCGTCGCAGCGCCACGACCTGTACTCGGGCTACGTGTTCCCCGCGCCCCACACGCCCCACGCGCCCGCGCCCCACGCGCCCCACGCGCCCGCCGCCCACACGCCGCACGCCCACGACCGCAAGGCGCAGCGGCCCAGGGTGCCGCCGCCATCCAAGGTACGGAGAAACATCGCAAACTTCAAAAATAATCGTTTTCTATCAGTACTATAAGTAAGATCAAAAAGGTTTGGTTTTCAGCGGCAGATAAGCAAAATATTACCTTTTAGGTCCACTAATGTCATTCATTCATCGTATCCGGTTCACTTATCATATTTTATCTCTACAAAAGTAGCCACCCCCACTGCACTACTAGAGGCCTCCATCAATTCCTCCATGGTGCAGGTGGCTAATGTCATGATACTACATCATCCAATAGCGTAATACCCCATTTACACTGAGCTCCTGCCACTGCTCTTCGCGCTGCCGGAAATATTTCCCTAAATACTTCCGCGGCATTATCCTCGCGAGTGAGTGTGTAACTCCATTCCCGCTCGCGCTGCCTCCCGCACTCCGCTACTCGCGGGGCGTCGGGCAGTGACAGCGGCGTGACGAGTGGCAGCGCGAGGGACCTATTTACATTCAGTCATTGCCCACTTCCCTGCCCTGTACGACTGAGTGTAAACGGGGGTTAATAATTACTTCCGAAGACTCCTCTACTACATATCAAAATATTGAAATCCCAATATCGCGTGTAGATCCCGTCGTCGGCGGTGGAGATGCCGGGCGGCGAGGGCGGCTGCACGTTCCTCGACGTGCAGTTCGGGGCGCTCGACCCCGACCAGCTGCAAGACACAAAGCATCAGGTATGACTTTATTGTATACTACTTGTGATATCAGTGTGTTGTGAAAGTTTGTTGCCAGTATTAATAATGTTAGATAAGTTCGTGATCCTCAGTTTAACAAGTGAAAAATCTAATATCATAGGAATTTCCTAAAGCGAAGCGCGAGGCGATACGATGCGACGGCTTTGTCCTACGCGCTCGAAAATTACGAAACATTCATTGCCGTGACGATTCATTTTGCGCGAAGATAATATGTTATTCAGCAGCAAAGCTTCGCGTTCGCTCACGCAAGACGCCCTTTCATTACCCATCTCCGCCAAATGTATTTTATTGTAACAAAAATGTTTATTAAATAAATTGAATTGAATCTCCGTGAATAATGTTAGGTGTATAATACAAAGTATGTAATTATGAGTCTTATTATAACTTATTTTCTCGCCCTCAGAGCACGGCGAGCACAGAGAGCACGCCGGAGACTGAACCTGTTACCACAGACTCACATACACACCTCACGGTCAGTATACAACATAACCTTTATTATTAATATTGTTCAGGCTCTTAAATTTAATATTGTCGTTAGGATTTCAAAGCCTCTCATCACATAAAAATATGAAACAAATACATTATTTATCAATTAACAGCTGACCCGCCAGATTTAAAATAAATAATAAAAGGTATATTGGTCGTGTTTTTTTCGCTCATCTTTCTTCTTGAACAGTTTTGTTCAGTTTTGACATTAACAAACAAAAATATAATCATATTGATGTCTTTGGTTTACACGAATACTACACATTGAAATAAAACACTTAAACGGATTTTTGTCGTGGTTATATTTTGATTTACATTTTCTGACGTTTCGGATTCTGTACAGAACTCCGTTTAAGTGTTTTATTTAAAAAAATAGAATCAGTCGTGACGGGGGCCAATATTGATTGATTTTGAAAGAAATATGTAATATTGTATGTATTTATCCTCCAGCCGCTGTCAGAGCCGCCGGCAGAGTGTCCGCCTCCCGCCGAGCCGCCGGCCGCTGCCAGTGTAGCAAGTGAGTATACACCTTTATATATTAACTGAAAGTTATAGTTCATAGAAATTACCTTTAATTTTATGTGGTCTATATTTATTATTTATTTTCATACTACAGTCTATGTTATCTTTAAACAAAAGATGTAGAGATATTATTATGGAGTAGAGTGGCTCTCATTGGATGCGAAAAGCATGTGAGAGAGACAAATGGAAACGGTTAGGAGAGGCCTACGCTGTAGAGGCAACTACTACTAATACAGTTATAAATATATAAGATTACGTTTAAAATAATATAAGTATGTACAAAGTAAAATTTAATATCAGTTAAACTTGAAAAAAAAAATTTTTTTTGTTTGTAGTAGAAATGGAGGCTATTTTATTTTTATTTTATATGATATTTTCATAGTAGTTCTTCTATGAACTTTCAGTGGTTGTATTTATTGATATTTTCATGTTGTCAGCACACTTATTAAATGTGGTTTTGATTGCAGCCCTTAGATACAGCTTTGCCTTATTTTTGCAGTTAAAAGTAGCTTAGCGAACTACTGTATTTTAACTTCTTCATTTTTATTCGCAATTTTCACATTAGCACTTAACATGCTAACAGACAAAAAATAAACTCCCACTTATGTATGTTCACTTTTTTCATAAACTACTAACCATTTGGCAGAGTGGTCACCACGCTGGACTGCCGAACAAAGGGATGCGGGTTCGATCCCCGTGCTAGGTAATTATTTGTGTGATAACTTATTATTATGTCTGTCTGGGTGTATGTGTGTGCTTAGTTTAATACAAGTGTTTATTCCTTTGAATAAAGTAGCAAACTTTATAGGACTGCAAATTCACCTAAAACTTAACTCGAGGTATTATTGATTTGCGTATATTTCTGCAAACTCTATACAAATTTTATTGCATATTTTTCTGCAATAACCTTCTAATTTCAGGTCTTTTGAGCCTGTTTACTTTGTCATTGTTTAAAATCTTATTATACTTAAAGTAAAAGTATAATGAAATTTACTTTCCTATTGTTGCAGACGGTGTGGGAGTGGGAGTGGGCGTAGGAATGCTAGAGAAACAACTGGCCGACACGATGAAACAGCTTGGTGTATCTGATTCAACGCATCACCACCACTACGCGCATCATCGGACTAAGGTACGTTCAACTAGCTGTACCCCGCGGTTTTACCCACATAGTTCCCGATCCCGTGAGAATTTTGGGATAAGACATGTCCTATGTCCTTCCCCGAACCATAAGCTACCCCTGTCAATCGGTTGGCTATAGGCTATTATCACGTCACGCTACGATCGATAGCAGCGAATAACGCGAGTTAAACAGCTTGTTGAATATAGTAATTGGAACATATTGCCATTTGATGAATAGCCGATTTTATTTACAGCAATTAGAACGAATTAAAATCCGTTGTTTAGTGTTCGTGTAAATAATTCGAAATATTTTTGTAATTACAGCAACCACCAGTAATACAACCGAGCCAACCTCAGCCCACACACCAAACTACTCAGCCACAGCCGCCCGCGCCGCAACCGCAGCCGCAACCGCAGCCGCAACAGACGCAACAGCCGCAACAAACGCAACAGCCGCAACCGCAGCAGCAGCCGCAAACGCAACAAACGCAACAGACGCAGCAACAACAGAACGTGTACGCGCACCATCCGGTGACGCATCATCCGCCTGTCTATGGAGCTAATGTTTATGCGCCACAGGTGAGGTGGTTACACAATAGGTTAGGTCGTTGGTTATGGGTTATGTAATCATTGAGTGAGAACAGTACATTGAGTGAGCGTATGTGTGTGTGAATGAGTGTATGAGTTGAGTGTGTGACTGAATGAATGAGTGAGTAAATGAGCGTGTGAATGAGTGCTTGTGCAGGGCCTGAAAGTCTGCTGTTTTTGTTGATGATGAAGATTTTTGTAAAATCCATATGTATCACTAAGTGTCACCACCGTCCCGTTGCAGGGCGTGACGTCGTCGGTGCCGTCGCTGTCGTCGGGCGCGCTGAGCAGCGCGTACCCCGCCAGCGTGACGCTGCCGCAGTACCAGCCCATGCTCAACTCGTACCAGCAGACGTCGGCGTCCGCCGCCGCCTACAGCAGCAGCGTGTACACGGCCGCGCCCTACTCCTACCACCACAAGCACAAGGAGTACGACGCGCCCACCACCACCGCCGCCACGCAGACGGCCGCCAAGCCGCCCACCACCACGGCGGCGGGCTACGGCGGCGTGGGCGGCGTGTACGGCTCCACGGCGTACTACGAGGAGCTGCGCGGGCACCACGCGCTCGTGGGCGGCGTGTCGGGCCCGTACTACGAGCTGGCGGGCGGCTACGCGCGCGACTTCCCGCTGTCGGGCGAGCGCTTCGCGCGCGCCGACGCCGCGTCGCCGCAGCAGGCGCTGGGCGGCGCGCTGCCGCCCGGCTACGCCTACTTCTACCAGCCGCCGCCCGCGCAGTACCAGTACGGCGTCTACCCCTACGGCAAGGTGCCGCCCTACGCCGCGCAGTACGACGACAACTACAAGCAGAGTGAGTACCCGGGACCAAGTGAATTACAGACAAGTCGCGCGCGTCCTATCCCCTTTAAATAAAAACTACAGCTAATACACCGTATTGTCTCGTCACCAGACTCGTGTAACGTAAACAAAACGAGAAAATAGTTCTAAAATTAATTAAAGAAATTTCTTGTAATTTTGAATAACACAAACCACCATATAGTTTTTATTCGAAAATTCCCTCCGCATTGGGGTTTACATGTTTAAACTGCAGCTACCGATCTATTCAAACACTAATGTCCACGTTCCCCGTTAGCAAGCGGCGGCGGGTCGTACACGGGCTCGAGCAGCAAGCCGGCGGGCGGCGGCGAGCTGTCGTCCGCCATGTACGGCAAGCAGCACGTCGCGCTCAACAAGGTCAACGTGAGTACACACACACAGCGTACGACATACAAGGGGGCACAAGGGGTGTTGTGGCGGCGACGGACCAGGCTCTCGCTGCGTCGTGATAGACCGCAAACCCACCACTAAACACGATAGACACATTGTTATATTCAATTGTATGAGCATAACGTGCGCAGCAGTGTCTGCTCCCTTAACCCGGCCGCACACTGAAACAACAAATGTTTTCAAACAATAATGATTTCCATCACCCATTTACTTACATATATACACACATTTTGTTTCTCGATAAATGTGGGAACAAATAGTTACTTGAAACTATTTGTTGCTTCGGTATGCAGCCAAGCTCATATAGCAATTACTGCGGCGTGACAACGCGACTTGTACACTCATCGATACAGCAAAATTAGCGATGCGGCCCACGTCGCTACCGCAACGCACCGTGTTCTCCTATCATGTAAAATTAGTCGAAAAAATTGCCAATTTCGAACGACATCCGAATTATCAGTATATTAAGTATTATAGGTATTTTGTAAACAAAATCACACTAGCATAGCGAACGAGATTTTCTGCAGGCTACCAACTACCGTCTCAACGAAACTACTGAACAGATTTTGATGCAACAAACTTCATCCAGAAACCAAAATCTACAAGTTTTATCACCCTACTATTCATAAGTATATCACATGTAGTTAGTATATCTGAAACATACAAATACATATCACACATACAAACTACACACATACCATACAAAAACAAAACTACACTTTCGCGGGGGTCAAACCGGAGACTACCAGACAAAAACTATAATCTATTCGAGAATAAAAACGAGATAACTGGTACAAGTAAACTTAACTTACAATAAAATTAAAAATACATTCTTCAGTTCAATCGGGCATTCTAATCTATTACAAAGAGTAAATAGCATTCACGATAGCCATTGCAATCGATTCGGTACGATTTAAATGCCAGCATTCGACCCGGTTAAATGCTAACTGCGAGAGATAAAACCAATCGCGAGAACTCGAACTTACGTGCAAACGTACTGTTTTATGTTGAATACTTGAACATAAAAGAGTAAGTTACGATGCGTGGCGGGCGGTGTGCGTGGCGCGGGAGGCGGGCGGTGGTGGTAGCGCGTGTGTTGTTGGTTGCAGAGCTACGAGAAGGCCTTCCACAGCGGCACGCCGCCGCCCTTCGGCGCCTCCGCCCTCTACGTGTCCGCGCCGCACCACCACCCGCCGCCCGCGCACCAGGTAACGCCCGCCCGCCGCCACGCGTGTATACACAAACACTCGCGCGCGTCACACGTACTCACTCACAGCTACTCGCACACGTTCACATTCATGCACGCACGCTCACTCACACTCGCGCGCACACACACACACACACTCGCGCACTGACACAGCACGCACACGCACACACACACACACAAACTTATAGACGTACTCACAAATACTCACATACGCAAAAACTCATATTGACTCACACGCAACGCACTTATGGTTGAATTGGCACAAAATATTCTCGAATAGATTTATGGTATTGGCAAACGGTAACAATATTTAGGTATCAATTTGTATAAAAACAACCCCCCAATATTCCAAATTTATATTATAAGTATAATTATTAACATAAATTTAAGGTATACAAAAGCATGTACACACGGAAATGAATAATATAATATACAAAACTGTATAAATAAACACTAATAGGCACAAAAGCATGTCGGTTTTGTTTTGTATTTAGTATATTATCATCGAGTTTTTCGTTTGTAGATGGATGTACGGATGACCGTTCAGAACAGTAGTCAGAATAGGCGGGTAAGTCATTGATTATATACATGTATGTCTATATATCACGCACCCTATATACTGTATTACGTATTGCACCATATATATATGATATATCGCTATATGTTTACATATATTATTACCCGCCTTTTGTATTATGCATGGTCCTCCCTTTTGTTATTGATGACATCTTTTTTATGGAGAATAAGCTAGGTTTACGAAATAAGGCGGTTTAAACAAACTATGCTTCTTTAACAAAATATGATAAGCACCCGTAGTACGGCGTAGATAGTAATTTTCTATGTCATTTAAGTATTTCTACTATCCCAAGTATAGGGAGCAAACAAAACAAATAAAAAGTCATTATTAAATCAGGTTGAGCCTTTTCAATTTAGACAGGGCTAATAAACGATTTGTGGAAACTTTTTCTAAAATAAACGTGATTGATTCGTGGCAAGATACATTGATTTTTCAAAAATCTAATCAAGCCGTTTTACTATTTATTAAAATGAGCCTCGAGTTCTTTCAGTACTCTCACTATTAATGAAACCCATAATGAAGATGTCGTACAATAACTTAAGTTTTCATATATTATTAAACATTATATGCTTTATTTTATATATGTATTTTATTATATTCATTCGTAATAACTTTATAAATACTAAGGAACAACTCACAATATACACCAAACAAATGAAGAAATTCAGGTCTTTCAATTGGGAATGAAAGTTAAAATTCATTTTCGACTTACAAGTTTGATTTAGTCGTTGCAATTCATTTATAATAAACCTTAATTGATATTTAAGTCTAATTTTAGTTTGACGTGATTTGTGCCTTAATATTTAGAAAACACATTTAATTATAATACTAAAATAAATACCTATAAATAAGTAAATCAAAGTCAGGTTTTAAACTTGCACATAAGCCATACACATTGACTTGCCTGTTCTAACGGAATGAACTAATTACTTAATAAAATAAATAATAATTTAATATAACACAATACGATGATAATAACATGCAAATTAACTTACAAAGTAAACTAAGGGCCTATTTCATGACCTTAAAGTAAAGTTACTCACCAAGTAAAGTTAGTTCTGTCTGTTTCTTACTTTATATCAAGTGACAAAGACAAAACATGTGAGTAGGTACTCGGAACGTTACTTGAAGATGGTGAAATAGGCCCTAAGGTTATGAGACTATATTAGTATGTAGTTTAAAATGTACGAAGCAACCCCATGTATTAGACAAACTACAGTAATAATATTTTTCGGGCTAAATAATCTACATAAACAGGTAGTTTCCTGGGTAAACAAAATGAAATTCTAATTACCGCCAGATAGACTTCGCAAAAATATTAGACACGTATTTTTTTGTTGCATCAAATTAATAAATCTGACTTAGTTATAACGCATTAAAGTGGGGGCTTGTGACGTCAACTGCTGCTTGAAATTCCAGTAACCTGTGACGTTTCACTAGTTTTCGCTGCACTGTATCGTCTTAATTATTTGTTTACATGGAAAATAAAAAAAATACGTGTCCAATACATTTTTTTTAATCAATAAGACGGACTAATACATTTTTTTAGTCAACTACCCTATTGTGCACATTAACGGCTATCAAGGCATCACAATCTATAAAACAATACTTCTTCATAAGTTTATACAAGTATCGATATTGTTTAGTCCAAATTATGTCGTAAATAACTAGTACTGCCAGAGGTTTTATATATTGTTATATAGCTGCAATTATGAGCTATATGGCCAGAGTATAATGTATTTTTAAAAACTTAAAAGACGTTGTTAACATATTTAGCTAGACGTTTCCTTAACAGCTGAATATTTGGCTTAACCAAACTTACTACTTATATCAACAAGCAGATGTTGTAATGTATGTTGTATTTATAATTGCAGCAGGAGACTGCTAGCACTGGCGGCCGATCGAACAGCAACAAGCCGGCTCACAGCAAGCCTACTTACTCCCATTCCTACTGGCCGCCAAACTAACTCATTTATAAGGTAAATTATTTATGTTGTAGTAAAAAAAAGTAGATTTTTTAACCCATATATCATCTCATTGTTGGGCGAAGGTTAGTTCCGAGATGAACAAATCAGATTGAAAGGTTCGACTCTTTTTGGATGAAAATGTTTGGCAGATAATGTTTTATGTAATCTTTTGCCTTCACCATTAACTGCCTTTAAAAAGTTTTCAAAATCGATTCAAAAGTTTTACCGTAAAAAATTGACAGTTGAGAAGTGAAGTCAGTCTAGAGTCTCATGTAATAACCGTGTAATACTTCAGTAATGTATATAATATGTGTTATTGATTGCAGGGTGTCAGCACAAGCACAGTCGTGAGACGCATGTACATAGCAGGGCGCCGCCCGCAGTCAATTGGCCGCGCCTCCGCGCTCTAGGGTTAGCTAGTTATCGAACGTGCCACCACCTATAGCACAATCTTTATGTTTGTAGTCATGTGTAAATCTTTCGTCTGAATGTATTTTATGTATAAAAAATTGAACTGCTAAACATATGTTAATATAATTTAATATCGTGTACCGGCGCCGCCCGCCGCGCCGCTCGCCGCGCCCGCTGGCCGCACCTCTACGTTACTCTACGTTTGTTCTCTTATTAAATAAAATTAATAGTAGATATGTATATCTTTACCTATATTGTATGTATATGTATGTGTAAGTGTTTGGTGCGCAGTGCGCGTCGAATGTACTCCGGTGTGTTGGACGTATATTTTGTATTTTACGATTTTATAAAAGTAAATAAATGTTTAATGTAATAGGTTGATAATCGTAATTGTAACATGTCCGACGCGTTTTGTAATGTTATGTCAAGTGGATGCTGATCTCGCCGGCATTTGATACAATATCAGGGAATTACACACATTGGAAACTTTATACGATATCTTTTATTTCAACTGGCTTTTTATTGCGGAATATAAAGTATCAAATAACATATTACTATCTTTACAATTTACATATCACAATTTATAAATATACAATCTCCATAACGCTGTTTTGAAATATAATTAACTTTATACGGATTTTTGTTTTACATTTCTGACTCTACAAGCTCTTTACAGAATCCGACAGTAGTTTTATTTGAATGTATAGTGTTCACGTATTCGGTCCACGTAAAATATTGGCAATTTGCCAAATCTAGTTATAGTGCCACAATCTTTTCTGTGCCGGCGGCCAAGATTGAAAGCTCCTATTGTCATTTTGACTCGCAATGTCATTTGGATACATTCTCAATAAACTGACAACCAAAAGATGCGATTACAGCGACGCTGTCACCGGCACAGAAAACATTGTGACTATACTATTCTCTAAAAACTGATATACTACCTTAGATATGAGACAAAGGTTTAGAAGTAAAAAAGAATATACGTTATATCTCATAATAAAAAGCCATTTTTACTTTATTTTTTAACAAAAACCACGCCCTAATTGGAAGAGTTCTTGGGTTCGATCTCCGTCCGATCCGATCAAGTATTTGAAAAAATCTCTTTAGATTTTGTATGTTTGTGATGTCCGTCACTCATAGGGATGGTCTAGAAAACTAGAAAGGGGGTGTATTTTTTTAAAATTATTTTTACTAACATACCCTCATCGTTAAGACAAGGGATGAAAAAAAAACTGAAGTAAAGCCACAAACATATCCACACAATTTTGAAAATATTTGGGATTAACCAAGCGTAAAAACATTTTGGGATATGATATAATACATACTCAAGTGAAGTTATTTGGGATATAATCAGTCGCAATCATAGACCAAGCTAAGGTACCTATTCTGTTCCTTGGCTGTACTCATTTTGATATAAGTAGTTGGTAAGCTAAAGGTCAGCGTAGATTACAAACAAAAAAGTTAGTCGTTCGTGTACCCATGACACTACCGCTCGGCACTACTGGACTTAGCTATTAAGGTCGGAAGATATTGTTCGCTTGCTTGTTCAATCGTTTTGAACAATACAGAGAAGAGATACTTAGTCCATATTGTTCAAAACAATTGAACAAGCAATATCATTATTTTCTTTATTTTTATCTGTTTGGAGTCGACACGACAAGAAGAAGAAGCTATTAAGGTTTATTTTAGTATTTTCTGAAAATGTCCTTTTTGCTTTGGGTGTAATGTGCGCTGACCTTAATATCAACTATATTTTAACCGACACAAACTAAACTAACTTTCTATCCTTTACTAACATTCGCACTAAGAAAAAGACAAAACATTTGGAGCTTCTTATATTTTTCTAATTTCTTTTACACTTGAAACAATTCTACACTTTTTAGCCAACTTCAAAAAAGAAGGCTTTTAAATTTCATTTTTCAAATTGACAATAAATTTTCAAGTTTTTAGTTTAGTTTGTAGTCTTAGGATACGACCAACTAATAATACTAACACTCGTGTTTTCACTGTTTAAAGTCACGGGCCTATAGCGGCAGGTGACGTCATTAGCCACATAGAATACGACAGTTTCTGTGGATGGTGACGTCATGATGGCAAGTGTCGGTATGTCATAGACATACATAGAATACGAGCTTCTATGTGGATTAGACAGAATACGACGCAGTTTCTATGTGCATGATGACGTCATTATGCTGGCAGGTATCTGACGTCACTAAATACACAGAATACGATGCAGTTTCTATGTAGATTAGACACAGAATGCGATGCAGTTTCATATATGGTCAAGAAAGAAAAGATTTATTTTGTGACGTCACTGCCTGCCGCTTTGGTAACGTAGCCTGAATTAACTTATAATTGAATATTTTGTTTGTAGTAACTAGTGGCTTTGTATAAAGAGCGGTATTAATGTGAAACACCGTCGGGGCCGGTACACCCTTGCCATGTATCATAGCGCCATCTAGTGGCAAGTCCCAATGTTAATCTCTGGACAAACAGATACAAACATCCATTTTTATATATGTATAAATAAATGAGGAACAATAAATAAATATAACAGCCAAATAAAGTGTCAACGTTATTTTTTTAACGGAATTTTCATACTTTTTATTTCACGTGTAGTACTTAATTTTCTTTAATTAATTTAGTTTCATCATCATTAGTTAGTGCCCTCCAAAGTCCAACAGTCGAAGTACATATATATAACACTAGCTGTGCCCCGCGGTTTATCCCGCGTAGTTCCCGATCCCGTGATAATTTCGGGATAAAACATAGCCTATGTCCGTTCCCGGACCATAAGCTACCCCTGTACAAAGTTTCAAGTCAATAGGTTCAGTAGTTTGGCCGTGAAAAGGTAACAGACAGACATACAGAGTTACTTTCGCATTTATAATATTAAGTAAGGATTTTATCGCAGTCCGTACGAAGAACCTAAATTGAAGGTCTAGCTGCTCACAATACTAGCTGTTCCCCATGGTTTAGCCTGTTTTATTAGTCGGAGAGTGATGTCACCTGAAAATGGATTATCCAACACGGAAATATTGTTTCAAATCCGAGGAGTAGTTCTTGAGATTATCGCGCTAGTAAAGTTACCACTAAGACTGAAAGAGTTAACCAAACTCCTCAACTTTATAATATTTAGTTGTACGACCTACTAGAAACTAGAAAGTCTCATCAAGCACCAACATAATCATAAACTAACATCAAAAATAAAACGCAAAATATTTTTTCCCAAAGTAATTTTATTACAAAAACAGGAATGTATACATAAACTATAAACTAAATATTACACTAGTTGCACCCCGCGGTTCGCCCTGCATCATTCCTTGCAATATCGTGATAAATATAATATCCTATATGGTATTCCTAGTTATAAGGAACAAGTGTACAACATTCTGTATGTTATGCCTGAAAATAGGTCGCATCTAATATGGGGTTTTCTAAAAACCCTTGGTACATAACAGATTAAAAAATCCGAATATTCGAGAAGAAAGGAAGTATTAATTATTATTTACTGACAGCCAGACATCTTTAAAACAACGTACCAACAGCACTAGTAAAAATATATACTAACCATACATAATCAGCTTTATTTTTGTACTTATAACTAACAAAAATATATGTAACTTGTACAAATTCTATCAAATATATATACTTAATCAACAAAAGAAAAAAGAATATAACTAATCAACTTGCAAAGCTAAAAACAAAAACAAATATTTTGTACTTATATAACATTAGGTACAAAGGAACTTAATTATAGAAATATACAATAACTTATATTACAAATCGACTATGCACATAAAGAAATGGTATTAAAATAAACACAATTTCAGAAGAATCTTCCAGAAAAAATCCTATCGGAAAGATAGGAAAATCGAATGTACTTTTCTGTGCATTTCGTTATAGTCGAAAGAGGGATACTTGGAGATATATCGAGGAGTGGGGACGTTCACACACTGCTCGAACATATATGTATATACATACTAACTGCCTACCAACATTAAATATATATCATATAACCCCAATTTTTTTATTTATTTTAGCATTTTATCAATCATTTACCTACATATAAATTCGTTTATTTTTTGTCTTGATCATTTTTTTATTCATCCGCACCTAAAAAATTGTACCATAAATTGGTACGTACCCTTACAAAAGTATGTAAAGACGAGATATGTACATAGTATGTACATTATGTAAAGAATAAAATTGTTCCATAATTGACCCGTACCCTTACAGAAAGGTAAGTTGTTCTAAATATAGGTACAGTATAGTTTGGTACAAATTAAAGTTGTCACAACTATATAATATGTATACAACTTTAGTATACAATACATTTATATTACAAATCAACTATTTATGCACATAAAGATATTCGGTAGGAAGATAAACTCAATTTAAAAAAACATCATCAGAAAAACTTAAAAACATCGAATGAACTTTTCTGTGCATTTCGTAAGTCAAAAGAGGGATAACAGCAGATATATCGAGAAGTGGAGACGCACACTGCTCGCACAAACCAACTGCCTACCAACATTTAATATAACCCCAAATTTTTTATTTATTTTAGCATTATATCAATCATTTACCTACATATTGTGTCTTGATCATTTTTTTATTCATCCGCACCTAACAAATTGTACCCTAAATTGGTACGTACCCTTACAAAAGTATGTAAAGACAAGATATGTACATTAAGTAAAGAATAAAATTGTTCCATAAAAAAAATTGTTCAATATACCCTTACAGAAAGGTAAGTCGTTCTAAATATAGGTACAGTATAATTTGGTACACATTAAAGTCGTCACAACCATACAACTTTAGTGTCTTTGTAAGTGAAAAACGCTACTTTGGACAGATACAAGTGGAAGGAGTTACACCTATTACACCCATAACAACACTCTTTATATTTGTATAGCTAGGTCTAGATTATGTCCCGGAATGTATATATCAAGCCGAAAACTGTTTGGAATGATTCTGGCAACCCTCTCAACCAATTTGTTTGTTTTGAAACAGATCCATGGATAGTTTATAAGTTTTTATAAATTTAATATAGACAACCTAGATAGCAGAGTGGTGACCATGCCGGACTGCCATCCGTAAGGTTGCGGGTTCGATTTCCGTATGTTATAAACATATTTAAAATTTTGGGATTATAGATTAGATTATTATTATTGAATGAGTGTAATTAAACACCCCTTAGATTGATACACACATTCCAGGACACATTATTCATTCATACATATTTATTACTTTACAACATTGAAGCGGCTGCGCTGTCGAGTAGCCAGTACACAGACCCGTTTGTGGGCTTCACTCGCGCTGCAGGGAAGTCTTCATTGTCTTTTAGGATGCGCTGGAAGATAAAAAGAAAATATAATATTAGTTATTATATTAAAATGATTGGTGTTTATTGGACTAACTATAAATTAATGTGAATAATAATAAACGTGAAAGTTTGTATGGATTTGTAGATGTAGATGGATGTTGCTTTGGATTAACAAACATGCATGTAAAAACTGCTGATCCGATTTAAATAAACACAAAGGTTGCTTTTTACTTAAATCGAAATTGGGATATTATTATTATTTGTTTTTATATCACAAAATAATTAAAAATAGTGGTGTAAATTAAGGTTCAATTAGTAAAATACATATTGTAGATTTCTGTAAATACATAATTAAATTACAAAACAATCCTCACCTTAATAACATCAGCCTTCCCCGCACCACTCACAACAAAAATACAATTCTTAGCATTATTAATGGCCGGATAAGTCAGAGTTATTCTCTCCGGGGGAGGCTTGGGGGAGTCCGTGATCGCTGCTACTTTCACACTGGTCTCGTTCAGTAGTTTGTGGTCGGGGAAGAGAGAGCAAGTGTGGCCGTCCGGACCCATGCCTAAGAGGAGTAGATCGAAGCTGAAGTCGTCTGTACCAAACGCTTGTTTCAGTTTGTCGGAGTAATCTTTTGCTGCTTCTTCGGCTGAAATATAGTAGGAGGTTATTTTAATGATGATTTCTTTAGGTAATTGTAAGAAACTGTTATTGGCAATCAAAATATTTTTACAGTTATTTTTAGCTTAGATCTTTAAAACTAAACAAAGGATTTTGATGCGGTTTGTTTTTTTTAATAGATAGAGTGATTCAGTGGGAAGGTTTTTAGCATAATTTTATCCCTATATTCCTACGGGAACGGCAACTATGCGGGTGAAACCGCGGGGCGCTGCTAGTACTAAATAAAAAAAATTATATTCACACTAAAGTCAATGTATTATGTATGTATGTACTTAAGTTTAAAGTAATTTAGTAAAAACCTTTTCAATTAAAAATTTACTGAGTTGATTAGAAGGTAACAATTACTAACCTTGTCAAGAAATAGCTGAGTCATGCTAACATCGCGTATTTAAGTTATAAAACGACTGAGTAAAAAAATATCAATAAAAACTAGGATAGTAAGTACATCTGTATGTATGTATGTCATGTTACCAATATTAGCTATTTTCCACAAAATTAGTCTTATTTCTTTTTAACAACAATTTAGGTCATATTATTATGATTAACGGGATATTTACCATGTATGTTATTTGTTTCGAGTTTCCGATATTTCATATAATAATAATTTGAGTACTAATAACCATGAAAACTATAAAAACTATAACAATGTAGGTACTTAGATAAAAAATATCATAATTTCTGAGCAAAACAAGAATTGTTGATAACCCCAGTATCTGCCTAATCTATACTTCTATACTAATATTATAAAGATGAAACATTTGTTTGTTTGTAACAAATAGGCTTCGAAACTACTGAACTGATTTCAAAAATCTTTTACCCTTAGAAATATACATTCACCCTGAGTAACATAGGCTATATTTTATTCCTGTATTCCCACGGGAACGGGAACTATGGGGGTAAGACCACGGCGCGCTGCTAATATTTTATAAACAAAACTTACCAGAAACCCCCTGCTTAATGGTAATAAACTGGCTCTCTTTAAACTGTGTCTTGGACAGAAAGTCCCTCTTGTAAGCACCAAACGTTGAGTCCTTGCTGTCTTCTGGGACCACTCGCTCGTCACAGAGAGCGAACACCCATTTGGAGCTGTCTGTGTTCACTCGGGGTATCACCTCACAGAGATATTTGGTTACTGAACCGCCTGAAAGATTATTATTTTGTTAATAGGTTTTTTGGTGTACACAATACACCTTGCTACCTAGTTAGCACTGTACAATGGATGAATTAACCTACATAATATAAAAATCTACTTGAATATTTAGAAAACACATTTCATACTTTTTTAAGGTAAGCCTATAAAAACTTGTAATGACAAAAATAAGTGGACCTAGTTAGCTTATAAAGTGCTTGTTAATAGTTCTATAATAGATATACTTACATAAAAATATAAAGTCTTATAAATAGGTTAAAATAATTCTAATCGAAGTCACATGTTGAGTAGAAAGTTCTGGTTAATTAAATGAAAAAATGTAGGCAGGTAGAGAAATTAATACTATAAAATTTTTACGATCTTGAATACACAAGTTAATAACGTAATAAGTCAAGTAAAGTTATCAATAAGTGAGTAGAAACAGTCTATAAATAAAATAAGTACATATTATCAACGCTGAACTCTGTACTTTTCCATAAATTACAATTATTTCCACTTACCCGAAACGCCGACAAAAAATTTGTTCCTATTACTAATGGCGCTGTTAGAAATCTTCTCTACATACGAAGATAGCTTGTTTATAATTTCTTTTTCATCGTGAACTACTATAGTGGTCATTTTAAAGTATATTTATTAGCTAAAAATGATTTTATGAAAATTGTTGTACAGCGCAGAGGTTATTTTATTATGACGGACGGACGGCACGGCCGGCCGCGCCGCCGCGCTGATGACGTCAACGTCAAGCCGTGCCGTGCCGTGCGTGATAATGACTTTGACAAAATGAAACAACTTTGACCCTGAATTTGAAAATATTAATCTCGATTCACCCTCGTTTTATATATGTACCTCAAAAATATCTTATTTATAAAATGATAAAGATAATTATCTATTAGAAATACATATTTCATAAACACGGTAAACTGCAAACTAAATTTTTTTTAAAAGAACTACAAACTAAGTCCTTTATGTAGTAATGCAAATAAAGTTTATGATTATGATTAAGATAGATAGATAGAAAATACTTTATTGCTCATAATACACACACAAGGATACAGAAAATAAGAAATGATAAAAACAAAAGGTACATGGGCAAAGGCGGCCTTATCGCTAGAAGCGATCTCTTCCAGACAACCTTTGACAAGTAAGTATATTCCTTTGGCATTTACAATCAACGTTATATATATCCAAATGTATTTATTATAAGAAGAGAAGTTTGCTAAGGTTAAAAATAAAATAAAAAAGAATTATTGTCAGAAGTGGGATTCGAACCCACGCCCACAGAAGTGGACTGCGACCTGAACGCAGCGCCTTAGACCGCTCGGCCATCCTGACGTGGCAAGAGAGACGAAAATTAGCTCAACTTTACGATAGATACCCATATCATCACTGTAGACAAAACTACAGCCAAGTAAAACAATACAACAGTTTAATGAGTTGAGAAAATATTATTAGTAAAGTAAAGAAAATCCGAAGTATAAAAATATGCTGAATGTCGATGACGTAATAGGATTGTTAATTTAAAGTATTTTCCACTCGTCAATAGATGGCAGCACATGTCAGTTACTTATAACTAAGTTATAATGTAGAAATTATGAAATGAATATGAAATGTTATTTTTTATTGTAATTAATATTGTATTTTTAAATTTATTATTAGATTACCTATATTTTATTTTATTAACTAAATAATTAAAATACAAACATAGTTCAGCTACTTGCCGCTTCGTGGCGACACTAAACTATATGAACAAGAGTTGAATGTACGGGATATTAGAATAAGAATATCCTACATTATATCCGAAAGAAGAAACCCTGATATTATTATAGTTTTCTTAAATATCTTATTATTGTTCAAACAATCCTTAGTTACATTGATATCTATGTATGTTATAACTTTTTTCTTCATGATAAAAAGCTTAGTCAAACCCTGAAGAAATTTTGGATTGGAAATAAGCGAGTAATATCAAAGAGTACCTATTTTTAACGGCATCTTGAGAACATGCACAGGTGGGGCTACAGCTCTGATAGTGCATGTCTATGTGGCATTTCTCCCCAAACAATGGCCCATCTTCTAACTTGCCATGCGTATCCTTACACCTGCACACGCGAGGACCTTTACAAGGCCACTGATAGTGCCATATCGGTGGCCGAGTTCTGGTCCTCTAAAATATGAGTCGACACGCAAAGAAGAAGAAGAACGGCATCTAAAATAAGATTTGAGCTTTATTATATAACTTTTTATACAAATAATCTTAATCTAGTTAATGTATGTATTGTAATGAGAGCGCTCATGGCCCAGTGCTACCCGCGGATCACTTGTGATCCGTGCGGTTAAGCAACGTCTGGCACCGTCATGACTGTGATGGGTCATTACTAAAAATGACTTTAATTTCATGAGCGTTTCCGTGCTTCGGAGGGCACGTAAAGCCGTCGGTCCCGGTTGTCGTACTAACATCTTCGACAGTCGTTACGGGTAGTTAGAGCCCCCAAAAGTCTAACATTTGGTTTAACCAAAAAAAAAATGTCGTATAGCCCTCTGGGTTGTGAAGGTCTGATGGCAGTCGCTTCACGTAAAATACTGACATTCCGCTAAATCTGGTTAAACTGAAAACCAACCCCAAATAGACATGGGATAAAGGTTCGGAAAAGAGGTATGTATTGTAATCGTAGATGGATACTTTTCGGCAATTGATCTCTCTAGTTGCAAGTCTTTTGTGCATGCTGCGATTTTCTTTGGTTAGACTTTTGAGTGTCTAACTACCAGTAATGATTGTTGATAACCAAGACGTGCCTTCTGAAGCGAGGAAACGCTCATGAAAATAGCAGACACTTCGGTAATCACCACACAGTATTTAATATATCCTTAATCTATATCATTATCTATATCATTATATAAAAGGCTTTGTCCTGAATGACTGATGGATCAACGCACAGCCTAAACCGCTGATCGTAGAGACCTGAAACTTGGAGGGTGAGTTATTTGTATAACGTAGGCGTCCGATAAGAAGGGATTTTTGAAAATTCCTCCTCTAAAGGGGTGAAAAGGGGTTGCAAAGTTTGTATGGGACAACGTGATTCCGTGGTCTGATTAAGTTCAAACTTGGCATAAATGTTCTTCAAAAAGATTAATTAAATATGTGATACTCATTTTTCCTAAAATCATCCAGAAACATGATTAAAAAGGGGTAAAAAGTTATTTTGGGGTTGATTTGCGTCGAAATTGATATCAATACTCCTTTGACATGTGTTTCAATTTTTAATTTGACAGCTGAATGACAAAATGGCGGACTAAAATAAATTGACAGAAAATGAGGCAGCGTATCAAAACTATAAGTACTTAAATAAAAAAAATACCGTATTTTTACTTATTAATAGATATTTATCAATATTCTTCACCCTGCATTATAAATCTAGACATTAATTTAAATAACTACTTATTTCAAATATCAAATCTGTAGGTGTAGTAGTTTTTTTCATAAAATGTACAAAATTGTTGCGTTACAAGGGCTTCGGTTTGCTCGCCCTAATTAGATATTTTACTCATAATTTGATTTCTGCTTATCATATCTTCAGACATTTTTGATCTAAAATTTTACTATACGAAAATTATTATTCATGTGCGATTTATCGATTTTAGCTTTATGATATGAAATTACTTAAGTCGAGCAGGGTTTTTTATAACTAAATCACCCACTTATTATAGATACATAGATTCGCTTAATTACAATCCAGAATCTTTCCAGAATTTTTCGCAGAATCTAAAACACTTTCCAATATAGTAGAACGCCGATTAACCGAATCGCCAATTATCCGAATGGGTCCTAAGTTACTATGTAATGTACCTCTATTAATTGTTGTGACTTATTATATTTTGTACTTGCTGTACCCCGCGGTTTCACAAGCGTAGTTCCCGATCCCGTGGGAATTTTGGGATAAAACGTAACCTATGTTCTTTCCCGGAACATAATCTACCCCTGTACCAAATTTCAAGTCAATTATTTCAGTAGTTTAGCCGTGAAAAGGTAACAGATAGACAAACAGACAGAGTTACTTTCGCATTTATTATATTAGTAGGGATTTTCGTTAAGGCCCGCTTGGATTGCAACTTAAATATAAATAAATAAAATAACTTACTCTGGATCGAGATGTTTAAGTGAGCTATAGATATTGTAGAACTGTGTTTGTTAAACTTATTATAGTTTATTCTACGTGTGACATCGTTTTTAGAGTTCCGTTCCCAAAGGGTAAAAACGGAACCATATTACTGAGACTTCGCTGTCCGACCGTCCGTCTGTCACCAGACTATCTCAAGAACCATGGACATTGGACGTATGATATGAGAGAATGATGCATATTCAAGGTCAAGAACGGTGAAAGCTAAAGCTACACTTGAAATTTTCACATATGATGTATTTCTATTCATAAAATAAAATAAATATTTAAGCGGGGCTTCACAATACAACAAACGTGTTTTTTTGTCATTTTTGATGGACCCCGGTCCCAATTAATTCAGATAATCGGCGTTCTACTGAATATGTATTGTGTAATGAAACGCCGACTCTTCCGAAGAAAAGATGAAAAAATGGGATGGAAGTGGTAGTGGGTAGAAGGGGTAGTGGCGTGGAAGTGGAGTGGAGTGGTGTGGATGCGGGATAGGCGTTGAAGTGGTAGAGATGTGGAAATGGGATTAGTGTGGATGTAGGACGGTGTAATGTAGAGCGTCGGTGGCGTAGTGGTTAAGGCCTTTGACTTTCGATCGGAAGGTGCCTGGTTGGAACCCCACCACGTACCAATTTGTTTTAAATCATCATAACCAGTTCATTGATCTCCCTACCGAAGGTACAAGACCAGAAATAAGTAATGATGAGTGATGTGGAAGTGGGAACGGTGTGGAAGATGTATTAGTGTGGAAGGGGAGTGGAGTGGAAGAGGTAGTGGCGTGGAATTGATATTAGGGGGTCAGTATCAGCTACCTAAGGAGGGGCTAGGGCCTGTCCTGAATGATATCTAATAGGGGTATTTTAATTGTGTAGTGCACATAAAATATGAAAGTTTACCTAATTTATATGTCACTAGCGGCGCCTCGCGGTTTAACCCGCGTAGTTCCCGTTCCCGTAGGAATATGGGGATAAAGTTATGCTAAAAACCTTTCCACTGAATCACTTTATCTATTAAAACAAACCGCATCAAAATCCGTTGCGTAGATTTAAAGATCTAAGCATACATAGGGACAGAGAAAGCGATTTTGTTTTATACTACATATGTAGTGATAATGAATAATATAGGCGTGTTTATTATTTAATTTTAATCTCGACTGCCAGACCCACATATTGATTAAAGTTATTTTATTACATCGATATTTAGCGTTAGCCCAAAATAACTATTCTTCGCGTACGAAGTCGCGGGGCAGAAGCTAGTCATTATATAAAAGGCTTTGTCCTGAATGACTGATGGATCAACGCACAGCCTAAACCGCTGATTGTAGAGACCTGAAACTTGGAGGGTGTGTTATTTGTATTACGTAGGCGTCCGATAAGAAGGGATTTTTGAAAATTCCTCCTCTAAAGGGGTGAAAAGGGGTTGTAAAGTTTGTATGGGACAACGTGATTCCTTGGTCTGATTAAGTTCAAACTTGGCATAAATGTTCTTCAAAAAGATTAATTAAATTCGTGATACTCATTTTTCTTAAAATAATCACCTAACATGATTAAAAAGGGGTAAAAAGTTATTTTGGGGTTGATTTGCGTCGATATTGATATCAATACGCCTTTGACATGTGTTTCAATTTGTAATTTGACAGCTGAATGTCAAAATGGCGGACTAAAATAAATTGACGGAAAATGGCGTATCAAAACTATAACTAAATAAAAAATTACCGTGTATTTTTACTTATTAATAGATATTTTTTAATATTCTTCACCCCGCATTATAAATCTAGACATTAATTTAAATAACTATTTCAAATATAAAATCTGTAGGTGAAGTAGTTTTTTCATAAAATGTACCAAATTGTTGCGTTACAAGGGCTTCGCTTTGCTCGCCCTAATTAGATATTTTACTCATAATTTGATTTCTGCTTATCATACATATCTTCAGACATTTTCGATCTTAAATATTACTATACGAAAATTATTATTCATGTGCGATTTATCGATTTTAGCTTTACGATTTTAAATTGGGTAGGGGTTTTTTTATAACTAAATCACCCACTTATTATAGATACATAGATTCGCTAAATTACAATCCCAGTGTTAACTTGGCAGTTTAGTTATTCGCAGAATCTAAAACACTTTCCAATATAGTAGAACGCCGATTAACCGAATCGCCAATTATCCGAATCGGTCCTAAGTTACTATGTAATGTACCTCTATTAATTGATGTGATTTATTATATTTTGTATTTTCGTTAAGGCCCGCTGGGATTGCAACTTATATATAAATACTTAAATAAAATAAAATAACTTACTCTGATCGAGATGTTTAAGTGAGCTATAGATATTGTAGAACTGTGTTTGTTAAACTTATTATAGTTTATTCTATGTGTGACATCGTTTTTAGAGTTCCGTTCCCGAAGGGTAAAAATGGAATCATATTACTGAGACTTCGCTGTCCGACCGTCCGTCTGTCACCAGACTATCGCAAGAACCATGGACATTGGACGTATGATATGAGAGAATGATGCATATTCAAGGTCAAAAACGGTGATAGCTAAAGCTACACTTGAAATTTTCACAGATGATGTATTTCTATTCTATTGCCGCTATAGGAAAAAATACATAAAATAAAATAAATATTTAAGCGGGACTTCTCAATACAACAAACATGTTTTTGTCGTTTTTGGTACGAAACCCTTCGTGCGCGAGTCCAGCTATGAGCAGTCTATGTGGGATAATCCGAATTTTCGATTATCCGAATCAACCCCGGTCCCAATTAATTCAGATAATCGGCGTTCTACTGAATATGCATTGTGTTATGAAACACCGACTCTTCCGAAGAAAAGATGAAAAAATGGGATGGAAGTGGTAGTGGGGTGGAAGGGGTAGTGGCGTGGAAGTGGAGTAGAAATGAGAGTGGTGTGGATGCGGGATAGGCGTTGAAGTGGTAGAGATGTGGAAATGGGATTAGTGTGGATGTAGGACGGTGTGATGTAGAGCGTCGGTGGCGTAGGGGTTAAAGCCTTTGACTTTCGATCGGAAGGTGCCTGGTTGGAATCCCACCACGTACCAATGTGTTTTAAATCATCATTACGTAGGGAAATCAATGAACTGCATTGATTTCCCTACCGAGGGTACAAGACCAGAAATAAGTAATGATGTGGAAGTGGGAACGGTGTGGAAGATGTATTAGTGTGGAAGAGGAGTGGGGTGGAAGAGGTAGTGACGAGGAAGTGATATTAGAAGGTCAGCATCAGCTACCTAGGACCTGTCCTGAATCATATCTAATAGGGGTATTTTAATTATGTAGGCATATTAAAGTACATAAAATATTAAAGTTTACCTAATTTATATGTTACTAGCGGCGCCCCGCGGTTTCACTCGCGTAGTTCCCTTTCCCGTAGGAATATGGGGATAAAATGATGCTAAAAACCTTCCCACTGAATCACTCTAAAACAAACCGCATCAAAATCCGTTACGTAGTTTTAAAGATCTAAGCATACATAGGGACATATGGACAGAGAAAGCGACTTTGTTTTATACTACACTAGCGGCCCGCCCCGGCTTCGCACGGGTCCAATATTCCCGTTGATATTCTATTCGATATTTTATTCTATGTAAAAAAATCTGTTTTTACATAAGAACCTTCTACAGAGTATTAGAAAACTACAAAAGAAAAAATTTGGCCAAATCGGTTTAGCCGTTCTCAAGTTATAGCGTCAGGAAGAAAACCCGACTTATTTTTATATAGTAGATACGTAGTGACAACCAATAATATAGGCGTGTTTATTGTTTAATTTTAATCTCGACTGCCAGACCCACATATTGATTAAAGTTATTTTATTACATCGATATTTAGCGTTAGCCCAAAATAACTATTCTTCGCGTACGAAGTCGCGGGGCAGAAGCTAGTAATATTATAAATGCGAAAGTAAAAAAGTCTGTCTGTTACCTTTTCACGGCTAAATTACTGAACCGATTGACTTGAAATTTGGCACAGGGGTAGCTTGTGGTCCGGGGGAGGACATAAGATATTTATATCCCGAAATTCCCACGGGCACGGGAACTACGTGGGTGAAACCGCGGGGCGCTGCTAGTTATAGATAAACCTTATAATATGTATTCAATTAAACTTATAAGACTATTACAATAAATTACATAGGAAATTACCAAGAAACAATCATTGAATATCACCTTACGGTATTAAATTAATAGTTATGTATCCTTATAATTTAAATATTATTAAATAATCAGTATATAAACACATTACATTTAGCCTAGGGACGTTATGATATAAAGGTCAATTTTTATAGCAAACATGTGTGCCTTTTAATACTCGATGCACTTGACCCAGTTAAGTGTATGCTTTCTGCACATACGTACACATACACACATTATCGTATATAATTATATATATAAATATTCTGGTTTTATCCGAGGTTTCGATTGAACCTTTTCGATGAATGTAATTTATTAAATTTTCCTGGTTTTCAAGGTAGCGTAATGAGACAACTATTTCGTACACATAAGTAACTACTATAAATAAGTAAGTAATCTCTACATAATGACAGCCAGCCCTTTATTATACACTGACCTGCTATGTGATGGTGATAGACACACACAATCACTAACAAACTTACAAATTATATTCGAGAGTAAACAATAATATTGTTTCAGTCAGGGTGTAAACTCAAAACCTAATTTCTACTCGTATACTCGTAATACCTACCTAATTATTTAGTATTCCTAACAACTTCAAATAGACGTGGCTAAATGATATCAAAGAGCTTTTTCATTTGTTTCAGCGCACTAATACTCGCTTTATTAAAATTATTAGCCCAAATTTGAAAATTGTAGTACACATGTACCTAGTACATTATCTTAAAATATTATTTATGTATATTCTCAAAATCTAGACTTTTTACCATAAACGTCGTCTGTTTATTAAAAAATATAATAAATCAAAACACTTCAAAAGGTCTAAATGAAACCGCAAGGTCTAGAACGTAACACAATAAAACATTTTAACTTTAAAAATATTTATAGACTGAAGATTACCATATATATTAAGTTGATTGTGTGTCTGAGTATATAATTATCCGTCCTGCCCAAATATAGAGATAAAAAGAATTCAATTAATGTAAGAACCGATCCGTATTAGACGTTGGACATAATTTAGGGAGGTCACAAAAGCTCACGATTTTCAGATGTGGTGGCATTTGTAGCGGGAAGCGATTTGGTATTTTCTATAAAGTATGGGTACTTGTAGTAAATGTAATGTTACAAACAGGCTACTTGACGAAAATTCTGATATTTTTCTTTTCTAGGTTACTGCTTACAAGATCTGAAACGTGTAACCATGTTTTAGATCTTGCACTAAATTGTTGTTTTGTGATAATTACATACAGTTTTAAAGTATTTACGGTAATTACAGGGATCAAAATAAAATCGATTAAAACTATGTGGAATTTGATCACCCAGGTGATTTAAGGCAATAAGTAAAGTCAATTTAAACCATGTGGAAATTGATCACCAAGGTGATTTGGCAGCAGGTGATTTCAGTCCACAAAAATGTGGAATTTGATCACCTGGGTGATATCACCTAGGAGATCAAAGTGGAATAAACCTGAATTCTTCCCCATTGTACTTATATCAACAACGAAAGAGAGAGACCATTGGTTTATACTGGGATGTTCCTTTAATAATGAGATTATTGAACAATATCCAATAGATTTGAATGATTAAACCAATATTGCAATCATCACTGTCACCTTACCGCTGTAAGCGCGCCCACACCCAATTTCGTGATTACATTTGACCTCAGTCACAGATCCAATGTCACTTCGCACCATACCGGCTTTCATTTGGGTTAATGTCGTGTATTTATACACAGTTTAACATGCGTTACGTTCTCATTGTAATCACTACATATTATATATACATCACTACATAGTATAACACAAAGTCGCTTCCCGCTATCTGTCCCTATGTATGCTTACATCTTTAAAACTACGCAACGGATTTTCATGTGGCTTTCTATAATAGACAGAGTGTTTCAAGAGGAAGGTTTTTGTAAAATTTTATCCTTGCATTCTCACGGGAGCGGGAACTACACGGGTGAAACCGCGGGTCGCTGTTAGTTACGAATAAGATAAACATTTACTTTTATTTATTTTGTTGAATTAACGCTGGATAACGGACTACGCACGACGTAGGTTGAAGTGTGAATTTATTTGATCCTACTAATATTATAAATGCGAAAGTTTGTATGTTTGGATGTTTGTTCCACTTTCACGCAAAAACTACTGTATCGATTTTGATTAATTTTGGTACAGATGTTCCTTATAACTAGGTATAACACATAGGATACTTTTTATCCCAAAATTCCCATGGGATTGTGTATAAGTAATCGTATGTTTTATTGTAATTTTTGTAGTCACAAATCCTACCAATAGATGGCGCTGTTACTTAATTTTTTAACACACGATGGTGAATTGTGCCGAGATTTTATGATACTACGAGCTACGCATTCTCACGGGAGCGGGTAAAACCGCGGGGCGCTGCTTGTACTAAATGAAATTGAATTGTCTGTTTGTAATAGTACAATGTTAGGTCTCTATTAATTTCTGATACTGCTTATTGCTTGCTTATATGAAATATGGTACACTAGCTGTGCCCCGCGGTTTTACCCGCGTGAAACCTTATCCCGTGGGAATTTTGGGATAAAAAGTATCCTATGTGTTATTCCTAGGTATGAGGAACATCTGTACCAAATTTCATTAAAATCCATTCAGTAGTTTTTGCGTGAAAGAGGAACAAACATCCATACATCCATACATACAAACTTTCGCATTTATAATATTAGTAGGATAGTTATATCAAAAACTAATTCTTTTTGTTTTATTATTTTTGTTTTTAATTAGAAAAATATATCGATGCTATAAGAGGACATCGATCTAAACCACTTTTGCTTGATTTTTGCAGTCGATTCTGTTCTTGCTTTTGTTGTTAAGTGGTTCAATTTTATGAGTTTTCTTTACAATTTTTAAATTCAGTGTAGTTTGAGTTTTTGTAGATTACAAAAATATAATCTTTTGACGTGAAACGTCTTTAAAATCGGGCCGAAACATACGGGTACCAGCCGGCCTAGCATGACCGTGCGTATCGATAATGATAAATGATAAAAATGAAATATGGCGGCTATTTCCATCGTATTTTGACAGTTGGATAGTGTTTTATCGTTATATCTATCGCGTTTTTGAAGTCATGCTAGCCCGGCAGGTTTAAAAAGTGGACCGTAACGAAAAGGTCTATATCATCGTACCTTAATAATTAAAAAACTATTAGTCTTAGAAACAAAAATGTGGTGTGAATATTTCACTTATATAGTCAGCTCGTTGTTATGACATTGAATTTTCTTGTTTTCATTTCAATCTTTTACTTTAAAAGCGATTCGCTAACATAGACGTTTCACGTTAAAACCAACCAACGGTCGTGTGCCCCGGCACAGCTCCACCCGATTTTTTTACAAAAGCTCGTCGATATTACTAAAAGCTCAGTCTCATACACTTCCAAAGGGCTCCAACAATGCGTAGTATGTATAACTGGTGTAACAAGCCAAACACACACGGTGCACGTCGATCCATATGTCTGCAATCTATAATCGATCGCAGTTATTTATTTAGCAATCAACTGTACCGATAGCAAATACAAAAAAAATAAGTTTTATTATTTCTAATACATTTTGATGTTACAATAACCATAATTTATTAAAAAGTTGTTAATTAAGCTAGATGTAAGCGGTTATTTAAAAAAGCAGTATAGTTGCAATGTATGTTACTTTTATGCAAACATGGCTCAGTGCAGAGCGAGACGCCGACGGCGCGGGCGTATCGCACTCCTCCTGATGAAGGCCACCGGACGTGGCTGAAACTAGTCGAGGATTTCGACTTAAGTAAGTACGTACTAACATCCCGTTTTGTTAAATAATTAAACATGGCTCGAGTTATAGACCATCATCACGTATTGGGCAAGTGTAGGAAATGATAACGGTGATGACGCCTATTCATCTACACTGAACTAATCCATAATACACTGTTCTGTGCTCATTACCCCTCATTTGGTAAGTCTTGTGTGAGTCACTGACTACATTGCCCTTCAAAGTGGAACACAGTAATATTTCACACGATGGTTTGGCAGCAGAATATTTGTCAGAACGGTAATACCCACTCACACTCAGATGGCATCGTGCAAGAGTCCCTATTCTTACTTCCTGGTAAAATTTAATAGTTCTATTGAAAGAAACCATAACCAAACATAAAACAGCCTTTTTGCCATTTCTTTTTGTCTCAGTTCTTTTGTTATTGTTTTTTACGTATTTTTAATAGATACTTTTAATGTTATCATTAACTATTTTAATTTAATTTTGTATTTTTGTCGCACTCTCTTTGTTCACTAGTGTTTATATGTATAATGTAACAGTGGAAACTTCACTGGTTAAAGTGTTAGCTTAAGTACATTATTAATTGTTAAATATAGTACTGTTTGTTTCCCAAATAAAATAAAATAAAATAAACTGAATTTCTGTACGTATGTATTTGCTGTCTCTCCGTAACAGGTTCCAAATGTGTGTCGCTGTAGGCGCGGGCGCGGCGAGATCCGTGTGTGCTGACCCTACACCTTCACAGGTACCACAATTAGTTGGCTGTAGACGGTCTTTGGGAGATGAATGGTTGACTAGCTTACAGTAGCGAGGAAAGACTCCTAAGTACTTATTTATATTATAAACGTGGAAGTTTGGATGTATGGATATTTGTTACTTTATCATGCAAAAACTACAATTCAGAAATTAAAACAACCTTAAATAGATTATTTTATTTATAGTTTTAACAGCCTGTAAGTAATAATTAAATAATATATTAAATTTCTTAATTTCGACTAAATAATAACAACATTATCATTCATTACAAAATCTCATTATAGTAACTGACCCCTAACTGGGTATAGTACCTGCATCTAGTAGGGTAAGTATGTATTAGACTTTACGGTATCAGAAATTACGCAAAAACACATTCACATATCTATTAAAACAAAATCCTGTGGGCGATGTTTGTATGTAATAAAATAATTATAATATGAATTGTCCAGATCATCAAGAATGGAAGGTCTGGCGTATTACCAACAATGTCACGGTCTGTTAGAGATGCGATTCATAGAAATATAATGTTTTTTTTTTTTTCTTATCCCTTGTTTTTGTTTTGTAATTTAAGTAGATGTCAGATGAGGACAGGCTGCGTCCTGTAGACTACTGCTCCCGTACATTACCTCAGGGAGTAGGGGGCATCTGACAATCAGCGCTTTTCGAGACTTCGGTCTCGGATAAGCATCAGCTGAGATGTCACCCTATTGCTACGACTTATCTACATATTATTAATTATATCTACTTATTTGTAAGTTTTATCATTGTGTTTTAGTAGCAATAAAGATTTATTTTTTTTTTTTTTTCAACACACTTGCTCATAAAGGGGCTCTTATTTGTGCAAAAACAGTTGAATAATGACACGCTTGATTCACTAGTGAGTTATAGATTTTTTTTTTAAATTGCTTTGGTTTTAAAAAGTTTCGATACCAAAAAAAATTGTGTCCATACATTTTAAAAACAAACTTCAACTATGTTGCCTTACTTTTGGTAGGTCTATGGTCGATTCCATTCATTCATTCATTCGATTTTTTTTTTAATAAGTATAATTTTTTAGTCTTTGGTTGATCACCATTGTTGTGTTGAATGCGCGCGAATAGAAAAACTGTTTATTTATTAGCGAAAAATTATATTTTATTATTAATTTCTTCGCAAGTGTGTTGAAAAACGTTGTATGGTACGCGCGTGTATTGATGATTGATCCTCGGCTATCTTCAGACCCTCGCCTGACGGCTCGGGCCTCAATAGCGCCTCGGAAGTAATCACCAACTTACCTCGCTTGTACCATAAATAACTATTATTTATTTTCTTTCTTTCACATGGCTCAATTACTTATACTCTTATGGTTATAGATCCTAGTTGTTATAAATCAAACATTTTACTTATAATGCTGTGTCCGCCTGCTCATCTAGGTTCAATTCCTATGTATATCTGTTATTTTGCAAACATGATCCGCAATTAAGATCTCCATTACACAAGCGTGTTGGTTATGCGTATTCTTCCTAACTTTACTGATATCGTTAACGAGGTGGGAACTTATTTATTTATTCATCAACTAGCGGCCCGCCCCGGCTTCACACGGGTCCAATTTTTCTGTTGATTTTCCGTGTTTTTTTTACATAACCTTCTCCTAATAATAACAAATACAACAAAAAAAGAATTAGTGAAATCGGTCCAGCCATTCACGCGTGATGCCGTGACCAA
Source organism: Timandra comae (assembly GCA_958496195.1). NCBI lineage: Eukaryota > Metazoa > Arthropoda > Insecta > Lepidoptera > Geometridae > Timandra > Timandra comae. The sequence goes on along the minus strand of OY292377.1, from coordinate 461,453 downwards.
GGAAAACGGGTTTAATTTTTATATATATAGATATAAGTAATTGAATTTCTACACCATACGTTTCGTTTAATGATAAAATCGTTACAATAACCAAGCTTTCGATCTGTGATAACAGATAACTGATATATCTAACAATCTATTTATCTAAATACCGGTAAGTACACAAGATATGTGAGCGGTTGAATAGTTAGTGTTGTTGCGAAACACGTGTGTGCGGTGCTTGCAACATGTGTCGCCCTGTGCTACTAGTGATGGGACATGCAGGCGATATATCGATAAAGAAAAATAAATAAATAAAAAACGTGTGGCACTCGGGGACTGCCGCGGTAAAGCTATTGCATAGCAATTTTATCAACTAATTGCTTTTTTTATTTTTGTATTGCAATCCTAACCTTAGAAATTTTGATGTCGTACTTGGGACTTCATACAATAAAAACTTTGTCTACATTACTATAAAAACTTTTTGGAAAATTTACAAAAAAAAGTTTTCGATAAAAAAATAATACAAACGTGAGGTCTTTTTTGGTTACGGAATTTCTGGATTAGGTCCCCGCCCTCGATAGAAGCTATGCAATAGCTTAAAAAGGTGTACCTAACGAAGAAGAAGAAATAATTTGTAGAAAGAAGGAAGGTGGAATAAATAGGAATTGCGTACATGTTTGTTTAGACAATTGTTTGGTTAGCATGAAAAAAACCAGCAATCTTTGGAAACAAGCATGTTTGATTACTTCCTAATATATAATGTCACTTGTATTAAAAAATAAACAATATTATACAAGCTCCAGAAAAACTTAACAAGTTATAAAAATACTTAGTTCAATATGGGAAGTTTTATCGTATTAAGTTTAACTCATACTTATTTAATAAATAATATCAGAGTATCATAAACTTCAATAACTTAATGTATTTCTTAATATCAGTATTGTAGGGAATATAATAGGTATACTTATATTTTCCCTTTTTCCCTGGTTTTTTTAAAGTCTTCGTTACAAACCAACAAAAAAATCTTTTTATTATTGATATATTAGATTTATCGATATCCAACTATAACTTATCGATATCGATATACACAAATGCAATGTTTATCGACAGCAGAATGACATGTGTACAAAGTTGATCGGGGTGTGTAGGGTGGAGTCGCTCTCCTTGCAGACACACAAACGAACATGTTTATATATAGATACACTACAATGTATGTGCAATGTATGAGTTATATGACCGTATGCGTTCGTGTAGCGTTAGCAAATGTGATGAGATTTATTAGTAAGAGAAATGCGTTATTTTAACTTGTTGTGTTGAATCAAAATCTATTTATTAATTGACATATTTGTCATATATCATTACTTTTACTGAAACTGGGTACTGACCCAGGCGAACAAGTTCTGCTCAGGTGAAAATAGAAAAACGGAATTTTCTTAGAAAAAATAAAAAATCCTAGCTAGATCGAATTTTCACTCGCGTTACTTATATTCTGTATTTAAATAATATCTGATGTTTTCAATACATGCATTATTTTTTAATCATAGAAAATCATGCATGATAAATATTCAAAGGCTTTACCTAAGCTGGGACTAAATGAAATACAGCGCCAATACAAATAAGCTACAGAGTTGGTTGATGCAGATGTCAAGTTTTTTTAAAATAATATTATATCATTAACTTGTGTTTTATCGTCTGACCGTACATTAAATTACCAGTATACTAATATATCAAGTATTATAATAATGTGCCACCAGAAACTGGGAGCTGATTGCAAATATTGTCCACGAGATACCTTTACATATGTAATGTACTTATATGTAAAGGTATCTCTTATCAAATAATGTGAAATAGCATACACGACCTTTCTATTCCTTGTAAGTACTTAAATTCAATTCAATTCAATTTATTATATATAAATTTGACCCAATACATTATATTTGGCGCAATTATCGAGACTTTACCTCCCGTGCTAGTTAAAAACTGTGTTGTGGTACTTAAAGCTCTATTGTAGATAAAAAAACATTGTTATTTAAAGGCAGATAGAATAAGATCAGTCAGGTTTTCTTACCGATTGTTCTGGTGTAACTAAAATGTAAAAAAGAGTTAAATTCAAAAAGTGTTCACAAAAAGAAGGAAGATTCCAAAACCCAAGTTCTTTACTTAACTCTATTTTTACTTAGGTAATTTTAAATCAAACACAAACGCACATGGTTACAAACGTTAGTTGAAACAAGATTACAGTTGCAGTTACAGGGAAGTCATAGACGGATTAAGTACATAAACAAACGTCTATTTATACATGAACGTGTCTCCACATGCAGTCAACGCCACTTGTGATTTCACGTGACTTTACACGCTGTACTTATATCGTACTAGCTGTGCCCCGCGGTTCCAATCCCGTGGGAATCCTCTCTTAGCGGATGCCTCCGTCATAACATTTCCCTGCATGCCAAATTTCAGCCCGATCCGTCCAGTGGTTTGGACTGTGCGTTGATAGATCACTATGTCAGTCAGTCACTTTTGTGTTATATATTTTTAGATTTATGAAGTGATTGTCCTGCTGTGAAATCTTACAGTATTCATAATTAAGAATCATTTATTCAGTTTAGTTATTGGCATTTGGAAATGTTAACAGTTTATAAAGGGCTTTGAAAATTTTGGCATATTTTTGTTCGTATATATGAAGTGCTCTCTATAAATATTTAAAGGTTTCATTATTGCGCCGCTGACTGGACTGGATTACTATGCCAGTCTCCATATAAAGTCTTCTCTATTTTTCTTATATATTTCTTCTTTTTCCAGGAAAATGTTGCAGTGCCTAAACTGGGTTTCATGTTCTTCCCCTATTCAACATACGACAACTACGGTTTTGTAAAGAATCCGAAACGTCAGAAAATGTAAATCAAAATACAACCACGACAAAAATCCGTTTAAGTGTTTTATTTCAATGTGTAGTGTTCGTGTAAATCAAAGATATCAATATACGACAACTGTTTTTATTTTTATTTTATATAATATAACTGTTCACAAATGAAGGCAATAAAAAAATCAAAAGTAAAGAAAAAAAAATTGTTTTCTTTTGTTGTTGTAATTTTCAGGAAAAGCTGCGATTCAATACGAGTTGACGACTGTAATTTCAATACAAGTAGTAACAATTAACGCGAGTGAAACCGATTGACAAAGCTACTTTTGATTATTACCAAATAAATATATTCGCTAAAAACGTGACCAGTAGCGTGGGTGTACATAATACATACATATAATTATATACAAGCGATCTGATAACGTTGTATCCAGCGGTTGACCTCTATATAACTGTGTAAATTATAAATTGTAATTTATGTGGCCAAAATATTATTGTTTATTGATAAATAGTTTATTACTGATTATAAAATATATTGTTTTATGATTGTGTTTTCTTAAATTAATTTTGGTGTGGGAGGCTTTTAAATGTTTTTGCACAGCCTTCATCGGAAGTTGATTTGCCCTTACGTATACAGGGTGGCCCAAATAGAACACTCAGTGGAGGGGAAGTCTGAAACTATAAGAGATACAAAGATCTGTTCTTAGGAAACATGTCTTCGATTTTAGTAAAAATAAAAACTGTATACATAGATTTAGAAAAAAACTATTACTCACAACGGGAATCGAACCCGGAAAATTTGAAAAATTTAATGTTCGTTTTTTTATCATAAATCGATTGTGTATGTCATAAGCAGTAAATTTTACTAAGAAACATGATATCTAAAATGAATGAAAAAGACAAAACTAATAACTAACTTCTAAACTTTGCATAGTCTCTCTTCCCCCCTGACCCCCTCCTGACCCCCACATTAACGGGCACACCCAACTATGCCCGAAATGCGACGGGCCGAACGGGACGGTCCGGAGCCCCGGGACCCCGGGCTGTGTTTAGTGCACTTGCTAAACATAAGATCCTAGGTTCAAGTCTTCGACCAAGCAATACTTTATCATCGTTAAATCGAGCACGATTTTTCCTCTTCGCTATATTATTATTTTATAAATGAGAGTTTGCAGACAGACAGACGCCATTACTAAGTTCATTCAATTCATACTATTAAAAAAGAATTAAGTACCAAAACAACAATAACAAAAATCTTATTCATCAGCTGTCAAATTCGTCAATAGTCAAATTAGTATCGAAACTGGTCGAGCAAATTGCTTAAAATACAAATCAATAAATCAAATTCGTTCTATGTATATGTCAATATAATATGATAATCAAGATATGGTTTGTGCGGTGATATAAAAACTATAGATAGGTGTCCTGTACACTGAATGTGCAAGATATAAAGGAGGCAATGGCCAACATTCACTATGATTTTTGTGCAGTGATATAAAAATACGGTAGATACGTTGCCTGCACTCTGAAATGGCAACATAGAAAGGAGGCAATTGCAAATATTATGTTTAATTATGCAGTATTCGTGATGCTGTGATTAGTAAAAATAAATTGTTGTAAAGATGTATTATTCTCTCTCTTTCTAAAATCCTATATGCATCCCGTATTCCCGACTCCCGTACTGATGTTTATTTTCTTTCCTTTTTATTTCTAGACGCCATAACTAACTTAAAATAACAAGATTTGATTTAACCAAAGAATGTTGTATCTCCTTTTGTGTTGTGAAGGTCTGATGGCAGTCGCTTCACGTAAAATACTGACATTCCAGTCATTCCACCCAATCTTGTTAAATTAAACACTAACCTAAATTAGACATGGTACAAAAGTTCAGAATGGGAAAAAAGAATAATGTTGATGCCCGAATATTGTAAGATTATAAATAAATTTGATTTGATTTGATTTCAGTTGACTATAAAGCAGAACATAGAATACTCGTGCATCGTGCAGGATTCTTGACCATTTTTTTTATCAACCTGAATTGTCCCACTCCTAGGCAAAGGTCTCCCCCAAATCTCTCCATCGGTCTCTGTCTCTAGCCAGCTCCTTCCAATCTCTGAGCATACGCATCTACATTATAACATATCGTCGGCAGTATGTGTGATATGTTACTTGTAAGACAAGCCCAAATATAAGTCAAGGTTCCTCATATTTAAACTTGCATTCAACAATACAACCATGTCAAAATAACTATTAAAACAACCCGTTTGCAAACTACCAATTAAATATAAAAAATTTAATACGACAAAGGTGTTTCATTCATGTGTGTGTAAAATTAAAGGTAAAAATAATTACGAATGTGAATTTCTCACAAAATAGCGTCGGGGTTAACGTGTGGTTAAGTTAAATGTTAATATTTAAATGTTGTATTCATTACCGAATTTAATTTGATTGACATTTTTGTTTTATTATTGATACGAAATCATTTATCAAATATTTGCTTTATGCGAGAATCGAACACGGTATAGTTGGTTTGCCTGCCAACAACTAACCAACTTGTTACAAATTAAAAATATTATAGTTTTATAAATATCGGATACTCGAAATAAATAATATACTTACATGGTAAATCTAAATATCCCGTTAATCATAATAATTAAAAATAATATATTGTTTTGACCAAATTATTTTTTAACGCGGACCTGTTTTTATTATCAATTCAAATAAATAAATATGTAAATAAAATAACACAACAACTGCGAAAAAACTAAATGTATCTTGATGTGTTTTTTTGGAAAACCTATGGAAAATCCCTGTAAGCGGAAGTAACACGCTCTTGTAATTATCTAAGTACTTACTTATCTATATTTTTTTGTTTTCTAATGAAACTACTGTTAATGTTGTTTGTGTTTAGAAACATTATTACTCGTATTTATACATTTTTAGCCGACTACGGTGAAGCAAATAGGAAGGTTATCATTTGGACCGGTATGTGGTTATATTTTTCTTTCATAACTTTCTTAACTTAGTACATTAGGTATCGCTGGAAGCATTTTACGAGATCTACATTTATGCTAATATAACATAACATAATCATTCACTACATCATCTCTCTATAGTATCCGTATCTAAGTTCGAAACTTGTATCTAGGGTATCAAAAATTACGCACACACATCCAGACCGAGACAAACATTTGAGGTGCACAACTTGAATAAAAAGTTCAAACAACTTAAATAACTCTTATTGCTCACCCCTTAAAAATAAAATATGAAATTTAAAACTTTTCTTCTTATTTAGTTCATCAGTTCTACTAATCAGCCCTGTGTTTCTATAAATTCTGTACTACCATAATGATATTTTTTAACATTTTCTTAATTTAACCCATGTTACCCAATACCAGGTCCGCATTAAGGTCAGTGCCGTGGGTGACAGTGTCGCCCTGATCACCAGATACCCTTGAGTGCACACCTGTATTATCTCACATCTATACTACAATAAAACAATGTAATTTATCAATATTATAAATAGAGATTACGTAAATTGAAACGGTAATTTTAGATGGCGGGTCGTGTATGAAATTTGGTAATTTTTGAAGATAGAGCTTTTAACTTTAGCAATAGGGTAGTTGACTAACAAAAAATATTAGTCCGTCTTATAGATTTCCAAAAAATATTGGACACGTATTATTTAATTTTTCATGTAAACAATAATTAAGACGACCCAGTGCGTCACAGATTGCTACAATTTTCACCAACAGTGGACGTCACAAGCCCCCACTCCTAAACATTAATGTTTTATATTATAACTAACTCAGTTTTATTAATTTGCTAAAAGAAAAAAATACGTGTCTAATATTTTTTCGAAATCTATCTGACGGACTAATTAGAATTTCATTTTGTTTACCCAGGAAACTACCCTATTCAGTTAAAAAACTATAAAATAAAATTGTATTATTGTGAATTTTGTTATCCTTATTATAAAGATGAAAGTAACTCGGGTCTGTCTGACGCGCACGCACAGCAAAACTACAGAACCGATTTAAATGAAATTATGTATCAAGATAAAATGCATGTTATGTGGTATTTTCACATGAGTGAAACCAAGGGGCACAGTTAGTAAGACACAAATGGAAATACTATTTAACGATGACTTGATGAAAAACCTCTGCGAAACTCCTAATGTACTGTAAAACAGAAAACTTTCTTGTATAAAGTGTTATTCATTCATTTATTCATTCGCATCTCAATCTTATCTCTCCAAAAACAAATCATACTACATAGTATAAAACAAAATCGCTGTCTGTCTGTCCTTATGATTGCTTAAATCTTTAAAACTACGCACCAGATTTTGATGCGGTTTTAAAAGATAGAGTGATTCAAGAGGAAGGTTTTTAACAATCCCTACTAATATTATAAATGCAAAAGTAACTCTGTCTGTCTGTTTGTCTGTCTGTCTGTCTGTCTGTCTGTCTGTCTGTCTGTCTGTTTGTTACCTTTTCACGGTTAAACTACTAAACCGATTGACTAAAAATTTTGTACAGAGGTAGCTTATGATCCGGGAAAGAACATAGGCTATGTTTTATCCCGAAATTCCAATTAAATCGGAAAAAAAAATATTAAATCGGGAACTACGCGGGTGAAACCGCGGGGCGCTGCTAGTATGTTATAATTTTACTCCTGCATTCTCACGGGAGCGGGAACTACGCGGGTGAAACCGCGAAGTGCTACTATTAGATAATACGATAAGTAAGTATATCAAATTAGTTTTTATCAAACCCGTCACCCCAGAATTAAAACAAGCTTGTCCTATCGCTAACTTGAAACAAGTTAAGAGCCGTGATCTACCGCGCGACAACTCAAATTTCACTCACACAGACGCGCACGCGTGTCCGCATGCACACTGTCTATGTGGTGACGGCGCGCTCGCTCTGAATACTCCGGCCGAACGGTTTTGATCCATTGGAAATTATAAATTGTGTTAAAGTTATTGACAAAAGTATAAATACGAGTATATTTTTTTTACGATTCGTAGAAGTTAGTATATGATTAGATATAATTTACGTAATACCTTTCGATTCGATATTCCATTATTCACAACAAGGAATAATGAATAAAACAAATACTTAGTTTTTTGTTTTTAAAATAAGACATGATTTTTTTTTGGTAAGTAACGAAACTTTTTAAAAACAAAGCAACATACGAGTAAAAAAAAATCTATAACTTACTTGTGAATAATATATTTTTTGCCATAATGGGGTATTGATTTTTCATATACTAATTACAGTTTTAGTTTTTATTAAAATCGCTAGCAATTTTCGATATTCCTTTCCTTATAGTTTTGAATATCGTCATCCACGCCTACTTGAAAAATGCCTCGTCTGTATATGTACAACATATATTATCGGGACAACCTTTTAGCGCTAAAAGCAGGACTTTCTATATTATTTCGTTTCCTTTTTTGTTAAAAAAAACCGACTTCAAAAACTAAAAAGTATAAAATAACAAATATGTAATGTAATACCTCTTATGCGATGTAGCACATAAATAAAATAAAAATGCGACCAATCCAAGCGGGCAAACGTTCGTTAACGGTCATCTCGAATTATAATTTTGTAGTTTATTTTTCTAATAGTTTTATTTCTTTGAGGCTTGGCACCGACTTCACACTTATCAATAGGTAACATACACACAAAAGTATTAATTAGCATCGCATAAAAGGTGTTTTAAATTAAATATTTGTTATTTTATACTTTTCAGCTTTTAAAGTCTTTTTTTTTATTACTTTTGAGTGTCACAACCTATCTGGTTGTAAAGGTCTCATCGATACAAATTAATCAAGCCCAAACACGAGGTAACTGCTGTTAGTCGTTGAAGAGTTCCCTCGACTATCTTCCAGGTCCATCATCAGATCGACTCCAAACCTTCATTTAATTATAATGCTTTAAGATAATTAACGAAAAACTTAACAAATGCACTAATCACCCTACGATTTTCTAAAGTTCCTCTCAATTTCTCTAGAATGCCATCATTAGATCCTGGTTTCCTTGACATGGGACCAAACGGCAAGTCCATTCTTTTGAATAAAAAAAGAATTTTAGTAATCGGTACAGAATTGACGGAGATATCGTTGAACATATTCATAAAAAAAAACATACCGGCCGAATTGAGAACCTCCTCCTTTTTGGAAGTCGGTTTAAAATAATGTTGTTTTATTGCTCATTATTTCTAAAACATTATTTGTTATCATAAATGTTAATATTTTTTTTTAATAAATAATTCAAATTATAAAACAAAAATTATTATCGAGTATCAAAACATGTTGATGAGTTATCGCATAAAATTCGTACGCGCCGCAAAGGTCAAACGCTCGGTAGGAGCGATACGTCCTCTCTCTAAAAAGCCTCGCGGCAGACTGATTTGAATTGTTTCGTGCGTCCGATTTTATAGTAGTTTTATGATGATTTTAAAATATTTGTAGAAAAAAAGACAATTTGTTTTAGAGTTTTTTTTTTAGTATAATTGTTGTAGAAAATATTCTTTTATTATTTGAGGTAATTTTAATAACGTTTTGAGCATCATTTATCAACGTAAATTACGATTTTCTTGAGTGTGATTTTTACAAATTCTAACTTTATATTTTTTTTCGATTTCAATAATAATTATAATAACAATTAAATTTTCCTATGAGTATTTCCTTAATAAGGATCTGGACTTTAAGTTTGTTTAATTTTTAGTGCTAAATTGGTCGAATTACTAGAATCCGAAGGCATGGAAGTTAATGCTAAAAGTGAAATTCAGAAAACATATGTTCAGTTTTCTTGATATATTTTTTAAGTTTTCTGTATAATATTGTTTTTCTCTGAGTATTTTTTAGATGACAATATTTCCTTTAATTATTACCTAAAAGCATGTTTATAAAATACGCTTTTCATATAATATGACTAAATCAAAAAGTACAAAAACCGTAAATTATCGAGTTTCGGGTCTTAAGGAAATCCGGAAAAACTTTGAAAAATAATTCATTTTATTGGAACAACTAGTTATTAAATTCATAAATCAGTTATAAGTTATATACTGTGTATAACTCGTGTATTTCCTGTTTATACATAGGTTTGTATAATGTATATCTTCCTTATTATGTATAGGTTGTGTCCTGCGGAGTTGTCTGTGTTGAGTTTTATCCCGTGGGAATTTTGATATTTTTATTAAGAAATATTCTGTCTAAACTAATATTATAAAGAGGAAAGATTTGATTATTTGTTTGTAACGAATAGGCTCCGAAACTACTGGTCCGATTTCAAAAATTCTTTCACTAATGGAAAGCTAATTTATCAGTGCGTGCCATAGGCTATATTTTACGCCTGTATTTCCACGGGAACGGGGTGAAACCGTAACTAGTCTATTATATGTATGTATTTACAAAAGAAGTAGATACTTATGTATGTGTAAGTATATCAGTTGGTTTTGACTATACGAGTAAAGTACCCATAATACAGGCTTTGCTCAGTTTGAATAATTAACAATCATTTTATTTGGAAGTTTTAATCAGGAATATGAACATGTACAAACCAACAGATACTACATTAATTTGTTTATTTATATGTACAGTACAGGAACTAGTTATTATAGATTAGCCCGTTATGGTGTTCAAAGTGATTATTTATTGATTATGTTGACCGTTTTATGATAAGTATTATAGTTGTTACTACGTGTTCAATTAAATATAATATTATGTTATTGATTTTTAAGTTTGCTATTATAAAATAATAATAATAAAAACTATTCTCCATAGTTCCCCAATATCCAGTCCATTAAACATCCCATTCCCATAACCCTGTCGTAGTTTTCCATATATTTGCAATAGTCCCAGCAGAACCGGGGACTGTCCTTGGATGCATTTAATAGTGTTATACAGGGATAGTCGCCGGATTGTGCATTATTTACACAAGATTAAATAGGGCTTCCGTGTGTTGGTTTTGGCCCCATACTAGCCTTCCAAAAGACCGGGAGTCCTTAATAGTCCCGTGAATGGAAAAGACAAAACTATTACCGAAATGGATTCTATTTTTTTAATTTCCTGACCTAAGGGTCAGTTACAATAATGAGATGATGTAGTATGATTATGTTATGTTGCTTCCGTAATCTAGTTGTCGTACTAACATCATCGACAATCGTTACGAGGAGTTAGGTTGTTATAGGCACAACCCAGAAGGTAGTGAACTTGTGAAGATTTTATTATTAAACGAAACGTGCGTCATTGTTTATAATTAATATCTTTTACGGGACATTTACACGTACCTATGTCGAAACCCTCGACTAGTTTCAGCCACGTCCGGTGGCCATCATCAGGAGGATGAGTGCGATACGCCCGCCCCGACGGCGTCTCGCTCTGCGAAGTATTTGATGGCAGTAGCTTTACTTACGTTAAATACTGACATTTCACCAAATTTGGTTAAACTGAAAACCGACCCCAAATAGACATGGGATAAAGTAAAGGTACAGAAAAAGGAAAATAAAGGATTATTTAAAAAATAATTTTGGAACATTCACGGGAAACATAAAGAAAACATTTTAATGTAACGTTATAGTTTATGTTACATTTTAATTTCTTTGCTTATTGTGGCATCTAAAGAAAGTGCATTTAATCTAGACATTTATGTACCTACGTTTAAGTTATATAATGTAATGTTATATAATAAATAATGTAATTTTCACTATTCGTCTTTAAATAAATAAAATTCACGGGGAAATTGGCTCCATGCAAACCAATACTGTTAGTATATTACAAGTATATTAGAAGTACTTAATAATACAACTAGTAACTCGACACATTATGTGAAATGAGGTACATACATTATGTATCTGGTCCACACACCTACTCGACACACACATGAGACAACTCATTTACATACAATACTAACATACGAGTTTGTAGTGCGATTGAGTTATTAAATTAATAATGCGAAATAATGTTTTAATTCTCAGTTTTGTAATTATAGTTTTGTTTTTGAGGTTTGAATAACAGTTAAAAATCAGGTATAATAGTGATAGTTCATTGCTCTGACAAACATCTTTATTGTGGGACTAGCAACCCCCCACGGTTTCACCCCGTGGTGGTTCCCGTTCCCGTAGGAATACGAGGATAAAATATACTTAGCCTATGTTACTCAGGGTGAATGTAGCTTTCTAATGGTGAATTTTTTTAATCGGTTCCCTAGTTTTGGAGCCTATTCGTTACAAACAAACCAATCTTTCCTCTTTATAATATTACTTGTGCCCCGCGGTTTTACCCGCGTGGAACCTTATCCCGTAGAAATTTTAGGATAAAAATCCTCTAAAAATCGGGAACAAGTATATATGTGTTATTCCTTGGTATGATGACCATCTTTACAAAATTTCATTAAAATCCATTCAGTAGTTTTTGCGTGAAAGAGGAACAAACATCCATACATCTAAATATCCACACTCACAAAACATTACAATACGGAACGGAAGTAATTAGGTTAATCGTTTAACCCTGTTTACACTAATTGCAGTTATCGGAGGGTCAATGTTGAGTGATAATGATAACCGTGGGGGATATACGACTACATGAGAATACTTCCACAATCGGCGGAATATAATAGAGGGTCATACGTAACTAATAAATTAGTTTATCTCGGTATGGCTGTGTACGATTGACAAAATGCGTACCCAGTGTCTGATAGGTGAGTACTCTAGATTATAGATATATGCAACGAACATAATTAGATATTTGTTAGTAAGTAGGTATTGTAGCGATATACACCTTCTTGTATCGCTAATGGAACTCTAGCGATACAACCTGTATCGCTAGTGATTGATTACAAACTTTTTGTGATCAAGAAAAAAAATATAAAATAAAGAATATTTGAATTTGTAATTGACGTAGAAATCGAATAAGTAAAAAAGTGAAGATTTCTGGCAGATAGATCGGGACTGTGATCTTGAATGTATATCTTTACTGTGAAAGTGAATTGAAATATAAATATATAAAGTGAAATATAAGTGTTTCTTATTGTTTGAATCCTCTAATAGGATAAGTGTATCTTTAATAGTTTAATCCTTAGGTAATATATCCCGGGCACGTCGTTCGACGTCATAGTATTGAGCCCTTTGATTGAGCCATAATCTTTTCTGCGCAGGCGGCCAAAATTGTAAGCTCCTATTGTCATTTTGACTCTAACGTCATTTGGATACATTTTCAATAAACTGACACCAAAAGATGCGATTCCAGCGACGCTGTCACCGGCACAGACAAGATTGTGACTCAATATATGAAGATGATGGAGATGGATTATGTTATTTAATAAACATGTTTGTGCCAAAATGAATGATCAAATTATATCAGTTTAGCAGTGAACATGAACCAAAAAGAGTTTAATATACCCTTTTATATTCGTAAACTATATTACGAAAAATGTTATTGTCACATAATTATATCGAATTAGTATCGAGGACATACAACAATAGGACCTGCCTACGTGATCATATTAGATACACAATCGAAGAACGAACGAATGACTGAATTAAAGGTGATTATCGCAGTAATCTAATATTATAATACGTTGAACCGAATTTTTAGAATAATATTGCAATAAATCTCTTTTTTATTCGCTTTATTGTCTACCGTGTTACGATGGTAGAGCGACACTGTGATTATCCCAGTTGGTAAACGGTTTGTTTCGGTCGTGGTCTTAAATACTCTTACAGAATATTGAAGTTAAGTAGTAGTGAAAGATACTGCGTGTGGTAGAATCAATTCTGACGTTCATAAGTGCGTCATTGAGGTCTTAACTGAATAAAGGATTTTTGACTTTGACTTTGTGTAGCACGGGTGGAGATATCCTCCTCCTGTGCTTCTCCTTCTATAATGCTGTCATTACTTACATTCAATTTCAATTCATTTAATAAACATTTTGTTACAATAAAAATACATTTAGCGCAATTATCGAGACTTTACCTCCCATACTAGCTTAAAACTGTATTATGGCAAGGTGCCAATGCCTCTCAAATTACGCGAACATATAAAATATCATAACAAAATAAATAAATACACATACATAATATTTTACATAAATACCTTACAGACATAGATACAAAATATGAAACTTAAAACTAATGAGGGATAACAACGCAATAAGTGCGTTGTCCATGACTCTTTTGAGTACCTATCAGCTCTCTATGAGTAATAATAGTTAGTTTTGTTGTAGGTACAATTTAACATAACATAACATAACATAATCATTCACTACATCATCTCATTATAGTAACTGACCCCTAACTAAGCTTGAAGCTTGTATCTAGGGTATCAGAAAATACGCACACACTCATTCACACACACACCCAGACCGAGACAAACATTTTAGTTGCTAGTTAGTATTTAAAGGCTTTTATATTTAACAGAAGTGGATCAGAAAAACATGCAATAAAGTTAACGAATTTCATAAGCCTCGTAGATAATATTTATTTATTTATTATACACAAAAACAGAATACAACCAACAGAAGATATTTACATAATATAAAATTTGCATTACAGTGCTGGATTGTAGTCCAGTGACATGTGTACACATAAAAACTTAGTAAAATTTATTGCTAACAGTTAAAATTAAATTGAATTATATAAACATCAAATTAAAACAAATAAATAACACCAGATAACTTACTAAATACGTTAATAAAATTAAAATAAAATCATATATAAAATTACAATTACAACTAACATAGAAATCCATTACAATAATAATTTGATTTAAAACACACTCAATGACATAATAAGTCTATTTAAAATAAATTAAAAATAAGAATAAAACAATAAAACAAAATTATATATCAAGTTTCATTAAATATTAAAATATTGCCGACATTTAATACTTACAACTAAATTTACTTTGGGTGTGGGTGTAGAGGATATCTCTTAGGGTGCCAGTATAAGAGGAATAGGTGGCAAAGACATCTATTAGAGAGTTCATCTTAGCCAAATCGTTGTACTGCCGAGCCATCCTGACAAGGGGATTGTAGTAGGATATTACTGTGGTGGGGCCTCTATAAATCAAAGTTTGTAACATATCTAAGACTAATCCAACTACCGAATTTTCATAAAATAAAAGGTACAGATATACCTACAACCCTACTCTTAAACACAAGACATTCCATACCAACACAACAAAAAGCCACATAACCAAAACCGTAATCATTCACTCAGTGATAACAGGTACTAACCATGAAGTACATACGAGTAATACTTTTAGATACCTTCATACTCCGTGACTGGTCCACAACCTCAACCTATTAAATTAACACATGTTATTGCGCGTGTAGTTGTCACACTGTAGTTCATATTGGAGCATTGATGTACAAATAAACACTAGATGTACAATCTTAAAGAAATCTGAGGTCTATAATACGTAATAAGTCTAACACTCGAAACTTTCCGCAAACACTCATTACTATTACTTATGAAATTATCTTTAAATATATTAAACTACTAGATATTAATTAATCGTTGTATTATAAACATGTTTTATTGCAAAATCAACTTTTCGCAGAATGGTTTAAAGTTGAAAAAAGCCTCCACGCGGCGGATCTCGATAACACACGGTTATGCAAAGTTAATACTGGACAATATTTTCACCACCATGGTTCATTCTTCATTCAATTCCTGATCAGCCTTTGACAAGACCAGCAGTTGAAAAAGACTCTTTGAAATGAGCGCACTTTGCACTAATTTTGTTTGGAAGATTTTAATATTTATATCTTGTGTGTATTCTACATCAATGCTATAGTAGTGTAGGTAAGGTTGTGGTGCGCAGTGACAGCTCAACATTGACACACAAACGCAACACTTCCTGCGCCCGCGCACGCATCGCGCGCACCCGCTACCGGTGAAAGATAAACTAGTACGGTGCGCAGAATAAGCTGTCAATTTGTGTTATACTTTCAGTGGATAATCTTTGTACACGTAATTATTGCGTAAACTGCGAACGGATCTAAAGATTTGTTTCATCTATCTAGGTATATAAAAGAAATTCGTGTAAGTTACACTATTTATAACTCAAGAACGGCTGAACTCATTTGGCTGAAAATTGGTAGGGAGATAGCCTAAAACCACCAGGAGAAGGACATAGGATACTTTTTATCCCGAACCACGCGAGAGAAACCGCGGGGCACAGCTAGTTTCAAATAAAATTGAGGTTTAACTTTTTAAGCATACTGTCAATTCTTTTTTTATTAAAATTATTTATTAGATAAATCAAATTACTGGGTGTGTGTGTGACTGAGTGTGTGCGTAGTCTCTGATATCCTAGATACAAGTTACGAACTTAGGAAGGGGTAAAATGAGATTAAAATTAGAAAATTAGATTATTTCTAAAAACGTAATACATGAAATTTACGTATTTACAATTGTTGTTGCTATCGGTACCACCCGCACTTTGCTGACCTTACTCAATGGCAAACAGATAAAAATATTCATTTTCACTTAGTTCCATTTACTTATTTGCATAATATTACTTAGTTTTAAAAAGCAGTTCTAAAACTAAGGTGCCGACAGGTTCAATTTCGATTATGTGAATGTTTATGTTCCTACGTTTGCCCTGATGGTAAGCAAGGGCGGATCCAGCTTTCGCGCCAGGAGGGGGTCACATAGTCGTGGTCAAGTAGTAAGAACTTATAATTTAGTTTTGATAACAATATACCAGGTGTTTGGTAGAGGGTTAACCAAATGTGGTGGGCGTGTACCTAGGCCTATTTGGGAGATACACTTTGGCCAACAATTTCTTAGTTGTTAAAAATAAAAAAATATCGCCAAAATTGTATTTTTTTTTAATATTTTTTTTCCAAATTGCGTCCTTTTGTCCCTATAGCTTTTTGATTTTTTAATTGATTATATGGTCTCAGATATCACACCTGGTCTGCTCACAGCATTTTCAGACCCCTACAAGGTCTAAATAATTTGTTAGAATTGGTTACACTTCTTTCTTTTCTTTTCCGAACCTTTATTCCATATTTATTTGAGGGACGGTTTTCAGTTTAACCATATTTGGCGGAATGTCAGTATTTTACGTGAAGCGACTGCCATCAGACCTTTACAACCCAGAGGGCTATACGACATTTTGACATTGGTTAAACCAAATGTTACACTTTTGAGGGCTCTAACTACCCGTAACGATTGTCGATGATGTTAGTGAGCTGCTGTAGTGCAGACTAGTCACTTACCATTGGTAAGTGACTACCGTCGCCTATGGATATATGGAACTCAGAAGAGTTACAAGTATCTTCTAACTAGACTAGCACGCTCCATTACAGGCTGTATCATCGCTTTCCATCAATCGAGTTACAGTCAAGTGCAATCTTAATTTTAAGAGTGCGTGGCTCACTCTGCCAGCTAGTGAGCAAACGAGCATGCCGGGGCAACCATCGTTCATCTAGTTCCATACTTCGGTTCACACCACGAAGTACAAAGATACGCGTTCGTGGTATGAATTCAATCCGTTGCGGAGTTTAAAAGATCTAAACATACAAATTACGTGATCCACTTTGTAAAAAAGATGTTGATTATTATGAAAACTAAAGGAAAATAAGCCCCATAAATTATAATCTATATTTAGAAAAACGTTGCAGAATACGTGCTAAGCACTACTAAACAACTCGCAATTAACTAATCAATATAAAGATAACGAAGCGATACCTTCCTAGTTACACAAGTCCTTTGTCCTAAGTATAGTAATTACTGAGATGGCACATCTGTTGCAGAGCAGACCTTGGTTAGGACTCGTGTGTTTCCGCACTCTGTTTCCTAGTTCTTGGTAATGTTTTTGCAGGGAGGTAGTAAGGAATTATTGAATGAAATAACACATTCAACTTTTACCCCTACGCCTTCCTAACTACCTCGAACCAACTTAAAGTACTTATACCCTACTAAGGGCTAGCCTACCTACCTATAATAAAGGGCTTTATTATTATTATTATTTGTTATGTCTTTTCCATTCACAGGAGTATTAAGGAGTCCCGGTCTTTTGGAAGGCTAGTATGGGGCCAAAGCCAACACACGGAAGCCCTTTGACATATTTTATCTTGTGTAAAGGATGCACAATCCGGCGACTATCCCTGTATAACACAATAAAATGCATCCAAGGACATTCCCCGGTTCAGCTGGGACTATTGCAAATATATGGAAAACTACGACTGGGTTATGGGAATGGGATGTTTAATGGACTGGATATTGGGGAACTATTATTATTATTAAGGGCGAGCCTACCTAGTGATTTCTACCCCTCCCTTCAGATTCAAGGGGTTGGTAGCTAATGTATATGCATGTTCTGAGTCTTTAGAAAAATACTATGTGTCAGTGCATTGATTCCATAAACACTTGGTGAATCTAACGTGGTTTTCGAGCGGACCCCATAAGAACAACTTCTTAGCTCGCAATGGAAAAGTGTAGGTATACAGAGAACCTCTGCTTTGCTGAAAGGAAACTAAATTACATCAGCTGACAAGAAACATAGATAGATAGAGGCGCCCCGTGGTTTAAACCGCGTTTGCTTCTCTTATATTGGTCGTTTTTTTTAGATTATAGTCTTCCTCGATAATTAGGATATCTAAGACTAAATAATGTTTCAAATCGGAAGTAGCTCCTGATATTAGCGCGTTCAACCAAACAAACAAACAAACTGTTCAGCTTTATAATATTAGTATAGTATAGATAGATGTAACAGTTGACAAAGAACAGTACAATTCTCTGAGAAAGTTCCCCCCTCCTAAGTCCACCCCTGTATTCAAGATGTTTATAGTTAGCCTAGGTCACGCACGCGGCCTTGCCCGCTGTCTCCGCAGAATAACAATCGCGACTAGTTTGTTGATCTCACTCGTTATTTATAGCATTATGAAGTTGTTGTGCGTTTAATTAATTGTTGTTAGAATTAATAGTCGCTATAATATTACTGTTTTTGTTAGCTAGACTGAGGAAATAAGCTTTATTGTAAGGAAACAAGGTTTATTTTGGTTTGCTTATAAATTTGTAATGGGATGTCTCTTTATCTATACTAATATTATAAAGAGGAAAGATTTGTTTGTTTGTTTGTAATGAATAGGCTCCGAAACTACTGGACCGATTTCAAAAATTCTTTCACTAATGGAAAGCTAATTTATCAGTGCGTGACATAGGCTATATTTTATCCCCGTAATCCCACGGGAACGGGAACTACGCGGATGAAACCGCGGGGAGCTACTAGTTAGTATTATAAGAAGCAGTGTTTGTGTGTTTAAATGCGATAATCCCAGGAACTAAGTACTTATCCGATTTGAAAATATAGAATATCGCCGAAGCACTACTATAGGTACACGGTATATCACAGGTAAAACTTTGGGACACAGTTAAATCGAGGGATTGATGATAGACCAACAATGAACGTAGTGATTATATTTTCTTTGCCAACAACGTATGTATGTACAGTGGTACAACTCTGTTAAAATAAACGACAGTCAATCACTACCCAAATGGCAGTATGGTCACCATGTTGGACTGCTGAACAAAGAGTAGCGGATTCGATTTACACCTATTTTTAGGTGCATTTCATCTCTTATTGTGTCGGGGTTAACGTTTTATTTTGGAACATTAATAATGTTATTATAATTTACTAGCCGTGCCCCGCGGTTTTACCCGCGTGGAACCTTATCCCGTGGGATAAAAAGTATCCTTTGTGTTATTCCTAGGTATGAGGAACATCTGTACCAAATTTCATTAAAATCCATTCTGTAGTTTTTGCGTGAAAGAGGAACAAACATCCACACTCACAAACATTCGGCTTTATAATATTAGTAGGATGTGCACAATCAATTACTTGGTTGTCACTCTGCCATTGCTACTAGGTTCGATTCTTTAAAGTATGTAATAAACGTTTTAATTAAAGAAAATATTGTTTTATTTGATTTACAAACAAACACATACCAATTAGTAGAAGCGATAAGGGTAATGAGGAAATTGTTATTTTGAGTAAATTAAACGATAAATTATCAAAATAATTATATCGCAATAAAATGTATATCATTATTGACAGATTTATGATTAATAAAATGTAACGGCAAGTGGGATTTGAACCTGCTGTGCTGTGTTCTGTATATTTATTTAAGTAATATTTTTATAACTTATTTTAAATGAAGATTTTATCTTACTAAAATAAATTAAGTATAGACTTGTGCGGTTTAGTGGCATGTTCATCTACCGTCAAACTTTAGGACACATTTAATTCATGGGTCCTGTCATGTATGTTTGCAATTTTCCAAATATACTCGTATCTCTGGTTTCACCAACACCAACACGCATTGGGCAAGAGTGGTGATTACATCTATTTCTAATCTTTTTAAATAAGAAGAACCAAAAGCTTCTTCTTATTCCGAAATTGTAACGGTAATATAACATAACATAACATAATCATTCACTACATAATCTCATTATAGTAACTGACCCCTAACTAAGTTCGTAACTTGTATCTAGGGTATCAGAAACTACGCACACACTCATTTACACACACACCCAGACCGAGACAAACATTTGTGGTTCACACAAATATTCACCCCGCACGGGAATCGAACCCGCAACCTTACGGATGGCAGTCCGGCATGATGACCACTCTGCCATCGAGATCGTCAATATATTTTTAAAGTAAATATTTGAGGGGACCCTTGAGTGGGGCGATATAGGTTGACAAACAGGTTTAACTCAGTGTATGTTTGTTTTTAATATTTTGAAAGAACTTTTATTCCAATACCTTGGCTATGGACCCCTAAATCATAAGGACAGCGGATGCAATGAGTCATCCACAGCCACAATTCGAGTGTTATGTAACGATGAAGGTCGGTAGTCCGCCATTTGTGTGTCAATCGGTTTGGAGAAACGAGTTTTCCTTAAACAGTTTTTGGTAAAATTAGTTATGGGAATTTAGGTATTATACATACTAATATTACAGTTATTTTTGGAATTATCGTGCGAAACGACTATACAGTTATTTTAATTTAAGTTTACGTATTATTTTGTACTAACTGCGCCCCGCGTTTCACCCGCGTAGTTCCCGCTCTCGTGAGAATACAGAGATAAAATTAATAAGTATCTCGACATTTTATTTACTTACTAGCTCTGCCCCTCGGTTTTACCCGCGTTGTTTCCTCTTGCGTGAGAATGGGGGGATAAAATTATGCTAAAAACCTTCCTCTTGAATCACTTTATCTATTAGGAAAACCGCTTCAAAATCCGTTGCGTAGTTTTAAAGATTTAAGCATACCTACATAGGGACAGACAGCGACAGTGATATTTTTCTTTAAACGTGAGGTCTGATTCAGAGGTCCGTAAAAAAACTCTGCAATATATGTATACCCATCGAACCCCCTAGGGGACGCCGGACGGTTGGGCTTAGAACATTTTTGGAGTACCATCGGACCTCTTGAGGGGTCGGTTCCAGGGGGTTCGTTGTATATATACCGTATGAAGAAAGATAGGAGGAGCGACTTGTAGTGATTATGACGTTGGATGGATAGATCAATTTGAATATACGAGTATGTTTTGTTTTGTTTACCTCAATACATAAAATAAGGAAGTCAAAAATAAACAAGATTTTCGCACTAGTTAGCTAGTATATCCGCATTCATATTGTTTTAATTAACACAAAACACATCACAATAGTCATAGTTTTTTTAGTATATATCTTTGAAAATATATTAAATAGAAAACATCCAAACATATTCACATACACAAACATTTGCCTTGAGCGGAATCGAATCCGCAAAGGCTAGCTATTTTATGTCCTTCTATAGAAACACTTTTATAGATTGACCACTGCCAAACAAGGTGTAGCGGGTTCTATTCCCGCGTGAAGAAAATATTTATTTAAGAGATTTTGAAATATGACTATTAGTTCTTACAATTAGCGCTTATAACTCCAAACATACAAACACTTCAGCTTTACATTATTTATTATATCAATAAAATATATTTGAATAAATAAATACTTAACCTTCAATGAAGTAGGATCGGATTAGCAAGTGTACACTGTGTTAAAAGTAATAATATTATGTATTAGTACTGACCCGCGGTTTTACCCGGGTATTTTCCGTTCCAGTGGGAATACGGGGATAAAATATAGCTTATGTTACTCAAAGTGAA
This sequence comes from Timandra comae, assembly GCA_958496195.1. Lineage (NCBI taxonomy): Eukaryota > Metazoa > Arthropoda > Insecta > Lepidoptera > Geometridae > Timandra > Timandra comae. The sequence goes on along the minus strand of OY292377.1, from coordinate 439,435 downwards.
TGTAGCTTTCTAATGGTGAAAGAATTTTTGAAATCGGTTCAGCAGTATCGGAGCTTATTCGTTACAAACAAACAAATCTTTCCTCTTTATAATATTTGTATAGATTGGTCCTTCGTGCGAATCTAAATTTGCTGTGAATTTTCCTGGGTTTTCTTTCACATAAGCCTTGTCGTGATAATAATGATAATGAAAAACGAATTATCTTATTTACAAGTCATGATCATACATTTCGATAATTGTACATAGATTTGTATACTAGCCCTGCTTTGCGATTTAGGGACTAGACACAATTATTCAGCTCCATTCATCGTTTGTCCATACAAACAACAATTTTGTATGGAGACGCGTACGCATCCATTCAGTTGAATAAACGTTTACCTGCGTTAACTCTGCTCTTACAGGTCGTAGTGTAATGAAATAATACTCTGTTACCTTTCTCAATAAATGGGCTATCTAACACTAGAAGAATTATTTAAATCGAACTAGTAGTTCCTAAGATTTAGCGCATTCAAACAAACAAATTTTTCAGCTTTATAATATGAGTATAGATGTAAATGCAAACCAAAGTTGCGATCAAAACGTTTATGTATAATAATTATACATTGATCTTACTATTAAATTATATGAAGCATAATGAGTACATTCATGCACGACGATGAACACTTTTAATTAATATTTGGAGGTTAAAGAACGCAGAGCGATTTTAATAAGTAAGTATATTTATTTATACATACACTAGCAGCGCCCCGCGGTTTCACTCGCGTTAATCCCAACCCCATTGAATATTCTAAGTTAAAAGGAACATCTGTACCAAATACGAGTATAATCTAAATCGATACAGTAGTTTTTGCGTGAAAGAGTAACAAACATCCAAACTCACAAACATACAAACTTTCGCATTTATAATATTAGTAGGATATTAGTTCCATGGATGAGAAAACATGATCAACATCTTTCATTTGCCCTTGAATTGATTTTTTTTTTAAATTGTTCTCTGATCTATTGAACCTATTTAGGAGTGGTTACCATGCCACTACCAAACTAGGAGTTGCAGGTTTGACTTCCGGCGAGGTCAATAATCGTATCATCAATTTTGATTAAATATATAGTTTTTTCGATGAATAAGACATTTAGAGCAAAAAATCACACATAAACTTATTTTCTTAGAAGGATATAGAAGTGAATTACGCAGTAGCTTATTACAAGCTTTTATTTACCCTGTCCCGTTACCTTGCAAGCCATTTTTCGACCACTTTTGGTCATCCGATTGAGCTGTTTGACATACTTATGTAAGTCCAATAACAATGCAATAAAAGCTAATAAAGCTTTTTATTATTATAACTACGTACGGGACCAAACGTGAAATAAACATTTTTTACCTCTACCTCTCCCTCGTAGTTATAATAATGAATAATTCAAAACGTGATAGCCTAAATAGTGTAAAAAAGCTTGTTTTTAAAGGGGTTTTTTTCTATTTTTGTTTAGGAAAATAATCAATATTTAAACCGCCCCGCTCCATCTCATACCTCGGCCCACAATCGATCGTTTAAACCCATAAGAGGTGTTGTGTGACCTCATTTACTTTTGGCATTGGACCGCGAGTGACCTCACTCACACTCACTCACTGATAAGGGCATCTGGCCCACGAGTGGGATCAACACGTCTTTGGAAATACTGTCCGAAATATGATTGATTAAAATGAATTGATGTTATTCGTTTTTCGGATGCGCGTTGATGTCTTTTCTAACACATTTTGTTATACTCCTATTAAGTATTAAGAGGCTAGCAGTGCCCCGCGGTTTCACCCCCATAGTTCTTTTTTCCGTGGGCATACCGGGATAAAATATATATGCCTGCCCTGCTGAAACATATAAACCCTATGTCCCTGAAAAGAATATATATTTTCAGTTACTATATGACTATATGAAAAGATGTAAAAATGAAATCCTATTATTTAGGGCAAAAGTTTTTTGTAATGGAAATAAAGAAATTTATGAATAAATTTTCGGTTTTCGGGTAGTAAATAGGCACTAAGTGTTATTTTTTATTAATATTATGTCTTTAAAATATTTGAATTTAACTGTATGGAAACTGACGTATTTGTCGATCCTATTTTTTCCTTATTACCATAATTTAAAACAAACATAAATAAATAAATTACATTCAATGTTACAGTTACATAAAATAAAGGATCAAAATTAATTAATTACCCTTGTACTCCATATAATGTCAACGTAGCATTGATTAAAGGCAACTAGTGAAAAAAAACGGCCAAGAGCGAGTCGGACTCGCGTAAGGAAGGTTCCGTACCAAAAACGACAAAAAACGTTTGTTGTATGGGAAATAATTTATTTCCCCCCTTAAATATTCATTTTATTTTGTTTTTGGTATTTGTTGTTATAGCGGCAATAGAAATACATCATCTGTGAAAATAACTGTCTAGCTATCACCGTTCTTGAGATACAGCCTGGTGACAGACGGACGGACGGACAGTGAAGTCTCAATAATAGTGTCCCGTTTTTACCCTTTGGATATGGAACCCTAAAAAAAACAAGTTGTCTCTGGTACTGACCTTATTTCCTTCCGATCACAATTGGCCTTATCAATAATAGTTCAGCATTTCTTTTAACCTTATTTTATACCTTATTACCAAGTATTAAGATTGATTATTGTTTGTGTTTCTCTCAAGTCCTATGTAATGTATTTATTTCAACTTCTTTAAACGTAAAAAATATTGTATTTTAAACCTTATGTCTTGAGAAATAAGATTCATTTTGTGTTTGATTGTGGTCTGTTTGTTTGTATGTAAGTTTTCCGTTTATGGTATTGGTTTAAATGCTTTATGTGTAATTGTTACTCGATTGTGGATGTAAAAATGTGGTATTGTTATAATTTAAATGAAAATCTAATACTTATATAAAATTCTCGTGTCACAGTTTTCGTTGCCATACTCCTCCGAAACGGCTTGACCGATTCTCATGAAATTTTGTGAGCATATTCAGTAGGTCTGAGAATCGGCCAACATCTATTTTTCATCCTGAAATTCCCACGGGTACGGAAACGGGAACTACGCGTGTGAAACCGCGGGGCGCAGCTAGTAAACTATAAACATATTTATCCGGATAAAATGTAGCCTTCATCCTTATATGCTTACCCAAAAAGCAAACTTTTTTGGGATAAAAAGTAGCCTTATCCTTTCTCTCTATTATCTTTAGTCTATGCCTGTACCAAATTTTATCGAAATCGATTCAGGGGTTTGTGTGAGAAAGCGTAACATATGTACAGATAGTTACTTTCCATTTTTAATTTAGATGGCATATCGGAATACTAAATAATTTATCGTTGTTTTTTTTAACCCCCGACGCAAAAAGAAGGGTGTGTATCTGTCCGTCTGTGGCATCATAGCACCCGATTTTAATTTAGTTTTTTTTTGTATTAAAGGAGACTTACGTGCGAGTGTTCTAGACATGTTTGATGAAAATCGGTTGACCCGTTTAAAAGTTATGGAGGTTTGAAAGTAATTGTGTTGGGGGTTTTTTAAATTTTCAATTTAATGTTATTTGTCCTGACGTTTCAGATACTTTCCAGAATCCAAGAAGACTCAGCTGTTAGATTTTTTTACTATGTATGTAAACAGATAAAGAAAAATAAAAACTGCGACAAGAATCCGTAGTTTTATTTCAATGTGTTCGCGTTAATAAAAGAAAGAGATAATTTTCCAATTTATAAAATAAAAATAAACACTCTTCATCACTACATAGTATAAAACAAAGTCGCTTCCCACTGTCTGTCCCTATGTATGCATAAATCTTTAAAACTACGCGACGGATTTTGATGCGGTTTGTTTAAATATATAGAGCGATTCAAGAGGAAGGTTTTCACAATTTTATCCCAGCACTCTTACAGGAGTAGGAACTACGCGGGTGAAACCGCGGGGCGCCGCTAGTAGTAAAATATAATAATAATAAAAACCCAAAAATATCACAAACTTAACATTCCCAGTGGAATATTCCGTAGTGCGTATCGATCACTAATTGTCAGTTTTATCACATTTGGCGCAGCATTTCCTTTTGCACGAGGTTGTTTCCTGCAAACCTTCACTGGGTCTAGGTCATACACATACATAATGTACATACATTACATACTTATATTACTTATATGTAATACTGGTTATATTACAAGTAAGTAATTTTATTTTGCATTCATATAATAATTATTTTTATCATAAGGATTAAATAAATAAGTAAGCTGAGTCTTGATTGCTACTAAAGAAATATGAAACAATATAGAACTTAAGTATTAGTAGAAAAACATACGTACACCGAAGACATTCTGTAAATTGTTAAATCCACAGGTTTTGTTTACCAAAGACCTATCGAATCATTAGTAAGCTTTTAGTATGTTATTTTGATATTTATTTAAAGCTTATTTGCTCATATGTGCTACTTCGAGGGATAAATTAAATAAATTATTTTGAATAAAACTATGTGTTTCATTTGAACCCGATTATTGAATCTGAAGAGACGTATAGTCAACATAACCACACTATATTTATTTATAGTATATTTTCTTATCAGTAAGCTTTACTATTATTACGTCATACACCGATTCAGGTGGATTAATTTAACTGCCACGTCACGAGCCTCGGTAGCGCAGTAGGCAGCGCGTAAGTCTCATAATCTTAAGGTCGTGAGTTCGATCCTCACCCGGGGCATTTCATTTTGGGTATTTTTTAATTAACTTTAATGATAATTATGAAGATTTTAAGTGGTTTTGTTAATGTCAGGGTCTTATTTTTAATTATTGTTTTATTATTTTATTTAAACTTCTCTCGGTTTGTGTGTATGAATCATTGTTTGTTTCTGATGAATAAAGTGATATTTACTTTATTATAATAAATAGTAGCGCTCCGCGGTTTCACCCGCGTAGTTACCGTTCCCGTGGGAATACGGGGATAAAATATAGCCTATGGCACGCACTGATAAATTAGCTTTCCATTAGTGAAATAATTTTTTAAATCGGACCAGTAGTTTCGGAGCCTATTCCTTACAAACAAACAAATCTTTCCTCTTTATAATATTAGTTTAGATGAACATTTATTGTATTGTCAAGTTTCTTGCCAATTCCTCTCGACGAATATCCGAAGCGGTGACAGATTTTCAAACATCTCTCTAGGATGAGCTTACGTTTCGTAAAAGTTTATCCATTAATTATTTCATTGGTTCTTGTTCTTATTCTTGTTTTATTATTGAATTGAAGTTTTGTTGTGTAAGCTCTTGAATGTTCATAAGTGCTATTTTTATTTAGGTCTTAACTAAAAAATATTTTTGATTAAGTATATTCAATTAGAGATTATACTCATGTTCTTATCGTTCTATTTAACTTCATTAAAACTAGGTTTGATAGTTATATTATACTAGCGGCGCCCCGCGGTTTTACCCGCGTAGTTCCCGTTCCCGTAGGAATAAGGAGATAAAGTTATGCTAAAAACCTTCCCACTGAATCACTCTATCTATTAAAACAAACCGCATCAAAATCCGTTGCGTATAAAAATCTAAGCATACATAGGGACATAGGAAGCGACTTTGTTTTATACTATGTAGTGATGGTAAACTAAATTATCTACAAATACGCGAATTCACCTACCTACTAGTATTTATCATTATCACCCAGTTTTCCCACTTCCTATTGTTTACGTTATTTATAAACCGTATTATTATTCACGCGACGTCCGCTCAGAGGTCAACACTACTCGCCTATAAACACCTATTGTGAAAAGGTAAGTTTTAAAAGTATAGGAAAAGTAAGACGAAGAGGATAATATTATACATATTTTTTTCATTTAGGAACTTATCAAACCTAATTGTATTCAACAGTTTACATAAAAAAGGGGATATTTTCATTTTATAGGCTAACGTTTGACCACAAACCGCCTAAGGTGGCTACTCACCCACAGTGGGAGAGTTTATAGCGGGTGAGTAGCTACTTAAGCCGCCTATTGTTACATACATATTTGTTACTTACATAAACACTTCTGCGGTATAATGGCGTTACAATTTGCCTGCTAAATCGGAGGTCCTGAAGTTGATTCATGGGTCGAGCGATGCTTGTTCACTGTATTCAAAACACAGATTTGGGTTTTATTAAAATAACAGTTACTTATTAAACATAAATACTAGCGCTCTATAAGCCGTAATTATCGACATTCTGTACGTCTTTCTTTTCTTATGCCTCTATGCCGATGAAACCTATAAATATTGGTGTCAACAAGGGCTGATAATGACATACCATCAAATCGCTCACACACGTGTCCATCTGCATATTTTCCAATAAACCTAACCTAACAGAATAACATTTGGCAGTAGCGCCGGTGACTGAGCATTATATCCATTTTATCTTGACACTGACCTCCACAATGAGACGCGCGCGTCGCTGTTGTGAGAACGCGACATAATGATATTGTTTACGTAAACTATTATACGTATTAATTACCCACTAGTTCGCAAGACAAACGGATTGATTCATTTTTTTTATATGTTGGAAAGAGATAATTAGACAAATCTACACTTTATAGAACCAATATGTATAAAAGAGTACTTAACGAAAAGTGATATTTAGGACTTTCATTCTTTTTGCGTGTTGGGATATTTTTGATGAGATTATGGGGGTTGCTATTACCCGTAAAGACGTGTGACTTGCGTGTCAATGATGTTTACAACAACTGGGAAAGCTTTAACTCGAAAGTGCGGAAACGCTAGTACCGATGGATGACGACTACTAAAGTAGCAATTAATTTCACAAACGTTCTTGTTCTTTTGAAGGCCCGTTGAATTTGTCCCACTTTTCGTAGTTATTACTTTCAGGTAGAGTCTCCAACTGCCTTATTTGCGTTGCATTTTTAGTCTGGTTTAGCACTAAACCAGGTTTTACAATCAATTTTGAATACTGTCAAAGTGACAGATTTGACTGACAAGGTGTCAAATGCAGCGCAAATAAGGCAGTAGACGTTTAACTCTTTTATTAATAGATAAGTATTATAGGGTATCATTAATCCACGTTATTCTCTTGCTTTCAACTATATCATTATTTTTAAGAATAAAAGCAAGAAAACGTGGACTAATTTCATCGTATTTCTCATACATTATTCAGTATGTTCAAGAGGTTAGCAACAGTCCAACAAAAACAACGAATACCTAAAAAAGATTACTCAAACAAAAAAGTGCCATGACCCGGTAAAGTATCGGTCACCCCCGAATCGGAAGCCGTACTATAATGATGCAACCCAGTTCTGTACACCGAATTATGTCACGGCGACCACTAAATGGATTTAAAGTGTCTGTTTTCGTTTATGTCAGTGAAAAGTCAGTTGGGTAATTGTAATAACAAATACTTACTATAAATATTAATTAGGAGATAGGTACGTTTGTAAACTAAACAAAAATTAATTGAAATAAAACACTTAAACGGATTTTTGTCGTGGTTGTATTTTGTTTTACATTTTCTGACGTTTCGGATTCTTTACAGAACCCGTGATCACAGAAGACTAAGATGGAAGACGTCTGTACAAAGTAATGTAAAAAGTTTACTACCTTCAATATTTTTAATATAATTTTAAATATATTGTGAATTTATCACGGGTTCTGTAAAGAATCCAAAACGTCAGAAAATGTAAAACAAAATACAACCACGACAAAAAAGTGTTTTACTTTAATGTGTAGTGTTCGTGTAAATCAAAGATATCAATAAAAACAAAAATTAGATAATGTGACTCCTATCACATTATTCTCGTAAAATAATAAAGTTAATGAAGTTTTGCTAAATCTAGTTTAATTAAAAATTGGGATATCTTGTATCACAGGACGAAGAAGTAACATCACAACATAGTATTAAACAAAGTCGCTTTCTCTGTCCCCATGGCCCTATGTATGCTTAGATCTTTAAAACTACGCAACGGATTTTGATGCGGATTGTTTTAATAGATAGAGTGATTCAGTGGGAAGGTTATGGTATGGTAATGGTAATTTTATGTATATGGTTATGGTAATTTAATCCCCATATTCTTACGGTATTCCCGTTACTACGCGGGTGAAACCGTGGGGCGCCGCTAGTTTATGGATAAGATCGAACATAAAACAATAGTCTAGTACTTTTTAAAGTAACTTTTTCGAGCTTTAAAGCCAACAAAAACACTTAAAAACTTACACCCAGAAAATGTTAAACAAATAAAGCAAAATTATTCAAAATATGCACAAATACCCAATAAAAATCGAACCTAACACCACACTTGCTCAACCGTCAACCTGACCACTTGACAACCCAAGTCAATCAATTAACCAAGCCTTATACATACAGTGCAGTTGCAACCTCATTAGTAACCTACCGGAAGGTGCAATGCACGTGACAGTTTTTATACAGTTTATACAGCTATAAATATACTGAGGAAGTAATTATAATTATAAAGTAAGGTGTAATAGGTTGTACTTACTTATTTCTTTGTTATAATATAAGATATCGGTTGTGTGGTTCGCACGGTAATGCGAAGTAAATTGTCTGATACTACTGGGTGTGTGCGTCCCTAGTTTCTGGAAATAACCTAGTTAGGGGACAGTTACAGTTAGCCTTAGTTGACGTTAACTGTCCAACCAAAAACCTTGCAAAGAGTTGTATGTATGCACACGTAAGAGGATAGTTGTCTGCAATCAGACCTAACTAAGTTGGGTCTTCTTTTACGATATTTTTTAACCCCCGACGCAAAAAGAGGGGTGTTATTAACCCCCGACGCAAAAAGAGGCGTGTTATAAGTTTGACGTGTCTGTGTGTGTATGTATCTGTCTGTCTGTGGCATCATCGCTCCCGAACGGATGGACGGTTCTTTTTTGTATTAAAGGGGACTTACGTGCGAGTGTTAGACATGTTTGATGAAAACAGGTTGACCCGTTTAAAAGTTATGGGGGTTTGAAAGTAATTGTGTTGGGGGTTTTTTTAATTTTTAATTAGTTAAAAAAATCGGGAGCTAATTTTGACATTTCATTCGAAACATGAAAACGCTTATATTTTAAATAGCCTTTGCTGCAAAATTGGATACTCAGTCATTATGCAAGTGTAACACCCAAACTCATGTTTTGATGAAGCCACATCACCGTAGCAAATTCGGAGAAAATAACTGACTTCAAATTAAAAAGAAAATCCTAATCCTAACTTCCTAATCCGAATTAGTCATAACTAATATAATACTATAAATGCGAAAGTAACTCTGTCTGTCTGTCTGTTACCTTTTCCCGGCTAAACTACTGGACCGATTGACTTGAAATTTGGTACAGGGCTAGCTTATGGTCCGGGAAAGACCATAGGATACTTTTTATCCCGAAATTACTATCCGAAACTACGCGGGTGAAACCACGGGGCGCTGCTAGTTCTAGATAAAACATATTAATATAACAAGAAAACTATTAATAACTTTACTACGTATATAGTTATAAATACACAAGGTGACGGCCTATGTCATGCAGTCAGGAAACAAACTGCAGTTTATGGTATAAACAGTTTGCTAAACAATGTAACTACCATTGTTCAAAGATAGGAAACTGTAGTGCTGTATTGATCAATGTATAATTGGTATTTGTTCATTGATCTTAGTTAATTGTATTAAAGTGTTAGGTTTTAATAGGAAAATAAATGTTTTCTTATCATCTATAAGCAAAATTGTTACGAGAACCAACTCCTTTGCATCCATTTTGTCTAAACTTTGACACGATATACCTACAGCGCGCTTAAAAAGTAAGTATGTATTACTTATTCTTAGTACTTAATCATTCACTACATCATCTCATTATAGTAACTGACTCCTAAGTTCGAAACTTGTATCTAGGGTATCAGAAACTACGCACACACTCATTCACACACACCCAGACAGAGACAAACATTTGTGGTTCACACAAATATTCACCCCGCACGGGAATCGAACCCGCAACCTCACGGATGGCAGTCCGGCATGGTGACCACTCTGCCATCGAGGTCGTCACTTGTATGTTTTTTACGTTTTTGGAAATATAGAGTACACATTTACTCTCTATTAAATGGTATACGTGATAGTACATCGGAAGTTATTAATTAAGTATACATAACATAAATAAATAATTTTAATTTAATAAAGTTTCTAGCATAAATAATTTTTTTTGTTTATATGTTCAACAAATTATCATATAACAATAAAATTTATATTTACATAATTGAATATAGCTTCGGAAAAACACATTTTTTTTATAAAAGATTTTATTTAAATTATTTACAAGAAATGTTTTAAAAAATGTTTAGGAAGTAGTCTTTTACGTAAATTGTTTAAATAGTTTTACATATTAAATGAAACATCTAAAAATAAATGTTTACAATTTTCCATTGATTTTTTAATTTTATTACACCTTTGTTACTAGATTTTTTGTTTGACTTTTGTTCAGAGACATCTTTCAGGGCAATACATAATGAAGGTGGCTACGACATTATAACAATACCTAAATGAAACGGCTAGCAGTAATCCTACTAATACTATAAATGCGAAAGTAACTCTGTCTGTCTGTCTGTCTGTCTGTTACCTTTTCACGGCTAAACTTGATTGACTTGAAATTTGGTACAGGGGTAGCTTATAGTCCGGGAAAGAATATAGGCTTTATCCCGGAATTCCCACGGGATCGGGAACTACGCGGGTGAAACCACGGGGCACAGCTATAGTTTATACATATTAGGTAGGACTTGCAATTCCAGCGCTTTTAATTTGCTTAGAAATACCTTGAATTGGAATTAATTAGTCATTTAAAGTTGCGTAAATGTGTAGAATATTAGCTTTCAATTTTCAGCGGATAGGTTGAATTATCATGAATCTACTTATTTATTTAGAATCCTAAAAAGACATCTTGTTAGAAATCCTGGAAGCCTAAAACAACACAGTCTTTTAGACATAACACAGCGTAAACAAAAACAATTATAAAATCATACTTTACGTAAAACAAATTACAAATTATATAATTTCGGGTAACACAGTTTCGGGCGTCGCCATAATCCCACAGTTGGTAAATCTAATTAGGTCCGTGGGCGTGGGGTGATCGTAATCCGGTTAGCGGGTGACGAACACACAATATTGATTTGTTATGTCATAATTTGAAGTTAGAAGTGAAATAGTAAGTTAATTGTAGTGGACGATTCGTAGAAATGATTATGCTAGTAGTTGATGACGTGGCAAACATTGGTTTGCTACTCGTATAATGTTTTGGGGTGGGTTACCCGTATCATTTAGGGGTATAAAAAGTTTATGACCTATTTTCAGACTTATCGAATATTCACAATAATTGAAAAATATTTAATTTAATTATGCCGTTTTGAAGGAGTTTGTATTAGCACGCATTAGCTTGGCGTGGAGTTTATGATTATTCCTTTTCAATGTTTTCCAGCAAGTACTTGTAATAAACTCACACTTTGGACACTGAGCCTTAAGGATAATAAATAGACCACAACTCTTTGATTTTCAAATCTAAACTTTTGTTTTCTTTAGCAAGAATCAAACAAAACATTATTGGAATCAGTCAAGCCTCAAGACATTGTAAAAATAAGATGGCCCTTTTCAAGTACTTATACATATTAACAAACCTAACAAAATATGGCAATTATAATTTTAATTAAGTCTTGTACTTATTATATTAGTCACAAGGTCACACGATGCCAAATAAAGTAAACTAAGGGTACGCAAAAACCCTATAAACACATTTGCGTTATTGTTTGCGATTTTTCTGCAAATTTTTCCATATAACCTCCACTAATACTTACGTTTTTCATTTAGACTATTACGAACGTCATTATTAAGATTAAACACCAAATATAACATGGTTTTTTAATAATTCGACTTCATCGTAAAATAATAAAATAAATAATTTATGTAATGAATTAATTTGTTGTTATTTATGCTTTTTATTGGCGCCAGTTTAAAGGAAACGGAAAATATTAAATTCTGTTAACAAAGTGTTAAAACATCGATTACATTTATCATGTTAGTGTTCGTTTGCATTTAATCAGCTCAGTCGCAGTTTCACTGACCTTCAACAATTACATAAAAACATCCAAACGGATCGCATGATCATAACCGCAATTAGCCGTTTCAAATAAACGTTATATATACTTTACGCATACTAATGTAACTACTGTAATTATTGCCAAACTAAAGTATCTCGCGCGCAAACAAAGAGAATCATCAATAATTAATACCGCGAGTTCAATATGTAAATATATGTTGGAGTATCATTGTAGCCCACACCTCGGTCATTGTTCAAGTTCCAAATATGCGTATATTTGCATGTGCAGCGTGCAGTGTGGATACGTGCGGCGCGGGCTGATAGCGCCGCGGACTGATAATACACTGTATGTAAACAGAGAGCAGGCGGTGTGCGTCACCAATGTCATCTCGCCGTATTTCCGAATGCCTCCGACGCCTTTTACTCGTGCATCCCACCGATATTATATAAGGGAGTGGGCGGAGCGCGCGGCCGCAGTCCAGACCGTGCCGCGCACCGAGCAACACGTACCGCACACGCAACGACATGGAGGCACCGAGGGGCGTGCCTGAAGACGAGGGCATCGCGCCCGCCGACCTGTCCGACTCGGGCTCCGACGCCGGCTCGGGCGGCGGCAAGGACTCGGGCTGCGAGGTGGCGCCCGACCACCCCGAGCCGCCCTACTCCCCGCCCGACCCCGAGCTCGCCGACCGCATCGTGGCGCAGGTCGAGTTCTACTTCTCCGACGCCAACATCACCAAGGACGCGTTCCTGCTGAAACACGTGCGCCGCAACAAGGAGGGGTACGTCTCCCTCAAGCTGATATCGAGCTTCAAGCGCGTGAAGCACCTCACCAAGGACTGGCGCGTGGTGGCCGAGGCCCTCAAGCGCTCCACCAAGCTGGAGATCAACGAGCTGGGCACGAAGCTGCGCCGCGTGGAGCCCCTCCCGGCGTACGACGAGACGACGCCCTCGCGCACGGTGGTGGCGGTGCGCATGCCCATCGACCGGCCCAGCGTCGAGAACGTGTCGCGCCTGTTCGCGGGCTGCGGCGAGATCGCGCTGGTGCGCGTGCTGCGCCCCGGCAACCCCGTGCCCGCCGACGTGCGCCAGTTCCTCAACAAGAACCCTAGTCTGGTGAACTGCGTGTGCGCGCTCGTCGAGTTCACCGAGTCGGAGGCGGCGCGCGAGGCGCTGCGGCTGCAGGCGCCCGACGACGACGGCATGAAGGTGTACGAGCTGAACGGCGTGCCGCGCGAGGCCAAGCGGCGCGCGGGCGTGCGTCGCGCGCCGGCGCCGCGCCGCCACGAGTGCGAGTACTCGTCGTGCTGCAGCGGCTCGGAGGCGGAATACGAGCTGCGGTATGCAGCGCCCTACTACCGGCGCAGCTCGAGCGGCTCGTTCCCGCGGCCCGAGGTGCAGACGTGGGTGCCGCGGCGGCTGTCCGCCTGCAGCCACAGCTCGGACTCGGGCGTGTCGCTGTACTGCGGCTCGCGGCGCTCCTCGCAGGCGAGCGCCTCCAGCGGGGACGGGTGGCTGGCGCGCCGCCTGTCCGGGTGCTCGTTGGGCGGCGGCGTCACCGAGTGCGGCCGGCGCATGTCGTGCGCGCCGCGGTTCGAGCCGCGCTCGCCGCTGGTGCCGGACGGGACGCGCGGCTTCCACGCCGCCGCCCGCCAGCGCCGCATCTCCGACCTGGCGCTGTACTCGCGCTAGAAAGCGTGACACCTTTCCGTTGGATAACCGCCTTTCACGTCGCTCCGACCACGAGGAAGCGAATCGCGTGCGTTCCGCTGGACGCGCGCGCCGCGCCGATTGGATTCTAATGCGTCGTCGCCGGCGGGACCTCCTAGTTGTAACGATATTGTGATGAGCTCGTGCCGAAGGACAGCTGTGTTAGTGTTAAGTCTAGGTTCGTGTAAATGTTAATTTATTAGAGTATTTATTGTAATATTTATGATGTGGTGCGCGCGCGCGGCTCCGTCGAGTTTTCATCGGAGTTATGTTTGAGTTGTGAGCACAAAACGAACACGTAACAAAATCGACATTTTGCTGAGATTGTAGACTCGCGGACGCAGATCGAGAGTCGATTATGTTTGCGGCGGAATAACAGAGCGTTAACATTCGTATTGCGTAACACGTGGTGCGCGCGAGTGTGGTAAAAGTGTGCGCTGTCATTTCGCCGAAGTAGAGCGGGCCGCACCGCGCGGTAACATAAGTCATAGGGTAGTGAGAGAGAGCCGCGCCATTACACATGTCTCATAGCTATAAGTATTTGTACACTGAGTAAGGACGTGCGATGTGACCTGTGAGAGATCGCCTAATTTATTCCGTACAGAGGATCGGTTTTGCTTTTGGCACAATTTATATTTTGCTTTTGCCTCTGTTACTGCTGATGTGACGATTATTTTTTAATGATTAAATTAAGTTTATTTTTGAGAGCAGCTTGTTTTTGTGACCCTGAATGATGAAAGTGTAGTTGACCCTGGGTCGGCCCGAATCGACTAATCGATTGACGACGATCAAACTCTGAGAAATTTCATAACAGTACAACTTGCACGTTTTATTTGATGTATATTTATGTTAATTGATGCGACAGATGTTGTGTCTGTGCAGCGTGCATAGGACTTGAATGATTTTAATCAATAATTGACGTCTGATTCGCGGCATTCGTTGGCTGTACGCGTGAGTATCTGAACAAGTCGATCCAAGTGAGCGGTGTTGTAGAAAGTGTTTAATACCAAGAGAAATGTTATTTAGAGAGTAACGGGCGTCTAGTACATAATGTTGTTGCAAAATTGGTCATTAACATTCGAGCAGCAGATCGACTTGTTTATTTTTAGTGAGGAAATTACTTTTATTGTGGTCAGTAAGTGTGACTAAGTACTCGATTATGTTAGGAAATAGAATAATTAGATTACGTACTTGTAAGTGAGAGAAAAGAGGTTTTATTGATCAATCTTTATATGTAAAAAGCACCCATTATTGACTGACTGACTCATCTACCAACACACAGTTTAAAACACAGAAGGGATTGCTCTAAAATTTGGCACAAAGATAGTTATTATGATGAAGGCATACGCGCATAAAGAAAATAGGAAAAACAGCGGGGCACTTTGATTCTCATAAAGTTCGAAACGGCTGGATCAATTTTGATAGCACTTAGACTGGTAGAGAGCTAGCTAAGCTAGTAACTAAGGTCTTTTATTATAAAATTTCTAGAGATACCGTAATTATATTGCAAGTAAAAAATGAAGGTTCATTAAAAACCTCAATAAACAAAGTAAAAGCAAAGGTTTTAGGCCAATTTACAACCGATTTAGTTAAAGTAGGTACATATTACCAATATAAGAAAAGCTGTAGGATTCAGGTAGTCATTATAAAATAATACAGATAGTACTAGAGACGCCCCGCGGTTGAACCCTATAGCCTCCCTCAATAAATGGGCTATCTAACACTGAAAGAATGTTTCAAATCGGACCAGTAGTTCCTGAGATACACAAACAAACTCTTTTGCTTTATAATATTAGTATAGATTATCTAGGTGAAATTCTTCATCATCCTAATGTCAAGTATACCTGCCAGATCCTGAGTTCTTGAGTCAACGTCTGCAGATTTCGAAACATGACACGAGATTGGGATCACCAACACACATGAGTTAAAACTGATTATACGTTTTGCATCTTACGTACTAAAATTATAATTAAGACTGTGGCTTTTGACCTAAGCTGGATTCTTACATAAGTACTAGATCTAATTAGGTTTTAGGATAGATTAATCACTACATTCACTACATCATCTCATTACAGTAACTGACCCCTATCTAAGTTCGAGACTTGTATCTAGGGTATCAGAAACTACGCACACACTCATTTACACACACACCCAGACCGAGACAAACATTTGTGGTTCTCACAAACATTCAACCCGCACGGGAATCGAACTATCGAACTATCATTGGGGGTAAGTCTGAATCTATAAAACTTACAAAGATCTGTTCTTAGGAACCATGTCATCGATTTTAGTAGAAATAAAAACTGCATTCATGGATTTAGAAAGAAAACTGTAAGTACTTGTATATCATTATCATAACTAAAATAGACTTTTGACCTGCTGAGACTGATCTACTGATCTTATCTGACATCCTTACTAATATTATTAATGCGAAAGTAACTCTGTCTGCCTGTTACCTTTTCACGCATAAACTACTGAACCGATTGACTTGAAATTTGGTACAGGGGTAGCTTGTGGTCCGGGGGAGGACATAGGCTATGTTTTATCCCGAAAACTGTGCATGTAAAACTGCGTGACAAAGATAGTAATAAATATAATTAAGTGACATACATTTTCTGCCTTATTTGCGTTGCATTTTTAGTCCGGTTTAACAAAACCTGGTTAGCATTTGACACCTTGTCAGATAAATCTGTCACTTTGACAGTATTCAAAATCCATTTTAAAACCTGGTTTAGTGCTAAACCGGACTAAAAATGCAATGCAAATAAGGCAGATAAGGTTAAAAAGTAGGTAATATAAGCAGTTATCTCTTAGTTTGATCTAAATTAGCACAGTTGGTAATAAACTGTCATTCTGTATATTATTCAATGATACGTCCGATTTGAAGACAAAAACCTTCCTTCCTTCCGTTTACTTATCTATAATTTTGATCTAGATCGAGTATTAAAATTACCTTGAATCGACATATTAATATCTAGACATTTTATTTACTTATAAGTTTTTTAATTAAGTAAGTACATAAATGGCTATGATCATGACCTACGTTTTTACTCGAGGTTCCCTATATTTTATTGCGATCAAGTTATTCGTGGCAACATGCCTGCCCAAATGGTAGACCAAATCTGCAAAGGAATAGCGAAAAATGCTGAAAGGATTCTCAAGGCCAGTTTTGATAAAAAACTTGAAATGAGGTAAGCCAAGAATACAGACCATTATCCGTCTAATAATGTTTCTATGATAATAATTTGGGAATTACCTATTACACACTTAAGGAAGGCATTTAAAAACAAATATTGTAGAAAGAACGAAATGTTGTTCATAATTGGACTTTTTCTTCCAAACCTCACATATCTTATTTAGGTCATTGTATTACTTTTAACCAGATTAATCAAAATTTCGGTAAAATATCGCTCATTAAATCAAAAGCCACCATCAATTTGACAACACACTGCGGAATAAATAAATAGAGTAACTAAAGATCATTGTTAGTCCTCCACTGCAATCGACACTTCCTACAGAGTGACATTGATAATTTTCCTTTTGCAAAACCTTCAGTGTGGTGACAAATGATACATTTTACCTGTATCTACTTGTTTATATGTATCGGTGTTCTGCGGTTATTTTCCTCATTAACTTTTGAAACCACATGTTAGTGAGTTGGTTAACCGTTGATATGGAAGGTTTCAACATTTGATATGTGCAGAAATGTCTTAGGACCATCAAGTAAAGGTACTCACCAAGTAAAGTTAGTCCTGTCTCTTTCGTACTTTATATAAAGTGACAAAGACAAAACATGTGAGTAGCTCGGAACGTTACTTGAAGATGGTGAAATAGGCCCTTAGACTAACTATATTAGTAAAAGATGAAAAATAATCAAAAATACCCAAATTAGATTATATTTACTAGCATAGAATAACTAATTATTTTAGTAATAAATGAAAAATATAACAGTTTCTTTTCTTCGATTCTATAATAGTTTAGGTGCGAAACGCGTTCTGGCTGCGTAAAATTTAGGCTTATGGCAACTGACCCTCTTCCCTGTATCTAGCTAGGGTACCTTCGAAAACATTCTAAATACAAACTATGTACACACGCACACACACACACACACACACACACGCCCAGAACGAGATAAATATTTGTTGATCACACAAATATTTACACCAATATTAATTGAGATATAAATTAAAAAATATTGAGAACTTAATTTAAAAGTCGATCCTAGTTAATTAAATCGTCTAGTCTAGGTCCATAAAATTCAAATTACTACACATAAATTCAATTCAAATAAGTCTTTATTTTTTACGAAAAATTAGAAGCAGTTAGTCTTCACCCCACTCTATATCTAAAAAGTAAAGGGTGGGTGAAAAACTGCGCTCTCTGAGATTCTTGTACCTACCAGACAGATAACAGCAGGTAGCAGCAGTTAAGCCATTTCCTTTTGACGGAGTTTGAATTGTAATTATTCATACGCTTTTTGCCAAAAGTGACAAGCTTTGAGTATATATATGTCATATAGTATATCAATGGTGACAAGTATGTGAGTATATACAGTTGTGACGAGACGAGCTAGGTGGTCACCTGATGAAGCGCAACGCACCTGCCTATAACAGACACAGTGTACAACACTACTGCGCTTGTCACCCCGAAACATCAGTTGGCGAGTCTCGTGTGCCCAGTCATTTCACTGAATACATTGCCCTTCAAACTGGAACACAGTAATGGAACACACTACCACCTACAAAATCAATGCATAATTAGGGGATTGAAAGCACATAAATAACAACCGCGATTATAAATTAAAACAAAATTAGAATCCCTGACATTTAGATAAACAATACTTCAAAATATACGCCAAAATTATTCGTTTAGTACTCGTTGTATTAATAAATTGTTAGTGATGAGTATTTGACAGGTCTTCAATATGTCAAATTGGGATTCTTATGGCCAAAGGCCACGGTGAAACCAAGGTTAGCCGGAAGTTAAGTTTCGCTAATGGTATAAATTTATACCAATATCATAAAGCTGAACAGTTGATTCGTTTGTTTGTTTAAGCTTGATTATCTCAGGAATTAAAAGTCCGATTTGAAAAAATCTTTCAGTGTTTGATAGCCCATTTATTGAGCTAAGGGTGTAAGATATATCATTTCGCTAAGGTCTATAGTTGAGGAGCTATCGCGAGTTAAACCGCGGGACGCAACTAGTTATTGATTCTCATAAGATACTGGTTATTTAGTTAATTGCCTATTTGTTTGTAAATACGACCTTATTTTTATGTTGTTGTTATTATTTTTAATGTATAGTTTTTTTTGTCGTTTTTCGCACCAAACCTCTTTGTTTACTTATTGGGTTTTTAAAAACATATCCTTATTTTTTGCTGTGTAGTAATTAATCAAAACAGATTAATTTTATTAAGATTACAGTTCATAGTGGCTTCAAATAAAAAAGAATTTAATCATTTTTATCTTTTAAATCTAGAAAATTAGAACTGTGATAATATAATATGGTCAAATGGTTAGAAATATTTACTTACCTAGCACAGGAATCGAACCCAACCCTCTGTTTTGCATGATAACTCTGTAACATGTGTCATCATCAAATAATTTTAAAAGCCACAAAAATCTATTTTTCAAATGGCGAATTCCCATATTGCTAAATGAAAACTATTGCCAATGTATTAATCAAACAATTATTTTCTAAAATTATCTCATTTTCAATCGTAATAAGTTAAACGGACAAGATTACGCAAAACGAATTATAATGTATTTGAACAATTAAAGTTATGTAACTCTTACTTAACAATATAACTGTAGCATTATGTATTACATGAGCTTTGTACATACATAAAAGTATTTAATGGTTATAAAAGGAGTTTGTATTGTAATTACTAATATTGCCGATAGCGTAGTGGTTATAAGATCTTTGATTTTCATTTGTAAGGTGCGTGGTTTGATCCCAGGCACGTACAATGAGTTTTCGATTTTATGTGTAAGTACTTATCTAATATATAAATTTCTCGTGTCACAGTTTTCGTTGCCATACTCCTCCGAAACGGCTTAACCGATTCTCATGAAACCTTGTGAGCATATTCAGTAGGTCTGAGAATCGGCCAACATCTATTTTTCATCCCGAAATTCCTACGGGAACGGGAACTACGCGTGTGAAACCGCGGGGCGCAGCTAGTATTTATATATGTATCTAAAAGTATTTATGTATATCTTCGACGCTCTTACGGTAAAAGAAAATATGCACAAGAGACCCAAAAAGGAACCATATCTTCTGAGCTTATTATATAAGTACTAATAATAAAAAAATACCATTTACAAATACCTAGGTTTATTTATCATATTATTTATTTGTCTTTGTTAATAAGGCGTTGAACATCGAACTCATCTTTACATAATACCAACGTTTTATATACAAATTATAAATGTGAGAATGACCTTCGTAAGACATTAGTTAGTATTGATAACTATATAATTAAATATGGATGTATAATATTATTCATATATTATGTTTTAAACGTATGTTAAACGTGGGAAGTTTGTTAATTCCTATTTTTATTATTAAATTATTGTAATAATCAATCAGACTATCATTTTGTTATAATAACTGACCCCTGAATAAGTTCATTTCATTACCATTATTCTTATGATGTATATCATCTCATTATAGTAACTGACCCCTAACTAAGTTCGTGACTTGTGTCTAGGGTATCAGAAACTACGCACACACTCTGGCCATTCTTACTCATATTATTTATTATTGTAGGTCTTAGAAACTGTTTACACATTTTCAGTCTATACTAATATTATAAAGAGGAAAGATTTGTTTGTTTGTTTGTTTGTTTGTTTGTATGTAACGAATAGGCTCCGAAACTACTGAACCGATTTCAATAATTCTTTCACCATTAGAAAGCTACATTCACCCTGAATAACATAGGCTATATTTTATCCCCGTATTCCCACGGGAACGGGAACCACGCGGGTGAAACCGCGGGGCGCTGCTAGTATAAGATAAATATGAACCTATTTGTGAACTAATAGGAATATAAATACTTATAGTAAATATTCCTGATTCCGTAGAAATTTCAGGATAAAAACTATCCTAGTGTATTAATTAAGTTAGTCAATAACTATAACTGTCTTATCGGGGTGAATATTTGTGTGAACTACATATGTTTATCTCGGTCTGGGTGTGTGTGTGCGTAGTTTCTGATACCCTAGATACAAGTTACGAACTTAGTTAGGGGTCAGTTACTATAATGAGATGATGTAGTGAATGATTATGTTATGTTATTTATTTATTTACTTTTACGTAGAATAAGCTATTATCAGTACAATATGATCAGATATCTAGATCCAAGTTACATTAAGTCATTTTGTACTGACAGGTGTGTTGTGGTTAAGAGACTAAGGGCCTATTTCACCATCTTCAAGTAACGTTCCGAGTAGCTACTAACATGTTCTGCCTTTGTCACTTGATATAAAGTAGAAACAAACAAAACTAACTTTACTTGGTGAATAACTTTACTTGAACGTCGTGAAATAGGCCCTAACTATGAATCCTATGCACTGAGTACGTAGATCTACTACGAATTCTATTAAGGCATTATTTTAAAGTTGTCAAAGTTACCATAGACATGCTAATTTTATTGTTAATTCCATACATACATATAACAAACTATATTGGTTGTATATTCTTTGGTAAACAATAGTGTTTTATGATCCATGACAATGGTAAATAACAAAGTAACTGTTAATAAAATCATTAAATAATAAATAAATAAGTACGTGTTTAATTACGGCACAATTATAAACTTGTATTGTCGTATTTGTTATATTAGCGTTTATGTAATAGTTCAACGCACTGGCACTGTGACGTCGTTACAATGACGTTTTATGATATAGACGTGGCTTGCACCAATATTTTGCATAAAATATTTGATGCTACATATGCACTTGGAGAAAGGGAAAGCTTCTATTCTAGAGCAAAAATTGTATGGATAGCTCCAGCCCCTCTTAAACAGAATATTGGTTAAGTACTTACCTCTTTTATAAAATACCATTTCGATGTGCAGACCGAATGTTGGTAATTAAGTAGGTAAGTACCTCTTTTTACGTTGTCATTTCAGAGTGCAGTCACCTCTATCGTTTATATTTTTATATCAGTGGTATATTGTGTACCTGCATTGCTCAGTGGTCTTACGCGGAACCAATACTCTTCTTTTTGCGACAAAAGTCGGTCAAAACGATAACGATAAACGAATTGGTGTTGGTCCAGTTATTAAGATGAAGTTTGTTATTACATTTATATAAGTACTAACATCGCCCCACAGTTTCACCCGCGTAGTTCCTGTTCCCGTGGAAATACAGGGATGAAATATAGCCTATGTTACGCGCTGATAAATTAGCTTCCGATTAGTAAAATATTTTTTAAATCGGTCAAACAAATCTTTCCTCTTTATAATTTAATAGTGTAGATAAGTATGTACTTTAGTTTATTATAATTTACTATTTAAAAAAGTTCAGAGGATAAGTTAAGCCTTCGGTCTTGGTTATCACACAACTTTATCGACAGTCGTTACGGGAAGTTAGAGCCCTCAAAAATGTAATATTTTGTTTAGCTAAAATACCAAAAAAGCCTTTAATATGGTATTCCTTATTAACTAAGGTGTTCCTTATAACCAAGAAAAGCACTATATAAGACTCAATACTCAATGTTTTATAGCTTCCACAAATATACAAATTAACGTTACATTTACATTCACAAATACCCTATTGGATTGGACTCTAAAGTAGTCTAAAGTGGGTAAAACCGCGTGACACAGCTAGTAACTTGCCTAAATTAAATTAATCATTATTTTTAGAGCAATCTCAGCCTTAACGTAAGTAGGTATGTACTACTACATGAGTACGTCAGTTGATTACATTTTTTATATAATATTGATTACTTTCACTAAGGTTGCATTCACTCGCTCTGCATTGTAAATAAAGCAAATTGTTAACAAATAAACAATAAATATAAGTAACGATGTTGTTTTTTTACCCGTTATTGTCTAAGTAATCTTTGAAAGATGTAGGAAGTATGTTTTTAGATTTTATCTAGTGATAAGCTTATGAAAAGTAGTGTAGTGTAAACAGGGATCTTTTATTCTTATTAAAATACTTATATATTTGATACTTATTTATTTGAAAAATTTGTTATACATGTATTAAGCTAGCGTGAGGCTTATAGGTCATGAATGGCTTCATAGCACCCTCACCCTTAGAATAAGGGTAAGTGGGTGTCGTGTCTCAACTATAGGACTTAGTGGCTGGTAGGGTAGGTAAATAACTATTACGTACATAATTAAGATGTTTTAAAAAAAGAGTAATTATGCTTAAATATTAATTTAGAATAATAAACATACTTACATAAAAATAATATTTAAATTCCTTAATTTAATTTAGATTTTACAGTCTACAAAAATACCATGTTGTTTAACTTTTAGTTTACACTGCCATCTTGCGTTGAGTAGCAAGACTAACACGGTATAACTACCATAGACATATATATTATGAATATTGTTTTTGTTTCAAATAGTACAGTTAACTGATTTATATTCATTTCAATTAGAAATGCAAAAAATAAAGTTTAATTTATGTTTTGCAAATATGATTTATATTTCAAAGGGATCTATTTTAACTTGTATAAACATTTCCATTTACTAGCAACATTACAGTCATCTACAAAAAATCTAGTCTATGGTTGAACTGCGGCTTGTGACAGTTCGTTCGCAAGTGGAAAATCGGAAATTATGAAGTAGAATATTTTTCAAATTATCGTGTTTAAATGACAGTAGGAAAAGAAACTATGGGGTAAGTAATGAGCAATACAGTTCTAGTTATCATTTCCACCCAATTTCATTAATGTGCGTCACTTCCCTAATTAGTAAAATCCGGTGCAATCATTCAATATTTTAGGGAGGGGATGCATTTTGCCACTGCGAAGGGATATTTTTAAGTATTCCCCGTAGGTCTTGAGATTAAAACGTAAACAATAACTATATTTACGTTCTGGGTACCCGTTTTCATAATTGTAGTAGCTAATATGTGGCTTAATGTAGTTATTCGTACGAACGTAGCGAGGTTGAGATGTAACATTTTCGTAAAAGGTATTAGTTGCACATCGATTGCACACGATTGAGTGGTTTTACCCTGTAAGGTCACCCGGGCCCCGCTATTTATACAACCAGAGTATTTCACACTTGATTGACTCCTGTATATCTATGTGTGCCTGGTACTTGGGACATATATCTCACTTATATATGAACTTATCTGGGGCATGATTAATTAGTATTACAACTGGGGTCTTTGCTTTTATTTTATTATTTTTTGGTTAATTATTCATGGTGTTTTCGAATATTATTATTGTATAAGATTTACTTATTATAATTTGCTCTTTCAAGCATGTAGTTAATCTATGATTATCTTGATAAGAACTCAAGAATGAGATAGATCTGGAACTAAAAAGTTTATTGAATTTTTTATCACAATATTTCTATTATCTCAACTCACTCAAATAAACCATGTATAGATAACTAGCTGTGCCCCGCGGTTTCACCCGCGTAGTTCCGGATCCCGTGGGAATTTCGAGATAAAACGTAGCCTATGTTCTTTCCCAGATCATAAGCTACCCCTGTACAAAATTTCAAGTCATATGGTTCAGTAGTTTAGCCGTGAAAAGGTGACAGACAGAGTTACTTTCGCATTTATAATATTAGTAGGGATGTCACTAACTGTTAACATAAGTAAATTATTAATAATTTGTTAAGTACCTACCTATTCATTTCATATATGGCTCGGGAAAATAAATGCATATTCTGTTTGCCTTATTGATAGTACAGTTCAATAGTCCATCTGTGGCTTTATTAATATACCATAACCTTAGAATAAAATTCTCAAACCTATTGTTAAAAGTGTAAGTAATATCTATTTTAAAAGTGACTATCAATCTTTAGAGATGTAAGTAACTTGAATCTTGCTATTTTCAAAACTATTGGACTGATTTTAAAAACTCTTTCACCAATAGAATACAATGTTATTAGGGCATGGAGTAACATAGTTATATGTTTTTATTCTAATTTCGGTAAAAGTATATATTTAAACAGAAATTACTGATATTATAAAGCTGAAAATTTTGTTTCATTTAAAATACAAATCCCAGAAACTAGTGGTTCAAATTGAAAATATATTTTAGCGTTACATAGTTCATTTAAAGAGGATATAATAAATTATGCTACAGCCAATATGAGCAGAGCTAACGCAGGTGAAACCAAAAGCACAGCTAGTTATATTTATAACAATTAAATTAAAAATTTAACAATCCTCCTACACAATTACTTTCAAACCCCCATAACTTTTAAGCGGGTCAACCGATTTTCATCAAACATGTCTAAAAACACTCGCACGTAAGTCGCCTTTAATGAAAAAAAAAGTAAATTGAAATCGGTTCATCCGTTCGGGAGCTATGATGCCACAGACAGACAGATACATACACACACACAGGTACATCAAACTTATAACACCCCTCATTTTGCGTTGGGGGTTAAAAACTACTAATTAAAAGAAAAACAAACTAAGTTTACACAAAAAATCTGTACCGTAATTAAGTAACATACTACAAATGTAAACATTGCATTACACTCATTAAACACAAATGTATCAAGGTTACAGTAATATGGCTGTAGTATTCATATTATGTGATTACAATAATAATTGTGGGAATGTTTCACATAAACTTCACTTATTTATATGAAATGTTCTGGTTTTTGTGTAACTTTTAATATCAAAACTATTTTTTTTATCAAGTTTCACATGCTTACGTTTTTTAACCATGTGTTCAAAATTTTCTCCAGAGCTGGGACTTTTAATATATTTAGGGTTCCGTACCCAAAGGGTAAAAACAGGACCATATTATTGAGACTTCGCTGTCCGTCCATCTGTCACCACACTGTATCTCCAGAACGGTGACAGCTAGACAGTTGAAAATATCACTGATGATGTATTTCTATTGCCGCTATAACAACAAATACAAAAAATAAAATCAATATTTAAGGGGGACTCCCACATTTTTTTTACTTTTTTGGTACGGAACCCTTCGTGCGCGAGTCCGACTCGCACTTGGCCATTTTTTGTGTAACTTGTAATATTTTTTTGTATCTATACTTAATAGTTTAAAGAGACTGTTTTGAACATGTTAATCTCGGGAACAGTATTTATTTATTCAAGTCAGATTAGGAAATTGGATTTGAAAATTATTTTTGCTTCATCAAACAGATTATAAAGTTACCCTAACTAGCTATTAGGTTTGTTAACTGACCTACTTTTGAATATTTACTTGATTTCTACCTAATCCATTAGCGATAGATTTTTAAAAAGATATTCACAATCGCTTTATTTTTTACATACTTATTTGTTAGCTTACCTCATAATATTATCTAAGTTAAAATAAATATTCTTTACTAGCTGTGCCCCGCGGTTTCACCCGCGTAGTTGCCGATCCCGTGGGAATTTCGGGATAAACTAGCCTATGTTCTTCCTCGGACCATAAGCTACCCCTGTATCAAATTTCAAGTCAATCGGTTCAGTAGTTTAGCCGTGAAAAGGTAACAGACAGACAGAGTTACTTTCGCATTTATAATAAGGATTTTATCTGAGAATAAATATATTATAATATCTTATTGTTCGTACAAAGAACAATAAATAAAAATCCACAATATCAATAAAAAAAATTACTTAATGGCTACGGTAATGAAAAGAGTAAAAATTAAAACAATAAATTGACTTCAAAATAAATTATAGTTTTCTTTAAATGACCGTTAAATCCATTTGTTATTGCCTCCATTTCATTACACCTTATCACCTGTCACTTACCTGTCAAACTGACTTGACACCCCGTTATCAATCCTTATCATTTGTCAATTGTTATCTATTCGGCAATTATTTAATCAGTGCGGTTTGGTTATGATTTAACGTTTACATTTTTGTGTTAAATATTTTTTTACAAAAATAGGTGAAGAATAAACTAAAATGGAATTGTTTATTGGTGATAAGTAAGTTTGCTTTTAAATTATTTAATAGTTACTGGGTCCCGCGGTTTGTCTCGCGTTAGCTGTGTAACTATTATTCGTAGTGTGTATGTTTAATAGTCTTTCTTGATAAATGAGATACCCAGCTCAACACTAAAATTTTTTTTTAATATAGTCTAATTGGTTGTTCTGGAGATTATTGTGTTCAACCAAACAAACAAGCAAGCTCTTCAAGCTTTATAATATAAATATAGGTAAAATAATCATTATTATTTATTAGCAATGAAATTAATTGAATTAGGGCCGATTTTTCCATCGCCAGATAACTTTTATTCGACGAATAAAATTGACGTTTGACAGACTTTGTATGAAATAAGTGTCAAAATTTCAAAGTTATTCGTCGAATAAAGTTATCTAGCGATGGAAAAATCAGCCCTTAGTGAAATAAAATAAATTCGTTTTCACTCGAGCCTGAATTAATCGACACAAGACAGCGTAAGTGTGATTGCTAATATCCTTTTGTAGGCACCATAAATCTTTCCAAAAATATTTTGCGGAATTGATATTGATAATCTTATTATAGCCAGGATTATCGTTTAAACGCTCAAGAAATAAGCTCAAGTGACTTACTTCGATTAATGCATTTATCATTATTATGATGTTGCTTTAAAAGTACACCAAGGCAAACTAAACACTTCACTCTTAATAGTTTTGATCTACGACGCAAAAAGAGTGTTTGCATGTCTTTGACTCACACGAATGCACATTTTAATGCGATATTTTTTGTTTGAAAGATTATATGAGCCACCGAATTTTCGCTAGAAATAGCATGATTTTTGGGATATTTACCATGATTATTATTTCGAGCTTTCGATATTTCTAGTGTTAATTACCATAAAAACTAGGTAGGGTATATCGTTTTGTTTTTCAACTATTTTGCACATTTTATTAACATTATCATGAGTGTAATGATACCCTAGGCTACGGCCGAGACTCCACCAAAGCGGAAATGTTCGCAGTTAATTGAAGCAGAGAGAGATGAGATGTTTTTAACCCCCGACGTAAAAAGAGGGGTGTTATAAGTTTGACGTGTCTGTGTGTGTGTGTGTGTATCTGTCTATCTGTGGCATCATAGCTCCCGAACGGATGAACCGATTTTGATTTAGTTTGTATTAAAGGGGACTTTCGTGCGAGTGTTCTTAGACATGTTTGATGAGAATCGGTTTACCCGTTTAAAAGTTATGAGGGTTTGAAAGTAATTGTGTTGGGGGTTTTTTAAATTTTAAATTTAATGTTATTCAACATCTACCGAGCGAACATGCATACTGTACTAACTAGCTAGACTGTAGTACAGATTATGCTATGCAAGGCACAGCTCACGTCTCCTCTAGCTCGGCCGCGCCATACAAATATGACACATCTGCTGAGCGATGATTTCTATTGGTCGTTTAAAATACAGCTTATCTCGTCACGTCTTCGATTTGTTGGAGTCTCGGCCTTAATATTGTCATTCCGGGACACGTTGTAATGACAACCGATGTTTTTGATTTTCTTTACATAAATATGATTGTGTCGTATCTTTCCAGTGAGCAGCCAATCTTCACGTGCAAAGCTCACGTGTTCCACATAGACCCGAAGACGAAGCGCTCGTGGATGTCGGCCAGCTCGGCCGCCGTGTCCGTCTCCTTCTTCTATGACTCGTCCCGCAATCTGTACCGGATCATCAGCGTCGAGGGCACTAAGGTATGGACCAGTTGTTCAATGTAATGGGTTGATGGTACAAAGCTCACTCGTTTCACATACGACCCGAAGACGAAGCGCTTCGACGAAGTGTCCTTCTGCGGCGGAGCGGTTCATCGGCCAGTGCCTCACGGACCCGCTCATTCGCCTCCTGCGACATCACATTTTCGCAGAAGGTGATGGCCGCCCTCCACGACGCCTCGCTTTGCATGGCCTCGACAACACTTGACAGCGATAGCGCCCCACCTATCTGCGCCGCCAGGGTCAATCTCTGCAGACCCCAGGCGGCGCATTCCGTCAGACCGCGGCGATCTCCCACCGCGCTATCCTGTGCAGATACTCCCCGAAGCATTCATGTCCGGAGAGTATCTGTGCCAACCTGAACGTTATGGCCCCGTGCCGCCGATTAACCCACCGGGAGAGGTGGGGGTGGGACCACTGCCTAAGACGCCCATCACAATGTTATCGAATCAATGACCACACATCAGCACGACTGTCACACACGTCCTATCACCATAATAATTGGGTGACGGACATGACAATCACATAAATATTTAATATTATTTATTTATTTCACATACTATTCTACTATAGCTTAATAGAATATCGGAAAATCGCAATTTTGTTTTTTTTTTATCTGCTGCCCCTTTCAGTCCAAGCGCGTCCGTTTGTATCCTCACTCCTGATGTAATCATTCACACATCATTGACGTTGTTCTAAACCGTAAACCTTCCGTTGCAGGCGGTGATAAACAGTACGATAACAGCCAACATGACGTTCACTAAGACGTCGCAGAAGTTCGGCCAGTGGAGTGACGTCAGGGCCAATACTGTCTACGGACTCGGGTTCGCTTCCGAGCCCGAGTTAGGAAAGGTAAATGTCAATTTTATATGTATTTAAAAAAGCTTTCTATATGGGTTGCATATTATTAGTAGTTTGATTAATCCCTCTAACTGTATTTGTTTGATTCTGTTGAGGTTGTGAGTTTGATCCCCATCAATTGCATTTATTGACGTGAATTTTCGACTGCTAGGCTCATGCCAAAGCCATTGGCTTATACCACTTACTATATTTATTTAATGCTACACCTAAATCTTCACCAAACATGTCGTTTAATTCTCAGACAGTTTCACTAATTTGTCATTAGCTAAATGCAAATCAAAGCTAGAAAAAAGTCTTAGATATCTCTTTTAAACCATCGTAAATGATTATAATTGAAACTAAACCGTCCCCATTGAACTTGCAGTTCATAGAGAAGTTCCAAGAGGTGAAGGAGGCGATCCAGGCGCAGGCGGGCGGCGGGGCGGCGGCGGGCGGGGGGAAGGCGGCCAACGGCGCGGCGCCGACCCCGCTGGCGTCGGCCACCGCCTCCCCGCTGCTGGCGCCGCGCGCGCCGCCCGACGCGCCGCACGCGCCGCACGCGCACCACGTGCCGCCGGTACGGGCCCGGGACGCCCACACACACACGCATGCCACCGCAATCTAGTTATACGTACCCCACCACATGTCATTAACACATACTTGACTTAACTTAATCACACGTACCCCGCCACCAGTCAGTCACATTTACCCCAGCACAACTCAGTGACGTGCACCCCGACACAAGTCAATGACAAACTCCATTGCGCGTCAGTCACAAATACCCCGCCACTAATCAATCACACATACCTCAACAACTCGGTCATACTTACCCCATCAGTAATCGATCACATAAACTCTATCCCAACTCAAGTCATTTTCCGCTACTCCTACACAACAAGTCAGTCACAAATACGTCGCGACAAATTATACCCCAAAATATGTCCAAAGAAACACATGCACTCCTAGCTTCATATCCATACATACTCATATACCATTTTATCTCACACACATGGGCTTATTAATTTTCTAAAGAAACGATCTAGTCCAATATTTAGGGTCAGTAAGTTAACATATTATTCTATTTACAGCCACCAAAACCTGAGAACGACGAGATGATGGTTCACCAACGAGCACACTCCGTGTCTTCCACGATACAGGTATCATTCACAGCCTATTTCCTTACTTTAATCTTAGGGACGAATTTATAAAGTTTTTATTTTATGGTGCTTGCAGATTTCTCCAAAAATTTGACTATTGTGATGATTACTAATTTGAAATGACTTGCTAATTTGTCTATCAGTTTTTGTTTTGCATATCAATGAATGTTTGGTTAATTCTTTTGCATAATAAATTGCTGAATTAAGTCATTTTTTGCCTCGATTATTGCTATATTCAATATGTTGTACAATAAAGAAACGGTCCTCTTAACCTATCCGGAGGCAGCGTAAACATAATTCTGCAATAACCTCAAAAATCACTGCATTTCCACACTACACATGGCATGTCAAGTACTCATGTCATTTCCTTTCACATGTAGCTTTCCTTATACCCTATTTACACTATGCTCCTGCTACTGCTCCTCGCGCTGCCGGAAATATTTCCCAAAATACTTCCGCGGCAGTATTCCATTTAGACTATGCTCGTATGGGCAGGGAAGTGAGGAGGGAAGTGGGCAGCGGCATAGTGTACAGGGGTCACTTACGTTGCCACTCGTTATGCCGCTGCAGTCCATTGGTAAGTAAGGACTGAGTGAAATGGGTATATGTTCTCTCTCGCTCGCCCTCCTTTGATTTCCGCACTCAAACCGACACTCGCGGGAGCGTCGGGCAGGAGCAGCGGCATGACGAGTAGCCGCACGAGGGACCCCTTTACACTATGCCGCTGCCCACTTGGAGGAGGGCCTCACTGCCCTGCTAGCGGCATAGTCTAAATAGGGTATTACGTTAATCACCGGAGAACTAACCAATTCCTATCCCCGCAGGGCGGCTATGCGACAGTAGGGCGTGGTCCCCGCGGCCCCCCCGCGCCCGTGACCCCCGGGCCCGCGCCCCCCGCCGGGGGAGTGGTGTCCGCGGGGGGCGCGGGGGGGTCCCCGCCGGCCGACGGCGCCGACCACCAGCTGCGGTACGAGAATGATCGACTCAAACTGGCGTTGGCTCAGAGGTACGTGTACTGTAGTAAGTTGTTATGTTTTGATAGTATATGGCGTGGTGTGTAAGGTTTATTTAAGTTTAACTTAAAAGTTATGTATTATTATAACTTATACATTATATACTTGTCTCTAAACAAAAATCTTTTCAAGTGCACAGTGATATATCCGCAGTTGAGTTCTGGTCGTCACAATAATTAGACGCTACAAATAAATAAATAAATAAATTATCTTATGTAATGTGTAATCTCTGATTTTAATTTTGGTCGTTTATGCGTACGCTCACATAAAACATCATTTTTTTGTTTTCTTGAAAACACAGAACTTTCTGTAACATACATTTTTACTCGGAAGAATTTTGCAGTATAAAAAAAGAACATTTTATAAAAATCACAAAGTTTATTAAAAAAAACGCAAGAGTTTTGTACAACACTTATTGAACTAACAGTGTAACAACAGTCTCATAAACGGTATAACAAGAATATAAGATAAAGCATAATACTTCTTTTTAACGAGTCGTGTGGGTCAATAACCTTTGTCAAAGATCCTAGCCCTAGACGGTCAAAATTGCGTTATAAACACACCTTTTGAATGCATGTCAAGTAATGATGGCTTGTCAAACACTTCTTTTATTGAGTGACAATCTTTTCTGTGCCGGCGACCAAAATTGGAAGCTCCTATTGTTATTTTGACTCCAATGTCATTTGGATACATTTTCAATAAACTGACAACCAAAAGATGCGATTACAGCGACGCTGACACCGGCACAGAAGAGATTGTGGCACAATGAATGTCAAGCAATATTGACAGTTTAGAACAAAGCTTGATGTGCTTGACAAGCAAGCTAAATAATGCTTGACGAAAAGTTGATTTGTTGCATTGCTTGTCAAGCATGGCTTGATCGTCTATGTTTGCTTGTCAAGTAACACATTTAGTGTGTTTTTAACAAAGGTTATTGACCACTTAAAAACGTTAATTTGACTTCAACAGCAATACTTAAAAAATAATTAACAATAAATTACAAATAATTAAGGTACGAACCATACTGAGAATAGGTTTCTAATGTAATTTTAACTTCAAAATGTAACTTTAACTATTCTTTCTCGGATTTAAAAAGAAATCATAGTGTGTATAGTGACTTGCTTTAAAACATCACCATTTTTCTTCTTTGTCTGTCTGTCAGTCACACAATTCTTAATAAAAAAATCTAATAGAAAACGCTTTGAACCAGGCTAACTTATATATTGCATTTCAATTGTATCTGTATGATTCGTTCCTTATAACAATTTAACATATAATTAGGACTAATGAAACAGTTCAAAATTTCATCATAAAACTAGATATCTCACTCTTACACATCGTTTAAAGCGGTTGCAAGAGAGAGATAGACTTACAAGTTATAAAAAATACGGTAATCATTCACAACGAGTTTTCTTTGTAGGGGTAATACTTTGTAGGTTAAGAGATATAGTGGAATAACGTTGTTTGAAAATGAGGGGTTAAAAAGGGTTGTAATTTGGGTTTTAAATATCAATAATCTTGAAACTTGGTGCATTGATTGGCTCATAATGAGGGATTAAAACTGGCTTCCATTTCTTTTTCTGTCTAGTTTGTTTGATCATCACATAATCATAAGAAACACTATTCATTTCCCCCCCATTTACACGTTTCACCCTCTTACCGTCTATATCGAACCTAAATATTTCAACCCTCTATGTATTCAAGTAGGTAACCATATTTAAACCCTCTTTAATTACCTTCACGCTACCCCATATCTCCTCATTCAACCCTCCAAACAACAACCCCTTCCAACGCCCTCCATTTCCTCCCCTCTATAACCCCTAATGTCCATACCCGCCAACCACAGGCACGAAACCATCATCATATCTTTCATAATCATGTTGGTGGTACGCCACTGGCTCATGTGCTGGCTTAGCGTGGTATTCCTCGTGTTTGGGCGTGCCTATCTTATGGACGACTGCGTTGAAGCCGTTCTTGTCGTCTGCTTCGTATTCGACGACGCGTTTTGTGCCGTCATGCTCGACTATTGTGTAGCTGCCTGGGGTGGAAGAAGGGGGTTAAATGTTAGTTTGAAGGTAGTAATCTGTTAAAGAACTTTAATGTAGTTGGAAATTGATTAGATCAATAAAATCGTACAAATTTTGTAATTTTCTATTCACACCTTTAGGGGTGGAAATTTCAAAACTGTTTTTTTATCCGATACCTATCCAGAATCCGATATATGTATATAGAATACGCTCTCCAAAATTCAGGTACTTACTCTCAGCGGTGTAGGCTATGCGTTGATCTGTTAGTCAGTCAGGACAAAGTCTTTTATTTGTTAAAATTTTGTTGATTATATTATGAACTTGCAGCGCCCTGCGGTTTCACACACGTAGTTCCCGTTGTAGGGATAAAATTCCTCTTTTTAATACATATTAGTATGGCAGGCCATGTGACTAGAATGGACACAGATAGGTGGGCTAAATTATCCACGGACTGGGAACTCAACGAACGTAGGCCCCCGTGTCGCCCCCCGACACGATGGAGGCAAGACCTTGAGAGGTTCGACAGAGATTGGAAGGAGCTGGCTAGGGACAGGGACAGATGGAGGGATTTGGGGGAGACCTTTGCCCAGGAGTGGGACGATACACGTTGATAATAAAAATTATTATAGATAGACTAACGATCCTCTGTCCTATATCGCCCTAGGTTTGTAAGAAGTAGTAAATATGTACCTTTAACCTTGTCCCCGTCGCGCGTCTCCCAGTGCTCCTTATCGTCTCCAGTGTGGGGGTCCTTTACCGAGTAGTCGAACGCGTATTTAGGGTGTGCCTGTAACAAATAAACAACTTTATAGTACACAAGATGTGACACCCGCGTAGCTCCCAATCCCCTAAGAATTTTGGGATAAAAAGTATCCTATGTGAGATTCAGGTCCATATACCTAGTTAGGAATCAGTTGCTATGACATGATAAAAGACACGTGGTAGTGGTAATTCACAGCAATACTATTGATAGAAGGTATACACGGACAGCAGCTGTGCTTCGGACGGCGCTTATAGCCGTCCCGGAGGAGGGCTAATCATCATCAGCTCATATATACGTCCCCACCGAGGGGCTTTCCCTACGTTACGAACTTAGTTAGGGGACAGTTACTATAATGAGATGATGGAGTGAATTATTATGTTATATCCTTACATGATAATCCATCTCATACTCCTCCCCATGGTGGTGGTCCAGGGCCTGCTGTACGGGCGCCCTGTGCGCCTTGGGGTAGTTCTGCACCCCTTGGTAGCCCTCGTATGAGTCGTACTGCGCCAGGGCCGATGCGGCTAGGAGGAGGGGGAGGGCTCTCTGTGGAAACGATGAGTAAAATGTTAGAATGGTTATAATAATAATGAACGATCCCATTAAAATAAAAAAAAACCCGACAATATCACACGTAGCCCTCCCTATATCAACAATGGAGAAACGCTTTTAATTATAAGTATTGTATTATTGTGTGATGTATCGGCCTGTAAGATGCCGCTGTCAAAGGCCTCTTTCTCAGTAAGGAGGAATAGGCGTAATCACAACGCTCTTGCCCAATGATGCTTGTTAAAGACAAGTAATGTTTAGAAAATGCAACGATTATTACATTGGGATTGAATCGGAGGCTACAGAGACATTGTACTAAACCACGAGCCGCGCCATTATTTTCGTAAATACTTAGAAAGCACCGAGGTGAAGACTAGTGTGATCCCGGGTGTAAGTCCATTGTGGAGCGACGCTAGTTTGCGATTTTCTAAACATGACTCGGGGTTGTGGTTACCAACACGCATTGGGCTAGCGTAGTCATTACGCCTTGGTTTTGCGGTGGAAGAAGCATAGTAATAAGATAAATAAGAATCATCAAAATTGGACCAGGCGTATGGGCTCTAGAGAGGAACATAGGTTCAAATATACATACATAGACTGATGACCACATTACCCTCCTTTACATCTCGCAGGGGGGGGGGGGGGGGGGTTAAGTAGAAATACGTTAACAAC
The DNA here is from genome assembly GCA_958496195.1 of Timandra comae. NCBI lineage: Eukaryota > Metazoa > Arthropoda > Insecta > Lepidoptera > Geometridae > Timandra > Timandra comae. The sequence goes on along the minus strand of OY292377.1, from coordinate 403,815 downwards.
TCTTCAATGACTACACATATTCCATGATTACATCACGTGTAATCAATAATCTCAAACAGACTTTCCGTCGCGTCTCCGCAAGTCACCCTACGTAATTTGTACGTCAATATCACCAACGTAATGTCTCACTTATATTTTCTATGTTTGTTGTTATGTGTTATGTAAGTAAGTTATAATTTTAATTTATCTTTATTAGTAAATTATGAAATTTATACAATACTAGCTGCGCCCCGCGGTTTCACCCGCGTAGTTCCCGATCCCGTGGGAATTTCGGGACAAAATATAGCCTATGTCCTTTCCCGGACCATAAGCTACCCCTGTACCAAATTCCAAGTCAATCGGTTCAGTAGTTTAAAGTAGGTGAAAAGGTAACAGACAGACAGACAGACAGATTTACTTTCGCCTTTATAATATTACTAGTTAATAATGGACTAGTTAGGATTAGAGCTGCACTATCACTACATATAGTATGAAAACAAAGTCGCTTCCCGCTGTCTGTCCCTATGTATGCTTAAATCTTTAAAACTACGCAACGGATTTTGATGCGGTTTGTTTTATTAGATAGAGTGATTCAAGAGGAAGGTTTTTAATATAATTTTATCTCCACATTCTCCCGGGAGCGGGCGCTGCTAGTATTTGATAAAACAAATGAATGATTTTTGAGGACTCTACCTGCCCGTAACTAAGCCAAGAAGAAACAGTACGATCTTGTTGTTTTTATATCAAGTTTTATTAGGGGCAATAACTTACATATGACATTAAGACAATTTAAATTGAAACTGACGAAGTGGCTTGCTGAAAAATGTTTTTATAGTTTAAATGAATTTTTTTATTATAAATTGTAATTTCGAAACCTTGACATTGTTATTCTATATTATTATTATGTTCTTTTTGTATTAATGTATTCATATTTCATACGCCTTTACAGGCAGGTGGAGGTAGAACTAATTTTATCAAAATGACATCTTTTTGTACCCAAAACTCTTGGAATAAATAAATAAATAAATAAAAATCTTAATGGCTAATGCGTCGCGTCGGCCTAGCTACTGAGATCGTGAGTTTGATTCCCAGCCAATCCATTTGACGTGAATGTACCCACTCCAGACACAGTTCTTTAGCATAGTTTAAATAAAAAACTATAAAATTAAAAATTAAAAAAACCCCCAACACTTTCAAACCCCCATAACTTTTAAACGGGTCAACCGATTTTCATCAATTAACGAACACTCGCACGTAAGTCCCCTTTAATACAAAAAAAACTAAATTGAAATCGGTTCATCCGTTCGGGAGTTATGACGCCACAGACATACAGATACACACACACACACACACAGACACGTCAAACTTATAACACCCCTCTTTTTGCGTCGGGGGTTAAAAAAACTTTACAAACAGACATCGCGATTAATTCGTAATAGTTTTTACTAAGACGGAAACATGTTAACTAAATCGAATTACCCGCTCGGCGGCGCGAAGTGTGTACAGGAAATGACTGATTGATCGCTATCGTACATTGTAATCGTTTGTATGCGTGTATGTATAAATTAATGGTTTCGCGTGGGTGTGGCGACATCTACACAACCACATAGGAACTACTTACTAACAGCGCCATCTATCGGCATCATGGGAAAAATAACTGAAGAGTCCTGAATCGCGCAAGCGAAGTTTACAACGCAATTGACTAAGTATACGAGAGCCCGACTACAACCATCGGGCAGCGGCCCACCAGACATAACACCCGTCTGGTCGGAGGATCCTCCCTTTTCAATGGGGATTCCCACATCCCCATATGGGTGCTTAAAAAATGTTTTTCACACTGTTTTTGTCCGGACAATTAACATAACATAATCATTCACTACATCATCTTATTATATAGTAACTGACCCCTAACTAAGTTCGAAACTTGTATCTAGGGTATCAAAAACTACGCACACACTCATTCACACACACACCCAGACCGAGACAAACATTTGTGGTTCACACAAATATTCACCCCGCACGGGAATTGAACCCGCAACCTTACGCATGGCAGTCCGGCATGGTGACCACTGCCATCGAGGTCGTCAATTATGAAAAACACAGTGAAAGAATGTAGATTGAAAGAAGTCAGTAGCTACTGTTTTTCTCGGCTAATGCCATTTCCTCGATAAATGGGTTATTCAACACTAAAAGTGTCGTTCAATTCGCACCAGTAGTTCGTGATATTAGCACGTTCAACTATACGTTAATATTTCAGCTTCATGCGTTATTGACATAAAAAAAATACGATTTTATGAGATACCCTAATCAGATCCTGTCTTGGTGACAGTGGGACTTATAAATATACCGTTCCAAACAGAAAAATATTTTTAAATTAGTTCGTAATTGACGGATACTTTGGAGAAGATAAATAAATAAATTAATCGGTATCATCTAATCAAGGCGAGCACGCAATCTTAGGCTGTATCATCGCTTTCCATCAGGCGAGTTACAGTCAAGTGCAAGCCTATTTAATTTGAACCAAATTGAGAACTTCCTCCCTTTTTAATGTCATTAAAATTAATAAACTGTACACTATCACCGCATGTCACCGTAACAGGTAATATCTGTACTTCCTATAATGTCCGTCCGTCCGTCGCGTGTCCCACCGCGGAACCACCCAGTCACGCACACACTGGTTTCACTTATCATGTTATTAGATTTGATAGTTTTTGTGATTTTGTATCATCGGCTAGTTGGTTGGTTTGTCCTTTTACTTTTTTTTGGTGGGTCTGGGTAATTTGCGTATCGATTGGCGATGTGCCTGAATTTCAGAATATGGGTAATGTGTACCGTATGTGATGTTTGGAGTCCAAATTAAATTGATTGAATCGAGATTTACTTATGCGAACACTACACATTGAGATACTTAAACATAAACTTTCAAAAATATACTTTTTTTCCTAGCAGTTTTATCCGCTTTTTCCTATTTTTTTTCGCGGTATTCAAAACACAAAGTATATTTAAATCGATCAAACAATTTTCCAGATTTTTCGAGACTAACGAAAGGAATTAATTAAAAAATTTGACTTGTGCATACATCGAATTAATGACCACTGACCTAAAAAAAATATTTATTTAAACTACAAAAATAACTAAACTAGTACTCACGACAAGGAAATCCATTTTTTTTCAATTCGCACTCTGTTCGCGACACACTGTCTAATAAAACTAAAGTCGTGTCGAGTCACACTTATACGCGGAATATATAATAGTGCGTGTAGAGGGGGTTTTAGTGCCTAACTGGCGGATACAGGGAGGGATTCTAGGGAGGGGTGAGATGGGCAAGGTGATATCATAAAGCCGAAATATTCAAATCAAAATGTATTAAGATTTTCCTCACAATTAAGTTACATTAGGTTAGTATTTTAAAACAAAATGTGTTAAAATTTATCTCAGCTTTGTGAGAGCTGATGCTTGAGGTAACTTTTATAAAAACCTGTATTACAATAATGTAATTTAGGATGGACAAAAATAGATAGATAAACTAGAGAAGTGTAATTAAGTGTTTTATTTACACGAACTCGATACATTCTGTTTTAACCGAAGTGAATTTACCATTTGAATAGTATACAAAACCATCACTTATAAACAAGAAGAGTAAAATAATTGTTTAGTTAACTTTGCTAATATCGCGAGGGGATACCGCATAACATAGGGCATATAGGGATGTTAACAAGTAGGTACTTTAAGAAGAAAGAATTTCAATTAATATCTAAATACTCTTTAAACCATCTAGCCCCATTTCCACTCGCCCTCGCTCCGCCCCTGGGTGAAAGAAGTCATCTATTTTGCAAGCTACTAGTAATTTAATTGTTATCTATCGTATAATTGGTTTAGTGCATTCGCGAATGTTGTGTTATTATTGAGATTGGACGGATTGTAGGTAGGTATCTCGGTAATACTTTGTGGTTTACAGTTGCGATCATATAATGTAATACGTTATAAGAATTCTGATATAACTGGGTAGATAAAATGACTAGAGATTTGACCAGATTCCGCCTTATTTAAAAAAATAAACTGTATTGTTCGACTGCTAAGCATAGGTCCGTAAAGCCCTTTATCTTTCTATCCCATGAGCTAGTTTTATTTCCAATTTTAAAACTTCCTGTAAAAGGAAACTTCCTTATTATCAGAACATAAAATAATCAGTCAGTCTATCGTCTAAAACTACATATAGCAACCGACCCGTTACTAGGTTTATCTATACTAATATTATAAAGAGGAAAGATTTGTTTGTTTGTTTGTAACGAATAGGCTCCGAAACTACTGGACCGATTTCAAAAATTCTTTCACTAATGGAAAGCTAATTTATCAGTGCGTGACATAGGCTATATTTTATCCCCGTAATCCCACGGGAACGGGAACTACGCGGGTGAAACCGCGGGGAGCTACTAGTCCTAGGTACATTTATACTCACAACCAGACCGAGATAAACATTAGATCACTTCTACATTATGTATTTACCTCGCACGGACATCGAACTTACAACTCTGTTTAGAAAAAAAAAGTTTAGCAGTCTGCCACAATAACCACTCGCTTATTTGGTCACATTTATTAAGCAGGAAAGCAAATTGGCATAATTCTAAACCTTTGCCATATCGCTCATATAATTTCGCTTAAAAACAAACAAACTTTCACATATCCAATATTACTATTATTCAATTATCTAACAATGTATTTTGACAGTGTTGTGTTGTCGTATTGACAATATAATTGTACATAATAAGCGTATGATTGTCGCTCGAATATTACATTATGGTAATATATAAACGATACTACGTAGTTATATACTTATCGTATGTGTGAGTATATTATTAGTGGGCAATTCCTATAATTTTGCTCGTGTTTTTTAAATATGTGTTTAATTATGCATCACTTTTATTTAAATTATTAGAAAATTTATGATATTTGAGTATGGTATTAAAACATAGGAGTTTTTATAAATGAACTCTCACATAACTGAACGAAGTCACAGACTATACTATTCTTACTAGTATTATAAATGCGAAAGTAACCGTCTGTCTGTCTGTTACCTTTTCACGGCTAAACTACTGAATCGATTGACTTGAAATTTGGTGCTGGGGTAGTATTATGGTCCGGGGAAGGCTGTTTTATCCCGAAATTCCCACGGGATCGGGAACTATGCGGGTAAAACCGCGGGGCACAGCTAGTACTCATATTGTAACACGTATGTACGTACAATATTACAAGTTTCCTACATTATTATAATGAGTGTTCATCAATCTTTGTCGGTCAGTGTAATATAAGAATGTTATTTCTGGGGTACTGGAATACTAATTGACGGCTACTGTGGTTGAGTGGTCACGAGCCGGCTTTGGTGATAGGGGTGCTGGGTTCAATTTTATGCTTGTTTTGAGTATTTTGTGTAGGCTAATGTTGTCCCATGCTTGATTTCACCAACAAAGAATAAAACTTTAGTTGTATGTATTATTAAAAATAATGAAATTGAAATGCGAAAGTAACTCTGTCTGTCTGTTACCTTTTCACGGCTAAACTACTGAACCGATTGACTTGAAATTTGTACAGGGATAGCTTATGATCCGGGAAAGAACATAGGCTATGTTTTATCTCGAAATTCCCACGGGATCGGGAACTACGCGGTTGAAACCGCGGGGCACAGCAAGATATTAATAATAATGAAATTTAAATAAGTACTACAAATATTAAAAAGATGTCTTGATTCTGTTTAACTTTTACTACCTATAACATATTTCCTAATTGTAATTATCACCTAATTATATCAACTGATTCTTAACTTACTAGGTTTATCACAAGTATGTAATCTTGTAATAACTTTAGTTACCATATATATTAGTTGAAATACAGTTTTATATTCTACTAGCTGTGCCCCGCGGTTTTACCCGCGTGGAAACTATCCCGTAGGAATTTTGAGATAAAAAGTATCCTATGTGTTATTCCTAGGTATGAGGAACATCTGTACCACTTTCATTAAAATCAATTCAGTAGTTTTTGCGTGAAAGAGGAACAAACATCCACACTCACAAACATTTGGCTTTATAATATTAATAGCTGCGCCCCGTGGTTTCACTCGCGTAGTTCCCGATCCCGTGGGAATTTCGGGATAAAACATAGCCTATGTCCTTTCCCGGACCATAAACTACCCCTGTACCAAATTTCAAGTCAATCAGTTCAGTCGTTTAGCCGTGATAAGGTAACAGACAGACAGAGTTACTTTCGCATTTATAATATTAGTTAGGATAGTTAGGATTAGGATTAGTAGGACAAGCGCCTCGCCTATAGTTACTCTCAATATGTACAAAATATATCAGAAATATACGATCAGTGATTACATATGATTGAAGCGTTCAGACTATGCGATATTATATATTTTACATAATAACGTTAGTAGACCGATGTACGGGAAATCTTTATTATCTTTACGGCACTTAGATTAGTATATACGTAAGAAAATAATGATTGAAAGTATGTATTTGTGTAAGTGACGGCGCAGTACAGTGTTGTACACTGCGTCTGTTATGGGTTCACAGATGGTGCACAGACCTTAGGACGTTCATAAGTGCCTCATTGAGTTCGACGTTCATAAGTGCCTCATTGAGGCCTTAACTGAATAAATTATTTTTGACTTTGACTTTGACTAATTCGCCATTGTTGTAAACACTACAATCGAAAGTTTTATTGTTCGTAATACGCCGAAACCCTAGATATGATCAGTCAAAACGTTCCATAATCTTCGATTTTCAAATTTAAAAGTATGTAAAAAAATGTATGTGGAACAGATAAGCGTTATATTTTATCGATTACCGCCAAAATCTTCGTAACCCTTTATGACATTAAAGTGAGAAAATAATATATTTCTTATCAAAAACGTGTCCAAATACCACTTAACTAATAAGCTAAGCGCCTTTCGTTCATAGTTTCCCAAAGTCGAAACATTCGTCCGACTAATGTGTTGGTAATCCATCAGTTTGGCAGTAATCCGCCTTAGGTACAGCCCATTACCCACTTACAGACTTATATTTAAGACATGCTTATGTATTAGTTATGTGTATTTGGTTGCGAGAACTTGTGTAGCTTTTATTTCTTATTAAGTTTCCCGAGTTTCTTGCCGATTCTTCTCGGCTGATGTAATTCCGAATCGGTGGTAGATTCAGTGACGTTCATAAGTGCCTCATTGAGGCCTCAATTGAATAAATATTTTTTGAATTTTGAATTTTGTTTTTCAAAGGTGGCCCCGATTTTGGTGTTTCTAAGTTTAGCTACTTAAAAAAGTATTAAGTGATAATAAAGATATAGAATAATTGATTTTTTATGAGTATCTGATTGGCTAATTTTATTAAGGGCCAAAACGCAAATCTCTATTTATTATTCTCTTATCTCATTCATTTAATGAAAGCAATTAATATATCGGAAAATAATGTTGCATTCATTACCTGTGAGTTAGTTTACTTTCGATCGTAAAGTATGAGATTTATTGTTGCATAACGTAACGTTATCAGCGAATTAAAACTGTATACATTTTGTTTATTTTATACTGCATTAATTGTGTACTTTCGAAAGGGGGCCAATACCCAACAAATGAAAAAAAATAACTCTCAAAAAAATTCAATTGATATTGAAATAAAAAAAACTTCCCAAATTCTACTATTAATTATTGTAAACTAGCGGCGCCCCGCAGTTTCACCCGCGTAGTTCCTGTTCCCGTAGGAATATGGGGATAAAATTATGCTAAAAACCTTCCCACTGAATCACTCTATCTATTAAAACAACTGCATCAAAATCCATTGCGTAGTTTTAAAGATCTGAGCATACATAGGGACAGTGAAAGCGAATTTGTTTTATACCATGTTAGTGATTACGAATTACATGTCACCTTGAAAATGAAAAAAAAAATACAGCGTAATATTACTTATTTTCAGTAAGATTAGATTTAGGGTAAGATTCAGTGATCAGTAATTTAAGAAAAAGAATAAATTTCACCCTAAGAACATACTGGCCTGACCCACTGGAGCCCAATTAAAATGGTGACCGACTGTGACGTTAATACATAACAACCGATGACATTATTTGCGTTAAATTTCACCTTGACTCGGCACTTTTATTATCACTAGCTGCGCCCCGCGGCTTAACCCGTATTAGCTCATCTAGCCTATAGGCTAAAATGTAACATCACGCTACGAACAATAGGCTATAGCCTTCCTCGATAAATGGGCTAAAAAAAATTGAATTCGGGTCAGTAGTTCGTGAGATAAGGGCGTTCAAACAAACAAACTCTTCAGTTTTATAATATTTGTCTAAGTTTTGACGTAGTGTCTTGTACTAATAATTTGATTTGTTTAATGTTCGTTATGTATTCGTTGAGTCATTTTATGTAATGTTAATCAAATGTTAAGCCTCTTTTGACGTGAATTTTGTGATATAATTATATGGGTTTGTAATTTAAAACTCATTAAAAGTTTAGGCCTTGAAGAGGCACTTGCGAAAGTCAAAGAGGTTACAAATTAATTATGTAACAAAATATCTTAGGTATCACAGACCACACACACACAAAGATAGACCAAGACAAAGACAACCATTTTACAGCTCCCACAAACATAAACCTCACTCAAAAATCGTACATATCACTCTACCTTTTGGCTATGTCCATGATTTTGAGAACCAGAACTCAACCACCGATATAGCACTATTACTAAACTGGCGTATTTTGCATTGCGCAATCGAAATTTACCTAACGATTGAACTTATGTATATACAAGAACCCGACATCAACCGTCAGGCAGCTGCCCACCAGGCAACACCCGTCTGGAGGAGGATCCTCTCTTTTCAATGGGGATGAGGAAGTCTACACCCTGTCCCCCACCACACTCCATCCCCAAACTATCAGTAACTGAGTAAAGTAACTAACAATGCCATTCCAATATTCCAGTTCAGCGAACGCCAAGAAATGGGAGGTGGAGCTAGCTACTCTCAAGTCGAACAACCTGCGTCTGACCGCCGCATTGCAGGAGAGCACCGCGAATGTAGACGAGTGGAAACGACAGCTCCACCAGTACAGGGAGGAGGTGGCTCGGGCGAGGCATCTGGCTGGGAAAGGTACGTGATATCCTAGCTATTTTAATTAGGATTGCACTTGACTGTAACTCACCTGATAGCGAAGGCGATGATGCAGCTTGCAGCAGGTATCTGCCAGCGTTTTCACCTAGAAGATACTTGCGAGAATGGATATAGACTTATTATTTCTATTCAATCAACACGATTTTTAAGAAATTATTTCCACCCTCTTGATGAGGTTTTAGACAGAATCGAAAAATAATAAATAAGATCCTTTTATGACCATCCTGTTCCCACCTATTCGCACTCGGCCTGTGGATGACTAAGACCTGATCGCCTTCATTGACACTTTTGCCTCAGTGGCAGACATATATGATCTGATGATGTACTACGAGTAATATCATCAGTGAGAAAGAGGCCATTATTCTTCAGTGAGATACTTTTTGCCCAGGTGGTGAAGCCAATGAAGTGGAACAGCTGCGACAGCGCGTCGCTCAGCTCGAAGCGGAACTAGCTCAGAAGAACGAGGAGCTAGCGCAGATCTCTAAGGCTAGGAAGAGTGAACAGGTAATTAACAATGTGAATTCCTTTAGAAATGCTATTGTTCAGCATGGTTAAAATTCAGATTTACACTACACTATTTCCCTAAAATATTTCTAGAAAAACTAAGTCACCTTCCGAAATATGTTCTAAACCAATATATCCTTTATACCATAGGACGCAGAGGCCAAATTAGCCCAAAGCCAGCTGGAGTTGGCGCTCGCAGCTCAAGACGGACAGCGACAGGTGATACAGGCGCTCAACGATCAGCTGGCCAGGCAACTCGATGAACTGGTGAGAGATTGAACTTTATACTTATTGGGATAAGGTCGATTATTTAAACAGGTTGATTCCACTAAATACACAGTTTCATTTTGGTTTCGTCTACGTGTCATTTCAAGTTCGATTCATATGGTAATCGGGTATTCAATATTATTATGAAAACATCAACCACTGAAATATTGTAATACTTTTGACACTGCAAAGTTTCAAAGGCTGGTAAGCACAATACTAAATTGACGTTTGATAACATCCCAATTGTATTTCCCTCCAGTTTTAATCGCTAGTAAATTGGCTTGTAAATTAACTAAAATATTTGTCATTGACAGAGCACAATCCACCGCGAGATTAATAGCGCGTTGCAAACATGAGACGCGACTCCGGGCGTGCCGCCGCCCGCGCGATACCGCACGCCGCACGCACTCGGCGCACACGGATACCCCGGTACTGCAGGTAACACAGGTACTGTGGGTGCCCAAGGTATCATGGGTGCCCAAGGTATCATGGGTGCCCAAGGTATTGTGGGTGCCCAAGGTATTATGGGTGCCTACGGTACTATAAGCAACCAAGGTCCTGTAGGAGCCCACGGTCAAGGTACTAGTGCTTACGGTACTATAAGCAACAGCGGTACTGGCGGTGCCTACAATACTGCATCTCATCAAGGTGCTGTTGGCACCCAAGGCACTGCAGGTACTAGTGGTGCCCTCGGTCAAGGTGCTGCGGGTACTCAAGGTACGAGCGGTACAGGCGGTACTACCGGCGGCGGGCGTCGCCTGCCCCTACTGCTGCGCGGCGATGCAGAGCCCACGTACGTGACGATCAATACAAACAAATGAAAAATATTATCGGTATTTCGCAAGGTGCACGACTCTTACTAGGTTATCTGTTTGGAAGGCGTTGGGCGAGCGACTTGGGATGACTTTTATCGCACACAACTTGCTCCGTTTGATAAATTGTGTAGTTTATTTAGGGGGTGTTGCAATATAAAAATATTTTATTTAAAAGTGTAATAGTGGGCTTCCTTCAATACTTAAAACTTAAATAAATGAAGTAAAATATAGTTTTCAGTTCATGGTTTTCGTAATTTCAGTGCCAGTACTACAGTAACTGAATGCCCAATATTGAATGAAAAGTATACGATTATAAGTATCTGAGATTTAAAGTTAGAAGGAATAGGAGGAATTATCGCGAAAATCCATTGCTAAAGTGCGAGTGATGTGTTGCAAATAGTTATCAATAAATCTAGTAATCGAACCCGCGATCTTAGGCATGACAGGCAGTTGAATATGCCACTAAACCACCGAGGCATTTAAAATGTCTAATTCATGATTGACTCAGCACACCTTTGCAATGAAGTCAGTTAAGCAAGTCGCTCGTCCCAAACAACTATACATAGTTTGATAAATTTATATATGCATTATAAGTCGGGTGTTAACTATAGCATTTTATTTAAATTATTACAAAACTGTGGTTCTCAAAGTTTAGTATAATTTTCCTCTGACACTCAATTCTTTCATGTGAAGTTTTGAAGTTTAATTGAATACAGGTTGACAATGACAGATAATGTCAGTGAACTGTCAATAATATGTTGACAGTTCAAAAGTTTTAATGAGAAAAGTACATTTATACCTCCCAATGTTTTTAATCAAATGTAATAAATAAATTATTTAAACTAGACTAACAATTTTTATATTGATTTCTTTGTTTTACACGAACTTTAACTAAAACTTCTAATCAATTTGACATACCTACCGGTTAATCCGGATAAGTTATATTTATTTTATTTCTAAGCACAACAATTATTTAAGTAATTTATTAATATTTTTTAAAGTTTTAACGCAAATTCGTCATTAAATTAATTGATTATTCTTAATAAATAAATTTAGTTGCCCACAAAAGTATTTGTTAAGAAAGGTTGAGAACCATTGTTTTTGAAAATTCTTTTAAAATTTGAAATTTCCGCGTAAATTATTGCGATTGTTCAATATAAAAGCGAAATTATCGCGCGATTTGTGTCGCTAACGTTTATCGCGCGTTTAAATGTGTTGTATGTCTGTACACCTTAGTGTAAGCAATACATTAAAATCATAATAAATATGTTAAAAATTCAAATAATGTGTTAAAAGCCCTGTTCGATTCATTATAAGAAGCCCGATGCATGTCGGTGATCTCAATCCCAAGTCATGTTGCATCGCTCAATCGAACATGGTTTTAAAACACATTATTCATTTATTCAATATCAACATTTTATATATTTATTCTTTAAAAATGGTGTTTTGGATATAAAATGGATTGATTGAAAATGAGCTTTATTATATAATTTGTAGAGTCTATATTCGTAATTCGTTTATTAAGTTTTTTGAGTATAATTTTTGTTGCCAATTTTTGAAAGTGTTATTTTAAATTATTTTTAAAGTATTATTATGATAAATTAATTTATTATACAGGGTGTCCCGTTAGTAGTGGACCAACGGGATGTGGAGGATAGGGGAGACCGTTACCTATCAGAATCACCAAAATTTATTGTCCTAGGCCTTATAGTTTTGAAGTTATAACGTTTTTTAGTAAGTAGGTGAAATTATCGTACTATGTGCACATTTTTCTTAATTCTACAAAATCTATCACTTAAATTGATGTTATTTTTATTCAAGGGCGTTAAGAATACACAGGTTTTTCTAATTTAAATCATTTTTTAGTGTAGTTATCATTAACATTAAAATTAATCAACAAAATAAGTGCAATTGTTAAATTTCAAAATACTCTGAGTGGTATTTGAGCTGAGCTGGTGTAAAAAATATGTATTGTAGCCTTGTGGCACTTTATTTTAAAAACATCTACATATCATAAGGATTACAAAAACGTATAACACTGTGGTTTCAAATGAGTAGTTTTTTATTTTAACTAATATCAACATAAAAGGGAACTTTTGAGAGAAAACAAAAATTCATTGCTAATTATGGAAATTCGTTTATTACTCAATTTATTTTTATATTAAGGGTTCAAAATGCTTTTCTTTAGCTCGTGTGCATTAAGACATCTTCGTATAAAGGTGAACCTGCCCACTATTCACAGTAAGTGACTGAATTTTTGAATGAGACGTTCCCAAATCGATGGTTTGGACGCGAAGGTACTATTTCATGGCCAGCGATCGGCCATGAAATAGGCCACGATCTCCCGACTTGAATCCTTTGGATTATTTTCTATGGAGTTACCTCAAAAAAGCAGTTAATGAGACAAATATTTCTGATAAAAAGAGAGTTATCACAAAATTTCAATCATGTTGCTGAATTGATAAAAAAACATCAAAGAGCCCAAAAAAGTTTACAAAAAGACTTTATACGAAGATGTCTTAATGCACAAGAGCTAAAGAAAAGCATTTTGAACCCTTAATGTAAAAATAAATTGAGTAATAAACGAATTTCCATAATTAGCAATGAATTTTTGTTTTCTTTAAAAAGTTCCCTTTTACATTGATATTAGTTAAAATAAAAAACTACTCATTTGAAACCACATTGTTATACGTTTTTGTAATCCTTATGATATGTAGATGTTTTTAAAATAAAGTGCCACAAGGCTACAATACATTTTTTTTACACCAGCTCAGCTCAAATACTACTTAGAGTATTTTGAAATTTAACAATTGCACTTGTTTTGTTGATTAATTTTAATGTTAATGATAACTACACTAAAAAATGATTTAAATTATAAAAACCTGTGTATTCTTAACGCCCTTGAATAAAAATAACATCAAAATAAGTAACAGATTTTGTAGAATTAAGAAAAATGTGCACATAGTACGATAATTTCACCTACTTACTAAAAAACGTTATAACTTCAAAACTATGAGGCCTAGGACAATAAATTTTGGTGATTCTGGTAGGTAACGGTCTCCCCTATCCCCCACATCCCGTTGGTCCACTACTTACGGGACACCCTGTATACTGGCAATACCATTTTCTTCCAATATTTTAAGCGTACGTACCGATTTTAGTAAAATCTGTCTTAAAAAAATATCGTCTTGTCTTAGTATAAAAATTATATAATTTTAAATATATCAACCCATTTTGTATAAGAAATCCATTTATCTATTTTCATCGCAACATTTATAAGTGTAAGTTGGATTCTATTCCCAGCCCGGGCAATGTGTACCTAACACAGTACATACGCCATTTAATGCCAAAAAGTATTTAATGTTAACTCTTATATGTATTAATGTATATATTGTATTAGCGGGCGGTTTTCGCAACTTAAAAATATATATTTTTTGCAATGATTTGCCAAAGTCAAAGTCAAAAATCATTAATTCAGTAAAGACCCCAATGAGGCACTTACGAACGCCGACATTTAATTACTAATTTTCCGATATTTTTCTGGAACTTTCTATCTTTCTTGTAACTATTTCACGACCTACAAGTAAAGTTACTCACCAAGTAAAGATAGTTTGGCTCTTTCTTACTATCTAGAACATCAACGGGAAAATTGGACCCGTGCGAAGCCGGGGCGGGCCGCTAGTTATCAATATAAATCGTACTACTGTTACTTCTTGACAAACGTATCTATTTCTTACATATAACTTTAAAATAATAATTTCATTTAATTATGGATAATATCTATTAAAAAGGTCGCGCAAACCGCCCCCCTAAAAGTAGTATTCTATAAGTTTTTAATTTAATGGTTGCACGGTGAAATACCGAATTTAATGTTTGATAAAATAAATTAAATGATAATATTTCGTAACGCCTGTATCTCTAGAATATCGCAGGCTGTGCCATTGTATTAGTACATAATATATTATACGTCTATGTATTATACCTTGTCGTCTAAATTAATATAAATTAAAAAATAACATTGATATGGTCTCGTTCGTAGACTTTTTGTAAATGTTTTTGGCTATTGGTGAATTAAGTGGTTAGCTTGTAATTAGTGATACCTAGAAATAATTCACTTCCAACATGCAAAAAGAGATAATTATCCGTGAAATAACATTATATTTAATTTACAAGAATTGAACCCACAACAGACTGGTAAAATTCGACACTACCAGCTAGACATAAAATTCGATACTACAGACAGACAGACAGACAGACCGACTCTTTACTAATAATATAATGAAATCCAATGGCAATGCTGCTTTCCGGGTTCAAGTTTAGGTATAATGACTGGATTAACAAAATTAATTTTGAAAGAAATACAGATCGTTTAGAGAATCTACTTTTTTGGAAATCTGGCAAAAATTGTTTTATAATATTTATAAAAAGTTTACGAACAATCGATTAAATTAACCTAAAATTAAAAATAAACTCTCACCTTGTACACTTGAGTACACGAAAAGTATAAACACTGGAGCTAAAATAACGAATAAAATGCTTCGATTTAAATTAAATAAAAAAATCTTTTGTAATTATAATAATATATTATTTCGTAGTCGTAAGAGTATGGTAACATTTACCGAACATAAATAAATATATACTTACTTATAAATATTTAATCGAAACCATATTATTCCTTGTTTAATAGCATTTATTTTATTGTTCTCGAATATTTTAAATATATTTACCAACTTTAGAATGTTCATATTTTGTCTCTTTTCAACAAACATTTTTCTCTAGTCGAGGAATTTGACAAAAAATGGTATGTACGCATTCCTAGTAAGTATAAAGTAATAAAACTTCTAATAGTTGGAAAGAAAAAGAATTTAAAATCAATTAATATAAAAAAATACTCTTCTTGGTCATTAAATGTGCGGCGTTTGACTATTACACTATTTAAACTATCACGATAGAAACATTTATATATTGTAATAATTTTGCGAAAAGTTGTTTGTAAAAGAGACAAAATATACTTATACGTAGATTAGAATGGTTTGATTCTCCTACTGTGTAGGTGTAAGAAATGTAATCGAAATATGAAATTAAAATTTAAAAACTTGTAGCTAAGTTTTAAAATGATTTTCATACATTTCACATAAAAAACACATACAAAATATCAGACATAAAAAAGTATGTATGAAAGTCGTGCTATCGTAAATATATTGAAAGAAATCCATTTTATTCCCTTTTTTAAGACTGTAGTTTTTTTAATCTTTTATTTTTTATGAAAACCCTGTATTACATAGATCCCTTAGCAAATTAGAGGTTGCTGTTTGACAGTTGACATTGACAGTACATAAAATTTGACAGGAAGTTGTAATGTCAGTTGACTGTCAGAAGTAAATCGATGAATAAAAAAGTAAAACCAAAATATCATTGAAAAAGGCTGAGGACACAATTTTTATAATATACAAAGTCTTCTTAACAGGGTAATTTGATTTACTGTTGTGTGTTTTATGAATCTAGACATGTTATTCAACATTTACTATAAACATAGTAAACTGAATATTTTCTCTCTCTTTCTCTCTAACTTTCTATTATATGTATCTGTCTCTCTCTGTCTCTATAGCTCATTCATTTAAAAAAAGCATATTCATTAAATTAAAATTAATGTTATAAATAGCTTTTAAAATTAAATATTGATGTCGAATTATTTGAAAACGCATTAAAATAGGAGAGTTTTTATTTGTTTTGGGATGCGGACCTATATAGGCAGGTTAGCTTTGCTTTGTATAAAAAGGAAAGCATTACATAGATAATCTATACGGCAGATGACGTCATTGTAAAGGGATCGCGTCCTCAATTTTAATTTGCAACAAATCCCATAATAGTTTAATAGTTAATAAGGTATAGAAAATGGATGTTTATTAGATTAAAAACACAATATTTATTTGTAAATTGTCGATCTGTTTATCACAATTATTATTAGTACAGTAGAATGATAATGTGTTGGTATAATGACAGATGTATTGTATAGTATAGATAAGTGTTATACTACAAAAATTGAATGTTATGTGTGTACGACAACTTGTAGAAATTATTGGTAATAGTAATTCATAATGTTACATTAAACAATAGTTGAAAAACAGATATATTAATTGTAATTTTTATTGAAATATGTGTATCCAGTTATTTTGTCTGGCATTGTAAATGTTTCCCACCGATTTTCGTAATATCCGAGTGCCAATCTTTTTGTTCATTAATAAATGTATTCGTCGAGTTTTGTATTAAAAATTGTTGCTATTATAAAAAATGTGTTGTAAATTTAAATTAAACTTATTGTTGTATCTTAATCGCATTATAGTTTGTAATTTATTCGAATATTATTATTATTATTAAATATTATTGTAATAGTCTGTGGTGTGTTTGATTTATTCCCCCTTTTCATTCATTTATTAATTTTTTGCTGTTCACTTAAAAACACCCTGTATATCAACGCATATGTTAGGTCGCGTGTCCACGTTAAGAAATTTGTCTTGTCGGATTCAGATAAGATACAATTTTTATGTATATGTGACCGACTATTTGGACCGATGATAGTCGGGCAGGCAGGCCGATTATCGGTCCAAAAAGTTTTGGTTTTTTTTTGCACTAAAACCGATTCTTTTTGTGCTTTGCACCATTGCTATCTGTACGTTCTATTTTCCTCCTACAAAAAGTCGGGACGTTGGCGAGCAGCCTTATAATAGTTATTTATGGTACATACAAGCGAGTAAAGTTGATGAGTACTTCCGAGGCGCTATTGAGGCCCGAGCCGTCAGGCGAGGGTCAGAAGATAGCCGAGGATAGTAATCATCAATACACGCGCGTACCATACGCTTTTTTTACACTTGCGAAGAAAATAATCATAAAAAATAATTTTTCACTAAAAAAATAAACAGCTTTTCTATTCGCGCGCATCCAACACACAATGGTGATCGGTCATAGACTAAAAGAATATGCTTATTAAAAAAAAATTGAATTAATGAATGAATGGAATCGACCATATAGACCTACCAAAAGTAAGGCAACATACTTGAAGTTTGTTTTTAAAAAGTATGGACACGTTTTATTTTTGTTTAAAAAAAACGGAAATCTATAACTCACTAGTGAATAAAACTTGTCATTATTCAACTGTTTTTGCACAAATAAGAGTCCCATGTGTTGAAAAAATATTGTTTTTCCAATTGGATTAATACATTAATAGGTAGAGAGACTAAGGCGTTCAAACAAAAGAAAAATCTACTTCTATTATAGAAAAACTAGCTGTGCCCCGCGGTTTTACCCGCGTGGAACCTTATCCCCTGGGAATTTTGGGATAAAAAGTATCCTATGTGTTATTCCTATGTATGAGGAACATCTGTACCAAATATCATTAAAATCCATTCAGTAGTTTTAGCGTGAAAGAGGAACAAACATCCATACATCCACACATACAAACATTCGGCTTTATAATATTAGTAGGATATTAATAAACTTAATAGCATCATGCCCTATATTTTTCCATTGTCACACAGAGACACCTATTAGATAATGAGCACTTAAGACCGAGCGAGATATTGCACTAACGAGCAAATATTGGTCCAATAATTAATTAATTGAGAACACAGCGCGCGTCGTTAGCTCAACACAGCAGTAGGTACAACGTCCTGGATACACGACTAGGTATGGATATGTAGTAATTGTGTTCACACAATAAGTAATCTATCCTACTAATATTATAAATGCGAAAGTTTGTATATTTGGATGTTTGTGAGTTTGGATGTTTGTTCCACTTTCACGCAAAAACTAATGTATCGATTTTGATTAAATTTGGTACAGATGTTCCTTATAACTAGGAATAACACATAGGATACTTTTTATCCCGAAATTCCCATGGGATTGTGTATAAGTAATCGTATGTTTTATTGTAACTTTTTGTAGTCACAAATCCTACCAATAGATGGCGCTGTTACTTATTTTTTTAATACGATGGTGAATTGTGCCGAGATTGTATGATACTACGAGCTACGCATTCTCACGAGAGCGGGTACTACGCGTGTAAAACCGCGGGGCGCTGCTAGTCTTATTTATCTAATATATAAAATTCTCGTGTCACAGTTTTCGTTGCCATACTCCTCCGAAACGGCTTGACCGATTCTCATGAAATTTTGTGACCATATTCAGTAGGTCTGAGAATCGGCCAACATCTATTTTTCATCCCAAAATTCCTACGGGAACGGGAACGGGAACTACGCGTGTGAAACCGCGGGGCGCAGCTAGTAATATATAAAACTCTTCCGTTACTGAGTGATGTACTGACTGACAGACAACGCACAGCCGAAACTACGTTACTACGTTTGTTGGAGGGAGTAGGCTACAGCTAAGATTTCTGAAGATTTTTGGATATACCCCCCCCTTAGGCGGAGAAAAGGGGGAAAAACCCAAATTCTGCCGGAAGTAATTAATTATTAATCCACGCCGACGAAGTCGCGGGCAAAAGCTAGTAATATAATAAAGCTGAAGAGTTTGTTTATGAACCCGCTATTATCAGGAACTACGGGTTCGATTTGAAAAATCTTTCAGTGTTAGATAGCCCATTTGTCGAGGAGACCGTCTGTGGTATGATGATGATGAAGTATTCCATGCCGATTTCGGCAACGACGACCGTCTTCTGTATAATAGGGTTATGGGTTACTGGTTGGATGCGTCCTCACATGACTAAGGTACCCAATTTTAGCAGTGAATGTTTTAAAACAATTGCTACATGTGAGGACGCCATTTACATAATTAATTATACGTGGTTTTGGAAGGCGGTTTACTTTTAATGGTTTCCTTTTTTAAGTCTGTGGTGTATCATTGCGCTAAGATCATTATCAACTGTAAATCTAAATTAAGAATCTTCTGTGTGTAATTTAGATTGTAACTTGTTATGTCACCTCAATAAATAAATAAATTAGGAGTGGAGTTAAGACGGGTTTAACCGCGGGGCACAGCTAGAAGAAAGTAGGTAGGAAAAAAGCGTAGTTGTAAGGACTGACTTATAATAGGAAAGTGCTTTTTTGAACCGTACGTACGTATCAATGTGTTCGCGATTTTCGAATTCGCATGTAAAACTATGCACTCACAAATTCATACATCTCATTATAGTAACTGACCCCTAACTAAGCTCGAAGCTTGTATCTAGGGTATCAGAAACTACATACACACTCATTCACACACACCCAGACCGAGACAAACATTTGTGGTTCACACAAATATTCACCCCACATACACGGACCTGAACATACAAATATCTCGCACGGGAGTCGAACCCAACCTTTGCTTGCCAGTCCGGCATGAAGACCTCTTTGCCACTTGGGTCGTCAATTTAAAGAGACAATGTTGTTTTCTTTCCATCTCATTACGTAAATTCTAGTTAAGAAAATAAACCTAAGTATATTTATTGCAACTTGTAGGCC
The DNA here is from genome assembly GCA_958496195.1 of Timandra comae. Classification (NCBI taxonomy): domain Eukaryota; kingdom Metazoa; phylum Arthropoda; class Insecta; order Lepidoptera; family Geometridae; genus Timandra; species Timandra comae. Next base: position 383,636 of record OY292377.1, on the reverse strand, counting down.
CAAACCCTTGTGATCTTGACGGATTTAAACGAGTTACCCAAAAGAGAAGATAAGCTTTCGGTCCTTAATTAAATTCAAGACGACATTATTCGTAGACTTGTTTCAGTCAAATACTTAAGTAAAAGTGTGCAAGTACTTTTTATTTACGTTTCATTGGTCTAGTGGTGTGTGTGTTGCCTGCCAAGCTGGAGGTCTGAAGTTCGATTCTTGATTGTGTTTATTATGTATCTATTGTAAGCTTTCTGAAATTCATGAGTAGCTAAGTACTTCTTTGAAGCCCTTTGAAATTATAATTCTGTATGAATTAATATAGTGCGGAACTGAAATCACAAACATGCATGAGTCTACAATGACAGAGAGAGAGAAAGAGATAAGTTTTGGGCTATGGTGGGATCTTACAAATTTATTTACTACTAGCTGTGCCCCGCGGTTTCACCCGCGTGGTTCCCGTTCCCGTGGGAATACGGGGATAAAATATAGCCTATGTTATTCAGGGTGAATGTAGCTTTCTAATGGTGAAAGAATTATTGAAATCGGTTCAGTAGTTTCGGAGCCTATTCGTTACAAACAAACAAACAAATCTTTCCTCTTTATAATATTAGTATAGATAGCTTTTGCCCGCGACTTTGTCCGCGTGGAATAATGACTTCCATCACAATTTGGGTTTTTCCCCCTTTTCTCCCCCTTAGGGAGAACTAATCAAAATCCTTTCTTAGCGAATGCCTACGTCATAACATATTCCTGCGTGCCAAATTACAGCCCGATCCGTCCAGTGGTTTGGGCTGAGCGTTGATAGATCGCTATGTCAGTCAGTCAGTCACCTTTGAGTTCTATATATTTAGATTTGTTAAGGGTAGATTCATACTTATGCCTAGTTTAACCCACTTATACATAATTACTCTAAAATTTTCACACACATTCAGAAAACCGAAAATACTATAACGGCGAGATACATAATTCAATCGGCGATACGATCGGACATTGGTTGGACATTGGTAATAAATGGGAAATGAATATTGGCAAGATGAACGATAACCGTACTTACTAACCTAGTAGGTAGGTAGGAGTATTAAAGTTAATACGAGTAAAGTCATGGGCCAAACTAATGGTAATATAAAAGGGTTTTATGCTGAATTATCGGGGCCCCGCGGTTTCACCTGCGTAGTTCCCGTTCCCATAGGAATATGGGGATAAAATTATGCAAAAACCTTCCTACTGAATTACTCTATCTATTGAAACAAACCGCATCAAAATCCGTTGCGTAGTCTTAAAGATCTTAGCATACCTACATAGGGACAGAGAAAGCGACTTTGTTTTATACTATGTAGTGATGAAGCGTCTTCAAAAAATCTAAACTATTGGAATTTCCAGATAAAAGATAATACCTATAGCTTTTTTAAATCTAGTCTAGATTATAGAATAAAAATCGATTAAAATTGTATTTTATCTTAGTTAGTTCAACTTTTGAGTAAAAACAAACAAATGTACATCACTAAAAAATAAGATATGTATATGCATACTTAGTAATATTTTCATAGAATTTAAAAAGCTATCTAATCAAGGAACGCTAGCTAATTGTAACAGTTGAAACTACAAAACAACATAATTTTCCAACTAAAAGCTATTCAGCAGTCCGTCCGATCAGTAAAAGCGTCCAAAAAACGCTGACTCGACGTAATTTTCGTATGAGTTGATCGTTCCTCCCGCCGCCATTCCCCATCGATTTCCATCGCGCATGACATTGTTCCCGCCACTGCGATAGTGTCACGATATCACTGGCCGAAAACGCACGCCGCACGCCGCGACCTTAGCCCAAATAAAGAAAAAAGTAAAAATTAAAAAGTATAGTGACAGCTCGTTATAGTGATTAATTTTTGGTGATTTTTATTTGTTTTTTATTTATTATTCAGTGTATTTTAAATAGGTAAGTTTATTTTAGATCGATATTTGGTATTATAATGTGCATTTTGGATAATAATAGCGCTTTTTTAATGGATGCGATAAGCTTAAGTTTATTTAATTGTCTTTATATATTGGTCCAAAAGATGTCACGAAAATATTATTAGGAAAACAAGGAAAATACACCATAGATAACAAATGTCTTTGTCGAAATGAACATATTTTTTTAACCGACTTAAAAAAGGAGAAGGTTTCAATAATTTGGTTTTTATTTTTCATATTTGTTACCTCATAAAATAATGTTAAGTAGTACCTAGAACGATTTTACTTTTTAGTCTGGAAAGATATAAGTTCCGATTCCATACTTCTTTTTTTAAATATAATGTCAATTTTCTTTTATAAAAAATTTAAATTAAATGGAGTAAAACTCGCCCTACATATTACAAAGAATAGTCATAAACATTATTCTAGGTTTTTCTAAGGCCTACCTACCTACATAGATAACTGCCAAGCAGTCGTTCTTTACAAATGTACACAAAATCTGTGCCTCGCTAACAATAGACGCGAGGGTTGCAATATTTTGTCGTCATCGCATAAAAATGGAGATTTTTTCATGGAATTTTCCAAGACTACTTAATATATTTCTGTTACTTTTAGATATTTTGACGTAAAATATAGATTGTTCGATATATTGACGTTTAGCTATTTAATTACTCTTATACTGTACCTACTTAATTATTATATCCCTAAGTATTGATATTTTAATTATTAGCCTGCAGTTTACCCTGCGTTAGTTTTTATGTAAAAAGTATTCTAAATATTCCTGATATTTTTCATCTGTTTTTATTGCGTGATGTTAGCGAATATCCATTCTAATTAAAAAAAGATCAAATAAAAATTAATCAGGCTTTTACCTAGTTCTCACGCAAATTATTACAAAAAATACTAATATCATCAGTGGGACATTTTAATTTCCTTTAGAGGTGGCGTCATTTCGATCCTCGCCAGTCGCCACGTACTATTTACGAATTCATATGTGCGTTTATTCGACGATCTTACGGTGAAGAAAAACATCGTTCAAAAACCTGCACACCTAGAAATTCTAAGGTTCTGTTCTCCGTGACCAACTCGCACTCAGCCTGTACTTTACTCACGCCTGATCGCCCTCATTCAGGGGAGGCTCGAGCCTCTCTGTAGAGACGTATATGAGCTGATGGTTAATCCATCATATTTAATATATCTAAATATCTGGCACGCACAAAAGACCCAAATTAGGGAGCTATAATTGCGGAAATCTGTCCACTCACGGGAACAATAAATGTTATCTATCTTAAATTATCTAAAAGTGACATTTTAGGGCTAAAGTTTATAAGCTATCGCAAAACGAAATCGCAATAAATTTAATATCTAGATGCTGTATTGTGTTATAAGCGTTTGAATTAACTTTAGAAATATCTAAACTAGCTGTGCCCCGCGCTTTTACCCGCGTAGAACCTTATCCCGTGGGAATTTTGGGATAAAAAGTATCCTATGTGTTATTCCTACGTATGAAGAACATCTGTACCAAATTTCATTAAATCCATTCAGTACTTTTAGCGTGAAAGAGGAACAAACATCCATACATCCACACATACAAACATTCGGCTTTATAATATTAGTAGGATATTTTTTTCAACACACTTGCTCATAAAGGGGCTCTTATTTGTGCAAAAACAGTTGAATAATGACACGTTTTATTCACTAGTGAGTTATAGATAGATTTTTTAAATTGCATTCATTTTAAAAAAGTTTCGATACCAAAAAAATTGTGCCCATACATTTTAAAAACAAACTTCAACTATGTTTCCTTACTTTTGGTAGGTGGTCTATGGTCGATTCCATTCATTCATTCATTCGTTATTTTTTTTTAATAAGTATATTCTTTTAGTCTTTGGCCGATCACCATTGTTGTGTTGGATGCGCGCGAATAGAAAAACTGTTTATTTATTAGCGAAATATGATAATTTCTTCGCAAATGTGTTGAAAAACGTTGTATGGTACACGCGTGTATTGATGATTACTATCCTCGGCTATCTTCAGATCCTCGCCTGACGGCTCAGGCCTCAATAGCGCCTCGGAAGTAATCACCAACTTACTTCGCTTGTACCATAAATAACTATATCTCTTGTTTAACAAACCAAGACACTGATTGTAATCTTAACCATAGATCAGATAAGTAGAATGAGGAATACACGTAATCACCACGCTATCCTTTTAAGTCTTTTCTATTTTCTATCTATCTATACATAAAGTATATAATGTATATAAAGTTGATGTGTTTGTTTGGTTGAATGCGCTAATAACTGGAATTACGGGTCCGATTTGAAAAAATCTTTCGGTGTTAGATAGCCCATTTAGGCTATAGGCTATATTTTATCCCCGTATTTTTACGGAAACGGGAACTACGGGGGAAAAACCGCGGGGCGCTTCTCGTGTTTGAGAAATTGAAACTATCCATTTTTCAACTCCAAAATGAAACCCGTGACTTCAGTCTAAGCAGGCCGAAACAAATACCACCAGACTTTTCCAATACAGTCAAATTACATGTCACAGAAAAACCTTTTGTATTTTTTAAGTTACGAAGTGAAATGGAAAAAAGGTTGGTCACGTTTGTCGCAAGCATTTTCTATCGACCTATTGTGATACAGTCGTCTAGAGTTTTCTATCAAGTGTACAATTGTACGATCGGATAGGCTATGCTTGATCTTGGCGTCATTGTTGCTTCTGATTATACTCGTAGTGTAGGTTAATTTACGAGGGGTATGCGAGAATTCATCCTAATCCTAACTAATATTATAAATGCGAAAGTAACTCTCTCTGTCTGTTACCTTTTCACGGCTAAGCTACTTGAACGATTGACTTGAAATTTGGTACAGGGGTAGCTTATGGTCCGGGAAAGACCATAGGCTATGTTTTATCCCAAAATTCTCACAAGATCGGGAACTACGCGGGTGAAACCGCGGGGCACAGCTAGTTATGAGATAAATATAACTTTAGGTGCAAATAGAAAGCACAGCCTTAAAAAAACGAAGTTAGTAATACCTCGGCACGGATTGTGGCGTGGACAGTTGACATCGGCTGGCTTGAAATCACGGGTTCGATTTCTGTGTCAAGCGATGTTAGCATCACTGTTTCTTACACTTGTATGTTGGCATTATTGTTTCTTGCAATACTAGTGCAAGTGAAAACCAATTCTAAGGTGACGAACCTTTTCATTCCGAGACTGTACCTACATATGTATAATATGCTATTTTCCAAACATGTGGCTCAGTTTTGTTTTTTGATGTCATTTTTTGGGCAAGTGTGGTAATGACACCTATTCCTCACTCTCTATCATCTATTTCTTGACACTCCATTGTGACAGCAGTTTACAGCTACAAGTAACTATTACATAAACTGAATAAACAAATCCAAAAACCTGACATTTACAATATAATCTATCATAGCTCGCGTAAATGCTGTAACGTGATCATTTAAAATTAGGATCGGACGAGCCATGCCCGGTGTGATTTCCCACCGGCACCATCAATCTTTCATCCCCTATTTAACCCCTTAGGGGGTGGATTTTTGAAAATCCTTTTCGTAATATTTGTCTGTTTTATTTATAAAAAGGTTTGTTCGGAATTACATGCTTTTAGAGTTGTTTTATTACGGTATTTTTGGGAATAAGTCTTAGCGGCACGCACAAAAAAATAACTTAAAAAGGTCTAATTGTGGAAAACTGTCCACTTAACAGTACAAATCATGTAGGTGTGATTGCTATTATATTAAACAACTAGTATCGCCCCACGGTTTCACCCGCGTAGTTCCCGTTCCCGTGGAAATACGGGGATAAAATATAGCCTATATCACGCACTGATAAATTAGCTTTCCATTAGTGAAAGAATGTATTAAATCGGTTAGTTGTTTCGTAGCCTAATCGTTACAAACAAACAGATCTTTTCTCTTTATAACATTAGTGTAGATTTTAAAGAAACAATTTTTTTGTAACTGAGAAATAAATTCACTTTGCGAAAATTTAAAAAGAGTCATGATTTATATTTTTAGTTTATAGATAAGGTTTTTTGGTTACTAAGGTTATCTACATATATAGGAAACTAGCTGTGCCCCGCGGTTTCTCTCGCGTCGTTCCCGTTCCCGTGGGAATTTCGGGATAAAAAGTATCCTATGTCCTTTTCCTGGTTCTTAGCTACCTCCCCACCAATTTTCAGCCAAATCGGTCCAGCCGTTCTTGAGTTATGAGTGGCGTAACTAACACGACTTTCTTTTATATATATAAGAAGATATAGATATCATAAAGAAAAAGCCAATATCCAAAAATTTTAGTACTAATTCATTTAACGAGGAAAACTATAAAACATCACGCTGCAACATCGCTGCAACTAATAGGAGCGCGGAGCTAACACGAGTTAAACCGCGGGGCACCGCAAATAAAAATATAACAACATCTAGCGCTACTTTTCAACGAGAAACAAGGACAAACAACATTTATATAATTAGATTTTATCGTTTCACTTTTTACAATGTCTTTGAAATGTTTGTGATTTCATTTGCAAACCGTAATAAGCAGGGGCGGATTCTATAATAAGGCTTTTTGGCTGCGGCCCCGCGGTTAAAGGGCCTGACCCAATTGAATATATTGTTATATTTCTTCGTTGGTGAGATCAAATAAAGTATTTATGTTTAAATAACAACTAAATATCGTGTTTAACGAAATGTTTTGAAAGCTTATAATTTATTAGCAGCGCCCCGCGGTTTCACCCGCGCATTTCCCGCTTCCGTGAGAATGGGGGGATAAAACCTTCTCTAGAATCACTATTCCTATTAAAAATTACATCAAAATCCGTTGCGTAGTTTGGAAGATACATAAGTATAAGCATATACGAGTAGATAGGGACGAACAGACGTGGAAGCGACTTTGTTTTATTCTATGTAGTGATAAGCACATTACCATTAGCGTAGTTCATAACTGTTAGTATTTTTGCTAACCTCTACAGCTAAGTATGCTTGTGTCAGGAGTGGGTTCATGTCAATAGTACGTCAGCAGTAGTGGAATTGCACGATCTCTCGATCGCCAGACCGACATCATAGCCAGCCTATTGCCGCTTTGTGTTTATAGAACATACGAGAATCTGTAAATGTTTTTTTTTAATTTGTTTTAGTTTGACTTTATCGTAGCACCTCGCCTCTAGTAGTACCTATATTTTCCAAAAAAAATGTTTTAACCCCCCCGACGCAAAAAGAGGTGTTATAAGTTTGACGTGTCTGTGTGTGTGTGTCTGTATGTGTATGTGTATCTATCTGTCTGTGGCATCATAGCTCCAGAACGGATAAACCGATTTCAAATTAGTTTTTTGTATTAAAGGGGACTTACGTGCGAGTGTTCTTAGACATGTTTGATGAAAATCGGTTGACCCGTTTAAAAGTTATGGGGGTTTGAAAGTAATTGTGTTAGGTGTTTTTTAAATTTTTAATTTAATGTTATTATCGTAATAGGTTCAGAAGACACAGATTAGCCCAAGCCAACATTAGATCGATGAGGTCCCTTACAATTCAATATACTCTGGGAGGGTCTACATTAGATAGGGTCAGTTCTATCCGAGATTTAGGAATTATCCTGGATAGTCGTCTAAATTTCCGGGATCACATAATTACCATTTGTAAAGAGTCGAACAAGTTATTAGGATTTATAATGAGAACAGCATCGCAATTCAAAGACCCAAAAGTTGCAATCATGCTCTACAATTCGTTTGTTCGCAGTAAGTTAGAGTATGGTTCTATAGTCTGGGATACTTGTGAATCTAAGTATATTGTTATGGTAGAAAGGATACAGCGGAAGTTTGCTAGGTATGTTTACAAACGTATATACGGATATTACCCATACCTCTATCCCTCCCTGTTTGTGTCAGGGATGATAGGCGTGGATACACTAGAGTACAGGCGGAAATTGTTTTTAATCACCCACTACTACCTCATCAAGCACAATAGGATTAACAATCCGGATGTATTAAATGCACTGGCTTTATTTGTACCAAATAATTATTTAAGGCGACTAACTTCCACAACTTTAGGTATTTTAAGCTACCTCAGCCCCCGCGCTAGCTGCGTGTAGCGTATTCATTTACGACACAGATAGCGCGCGCAAATACGTAACTCGCGCGGTCCGGTCGACGACCTCGCGACTCAGTAAAGCCACAGTAGAGCCGATCACGCAGTAGGACTACTAATATTGAAAGATATCAATATGTATTAGAATCGACTTTTTCGTGACCTACATAAAAAAAACACTACTACCTTATTAAAACCTTTCGTGCACATTGGTATCTACCTACTTATATAGTAAAAACATAAAATATGTACAAATATATTATCTACCTATATTATTAGTAGGTACTATATTTTATTTATTTATTTAATTTATTTTTTGCTACTTCTATTGACGACCTCGATGGCAGAGTGGTCACCATGCCGGGCTGCCATCCGTAAAGTTGCGGGTTCGATTCCTGCGCGGGGTGAATATTTGTGTGAACCACAAATGTTTGTCTCGGTCTGGGTGTGAGTGTGAATGAGTGTATGGGTAGTTTCTGATACCCTAGCTACAAGTCACGAACTTAGTTAGGGGTCAGTTACTGTAATGAGATGATGTAGTGAATAATAATGTTATCTTAATACTCTGTTTATGTTCTATGGTGAAACTCCTACCTACTTTAGTTACAGCTAAGGCTGGGCCCATTCAGTCGGAAATTCAATATTCTAAAATCTTATTCTTATAAGTAAATCTTTACATCTAAATAATACATATTATTACCTGCATCTCACTCGCGTAGTTCCCATTCCCATGGGAATACAGGGATAAAATAAAGTCTATGTCACTCGCTGATACGTGGTATCTTTCCAATAGTGAAAGAATTATTGAAATCAACTAAAAACTAGTATTGACAAAAACATTCTGAAAATATTTAATAAAGGGATAAAATAAAACCAATAATGCCAATTAGTTATTTATTTTGCGATAATGTAATGTCCCTTAGAGGCATACCACGAATTTGGCTTGAATCCACAATTTCATGTAAAATGTGGTTCAAATAAAAGTCAACAATTTTGTTTTCCATTTTGGTTTTCCAAAAAATGTCGCCTTTATACAGGGTTATTGGTTAAGTCAACCTATTCCCGTCAAGGGCGTGTAGTTTACATCGTTTCCGACTGATTTCACCATGAAACACCCTACCCTAAACCTAACCGTTTAAGAGATATTTCAATTTATTTGTTTTTATAAAAATCACCGGATCTTCGGCTATAAGCTTGGATATTTTCAAATGCGCATGTCTTATTATTACTATAACTTGATTTTTACGTTTATAATAAGGTGCTTTGTGACCCCAATAACCAATATTGTACCTAAAATAAATAAATAAGAAGTTGTAGACGATTAAAACTTTTAAAAAATAATAACAATCAGAAAGTTTATTTTTCTTTCAAGGATATCTAGAAAAAAATATATGGCACCTGTTTGGCAGATATGCCTAAAAATATCTACGTTTCATCGGCTATCCAACGAGCTATAAAAACCTAGGGTTTTATCGAAATTTTGTACAAAACATGTAGTTTTATAGGCTACCGGAGAGGTTAAATAAAATAATAGGTCAGCATACAGAACAAGATACTAAACTTATTAAACTTTTTAGTACTACACACACCATTTTTGAGTCTAAATTTCATGTTCGACATGTCGGCCCCTGAGTTGCACACATCTTCGCATTATTTTGCGAAGACCAGTTTTCACTACACCAGCAATTAATTTTGTTCTTATTTCATTGGCCGCATTAATGATTCTGTCTCTCAGTACTTCAATTGATGAAATTGGATTGGGCTCACTGTACACGAGACTCTTTATGTACCCCCACGCATAAAAATCCATGAGGGTTAAGTCCAGACTTCTGGCTGACCAAGACATGGGCCCACTTCGTCCAATCGATTTGCCTGAATGTGTGGATGGGCATTATTAGCAATCATTCAATTAGGCCTTACTTTCTCCCCGACAATTTAAATGGGAAAAACTATGAAAAATTCCTGCGAGAAGACTTAAATGACCTATTTGATGATTTGCCACTCAATCTTATTCAAGACATGTGGTTTCAGTATGATGGCTGCCCTGCCCATTTCAGGAGAAGTTTTATCCAAACAAATGCATTGGACGAAGTGGGCCTATACCCTGGCCAGCCAGAAGTCCGGACTTAACCCCCATGGATTTTTATGCGTGGGGGTACATAAAGAGTCTCATGTACAGTGAGCCCAACCCAATTTCATCAATTGAAGTACTGAGAGACAGAATCATTAATGTGGCCAATGAAATAAGAACAAAATTACTACTGGTGTAGTGAAAACTGGTCTTCGCAAAATAAGGCGAAGATGTGTGCAACTCAAGGGCCGACATGTCGAACATGAAATTTAGACTCAAAAATGGTGTGTGTAGTACTTAAAAGTTTAATAAGTTTAGTATCTTGTTCTGTATGCTGACCTATTGTTTTATTTAACCTCTCCGGCAGCCTATAAAACTACATGTTTTGTACAAAATTTCGATAAAACCCTAGGTTTTTATAGCTCGTTGGATAGCCGATGAAACGTAGATATTTTTAGGCATATCTGCCAAACAGGTGCCATATATTTTTTTCTAGATATCCTTGAAAGAAAAATAAACTTTCTGATTGTTATTTTTTTTTAAAAGTTTTAATCGTCTACAACTTTTTATTTATTTATTTTAGGTACAATATTGGTTATTGGGGTCACAAAGCACCTTATTATAAACGTAAAAATCAAGTTATAGTAATAATAAGACATGCGCATTTGAAAATATCCAAGCTTATAGCCGAAGATCCGGTGATTTTTATAAAAACAAATAAATTGAAATATCTCTTAAACGGTTAGGTTTAGGGTAGGGTGTTTCATGGTGAAATCAGTCGGAAATGATGTAAACTACACGCCCTTGACGGGAATAGGTCGACTTAACCAATAACCCTGTATATATAGTCTTAAGGATCAGAAGTGTAGGTGGATTTTTAAATAGAAACTAGTCTTGACACAAACTAACACACATTTATTACATAACAAGATGAATTAACGAAACCAAAGAGTTTAGTACTTATGAACAACATGTCCCATACTACGACTCATCAGAGGTCGACCCGTGGCATAGCTCTGCGTATATCACAGCTTCAGGACCACAAGTCTGAGCTTCTCTAAAGTGGTGTCGAACCACTCAGGGTATGTTCCATATACTATAATCGCATATCTGAGCTCGCAGGGTGTCACAGGCTACTTTGTTACACGCGTTCGGCCACTCCTGCCATAATTGAACACACAACTATTGAAATTCGATTAAAATGCAAAATAAGTCAAACTGAAAAATAAATTTCGCGTTTTAACGCTAATTTTGTGGGTATCTTGTAAAAATAAGGTCTATAAGTTGAACGTTACTCAGAACAAAATAGGTTCGGTAATGGAGTTGGTGTTTGATTGTTCACGTTTGTTGATACAACCATTCAACATTAGTTTCTTGAAACTCGAGTAATGATCATTTAGTGCCAGAACAGTAATAGAAACGATACAGCTCACCATTTCACATAAGACCCGTTGTTTCTTTGTTTGTACCGCGCTCACGCAGCACGTTACGCAGCCGAACCATTGTGCGAGTTACATTACGGTCGTCACTTGTGTTCATTTTAGCCTGTGGTTCCTCGACAGTTTGTACAGCCTGGCTGTAACAAGAGGTAGTTTTTAAGTGATTGTCAATTTAATTAATTTTGTGTTTATTTGTACAAACTTTCGTTCGTATTTCTACATTCGTTATGGCTTCCAGGTAGGTCCATTAATCTACAATATACAACTGCACTAAGCATATATACAGGGTTATTGGTTAAGTCGACCTATTCCCGTCAAGGGCGTGTAGTTTACATCGTTTCCGACTGATTTCACCATGAAACACCCTACCCTAAACCTAACCGTTTAAGAGATATTTCAATTTATTTGTTTTTATAAAAATCACCGGATCTTCGGCTATAAGCTTGGATATTTTCAAATGCGCATGTCTTATTATTACTATTACTTGATTTTTACGTTTATAATAAGGTGCTTTGTGACCCCAATAACCAATATGGTACCTAAAATGCATAAATAAGTAGTTGTAGACGATTAAAACTTTTAAAAAATAATAACAATCAGAAAGTTTATTTTTCTTTCAAGTTTATCTAGAAAAAAAAATATGGCACCTGTTTGGCAGATGTGCTTAAAAATATCTACGTTTCATCGGCTATCCAACCAGCTATAACAACCTAGGGTTTTATCGAAATTTTGTACAAAACATGTAGTTTTATAGGCTACCGGGGAGGTTAAATAAAACAATAGGCCAGCATACAGAACGAGATACTAAACTTATTAAACTTTTAAGTACTACACACACCATTTTTTAATCTAAATTTCATGTTCGACATGTCGGCCCCTGCATTGCACACATCTTCGCATTATTTTGCGAAGACCAGTTTTCACTACACCAGTAGTTAATTTTGTTCTTATTTCATTGGCCGCATTAATGATTCTGTCTCTCAGTACTTCAATTGATGAAATTAGGTTGGGCTCACTGTACATGCGACTCTTTATGTACCCCCACGCATAAAAATCCATGGGGGTTAAGTCCGGACTTCTGGCTGGCCAGGGTATAGGCCCACTTCGTCCAATCCAATTGTTTGGATAAAACTTCTCCTGAAATGGGCAGGGCAGTCATCATGCTGAAACCACATGTCTTGAATAAGATTAAGTGGCAAATCATCAAATAGGTCATTTAATTCTTCTCGCAGGAAATTTTCATAGTTTTTCCCATTTAAATTGTCGGGGAGAAAGTAAGGCCCAATTGAATGATTGGAAATAATGCCCATCCACACATTCAGGCAAATCGATTGGACGAAGTGGGCCCATATCCTGGTCAGCCAGAAGTCTGGACTTAACCCTCATGGTTTTTTATGCGTGGGGGTACATAAAGAGTCTCATGTACAGTGAGCCCAACCCAATTTCATCAATTGAAGTACTGAGAGACAGAATCATTAATGCGGCCTATGAAATAAGAACAAAATTAATTACTGGTGTAGTGAAAACTGGTCTTCGGAAAATTATGCGAAGATGTGTGCAAGGTAGGGGCCGACATGTCGAACATGAAATTTAGACTCAAAAATGGTGTGTGTAGTACTTAAAAGTTTAATATGTTTAGTATCTTGTTCTGTATGCTGACCTATTGTTTTATTTAACCTCCCCAGTAGCCTATAAAACTACATGTTTTGTACAAAATTTCGATAAAACCCTAGGTTGTTATAGCTCGTTGGATAGCCGATGAAACGTAGATATTTTTAGGCACATCTGCCAAACAGGTGCCATATTTTTTTTCTAGATATCCTTGAAAGAAAAATAAACTTTCTGAATGTTATTATTTTTTAAAAGTTTTAATCGTCTACAACTACTTATTTATTTATTTTATGGTACCCATATTGGTTATTGTGGTCACAAAACACCTTATTATAAACGTAAAAATCAAGTAATAGTAATAATAAGACATGCGCATTTGGAAATATCCAAGCTTATAGCCGAAGATCCGGTGATTTTTATAAAAACAAATAAATTGAAATATCTCTTAAACGGTTAGGTTTAGGGTAGGGTGTTTCATGGTGAAATCAGTCAGAAACGATGTAAACTACACGCCCTTGACGGGAATAGGTCGACTTAACCAATAACCCTGTATATATGTAATATCAGTCAACCAATATGCTCATCTCACAAATGTTGACCGTACCGAGAATTGAACCCGGGACCCTCTCATCGGCAGTCCGGCATAGCGACCTTTACGCTACTGGATGATATTAGGTCGTTTTTTACCTACTACACTCATACCACGCACACGTTATACTGTGGCTCTTTGTCAGTTGTCATCTCGACTCAGTCCATTATCTATATTATCTATATATATAAATAAAATTGGAGTGTCTGTTTGTAATATTGAAATAACCGCTGTTTACTACATGCTTAGGAATATAGTATATACGTTACACACACCAAATTTTTTTTTTAATTTTTGTCTGTCTGTTTATTTGTTTCGGCTAATCTGTGAATTTATTTTTACGGGATTTTTATTGGCAAGTACTTAGCTGATGTAATAAGGAGTAACATACAATACTTTTTGTTCTACGGGATAAGGTTCCACGCGGGTAAAACCGCGAGGCAGGCTAGTAATAACATAAAAACTAAATTATAATATCACTGGCTGTTATTTGATTGAAGGTTACACAGTCTATATTTATATTCCTTAGACTGTGGTATGATGATTTGACTATCAGGATAAGTACTTATTTATAGGTAGTTATGTACCTTTCGCACTACTACACTAATACTTACTAATATAACAAGAAATAAATAAACTTACCTTATTCTTTTTGAGTTACGTCGAATTTTTAATTTTCACTTTATTTGTTTTATTTGCCATGTCCAATAATTATTATACAACACAATCCACTAATTGCGCCCCTTTATGAGCAAGTGTGTTGAAAAAATATTTACACTGAAAGTACAAACCTAACTATTATTATATCTAAACACGAAACACGCGTATTTTTACGCAGCAAGCCGGCAAAAAGCACACAGGTCCTACCTTCTTGACGCCAAACGGCGGACTGCGGAGGAACTCACTCGCCGCGTGGTTATATAAATTGAAATATTGTGTTATTGTTAGATTATATCATTAATTTTAGATATTTTTTCGGTAATTTTGTATTCTAAATGTCATTGTCTATAATTTGACGCAATTTTTACGAATATAAATTTAATATTATCCAGATGAAATGGAAATTACGATCGAAAAATTTGAAAAATTTGACTTTTTCAAAATATTTTATGATCGAGCGAAGTTGTTTAATTCGTGTTTCCAACCATATTTTCCAAAAGCTTGATTATTAAACTATAACATACATTTTTATTTATACAAAATTAATAATATTTGATTATTTACTATTGAATCTAAGCGAGGTCGATTTTGAATTTTGCGGAATTTCCTGGGCTTAAGCACGGGCTATCGTCGTAAACATCGCCTATTTTTTTGCCCGGTCTCACGCACAGCCCATGCTAGTAATGCACCTACCCGGAGAGCATTATCAATTCTAAATAGTTTTACATACGAGTTCCAACATGTCGATTTATTTGTTTACAATCTAAATATGTTAATCTCTAGTTTTAGTCAATATTGTACCATACATTTAAGATAGTTAGCGTTTTGGTGTTAGACTGTAAGCTCACTATTATTATGAATGAATAAATAAATAAATAAATAAATAAATTCAAAATCCGCCCCTGCCATCAAGCGGGAAAAGTCACAAGAAATATTTTAACTGAAAAATAATTAAATACCTTTTTAATATCCACTTTACCTTTGATTTCAAAGTGTAATTGACTCTCAAAGCGTAAATAAATATTCTGGTTTACAGAAACGAGTTTCGACTTTGTGACAAACGTTTGAAGTTACGCGACCAATATTAAGAGGGGTGTCGGGCTGCAGCTTTCCATACAAACGTGTTCCCGTGTTTCTTCCCTGGATAATACATCTAGAGTAACATAACATAATCATTCACTACATCATCTCAATACAGTAACTGACCCCTAACTAAGTTCGTAACTTGTATCTAGGGTATCAGAAACTACGCACACACTCATTCACACACATCCAGACAGACAATTGCTGCCTTGTTTGCAAGGTGTCAAATGCTTACCAGGTTTTGTTAAACCAGACTAAAAATGCAACGCAAATAAGGCAGTTGTGGTTCAATTACAAACGTATTCCCGTGCTTTCTCCCTAGATAATGCCTTTAAAGCAAAAAAAAATCTTCATAGTGTGGGTCTGATATAGATATGGTCATGTCCCTTTTTTTTAACATCTTAATAATAAAAATAAAAACAAATAAAATAAAACAGATATGTCATATTTTTTGAAAAAAAAAAAACATATTTTTCTTTAGAAGCATTATCCAGGGAGGAAACACGGAAATACGTTTGTATGGGAAGCT
This sequence comes from Timandra comae, assembly GCA_958496195.1. Lineage (NCBI taxonomy): Eukaryota > Metazoa > Arthropoda > Insecta > Lepidoptera > Geometridae > Timandra > Timandra comae. The sequence goes on along the minus strand of OY292377.1, from coordinate 367,608 downwards.
GCTTGACACCCCTTTTAAGTAGGTCGTATAGGTAAATAGAGGGTAATTAAATGGTTTCTTTAATAAATGCGTTCGTGGTTTAGTGGTTTGTGCACTTGCCTGTAAAGTTGGTGGTTGCGAGTTCCATTTTAGAGTAAGTAATTTTGGTTCGTGCTTGCTTGCAAAGTCGTCGGTTCAATTCTTGGGTCAAGTAATTAATTTGTTTGCTGCTGTTCGGTTTAGAATAACTAACATGTATGAGACAAAGGATTACCTGTCGTATAAGTGATATCTCTTTTAGATAAAAACAAAAATCGCTTAAACGAAAGTATTGTTGGAAAAAAATCAAACGACTTTAGTACAGTTAGCATCGAAAGTAGAATAACATAATCAAATAAGTATTTCATCTTTTTAGGAATTTACTGAATAAAACATTTTTTTATTATACCTGTGTTATAGTCTAGCAGAGCGCCCCGCGGTTTCACTGTAGTTCCCGTTCCCGTGAGAATATGGCGATAAAATAGCCTATGTTACTTAAGGTGAATGTAACTTTCTAATGGTGAAAGAATTTTTAAAATCAGTTCAATTTTTCCTCTTTATAATATTCTCTTTTCCGAACCTTTATCCCATCTCTATTTGGGGTCGGTTTTCAGTTTAACCAGATTTGGCGGAATTCAGTATTTTACGTGAAGCGACTGCCATCAGACCTTCACAACCCGCAGCTATACGAAATTTTTTGGTTAAACTAAATGTTAGACTTTTGAGGGATCCAACTACCCGTAACGACTGTCGATGATGTTTAGTACGACAGCTGTATTGTATTCTATAAATTAGTTTATATAAAGGTAACTACGATTATTGCTTATTGATCTATTACTGAACATTCACGCTGAATTGAAATTTGGCACGTACTTATAAATATCCGTTAAGAATGACGTAGATACCCGTTATGAAAGAGAAAAGAATGAGTCGCAAAGCATAGCTATTCTAATAAACAGATTGAATAATAATCTAGAAATAGTTTAGTCTAGTTTTGGAGTCTAGCCCTTATCGTGCACTATAAAATATTTGAAATTATTTACCTCGACGTTTCTATCAGATTACATTGACATTGACGTATGTTACGTTTCGATTGTTTGTTTGTTTATAACTATAGGATACGAAACTACTGAACCGATTAAAAAAAAACACTAATGGTAAGCTAATGTATCAGTGCATGACATCCTAATCCTAACTAATCCTAATCCTTATCCTAACTATCCTAATCCTAACTTCCTAACTATCCTAATCCTAACTTCCTAACTAATATTATTATTAACCGATTGACCTGAAATTTGGTACAGGGGTAGCTTATCGTCCAGGAAAGGACATGGACACACAACAGGCTGTGTTTTATCCCAAAATTCCCACGGGAACTACGCGGGTGAAACCGCGGGGCACATCTAGTAGGCTATATTTTATCTCGCGGGAACTACGCGGGTAAAACCACGGAGCGCTACTAGTAAACTATGAATTGAAAGTTTAGAAGGTATTAAAAGGTTTAAATATTTGAAAGTGCAAATCTCCTTTTCATGCTCACTGTACTATAAAGAGATTTGTAAATAGGTTAAAAGCTTTCTTTATCTATAATCCTAATTTGCCCATTACTGTCTCCCTGTATAAAATATACGAGTCCTATAACCATTTTCGTGGTAAATACGTTCATAAATATACGTTGTTTTAGGTACTAACTTATGAGCGAAGTTTAGAGCAATTATGATTATCTAATAAAATAAATCTACAAGGAAATGCTGCGTTTGTGTGACTGCTGTTTTCAAGAATCTGTTTTCTGTCAAACCTTTGTCTAACGTCTTGTTAACTTCGTGATGGTGGCCCTTGACCAGTCAGTTTAACTGATCAGTTGAACTGGTATCCATCCAAAAATGTTCGTCAATCACCTGGAGCGATTCCAGATTCCAGTGGGGAAATCTAGTTGGCCTAAAACTTTTGGGAGTGACGTTTTAGTTTCATGTCTGGGCTTATCAGTTCAACTGATTCGTCAATGGCTACCTTTAGCTTCATAACAGAAACGGCAACAGAAATTGGATATTAAAACTTTTGGGGGCTTAACTTAACTCCCCGTAACGACTGTCGATGATGTTAGGACGACTATCTTGGCACTAGTCAGATATTAAGTGATTTTTACACGACTGTGCTAGAAGGAGGATTTTTCGAATTATCGTAAACGTATTGGGGATGGTGTGGAATAGGGAGACGTATTGGGGATGGTGTGGAACAAGGTGTAATGTTTCTCATCCCCATTGAAAAGGGAGGATCCACCTACCAGACCCAGGGTGTGGTGTCTGATGGGTAGCTGTCCGATGTTATCAGGTTCTTGTATATAAGTTCAATCGCTCGGTAAACCTTGATTGCGCGATGCACGATATGTAAGTTTTTAGTTCTTATGTTCGAGGTGTTGAGTTCTTATGTAACGCTACAGTAATCTACGCAAAAAAAGCCATCTTTAATTTATAGGATTTTTTTTAAATAGAACCCTTATATAAAACGGTCGTTCACTCAAACCCAAGCTGAAAAGTTCACCAGTATAATACAAATGTTTGAAAAATATGGGTGACATTTCATAGAACGGGAAAACGGGCATCATTTCCCGGGAATCCTTACAAGTCTTGTAAATTAAATGAATGTTTCTCTGGAGTCGTTTTTTGTGGAAAATAAATTGAGGATTTTTAAGTCGAATGGACCCTTAGGTGGGTTTAAATATGTTTTAAGGATTCATTACTAGGTTTGTACCTTGGTTTTATACACGTTAATTGCCTGTTTTTTTTGTGGATAATATTTGAATTCATTGTTAATTGTTTATGAATTAAAGTTGTGAAGCCTAATAAATTGCCAGACTGCCATCCGTAAGGTTGCGGGTTCGATTCCCGTCGGGGTGAATATTTGTGTGAACCACAAATGTTTGCCTCGGTCTAGGTGTGTGTGTGAATGAGTGTGTGTCTAGTTTCTGATACCCTAGATACAAGTTTCTAACTTAGTTAGGGGTCAGTTACTATAATGAGATGATGTAGTGAATGATTATATAATGTTAAATAAGTAAATAGTTGTGTCGCGATTAACTAGCTTCAATCTTAATCCTTAATAAACGCATGTTGGCCATTAGTTGGACAGACCGAGTCACCAACGTTGAAGTGCTGCACAGAGCTGGGAAAACACGCCAACTTTTGCAAACCATCAAGAAGAGAAAGGTTGTTTGTCTAGGACATGTACTTAGGCACGATAGACATGGACTTTTGCAACTTATAATGATGGGAAAAGTAGCAGGCAAACGCGCAGTTGGACGTAGGAAAAAGTCTTGGTAACGTAATATCCGGGAATGGACAGGAATACGGAGTGCCGCTGAACTGTTCATTCTGGCTAGAGATCGCAAGAAATATGCGGAGCTGACTGCCAACCTTCACTAGTTGGAGAGGCACTGAAAGAAGAAGACTCTTAAACCCGTGGGAATTCAGTGGTATTAAAAAAATGAGTATTGTTGGTTATAATATAAGGCTCATTAGTATCATGTTAATGTTAATCCAATAGATTCTTACGAGAAAGAGTAACAAACATCCTTACATCTTTCGAATTTCTTCAGTCAAAGTATTAGGAGTACGGATATTTTCATCTAAATTACATTAAACAAACAAATTAACATAAAAAGCGACTTTCTGTGACATTTAAATAAAAGATTTTCCCTTAGAAATGGTCGACAAAAATATGTTTTACCCAAATTGGGATCTCTACCATTTGGTGCATGAATTACTAATGTTAACGCGAATAATTTTTTCCTCGTTCTATTTTTAACCCCCGACGCAAAAAGAGGGGTGTTATAAGTTTGACGTGTCTGTGAGTGTGTGTGTGTATCTGTCTGTCTGTGGCATCATAGCTCCCGAAGGGATGAACCGATTTCATTTTTTTTGTATTAAAGGGGACTTACGTGCGAGTGTTCTTAGACATGTTTGATGAAAATCGGTTGACCCATTTAAAAGTTATGGGGGTTTGAAAGTAATGGCGTTGGGGGTTTTTTAAATTTTTAATTTAATGTTTTTTTACCAACGACGTCTTAAAGTGAGTCTAGACTAGAGCATTTACTAAACAGAACATAGAGATTTTGCTATCTACTTTAAAATTCAAAATACACATCGGAAATGTTGGGTGTGTATTTTATGTTTCAACAAAGAGAATACACAAGATGGTAGAACTCTGATAATTGCCTTTTTGTATTGCTATATTAGAGTACGTTCGTATCTATAAGTAGTTTACTGTATATAGCTTACTAGGAGCGCCCCGCGGTTTTACCCGCGTAGTACCCGCTTCCGTGAGAATGTGTAGCATGATAAAATCTCGGCACAATTCACCATCGTGTGTTAAAAAATTAAGTAACAGCGCCATCTATTGGTAGGATTTGTGACTACAAAAAGTTACAATAAAACATACGATTACTTATACACAATCCCATGGGAATTTCGGGATATAAATAATCCTATGTGTTATTCCTAGTTACAAGGAACATCTGTTCATTTACAAATTTAATCAAAATCGATACAGTAGTTTTTGCGTAAAAGTGAAACAAACATCCAAACATACAAACTTTCGCATTTATAATATTAGTAGGATTACCTACATGCTTATTACTGTATAAAAATAATAGCTTTCTCACATTGATGTGTAACTAACTAAAAAGTTCATAATTATCTTCTTACCGAATTGCGATTTTAGAGTCCATCGTCTATAGTTTGTTATTGGATTTTGAAAAATGCATTCAAAATTTTTACCTCTGCCGGGACTTGAACCCGGAATCGTGCTGAACCTATTTCAATCTTCTATTGTTTTCTATGTAATCGACAAAAACGTAGATAAATAATTACTTTTTTGCCTTCTTTTTACTCTTCTTGTGTTGCAATTTCTAAGTGCATCACATCTATACTTTATTATATTTCTTAGATAACAACCATGAATGTTAACAGTCATTTTATCCCGTTGTATAGTTTCGCACTTGACCGCGTTCCGTGAAGGTTGCAATCTTTGCAAGGATATCGATTCTATTCAGTTTGTGGTAGAGGAAAAGTTTTTTACTATTTATTTTAGTTTGAAAGGAATTTTGTAAGGAAACTGTTATTGGGAATGTTGGAGTTGGTTTGTTGGGTCCGTTTTTAGGGTTCCGTACCCAGAGGGTAAAAACGGGACCCTATTACTGAGACTTCGCTGTCCGTCCGTCCGTCTGTCAGCACGCTATATCTCAAGAACGGTGATAGACATTTGAAAATGTCACAGATGATGTATTTCTAATGCCGCTATAACAACAACTAAAACAAAATTAAATACATATTCATACGGGGCTCCCATACAACAAATGTTTTATGTCGTTTTTGGTACAGAACCCTTCGTGCGCGAGTCCGGCTCGCACTTGGCAGGTTTATTAGTATTTACTATGTTGGTTTTTTGGAGTAAACATTAAAAGTATGTGGTTTGATTGTATAGAATGTAAGGGCTCTCCTTTCATGTTCCAAGATACTCTTTAAATATAAATAAACTAGCTGTGCCCCGCGGTTTTACCCACATAGTTCCCGATCCCGTGGGAATGTGGGGATAAAATTATACTAAAAACCTTCCTCTTGAATTATTCTATCTATTACTGAAAACCGCATCAAAATCCGTTGCGTATTTTTAAAGATCTAAGCATACATAAGGACATTGGGATATAGGGACAGAGAAAGCGACTTTGTTTTATACTATGTAGTGATGTGCATAAATGAATAAAGGAAATTGAAGTCATAGAATACATAGTATACTCCCCATATTATCTATTCAGGTAAATAATAAACATGTAAACCAACTTTCTCAAAATACTTCCACAATCTTAAAATATAGAAAAAAGAAACAACCACCATTACACCATTATGACGTCATAACAAGATTGATACATGTATACAGACATACATTGGAATTTAATTATTTAACCAAACGTACGACACTAAGTTTAATTAAATGAAAATAACGGGATGTTCGTACATACTTATTTAAGTCGAATCCCTCGACTACTTTCAGCCACGTTCGGTGGCCTCTATTATAATTAAACATTCATTGCAAGTTGATATCTTTGATTTACACGAACACTACACATTGAAATAAAACACTTAAACGGATTTTTGTCGTGGTTGTATTTTGTTTTACATTTTCTGACGTTTCGGATTCTTTACAGAACCCGTGATCACAGGTTCTGTAAAGAATCCGAAACGTCAGAAAATTTAAAACAAACATCCGTTTAAGTGTTTTATATCATACATCGCTAGTTACTAACTTCCTTTTTTAAATATCAAAAAAGGAACAACCGCCATTACCTATCATTACGTCATAACAAAATTGACACATGTATACAACATACATTGATGTTAACAGAGGGAACAAATATGTTTGTTTGTCACCCGCAGTGGATGACTAACTGCGCCCCCCGGGGTCGGTCGGGTGGGGGTTTATTACGTGGAAACTGGGTGAGATGAAGTTATTGTTCAATATCTTGTTTTTTATAAGGCTGAGTTCGTTGAATGTGATAATGTGTTGAATTTTATAATGATATTAGCAGTGCCCCGCGGTTTCACTCGCGTAATTCCCGTTCCCTTAGGAATATGAAACTAAAAACCTTCCCACTGAATCACTATGTCCATTAAAACAACCTCTACAGGGATCACTATACCCCTTAGACTTGGCGGGCACAAACAAGTTAATACAAGTTTAGTATAATCGATGGACCATTTTCAGTTAAACACATTTCAGCCACAAATATTCATTGAATGGCTCGTTCGCACCCCATTACAATAAACGGAGGTCGATCGCCATAATAATGACATTTAATAAAATGTAAACACCATTTAATGCGATCGCAATTGATTTTAAACCTTAATTGGTTGACTTGATGATTGGTTTTTGTTTGTTTGTATCAATTATTAGGGTGATTGGGTATAAAATGGTTATTTGCGCTTTTATTTTTTAAATTGTTTTGTTAAGCTTTACTTGTTTATCAGTCACCATCTTGGCAATTCGGGAGAGAGGACATTAGTCTTCTTTTGTCTTAGTTTTTCTTTAAAATATTTTGCTTTGAGTATGACATTTTTGGACAGCATTACCTTTAATAACTTCTAACGGTTTAATTAAAATGTTTCTTGACATATTTTTAGTACACAAAAGCAATGTGATATGATATTATTGTATCATGAAAATCTCCGCAAGACGCATCGCAAGAAATTATTGATTGATTAACTTAACATTGTGCAATCATATGCTCTAGAAGATCCATAGAAATTAAGTTCGTGCATTACTAAAGAACGACTGCACTTATTTGGATAATACTTTTAGAAAATGCAAAAATATTTTAGGGGAAAATTGGGAAAAAAACACTCCTTTGAATCTGGTTTTTTTTTTATATTTATCGTTATTTTTCTTCTTTCCCAGTCAAAAAACCCCAACCATCTAACACAATGTGCCCGGCCCGAACAGAGCCGAGCGTAGCCGAAGCGTCGGCGCGGGCGTTCGGGTGTTTCCGTGTCGAGTGTCAGTGAGATTCCAATATGGCGGACAAGGGCAGCTGATCGGGGAGAAACGCGCGGAAGCCTACTGCCAAGAGGCGTGAGCGCATAATGGTGAGTAGGTTTTGGAAATAGTAGCACAATAATATTGATACGGTTCTTGTGCAGTCAATAAACACAATCGATATTCAGATATTCATATTTTTACTTGACTTTTATCATAAAATTTATTTTGTAAGAACGAAATATTAAAATTTGAATGTCTTTTAACCACAATTAAAATATTGAAATAACGGGAGATTTCTATATTTGTGTCCATTAACAGAGGTTGTCTGGAAGAAATCGCTTCTAGCGATAAGACCGCCTTTGTATGTACCAACTTGTTTGTAACTATTCTGTTTTTCTGTTCTTTTTCTTTTGTGTGTGTATGTACAATAAAGTATTTCTATCTATATTTATCTATTGTTGATATTGACTGTACAGTTGTACACCCATTGAATGCTAACTATGGTCATCTCATCTGACATAGTCACCTAGGCTATATCGGGCTTGGCTCGGGGCTGGCTTTGGGCATCGTCGGCGGGCGACCCTCAGGAGTGGTAGTTCTATATATAGTCCCCTAATGTAACACTATCCACCTATTGTATGACCACCTAATGTAACACAGACACCTAACAGCAGGTGTTCGGAGAATGGGCCCAAGTGGAGGTGGTGGAGCTGGTCAACGATGGCTCGGGGCTGGCTTTCGGCATCGTCGGGGGGCGATCCTCGGGGGTCGTCGTCAAGTCCGTGCTGCCGGGGGGCGTCGCTGATCGGGTGAGTTTGTACTAACTTTAATATTATAAATGCTTTAATTTTTCATAGTACTTTAATCTTATGTTAGCTGCAAATAAAAAATATATTTTTCACGTTATCATGTATAGTCAAATATGTGAAGCGTTCCATCTTTAGGCGAGCACGCTCCTACTTAAGCTGTATTACTTTTTATCAAGTGAGTTACAGTCAAGTGCAAAACTATTTAAGGTAAATAAAGAAATTCAACTGTCTCGCCATCACAGTTCTTGAGATACAGCCTGGTGACAGACGGACGGACGAAAAGCGAAATCTCAGTAATAAGGTCCCGTTTTAATTCTTTGATTTCTTTTCTAAAAAAAGACAGTATCCTCGCTTTCCATCAGGCAAGTTACAGTCAAGTGCAAGCTTACTTAGTCTTTTTACAACCACATAATATATATAATTATTTAACAAACGGGATGTTCGTACGTACTTATTAAAGACGAAATCCTCGACTAGTTTCAGCCACGTCCGGTGGCGATTATATACGATGACGTACGTTTCGTTTAATAATAAAACCACATAATAATCTTCCAATCCTACAACTAAATATGACTATTAGTCCAAAACACGCCCTTACCTCACAATATTCTCTAGTAGTAAGTAACACACGAAGCCAGGTCATGTCGTAAGTCACAGGGATCTCAATTTCCGGCACCTTTACGATAGATCGTGACGCGCTTACTGGGAATCTTTTGGAAGGTGGAGTGATGAGATAGGAAAGTCTTGAGATTGTGGTGTCGAAAGTATAGATATTTATGAACATTCATTTACTACTCGTGGCGCCCCGCGGTTTCTCTCGTGTAATTCCCATATACGGATATCAAATACAGTGAAACTTGGTTAAGTGGGACCTGGATAAGTGAGAAACCTCCATAACTGGAACTCATGCTAAAGTCCCAACACTTTGGCACTAAATTACCTCTGTTAGTGGGATGAGGTAACCTCTATATCTGGGATTTATTCTTTCGATTTATCATCATAGTTACCTCTATAACTAAGACAGCGAGTGAATTTTATACGTATAAACCTCTGTAACTGAGATAATATCGTTTTGTTTGTTTACTCATTCTAATCCTACCCACTATATCACTTCTATCAATGGAGCCCTCTGTAAATGAGACAGATATTAATTTATACCTGGATATCTGAAACACTGGGTAAGTGGAATACCTCTATAAGTGCAACGACATTGCAGGTCCCTTGGAGTCACACTTAACCATTTTTTTAAATCGGTCTAGTAGTTTCGGAGCCTATTCGTTACAAACAATCAAATCGTTCCTCTTTATAATATTACTATAGTATAGATGTTAGTTGGCCCAAAACTTGGCTATTGGCCAAACAAGTTTACGCCAATAACTTGGCCAAGTTATTGTTGAGCTAAGTTCCGTTACCGAGAGCCAAATCTTGGTGCGAATATTGGATTTTATGCGCTATTTGGACGGTCATATTTGTGGCCAGCCTTGTTTTGTTGGCTCGGTGTAAATTTAGATTTGTTTGTGGAATTTATATCTGGATAAAGCGATTACTTAATGGGAAATTATAGTTTTAGTACTTACAGTTTTTTAGCCAAGTTTAGTAAGAGTTCTGGATAAAAACAATTTATATCCTTTTTCATTAATTTCAAATTATTAAAATATTATATAAATACACTTTTTAAACTTTCGCGATCGAAATTCATTGTTGCATAATTTACAGGTCTTAATCGCGTTTAACATAATACATATTACATAATCCTAACTAATCCTAACTTAATATTATAAATGCAAAAGTAACTATGTCTGTCTGTCTGTTACCTTTTCACGGCTAAACTACTGAACCGATTGACTTGAAATTTGGTACAGGGGATGCTTTTTATCCCGAAATTCCCATGTGAACGGGAACTACGCGGGTGAAACCGTGGGGTGCTGCTAGTACATACATAAACCGTTTGTAACGATACGCTCCGAAACTATTAGACCGATTTAAAATATTTGGCATAGGCTATAATTATTTTATCCCCGTATTCCCACGGGAACGAGAAATACGCGGTTTAAACCGTGGGACGCTAGTAATCAAACGATATATATATTAAATATGTTGATTCTGGTCGTTTTTCTCTTCAAAATTGAAGTCCTTTTTGTCAAAATTGAAGGTCCCAGATATTGTAGGTTGACGTTTTTATAGTATGCGTTGGGTCCCTTGTAATTTTCGAGAGCGACGCGTAAAAAACCTTGTTATATTTGTTCGGGCTGTTCTTGGAATTGGGCTAGTGGAGTAAAATATTCATACGTTTTTGGGATCTGTATTCTGCAGTCTTGTTTGTATTAGTAGGAGTTTCTAATACTTTTGATATGTTTTTTATTTTTTTGTCATTCTACTGACTTGCAGGTGCAAGTCAGTAGAATGACAAGAAACCGAGTGGTTTGTATAAACTTAATTGTTGCCTTCAGTATTTCCAAATCGATATAATGTTCAAGTTTTCCAGAAAAGAGCTTACTCCCACCTCAAACTCATTTATTACTCTTGAGTTGCAGTGCCCATGAATACGTGATTTTACTGATTTTTCGCGCCCTAATTATTTCAATCTGTTTATCAACTGATATTGTACAATTTAGTTTATGTTTTCACTTCTATTCATATTTCACTAGATGGCGGCACTAGAAAAGATAGAACACGCAAGTGTTTTATACCAGTTTCTACATAAGTAGTTGTTGGTGTTCATAAATACAACCTGAAGTATAAATAAGACTTTCATTTGAGAAGGGTATCACAGTACCACATTTTACAGATATCCCACTACTGGACAGCACTCTCACTTAAACATTTCCAACCCAATCCTTCGTAGCCATACATCCATACCAACTTTCACACCCATACTAATACTCGTATAAGACCGGTCAATATTTACAATCCTACTAATATTATAAAGGCGAAAGTTTGTAAGTATGGACGTATGGATGTATGGATGTTTGTTACTCTTTCACGCAAAAACTACTGAATGGATTTTAATGAAACTTTACAATAATCTTGCTTATACATCAGAATAACACATAGGATACTTTTTATCCCAAAATTCCCACGGGAACGGGAACTACGCGGGTGAAGCCGCGGGGCGCTGCTAGTCCCTCATAAAATTGTGGAAGAAATAAAAATATTACGTTTCCCGTCCGTCCCCGCGGCTAATAAAATAACTTTACATCTTTATAGTGAGGAAACGGCCGCTATAAACTAACTGACGCTATATCATAATATACAAAGTCCGATTGCAAAATATGTAATCAAAAAACTGGGCAAGCGTGAGTCGGATACGAAGGGTTCCGTACCATTATTTATACAACATTGGCTCGGTAATACTTATAGATAGTATTACCGTGATATTGGTAAAATATCGGCCAAGTGTGAGTTGGTACCTTCGTATGAACGGTTCCTTATTATTATCTTTACCTACTACATTAGAAAAAAAAATGCCTAGTGGGAGTCGGAATTGTGAATCAGAGCTCTGTACTAAAATGCGACAAAATTTCAAGTTTTTTTTGTATGGGAGAACCACTGAAATATTTATTTCTTCTGTATTTAGAATTTGTTGTTATAGCTGCAACAGAAATACATCATCTGGCAAAACAACTGTCTAGCTATCATGGTTCATGAGATACAGCCTGGTGACAGACGGACAGACAGACAGTGGTGTCGTACGGCCGTTTCCAATTTTCGATCTATCTATTATCTTGTTTGTCAATGGATATAAAACTCTATCTATCAGTAATTTTAGTCCCATAACCAAATCAATGGTGGACACAATCATAGGACAAGACTACTTTTGATATGGTTATTGGGACGGTAAATTGCCAGTAAAACAGAGTTTTGTATCCGTCGACAACCAAGATCATAGATCGAATATTGGAAATGGTCGTTAGTAATAGCTCGTTTTTACCCTTTGGATACGGAACCCTAAAAAAGAAAACAATAAAATTCATATTACATGTTTATACCACTGTAATGTTACGAGCAGAGTTAATGACTTTTCACGTTGTTTCTGAACATCTTGTGTCTCTTTCTTACCCTCTATATTATACATTTCTTGCTTAAAGTTGAAAAGAGATAGCTATACTCTTAAGTCTTTTAAAAATGGGGCCATAATTCCGTTTAATGAAAGATTTATCTTAACTTATTTATCATAAAGTCTAAAGTAGTTTTGCGCTGGAACAGAAGAAAATATGTTAATTTTATTAAGATATATTCACGGCACAAAATGTGGAAGGACAGTTTGTTTATTCAAAGCAATTCATTTATTCAGTTTTAGCTTTAAAGAGGCACTGAACAATAAGGATTTTATAGTATAGAGAAGAATTGAAATTAAAATTATAAGTTTAAATTAGGAAGAAAAGCAAAATACGAAAACAGTAAAAAGGAGTCGTAAGGTCCTGTTGGGTAAACGTGTGGTTTAGTTTCGTTTCGGCACCTTCCTGTTTCGGCACCCTTGGGATGCTCAATTGGGAAGATGCCGAAGTGGCATATGATATAAATAGAGTGAAGATATCCGTAATTCATTGTGTTTATTGATCCATAACCTTTGAAAGAAGGAATTTAACCCTAGATCTCAGACTCATAGAAAATAATATACGTTTTGCTTAAAAGCTTTAAAGACGAACTAAAGTGATGATTTTTTTTTAATTTAGTTTAACCAAAAATGTCATGTCTCCGGATGTCAATCGACAGTCGGTCCATGTAAATTACTGACGTCATCAATCTGGTTAAACTAAAACAGACCCCAATTAGATATAAGCCTAAAGGCTTGGAAGGAGACTTTTATTAAAATGTTCTCCAAGTCATAAATCCAAAGCTACATAAAATTTTATATTAAAAGTCGTGTACAAACTGCAGTGCAACCATAGAGATATACGAGTATCTGCGACAGAAATTTGTGGCAGTAATTTTAATATTGTATGCAGTTTTTCTGTTCAATTTTATACGTTTCATGGCGCTTCTTATTGAATTGAATTCGAATTTTAATTTGTGTCTGAGTGTAGCACCAATTCGAACATTTTCTATTTTTAACCCCCAACGCAAAAAGAGGGGTGTTATAAGTTTGACGTGGCTGTGTGTGTGTGTGTATCTGTCTGTCTGTGGCATCATAGCTCCCGAACGGGTGAACCGATTTTAGTTAAGTTTTTTTTTTGTATTAAAGGAGACTTACGTGCAAGTGTTCTTAGATATGATTGATGAAAATCGGTTGACCCGTTTAAAAGTTACAGGGGTTTGAAAATAATTATGGTGGGGGTTTTTAAAATTTTTAATTTAATGTTATTATCGTGCTGTATAAAAGTCTATTCTCAGGGGGAACAATGCCTTATGCGTGTTGGTGATCTTTACCTAGAGTCATGTAAGGGGAATAACAAACATGCTTGACTCAGAAACCGAACCTTGGCTCTCTGTCTTGGCAGGCAGTCTAATTGAGAATCATCTTTTTTAACACTTAATTTTTGTAAATTATGCGAGCACAATACATTATTTCTTGTTTCTGTAAAGAATCCGAAACATGAGAAATGTAAAACAACAACTAAAACCTCGACAAAAATCCGTAGTTTTACCTAACTTTTTAGTAAATTAAAACCTATAACATATCACACAGGCTCCCAAAGTCTAGTTAGTAACTCGATCACTGAACTAGTAACTCGATTGAGACGAAGTTACACCGAACTATCGATTCTAACTACTCGATTATACCTATACATTGATACTCGATACGGTCTCTGTGTACGGTTAGCACCCTAATTGTAGCTAACATGCTTTGACAATTAACTAACGGTACTACAATAAAATATTTAATGGATGTCTTTCTTTTAAAAGTCGGATCTATTAACGTTGTATATCTTATTCATATGGAAGAAAAAGAAAACTTGTTCAGGCTTAAACAATAAATGAGCGATTGACGTTTTCGTAGCAATAAAATACTGAACAGCTACTGGAAAGATACTGTAAAAATGATGATATTTGAATGTGTGCATACTTTTGCTGCCTGTACTATTCGTATCTTAAAGATTTATTTTGCCTAAGAGTAATCTGCATCTTTAAAATGATAATAAATATCAGTTTCCCAAGTGGCATAGTTCGTAGTGACCCTAAGCTATGCCAAAGGTTACGTGTCCGACTCCGCTCAAGACAATCATTTGTGTGTATGAAAACTCTCTATATAAACAGTCGCCACCTCGAGTATTTAATGGAAGGTTTTCTTAACCCCACACCGAAGCAGCAAATCCTTCCAACCAACAATTTTCCCCGAGAAGCAAATGTGTCTTCGTGGTGTGCGTACGATGTAGGTAAAGGTAAAGTTAGGGCGGCAATAATTACTGTTGCTTCGAACATTTGCTGTTGAAAGCATTTGCTGCTTCGGTGTGCGGTCTGGTTTAGACGCATTTTGTCAGACATCATATTTCTTAGAGATGGTACTCTTGTGTTAAAACTACCCTATTTTTTACCAGGATGGCCGCCTCCGTAGCGGCGACATGCTGCTCCGCATCGGGGCGGTATGCGTGGTCGGTATGTGCGCCCGCCAGGCCGCGGCAGTGCTCAGGCAGTGCGGGGCCTGTGTCCGGCTACTCGTCGCCAGGCCTGCCCCGCATCGAGATGATAGCGAGGTTGGTATAAGTACTTAATTATAGATGGTATGTTGAAAGAAAGAAATCATATCAAAAAAGGAAAGAAAGACCATAGACGTACCAAAAGCAAGGCAACATAGATGAATTTTGTTTATAAATGTAGATACATGTTTTTTTTAATTGAAACATTTTGTAAAATCCAAGCAACTTAAATAAAAATATAACTCACTTGTGAATAAAAGGTGTCATTATGTGTTTGATTTTGCACAAATAAGAGCCCCTTTATGAGCAAGTGTGTTGAAAAGGATGGTATGGTATTTTAAAGCTTACTGTAGAAATATAGAATATTAATATCATATAATCGTATACAATTTAGTACTCGAATATCAATAAATACTCTACCAAAAACAGAATATCGGAATAACCTATCACACCCAAACATGACACTACAATCAATTCTCGCACCATTTCATGTTTGTGACAATATTTCGTACGCACATATCACAATGTGATATTATCTCGACACATCGAAATTGTTCTTGTCACCCGAATCGACATAATTATAATCTTGATTCGACATCGTTAGTGTTATAATTGGATATTTTGTTAATGTACGTTATGTCGAGACAAAGTCATATTAATATTAAGACTGTCCGCAATTGTTAGATTTTTTGTAGAACCGATAATTGGGCTGATGTTTACAAGCTTTTTTTTGACGACCTCGATGGCAGAGTGATCACCATTCCGGACTGCCATCCGTAAGGTTGCGGGTTCGATTCCCGTGCGGGGTGAATATTTGTGTGAACCACAAATGTTATGCTAAAAACCTTCCTACTGAATCACTCTATCTATTATAACAAACCGCATCAAAATCCGTTGCGTAGTTTTAAAGATCTAAGCATACATAAGAACAGAGATAGCGACTTTGTTTTATACTTTTTTCTTAAACTCTCTTTCAAAGTTTTACTCTCGTATTTATCAATCCTGTAGGAATTTTGGGATAAAAATAATGTAGTACTATACTTTTTATCCCAAAAGTTTCTACCGAATGGACAAAACGAGGGCAAAACTGTGAAGTACAGTTATTAAAACAGGCTAAATAGGACATAAAAGTTTGATATCCGCGTTCTAAATCCAATCGGACAAACGCCTCTAAAACTACAATATCGGACAGTATAAACTAGAAAGTAATATAAAAGTAGCAACAGTTTTGTATGCAATAAACCGATTGAGGAATCGATGTTCAATAAAACACGACGTAAATAAACAAGCGGAATTCACTACCAAACTGGGTTGGGGCACAGTGGAGGCACGACGGTAGGTCAACTGCATAATCGGGCATTGTTTACGCGATAGGATATTTTTTAATGCTTTTAGTAAGAATAATTTATAATTTATTGGGTATCTGAGCAATTAATCAAATGAGTATTATATGATTAAGGTATCTAATAAATTAAGTTTTGATGTCTACATATGTTTAAAAAGACAATAACGATATTTTTTATTTTAATAGGGGACTCAGTAACTTGTATCCGTCTGCTTTGTAAGTTTAATTAACTAGTTTAAAAGAAAAAAAAATCTACGTAAATCTTTCTAGAATTCAGAGGTATTCATGACCTTTTGTCAATTAGGAAAGTTAAACTAATTATAAACACACTAGCAGCGCCCCGCGGTTTCACCCGCGTAATTCCCGTTCCCGTGGGAATTTCGGGATAAAAAGTATCCTGTAAAAAGTATATGTTCTTTCCCGGACCATAAGCTACCCTTGTACCAAATTTCAAGCCAATCGGCTCAGTAGTTTAGCTGTGAAAAGGTAACAGACAGACAGACAGAGATACTTTCGCATTTATAATATTAGTTAGGATAGTTAGGATTAGAGTATTAGCCTTCAACCCCCAATTGTAATAGACAAGACAAATTAAATTGTAAAATTCTAATTCTGAATAACGACAACATTTTCATTTTATTTAACTCAAACCAATACTACTGTATTTATCCACACTGTGTCCCATTTCTTGTTCGCAAGTAGGCCGAACTGAAACAAAGAGATATTTGTGTTTTGTGAACTCTACTTCCAAGTTTACGGATTGCTTCTTAATATAGATTTTATGTCGATATGATACATTCTAATACTTATCTTGTACTAGCTGCGGCCCGCGGTTTTAATCCCATGGGAATTTTGGGATAAAAAGTATCCTATGTGTTATTCCTAGTAATAAGAAACATCTGTACGAAATTTAATCTAAATCGACACAGTAGTTTTTGCGTGAAAGAGTAACAAACATCCAAAGTCACAAACATACAAACTTTCGCAATTATAATATTAGTAGGTTTTGTTTCTATTGGTCGTAGCTTGACGTAATCTTTAATATACCTTAGCTTCCATAGCCTTCTACTTGTAGTATGTGAAAACCAGTCGATTTTGGTCGAATCCCTCGACTAGTTTCAGCCATTTGTGACATTGATTGGACAAAATTTGGTGTATATGCATAATCCGTAGAAAATAATGGCTGAACTACGTTGTTTCATTAGGGTTAGTTACTGCTCCGCTAAAATAAAACGTCACAAATCATCGATTTAAAGAAATTCCTTGGCAATAATCCTATAAAATAATAGGTTATTTCTTCTTGTAGATGTAGATAGAGTAGATGTGGATGCTCCAATTCGATTTATTTGACCTTAGTGTCGTAACTACGGAGGCCGAATAGATCCCAATTTCAATCAAGTTCAATAAAACTAAATCATATAAAATGTTAAGACAACAAAACCCGGCCTTAATTTTAATTGCATACATACAAAAAAAAAGTCTGAGACCTCTGACCTTGGAGACCGAAAGTATGTTTTGTTTGGTTGGTTTATATTGCAGAGTTTAACTCATAACAAAAATACTACCAAATTGAGAACTGCCTTTTTCTGAAGCCAGTAAAAATAAAGAGTATCTTTAATAAATAACCCAATTTAGACAAATACATATTTATCCATCAATTGTAAACACCTAACACTTTCTTACGTAATTTAACTCTAACATTTTCAAGTTATATTTTAATTGGCGAGCGAGAAAAGGAACTCCAATTAACAGTTTTGTAGGTCGACTACCACCCCTTAGAGAGGAGGGGGGAGGCTTTAAATAGTTTCTTAAAGTGTGGAAAAATTTAGCTTTGACTTTGTAGGCGAAGTTTCTAGAAGATTAGTTCGGTGTAACTGTGAAGTTTAGTGAAGTTATAAGAGGGTTAATTAACTGAGGTGTTGAGCGGTAATAAGGTTTTGAAACTAGATTTTTCAATTATTATTGGTTCCATAACAGGTATCACAGACGTGGCAACTAAAGCTGTAAAGCTAAAATGGGATTGGGCGGGCCATGTGAGTAGAATGGACTCAGATAGGTGGGCTAAATTGTCCACGGACTGGGAACTCACCGAGCGTAGCCCCCCGGGTCGCCCCCCGACACGATGGAGACAAGACCTTGAGAGGTTCGACAGGGATTGGAAGGAGCTGGCTAGAGACAAGGACAGATGGAGGGATTTGGGGGAGACCTTTGCCCAGGAGTGGGACAATACAGGTTGATAAAAAAAAATGGCTTAGGCTTAGTACAATATTCACGTACACAAAGGTTTGTCTCAAGCGGGAACCGAACCCGTATTCTTTGACAAAGCACAACAACAACACTTGGTAGTCGGAGACTATTTTGAATATGATAAAATATAACGATAGATGGATAAGCTGTGTCTGCTAGATAAGCTGTGTATTCTATTTCATTCAGCCATTTTGAAACCCATTATTTACACAAAAATTTTAATTAACAGATATTTTTTCGAAAATAAAATAAAATACTTATACATATTTTTAACTTAAATAACTAAAACCTATTAATCATTATCCTAACTTTCTAACTAATATTATAAATGCGAAAGTAACTCTGTTTGTCTGTTACCTTTTCACGGCTAAACTACTGAACCGATTGACTTGAAATTTGGTACAGGTCTTATGGTCCGGGGAAGGACATAGGCTATGTTTTATTCCGAAATTCCCACGGGATCGGGAACTATGCGAGTGAAACCGCGGGGCACAGCTAGTATATGATAAAACACGAGACGAACCAAAAGCTACATTATCTAACAAATATTTCGATTGTGACCTTTCTCAGCGTAACCTATTTAAGACGCGACCCGGTCGGCTCAATCGGAGTCTGCGACCTTTGTCATATCATCGTTGGGTGTATGATTTTAGATATTATGATTCATGTAATGTCTTTAAATATGATTTGAAACATAAGTTACTATGTATATGTGCCTTTAAGATAAGGATTTAAGAGCATGGTAAACATTAACAAATCTAGTTGGTTTCGTAGAATATTTTTTAACCCCCGACGCAAAAAGAGGGGTGTTGTAAGTGTCTGTGTGTGTGTGTATGTGTGTATCTGTCAGTCTGTGGCATCATAGCTCCCGAACGGATGAACCGATTTAAATTTAGTTTTTTTGAAGTGAAAACTTCTTTAGCGGCGCTGAGCACTTTTTTTGTATGGGTAAAAACTTTCAAACTCGCGTCACGGTCACGTGATGCTGATCGAAAAAGCGTAAGATCAGCATCACGTGACGTTTATGATAACTGAAGTAAGAAACAAACATTGTATTCTACCTCATAAATGATAGTACTTTTATACTTATAATTAAACACAACGTTAATATTGAAGTTTTCACTTCTGCCGGCACTCCCGGAGTGCTACCTTTTTTTTTTGTATTAAAGGGCGATAAATTCGTAGAACAGTAGAGCATTTCGGTCACTCAATAAACACAATTTGGAAATTTGCCACAATTTGGAAATTTTCCACAATTTGGAAATTTTCCACAACTTGAAAATTTTTCACAATTTGGAAAAATGGCCACAATTTGGAAATTTTTCACAATTAAAAAATTTTGCTTCACTTTGTCACAAGTAGGAAATGGCTAATATTTGGAAATTTAGCCTTAATTTGGAAATTTGCCACAATTTGAAAATTATATATATTTTTTGGAAATCCCCCCCCTAGGTGGACCTAGGGGGGGGGATTTCCAAAAATCGTCTCTTAGTGGTACTCCTATGTGGCCTACTAGGTAGCCTACTCCTCCAACAAACACACGTGACTGTCAGCTCTCTACGACCAGTAGTTTCGGCTGTGCGAGAAAAGGGGGGTAAATTGAAAACTACGCGGGTGAAACGGCGGGGCGCTAGTTATAAAGTAAATTTAAAAATAATGAAACCCAGCACATGTCACAGTACGTGATAACCGCTTACAATTCAAAACTTTTAATTGAACAGATAAACTTCTTTTTGTATCTAAGTGACAAAGTTTGGAAATGAACTCTCTCATACAAAGAGTAACAAAACGGGAATTCGACGCCTAAAACTTTTTTGTTAACATTTATATTGTCAGTTTGTTTGAATTGAACGATATTATTTTTGTTATTAGATATTCCTACTTTTTGTGGAGCGTTTTGTGTAATTGGACTATGATTAATGGCTTTTCCGTAGGTAAAGGTATTACTTTTCTAATTATTAAACGAAACGTACGATGTGGACGTTTTAATTATTTCATACGGGCTAGGCCCTAGTCGAGGGATTCGATGTTAATTTCGAAAACTCGTTGTTGACTAGTTTTAACCACATACTTTATCATAGTGGCCTTCATCATAATGATATAAACTGAGCTACTAAGCTGATTTTTTAATGTTTTTTGTTCTTTTAATAATTATGGCAGTTGCTCCACGTAAAATATTGATATTCCGCCAAATCTGGTTAAACTTAAAACCGATCCCAAATAGACATGGGATACAGGTTCGGAAAAGAGAGAGAGAGTTCTCTTTATAAATAAGTTAGGTTAGTTTTTGTTTAATTCTTTTTTGTAAGTCCATTTGTAAGGGTGATCTTATTGTTACGCGTTTCAGCAGCGCTGTGGTTCGCGCGCGTTTGGAGATGTATGGTGATAGTAGTTATGTTTCTGTGTCACACGCGAGAGCAGCGCCGTTGGTTAATCGCGCGCTGTTTCACAGTGCACCACTGTTCAAGCGAGTCTTCTTCAAAACGTGTTGACCAGCCCGAGTTTCTTGCCGATCCTTCTCAGCTGATGTAATTTCCTAATCGGTGGTAGATCCACATTTGACGTTCATATGTGCCATTTGACATTGGCGTTCATTGACCAGCGGTGCGTCTAGCAGCGTAACAATAAAACCAGCCTTACAATTGTTAGTATTTTGTTTAAAACGTTCCTTGTTCCCCCAGACGGAGCTAGAATCCTGCCCAGTAGTCCCGTCGCGGCTGCTGGCCGACCCGGTGCAGTTAGAGCGGCGGCTGGCGGAGGCGGGCCACGAGGGGTTCGGCGCGCTCTGCGACGACCACACGCCCTCGCCGCCCCCGCCCACCATCATCGAGGAGAGGATGCATCATAGGGTATGGGACACACTCCTATATAGGTGTTAGATACACGGACTACTAGAGTCTACCCTGAGATTAGGGTGATTAGGCCTTAGTCGACCACGATGGCCAAGTGCGGGTTGGTCGACTCCACACACAACCTTAGAATTTCTTCGCAGTTTTGACCGGGTTTTCTCACGATGTTTTCCTTCACCGTAAGAACGACATAAGAAAATACGAAATACTATAGTGACCATTTCGTATGTTGTGGTGGTTTTGTGACTCATGGGGTCCCTTGACAAAAGCTTTTTTGGTGGCCCTGAAAAGAGCCGTTGCATTGATGGGAATTTGCCGTAGAGTCATGGTGGAAGGATCGGCTAGTCTGCGTTACCGACTTGCCGTCCGCAGACCATTGCCCAGAGCGCGCCGGGCGCATGCTTATTATGATGCTAATTAAGGACATGTGAGCCCTCTTTACGCAATACCTCCGCCCAACATCTTAGGGGTACAGGAGTGACTGAAAAACAGCGCTGGCCGAATCGTATGTTGTTCAGTCAGCATCAAGCTGAGTCATTTCCTTTTGTTTTTTTATTGTTTTCTCTGTATTTTTTTTCTTGTAGTTTTAAGCAAAAAAGCAATAAAGTTTTTTTTTATGATACGCCTCTCGGGGAGGCTCCTTCCATTATGCACCCCTATGTCGTATGTTGTAGCCGGTAGCGTCCATAGTAGCGGTGGTGCCGCGCGGCGCGCTCAAGTCCCCGCGCCCGCCGCCCGCGCCCGCGCCCGCGCCGCCCGCCACGCAACCACACCTCAGGTATGAGACTAATACAATTCTCATTGAAAATGACTAAAAAAAACGAATTAGGGGCACTGTACATTTACATTATACATTTAAAAATAAATCTTGGGTTTCGGTAATATTTTCGTAAAAAGGAAACTATTGTGAATGTCGCTCAAAGTTCATATAAAAGTTGTCACCAAATAGTAGTAGTTCGTAGTACTTGTCGTAGCGCAACGCGTAGTACTTACTCATGGTGCTACGAATCATGACTACGACGTAGTAGGGTACAATTTTCGAAAAAAATATTACTGAATTATATTTTTATAACATAAAGTAAATTAATTTCATTTTTTGAGCTTCATACTTTCAAAGCACCACACCTTAGAAACTCAGAGATAAAAATAAGTTTTCTTAAATGTTTTCCACCTACCCCCAGGTTACCTCTAGACATGGCGGTGCGGGGCAGCACCGAACCCGAGACGTTGAGTTACGAAGTGGAGCTGAACAAGAACTCACTCGGGTTGGGGATCACCGTCGCTGGATATGTTTGTGAACAAGGTTCGTGAACAAATTAAGATTTAGATTTTTTTAGCTATTAGTTTGTGTTTTAGGTTCTGTATTACTCGTTCTACTAATAATATATACTTTCTAATACATAAAGGTCTTCCTGTGTCCACAACCCACCAACCCTACATATAAATATAAAAAATATACTTACAACGATCATACAAGTGCCTCCTGTTTTGAACACAAAATATACTTTTTATTCCAAATCACTCACAATACTCAAACAAACCAGAATCCTAAAAAGACGTAGTTGCCACACAATACTTTCTAAATTTTAGAACTCCTAAATCCTGAACCAAAATCAAAACAACGCCCTTTACACTACACTCCTTTAAAACTACACCTCTCTCGCTCAAAAGCCAACCACATCATACCTCACAGTACAAGTTGGGCGTGTAATTCAATACAAGGCACTCCCGAGCGCAGCCTGATGCAATATATTAACGGGATTCAATCCAATGTACGTGTAAGTGATACTACGGCGAGGATAGTAGAGTAGATACACCGTACAGAGGGAACGCTTCTTAGGATCGTGCAAAATGATTACCTACTAGATGTGCGCCGCGGTTTTAACCGCATAGTTCCCGATCCCGTGGGAATTTCGGGATAAAACATAGCCTATGTCCTTCCTCGGACCATAAGCTACCCCTGTACTAAATTTCAAGTCAAACGGTTCAGTAGTTTAGCCGTGAAAACGTAACAGACAGACAGACAGAATTACTTTCGCATTTACGAGTATAAAATTGAAAGCTAAGCCTCTAACCCACTTGAGTAGAGAAAAGAACAGAGTATTGGTATTGAATTATTCGAAAGCCTTTCAAAATAGGTAAAAATTTTACAAGTTCTTAAGAAGCGTTGTCTCTGTACGGTTTACCTACTCATGTTAGTAGGGCAAGCGATGGATAGGGAGCGGTGTATAGTCGAGATATAGGATAACGTAATCAGTCTTTTGTTCGGTTATTGGGACTGATCTTTGTGTGGTTATTACCTGTATTTAGGGATTTGTACCTACTTATACGAGTAAAAGGGATATTACGTAACTTGTCGGCAGAGTGGTCACCATGCCGGACTGCCATCCGTAGGGTTCGATTGCCGTGCGGGGTGAATATTTGTGTGACCCACAAATGTTTGTCTCGGATTGGGTATGTGTGTGAATGAGTGTGTGCGTAGTTTCTGATACTCTAGATACAAGTTACGAACTTAGTTAGAGGTCAGTTACTGTAATGAGATGATGGAGTGTATGAATGAATATTATTATTATTTTGAAGTGGGTAGTTTTACGCAGACCTAGCTACGCTTTGTGTATATCGGTGCAAGCTACGATATTATTCAGCTTATATGCGTTGACCGAGCTGAGGCCAACGCGAGCGAAGGCAAATTAATACAACGCAAGTGGTACTGCCTGTACACGAGCCGAGTGATGGCAACACAATGCAAATATACTGTCCACACGTTGGTATTGGGGTTCGCTCGGCCAACGTGTATTGGCTGCATTATATTTTCAGGTTAAAATAACTGCTATACTTTTAAGGTCTTTAATTACTGCTAACGACTGTCGATAATCTCAGCACGACAACCGGGACTGCGCTTGGCTTAAAGTGCCTTCTGAATCACGAAATTCTCATGAATTTAAAAGCCTCTTCGTTAATTTACCAGACTTTGTTTAACCAGCCGATCGTAAGTAATTAAAACTGACCGTTTTGAGAGGTGGTATCATACATAAAATGGTATAAAATAAAGGTAACGTTATACATTAGGTTGATAAAATGAACGCATCGCTCTCTCCAATACAAGTGTGTGTTCATTCAATATTTTTAAGATATAATCGGAAAATAAATAGTAGTAGTTCATAAATTACAACTTTTAAACTTTCGCGATCGAAATTCATCGTTGCATAATTCACAGGTCTTAATCGCGTAAAACATAATTATTATTTACCTCGACGTTTCGACCGGGTTACACCGATCGTGGGCACGAGAAGACATACTAGACTAATTTTGTTTTACGCGATTAAGACCTGTAAATTATGCAACGATGAGTATTATTCTTCATCTTATTATGTGCTGCTTTCAAGACTGACTGCACATAATATACCACATCATTGTATTGATTTGACCCTCAAAAAAGCTTTCACTAACATCAAACACATAATCTCTTACACACATCTAAACATTCCTGACAATTCTAATTTTCTGAATCTTTTAAAAACCTCACCGGGACCAAGTATAATACTCGTATATCATTTCAAACCACACATCTTAATCACCTAAGTTCTCGACAATACAAATTTTCCAAATCCTTTAAAAGCTCCACCAAGCGAGACCAACAGTAAACCTTTGAAACGTAGCAAGGTGCGTCACGTAATCATTGTTATCGGACTGACTATCACCCCTACAGATATAGGATAGGTTATCAACGTAGAGGTATGATGGGTGAGGGTGTAGAGATAATGTGTGTGATGGTGAACAGTGGCATGAGGGTGAACATTGTAAGGTGTTGACGGGTTGGTCTTGGAACTTAGAACACAATATGACTACATTTTATTTTTGCCTTGAGCTTAGTGACTTCTACATAATGGGTCAAATCTCTTGAAGCACACATTGACTAATACCGAAAAAACATAGAACACATTTTGCCTGACTTTGTGTAACTTAAGCTAACTGTCAAAAATGTATCCTTAGATTGTTTTTATCAGCAGCCATTAGATATGTCATTTGATTAAGCATCGACATAGTTCAACGCCATCTTGAGTTCAAATTGTTGTATTCAAGTGAAATTTATGTAATATTATGGCGGATATTCATTATTTCTATAAATATTAAATACGGGACTTAACATGAAGAATCGTGGTCGTGAGAAAACTCTTCAGTCTTTTCAGTCTTCTCGCGTTCACGACCGCTACGACACGGTCGAAGCGTAGAGGTAAAAATGTGTTTTTTCACGTTAAGTCCCGTATTTAATAGTTATAATAATGAGTTCAAAACGTGGTAGCTTAAATGGTTAAATAAAAAAAGAAAAATAATAAAAAAAGACAAAAAAGCTTAAATTTCTTCAAATAAACTAATATCCCAAATGAGGGCAATACTTGGGACACGTACTTTTAACAGAAAATATCACATAAAATTCGTTTTAAACTAAAATTCTAACATAATCGTTAAAAACCTCTATAACATAGTTACTCTATATTTCACAACCTTCACTCTTATCAACCACTCCAACCAACATTTCTATACATAATCATGAAAATAATGTATTTTTCTATACAAATAATTAAATATTGTCCACAGAGGAACTGAGCGGTATCTTCGTGAAGAGCATCAGTGAGGGAAGCTCGGCAGACTTGTGTGGCAAGATACAAGTGAATGACAGGATTGTTGAGGTAAATGCAGCTTTATATTGATGTGGTGTAAAGGTTATTTTGGCTTGTATTATTTGTAAGATGGTTTTATTAGCAAGCTTATTGTTTTTGACCACGCTTCTATCAGATCAATTAATATGTTTGTCATATTTTTAACCCCCGACGCAAAAAGAGGGGTGTTATAAGTTTAACGTGTCTGTGTGTGTGTGTGTGTGTAAGGGACTGTCTGTGGCATCATAGCTCCCGAACGGATGAACCGATTTCAATTTAGTTTTTTTTTGTATTAAAAAGGACTTATGTGCGAGTGTTCTTAGACATGTTTGATGAAAATCGGGTGACCCGTTTAAAAGTTATGGGGGTTTGAAAGTAATAGGCTATTCTCCTATTTTTTCAAATATTTTTTAAAATGCTCATATATATCAGATAATCAAGGATTATTTTTATTTCTGCAAAATATACCTGCTAAATGTTAAAAAAAATATATCAAAAATTTGACTTAAAATATACGCGCCAAAACACCGACCGCCATGATGGTGGCGGCGACTGACGTCATATAAACTAAAATGAAGAAATGTCAAAATGCCAGTTTGTCTTGTACTCTTGTAGTGATTTAATATAATTTAATTTCAAGTAAAAATGAGTTTTTATAGCCCATATCGTTGGTGTGTAGCGTTGAATTGTAAAAATTCTACGTTGAAGACTCCAGAAAAGTTATTTATTAATGTGCCGACCGACGTTTCTATGAGAAATGTTTGGTTGGAACTCGCGGGACGAGATCCTGTAAAATATTCTAAGAAATCTCATTTATATCTTTGTGAGGATCACTTTGACGTAAGTACATAAGCTTTTTTTATTGATTTTTATTTAAATTACGATATTACTCTCTTTTTTACTATGTAAACGAGACTTTGAGGTTATTTTTACTACATAGCTCGGTATCATTGCTTTAGTGAAATTGACGTCACATCATGGCGGTCGGCGTTTTCAATCACGTGACATACAGATAATGAAACCTCAATTTTAATTTTGAAAAATAAAATTAACCTTAGGTTTTCATGGGAAAATAACTTTATATTTGCATTTTCCGTGATGAAAACTATCCAAGTAATATAATTTCATAATTTATTGTTGATACGAGGGGGGGTCAAAAAGTTCGCGGAACGGAGGGGAAGGGGGGTGAAATAAAATACTGTACTATTTTTCTTTTTCAATATATTCCCCCTTAAGTCGAATACATTTTTCAGATCTCTCTATTAACTTATTAATACCGTCGAAAAAAAATGATTTGTCTTTGTCCTCAAAATAGGCCGAAATCGCCGACTTGACTTCTTCATCATCGGAAAATTTCTTCCCCCGAAGCTCTTTTTTTAATTTGGGAAATAAAAAATAATCACAGGGGGCTAAGTCTGGACTATAGGGAGGATGGTTTAACATTTCGAAGCCACAGTGATGAAGGGCAGCCATCGCAACGCGGCTCTTGTGTACCGGTGCGTTGTCATGCAAAAGCAGCACACCCTTTGTCAACTTTCCCCGCCTTTTCTCCTTGATTGCTTCTTTTAATTGTCTTAGTAGATTAGCGTAGTATTCTCCCGTTATAGAAACACCCTTATCTTTATAATCTATTAATAAAATACCCTCTGTATCCCAAAAAACAGTTGCCATGATTTTTCCAGCCGATTGTGACACCCTGTATTTCTTAGGGGGGGGCTGACCCTTTTTATGCCACTGCATAGACTCTTGCTTCGACTCAGGCTCATAATGATGAACCCAAGTTTCATCTGCAGTAACAAGTCTTGCAAAAATTCCTTCCTTGTCGGCGCTACAGAGGTCTAAAAACTCCTTTGAATACTCGACGCGCAGCTGTTTCTGTGGTGGTGTGAGCATTCTTGGCACCCATCTTGCGCTGACTTTTGACATCCCAAGATTGTCGTGTAGAATATTTAAAATGGTTGTAGGTGATACTCCAACCATTTCTGCAAGTTGTTTCTTCTTCAAACGAGTATCCTCCAGTATAAGATTCTCCACTTTTTCAACGATGTTTGAGGTGGTGGCCTCAATCGGCCGTCCTGAGCGAGGGTCGTCTTCAAGAGACTCTCTGCCTTGCTTGAAAAGGCTATTCCACTTGTACACCATGGTTTTCCCAGGGCAAGAGTCCCCGTATACTGATAACATTTCTTCCAAAATTTTCTGAGGTGGTTTTCCTTGCTTAGTGAGGAACTTTATGACGGCACGAAACTCGATTTTTTCCATGTTCAAGTTTTTCTTCCGGATTCACTTGTTTGATCGACGACAGGTCAAAGGTTATTGACACAATCAGGTTCAAACTTGGCATATATACTCACAAAGAGTTGCTCATTAGTTACTACCTGCGACAGGTCCCCCACCCCCCGCTATCCCCTCCATTCCGCGAACTTTTTGACCCCCCCTCGTATAAGAAAATGGCCTATTGTGTTGGGAGTTTTTTAAATTTTTAATTTGTTATTTGTAAGTATGACTCTATTTTATACCTAAGATTAGATAGCGCTGAAATGTTTCAGGATTTTTAGACACGTTACTTTAGAAAAATGGTTATTTTTCCATATTTATATCTTGTGAATCAAAATTAAATTAATAAAATTGAAAGGCTCTTTTATATTTTAAATTAGGACATACATACATCATTTTAGTTCCAAAGAAGTGGCTATAGTGAGACGTGGATATTATTACGGTTTTTTTGGAATCGAATCCGCAATCTTTTTTTGATGGACCGGCAAACAGCTACATGAAAAATCTCTATCAAAACGCGAACAAACCCACAACCAAAACTAGTATATCACCTGCCTAATATCTGTAGTTACATAACCCATAACCACAGATTACAGTATAGTTACTACGCAGTATGAGTTCTCGCTATAACCCCGACAATTGTTACCCCAATCCCTCAATACAAAGTTAACAATACAATAATATCCCGTTTGGCGCGCTCGTGTTCAACACACTTGTCGTAATGATAACTGGGCAAGGGTGACGTGGACTAGTTTATAGAGGGTTCCGTAGAAAATGGGAACTTATAGTTCAAGAATCGATCAAATAAGAATCGTTGTTTTTGAGTTTTTTCTAAAGATGTGTACTTTAACGTCATCGTCGCGTCGTACGCATCCATTCAGCTGAATGGAGCTGAATAAGTGTGCTTAGTCCGTAAATTGTCATTCATCATTGCGTATGCCAAAACATCCAGGTTAATAAGCCAGCTCTCTTAATAAAGACTGTCAGTATATTCAATAAATTAATTAAAAAACATTAGTAGTTGCAAATAATTTTGATTTTTGTCGTGGGTAAAAAGAAATACCCATTTTCCGTTAAAATTGTTATTTCACTTGTGTGTGTTCCCGTAAATCAGATCCTATAAGTGTTCCAATTTTTTCCTTCAGAAGGACCCCTAAAAACTTTCCGTACATTCGCGCACACCCGCAAACTTGTAACAATATGTACAACAATACGCGTCGGGAATGTATAATTAGCCCTTTGTACCGCCAGCAACAACACACGCTTCAAATACTACTTTTTATTCGCTTTTGTTTTTGTGCAACTGTTTTTTGATTGCAAACAGACAGCTTGTTATTCCCGGTTTATAGGTCATAGTTACATTAAAATGTTACTGAAATAGATTTCTTAGAAAAACGTTTTGACGAGTAAATAGTTCATTGTTTTTGTGTACGCGACTGAGTGATTTAGTATACTGACTTAGAGTAATGTGGGAGTAAATTGAAGTTTAAAATAATTATTAATTGGTTTTAGATAAATTTTTTTAATTATAGTTGTTAACTGAAGTCGACCAACCTGCACTTGGCCAGCGTGGTCGACTAAGGTCTAATCACCCTAATTCAGGGTAGGCTCGAGCCCCTCGGGGACATTATATGAGCTGATGATGATGATGATAGTTGTTAACTACTTCTACTTTTTAATTTGAAAAATACTAGAAAATCTTTCTATTTAACTGATAATATAATTACTACAACGAGGAGAAATAGGCGTAGTCACCATTGCAATCTCGATTTTTGAGTATTGATGATCTCAAACTCAAGCCATGTTAGGAAAACACTATTATTTATTGCCCCGATCGCGGAACCGATCCTAGGACTTCCGGCTTCGTAGGTAACATCAAATACTAATCACTTCATTACTAAAGCGTTTACAGTTATTACAAGCCAATTGAAATCGATAATCAAGATTTTATACTTACCTTAAAGTATGTAAATAAAGCAACCATTATCTGTATACATAAAACTCTTCCGTTAGATACTGAGTGATGTACTGACTGACTGACTGACAGACAACGCACAGCCGAAACTACTGGTGGTAGAGAACTGTTTGGCACAAGTGTTTGTTGGCGGGAGTAGGCTACCACTAAGGGAGGAATTTTGGAAATTCCCCCCTAGGGGGCGAATAGAGGTATAAATTGAAATACCAAACCGCTCCCAAATTTTCGGCCGCACGTATAAATAAACACTAATTGTATTGCCTCTTTGTTAATTGTTTTGCTATCCGTACCGCGGGGGTCACGTACAGGGATAGTTCGGGGATCACGTGCGTAAGGGTGCTGTTACACTGACTCGGAGATATAACATAACATAATCATTCACTCCATCATCTCATTACAGTAACTGACCCCTAACAAAGTTCGAAACTTGTATCTAGGGTATCAGAAACTACGCACACACTCATTCACACGCACACCCTGGGTATCTAACCAGATATGTATATGCATAGTGGAACGTTAGTTGGATTGAAATCTCTAAAAGATATTAATGCCTTTGATTTACACTAACACTACACATTGAAATGCAAGACCTCAACATGCTGTCGGCTCCGTATGTGTGAATAGTTGATACTTGTGAAATTAAAAATAATAATCGTATGTTTTATTGTATCTTTTTGTAGTCGCAAATCGTACCAATAGATGGCGCTGTTACTTAATTTTTTAACACACGATGGTGAATTGTGCCGAGATTGTATGATACTACGAGCTACGCATGCACACGGGAGCGGATACTACGCGGGTAAAACCGCGGGGCGCTGCTAGTTAAAATTAATTTATTGATTATTCAGTCACTGTCTACTGTGTGAAACCTCAGAAATGTAAAACAAAATTAAAATCACTTCAAAACATCCGTGTAATTTTTTATTTTTATTTCGCGAGAGTGATTTCGAACGATTGGCTAAACTACATCTCACATAGTTCTATGTCAGTGAAGATGCACCCTTTTCTTTATACCAGAGCTATACTATGCTACGTTGCTATGGATGCGTTTCCATTCCATACCATATTCATTCAATTATATTACATTTGAATGAATATTCTATATAGACGACATGTAACGCATCCATAGCAACGTATAGCATAGCATTGCTCTGGTGGAAACTCACCCTTATACTGCCCAACATAATTTATGGACGATCAGCTTTTGTGCACGAGTGTACTACAGTACATTTCCACACAAAACGTACTTGTCTGTTTTATTATTTAGTAGGCGAAACGAATTCAAGATTACGTACAATGTTTTGTAAACATGAGATTTGTAAATATGGACCTTGTTTTGTTGACTTTTGGGTACAATTTACATTGCAGTCCCTGGATAAAAATGAAAGAGATTTACGATGAATATACTGAGTGAAACATGGATTTAGTTTTAATTTTTAAAGGGCATCATTTTATGAGTAGGCACTAAAAGAACAGCTAAGTTATAGTCCGTATAAAATAAAATAAAAAAAATCTTAAGAGAAACTATTATATCTCGTTTTTTGTTACGTTCATGAGGTTAAAATCCAGTGCGACTTTTTCTGTTAGGTCTGAATCTCGTATTTTACTAATCATTGAATGCTGTCTCGAGATTTATTTCGTGGGTTCTCTCGTAGTCGTAGTAAGACTCAAGTTTTATGTCATCGTCCTATTTGGCAATGATCTATTGATGACACGATGCATTTTTGTCGCACAATGGAAACGCTTCGATCATTCCAGTACGATCATAGCCAATTAAGACGACGCTTAAGTCTCGTAGCCTAAGTTGGGAGGAAAGAGAATCCAAATAGAGGAAAAGAGAAGGGCGAAAAGAGTCTCTCAAGGAAAAGTAAGATTTTTAAGGTATTTTAAGTGGTTATACCTCGATTTTGCAGGTAGACGGTGTTTCCCTTCACGGGGTGACGAACCATCGAGCTGTTGCCTTGTTGAGAGACGCCAAGGGACCTACTGTCACGCTTAAAGCGCTCAGGTGATTTTTAATAGATAGTGTAGTTCAGTATCCTTCTTGTAACAAAGATTTTTCAGTTTTACCTCTAAAATTGAGGCACCTCTATATCGCCAGTAACGAAAATCGATAAAAAATATTAAATACTGACTATACTTTCTTTGTTGACTGTACTGTATTATTTGATGGAATATAGTATCGACTTTTGTTCGTGACAGTACACAATTTTCTCTATTTTTACCAATATGTTTTTCATCAGTCTGTATCAAATCATCAGTAAATATCATCAGTAAAAAAATCCAAGTTTATTCCCTGGAATGTCATAAGTATTAAAAACTCATAAGTAAATTCATTCCTCCGTTTCACCTACCATTCCTCCGTCTCGCCAACCATTCCTCCATCTAAATGAATACAAATGGATGGTAGATTCATTAACCTTCATAAGTGCTTCATTGAGGCCTTAATTTAATAAATGATTTTTGACTTTAAAGCCCAATTCAAACAATCTTCCCCCCCAGATACCTCCGCGGCGTGGGTTTTGAGCGGCTGCAGCGTGCACTGGCGGCGCAGGCGGGCGGGCGCTGCTCGCCGCCGAGCCCCTCCGTCACCTCGCTGCCCAAATATAGCTTTAGTGTTGTACGTATTATAGACTATTATTGCTTTGGAGCAAAGCTCTAGTTTTGTAGGAAAGCGGTTCTGTCTTATAGTGGCTGTAATATAACGGTAAAAGACAGTACTAGAACGATGTCTAGTTAGAAACATGACTCGGTTTTCTAGAGGGCGGTTAAAACGTCATTAAATTTCATCATTGACGCTCGTCTTGTACTTTCAAGTTTCGTTTGACGTTCATTGAAGAAGAGATGACAGACGGTGTGATACAGTACGGCTAAATATCGGCACCACGAAGTCGACTCCCATTTCGCGTTCGTAACATTACGGCCGTTATAAACGGCACCACTTTCCTAGGAAACTAAGACTGTGTTACTATGAATTACTTA
This sequence comes from Timandra comae, assembly GCA_958496195.1. Classification (NCBI taxonomy): domain Eukaryota; kingdom Metazoa; phylum Arthropoda; class Insecta; order Lepidoptera; family Geometridae; genus Timandra; species Timandra comae. The sequence continues at coordinate 334,340 of OY292377.1, read as the reverse complement.
CGAAAAAATACTATAACTTCCAACCCACTTCCAGTACGACGAATCAACAGTAATAGAGACAGAGGCAGACGAGCCTCACCTCCCGTCCCCGACCTCCGCCGGCGACGACGAGATCGTGATCGGCGGCGACGAGGAGGACACGCGGCGGATACAGGACAAGTGGCGGGAGATACTCGAGGAGGAACCCGACTGGCCGGGCCATCAGTGTGGATATGATATTATTGTGAGTACGGTTGACTATTAGGATTTGATTGGTGAATGCAAAATACGTAATAGGTTTAATGAAACCCCATTTAGTGACGGATCAACACGTAGCAACGGATCTACATTTAATGACGGATTTTTTCAATGCGTGCAAAATAATGCATTTATTCGTAAGAAATAGTATCATGTCAAACGACGGAATATTGGAAGAGCAAGCATGTAGTGATGAATCTATACATGTATATGTAGAAAAATGTATAGAAACTTTTTATTGCACATACACCGATCTTATATGTAGTGACGGATCTACGTATAGGGATGGATCTATATTTAGTGATGGATTTACATGTAGTGACGGATCTACATGTAGTGACGGATCTACATGTAGTGACGGACCTTGTTGTGGCGGGGCGCGAGGTGTAGGTCCGTCACTACATGGTGCGGGTGTGTGTAGGTCGGTACAGTGGTCCGCAGCGCCGACAGCGGCGTGGGGCTGTCGCTGGAGGGCACGGTGCGGGTGGTGGCGGGGCGCGAGGTGTAGGTCCGTCACTACATGGTGCGGGTGTGTGTAGGTCGGTACAGTGGTCCGCAGCGCCGACAGCGGCGTGGGGCTGTCGCTGGAGGGCACGGTGCGGGTGGTGGCGGGGCGCGAGGTGTAGGTCCGTCACTACATGGTGCGGGTGTGTGTAGGTCGGTACAGTGGTCCGCAGCGCCGACAGCGGCGTGGGGCTGTCGCTGGAGGGCACGGTGCGGGTGGTGGCGGGGCGCGAGGTGTAGGTCCGTCACTACATGGTGCGGGTGTGTGTAGGTCGGTACAGTGGTCCGCAGCGCCGACAGCGGCGTGGGGCTGTCGCTGGAGGGCACGGTGCGGGTGGTGGCGGGGCGCGAGGTGTAGGTCCGTCACTACATGGTGCGGGTGTGTGTAGGTCGGTACAGTGGTCCGCAGCGCCGACAGCGGCGTGGGGCTGTCGCTGGAGGGCACGGTGCGGGTGGTGGCGGGGCGCGAGGTGTAGGTCCGTCACTACATGGTGCGGGTGTGTGTAGGTCGGTACAGTGGTCCGCAGCGCCGACAGCGGCGTGGGGCTGTCGCTGGAGGGCACGGTGCGGGTGGTGGCGGGGCGCGAGGTGTAGGTCCGTCACTACATGGTGCGGGTGTGTGTAGGTCGGTACAGTGGTCCGCAGCGCCGACAGCGGCGTGGGGCTGTCGCTGGAGGGCACGGTGCGGGTGGTGGCGGGGCGCGAGGTGTAGGTCCGTCACTACATGGTGCGGGTGTGTGTAGGTCGGTACAGTGGTCCGCAGCGCCGACAGCGGCGTGGGGCTGTCGCTGGAGGGCACGGTGCGGGTGGTGGCGGGGCGCGAGGTGTAGGTCCGTCACTACATGGTGCGGGTGTGTGTAGGTCGGTACAGTGGTCCGCAGCGCCGACAGCGGCGTGGGGCTGTCGCTGGAGGGCACGGTGCGGGTGGTGGCGGGGCGCGAGGTGTAGGTCCGTCACTACATGGTGCGGGTGTGTGTAGGTCGGTACAGTGGTCCGCAGCGCCGACAGCGGCGTGGGGCTGTCGCTGGAGGGCACGGTGCGGGTGGTGGCGGGGCGCGAGGTGTAGGTCCGTCACTACATGGTGCGGGTGTGTGTAGGTCGGTACAGTGGTCCGCAGCGCCGACAGCGGCGTGGGGCTGTCGCTGGAGGGCACGGTGCGGGTGGTGGCGGGGCGCGAGGTGTAGGTCCGTCACTACATGGTGCGGGTGTGTGTAGGTCGGTACAGTGGTCCGCAGCGCCGACAGCGGCGTGGGGCTGTCGCTGGAGGGCACGGTGCGGGTGGTGGCGGGGCGCGAGGTGTAGGTCCGTCACTACATGGTGCGGGTGTGTGTAGGTCGGTACAGTGGTCCGCAGCGCCGACAGCGGCGTGGGGCTGTCGCTGGAGGGCACGGTGCGGGTGGTGGCGGGGCGCGAGGTGTAGGTCCGTCACTACATGGTGCGGGTGTGTGTAGGTCGGTACAGTGGTCCGCAGCGCCGACAGCGGCGTGGGGCTGTCGCTGGAGGGCACGGTGCGGGTGGTGGCGGGGCGCGAGGTGTAGGTCCGTCACTACATGGTGCGGGTGTGTGTAGGTCGGTACAGTGGTCCGCAGCGCCGACAGCGGCGTGGGGCTGTCGCTGGAGGGCACGGTGCGGGTGGTGGCGGGGCGCGAGGTGTAGGTCCGTCACTACATGGTGCGGGTGTGTGTAGGTCGGTACAGTGGTCCGCAGCGCCGACAGCGGCGTGGGGCTGTCGCTGGAGGGCACGGTGCGGGTGGTGGCGGGGCGCGAGGTGTAGGTCCGTCACTACATGGTGCGGGTGTGTGTAGGTCGGTACAGTGGTCCGCAGCGCCGACAGCGGCGTGGGGCTGTCGCTGGAGGGCACGGTGCGGGTGGTGGCGGGGCGCGAGGTGTAGGTCCGTCACTACATGGTGCGGGTGTGTGTAGGTCGGTACAGTGGTCCGCAGCGCCGACAGCGGCGTGGGGCTGTCGCTGGAGGGCACGGTGCGGGTGGTGGCGGGGCGCGAGGTGTAGGTCCGTCACTACATGGTGCGGGTGTGTGTAGGTCGGTACAGTGGTCCGCAGCGCCGACAGCGGCGTGGGGCTGTCGCTGGAGGGCACGGTGCGGGTGGTGGCGGGGCGCGAGGTGTAGGTCCGTCACTACATGGTGCGGGTGTGTGTAGGTCGGTACAGTGGTCCGCAGCGCCGACAGCGGCGTGGGGCTGTCGCTGGAGGGCACGGTGCGGGTGGTGGCGGGGCGCGAGGTGTAGGTCCGTCACTACATGGTGCGGGTGTGTGTAGGTCGGTACAGTGGTCCGCAGCGCCGACAGCGGCGTGGGGCTGTCGCTGGAGGGCACGGTGCGGGTGGTGGCGGGGCGCGAGGTGTAGGTCCGTCACTACATGGTGCGGGTGTGTGTAGGTCGGTACAGTGGTCCGCAGCGCCGACAGCGGCGTGGGGCTGTCGCTGGAGGGCACGGTGCGGGTGGTGGCGGGGCGCGAGGTGTAGGTCCGTCACTACATGGTGCGGGTGTGTGTAGGTCGGTACAGTGGTCCGCAGCGCCGACAGCGGCGTGGGGCTGTCGCTGGAGGGCACGGTGCGGGTGGTGGCGGGGCGCGAGGTGTAGGTCCGTCACTACATGGTGCGGGTGTGTGTAGGTCGGTACAGTGGTCCGCAGCGCCGACAGCGGCGTGGGGCTGTCGCTGGAGGGCACGGTGCGGGTGGTGGCGGGGCGCGAGGTGTAGGTCCGTCACTACATGGTGCGGGTGTGTGTAGGTCGGTACAGTGGTCCGCAGCGCCGACAGCGGCGTGGGGCTGTCGCTGGAGGGCACGGTGCGGGTGGTGGCGGGGCGCGAGGTGTAGGTCCGTCACTACATGGTGCGGGTGTGTGTAGGTCGGTACAGTGGTCCGCAGCGCCGACAGCGGCGTGGGGCTGTCGCTGGAGGGCACGGTGCGGGTGGTGGCGGGGCGCGAGGTGTAGGTCCGTCACTACATGGTGCGGGTGTGTGTAGGTCGGTACAGTGGTCCGCAGCGCCGACAGCGGCGTGGGGCTGTCGCTGGAGGGCACGGTGCGGGTGGTGGCGGGGCGCGAGGTGTAGGTCCGTCACTACATGGTGCGGGTGTGTGTAGGTCGGTACAGTGGTCCGCAGCGCCGACAGCGGCGTGGGGCTGTCGCTGGAGGGCACGGTGCGGGTGGTGGCGGGGCGCGAGGTGCAGGCGCGGCACTACATCCGCGCGATCGCGCCGGGCGGCCCGGTGGCGCGCTCGGGGCTGTTCCGCGTGGGCGACGAGCTGCTAGAGGTGAGCACTACGCGGGGGACCCCACGCGTGGGCGACGTACTGCTAGAGGTGAGCACTACGCGGGGAACCCCACGCGTGGGCGACGTACTGCTAGAGGTGAGCACTACGCGGGGGACTTCACGCGTGGGCGACGTACTGCTAGAGGTGAGCACTACGCGGGGGACCCCACGCGTGGACGACGAGCTGCTAGAGGTGAGCACCGCGCGGGCGACCCACACGGGGCCGGCCGTCACCGAGTGTGTGTCCACAGGTGTGCGGCGCGCGCGTGCTGGGCGCGCACCACGTGTGCGTCGTGTCCCGCCTGCGCTCCGCGCCCACCGCCTGCACGCTCGTCGTCGCCAGGAAGAGACAACCGCCACCGGTAACTACTCACTTTTTACTCTTAATCGACATTGAGAAGTGGTGACTTACGATGTCTGAAATTTCCAGCATTCAATTCTGGGTGGTAGCCTCCAGCAACTAGCGCCTCCCCCCCAACGACTGATCAAAGCCAAGTCTGAAAGTTCTGTCGCTTCACTGTGCAGTACCAACACCGTTATGTCACATCAGCATTCAGGTAAGCACTGAAATATCGTGGCGTAGAATGTATACGTTCCATATTCTGATTTTGAGAAATATGACTGGTCAAAATGAGACGTCTGCCCAGATCAAAATGAGATATTTGGCCAAATCAAAATGCATTTTTTTTCCAGATCAAAATTATATTTTTACCCAGATTAAAATGTAATTTTTGGCCAGATCAAAATGAGACTTTGGCCCAGAGCAAAATGCTATTTTTGCCCAGACTATAATGAGATTTTTGCCCAGATCAAAATGAGATTTTTGCCCAGATCAAAATGATATTTTTGCACAGATCAAAATGCAATGTTTGCTCAAATCAAAATGAGATTTATGACCAGACTATAATGAGATTTTTGCCCAGATCAAAATGAGATTTTTGCCCAGATCAAAATGATATTTTTGCACAGATCAAAATGCAATGTTTGCTCAAATCAAAATGAGATTTATGACCAGCTCAAAAAGATATTTGTGGTCAGTTCAGAGTGATATTAAAGACTAGGATAAGATGATGTTTATGACCTTTTCCAATTTGTCGAATTACCTCATTCCACTGATCGTAATAATAAATTATTCCTCTATCTCTCCATTTCAGAATTCTGTTCCGACTTAGAACGGAATAGATCAAGATCCTTGGAACCTCTGAGTGGCCTCGCGATGTGGAGTGACGAGGTTGAATACATCGATCTGGTGAAAGAAGACCGGGGCCTTGGTTTCTCTATACTCGATTATTTGGTAAGTTTATCCTACCAATAACTTTTATCTTTCATTTTTCATTCCTCATCTCTCATCCCTCATCCCTCATGCCTTATCTCTCATCCTTCATCCGTCATCTCTCTTCCCTCATCCCTCATCTCTCATCCCTCATCCCTCATCTCTCATCCCTCATCCCTCATCTCTCATCCCTCATCCTTCATCTCTCATCCCTCATCCTTCACCTCTCATCCCTCATCTCTCATCTCCCATTATCTTGCTTGTTGAGAAGTGAGAAGTCATCTTCTACTTCTACCCTTTACTTCTTCTACTCTCACTTTTACTTGAAAAGGGATGCAAAAACGTGTACCCCGTGTATGTGTGTGTGCAGGAGCCGTCGCTGGCGGGCGGGTCGGTGATCGTGGTGCGCGCGGTGGTGGCGGGCGGCGCGGCGGCGGCGCACGGCCGGCTCGCGCCCGGCGACCGCCTCGTGTCCGTCAACGGCCGCCACCTCGCCGCCGCGCCGCTCGCCGCCGCCGTCGCCGCCATCAAGCAGGCGCCGCCAGGTACGGACACACACTACTAGTGTACTCTCTTAACCTTTGGTTTTAGACGATACTGGTGCCTTTATATAGCGACTAGCAGCGCCCCGCGGTTTCACTCGCGTAGTTCCCATTCCCGTGGGAATACGGGGATAAACTATAGCCTATGTCACTCGCTGACAATATAGTGAAATATTTTTTGAAATCGGTTCAGTAGATCCCGAGCTTGCCCCTTACAATTTAACAGATATACAAACACACAAACTTTATCAATAAAAACATTTACGAACCGACAAAATGGCCGTCACCGTTACATTACGGCTACTATATGACGGCATCGGTATCCTACGGAACGAAAACCTTTTTAATTCAGTTGAGATTTAATTTCGTACATCTTCAAGGATGCAAAAAAAATTACTTGATCAGTATCTAATATGAACTTAACGTTTTAATCTCTATATTTCTTCTTTAGAAATGAATTAAAATTATGCTTATTTAGGTAAAGACGATTTGTAGTTCATTGTTTGCATAATTTTTAAAGTGTATAAGTGTAGTCGTCTATTGAAAGATCTCTTTACTTGAAAATTCAGTAAAACTTATTTATGTTGATTTTGGTAATGCTTTTGATACAGTTTAGAATGATGAGTAAAGAATAATATCTAATACGCTTCGTTAATTAATAATAACTATTAATTTACTTAAATTATTACCAAAATTTATTATTTAATTTATTATTTATTTAGGAACTACATTTTCGAAACTGTAAATGAAATATTCCACAGTACCTCAAGGGTCCCACCTAGGACCACTTTTCTTTCTAGATTATATAAATGATTTTTTGTTTACCGTTAACTTTTATATACACATTGAATAATTTATAGGGTAAATAGTTGTTATAAAGTAATTGTGTTCTTTTGATTAAGAAAAAAAATATTGCTATCACTACGTTCATAAATTACAGCGTAGGTCTTTGTTTGTTCTTGGTAATCTAAAAACTACAAAAACGTGAATCGAAGAAATCAATACTATTGTACCTATTTCACTGCTATTTTCACCAAGAAGAAGAATTATCTCCAAAGAGTTTAAATAGTAATTTAATTAAACTCTCATAAATAATAAACGTGGACTAACAACGTTATAGTTACCCCATGTTTTCTGTCTCTTATAATTATTTAAGAAACCTGCCTGCCTAGCATGACTGTGCGTGATAAAATATATAGACACCACGAAATAATATCGATTTCGCGAGCATGACCAAATGAATATGGCGTAGTACGATTTGATAAAATGAAATATGGCGGCTATATTTATTATATTTTGACAGTTGGATGTCAATAAATAGCTATATCGATTTCGCGAGCATGACCAAATGTCATAAAATTAATCATGTGGTAAAATTAAATATGGCGGGCATTTTTATCAAATTTTGACAGTTGGATGTCAATAAATTGCTGTATCTATCGCGTTTTCGAAGTCATGCTAGCCTAGCTGGATTAACTATACCTTCGTTAATTTTCGTTTATTAATAAGATTGTCAGTGTAAAGTCAGGGCAAATTACTAGTTAGAATTATAAATCAAATAGACGTAATAATTCACTCATATATCTTCAATAACTATTTGTTTAATACATTTATCTCATTACGTATCTTATCACAAGTTAAATATAATGTTCATTACAAACAGAATCACTGTAACTATTATTGTGGTATATTTCAAAGTGTTCAGTTTAGTCAATTAGTTGTTACTTGTGTGTAATTAATAATTTTTCAACACACTTGCTCATAAGGGGCTCTTATTTGTGCAAAAACAGTTGAATAATGACACGTTATATTCACTAGTGAGTTATAGATTGTTTTTTTAAATTGCTTTCATTTTTAAAAAGTTTCGATACCAAAAAAATTGTGTCCATACATTTTAAAATTTCCTTACTTTTGGTAGGTCTATGGTCGATTCCATTCATTCATTCATTCGATTTTTTTTTAATAAGTATATTCTTTTAGTCTTTGGCCGATCACCATTGTTGTGTTGGATGCGCGCGAATAGAAAAACTGTTTATTTATTAGCGAAAAATGATAATTTCTTCGCAAATGTGTTGAAAAACGTTGTATGGTACACGCGTGTATTGATGATTACTATCCTCGGCTATCTTCAGACCCTCGCCTGACGGCTCGGGCCTCAATAGCGCCTCGGAAGTATTCACCAACTTACCTCGCTTGTACCATAAATAACTATAATTGCATTTCATAGGTATTTATTTGTTATCTTTTGTATGAAATTGAATGTATTTAAGTGTTTCAACAAGACCCTTTAAATTGGGAAATTCTATTTTCTTTTCTACAGTTACCTTGGTTTTCTTAGTTTATAATATTATTCTGATTTTTCAAAATATTTATCAGACTAGGTTCACTCATTTCAAGTTATAGCAAGACCAAAGTATTATAAATTCATTGAAATAAAACACTTAAACGGATTTTTGTTGTGGCTGTATTTTGTTTTACATTTTCTGACGTTTCAAAATCCATTTCAAAATCGTAAAAATCCGTTTAAGTGTTTTATTTCAATGTGTAGTGTTCGTGTAAATCAAAGATATTAGAAATTCCTTTAGAAAAATAAACTAAGGGCCTATTTCACGATCTTCAAGTAAAGTTTCGAGTATCTACTCACAAGTTTTGTCTTTGTCACTTGATATAAAGTAAGAAAGAGACAAAACTAACTTTACTTGGTGAGTATCGTTACTTGAAGATCGTGAAATAGACCATAAATATTAATAATAATCTATAAATTGTTTTAATCGTCCTATTTATCTTTATGTTGCAGGAATAGTGAGAATCGGTATTTCTAAGCCTTTGCCATGCAGTACTGTGGTCGGCGGGGACAAAGCCAATGGACACAGCATACAGAGTAGTCAGGTTAGTACCAATATATATTTTTATACAAAAATATCAATAAATAATTTTTCAAATTTTTTTTTCAAAACAACATTTTTTTTTTGTTAAAATATTTTTCGATTAAACACGTTTGCTTTGTAAATACGATCTTTAAAGCCATACAAATAAAAGTGATTTTTGAATGTTTAAAAACTGTGTCGTGATTATTGTACACTGAGGGGAATATCAAAGTAAGTTATGTTTCACTTATTAAAGTTACAAAATGCTTGACTCTGCTTAGAGCAGTACATTAATATTAGCATGCATTAAAACTAAAAAATCTTCCAAATTTTGTACAGTAAAGGGAATTGATTTTTTTTAATTTGTGACGCGTTTCTTGCGATTTTGGATAAAATTTTAGATTTTAATATGATTTTAAGCTCTTTAGATTCTTGATTTCCCTTTAGTGTACAATATTTTTGCATGCTTGTTTACACTTTTACACTTCACTTTACATAATTATCTATTTTATACATACAAAAAAATTTGATATTGCTACACTTTTCTTCTCTTGTATATTTATACAATACACAGTATTTTCTTTAAACCAAAGTACTATAAATTAGTAACAAAAAGTTAAATAAATAACATATTTTCAATTACTCTAAAATTTGATTTAAGTTTACAACTAAAGTAGTAATAGTAAAAATATTACAAAATAGCTATCACTCTAATATCTTTTAATTTTCTTTCAGAGACTAGAATACTTCACAAAAATCCTTCGTCTCATAATGTCTTTACACCGCGACATCATGGAACTCCAGTTATCCTGTAATGCTGATGAAATGAAGGTCCCACGGAAACCACTCCGCATCAAGCCCGATATCAAAGCGGAGATAAGCATGAAATGACAGGAGGAGAACACGCTAATCTAAGATTGGCTGGTCTATGGACTAATTCAGATAATATTTGAACATGGATTATAGTATTGCAAGAAGTAAATGTGACTAGTGGTCTACTGTTGACGTTAATTTAAATTTTGCCAAACACAAAATGAGGTGTAAAGACAGCTAAAACTATAAGTATGTGAAACAACGGGATGTTTGTACGTACTTATTTAAGTCGAATCCCTCGACAAGTTTCAGCCACGTCCGGTGGCCATCATCGGGAGGATGAGTGCGATACGCCCGCGCCGACGGCGTCTCGCTCTGCACTCCTCGCGTTGTTTCACATACTTATATATAATGTCGTACGTTTCGTTTAATAATAAAAATGGTAAAACTATGTCCAGTGTTCGAAGCAGAGAATTATAAAATCTCTCAAATATCAATTTCAGGGATATTACTTACTTACCTTTTATTAAAGCAATGGATTTCTATGGAGCTACATGGTTTTTATATGCGCAATATCCGTTGTTAATGATCCCGCTATAATTTTGGGATAAAAATCGGATGTACTATCGTCAAGAGTAGACTGCCAGTTTACAAGTCAGTAATGACTTGTTTTCAATTTGGAGTCAGTAATTTTCTCAATCTAACTGACTTATCAAATGCTCACGTAATCAATTGTCACACTGCCACTGACTACAGTGTCAGTATCTTAAAATCAACCACGACAAAAAATTATGTGCTGCAGCACAAATGTGAAATTGGAATAACTAATAAACAGTTAAAAGATTGAAATAAAACACTTAAACGGATTTTTGTCGTGGTTGTATTTTGTTTTACATTTTCTATTTTGTTTGTTTTACATTTTGTCTTCTGTGATTCTGTGATGTTCTGTAAAGAATCCGAAACGTCAGAAAATGTAAAACAAAATACAACCACGACAAAAATCCGTTTAAGTGTTTTATTTCAATGTGTAGTGTTCGTGTTAAACAAAGATATCAACAGTTAAAAGATGTGTATATTTTGAATATTTCTTTTAATTGTTACAAGATAATTTTGAATTTGAAATGTTGTAGTAATATAATTAAATTAAAGAAAAAAATGGCTTAAATGATCGTCCATATAACATAAAGCTCAAAAATATTGAGTACAAAAAAAAACTTAAAATTATTAATATTAGAAATCGGTGTCTATTTATAAAGGGTTGTGTAGTCGTGGTTATAATATATTAGTCAATTTAATAAATGTGATAGATTTGTTAATATAATTACAATGCTCATAAAAGAAACAAAAAATACAAAAATAAGCTCAAATGTTGGCCATCCCAGAATTTGAAGCAAAAAAGTTAATTTGCAAAAAGCTTACGTATTGTCTACAGGTTTTGACATATCATAGTAATTAAGAAAATTATAACAAAACAGATTATAAAATAAAAATAAATCATAAAATAAAAATGCTTAAAGAATGTTTAAGACTGTATGAGACTTGGACGTTTTGATAAATGACGGATTTTGTTGTATTAACTGCAACATAAAGAGGGATTGAATTGAAAATATATTTTATTGATAAAGTCTAAATTGTATGCGAAAGATATATTAACAGGGATATTTAAATTTTATCGAAACAAATCACTTTGAAATATTTATTTTAAAGAATTGTTTTTTAAAACTTGCGCAAAAAAAATCTATACCAAAAAAGATTTATATCTCCTATCTATAAATATAAGATTTTGTCCACTATCAATATTAAATTAAGCCTATCATGTTCGTATAATGTTTTTTAGTTATTTATGGTACAAGCGAGGTAAGTTGGTGATTACTTCCGAGGCGCTATTGAGGCCCGAGCCGTCAGGCGAGGGTCTGAAGATAGCCGAGGATAGTAGTCATCAATACTCGCGTGTACCATACAACGTTTTTCAACACATTTGCGAAGAAATTATCATTTTTCGCTAATAAATAAACAGTTTTTCTATTCGCGCGCATCCAACACAACAATGGTGATCGCCAAAGACTAAAAGAATATACTTATTAAAAATAAAATCGAATGAATGAATGAATGGAATCGACCATAGACCTACCAAAAGTAAGGCAACATAGTTGAAGTTTGTTTTTAAAATGTATGGACACCCTTTTTTTGGTGTCGAAACTTTTTTAAAGCAAAGAAATTTAAAAAAACAATCTATAACTCACTAGTGAATAAAACGTGTCATTATTCAACTGTTTTTGCACAAATAAGAGCCCCTTTATGAGCAAGTGTGTTGAAAAAATCTTTATTTGTTGACGTTCGAGATTATTTTGTCAGTCTCTTAGATACTAAACTCAGGAGTAAGTTATGAAATGTTTCACAACATATTTCTCTAAAAATATTACATTCCAAATTTTCAACCCAGAACTGAAATGAAATTTCACTTAATATATCTATGAAAATAAGTGTTTTCATTCAAAATTCGTCCGTGCATTGATGATGTAAATTACGAGTATTATCAGTAGTTCCATCATGGAACTGTTTGATGGTACTAGTGTCAACGAACCAATTTAACCAGTAATTGGTCTAAGAAACGTGGTTTGTTTATATATTAACCGCCTTATTCATAAACATTTCATAAACGTATTTTAGTTAAAAAGTGTTTTGTACCTGTCACACCATCTAACATTTGTAAAAGTGTGAAAGTGACAAAACATATTTTAACTAAAATACGTTTATTATATTTTTATGAATAAGGGGGTTAGGAGAAAAAATATAAAAATGTCATCCTCACATCTTTCATTTTATTATTGAAATCTTCTTACGTACACTCTTCAAAATAAAAGACCTAAATTAAGGCTATAAAATTAAATCTTTCTAATCTATACTCTATCTCTATACGAATAAGGTTGTTAGTCGAGTGGTTGTTAGTACGTAGTATCAATGTCCGCTTCAAGTCTGTGTTAATGTTATAACGCTTTGTTATCGATGTGTGTTGCTATAAATATGTTGGAAATAATATGTGACTTTTATTTTCTATCACCTTGCTGTATCAATTTTTTTTATAGGAATTTGATTATATTCCATTTCTTAATTAATTCTTCGGAATATAAAGATTAAAAGTAGTAATTGTCCTTTCCCAAGTTGCTATTTATAAGTGTACAAAGTTGATAAACGTGAGAAGGTAACAATTTTATTTGATTTTGTTCTCACGGCTATCAAACTTATAAGTCCGATTGATACTTTCTCACGACTAAAATTATGACTGAGTTAAAAATATACGTGACTTTTGGTTTCCCTTTATATAATTATCAATGAGATCAATCGAGAAAATAACAATTAACTACATCATTTTGCATAACAATATTGCAAAGATATTACAGTACAAATATTTTGTCGTTAATGTGACATTTTCGTTCAATTCGCTAAAAGCTTATCACCTTACCAACAGTTACTACTAAACCCTCAATTCCACAGGAATGCATAAACTCATTGGCATCTGATGACCACACCGGCATGGATTCCTTTCACGAGTGCCTTCAGGAGTACGGCGAGGGTCTCGAAGTGGTCCAAATATGTCTCGAGCCAGAAGAACCTTCGATAAAAGACGAGGAGTTATCAGCACTAGGAGATCTCAGCTTCGAAGACTGCAAGAAAGACAAAGAAGTAGATATCCCCAAGATAAATGGTGTCAACGAAAAGTATTCCAAATCAGACTCAATAGAGGAACACGATGATGATATGACGATAACAGAAGATGATGTACTTACAACACCTAGAGAACTACCAGATTTGAGGATAAAAATAGAAAAAGGTGATCTCATTAAACAGCAAAGTAAAGATATATCGACATCTGACGAAATGGTTTTCGCAGTAACACCGACCGGACTAGAAAGGATAAGCTTCGATAAATATTGGAACGAAACAGATACAAAGGAAAAACCTATTTTAGAAAAGGTCAAAAGCGACGAAAGTTGGAAAGAGTGTCTTAACACGACGGTAGAGAACACAAATTACTATGACACAAAACTGTCCGTCCAAGACAATTTGTTGTACATCGATCACGAAGTAGATGGTTATGAAACTTGTTTAGATGACGATTCGACGTCAAAAAACGGTCATAAAACTGAGATCAAAGATGATTGTAAACAAACAGAGTTGAAAGACAACGATAGTAATAATGTAGACGAGTCCCGGTACCCTTACGTGCAGGAGCACATCATTAAACAAATGAAATCGCTAAGAATCGAACCTATTAACGTAAACGTAGCTAAGAAAAAACGAAGTCCTACGAAACCGTCCAAGAGCATACAATGCGTCGAATACTACAACGACCAAGCGGAGTGTCTTAAAGAGATTAAAGAAAAGAAACTTGAAGAGGAACGAAAACAGAAAGAGAATACACAACGAGAGAAGAAAGTTCTAGAAAACATCGCTGCTATTGAGAAGAAAATGCTCAAAAAACAAGAGCCTAGCGAGGAATCAACGGATATAGAAGCAAACTACGTCGACGGTTGCCATAAGTGTTTTCTCGAGAACTACGCGTATGCTATAACTAAAGCTTATATCGCCGAAGCTAGTTCGTGCAAATACTGTGAAGTGATACGTGATATGTTGGACGTCCCTAAAGTGATACCTTCGAGGCGTATGTCTGCGCCTGCTTTGGTCAATTTGCAAAGTTCCTCAGAAACTGACGAAGAAGATTTCCTGATGATTCCAGTGGTTAAGGATAGGAGAAAATCGGCTGGGCCGCTCAAATTTGTATTGCCTTCTAGAAGACCGAGGTAAGAGACTTTATTTATTAGAAATATTTTAAAATATGCTAGACAATGTATTGTTAATCAAAATTTTGTTCTTAGTATCGTATAAGTAAAGTCTTTTAGTAAGAACCTGTGATATTAAAATAGAGACCATATGTCTGTAATAATAGGGAGACAAAACTACTTTTTTTTCTTCGAAACACAGGCCTAAAAGTAAACACTAATTTTAAATTATTGATTAAACAGAGTAAGAGTACACTCTGTCTTTAGTTGCCTTGTTATAAGTAAAGAAAAATAAATATCAACTCCACCCATAAGTAGATATTCTGGCTCCGAATAAGTTAAACCAAACGGAACATCCTATAATACAATAGATTTAATTACACGTAAAAGAACATAAATAAATACAAAAATAAAACGAACACAAACAGAAGATTTCCTGTAAAACGTGAAACTAATGCGATGAAGCCCCATTTGTGAGGACAGGCTTATTTCTATCTCTTTATACGCGACCTTCAGCTTGCAAGCAAATATAAACCGTAATACATTCACTTAAGACATACTTTCCATTGCATTTAAACCTGGCTATCTCTTTATAGGCGACTTTCAGCTTACAGGCAAATACCAACAATAACACCTTCCGTTAAGACACATTTTACATTGCACTTAAATCTGGTCACTATGGAGAAAATGTTGCAGAGCAAAATGAATTTTAAAAACGTTATAATAAAGGAGGTTATTGGTTGAAGTTTTGAAAAGTTTTCGGAAGGTTACAATTTTTGACATCGCGTACAAAATGCAAGTTCAAGTTCTTAGGTTAACTGAATGAAAAGTAATTTGTTTCTACTCTATTGAATTACGAATAAAAAGGTAACAGTTAGGTACTAGCTGACTGACTGATCTGAATTAAAACACTAGTCTATTACAAAAGCTATTACAAAAATTGTGTAACGCTGAATATTTTAAGGTCAAACAGCCTAACAATTAAAACGCGATGAAAGTATTCTAACTTGGCATGTACTACCTGCCTTCATTTGTTTCTATCAAAAATCCGTTCTTAGTACTTTGAAGCGAGCAATTTTTACAACTATAAAACTCTCCAATGTGATGTTTTAGTTATTTTTGGACGTTTCGTCGCATTTGGTCCATCTCGCATTTGGCGAACTTGGTCCATTTCGCATATGGTCCACTTCTCAGAACGTCGGACCATCCTAGTTCTTTCTAAACTAAATATTGTGCCTTAAAACTTACGATAAATAAAATAAAACTGCTGTCCAAAAGTCAACCTACAAGATTGAACAGGGCCCTGATTCTCTAAACTATTAAGCTGTGATAATGCTACTCAAATGTGTTTTAATATCAACATTATGGCCGTTTTTTTGGCATTTGTTGTAATTTTGGTATTCTCTTAGTGACAACTATTCCGCTGACTCAATAGCTCCATAAAACTTAGATGGTTGTCATGGAAACAGTATTCTGACGTTTATTTGTCAAAAATTTTATATGCAACAAAGACCACCGGGACCCCATAGCCATATGAATAAATGTTAGCAGAATACCAAATTTCTGACACTCTCGTTATGGTGCCACAATATCAACATATTGTCTGATCAATCATGTCAAATTGCAGACTTAGGCCCCAGGTCTATGCGTTGTGCCTTACTCAACAAAGTAATAAGAAACAAATTCGTACCATCATCGGACCGCTATCAAAATATAATATGCATTATATTTCATTACTTAATAGAACGACGTCTCTCTCGGGGAGTTCACGTATTGTCCAATTACATTAGAATCCTGCGGGACTCTAGACACTTTGGGGAATTGCTGAAACAACAATACTACACGTAACATATCGACGAATGCAGTGAACTACAACATGTTAAAATGATTGAAACTATAAAATGTTTATAATATAATATTTTTATGGGATAGATTTATTATAAGGATAATATTATAAAGAGGAAAGATTTGTTTGTTTGTAATGAATAGGCTCCGAAACTACTAGACCGATTTCAAAAATTCTTTCACTAATGGAAAGCTAATTTATTAGTGCGTGACATAGGCTATATTTTATCCCCGTAATCCCACGGGAACGGGAACTACGCAGGTGAAACCGCGGGGAGCTACTAGTTTATTATAAGGATTAGTGGAATATTAATTTTAAAAGGAGATCTTGGGTTCGATTCCCGTTTTAAGCAATTTTAATTTTATTTTCTCGAGTCGCGTGTTGCGAGATTCTTTGTGACTATTTTTGTTTGTCCTTTACTATTATGTGTCATAAGTCTATTGTGTAAAGAAGGGAAAAAGGATTAAAAATAAATTATTTGAAAATGTGTCGTCCAACCCAGTGAAGCTTATGAAGGATTAAAGAAAACAGAGTAATAGTGATGTGCTATGGAATGTGGCGTTTTATCGATATTTTAAATATTAAATAACATGACGACGATGTCGTAGAATTATGTTGTAATCGCAAATAGGATTTGCTAATACACTTTTTAAATTTTCGCGATCGGAATTCATTGTTTGCATGAGGTAATTTTAATAATTATGTTATGCGCGATTAAGACCTGTAAATCATGCAAACAATGTATTTTATAGGAGTCTATCTTAACGTCGAAATATGACTTTTTTATTTTCCAATCATGGCATGGGTTTCAGATCACCAGCACGCATTGAGCAAGTATGGTGATTACGCTTATACTTTCTCATTGCCATCATTTAGGATAGAGTTGCTTTTGTTTTGCAGAGGGATTGTACATAATGATACTTTACTTTTTAGACATTTTAAATTATTTGATCTCATAAAAAGTTACTAGAGTTTCCGTTTTTTGGAGTGCGCCATACTGTATTTTGAATGACGTCGTTGATTATTCAATCAGAGATAACCGCTTCCATTTTCAGTTTCAAGTATTCCCTAAACAAACAACAAGTAAAGAAAAAAACTATCGACAAAATCAGTCCGCGTAACGAAAGCACGTCACTAAAAAATGGCTAATACCCGTAATTGAGTTAGTGTGACAGACCTCGACTTCACATTACGAGTCCGCCGGCGATCGACGGTCGACCTACTTCATCGACAATACACCACATCACTAAATTAATCTAATAAAGTTTCAGTTCTTCTAGTTACCGTGTCATGTAGTGTTTGCTATCGAGGAACAACTGGTAAGTTTATTGGATAATGGTGCTGATATATTGGGTCAACTGGGGGACTTAACTGGGTTGGATAATAGTGCTAATCCGTTGGGCAAATATACGTAGTTTTGATGGGAAGATCCTGCTTCAAATCCTGCGGGAAGGAAGTTTTTGTGTTCTGTGTTCTACCAGATTCATAAAGCAATAGTGGCAATAACACTGGTCAACACGGTTTTTGCCACACGAAGTTTGATAGCTAATTTTGTTTTATCAATCTACCCTCATTATTAAATCACAGTTGCCATATGTCAATTAGCCTCATATATGTTGTGATACGGTAATACTCATAACTACTACTACGGCAGTTAATTAACAGAAACGCTTACAAGTAAATCGTTATAAAAAGATTTGTCGTTGAATTTGAACACTTTTTTTTGTGATTTATTAACCCTGTGAACATGTCAAGGAAGTATAATAATGATCCTAACTCTTTTTTTTATGTATGCGGAGAACTTACATTCAAAAAACAACGACGAAATTTTACGAATCTTGTGTTGGGAGTATACTTGACAAATTTGAAAGAAACTTAAGAAAATATGAAACTTTTACATAAAAAATTAATTACAGTACATATTCCTTCAAAATCTGCGGTGATCTTAAAGTTGTTGCATTATTACTTGGACTTCAGCTGGGTTATACTGCTGCTTTTTATGTGAATGGGATAGCCGAGACAGAACTAATCACTATATAAAAAAAACATGGCCTAGGCGTGTATCGTTAGTTCCTGGGCAAAAAACGTAAAGTATTTACCCTTTGTACAGCCAAATAATGTGCTTCTACCACCATTGCATATCAAATTAGGATTAATAAAAAAAAATGTGAAGGCAATGGATCGCAATGGGAGTGGATTTTTGTATGTTAAAGAAAAATTCCCTAAAATAAGTGATGCAAAGATAAAACAGGGTATTTTTGTTGGCCCTCAAATTAGAGAGTTAATAAAAGATTGAAGATTTGAAGAAAATTTAAGCGACTTAGAAAAATCTGCATGGAAGGATTTTAAAAATGTTGTTGCAAATTTTATGGGTAACAACAAGAGTGACAGCTACAGAGAGTTGGTTAGCGGGCTATTATTGTCATATCAAGCAATGGGTTGCAACATGTCACTTAAGATCCATTTTTTAGACTCGCATCTGGTTTTTTTCCTGACAATTTAGGGGCTGTCAGTGACGAGCACGGTGAGAGGTTCCATCAGGACATTTCTAATATGGAAAAGCGGTACCAGGGCAAATGGAGCCCAAATATGTTAGCAGATTACTGCTGGACAATTAAAAGGGACCAACCAGAAGCTAAATATGCTAGAAAATGTTAGATTATTAAGTCATTTATAAAAAAAAATAACTTTTGATTTACGCGATCTGTATTTTTTCTTAATATTTTAAATTACTACTAGAATAAAATCCTTGTCTAGAATTTGTTTTTAAATGTTTACGTTCTCTTACAATCACCAATTAAAGTAAAAAAATATCAAAAAAGTCCGTGTGGCACGACAAAGTTAAAATTTTGTTGACCAGTGTAATCAACATTGCGTATGGAATTCTGCGAGGATCAGATTTCAACGTCCAGGTTCTTTAGCCAGCTTATAGCGGCAGGCGTGAGCTTATGGACTTCCAATATTCCGCCGGGGAAACAGATTGTGGGAATAATCAGACTCTGGTTCAACTCCTAACTATGGCAAGTCATAACGTCGTTTTACGTTCACCTATTTAGGTTTGGTACCGACAATATAGTGATGGGTAGCCCGCTACCGAAGATACTTAATTTGAGCGTTTCCTTGCTTTGGAATCTCCCAAACCCCCATGAAGTTAAAAGCTAAGTTGTCTGTCCAGGTTGTCGTACAAACATCATCGGCTGATAACTGCTGTACTAATGAGCACATCATCATCAGCTCATATTAAGTCCCCAGTCCCTACCGAGGGCACGAGTCTACGCTGTATTAAGGCGATCAGGCATATTGCAGTACATGTTTATATCCACAGATCTTGGAGTCAGTTTAGGAGTTCGTCAAGAGAAAGAGATGCCTAGTTCTCTTTTCCATGTCTATATCTATACCAATATTATAAAGAGAAAAGATTTGACTGTTTGTTTGCATTGAATTAGCTCCGACACTACTTGACCGATCTGAAAAATTCTTTCACTATTAAATAGCTTACTTTTCAGAGATTATCATAAGCTATATTATATCCCGGTATGCCCACGGGAAAGAGAACTACGAGGGTAAAACCACGAGGCACTGCTAGTGAGTACATATCTACATACAAGCATTTCTTATTGGTCCAAAGTCTACACTGCTAAGAGTCTAACTGTAACATCACAACACACTAATTTCATTTGGTATCAAAACAAATTGATCAATTTATCTTTCCGTTCTCACAACAATGGCTCTTTCTAGAAGGTTTTTAGCAATTGGCTTTATTGTTACCTACGAAATAAACTGCACTTAATAAATCTGTATTTAAGTACTTAGTAGGTATTTTAATAAGGAGTTTTAAACACATACAAACACTTTGAGAACAAAAGAGACAAAGTACTTACATCAGTGCGAATAAACAGTTGCAGGTTCGATTCCCGGTGATATATAACATAACATCATTCACTACATCATCTCATTATAGTAACTGACTTCTAACTTAGCTCGAAGCTTGTGTCTAGGGTATCAGAAACTACGCACACACTCATTCACACACACAGGCCGAGATAAACATTTGTGGTTCACACAAATATTCACCCCGCACGGGAATTGAAATTGAAGTAACTAAATGCAGCAAAAAGCAAAGAGTTGTGTGTTGATACATTAGTAAGTCAGTTAGTAAGTTTGCCTTACATACGAGAAATAATGCAACTTCCTAAGGCCTGCAACTTATAGTCTATTTAGTTAAGTTTCGAACTTAGGTGTCACTTACTATAATGAGATGATGTAGTGAATGATTAATGTTTAATTAAATTAAAAACGGGATGTTCGTACATACTCATTTAAGTCGAATCCCTCGACTAGTTTCAGCCACGTCCCGTTATTTCAATATTCTTAATTAAACATAATGTCGTACGTTTCGTTTAATAATGAATGATTTATGTTAAGTTATATTATTTGAGGGGTTTAATTTCGAAAAACTGTCCACTTATACCATACTTATTACATACATACAACACAATAATACCTCTTTTAAAGTAATTTCCCTACCAAACAACAAATATTGACCAACCTTAATAAAAGAGAATTAAAAATCCGGTATAGGAAGGTTCCTATCCAACAAAGAACGTTTGTGCATTTAATATCTTCAAAGCGATGCCCTTTAAATATGAATATATAATGTACCTGTATATATAATGTACCCGTATATATAATGTACCTGTATCCACATTCATTCGCTTGGAAAATGTCCCTTGGATGCACTTCATATAATGCATAGCAAATACAGAGGCGGGCGCGCGGCGTCACTCGCTTGGAAATTGGAAAATTGGACGTCTATAGGGCGGAGTGTTTGTTTGTTTTTATTTGTGCCTTTGTATATTATTAATTCTTGTATTGTAGGTAGCTTTCTAGGTTCACTATAATTGTGCGTGCTGCAATAATGTTAGATTTTTGAGAGCTACGAGTATAATAATTAGAGCTCTCAAAAATCTAATAGCTGTAGCAATTATTGTGGTAGATGTTAGTACTACTACTGGGACTGACGAGTTAACATGAATGAAAGAGCTTGATGGAATTTGAAGACTAGGAATAATAACAGCTAACTTTGCAATTCATTTAAGACGATAAATTAAAAACAATTCTTTCTATTTACCAACTTAAGTCGTAAAGGGTGCCAATGACAATATTTCAAAAACTTAGATCAATTAAAGTTTTATTTCATAGAAATACCTTAATTTATATCCGAACCATTGATGTGTAAAGTATTCCTATGAACTAGGATTTCCAGCGTATTTCTATATTGGTGTTGCTATCCTGTGGATTTAACAGGTTCAACCACCTTAAGAATACCGTTGTACTTCTACCAATATAACAAGTTTATTAAGAAAAAGCCCAGACTAAGTCTTGCCAAATCTTCCCAAGAAATATATCCGTCTAACCTCCTGTTAGTTTTTTAATAAAAGAATAATACTGCCGTGATAGCTAGCTCAGTGAAGCGAATTAGATTTGATAGTTCACAGTTCATTAGGTTACTTTCATTTAAGTTTGCTACTCGGAATATATACTAGTATTTTATAGTAGGAACTTATATATGTTTTATACTGACCGTGCCTTGTGGCTTTGCTTTGATCGAGTAATTTTAATTCCATGGAAATTTTGAGATAGAGAGGATACCATGTATTTCGCTGGTTATAAAGAACATCTATGCCCTAAATTAGTCTAGCTAGTAGTTTCTGAGCCAAACAAACAAAAAGACAGTTGTTTCCTTTTTAACCCCCGACGCAAAAAGAGGGGTGTTATAAGTTTGACGTGTCTGTGTGTGTGTGTGTGTGTGTGTGTGTGTGTGTGTGTGTGTGTGTGTGTGTGTGTGTATCTGTCTGTCTGTGGCATCATAGCTCCCGAACGGAAGAACCGATTTGAATTTAGTTTCTTTTGTATTAAAGGGGACTTACGTGCGAGTGTTCTTAGACATGTTTGATGAAAATCGGTTGACCCGTTTAAAAGTTATAGGGGTTTGAAAGTAATTATGATGGGGGTTTTTTAAATTTTAAATTTAATGTTTTTATAATATTTAGTATCTAGAATAATAAAGATTTACGTGACTTTGACTTCTAAATAAAAAAAAAATACTGAAAGACAATGTACATTATCCCCTTTGAAATGAAATGAAATAAAGATTTTATGTTTTGTACAGCAATTCCTCAAAAATTAATGAGACACAATAGATATAAATATATAGATGACATATTTTTTCTCGTACTCTCTCACAGTTCTCATTTGAAATAGTTTTAACCGGTTCAGTAGTTACAATGAACAGTGAGTTTTGCGTGTTTTGTAGTATTTAATATATCGTGACAAAGTATTTAATAGTAGATAATTATCTTCGAAGAAAAATGTACTTAGAATGAGAGAAACATAGTATCATTGTTTAAGTGTAACTTATAACGGTCGGATGAGTTTTGCTGTGTTAAGTGAAGGTCGTAGGTACGATTACTGGTTAATAATTTTAAAATTTTATTAAAACTGATCGTGGTCAAAATTGTCTATACAATGTAGCTTAATCGAAATGTTGAGGTAAATAATTTTACATGTTATAAACGCGATTAAAATCTGTGTTTTAATAGATCAAATATTATTCAGTTCCAGAAAGTTTTAAAAGTGCATTTTCATTATTTTCTAATGAAACGTTTCGGCAGACTAGTTGCATAGTATGCAATACATTTGCCCCTTTATACCCTGGAGATCTTGGATTCGATTCTTTGTTCAATAGACGCTTATATTTTGTATCAGCGACATTTCTATACTAACGACTTAGGACATTTCGTGTTGTGTTCGTGTGTGAAAAAATTATTTTGTGTTAGTTAACATTTTGTGTAAAATATGTAGTTAAAGTGATCATACCCTTTGTGCCCAGCTACGCACCTCAGCCCAGTATGACGGTGACGGTCGGCGGGGAGTCGCGGGCGGCGCTAGTGGCGCAGCGCTGGGGCCCGCCGCGGCGCCTCACGCTGCGCAGGAGTCCCGGCGCGCCGCTCGGCGTCAGCATCGTTGGGGGGAAGGTAGGAGTATTTGTTCACCCAGATTAACATACACTCCTATTCAGGATTTCAACAGCTGAGATATGATTACGATAACTCAGTTGGTTTAGAGCAGAGGGAACGTCAATACGTCGTGATCAATTAGTCTACCCTCGACATGCCCTTTTGCCCCTTTTCCCCCTCTTTTTTAATAAGGGTAGATGGTTCCACAATAGAAGGTTCAAATCCTAGCTGAAGTAAATTCTCACGTTTATTCTCGTTTGCTCAAAGTACTTACTAGGTACTTATGAAGAGTCAAACGCCTCTTACCTCTTCCTCCTCCTAATATAATTTTATCCCTTGAATGTCAACTAACTTGTGACATCAGAGTGCCAGGTGTCCATGGGAGTTGCTTACTTGACGTGTACTTGACTACCTTCAATGTTACCTCCTTATAATGTTATAACACTCAATTAACCCCCTAGGTTGACATAATATCAAACCGTGATGGTGAGGAAGGCGAAGAGAAGGCCATATTCGGTATCTTCATTAAGAACGTGGTGCCTGATAGCCCAGCGGGGAGGAGTGGGGAGTTACAGGTGAGATGGCAACTAGTTTAGTTTTTAATCTAAGGTGTATAGAGCTGAGGCAATTAAATGTGGCATGGGCACTGAGTAGGGAATTTGGCCATGTGGACAGACTTGGTCCAATGTTGAGCTATATGATTCTTTGAGTATATGTGAGAACAAATTATCATCAACAGTTTATATAATGTTTCCACTAAGGGGCTCGAGCTTACCCTAAACTTCTTTTTCTTCTTTGCGTGTCGACTCATATTTTTGAGGACCAGAACTCGGCCACCGATATGGCACTATCAGTGGCCTTGTAAAGGTCCTCGCGTGTGCAGGTGTAGGGACACGCACGGCAAGTTATTTGCCGTTGAGTCGTGGTGGAAGGATCAGCTAGTCTGCGTTACCGACTTGCCGTCCGCAGACCATTGCCCCCTTCCCGGGGTGCGCCGGGCGCATGCTTGTTATATGCGCCACTCGGGGAGGCTCCTTCCGTGCACATCCACCCCTAAACTAGGGCAATCAGCCTATAGTCAACCTCACTGGCCGAGTTCGGGTTGGTCGACTTCACACGCAACCTTAGAATTTCTTTGCAGGTTTCCTCACAAAATTTCCACTCACCGCAAGAGCGTCGAATAAACAATATCCAATTGTTACAGACCGGAGACCGTATCTTAGAAGTGGACGGTGAATGCGTCCGTACAGCGCCTCACTCGCGCTGTGTGCAGCTCATACAGGCGGCCGGAGACGTCGTCACTCTCACTGTGCAGAGCTTGCAGCCTTGGGTATGTGTAGTGTTTGTTGGTTTTATAGTAGGGATCTGGCCTACTGCAGAACAGAGAGGCGTCTGTGCGTGTTAGTGTTAAAAATTTGTAAGAAAGTTTATGTGAATTTGCAATGGAAATAATCACAATTACAACTTTGATATTAGATTAATTAATTGATTAGGTCTCGTTTGTTTTTTCGATTAGGGCTCTATGACCCCTACAAAAATGTAGGTGACAAAAAGAGCTTCTGCTAACCATCTTTTGGCCAGTCAAAAACATGAATTACTGAGCTTTTTCAGCTATTTAGTTGGGGTTATTTTGGATACCAAAAACTTCTATGTAAAATGCAGATAAACCATAAAAACCACTGCTGAACAAGCGAATATAGGCCTCACCTATCAACTTCCACAGCGACTGATCACTCTTGTTTAGCATCCAAAGACTTACCAGTATTACATTACATCGAAGTATACAGTATGACATCGAAAGAATAATCACCTGACCCATCCCCTCTGACCCCAGAACACAGACTCATCGGACGTAGAGCAGTCGTCCCCGCCGTCGTCCCCCCGGGCCAAGTCCCCGGCCAAGACCGCCACTCCGCAGAAGACGCCGCAGAAGACTCCACAGCATGAGATTACGGTAAGGGTATAAGAAAAATTTTCAAAAACTAAAATTGACCAAGAGACCTTCTCAACTGCACAAAAGTTTAGGGCTGCACACGGCAGCCAAGAATGTCGCGGCGGAAATCTAGCTATTTGTTCATAAAGAACCATGAACGCGCATTTTGCGGCAAACAGCCAGCGAGATCCAAAATCAATTGAAAATTCTTGACTATAACTTTGGCTAACGGTTTCCGCGTGGCCTACTGATCAGATCGAGTGTAAACCCCCAAAGTTCCAGGGTATTCTCTATGAATTATTTTTATATACTTATAGCAAGCTTGAGTTTATGAGTTCACGAGATCGAAAGCCATTTGATCGACGCCAAATGATCGAAGTGACATATGAACGAAACGCCATTTGGCCGAAGGGCCATTTGATCGAAAGGCCGAAAGTGCGAAAGCCATAAGATCGAATGGTCATTTGTGCGAATGCCGCATGATCGAAAGTAAAACATCTTCTAGTAGGGCAGGTTGATGATGATGAGGCGTCGATCAAATGTCCTCCGCATAAATGGCTTTAGATCTCGTGTCATAAACCTAGCAAGCTTTCCTTAGGTGATTAGATGTCGAAAAGTGATATAATATTATCCAGATATTCATTCATTTATTTCGCC
Source organism: Timandra comae (assembly GCA_958496195.1). NCBI lineage: Eukaryota > Metazoa > Arthropoda > Insecta > Lepidoptera > Geometridae > Timandra > Timandra comae. The sequence continues at coordinate 308,595 of OY292377.1, read as the reverse complement.
CACAGATCACAGTGACATCAGAGCCAGACGCTCCAGGCTCCCCTGAGAGTTCTCCAGCCCCTGCGCCAGCACCGGCGGTATACTCAGACTCGGAGTCCAGTGATGATGAAGATGAGAGAGAACTGCAGGGGAGGACCTACTCGGATAAAGGAGTTGAGGTAAGGAAAGACCATAGTCTTTTAAGCAGATATGGTTTCTTCTAGGCGAGTACGCTCCATCTCAGGCTTTATCATCGCTTTTCATCAGGCGAGTCAAATGCAAGCCTGTTCGGGTAGAAAAAAGAAGATCTGCTATCTTTAGGAGCGAAATCGACTGTTTTTTTTCCATTTGGGTATGTCTTCATTTGGCTGCATGGCTTTTTGTCGATGGTTGATTTACTCGCACTCTCAGTTATCACCGGAGGGGTGAGGCTTCCTTCCCAAGAAAAAACAAGTTATTCCCTATAGATTTCCTCTTATTAATAACAAAATTCTCAAAAAATTTCATCACCAGATCGACCGCGCCTCAGCCGGTGCCGTCAAGCGCAGTAAGGAGGAGAAGGAGGCGGACCCTGAACAGGAGGACGACTTCGGATACACGACCAGTGAGTGGAAAGATACATTATTCACCATTGTCAACTTTGGTTTCTATCTGGTACACGTATACTTTTACGCGTGTCTTGTTGAACATAATCGGTAGATTTGTAGGATTATTTTAGACACCGGGATCCTTCATTTGTGGAAAATGTGGTCGCGGCTGTCATTCCCGCATAGGACTCTTTAATCATGAACAGAAATGTTCTATTACGAATTGTTCAATCACCTGACGCCACCTAAATCATCTTATATGATGCCTATGATGATGAAAGGAAGTCATAATAGTATATTCGATCTTATACCAAGGATTATAGCCGTTTGAGATTATAAAGGATTAAAAAACTAATATCCTTGTTTACTTTACCTACACAACTTAAGGTTCTATCCTATTGAGTTTAATCGGTAGATTGGCGGTTTTTTTACATGCAGGATTTTTTGGTACTGTGTTAAGGAAATAATACCTTTGGCGGTTTTATATGAGTGATTAAAGTTTGACATGAAAAAAATATGAGAAAATTTTGAAAAAGCGAATACCTTTAGTATTGTACATAAGAAGTTATTATTGGTTTTATAATATGAAAGTAATAGTTGAAATTACGTAAAGAAAGCTTATTTTAGGATACTTTATGCTAATAATTGGTTTTCACGGTATAAGGTGAAGAGATTGTTTTATTATTATTATACATATAGATTAGATTATATTAGATCGAAAGTCATGGACGGAGGAGGGAGAGGCTTTTGCCCAGCTGTGGGACAATAATGGCTAATATAATAATAATATTATACAAGCATTGTATCAGTGGGTGTCATAGTCCCTATAGTTCCCCAATATCCAGTCCATTAAACATCCCATTCCCATAATCCAGTCGTAGTTTTCCATTATATTTGCAATAGTCCCAGCAGAACCGGGGGCTGTCCTTGGATGCATTTTATAGTGTTATACCCCTGTATAACACTATAAAATGCATCCAAGGACAGCCCCCGGTTCTGCTGGAATCCGGCGACTATCCCTATAGTCGCCGGATTGTGCATCCTTTACACAAGATTAAATATGTCTAAGGGATTCCGTGTGTTGGCTTTGCCCCCTTACTAGCCTTCCAAAAGACCGAGATTCCTTAATAGTCCCGTGAATGGAAAAGACATATTACACATATAAGCAGTAAAGATCGAAATACGCTGGTAAGTTCGTCATCTGCTGGCCGCACACAAGCAGCAGATGCTTCCAAGCAACAATATTCGAGAATCAAATAAGTCTTCGGTGTGCGTACTATGTAGGTAAATGTACGTGAGCATTACATTGTTGAATTTGCTGCTTCGGTGTGACGTGTTGATTAAGTCCTATATACTGTTATGATCCATACCCACTTCAAAGTATTAGAATAAACACATCAAAAAGCGGCGCAAAATCTGCTTTTTTCAAACTTCGCTCCAAATCGCGTTTTAAGAGTGCGAAACGATTAGAAACATTAAACATTAATGCAATCCGTTAAAACAGCGCGAAATAACGAAATCATAATTTTCGCCCCAATTCGGCCCAAGGGCTGCCTACTGGGTCCAACTCGGCTCGAAACGAAAAACGAAATTATAATTTTCGCCCAAATACGGCCATATGGCCCCAACTCGGCTCAAAATTCGCCCAAAAACTTAGTGTTCCAAATCCGGTTTTAAGTGTGCGGAATCGATTAGGCATATCAAAACTATATAAAATCCGTTAAAACAGCGCGAAAATACGAAATTATAATTTTCGCCCAAATACGGCCATATGGCCCTAACTCGGCTCGAAATTCGCCCAAAAACTTAGTGTTCCAAATCCGGTTTTAAGTGTTCGGAATCGATTAGGCATATCAAAACTATATAAAATCCGTTAAAACAGCGCGAAAATACGAAATTATAATGTTCGCCCAAATACGGCCATATGGCCCCAACTCGGCTCGAAATTCGCCCAAAAACTTAGTGTTCCAAATCCGGTTTTAAGTGTGCGGAATCGATTAGGCATATCAAAACTATATAAAATCCGTTAAAATAGCGCGAAAATACGAAATTATAATTTTCGCCCAAATACGGCCATATGGCCCCAACTCGGCTCGAAATTCGCCCAAAAACTTAGTGTTCCAAATCCGGTTTTAAGTGTGCGGAATCGATTAGGCATATCAAAACTATATAAAATCCGTTAAAACAGCGCGAAAATACGAAATTATAATTTTCGCCCAAATACGGCCATATGGCCCATACTCGGCTCGGAATTCGCCCAAAAACTTAGTGTTCCAAATCCGGTTTTAAGTGTGCGGAATCGATTAGGCATATCAAAACTATATAAAATCCGTTAAAATAGCGCGAAAATACGAAATTATAATTTTCGCCCAAATACGGCCATATGGCCCCAACTCGGCTCGAAATTCGCCCAAAAACTTAGTGTTCCAAATCCGGTTTTAAGTGTGCGGAATCGATTAGGCATATCAAAACTATATAAAATCCGTTAAAACAGCGCGAAAATACGAAATTATAATTTTCGCCCAAATACGGCCATATGGCCCCAACTCGGCTCGAAATTCGCCCAAAAACTTAGTGTTCCAAATCCGGTTTTAAGTGTGCGGAATCGATTAGGCATATCAAAACTATATAAAATCCGTTAAAACAGCGCGAAAATACGAAATTATAATTTTCGCCCAAATACGGCCATATGGCCCCAACTCGGCATATCAAAACTATATAAAATCCGTTAAAACAGCGCGAAAATACGAAATTATAATTTTCGCCCAAATACGGCCATATGGCCCCAACTCGGCTCGAAATTCGCCCAAAAACTTAGTGTTCCAAATCCGGTTTTAAGTGTGCGGAATCGATTAGGCATATCAAAACTATATAAAATCCGTTAAAACAGCGCGAAAATACGAAATTATAATTTTCGCCCAAATACGGCCCGGCCATATGGCCCCAACTCGGCTCGAAATTCGCCCAAAAACTTAGTGTTCCAAATCCGGTTTTAAGTGTGCGGAATCGATTAGGCATATCAAAACTATATAAAATCCGTTAAAACAGCGCGAAAATACGAAATTATAATTTTCGCCCAAATACGGCCATATGGCCCCAACTCGGCTCGAAATCCGCCCAAAAACTTTTTGTTCCAAATCCGGTTTTAAGTGTGCGGAATCGATTAGGCATATCAAAACTATATAAAATCCGTTAAAACAGCGCGAAAATACGAAATTATAATTTTCGCCCAAATACGGCCATATGGCCCCAACTCGGCTCGAAATTCGCCCAAAAACTTAGTGTTCCAAATCCGGTTTTAAGTGTGCGGAATCGATTAGGCATATCAAAACTATATAAAATCCGTTAAAACAGCGCGAAAATACGAAATTATAATTTTCGCCCAAATACGGCCATATGGCCCCAACTCGGCTCGAAATTCGCCCAAAAACTTAGTGGGAATCGATTAGGCATATCAAAACTATATAAAATCCGTTAAAACAGCGCGAAAATACGAAATTATAATTTTCGCCCAAATACGGCCATATGGCCCCAACTTGGCTCGAAATTCGCCCAAAAACTTAGTGTTCCAAATCCGGTTTTAAGTGTGCGGAATCGATTAGGCGTATCATAACTATATAAAATCCGTTAAAACAGCGCGAAAATACGAAATTATAATTTTCGCCCAAATACGGCCATATGGCCCCAACTCGGCTCGAAATTCGCCCAAAAACTTAGTGTTCCAAATCCGGTTTTAAGTGTGCGGAATCGATTAGGAATATCAAAACTATATAAAATCCGTTAAATCAGCGCGAAAATACGAAATTATAATTTTCGCCCAAATACGGCCATATGGCCCCAACTCGGCTCGAAATTCGCCCAAAAACTTAGTGTTCCAAATCCGGTTTTAAGTGTGCGGAATCGATTAGGCATATCAAAACTATATAAAATCCGTTAAAACAGCGCGAAAATACGAAATTATAATTTTCGCCCAAATACGGCCATATGACCCCAACTCGGTTCGAAATTCGCCCAAAAACTTAGTGTTCCAAATCCGGTTTTAAGTGTGCGGAATCGATTAGGCATATCAAAACTATATAAAATCCGTTAAAACAGCGCGAAAATACGAAATTATAATTTTCGCCCAAATACGGCCATATGGCCCCAACTCGGCTCGAAATTCGCCCAAAAACTTAGTGTTCCAAATCCGGTTTTAAGTGTGCGGAATCGATTAGGCATATCAAAACTATATAAAATCCGTTAAAACAGCGCGAAAATACGAAATTATAATTTTCGCCCAAATACGGCCATATGGCCCCAACTCGGCTCGAAATTCGCCCAAAAACTTAGTGTTCCAAATCCGGTTTTAAGTGTGCGGAATCGATTAGGCATATCAAAACTATATAAAATCCGTTAAAACAGCGCGAAAATACGAAATTATAATTTTCGCCCAAATACGGCCATATGGCCCCAACTCGGCTCGAAATCCGCCCAAAAACTTTTTGTTCCAAATCCGGTTTTAAGTGTGCGGAATCGATTAGGCGTATCAAAACTATATAAAATCCGTTAAAACAGCGCGAAAATACGAAATTAAAATTTTCGCCCAAATACGGCCATATGGCCCCAACTCGGCTCGAAATTCGCCCAAAAACTTAGTGTTCCAAATCCGGTTTTAAGTGTGCGGAATCGATTAGGCATATCAAAACTATATAAAATCCGTTAAAACAGCGCGAAAATACGAAATTATAATTTTCGCCCAAATACGGCCATATGGCCCCAACTCGGCTCGAAATTCGCCCAAAAACTTAGTGTTCCAAATCCGGTTTTAAGTGTGCGGAATCGATTAGGAATATCAAAACTATATAAAATCCGTTAAATCAGCGCGAAAATACGAAATTATAATTTTCGCCCAAATACGGCCATATGGCCCCAACTCGGCTCGAAATTCGCCCAAAAACTTAGTGTTCCAAATCCGGTTTTAAGTGTGCGGAATCGATTAGGCATATCAAAACTATATAAAATCCGTTAAAACAGCGCGAAAATACGAAATTATAATTTTCGCCCAAATACGGACATATGGCCCCGACTCGGCTCGAAATTCGCCCAAAAACTTAGTGTTCCAAATCCGGTTTTAAGTGTGCGGAATCGATTAGGCATATCAAAACTATATAAAATCCGTTAAAACAGCGCGAAAATACGAAATTATAATTTTCGCCCAAATACGGCCATATGGCCCCAACTCGGCTCGGAATTCGCCCAAAAACTTAGTGTTCCAAATCCGGTTTTAAGTGTGCGGAATCGATTAGGCGTATCAAAACTATATAAAATCCGTTAAAACAGCGCGAAAATACGAAATTATAATTTTCGCCCAAATACGGCCATATGGCCCCAACTCGGCTCGAAATTCGCCCAAAAACTTAATGTTCCAAATCCGGTTTTAAGTGTGCGGAATCGATTAGGCATATCAAAACTATATAAAATCCGTTAAAACAGCGCGAAAATACGAAATTATAATTTTCGCCCAAATACGGCCATATGGCCCCAACTTGGCTCGAAATTCGCCCAAAAACTTAGTGTTCCAAATCCGGTTTTAAGTGTGCGGAATCGATTAGGCGTATCATAACTATATAAAATCCGTTAAAACAGCGCGAAAATACGAAATTATAATTTTCGCCCAAATACGGCCATATGGCCCCAACTCGGCTCGAAATTCGCCCAAAAACTTAGTGTTCCAAATCCGGTTTTAAGTGTGCGGAATCGATTAGGAATATCAAAACTATATAAAATCCGTTAAATCAGCGCGAAAATACGAAATTATAATTTTCGCCCAAATACGGCCATATGGCCCCAACTCGGCTCGAAATTCGCCCAAAAACTTAGTGTTCCAAATCCGGTTTTAAGTGTGCGGAATCGATTAGGCATATCAAAACTATATAAAATCCGTTAAAACAGCGCGAAAATACGAAATTATAATTTTCGCCCAAATACGGCCATATGACCCCAACTCGGTTCGAAATTCGCCCAAAAACTTAGTGTTCCAAATCCGGTTTTAAGTGTGCGGAATCGATTAGGCATATCAAAACTATATAAAATCCGTTAAAACAGCGCGAAAATACGAAATTATAATTTTCGCCCAAATACGGCCATATGGCCCCAACTCGGCTCGAAATTCGCCCAAAAACTTAGTGTTCCAAATCCGGTTTTAAGTGTGCGGAATCGATTAGGCATATCAAAACTATATAAAATCCGTTAAAACAGCGCGAAAATACGAAATTATAATTTTCGCCCAAATACGGCCATATGGCCCCAACTCGGCTCGAAATTCGCCCAAAAACTTAGTGTTCCAAATCCGGTTTTAAGTGTGCGGAATCGATTAGGCATATCAAAACTATATAAAATCCGTTAAAACAGCGCGAAAATACGAAATTATAATTTTCGCCCAAATACGGCCATATGGCCCCAACTCGGCTCGAAATTCGCCCAAAAACTTAGTGTTCCAAATCCGGTTTTAAGTGTGCGGAATCGATTAGGCATATCAAAACTATATAAAATCCGTTAAAACAGCGCGAAAATACGAAATTATAATTTTCGCCCAAATACGGCCATATGGCCCCAACTCGGCTCGAAATTCGCCCAAAAACTTAGTGTTCCAAATCCGGTTTTAGGTGTGCGGAATCGATTAGGCATACATATCAAAACTATATAAAATCCGTTAAATCAGCGCGAAAATACGAAATTATAATTTTCGCCCAAATACGGCCATATGGCCCCAACTCGGCTCGAAATTCGCCCAAAAACTTAGTGTTCCAAATCCGGTTTTAAGTGTGCGGAATCGATTAGGCATATCAAAACTATATAAAATCCGTTAAAACAGCGCGAAAATACGAAATTATAATTTTCGCCCAAATACGGCCATATGACCCCAACTCGGTTCGAAATTCGCCCAAAAACTTAGTGTTCCAAATCCGGTTTTAAGTGTGCGGAATCGATTAGGCATATCAAAACTATATAAAATCCGTTAAAACAGCGCGAAAATACGAAATTATAATTTTCGCCCAAATACGGCCATATGGCCCCAACTCGGCTCGAAATTCGCCCAAAAACTTAGTGTTCCAAATCCGGTTTTAAGTGTGCGGAATCGATTAGGCATATCAAAACTATATAAAATCCGTTAAAACAGCGCGAAAATACGAAATTATAATTTTCGCCCAAATACGGCCATATGGCCCCAACTCGGCTCGAAATTCGCCCAAAAACTTAGTGTTCCAAATCCGGTTTTAAGTGTGCGGAATCGATTAGGCGTATCAAAACTATATAAAATCCGTTAAAACAGCGCGAAAATACGAAATTATAATTTTCGCCCAAATACGGCCATATGGCCCCAACTCGGCTCGAAATTCGCCCAAAAACTTAATGTTCCAAATCCGGTTTTAAGTGTGCGGAATCGATTAGGCATATCAAAACTATATAAAATCCGTTAAAACAGCGCGAAAATACGAAATTATAATTTTCGCCCAAATACGGCCATATGGCCCCAACTTGGCTCGAAATTCGCCCAAAAACTTAGTGTTCCAAATCCGGTTTTAAGTGTGCGGAATCGATTAGGCGTATCATAACTATATAAAATCCGTTAAAACAGCGCGAAAATACGAAATTATAATTTTCGCCCAAATACGGCCATATGGCCCCAACTCGGCTCGAAATTCGCCCAAAAACTTAGTGTTCCAAATCCGGTTTTAAGTGTGCGGAATCGATTAGGAATATCAAAACTATATAAAATCCGTTAAATCAGCGCGAAAATACGAAATTATAATTTTCGCCCAAATACGGCCATATGGCCCCAACTCGGCTCGAAATTCGCCCAAAAACTTAGTGTTCCAAATCCGGTTTTAAGTGTGCGGAATCGATTAGGCATATCAAAACTATATAAAATCCGTTAAAACAGCGCGAAAATACGAAATTATAATTTTCGCCCAAATACGGCCATATGACCCCAACTCGGTTCGAAATTCGCCCAAAAACTTAGTGTTCCAAATCCGGTTTTAAGTGTGCGGAATCGATTAGGCATATCAAAACTATATAAAATCCGTTAAAACAGCGCGAAAATACGAAATTATAATTTTCGCCCAAATACGGCCATATGGCCCCAACTCGGCTCGAAATTCGCCCAAAAACTTAGTGTTCCAAATCCGGTTTTAAGTGTGCGGAATCGATTAGGCATATCAAAACTATATAAAATCCGTTAAAACAGCGCGAAAATACGAAATTATAATTTTCGCCCAAATACGGCCATATGGCCCCAACTTGGCTCGAAATTCGCCCAAAAACTTAGTGTTCCAAATCCGGTTTTAAGTGTGCGGAATCGATTAGGCATATCAAAACTATATAAAATCCGTTAAAACAGCGCGAAAATACGAAATTATAATTTTCGCCCAAATACGGCCATATGGCCCCAACTCGGCTCGAAATCCGCCCAAAAACTTTTTGTTCCAAATCCGGTTTTAAGTGTGCGGAATCGATTAGGCGTATCAAAACTATATAAAATCCGTTAAAACAGCGCGAAAATACGAAATTATAATTTTCGCCCAAATACGGCCATATGGCCCCAACTCGGCTCGAAATTCGCCCAAAAACTTAGTGTTCCAAATCCGGTTTTAAGTGTGCGGAATCGATTAGGAATATCAAAACTATATAAAATCCGTTAAATCAGCGCGAAAATACGAAATTATAATTTTCGCCCAAATACGGCCATATGGCCCCAAATCGGCTCGAAATTCGCCCAAAAACTTAGTGTTCCAAATCCGGTTTTAAGTGTGCGGAATCGATTAGGCATATCAAAACTATATAAAATCCGTTAAAACAGCGCGAAAATACGAAATTATAATTTTCGCCCAAATACGGCCATATGGCCCCAACTTGGCTCGAAATTCGCCCAAAAACTTAGTGTTCCAAATCCGGTTTTAAGTGTGCGGAATCGATTAGGCATATCAAAACTATATAAAATCCGTTAAAACAGCGCGAAAATACGAAATTATAATTTTCGCCCAAATACGGCCATATGGCCCCAACTCGGCTCGAAATTCGCCCAAAAACTTAGTGTTCCAAATCCGGTTTTAGGTGTGCGGAATCGATTAGGCATACATATCAAAACTATATAAAATCCGTTAAAACAGCGCGAAAATACGAAATTTTAATTTTCGCCCAAATACGGCCATATGGCCCCAACTCGGCTCGAAATTCGCCCAAAAACTTAGTGTTCCAAATCCGGTTTTAAGTGTGCGGAATCGATTAGGCATATCAAAACTATATAAAATCCGTTAAAACAGCGCGAAAATACGAAATTATAATTTTCGCCCAAATACGGCCATATGGCCCCAACTCGGCTCGAAATTCGCCCAAAAACTTAGTGTTCCAAATCCGGTTTTAAGTGTGCGGAATCGATTAGGCATATCAAAACTATATAAAATCCGTTATATCAGCGCGAAAATACGAAATTATAATTTTCGTTATTTAAAGTGAATAGGAAGGATAAGGATTTGGTAGAAGTAAATAGGTGTTTGGCTCTAGTTTCGGACTGGTTTTCTGCCAATAATTTGCTCCTCAATGCATCTAAAACTAAGTGTATTAAATTTTCGCTACCCAATGTCCGAGCCATTGAATCCAATGGTTTTTTGGAAGGAACGAAACTTAAAATAGAAAGTAGTACCAAGTTTCTAGGAATAGTGTTAGATTCTAAGTTACAATGGGGATCCCACATTGACGGTCTTTCAGGGAGGCTGAGTTCTGCTGCGTATGCTGTTCGTAAAATTAGGGAACTAACAGATGTAGGAACGGCAAGAATTGTTTATTTTGCTTACTTTCACAGTATTTTGTCTTATGGCATTTTACTATGGGGGTGTGCCGCGGATTTAGATTCAGTATTTATATTACAAAAACGAGCAATTCGGGCTATTTATAATTTGGGGTCGCAAGAGTCATTAAGGGAACGTTTTAAAACATTTCAGATTCTTACTGTTCCTTCTTTGTACATTTTTGAAAATATATTGTATGCCCGGAAACATCGTATTAATTTTAAATCGATTAGATCACACGTTAAAAACATTCTTATAAGCAAAGCATACTATAAGGTTACTGACTACATTAATGACCGGGAGGTTTGGCATTAAATTTCTGCACACGCAACCTCAGTATGCTATTTTTAGTTTTTGACCTATATCATTATTTTACTTCTATATTTATAGATTTTTTTTATATACCTTTTGACATGTTTTTTATTGTTGACATTAGTTATAAGTGACATTTGTATTTAATTTTATTTAAAAAAAAATACCAGCCCGAGTTTCTTGCCGATTCTTCTCGGCTGATGTAATTCCGAATCGGTGGTAGAATCAATTCTGACGTTCATAAGTGCCTCATTGAGGTCTTAACTGAATAAAGAATTTTTGACTTTTGACTTTTTTCGCCCAAATACGGCCATATGGCCCCAACTCGGCTCGAAATTCGCCCAAAAATTTAGTGTTCCAAATCCGGTTTTAAGTGTGCGGAATCGATTAGGCATATCAAAACTATATAAAATCCGTTAAAACAGCGCGAAAATACGAAATTATAATTTTCGCCCAAATACGGCCATATGGCCCCAACTCGGCTCGAAATTCGCCCAAAAACTTAGTGTTCCAAATCCGGTTTTAAGTGTGCGGAATCGATTAGGCATATCAAAACTATATAAAATCCGTTAAAACAGCGCGAAAATACGAAATTATAATTTTCGCCCAAATACGGCCATATGGCCCCAACTCGGCTCGAAATTCGCCCAAAAACTTAGTGTTCCAAATCCGGTTTTAAGTGTGCGGAATCGATTAGGCATACATATCAAAACTATATAAAATCCGTTAAAACAGCGCGAAAATACGAAATTATAATTTTCGCCCAAATACGGCCATATGGCCCCAACTCGGCTCGAAATTCGCCCAAAAACTTAGTGTTCCAAATCCGGTTTTAAGTGTGCGGAATCGATTAGGCATATCAAAACTATATAAAATCCGTTAAAACAGCGCGAAAATACGAAATTATAATTTTCGCCCAAATACGGCCATATGGCCCCAACTCGGCTCGAAATTCGCCCAAAAACTTAGTGTTCCAAATCCGGTTTTAAGTGTGCGGAATCGATTAGGCATACATATCAAAACTATATAAAATCCGTTAAAACAGCGCGAAAATACGAAATTATAATTTTCGCCCAAATACGGCCATATGGCCCCAACTCGGCTCGAAATTCGCCCAAAAACTTAGTGTTCCAAATCCGGTTTTAAGTGTGCGGAATCGATTAGGCATATCAAAACTATATAAAATCCGTTAAAACAGCGCGAAAATACGAAATTATAATTTTCGCCCAAATACGGCCATATGGCCCCAACTCGGCTCGAAATTCGCCCAAAAACTTAGTGTTCCAAATCCGGTTTTAAGTGTGCGGAATCGATTAGGCATATCAAAACTATATAAAATCCGTTATATCAGCGCGAAAATACGAAATTATAATTTTCGCTATTTAAAGTGAATAGGAAGGATAAGGATTTGGTAGAAGTAAATAGGTGTTTGGCTCTAGTTTCGGACTGGTTTTCTGCCAATAATTTGCTCCTCAATGCGTCTAAAACTAAGTGTATTAAATTTTCGCTACCCAATGTCCGAGCCATTGAATCCAATGTTTTTTTGGAAGGAACGAAACTTAAAATAGAAAGTAGTACCAAGTTTCTAGGAATAGTGTTAGATTCTAAGTTACAATGGGGATCCCACATTGACGGTCTTTCAGGGAGGCTGAGTTCTGCTGCGTATGCTGTTCGTAAAATTAGGGAACTAACAGATGTAGGAACGGCAAGAATTGTTTATTTTGCTTACTTTCACAGTATTTTGTCTTATGGCATTTTACTATGGGGGTGTGCCGCGGATTTAGATTCAGTATTTATATTACAAAAACGAGCAATTCGGGCTATTTATAATTTGGGGTCGCAAGAGTCATTAAGGGAACGTTTTAAAACATTTCAGATTCTTACTGTTCCTTCTTTGTACATTTTTGAAAATATATTGTATGCCCGGAAACATCGTATTAATTTTAAAGTTAATGGCGATTTTCATAATTTTAATACTAGGAATAGGCATAAAATCGCCATCTCAGGATGTAGGTTAGCTAGGACTAAAAAGTCCTTCATCTATAGATGTATTCAATTTTATAATAAAATCCCCCGGGAAGTGACTGGGCTCACTGATGGAAGGTTCCGATCACACGTTAAAAACATTCTTATAAGCAAAGCATACTATAAGGTTACTGACTACATTAATGACCGGGAGGTTTGGCATTAAATTTCTGCACACGCAACCTCAGTATGCTATTTTTAGTTTTTGACCTATATCATTATTTTACTTCTATATTTATAGTTTTTTTTTTATATACCTTTTGACATGTTTTTTATTGTTGACATTAGTTATAAGTGACATTTGTATTTAATTTTATTTAAAAAAAAATACCAGCCCGAGTTTCTTGCCGATTCTTCTCGGCTGATGTAATTCCGAATCGGTGGTAGAATCAATTCTGACGTTCATAAATGCCTCATTGAGGTCTTAACTGAATAAAGAATTTTTGACTTTTGACTTTTGACTTTTTTCGCCCAAATACGGCCATATGGCCCCAACTCGGCTCGAAATTCGCCCAAAAACTTAGTGTTCCAAATCCGGTTTTAAGTGTGCGGAATCGATTAGGCATATCAAAACTATATAAAATCCGTTAAAACAGCGCGAAAATACGAAATTATAATTTTCGCCCAAATACGGCCATATGGCCCCAACTTGGCTCGAAATTCGCCCAAAAACTTAGTGTTCCAAATCCGGTTTTAAGTGTGCGGAATCGATTAGGCATATCAAAACTATATAAAATCCGTTATATCAGCGCGAAAATACGAAATTATAATTTTCGTTATTTAAAGTGAATAGGAAGGATAAGGATTTGGTAGAAGTAAATAGGTGTTTGGCTCTAGTTTCGGACTGGTTTTCTGCCAATAATTTGCTCCTCAATGCGTCTAAAACTAAGTGTATTAAATTTTCGCTACCCAATGTCCGAGCCATTGAATCCAATGTTTTTTTGGAAGGAACGAAACTTAAAATAGAAAGTAGTACCAAGTTTCTAGGAATAGTGTTAGATTCTAAGTTACAATGGGGATCCCACATTGACGGTCTTTCAGGGAGGCTGAGTTCTGCTGCGTATGCTGTTCGTAAAATTAGGGAACTAACAGATGTAGGAACGGCAAGAATTGTTTATTTTGCTTACTTTCACAGTATTTTGTCTTATGGCATTTTACTATGGGGGTGTGCCGCGGATTTAGATTCAGTATTTATATTACAAAAACGAGCAATTCGGGCTATTTATAATTTGGGGTCGCAAGAGTCATTAAGGGAACGTTTTAAAACATTTCAGATTCTTACTGTTCCTTCTTTGTACATTTTTGAAAATATATTGTATGCCCGGAAACATCGTATTAATTTTAAAGTTAATGGCGATTTTCATAATTTTAATACTAGGAATAGGCATAAAATCGCCATCTCAGGATGTAGGTTAGCTAGGACTAAAAAGTCCTTCATCTATAGATGTATTCAATTTTATAATAAAATCCCCCGGGAAGTGACTGGGCTCACTGATGGAAGGTTCCGATCACACGTTAAAAACATTCTTATAAGCAAAGCATACTATAAGGTTACTGACTACATTAATGACCGGGAGGTTTGGCATTAAATTTCTGCACACGCAACCTCAGTATGCTATTTTTAGTTTTTGACCTATATCATTATTTTACTTCTATATTTATAGATTTTTTTTATATACCTTTTGACATGTTTTTTATTGTTGACATTAGTTATAAGTGACATTTGTATTTAATTTTATTTAAAAAAAAATACCAGCCCGAGTTTCTTGCCGATTCTTCTCGGCTGATGTAATTCCGAATCGGTGGTAGAATCAATTCTGACGTTCATAAGTGCCTCATTGAGGTCTTAACTGAATAAAGAATTTTTGACTTTTGACTTTTTTCGCCCAAATACGGCCATATGGCCCCAACTCGGCTCGAAATTCGCCCAAAAACTTAGTGTTCCAAATCCGGTTTTAAGTGTGCGGAATCGATTAGGCATATCAAAACTATATAAAATCCGTTAAAACAGCGCGAAAATACGAAATTATAATTTTCGCCCAAATACGGCCATATGGCCCCAACTCGGCTCGAAATTCGCCCAAAAACTTAGTGTTCCAAATCCGGTTTTAAGTGTGCGGAATCGATTAGGCATATCAAAACTATATAAAATCCGTTAAAACAGCGCGAAAATACGAAATTATAATTTTCGCCCAAATACGGCCATATGGCCCCAACTCGGCTCGAAATCCGCCCAAAAACTTTTTGTTCCAAATCCGGTTTTAAGTGTGCGGAATCGATTAGGCGTATCAAAACTATATAAAATCCGTTAAAACAGCGCGAAAATACGAAATTATAATTTTCGCCCAAATACGGCCATATGGCCCCAACTCGGCTCGAAATTCGCCCAAAAACTTAGTGTTCCAAATCCGGTTTTAAGTGTGCGGAATCGATTAGGCATATCAAAACTATATAAAATCCGTTAAAACAGCGCGAAAATACGAAATTATAATTTTCGCCCAAATACGGCCATATGGCCCCAACTCGGCTCGAAATCCGCCCAAAAACTTTTTGTTCCAAATCCGGTTTTAAGTGTGCGGAATCGATTAGGCGTATCAAAACTATATAAAATCCGTTAAAACAGCGCGAAAATACGAAATTATAATTTTCGCCCAAATACGGCCATATGGCCCCGACTCGGCTCGAAATTCGCCCAAAAACTTAGTGTTCCAAATCCGGTTTTAAGTGTGCGGAATCGATTAGGCATATCAAAACTATATAAAATCCGTTAAAACAGCGCGAAAATACGAAATTATAATTTTCGCCCAAATACGGCCATATGGCCCCAACTCGGCTCGAAATTCGCCCAAAAACTTAGTGTTCCAAATCCGGTTTTAAGTGTGCGGAATCGATTAGGCATATCAAAACTATATAAAATCCGTTATATCAGCGCGAAAATACGAAATTATAATTTTCGCCCAAATACGGCCATATGGCCCCAACTCGGCTCGAAATTCGCCCAAAAACTTAGTGTTCCAAATCCGGTTTTAAGTGTGCGGAATCGATTAGGCATATCAAAACTATATAAAATCCGTTAAAACAGCGCGAAAATACGAAATTATAATTTTCGCCCAAATACGGCCATATGGCCCCAACTCGGCTCGAAATTCGCCCAAAAACTTAGTGTTCCAAATCCGGTTTTAAGTGTGCGGAATCGATTAGGCATATCAAAACTATATAAAATCCGTTAAAACAGCGCGAAAATACGAAATTATAATTTTCGCCCAAATACGGCCATATGGCCCCAACTCGGCTCGAAATCCGCCCAAAAACTTTTTGTTCCAAATCCGGTTTTAAGTGTGCGGAATCGATTAGGCGTATCAAAACTATATAAAATCCGTTAAAACAGCGCGAAAATACGAAATTATAATTTTCGCCCAAATACGGCTATATGGCCCCGACTCGGCTCGAAATTCGCCCAAAAACTTAGTGTTCCAAATCCGGTTTTAAGTGTGCGGAATCGATTAGGCATATCAAAACTATATAAAATCCGTTAAATCAGCGCGAAAATACGAAATTATAATTTTCGCCCAAATACGGCCATATGGCCCCGACTCGGCTCGAAATTCGCCCAAAAACTTAGTGTTCCAAATCCGGTTTTAAGTGTGCGGAATCGATTAGGCATATCAAAACTATATAAAATCCGTTAAAACAGCGCGAAAATACGAAATTATAATTTTCGCCCAAATACGGCCATATGGCCCCAACTCGGCTCGAAATTCGCCCAAAAACTTAGTGTTCCAAATCCGGTTTTAAGTGTGCGGAATCGATTAGGCATATCAAAACTATATAAAATCCGTTAAAACAGCGCGCAAATACGAAATTATAATTTTCGCCCAAATACGGCCATATGGCCCCGACTCGGCTCGAAATTCGCCCAAAAACTTAGTGTTCCAAATCCGGTTTTAAGTGTGCGGAATCGATTAGGCATATCAAAACTATATAAAATCAGTTAAAACAGCGCGAAAATACGAAATTATAATTTTCGCCCAAATACGGCCATATGGCCCCAACTCGGCTCGAAATCCGCCCAAAAACTTTTTGTTCCAAATCCGGTTTTAAGTGTGCGGAATCGATTAGGCGTATCAAAACTATATAAAATCCGTTAAAACAGCGCGAAAATACGAAATTATAATTTTCGCCCAAATACGGCCATATGGCCCCAACTCGGCTCGAAATTCGCCCAAAAACTTAGTGTTCCAAATCCGGTTTTAAGTGTGCGGAATCGATTAGGCATATCAAAACTATATAAAATCAGTTAAAACAGCGCGAAAATACGAAATTATAATTTTCGCCCAAATACGGCCATATGGCCCCGACTCGGCTCGAAATTCGCCCAAAAACTTAGTGTTCCAAATCCGGTTTTAAATGTGCGGAATCGATTAGGCATATCAAAACTATATAAAATCCGTTAAAACAGCGCGAAAATACGAAATTATAATTTTCGCCCAAATACGGCCATATGGCCCCGACTCGGCTCGAAATTCGCCCAAAAACTTAGTGTTCCAAATCCGGTTTTAAGTGTGCGGAATCGATTAGGCATATCAAAACTATATAAAATCCGTTAAAACAGCGCGAAAATACGAAATTATAATTTTCGCCCAAATACGGCCATATGGCCCCAACTCGGCTCGAAATTCGCCCAAAAACTTAGTGTTCCAAATCCGGTTTTAAGTGTGCGGAATCGATTAGGCATATCAAAACTATATAAAATCCGTTAAAACAGCGCGAAAATACGAAATTATAATTTTCGCCCAAATACGGCCATATGGCCCCAACTCGGCTCGAAATTCGCCCAAAAACTTAGTGTTCCAAATCCGGTTTTAAGTGTGCGGAATCGATTAGGCATATCAAAACTATATAAAATCCGTTAAAACAGCGCGAAAATACGAAATTATAATTTTCGCCCAAATACGGCCATATGGCCCCAACTCGGCTCGAAATTCGCCCAAAAACTTAGTGTTCCAAATCCGGTTTTAAGTGTGCGGAATCGATTAGGCATATCAAAACTATATAAAATCCGTTAAAACAGCGCGAAAATACGAAATTATAATTTTCGCCCAAATACGGCCATATGGCCCCAACTTGGCTCGAAATTCGCCCAAAAACTTAGTGTTCCAAATCCGGTTTTAAGTGTGCGGAATCGATTAGGCATATCAAAACTATATAAAATCCGTTAAAACAGCGCGAAAATACGAAATTATAATTTTCGCCCAAATACGGCCATATGGCCCCAACTCGGCATATCAAAACTATATAAAATCCGTTAAAACAGCGCGAAAATACGAAATTATAATTTTCGCCCAAATACGGCCATATGGCCCTAACTCGGCTCGAAATTCGCCCAAAAACTTAGTGTTCCAAATCCGGTTTTAAGTGTGCGGAATCGATTAGGCATATCAAAACTATATAAAATCCGTTAAAACAGCGCGAAAATACGAAATTATAATTTTCGCCCAAATACGGCCCGGCCATATGGCCCCGACTCGGCTCGAAATTCGCCCAAAAACTTAGTGTTCTAAATCCGGTTTTAAGTGTGCGGAATCGATTAGGCATATCAAAACTATATAAAATCCGTTAAAACAGCGCGAAAATACGAAATTATAATTTTCGCCCAAATACGGCCATATGGCCCCAACTCGGCTCGAAATTCGCCCAAAAACTTAGTGTTCCAAATCCGGTTTTAAGTGTGCGGAATCGATTAGGCATATCAAAACTATATAAAATCCGTTAAAACAGCGCGAAAATACGAAATTATAATTTTCGCCCAAATACGGCCATATGGCCCCAACTCGGCTCGAAATTCGCCCAAATCTTAGTGTTCCAAATCCGGTTTTAAGTGTGCGGAATCGATTAGGCATATCAAAACTATATAAAATCCGTTAAAACAGCGCGAAAATACGAAATTATAATTTTCGCCCAAATACGGCCATATGGCCCCAACTCGGCTCGAAATTCGCCCAAAAACTTAGTGTTCCAAATCCGGTTTTAAGTGTGCGGAATCGATTAGGCGTATCAAAACTATATAAAATCCGTTAAAACAGCGCGAAAATACGAAATTATAATTTTCGCCCAAATACGGCCATATGGCCCCAACTCGGCTCGAAATTCGCCCAAAAACTTAGTGTTCCAAATCCGGTTTTAAGTGTGCGGAATCGATTAGGCATATCAAAACTATATAAAATCCGTTAAAACAGCGCGAAAATACGAAATTATAATTTTCGCCCAAATACGGCCATACGGCCCCAACTCGGCTCGAAATTCGCCCAAAAACTTAGTGTTCCAAATCCGGTTTTAAGTGTGCGGAATCGATTAGGCATATCAAAACTATATAAAATCCGTTAAAACAGCGCGAAAATACGAAATTATAATTTTCGCCCAAATACGGCCATATGGCCCCAACTCGGCTCGAAATTCGCCCAAAAACTTAGTGTTCCAAATCCGGTTTTAAGTGTGCGGAATCGATTAGGCATATCAAAACTATATAAAATCCGTTAAAACAGCGCGAAAATACGAAATTATAATTTTCGCCCAAATACGGCCATATGGCCCCGACTCGGCTCGAAATTCGCCCAAAAACTTAGTGTTCCAAATCCGGTTTTAAGTGTGCGGAATCGATTAGGCATATCAAAACTATATAAAATCCGTTAAAACAGCGCGAAAATACGAAATTATAATTTTCGCCCAAATATGGCCATATGGCCTCGACTCGGCTCGAAATTCGCCCAAAAACCTTAGTGTTCCTGTAGAAAATGGAACGCAATCTTAGTTTTTATTTATTTATATTTATTTATTTATTTATTTATTATAAAAACAACAATAAGCTTACAGCTAAGATGCCAAAGCGCTTAAGTTGCTAGTATCTACACATATTAAACTTACATTTAAAGACAAATAACATAAAATATAAAACATATACTTAATATAAACCAATTAAAAATAGAGATCAATAGAAAATAAAAGAAATGTAAAATATAAAAAACAAAGAAAACTTAACAGAACCAAAACAAATACAGACAAGGTGAAACTTAAACTTAATGGTAACTTAAGTACATATATAAACACTTATATACTAATGAGATCGGGTCACAATGTATGTCGACATCTTGGACCTCGCTGAGGAAATTATTGATAAGGGCGCTTGCCCTCGCAGTAGGAGCATTGAGTGCATGACAGGTGCGTGCTGAAGGGAGAGCGAATAGTTTGCGTCGCCTTCGACTGTTGAAGTTACAGTTTGGTGGAACGTTGTACGACATCCTGTGAAGTGCCAAAGGATTATCGACACGGCCTCGCAATATTTTACAGTAATGGATAGCTAGGTGTAATTTACGCCTTAGTTCCAGTGTATCTAATCCAACCATACCTGATACAAATAAAGAGGGGAAAAGAAAAGGGTAGAACCCGTAAACTCTCTTGTAGAGGAACCTGGCAAATTTACGTTGCACCCTCTCAACCATGAGAGTATACTTTTTCTCCCGAGGGTCCCAAATGGAATGATAGTTCAAGTAATATCCGCCACCTTCGTGTGGCGCGTGTGTGCTTACTTCCTTTTCTGTTATGTCAAGTGTAGTTTCGGTTCATTCTCCTTTTGATTAAACCTTTATACAAATTACATAATTTATTATTTGCTACAAACCCACAAAACCCCTACATGGTAGCAGAGCGTGGTTGGGTTCCGTATTAGCAAATATTAAATCCGGGGTAATTCCGAAGTATTAAGGAGTACGAAAAAGTGAGGTTAAGTAGCCGGCGTGCACGTGTACAGAGTTTGTGAAAAATCTGTTAAGATGAGCTCAAGTATGTTCAATATCGAGAAATTGAATGGACGGGAAAATTTCTCGACATGGAGATTCTGTATTAAAACATACCTGGAGCATGAAGACTTGTGGGACTGCATAGAATATAGTGCCGGAAAAAGGGTCGATCCAGTGAAGGACGTCAAGGCCAAGTCCAAACTTATTTTATTGTTAAACACTCAAATATATGTTCATATTCAGGAGTGCAATACTGCCAAAGAGGTGTGGGACAGCCTTCACAGGGCCTTTGACGACAATGGGCTAACCAGAAGAGTGGGCTTGTTGAAGGAATTGATCAATACTTCACTAGAATCAAGCGGCGGTATAGAGGATTATGTTAACAGGATCATGAGTGCTGCTCACAAACTAAGAAACATAGGTTTCGAGGTGAATGACGAATGGCTTGGCACTTTAATGCTGGCGGGTTTATCAGATGAGTATAAACCGATGATTATGGGATTAGAAAACTCGGGTGCTAAAATTTGTGCTGATTTCATTAAAACCAAATTGCTTCAAGAAGTGAGAAGTGAAGATTCGAGCAGTGCATTCTATTCCAATCATAAGAAAAATTATTATAAAAATAGTCAGCAGAAGCCAAAGTCATCCGATAAATACAAGGGTCCCCGATGTTACAATTGCAATGGCTATGGACACATAGGGAAGTTCTGCAAACATGCAAAGAAAACAGTGACCAAAGATAACAATAAACAAGAAAGTTTTGTTGCTGCTTTTTCAGCTTTTTCAGGTAAACCAAGTGACAAATGGTATATTGACAGCGGGTGCTCTGCGCACATGGTTGGCAACGAAGATTTGATGTACAATATAAGAGAACCGTCTATTAAAACTATCACTGTTGCCAACAAGGAGCCGTTGTCTGTGAAATGTATCGGAGACATTAATATTAAAATTTCTGAACAAAATAAAATTCAACTGAAAAATGTTCTCTATGTACCTGGATTAGCAGCTAATTTATTGTCAGTGAGCACAATCACCAAAAATGGTTATAATGTGTCATTCAATGAGAATGGATGTAATATACTTAATGCAGATGGAAAATCTTTGTGCTCAGCTACCTTAATGAATAAATTATATGTTTTAGACACCTATGTAAACGATGATGAAAGTGCACATTTGGTGTCAAATAACATCATTAATCCAAACGATATTAATTTATGGCATCTTCGGATGGCACATCTAAATGTTTCAGCTCTTCAGAAATTGCCTGAGTGTGCTGATGGGGTTATGTTATCGCCGAAAGAAAATATAAAATGTTCCACCTGCTGCGAGGGTAAACAAACGAGGCTGCCTTTTAAACATAGTGGAACCAGAGCAAGTAAGCCGTTAGAAATGATACATTCTGATTTATGCGGTCCGATGGAATGCAAATCCTATGGAGGTATGAAATATTTCATTTCTTTTATTGACGATTATTCAAGAATGGTTCATATTTATTTCCTTAAAGATTAACAAAATACATTAGAAATTTTCAAGGACTATAAGAGTAAAGTAGAGAACCAATTAAATCTTACAATTAAAGGGATAAGGACTGATAACGGCAAAGAATATTGCAACTCCAATTTTGATTCATATTTGGCTAAATGTGGCATTATACATCAGACTTCTACACCATATACCCCACAGCAAAATGGCCTCGCAGAGCGAATGAATCGGACATTAGTAGAAAAGGCAAGGTGCATGATATTTTATGCAAATTTACAAAAACCAGTTTGGGCTGAAGCTGTAGCCACAGCCGCTTATATTGTCAACAGATCACCAACTAAGGTTCTGGGAAATACTACTCCATATAAGATGTGGACGGGAAAGCAACCCAGACTGAATCATATTAAGATATTTGGCTCAAAGGTAATGGTTCATATACCAAAAGAAAAACGTTTAAAATGGGATAAAAAATCAAAGGAGATGATATTTGTGGGCTATTGTGACACTACCAAAGGGTACCGCATTCTAGATCCTATAACACATCAAGTCATGAAGAGAGTTATGTTCCTCGTTCCGGGAACTAGCTTTTAAAAAAGATATTTTTATTACAATTATAGGTCTTTATTAATTCGATGGTGCTTATAGACTAAAAATTAATTATTACAAATAATACTATTGTTGAATAAAATGAATACAATGCAAATGCAGAAGTTGCAAAGTAGAAATGCTGCGTCAGCGATGGGCCGGCACTGGTGACGTCGTAACTCCTCCATCCCTTAGAGAGAAGCTGATTTTACAGCTTCCGCCAGTGTCCTCACTGGGAGCTTCATCCCCTTTTGTTGTTTTGGGTGTTTTGTAGTGGCTGTACAGCTTCCACGACGTTGCTCCGAGTAAGAGGGCGTACAGCAATAGTGTGGTCCAGCTCGGTGTAGCCATCTCTGAGGGCCAATATGTTACGTCTTCTTCTTCTATGTTTTCCACTCGGTCCCAAAGATGGTGTAAATTGTCTAGTTCCAAATCTTCTAGTTTAATTTGGAATTTGATAGGTTCTTTATTTTCATAATACTGGGGTAATGGTATTATTTCATCTATTGTCTTAGTTTTGGTATGGGTTTGCAGTGTTGTGTTTAAGATACGTGCCTGACAGTCATCTGTAATTGCGATAAGGTGAATACCAGACAGTCGTTTGTAAGATGTCTTGCTGTTACATTGTACTCGTATAACTTCTTGTCTTGACAGTATTACTAGCCATGTGTTGTCCCGTACCTTCTGGATCTTGTCTTTCGCTAGGATCATCTTAGCGCGCGTGCAGCTGGTGTTTCTGTGCTGTATCAGTGCGAGGATACAATCGCCGGAGGTCTTAATGGGCTCGGTGTCTAGTGTCTCGCACAGCTGGGTTTCCTCCGTAAGTTGTTTGCAGTTATCATCTAGGTAGGTGTACTCATCGCTACCAAGTACAAGGTATTTGGACTTGGGAATTATGGTAAGTTGGTTTTTATCGGGGATGGAATAAAGGTGTATTAGGTCAAATGTACTGGGTGAGATAGAGGGTATTTCTAATATGAATGTTAAAGAGTGTTCCGTACTATAAGCTTTAACTTTAATTGATGTTTCTATTTCGTGGATATTATTTATACTTATTTCTGTTATGGGTGTCCAATTGTATTTTGATTTTAATGTTGACATTTCTAAAATTAAATTTTGGGGACTAATAATACTAGGGTGCATTATACCTAATTGCGCAAATGTCATAGCATCTTCTAAAATCATTAACTTATCTAATATAATTTGCAAACTAAAATCTATTTGAACGTAAATATCTAAATAATATAAGTGATTGCTCAGTGCGTCACTTGCCTTTGTTACATTTTGAATATATGAAGCCATTTTCAATTGATTTTGGTTAATTTTGTCTAACTGACTGCTAAATTCTTTTACTGTATTTTCTGCTATAGCTAAAGTTCTTTTCTGAGAAAGTTTAATATTGTTAATATTATTTCTCATGGATGTAATTTCTGATTCAAATTTAAGAGCATCTTCGTAATCTAAATTACCTGTTATAGATTTTACTACTGAGCCAAGGCCATTAATTAAACCACGTTTACGTCTTATCCGTGGGACAATAAAACTAATTTTCTTAGATATTAAAGATAAACTATGTTCTATTTGATTTCTATACGCACTTTGTACGTTTTCTGGTTTAGTGGTAGACGTTTCGGAAGCTTTAGTGCTTGCGAACAAAACCATTAACTTTATGGTTGTTACGTGTAAATAGGTGACATTATACGTACATGCTAAATTAAATTTATCGATTTGTTTGATAATTTGCCCTTGTTTAAGCAAAAGGATTCCCTGATCATTGTTTACGGGATTAAAGGTTACGTCTGCGGCTGCGTTGAGCACGATGGCTCCTGCGAGGACGGTCCTGGAACAAGGTGGGGCCTTCTTAGAAGCTTAAAGTGCACTCTAATGGATTTTGAATTAGGGTGGTTGCCTATTATCTCAGCCACGTTATTAGGATGAAGATGGATGATCTTATACGGACCTTTAAATACTGGTTTGGTTTTGTCATTTCTCGCTGTCTTCGCCACCTGTTTGTAAACAGTCTCACCTACCTTGAAAGTTATCTCCTGAGCGTTTTGGTTGAGTTTGGCTATTACCTGTTCTTTATTTTTGGACATTAGTGCAGCTACGCATTCCTGTATAGCTTCCGCATTTGTTTTATGCTTAAGGACGTAATCTTGATAAAACTCCTTAGGGAAGTACAATTCTAGGGGGTTACGCGCCTTAGTGTGACCAAATAAAAGTTCGTGGGGTGTGTAACCTGTCGCAGAGTGTATAGAATTGTTGTATGCTATTATTGCGTATTTTATTATTAACTGAATAGGATCGTCTTTGTTTGTCATTCGTTGAATTCTAATTATTTCAGCTAACGTGGAATGAAGTCGTTCGATTGGTGAATTTGAATTAGGGTTATATGGCGTAGTAAAGTGAATGTTTATATCGTGCAATGCACATATCTCTTTTATGACATCATTCTCGAACTTAGTATCTGAATCTGTTGTAATATTATGGGGGAGGCCTAGAACTGAAAACACCTGTAATAGAGCTTCCGCTACATGTACGCTACTAGAAGCGCTTAATGGGATTGCCTGTGCAAATTTAGAAAAGTTATCTATGATTGTAAGGAATGTACCGCCTCCTGTGGAGTATAAGTCCATGAACAAATGTTCCATGGGTTTTCGCGGGGTATCTGTGAGAGCTAAGGGGGGTTTAAGAGGGTTTCTTTCGTACTTTGCTTTCAGACATGTATCACATTTATTTATGTAACCTTGTACTGTTAGTAACATATTGGGCCAATAATAATTTCGGTGTAGTTGTTTATGAGTTTCTTGTATTCCGCGGTGAGATGTCTTGCCTTCATGATATCTTTTAATTAGTTCAAGTTGTTCTGATTTATTCTCAACTAAGGTTACACGTGTAGTACATCTAATAAGTTTGGGGCCTCTGTCATTAAATATGGTAGTATATACTCGTGAGAATGCTAAGTATAACTCTTCATTGTGGAAATAGCAATGAAAGACTCTGTCCGCTATAGTATGTTCCTTTAGGAACTTAATTATTTCCTGTTCAGTGTTGTTAATAGGGATAAATACGTCTTTGATAACTGTTCTTGAATTTGTTGACCTGTTCTCGACTCTATATGTGGACCCGGGGGTAGACCGTATGTGAAATTGTTTGAGTTGTCTGTCTATTGCATCTGACAGGATAGGTATACCTCTATTTTCGTTATCCGGCTGTGTATGATTAGTACTAACTAGTTGGTCATCATTATTCGACACTACCGTCATACTATCGGATTCAGCACCAATTGGTGGCTGTGAGATAGTTAAGGTTTCCATGTTTACTGACTCTATCTCCGCGTTAGCAACAGGTCTACTGGGGCCAGCAATTTGCCTATCGTCCCTATTTGAATCCGTGTCCATGTTATTACTAGGTTCGTTTTGATTTTCCCGGCGTACGTTACTAAAAATTCGATTTATAATTTCGTCATCTTCGTTATCTTCAAAGTTTACTGCTAACGAGTCCATACTGTGGTGGTAAATCTTAGCCCTAGACAATGCGTCAGCATTTGTATTTTGTAGGCCTTTCTTATAAACAACTTTATAGTCATATTCCGACAACTTTAAACGCCAGCGCGTGAGTTTAGAATTTGGATCTTTTAGTGACATTAACCATGTTAGCGGTCTATGGTCTGTATAAATAGTAAACTTACGACCGTAAAGATAAGGCCTGAAATATTTGATCGCCCACACAATAGCCAAAAGCTCTTTTTCTATAGTGGAGTAACGGGATTCAGTGTCCGATAATGTCCGCGATGCATAAGCTACGGGCTTATCTGAACCTACCTTTCCCTGCGATAACACTGCTCCTAATGCTACGTCTGAGGCGTCTGTTGTTAAAATAAACGGTTCGTCAAAATCTGGATATTGTAAGATGGGATCGTTTGTTAAGATTTGTTTACATTTATTAAAAGCTTCTAAAAATTCTACACTATGTATTACTTTACTACCTTTCTTTAAGCATGCGGTCATAGGCTTTGTTAATTTTGCGAAATCTTTTATAAATTTACGGTAGTAACCGACAAGTCCTATGAATGACTTTATTTCTTTTTGATTCTGAGGTAAGGGGAAATCAAGGACGGCTTTAATTTTGTCTCTATTAGGTTTAAGACCTTCGTCAGTTAGTTCATGACCTAAAAAGTTAACTTGTTTTTGGAGGAATTCAGATTTATCAAGCTGAACTTTAAGATTGTGACTTTTGAAACGTTCGAAAACTTCTCGTAGCCTATCTATGTGTTCTTGTAGTGACGTAGATATTATTATGACGTCATCTAAGTATGTATACACGTTATTAAGGCCTCTTAGAATATGATCCATTAAACGTTGGAACGTACTTGGCGCGTTTTTTAAACCAAATGGCATGCGTAAGAATTCGTAATGACCTCGTTCGGTGGTGAAGGCCGTTTTCTCAATATCTTCGGGGTGCATTTCCACTTGGTGGTAGCCACTAGCGAGATCAAGGGTTGTAAAATACTGTGCGCGCCCTAACCGATCTAAGATGTCATGAATGTTCGGAAGGGGGTACTTGTCTTCTACGATCCTATCATTGAGTCGTCTATAATCGATGACAAGTCTCCATTTTACCTTACCCGATGCGTCTGGTTTCTTGGGCACAATATGTACTGGGCATGACCACGGTGATATACTTTCTCTAATAATACCCTGATTTAAGAGGTTGTCTATTTGTTTCTTAATTTCGGCACGTTGTTGAGGGGCTTGTCTATAATTACGGACATAGATGGGTGTCTCGTTTGTAAGTCTAAGTTGATGTTTAACTGCGTGAGTGAATGTTAAAGGTATATTCTCGGAAAAGAATATCTCGCGATATTGATAACATAATTTAGTTATTTCACGTTTCTCCTCCTCGTTCATGTGGTTTGTCCTTATTTTATTTAAATTTTCGCGGAGCTCTTTATCAATGTCTGAAGTTACATTTAGTGAATTTAATTTTACTAATTGTTTTTCAGATTCAGTGTAAGATTCAAGTTCTATGGGGGTCCTTTCTTGTACAAACTTATTATTATTATTATAATTAATTACAGAGGTTCTGAAGGAACCATTTTTAACTGTAACTAATGCTGCAGGGGATTCTAAACCCTCGGACCAGTAATGTTTGTCTTGTATGTATTGTCCGTCTATGTAGTGTGTCTTTACAGTTATTAACTTTTCACAATTGGGCTCTATTTTAATTTTATTTAGAGGTCGGTTAAAATGTATTGGTATGTCTGCTGTAACTGTGCGTAACATGTTACTATTAAGGTCAATATTACTTTTAAGCTGTTTTAATAAATCAAACCCTATCAGACCTTTGTATTTGGGATCGAAGTCAAATATTAAGAACTTGTGTACTAAATTAGAGTTAAAAGCCGGTGGCAATGGGAGGTTAACAACATGTTCGTGACGCGAGATGTTATGCGCGGTAGCTATTTGAAACGGCTCGTGTTCAATGCATACCTCAAATATGGTGTTATATATGACGTCAGAGGCAATGACGCTTCGGCTCGCGCCTGTATCAACTAAAAACTTACCTCCGTACTCTGGTAGCACTATATAGGGCAAGTGGTCGCGGTCTTGTAAGTTAATTTTCACTAACTCTGGTCCTGTGGTTCCCTGGTACTGGGAAAATCCTGGTGGTACTCGGCGTCCTGAGCTGGTTCCTGAGGGTAGTCACCCTCCTGTTGATTATAATACTCACCGTCGTAGTACGTTTGTTCTTCGGGATGGTTTTGGTAGAACAGTTCCTCTACCGCAAACTGCGGGGGCTCGGGTTTCGTCACAGATCTCATTGTGACGTCAGAGCTCTTTTGCGGTGGGTTTACCTGTTGTTGAGGCACGTTGAACTGCCTAAAATTGTTGTTTCGGACATTACCGGAGTTACCTGCGCGGAAGTTACCTGACCTATTTTTCCAAGGTAACAAAGATTGTATCAGCTGTTGCCTCTGCTGCGGTGACATGTTATTTTGTTGCGGCACGAAAGGAGGCTGGGGCTGTTGGAATGCCTGGGGCAGTGTTCGTGAGGCTTGGGGGTGTGTTTGCATACCTGTACTATTCCTAATAGAGAAATCGGGTTGCGGGAATCCTCTAGGGGCTTCCTTTTGCTTAAAATGGGATGTTGATGCTACATTATAGTTATTTTGTTTATTGTAGGCAAGCCTCGCTTCTTCCTGTCTCGCAGCCACTATAGCTGACTCTAACGTACCTGGCCTAGATATCCTTACTCCCAGGGAGACATGGAAATCTAGTTGATTTACATACTGTTCGATAACCATTTCTTCGTAATAGGATCGATTTGCGTGCCTCCCTACTGAGTATAACGTATCGAGTAGCTCCCTAAGTCGCTTTCCAAAAGCCTCGGCATCTTCATTCTTATTCCGGCGAGTCCTTGTGAGCTCCTGCATCACTTGGATCTCGTTCCGCGGTTCTCCTAAACGTCTAACTAACGCGCTCTTAATAGCTTCCCAAGTAGTTAAGGAATCTTCGTACGCAATGGCATCTACCGCGGCTCCGCTTAGTTTACTTTTTAATAAGCAGATAAAAGCCGGGTGTAACCTAGATGTTTCATTTAATAAATGTAAAACGTTTTCTACTTCGCGTATAAAATAATTAAGTAGTTTCGGGTTTCCATCATAACGTGGTAACAAATCCGCGAGGAATTTGAAGTTAGCGTCGAACTCACTGATTGACATGATCGGATTACGCTATTGTCTATTGTTTAAATGTAATTCTTTATAATTAACTTAAGTGTACTTTTGTTTATGCGATTTTAGCTCTAAACGGGTATTATAACTATCTAAACTATTTACGTTTAAAAGCGATTATAGCCTTAAACACTCCCAACACAAATATTAAAACTAAGATAGGAAATAGAGCAGGAACTCAGTATTATAGCGAGAGTACTCACCTAATCAGCCTCTGCATCTCCTATCGAGTCTGAAGCACTTCGCGAGAACGTTCAATGTCCCGAATATTCTCACGTTTATCCCGACACGAGTTTCGTAAGTTCATAGATCACAGTAACACGACTAGGAAATCGTCACTTCGTAGAGCACAAAGAGTTTTATTCGCGACTCTAACGAGATGCTGTGATCCTACCGACTGCGCCAGTTATGTTCCTCGTTCCGGGAACTAGCTTTTAAAAAAGATATTTTTATTACAATTATAGGTCTTTATTAATTCGATGGTGCTTATAGACTAAAAATTAATTATTACAAATAATACTATTGTTGAATAAAATGAATACAATGCAAATGCAGAAGTTGCAAAGTAGAAATGCTGCGTCAGCGATGGGCCGGCACTGGTGACGTCGTAACTAGAGCAGGGATGTTATTTTCTTTGAAAATGTTTACCAAACCAATGAATGTTCAATTTCAGCCCGACCAATTGAAGATGAGTCAGATAAATTAAAAGACCGTGCTATTTCAGAACAAAATAAGCAGGAAGAATCTGTCATCAATCCTCAGTCAAGTGGATCAATTACTGATTCTGTTTTGAAAGGATCTGAAGATGAAAATTCTAGTGAGTACGAAACTGACTCAGCTGACTTTGACGATAGTTATCAGCATCCAAAACCATTATCACTACAAAAGCAACATGGAAGTAAAATGATGTTGAGGCCACGCAATCAGACTAAAAAGGACGAGATAGGATTGCTTTGTCTCCATACAAATACACTAGATCCACAAAGTGTGGAGGAGGCCCTGTCATCATCACATGCTGGTGAGTGGAAGAAAGCAATGGATGAGGAATATAACTCTCTCATAGAAAATAAAACTTGGCAGCTTGTTGATCTTCCCAGCAACAAAAAGGTACTACCATGTAAATGGGTATTTAAAACGAAAACTGACCAACAGGGAAATATAATTCGATACAAGGCAAGGCTAGTCATAAAAGGATACGCACAAAGGAAAGGGATTGATTTCCAAGAAGTCTACTCTCCAGTGGTAAGATACACCTCTATTCGCTACTTGTTTGCTCTGGCAGCACAGAACAATTACCACATTGAACAAATGGATGCCGTGTCAGCATTTCTTCAAGGAAAAATAGACACAGACATATACATGGTACAGCCAGAGATGTACAAGATCGGAGGCCAAGTATGCCACTTACTTAAGTCCATATATGGGTTGAAGCAGGCAAGCAGATTGTGGAACGCTAAGCTAAGCAATGTCTTGAAACAAATGGGAATCCAGCAGTCAAAAACTGATCCCTGTATTTATTACGATGTCAGCAAAGGAATTTATATTGCAGTTTGGGTCGATGATATCATGATTTTCAGCCCTCAATTACATACAATTGATGAACTAAAGAAAATCTTAAGTTTAAAATTAAAAATGAAAAATCTTGGTCAAGCAAAACAATGTGTGGGTTTAAACATAAACAGAGAAAAGGATACAATTTCTTTAGACCAGGAAAAGTATATAAATGAAATACTGATGAGATTCAACATGGAAAATTGTAAACCGGCAAAAACACCCATAGAAGTTGGTTTGAAATTTGAAAACAGCAATGAAGTTCCATATGATTGCCCTTATCAGCATGCCATAGGCTGTTTGCTATATGTAGCTCAAGGAACAAGACCAGACATCTCATATGCAGTGAATGCCCTCAGTCGGTACAGTAAAGAACCTACATGTGAGCACTGGGCTGCCGTGAAAAGGGTAATGAGATATTTACAAGGGACTAAACATTATAAACTTACTTATACCAAAGATGGTCAAGATAATATCACAGGGTATTGTGATGCAGACTGGGCGAGTGACCCCCGTGACCGTAAATCGTGCACGGGATATATTTTTATTTTACAGGGTGGTGCAGTGTCATGGGGCTCCAGGAAACAACAGACCGTGGCCCTGTCCACCGCAGAGGCGGAGTACATGGCCATGTCGGCGGCGGCGCAGGAGGCGCTGTGGCTGCAGCAGCTGCAGTGGGAGCTTGGCGGCCAGCGCGACCGCACTCTAGTCATATACAGCGATAACCAAAGTGCCATCAAACTCACTGCTAATGATTGTTACTTACCGCGGTCCAAACATATAGATATAAGATATCATTTTTTAAAGGAATATGTAAATAATCTAAGACTAAAGTTTAGTTATGTGAAAGGTAAAGATAATGTTTCAGATGTGTTAACTAAAGGGGTAACTATAGATAAACATAAATTTTGTGTATTCAACATGGGATTGCGTTCAGGGGTGGATGTAGAAAATGGAACGCAATCTTAGTTCAAGTAATATCCGCCACCTTCGTGTGGCGCGTGTGTGCTTACTTCCTTTTCTGTTATGTCAAGTGTAGTTTCGGTTCATTCTCCTTTTGATTAAACCTTTATACAAATTACATAATTTATTATTTGCTACAAACCCACAAAACCCCTACAGTTCCAAATCCGGTTTTTAGTGTGCGGAATCGATTAGGCATATCAAAAGACAATAATCCGTTAAAACAGCTCGAAAAAACTTTTTCTCTAAATCCGGTTTAAATGTTAGAATGTAGATTATCAACACAGGCACTATTTAAGTATTTACTCAAATACTTATAAACGTTTAAATTGTTCTCCAAAACACTTACATAAGTCAATTACATGTAAATATATACAAAAATATGGCATTTATAACATTTGTTATTCGCATTCGAGTGTCTTTAGTTGTGAATTGCTAAATAATCATTTGGTATTCCTTATTCTTGTAAGTGATGTTTCTAGAAATAGTTTGGATTATTTTATTGTTTACTATTAATATTATATCTATTTTTATATTCTTTTAACACATTTTTTTTGGAATTTTTGAAAATGCATTCAAAATTTTGGCCTCAGCCAGGACTCGAAACCGGAACCATGCTGAATATTAGCATGTCTCTTTCCAATTTAGCTACCGAGGCTTCGGTTTGGTTCCGGGTTCGAGTCCTAAGGCGAAAATTTTGAATGCATTTTCAAAAATTTCTAATATTAAAAAGTTGAAGCGGTTATTTGTTTCGTTGAACCCAGTAATCTCAGGAACTTGGTCTGAAAAACTCCGGTAGTGTTTGGTAGCCTATCTATCGAGAAAGGTTATACGGCCTTCACGACTTATTGGAGAGAAGCTAACGCGGATCTAATCATAACATAAATCATTCACTACATCATCTCAATATAGTAAGTGACCCCTAAGTTCGTAACTTGTATCTAGGGTATCAGAAACTACGCACACACACACAGACCGAGACAAACATTTGTGGTTCACACAAATATTCACCACGCATGGGAATCGAACCCGCAACCTTATGGAGTCCGGCATGATGACCACTCTGCCATCGAGGTCGTCAATACAAACTTATTTCCATTGAATCATCGATAGTTTATATACCAATGGCCGAGTGGTCAGCATGCTGGATTCCCAAGCCAATGGTAGCGCGTTTGATAGCCAGGTAAATATTTGTGTAATTCATAAATGTTTATCTCAGTCTGAGTGTGTGTCTGAATGTGTGTGCGTAGTTTCTGATACCGGTAATAAGATTTCAAATACTTTATTTATCACAACATATTACTTAAAATTAGTTATTACAACACGATAATATGTCTTGATCGGGGAATCGAACCCACTTTCGATGGGTTATTGTATACTTGAGGATCCCGTGTCGGAGGATCCCGAATTCGATAAATGTCATTATAGTCACTTTCGATAGTTTTTCATGTACCGTTAACAAAAAAATATATAAATTTATAATATACTAGCAGCGCCCCGTTCACCCGCGTAAATATAATATAGCCTATGACACTCCGGGATAATGTGGCTTTCCAATAGTGAAAGATTTTTAGAAATGGGACCAGTAGTTTCGGAGCCAAATAAACAATCAAATCTTTCCTCTTTATAATATTAGTTAAGATGTTTTTTTTTTGGAGTTTATAATAGTTTTTAGTGACGACGCCAATCGTTCTATTCCGATCTAACGTAAATTATTCGGTTTAGTCGTAAATCACAATAAAGGTAGAGAAAAATACATAATAAAGTGACAAAATATGAAATCAAATGTGACTTGAACGAAAGATAGATTATATTAAATACGGAAAACAATATCTACGGTGCCAAAACTTTAGGATTTTTTTAGTATTTCACGATTTGGACAATTAAATGATAATATGACTTTGACAAAATAGAATATTAAAATAGTTTGTAAGTATATATTTTTAAGTATTTTAGAAATGGTTATAAAGATTTGTATAAAACTTTATTTCAAATAAGAGTGCTTTATAGCCGACTGAAAAAAAAGAAGGTGGTTATTCGCCTGTGTATTTTAGTTTTATCAATAAAGGGAGTATTTTTTAAGACAACTCGAATAACTGAAAATATATTTTCATAATACCACGACCATAGTTGCCCTATTAATTATAATAATTTTATTAATGTATCTTTTCACTTTTTTGTTTTATTTTTGTGTACTTTTACTTTTATGATTTATTGGATTATTCATTTTTTAATTATATTCTTTTTATTTACAAAAAGTTATTTTTACTTACACCGAAATAGAATAATCAACAAGGCAAGTGTGGTGATGACTATTTTCACTTCACTGTACTAATATCATCAATGAGAAAGATTCCTTTGGTTATCACTACATAGTATAAAACAAAGTCGCTTTCTCTGTCCCTATGTCCTTATGTGTGCTTACATCTTTAAAACTACCCAACAGATTTTGATGCGGTTTGTTTTGATAGATAGAGTGATTCAGTGGGAAGGTTTTTAGCATAATTTTGTCTCCATATTCCTACGGGAACGGGAACTACGTGGGTGAAAACGCGGGGCGCCGCTAGTAGTCTTATAATTAAATTTCTGCAAATTGTATGTTTTTAGGCTGGATGGATGTTTGTTACTTTTTCACACAAAAACTACTGAACAGATTTAGATGAAATTGTGCAAAGATGTTCCTTAAAATTAGAAATAACAAATTTGATTCTTTTTATCCCAAAATTCCCATGGGATTGGTGTCCCACGTGGGTAAATTCACTGAGCAACAGCTAGTGTAAAGGCGTATTAATTGTTCAAAAACATTAACTCGTATCTGGTATGTACTGTTCAGTATTATTACATACATACAGGATGTACTAACTATTATATAGTTATGTATCGTAGCACCTGGTCTGAACGTTGTTTACTCTGGCTGACCTCGGCCCGGAATAGATTCCTATAATATCGAATCAATAACAACACTTTTATTTGAATCTACGTAATCTTTTTGTATTGCTAGATTTTGATAAAACTGCTTAAGTGCTATTAACTTGAGATTACGAGCACATGACAGGTGACAAATTGTTAATTAGCATAGTTTTTCCATCACAAGCACACTTATCATAGATAAAGTCTTTACAGTTGGGGATCGAACCTGAGACGTCGAGAATTTTCACTACTTTCAGCGTATTGATGGTTCAGTGGCTACTATATCTCGTTAGTCTAAAATATAACTCAAAGGTGACTGACTGACATAGTGATCTATCAACGCACAGCCCAAACCACTGGACGGATCGGGCTGAAATTCGGCATGCAGGTAGATGTTATAACGTAGGCGTCCGCTAAGGATTTTGATAATTTTACCCCCAAGGGGATAAAAGGAGGAAAAATCCAAATTCTGCCAGAAGTCATTATTCCACGGACGAAGTCGCGGGCAAAAGTTAGTAAATTTATATTATTATAGGGAGACGGGAATGGCATTACAGCATAAAACATTCTATTGTTACTTTGACGATGTGATGCGGAGCCGATCCTAGTCCACGGTACCCCTCTCGAGATTGTTCAAACATATATCTACCTCGGGCAAATAATGCAATTGGGTAGACACAATCTGGAGAGTGAGGTTAAGAGGCGAATACAGCTGGGTTGGGCAGCGTTTGGTAAACTTCGTCGAATGTTCTCATCGCAAATTCCACAGTGCCTAAAAAGAAAAGTTTTCAATCAGTGCGTCCTACCAGTGATGACTTACGGTGCCGAGACGTGGACACTCAGAGTAAGGCTGGTCCACCAACTTAAGGTCGCTCAGAGAGCCACAGCCACTTATGAAATATTAAAGAGCTTACTCAAAGCCCACGGCCCACGGCTGGGAAAAAGCACAAAAGCTCAAACACACATAAATAAAACATACCTGAAACACATATTGATACGAAAAAAGCTCGAGAATTCGGTACATAAAGCTACCACGTACATTTATAACGAGTATTTGTCTTATAAAAAACAGGGCTGGATTAGGTAAAGAGTAAAAGGCATTTGGTATGGGTCCCGCGCAAAAATAGCCAAAAAGAAAAAAATATGGGGCTAACAAGGTAACATTTGATAAATCATTTCAATGTATCATCATTCATCATACAATTTAATTTAATTTCAAGTGTTGGATGGATGAACATGACACGAATGTTAATAATACAATGTTTTTTTTAAATCGTTAGTAGAGAAGTAGCCCAAGTAAGAAATATAGCCCATTTGCGAGTCGGTTGTCATAGTGAGAATTAGCCACAATGCTCTTAAGCGCACCGTATCTGCTAAAATGATAAACGAATTGACTCATTTCTTAATTACGTCAAATCGTAAGTCTCTTATGAACAATTTTCTACTAATTAAAAGGTTTTTCCTAAAAATTTTAACTTTAAATCTGTAGAATTGCTATAAGTACTTAATTCTGTTTTTGACTGCCTGTCTACCGGGATACTGAAAAACTACAGCTTGGAATGTGAAATAGACTACATTTTCAAAATTAAATAAATAAATTCTTTATTGTAGTAAATAGGTAACAATCTTACAATTAGCCTCTGTGTCTGAACTAAGCTTTAATAGCTTGTGTTTCAGACATCACCGCACATCCTTTTACAAACATATTTTACTATCTACTACATAAACTATGAACATTTTAAGTAAATATAAAATGTGTTTGAATTCCCACGGGATCGGGATGTACTCGTATATAAAATGCAACAAAGAACGTTAACCGAAATATCTACTGCATCTCCTTTCAAAGGATAGGATTTGGCCCCCTTGATAACATTTTAAGGCCTAACTCTCACTAAATCCGTCCCTGTAAAGCATTCGAGCTTTCGCGGGGCTTTCAGAGCTTTCGTTAAACAAACCCAAGTGTTGAATGTTCGCATTTCAATATGTAAACGTGTTCAGGTGAGGGCTGTGTTAGTTCATAGGTCACTACACACGGTCCAATAGTTGGGGCAGTAACATCGCACTTTGTATGAATACAAACGAACGTCCGTTTGCAATATGACAAACACAGTCTGACACTAAACGCATTAATTGAAAGAACCCTAATTCCAGTTTATTGGCTAAATTATAAGTATGTAAGTGTATTTTATTGATTTTATTTTTATAATCTCAAAAATGCATGTTCGCGTAAAGGACTACACCAAATTAGATAAATTTGGTTTTTTTCTTTTTGCAAAATCTACGTTAAGTTTGCAGTTTTTCGAAACCGGGCTGCTGGTTATGTGTGATCTCTGCTATGTTAGATTAATTAGATAGTCTTTTTAGTTCTTTTCTACACTAATAAGAACAAAATTATGATCTTGTTTTTCTCTATAGTTCAGTCATTTGGTCGAAAAAATAGAGGTTACCTGAATAGTTTTCCGGGAGTTTTGAAAATTGGCAATTTTATAGATTTTGATATGCTCTTTCTTTTTAAAACTACGGCATCGCGTCTGCAAAACTACGATTACGCGAACTATTCCTATAAATTGCTACCTATACTTCCCAGCCGTGTGTAGCCCAACCGAAAATAGCATGATGCGTTATGTTTATATGATTTTGAACAGTTTTTACGATTTCATAAAATATATTTATGTATTTGAGGTGGTCCCGATAACTCAATACTCACCACGCTGACTTATATAGCTTTACACTATCAACAACTGTGCCAGTTACTGTATCATTCATTATTATGGGTTTCGGTGATATTTTAATTTGTATCTTGGATTTATTTTTGAGTAAAACTTATAATTATTTATCATCACTACATAGTATAAAACAAAGTCGCTTTCTCTGTCCCTATGTATGCTTAGATCTTTAAAACTACGCAACGGATTTTGATGCGGTTTATTTTAATAGATAGAGTGATTCAGTGGGAAGGTTTTTAGCATAATTTTATCCCCATATTCTTAGGGGAACGGGAACTTCGCGGGTGAAACCGCGGGGCGCCGCTAGTTTGAAATAACATGATCATTTTGATTGATCTTTCCGTCGTCAGATAACTTTTAACCGAGGAATAAAATTGAAGTTTGACAGTTTTTGTATGAAATAACTGTCAAAATTGTTCCTTCAATAAAGTTATCTGGTGATGGACAAATCAGCCCTTAGTCTATCATCTTTATG
The DNA here is from genome assembly GCA_958496195.1 of Timandra comae. Lineage (NCBI taxonomy): Eukaryota > Metazoa > Arthropoda > Insecta > Lepidoptera > Geometridae > Timandra > Timandra comae. The sequence continues at coordinate 270,641 of OY292377.1, read as the reverse complement.
TAACTACTGACTTCAAACATGATTGTATTCGTTTATTTAAAACAGTAGATGACCATTGAGAAAAGATTTGTATGTATTCAATCTCCTCTAACGTGGTAAAAAGGGAGATGAAATGAAAGAAAAATATCATAGTTACTTTTTTTTTAATAAAATCTATTCTTGTAACCAATAATTGTAAATGGTTGTTTTTCAACTATCGTCGAAGGATTTCTAACGTTAGCTAGGTAAACTTCTAAGTAGTATTGAAATAAAACACTTAAACGGATTTTTGTCGTGGTTATATTTTGTTTTACATTTTCTGACGTTTCGGATTCTTTACAGAACCCGTGATCACAGAAGACTAAGTAGTAGCCGATTAAAAAGACTACAAGCTGTATAAATTCTTTATCGAAAAGATGCATAAAACATTGCTTGTAAAAATACTTTTCAGAAACACGATATCCATTGAATTATACGTGCGACGTATAATATGATAATATCGCCTTTCATATTGCCTCAGAAAATATACTTTACACATTTTCTTCCGCTCAATTCATCTCAAATTATCCGCGCGATCCCGTATACTTTTAACATATTTTATACATGAAACAATTCTATTTTTCTCCATCTTTCCTCTGACATAAATATTTCCATACTTTACTAACAAAATAAACTCTATTTTTGTCTTTTCTATCTAATAAAAAAGTTCATAATTCCAAAAATCAACATAATAAAAAAAACAAACGAAAATTCAAATTTAAACTTCGAATTCGCGAACTCCGTACACATTTGAAAAACACTTGAATTTTTCGTGGAATAAACGACTTTATTGCTGACGTAATACGGTTGGTTTAATTGGGAAGGGGCGATAATTTTCTTTATTGTTGTCTCTTATTGTTATACGACTTAATAGCTTAAGTACATAGAAATAAGGTCGGAATTCCCTTGGGTATATTTGGAGTTTCCCACGTGGTTTTCAGCATACAGCTCAGTGTTGTGTAGGCGATTGCCGAGGGCAGACGTCTCCTTTATTTTATTTTTCGCGCAGTTTTTTCGTTTGATCGCGTTTTAATTATCGTGAGTGTTTTGTTTAAGTGTTTGTGTAGAGTGAATAAAAAAATATACTAAGGAGGTTATTGGGAATAATAAAAAGTTTTGCAACGTAGTAAATTTTGAAAATATTCTTAATAGTAAATATTATTCATATATGTCCATTCACGTAGTTGGACATAATTAAAATTGCAAATAGACTTAAAACCGCTGTAGAAATAAATTCTTACCCAACTATTATAAAGTAAGACATAAAAAGGATTTAGAGATGAAAAATTGTGAAGCAATTTTCGCAATTAAATGAAATGTCTCTTTTCCAAACATTTGTTTGTGATTTGAGCTTACCAAAACATATTCATTGTGTCAATCAGTGAGAGACAGGACTTTGCCCTGCAGTAAGGTCTTAAATGACGAATTATTTCTCTTAAATTAAAAAGTTAAACATACATTTATGTATTAAGATATCAAGAATGACTAATTACGTATCTCACTAATCATAAACTAGCGATAAACCCCGGTTTCACACGAGTTTCAATTATTTTCTTTAATATAAACCTTGCCCTGAATCACAAACAGCAATATCAAATATTTCTTACAATAGGTAAAAGTTTAAATAACGTTTATAAAGTTATTTTTATTCAAACAAATTAAAATTAAATATTTATAAATGAACAAAAAATAACTATTAAAATTATTTATCTCATATAATTACGTAAACATACAGAAACATATTTTTTATCAGGTAAAATTTAACTTAATTTACATTTAATCATATCCTTTAAGGAAAAGTATCACTATATTCATTGATAATAACGTAAATAACTAATTAGCTATGTCATACGAGTTATAGAGTCACCAAGTTTTCTGTGCCGGCGGCCAAAAGTGGAAGCTACTATTGTCATTTTGACTCCAATGCCATTTGGATACATTTTCAATAAACTGACAACCATAAGAAACGATTACAGCGACGCTGACACCGGCACAGAAAACTTGGTGACTCTATAACTCCTTGGTTTATTTTGTCAATGCTTTTAGTCATTCAAAAGATTTTCCATATTGCCAAACGCACCTAAAAAGTTTACACTCCAAAATTACGAACAAAAACTCAGAAAACATAACCCTCCTCTCTTCAATCGGTACAAAAACCATTTGTAAACTGCATCGCGTTATAATAATAGATTGTATCGAATAACCGATTAATCGTTGAACTCTCGATCGATACCACTCACTGAATCGATTCTATTTTAGTCTCGTACTTATTAAAGTTTCAGTAAAAAGCTAGTACAGTCCGCGTCAGATAAACGGTACCACTTTGTAATGCTCACTTTGGTGTTCAAAGTCAAAGTCACAATATTTCTCTGTCTGGTTTTTTTTTATAAAAAAAATAATTCCGACCGAGTTTCTAGCAGATTCTTCTCGACCGATATTTCCGAATCTGTGGTAAATTCACAATGTATTTAAAATTATATTCAAAATATTGAAGGTAGTACACTTTTTACATTACTTTGTACAGACGTCTTCCATCTTAGTCTCCTGTGATCACGGGTTCTGTAAAGAATCCGAAACGTCAGAAAATGTAAAACAAAATACAACCACGAAAAAAAACCGTTTAAGTGTTTTATTTCAATGACAATAGTAGCTTCCAATTTTGGCCGCCGGCACAGAAAATATTGTGACTCAATATTAGTTATGGCTTCAATGAGGCACTTATGAACGTCAAAATTGATTCTACTACCGATTCGGAAATTACATCAGCCGAGAAGAATCTGCAAATAAACTCGGGCTGGTATCATCATAAAAAATATACAAAAAGTACTAAAACTAGTACAATGTCAAAAATGAAAAGTTTTACCAACCAAGGCAGGTTTTATCTAACGCTGACTGTACTCTCGGGGTTAGCCGGTTAGCCGACATTGATGAATGTAGTGTACTGAGTTTATGTAAATAATATTGAACAGGTATGTTTCAATGTTTACTTGACCTGTTAGTATTTAGTGAAAGAATTTAGATACAATTTGTAAGTGTTTGAGGTAGTGGGTGTGTTGAACTGCCGAACGAATATTTTATTGATTTTAGTAAGATGGTCTGAATTTTTGAGCCTACATTTTCTTTTTTCGAACTTATGTTTCATGTCTAATTGGGGCTGGCTTTTAGCCAGAATATCGTAAGATTCATGAGTGATTTACGTGAAGTGACCTTTACAACATAGAAAGTGATAAGTAGCTACGTCATTTTTGACTAAACCAAATAATATATGATAGTTTTGAGGGCTCTATCTAGCCGTAACGACTGTCGATTATGTTATTACGAAAATCGGTAATGATTGTTTATCGTTGTACTCCGCAGCACGAAAACGCTCAAATTGAGATAATTTTCGTCATTTAGTTACAATTCGTCAATTATGTCATGACACAAACTACTATTGTTTCAGGCTGAAAGAGACAGTGTTCAAAATTCTGACAATATGTTATTAAAATTACTAAAATCTTAGTTCGGCTAAACACGTAGGTATATTACTCATTAATCACAATATAGAAATAATTTCTGAATATGAGTTCTTGAATAAAAATACGTATTTAAGACGTCTTCTTACAACGTAAGAAATGTTAATCAAAAATACCGCGAGAAAAATCCGTTCAAGTAGTTTTATTTCAATTCATATACATATACTATATTCATCACCGTACTAAAATCACGAATGAGACAGAGGTCTTTGGCCTGCAGTGGGTCATAATAGGTCGATACTTAATTGTCTTCTTATTTTAGAGTGGCGAGTTAGATTTATTTTTCTCTGGACCATTACACATGGAAATTTGAAGAGAAAACATATTGTGCCGAACCACACGTAGTGGGATAAGGGGAAGAAATTATGATGATGATTTAAATGATAAAATACTTCTGCCGTTTACTCTCTTGGAAATTCTAAAACATAGTTATTTATGGTACAAGCGAGGTAAGTTGGTGATTACTTCCGAGGCGCTATTGAGGCCCGAGCCGTCAGGCGAGGGTCAGAAGATAGCCGAGGTAGTAATCATCAATACACGCGTGTACCATACAACGTTTTTCAACACATTTGCGAGGAAATTATCATTTTTCGCTAATAAATAAAAAGTTTTTCTATTCGCGCGCATCCAACACAACAATGGTGATCGGCCAAAGACTAAAAGAATATACTTATTAAAAAAATATCGAATGAATGAATGAATGGAATCGACCATAGACCTACCAAAAGTAAGGAAACAGTTGAAGTTTGTTTTTAAAATGTATGGATACAATTTTTTTGGTATCGAACTTTATTTTAAAATGAAAGCAATTTAAAAAAACAATCTATAACTCACTAGTGAATAAAACGTGTCATTATTCAACTGTTTTTGTACAAATAAGAGCCCCTTTATGAGCAAGTGTGTTGAAAAAACTTTTATTTATGTTTAGTTGATTTGGTTTTAGTCATTTTCGAAAAAATACAGGTTTAGACCAGTGCTATGGTTCAGCATCGTTTGGCCTAGGTTTAAGTCGCAGCTAAGGGGATTTTTTGTAATGTATTCTCAAATAATATCCCTAAAGTATAAATGACTATAAAATCATTTAATTGGTGTCTGTCAGTTATAAAACACCTCCTAAATCGAACCAACACCCTTCAAATCCACAGCATATCATAACCACTCAGTCACTACCATCCTACTAATATTATAAAGCCGAATGTTTGTGAGTGTGGATGTTGTTCCTCTTTCACGCAAAAACTACTGAATGGATTTTAATGAAATTTGGTACAGATGTTCCTCATACCTAGGAATAACACATAGGATACTTTTTATTCCAAAATTCCCACGGGATCGGGAACTACGCGGGTGAAACAGCGGGGCACAGCTAGTCACCAATACGAGTACATTAAATACAAATTGTTTAGTTAAATACGTGCCGAGCTAAGTAAACGGTACGTAATATGTATGTATACAGTGAGGAACTAATTAACTAACAATTACTGTTCACGGACATCGCTACATGCGATTATGTAACGTTTAAACGTCATGTATTTATTTGTACCTATAAGATGGTGACGATATTTAAGTAAATAAAATTACTTTAACGGACATTTCTTGTGGATATATTTTTTTTTTTACATATTCTGACGTTTCGGATTCCTTACAAAAGCCGTGATCACAGATCATGTTAAATTAGTAAAATTGACGACCTCGATGGCAGAGTGGTCACCATGCTGGAATGCCATCCGTAAGGTTGCGGGTTCGATTCCCGTGTGAGGTGAATTTTTCTGTGAACCACAAATGTTTGTCTCGGTCTGGGTGTGTATGTGAATGAGTGTGTGCGTAGTTTCTGATACCCTAGATACAAGTTTCGATCTTAGTTAGGGGTCAGTTACTATATTTATTTATTTTATTTATTTATTGAGACACAAAACAAGTTGCAACTTATGCTAACAAATACAAAAAAATATATAATAAGTTTAAAACTAAGTTACACCTCAGACTATGTGTTCATACAAAGAAACAATTTTTAATTAACATCTGGTTTATATAATGAGATGATGGAGGGAATGATTGTATTATAGAAATCCGTTGTGTGTTCGTGTAAATCAAATAATTATAGCGACGATATTATAACAACCTAGCTGTGCCCCGCGGTTTTACTCGCATAGTTTCCGATCCCGTGGGAATTTCTAAAATAAAAGTAGCTTATTTCGTCCGCGTGGAATAATTACTTCCGACATACAAACTTTCATCCCCTTTTTTATCCCCTTGGGGGTAGAATTAATCAAAATCCTCTCTTAGCGGATGCCTACGTCATAACATCTACCTGCATGCTAAATTTCAGGCCAATCCGTCCAGTGGTTTGTGCTGTGCGTTGATAGATCACTGTGTCAGTCAGTCAGTCAGTCACCTTTGAGTTATATTATTATTTAGATTAGCTATCTGCAAGTTCGCTGGCAGTGCTAGTTCATCATAGTACTTTTATTAATGTTATCACAAAAAACTTCGTCACGAAACGTGATTTTTTCAAAAATATCCAAGTCTAAACATTGTTGCAAAGTATATTAATAAGATAAGTCAATAATAAATAGTTGATAATGAATTAAATAAGAAAAATAAATTATGAATGAATCATAACATAATGATATTGATTTATACTAATATTATAATCTATTTAAAATAAAACTTTATTAAAAGACACAGCGGCAATTTACTTAATCTTATATACTTTTCATTATTCTCAATACTAGGAAAATTGTGTAACTTAAAAAAATACCTAATAACTTTTTTTTTATTTACATAGTGTACCCACAAAATTAATGTACACACAAACGCATTGCTATCAAAGTTAATTTTGTTATAGTATTTTTATTCACTCCATACGAACAAATAAGGAAGATTTTAAATTCAAAATATTAGCAGTAAAGTGTAACCATTAGTGCCTATTGGAGGAATACAGTGTAATTAAATGTGTAAATGTTAAAGAGTAATCACTAGGGTAAAGTGTAAGTGCTAAATGTGTTTGCGGTTAAGTGTAACCAACACTGGCATCTTGTGTAAAGTGTAACCAATAAAGTGCCAGTGTACTGACTATCAGGGTAAAGTATAAGTGCTTAATGTGTCAATATTAAAGACACGTGTAATCAACACTAGCCACCAGTGTAAAGTGTAACCAAATGTGTCAGTAGTAAAGACAAGTGTAACTAGAATTGACCACCAGTGTAAAGTGTAACTATCAAATGTGGTACCAGTAAAGTGTAACCACCAAATGTGGTACCAGTAAAGTGTAGCCACCAAATGTGGTACCAGTAAAGTGTACTATCAAATGTGGTACCAGTAAAGTGTAGCCACCAAATGTGGTACCAGTAAAGTGTAACCACAGTGCGTGCGTGCGCCACGTTGACGGCAAGTGTGTGCGCGGAGTGCGCGCGGCGTGCTTCACGCGCGCGTTGCACGCCCGCGCTCGACGAACCATGCTCAGATAGGGTCATGGAGACGATATCTGAAGATGCTGAGCCTGAGTTGGAACTTGGTACTTTATATTTTATATTATTTCTAGCTGTGCCCTGCGGTTTTACCCGCGTAATTCACGCTTCCGTGACAATGCGGGCATAAAATTATACCAAAAACCTTCCTCTTGAATTACTCTATCTATTACTGAAAACCGTATCAAAATCCGTTGCGTAGTTTTAAAGATGTATCATACATACATAGGGACAGAAAAAGCGACTTTGTTTTATACGAGTATTATGTAGTGATGTGAACATATTCAATCCACAAAAAACAATTATTACTTGCTTATTCCTAATACATTTCCATCTTATTTACTTAAATAAAATACCTTATTTGTACCGTCTCCAGTGAGGCCTGACCCCGACAGTCACTTACGATATGATATGACGTAACAACGTTAGTGTCAGTTATGTTAACTTAATTAGTACTTTAAAGTTGAACCGACTGTGTTGGTAAAGGTGGTATGATTATGGGAATGATAGATAGTAAAGTGGTAGGGTGTAGGTTTGGTTCTCGTGCAAGGTAAAAGTTATTAATAGCAGTGGTAGATAGATAGCAGGTTCAATTCTCGTTTAATAGTTGTGGTCTACGCTTTTCTGTGTATTTGTCATCTCTTATAGGAGCCATATTATGTAGTTTTACTTTCCATTGTAATATTATACTGTGGTACGTGGAAGTTCTACTTTTTGACTAAACTCGTAACTTCATTTAAAATTAAGTTCATATTTTAATTCGGAAGATCAAACCCCGTAACAACCCCGGGGTCCTTCATTTGTGGAAAATGTGGTCGCGGCTGTCACTCCCGCATAGGGCTCTTTAGCCATGAACAGAAATGTTCTATCACGAAATGTTCAATCACCTGACGCCACCTAAATCATCTTATGTAGATGTATAGGCCAATGATTGATTGATTGATTTTAATTTGGAAGATCAGTATTTACGTCAAGCGTTTGCCATTGGACCGTTACAACCCAGAGGGCTATATATTTTTTGGTTAACCCAAATCTTAGGCTTTTGAGAGGTCCAACTCCCCGTAAGAGCGTCGGTGGCGCAGGGGATAAGGCCGTTGACTTCCGATCGGAAGGTGCCTGGTTCGAACCCCATCAGTCCCGCCACGTACCAATGTGTTTTCAATTTACGAATTCATATGTACGTTAATTTCGACGCTCTTACGGTGAAGGAAAACATCGTGAGGAAACCTGCACACACCTGGGAAGAAATTCTAAGGTTGTGTGTGAAGTCGACCAACCCGCACTTGGCCAGCGTGGTTGACTAAGGCCTAATCACCCTAATTCAGGGTAGGCTCGAGCCCCTCGGTGGGGACATTATATGAGCTGATGATGATGAACTCCCCGTAACGACTATCGAAGATGTTGGATTAGAACCACAGATTAAAGAAGTTGGAACTATAACCAGGCCGGCTTTACGTGCCCTCATAAGAATGTTTAAAATGTACTATAAAACAATGACGTCACTGTCTTCCTGTTTCCACCGCTCAAGATCAAAGCCGATGGTGTTATGGTATTTATAGCTGGACTCCAGGTGTTGGCCGGCCGCGCTATTAATAGGCACCGGTTTGATTCCCAGCCAACACCATTGAATAACGTATTGTGTTTTGAACTTAATATTTTGCTTCGACGTTTTGGCTTGTTGGGACGATTTCTATGTATTTTATTGACTGCATAGATTGGCAGAGTGGTCATTATGCTGGACTGCCATCCGTAAGGTTGCAGGTTCGATTTCCGTGCGGGGTGAATATTTGTGTGAACCACAACGGTCTGGGTGTGTGTGTGCGTAGTTTCTGATACCCTAGATACAAGTTACGAACTTAGTATTTGACAAACGCTTGTACTTTTACTTATATTTCACCTGTCCCGTTGTCTGTAATCAAATCTTGCAAGACATTTTTCGACCACTTCAGATTATCCGATTGAGCTGAAAGGCATACTTATGTAAGTCCCATAACAATGCAATAAAAGCAAAAAAAAGCTTGTATTTAAAAAGGTTTTATTTTAATTTAATCTATTGTACTGATTAAAATAAAAGTTCCATAATGTTTATTTTATTATATTTTTATTATACAAATGTCAATGACCTTTTCATATACAGGGTGTTGGTATAACGTATGTCGATCCTCAATAGGTATCTCGACAGTGAATGCATTCCGAATGTGTACTGGCGCGTACGAAAGGCAATTTGAAGTTTTATTATTTGTCATTTATTGATGTTTGTAGACGTTTTTATAAGTGGTTAGTACGTTTTCGAAATTGGTACTTATAATAAATGTGTATGACTAATTGAAGATATTTTTGGTAATGTTTAGTGAGGGCGTAAGGAATTTGAGATAAAATGTAGTCTATGTCCTTACCCAAGCTATAGTTTATCTCGATACCAAATCATTTAAATCGGTTTAGTAGTTTTAGCGTTTTAGCGCTGTTGTGCAACAGACAGACAGAGTTGCTTTCACATTTATAATATTAATAGTTTCTTAATCATTTAAAAAACAACTCTTTATTTTTTATTTATTTATTCAGACACTTCAATATTATAATTTAAGTATTTTTAAGCAAAAATGCCAATGACCTTCCCTGTACAGGGTGTTGGTATATCTCTATGGATGCATTCCGCGTGTGTACTGGCGCGTACGAAAGTCAATTCCAACTTTTATTATTTGTCATTTATTGTGTGTGGTCAGTGGTCTGCGAGGCCGCGAGTGGTCATTTATTTTATGATTGGTTTGTCTCTGGTTTTAGTTTATGTTTATTTAGTTTTTAATATTTGTTTGGTTTAAAGAGAGAAGTTTGGTATAGGATACTTAATCATAGGTCGTGGCATAGTTAGTGAGTTTCAGTGCACTTGTTTCAAGTGGGCGTCGTAGATTAAATCTGAATTTATGAAGAAAAAAATGATCCTTTAAGCATTTTTCACTTAGATTTTTAATAAAAAACTAGCATGGAATTAAAGCAATTTAATTAGGGAAAAATAACGCGCTGTGTTAATCATTTCATTTGATAGTGTTGCTAATAAGGATTAAATTCTACGAAGTAATATTATACGACTAACTAAAGGAAGATGCTCATTAGGAACACAATACTATAAATAAAATATTATGATGTGAAAGTGGCAGTATTTTTTTTATTTAATTATGCGTCTGGCAATAATCTTTTTTTTATATTTACTTATTTTACAATCAAACATACTTAGCATAACATAATCATTCACTCCATCATCTCATTACAGTAACTGACCCTTAACTAAGTTCGTAACTTGTATCTAGATTCTAGAGTATCAGAAACTACGCACACACTCATTCACACATATAAAAAAAAAACGTGTGGCACTCGGGGACTGCCGCGGTAAAGCTATTGCATAGCAATTTTATCAACTATTATAATTGTTTTTTTTATTTTTGTATTGCAATCGTAACCTTAGAAATTTTGATGTCGTACTTGGGACTTCATACAATAAAACCTTTGTCTACATTACTATAAAAACTTTTTGGAAAATTTACCAAAAAAAAAGTTTTCGATAAAAAAATAATAAAAACGTGAGGTTTTTTTTCGTTACGGAATTTCTGGATTCGGTCCGCGCGCTCAAGGCCCTCGATAGAAGCTATGCAATAACTTAACATAAACATACATACACTGCAAATTAAATAAAGCTTCTATAAAAGGAAGATGGTTTAGAATATAATTCTTTCGATAACTACCGAACCAAAAGTAAATAATAAATTATTATTATTTCAGATTCGTATTATTATAGATATCCGTACCCCATATTAATATTCATTGTGTAACTCCGGCAATAACTTGTAGTTTAGTTCGACCCAATTACTGTGTCCGAGTGTCCATTGGCTTTAGGACTAATTACAACATGTGGTATCGCTTATCAAATTTCTATTTTTTTCACATGAAATTTCAGTGTTTCGAACTATTTCGATATATTTAGTTAATCGAAGAGCTAAATAGTGTATTTTTTGTGGTAGTTTTCCGCAATTAGACCTATAATTAGGTATTATTGTTGAACAAACCACCTTCAAAATGTTATTGGTATCTAACAATAGGGCTCGATGTCATTTTTATAATTTCTAGCAATTTGTATTACTTAGTCTCGGTAACCTTTCAACTAAGCAAATATTTATTTATCTCCCACAAGAATCGAACCCGCTACCCTTTATTTCGCAGCCAGATGACCATTTCACCACACCAATCGCCATTATTAATTACCGAATTCAAATTATGAATGTTATTAAGTTATTATCCATTATTATCGCTATAACCGCTTCAAGTCTATTCCACTTTGAAGCGCGTAACAGACCGCCATTGCAACATTTTGTTACGGCCATTAAAAGTTTAATAATGAGGGTAGAAGCAAAAGTTTTATGTTTCGCCGCAACCGACAGATGTTTGTACCGACTTTTATTTTCGTGTTATTGTTTACCGACTTATTTTGTTAACGAAGTTATAACTTCGGGTTACACTTAACAAATTGCAACAACTTCAAGTTTTGTACTTTTGTATTATTGAGTTCAAAGGGGAGTTTGACTGTTTTCGTAATGAATGATAATGTTGAGGGTTGGTTAGTGTCGAAATTATTTATTGGTGTTTCGTTACTAAGTTTTAGGTTATTTGGCTATATTCTTGGTCGGTGGCAGTTTATCTATCTATAATATATTTTTATATACACCCCTATTTGGATATTAGGATACTTATTAATTTGACGATATCAGTAGCATTAACTGAACCCATATATCGAAGAATAAAATAAAAGAGGATGATCAATTTGGCAGCCATAGGAATATCAAAATAATGTATACCTAAGTACATAGTTGCTAACTGCGCGCGGCTCGCGGCATCATCGTAGGAACAGACTACAAAGTAAAATTATTTAATAATTAATTCCCGGTCGCTCGACCTCCCCGCCTGCCCCGCCCCCGCGCCCACCTTCGTCGCAAGCGCCGCGGCCGCTCGCTCGCTCACAGTGTGACCAGATTTAGTATTTTAATACTTTTTCAGTATATTTCATCGATTTTTCCGAACATCAGTATATTTTCAGGTATATTGCTGGCAGTCAGTATTTTTGGGTATATTTTGGTTGAAGTTATGGCAACACTGTAGTGAGTGATCGTCTTTGCGCCAATGTTTGCGGAATTCCCCGGACGGGAACGCGAACATTGGGACTTTCCCGGATATAGTTTATACTCATACATGTTATCTATGAGCAAAGATGAGTAAGTTACAGATATGACAAGAAAGACGGCCGTTGCCGGCGTTGTAGTATTGTAATACTACATATACAATTATCAATCAATACATAGTATTAATCAGACTTGCAGAATGTATGTTCGCCTTCAACTTTACTACTGCTGGACCGATTTTAATGCGGTTTGCACTATTCGATAGAGCGTAATTTCCAGATTGCATACATTCAAATTCTTTGTGTTTCATGAATATCAGTCTACCCGGACAAATTCGGGACGGACCGCTAGTTTATCTATAATTTTCAAAACAACGTCTAGTTTTTAAGTTTTCAGTTGCATGAATAGGTAGTAAAATGAATGAATAGGTAGTAAAGGTAGTTAAACTTAAAAGATACTTTATTACTAGTATCAAATCGTCTAATACGGTTCAAGTGAAATGATTGTCTCTTCTGCATTCAACTTATTCTTTGAGGACTTTCTTTCGATAATTCGGGAATTTCCCCAAAATAGGAGATGTTTTTGTCATCATATAAATAGAACGCGATTTCGAATGCTGCATGCGAGCGCATATTTTCACAGATAAATTTAATAAAAACGGACCAAAGAAACAGATTTATAAACAAAAATGTGTCAGCTATTTTAAAAACAAAGCAAGGTGTTAAGGATGACGGAGGTTGTGTAAATTTTAATCCTTCGAAAAGGATGTTAAAATATAACTCTAACATTTATTGTGAAAATGAATAAATAAAACGTGTTAAAAAAATCAGTATTTTTAATGGTATATCTGTCCTATGTAAGTCGGTATATTTCAGTATTTTTTTGAGGTGCCTCGGTATTTTCGTAAAATTTAATCTGGTCACACTGCTCGCTCAGCTAGCTTCAGTTCGTTCACCGCTCACGTGCCGCGAGGTTGTACGCAAATGTAACGCCATGTTTGATTAAAATTACCAGTTTTGCCTATCAATTTACTTCTCGTGAGTGCATACATGGTATGTAGTGAGTGTTTGTGTGTTGTTAATGTGTGATTCGGAAAATGGAATGCGACTGTACCCAGGGCTAGTCCTAGGCTAGGACTCCTAGCGACCTGGCTCTGGCCTGGGATCAATAACCATTTAGAACTTCGGTGAAAACTAAAGGTAAATAATAATACCTACCTAAGTATTAACTTACAGTATTTTTTACGTAACTTGAAAGTTAGGTTTTTATTTTTAATACGAACGATTAATATTCTAGTACCTAATAATAATTATTATTACGTGTACTTAACTTACTACGTAACAAATCGTAATCATAATAGGCAATTATTATTGAATAGGTATTAGGTACGATATGACGGAACAAGTCATGTTAGGTACGTAATATCAATCGTAGTAAAAATGAATACTAACTTCTTAATTAAACACACCCAAATTATTGTAAATACCTAGTAAATACCTACCTAGCCAATACGGTGGTCCAGGAGGTGATTTTCGCATAAGTCCCTAATGTTATGTTACAAAGTGTTCGAACGCGGCCGATTTCTTCGATAGTTATACCTACATCATTTAGCCGGTTCTAAGCCCGTAGAGAATGAAGAAAGTTAGAAATGTAGAATTGTACGTGAGTATTTACTTATTAATGAACCTATCTTTTATGTTTTATTTGTATTATTCCAACATAATCCTACTAATAAATAGCTAACTAGGTAGAATAGAAAACCAATTTTAAAAACAAAGGTAAGGCCCGTTCGATGTCTTGCTAGCATCAGCTGTTCATTGCTGAACTCGCGTGAACTTTGCGGTGTGTGTTGGCTCCGCCATTGTAGGACGTGAATAGATTTTGACGAAATTTACAAAAACTTTGATTTACCATAACTTTTGAAATAAAGGCAAAAAATAAAAAAATCCTTGACTATTATATTGTTAACCCTAATTTACATCAGCTGTGAGATAAGGTATCGTAATTTCAAAATAAGGGTGTATATAAAACTCTTCCATTACTGAGTGATGTACTGACTGACTGACAGACAACGCACAGCCGAAACTACTAGTTGCAAAAAGCTGAAATTATGTGTGTTTGTTGGGGGGAGTAGGCTACCACTAAGAGATTTTTTGAAATTCATGAAAGGGGAGGAAAGGGGGGTAAATTGAAAACTACGCTGATGAAACTACGGGGCACTGCTAGTTTTTAATATTATCAATCCTATTCAGAGAAGATAAGATCATAATAGTAGAAAACAACGTTAAAATTTGTCGAGTCATTCTTGAAGTAACTTTTAAAAACAGACATATTCACAGAAAATCACAAATTCAACAGAGACTTCCTAACAAATATTAAATCTGAAGTCTTGGAAATAGTAAAGATGTCAGCTAAGTCGTCCCATGAATCAGTAATATGATATCATAAACCTAAATTGTAGCAAATCTTGTAGATCTCCTAGATAAAGACTAGACTTGAAAGGTCTCTGTTTTGTCCACACAAATATTAAATCTATACTAATATTATAAAGAAGTAAAGTTTGTGTGTTTGTTAAATTGTATGGGGTAATCTCGGGATCTACTGAACCGATTTCAAAAATTATTTCACTAATGGGAAGCTATATTGTCAGCGAGTAACATAGGTATAGTTTATCCCTGTATTCCCACGGGAATGGGAACTATGCGAGTGAAACCGCGGGGCGCTGTTAGTAAAAAATATACTCGTACTTACACATGTATTATTGGCTTAGGACGACTGCACTATTCATGATACTTTCAAATTATTTTTGTTACTAAACTACTACTTTTTGTCATGGTTATTATTTGGTTTTGATGTATAGTGTTCGTGGAAATAAAAAAAACAATATTCTTTTTCTGTCAGGACATGTTAAAAAAGAAAATTTCAAATAATCCACGGTAAAATTGGACCTTCGTAAAGCCAGGGCGTGCCACTAGTTAATATATCAGACCAAGTTTTCAATTATCGCTTATTTATTTATTTGACAAATAGAATTACATGAAAAGGTGTCTGTTATAAAGTGCACAAAAACCATCAATATTATATGTATTTAAAATTTTGTTTAATACAATCATATAAAATAAATAAAACACTCTGTATATTAAAAATAACAGCCACTTGTGTACACACCTGTACAGTTTTACATCAGGTAATGGGATCGAGATAAGTGCTGCGCGTCCAATCGAACTGCGCACTTGTGTGCTCCACTGTACTCGATTCGACATTACTACACAATCATATTGGGTTTGCATGATTTCAATTTAAAATGTATTTAATATAGTAGATTTTATCAGTCAATCACTCAATCATTCATTCTTCTCGTAGTAGTAAGTTACCCCTAAAACACTTAAACGGATTTTTGTCGTGGTTGTGGACGTTTCGGATTCTTTACAGAACCCGTGATCACAGAAGACTAAGATGGAAGACGTCTGTACAAAGTAATGTAAACAGCTGTTTACAACTTTTAAACGGGTTTTGTAAAGAATCCGAAACGTCAGAAAATGTAAATCAAAATACAACCACGACAAAAATCCGTTTAAGTGTTTTATTTCAATGTGTAGTGTTCGTGTAAATCAAAGATATCAATAAGTTACCCCTAACTAAGTTCGGCAGTTGTATCTAGTGTATCAGAAACTATGCACACACTCATTCACACGCACGTCCAAACCGTGATAAACATTTTTGGATCACATACATACTCACTTGGGAATTTCACCTATACCCTAACCTTTATTTTGCAGACTGACATGGTGACCACTGCACTACTTGTGTCGCTATATCGCTACTTTAATTTATTAAAAACTAGCGGCGCCCCGCGGTTTCACCCGCGTAGTTCCCGTTCCCGTAGAAATATGGGGATAAAATTATGCTAAAAACCTTCCCACTGAATCACTCTATCTATTAAAACAAACCGCATCAAAATCCGTTGCGTAGTTTTAAAGATCTAAGCATACATAAGGACATAGGGACAGAGAAAGCGACTTTGTTTTATACTATGTAGTGATACTACAAGACAAAGGAAGAGTTATAAAAATCACATCTGCTTAATGATTATCTCAAGCACAACTGGAAAATTCTTGCACTAATTGAAAGTTACATTATTAGGTAAAGTTATTTCGGTTTACATAGGGAATATTAGGTACGGAGCCAAACCGCGTGAGGGCATTAAAATCTAGTTGCTAGAAGGTTATAGCTTGTAGCGATCTGTGTCGGCCGAACTATTAATAAATCACTAACTGGATTGGCTTCGATTCTGGTAAATTAGTTATTCTGATAGTCTTACGAACTTTTTATTATTTCTAGTACTAGTAAATTTGCGTTTCCCGAAATTAGACCTTCATTTATGTTTTTTTATGTTTATCTCGGTCTGGGTGTGGGTGAATGAGTGTGTGTGTAGTTTCTGATACCGTAGATACAAGTTCCTAATTTAGTTAGGGGTCGGTTACTGTAATGAAATGAGGTAGTGAATGATTATGTTATGTTATTTGTATCCTTTGTGAGTGCTGAGATAATATTTCGATAAAATAAAACTTATATTTTTGACTCTATTTTCTGCACTTAGCCAGCGTGACCATGGCTCGATCGCTGAAGTTCAGTTAATGTTACTCGAACCCCTCGGTATGTCCCCATATACGAGCTGATGATGATGACATTATTGTTTTTCAAACCAAAAACGAACTCTATGACTCTATACATGAAGTTTTCTTTGTAACTTTCAATTAGTTCCTCATTTTTCCACGAAATAAGTCGGGCACAACTTTTCCCAGAACAACGATGGACTACTTAAACTAAACTTCATAAACACCAGAATCTCGTCTATTATCTGTGAGTATCTGGTCCCTAATGATGCTCACACTGAGACTCAGGCCGCCATCGCCAGGCGCCGCCATTAATATTAATGTTCACGAGTGTTTGATAATCATCTAACTGGGGTCAGTATTGTTGTATTTTGGAAGTAGGGGGTAATTGTGCGCTGATTTTTTTATTTGGATGGAACAGAAGGGTTTGGTTTTGTTTATCTCTGTCGGTGTGTGTGAATGAGTGTGTGCGTAGTTTCTGATACCCTAGATACAAGTTTCGAAGTGCCCTGTGTTATTTCCCAAAATTCCTACAATATTCTTACAAGACTTTTAAAATAAAATCATTTTTCTTGCTAACTATTCTTGCTTCTTGCTTTTCTTTAAAAGGAACATCAATATGATATTATTTTCAGAGTGCCAACACTTTAAAAATCATTAAAAAGTTCTAAAAACTGTTAAGTACCTTTCTTTGCTCTTTTAAAGACCCCCGATCCCCTTTTTACCTTTTTAGTTTTTCATCAATATCTATACCATACAGACAACACCATCCAATATAGATACAGTCGTTATTTGTTGTTGGCCACCATTCAGGCAAACAGAAGGTCACCGGTTCAATCCCGTAAATTCCCGCGCTATGTAAATATTTGCGTGATTCATAACTCGGATTTATCTGTGCTTTACTGTGTAGCTTTTAATGTCTAAGATACAGGTAAATTTGGTTTGATACTTTTAGAAGTAGAACCATATTTCTGTTATTATTGTTATTATCATATACTAGCGGCGCCCCGCAGTTTCACCCGCGTAGTTCCCGTTCCCGTAGGAATATGGGGATAAAATTATGCTAAAATCCTTTCCACTGAATCACTCTATCTATTAAAACAACCCGCATCAAAATCCGTTGCGTAGTTTTAAAGATCTAAGCATACATAGGGACATAGGGACAGAGAAAGCGACTTTGTTATATACTATGTAGTGACGTATATTGTTGGTGTGTCTATCATAAATAAATAAATAGATCGTACATATTGTAAGGAGGTATGATCTGTAAGATCTGTCTGTAAGATCTTACTGCAGGGCAAAAGCCTCTCATTCACTGATGATATTAGTTCAGTAGGGAGGAATAACCGTAATCACCACGCTTACCTAATGTGTGTCGGTGATCTCAAACCCAAGCCATGTTGGAATGCATGGCAAATAGCAAAGATTCTTAACACAGGCATTAAACCCCGGACAAAAACATAGATATTGACGACCTCGATGGCAGAGTGGTCACCATGCCGGACTGCCATCCGTAAGGTTGCGGGTCCGATTACGAATATTTGTGTGAACGACAAATGTTTGTCTCGGTCTGGGTGTCTGTGTGAATGAGTGTGTGCGTAGTTTTTGATACCCTAGATACAAGTTACGAACTTAGTTAGGGGTCAGTTACTGTAATGAGATGATGTAGTGAATGCATATAGGAATACACTAAACGCTAAGAAAGAAAGAAAATCTGTGGTACACAGCCAGCTAAGATATAGCTACGTTTACGACTACAAAAATGCTTGAATCCGCGATCATTCCTATCTAATTCTTCGACCGAGGACCATTCGCTTGTCATCATCCGTTTAATGGCCACTTACAGCGCTATAAACGTTATATATTCCCGGTTTGGCCTTCAGCATTCCTCCTTAGTTCCTCCATCCTACTAATATTATAAAGGCGAAAGTTTGTATGTATGGATGTTTGTTACTCTTTCACGCAAAAACTACTGAATGGATTTTAATGAAACTTTACAATTATCTTGTTTATACATCAGAATAACACATAGGATACTTTTTATCCCAAAATTCCCACGGGAACGGGAACTACGCGGGTGAAGCCGCGGGGCGCTGCTAGTATTAAATATTGGGATGTCTCGGTATGAGACTGACTTATGAGGGCTACGTAGACTGACAGGGAAATATATTAGCTTATAGGGACTTGTTTTAGGTAACGTAGACCGCGTAGACCCTTATCCTGCACAGTTTCGCGATGTCAGTTGTCTGCTTAGTATATAGTTACTAAATTAATATTGTTTAAGTTGCATACTTATGGATATAAATAATTATATAGTACCTATAACATATTGCATGCCTCATGTAAGGTAGAATAAAGAGATTCCTAATTTAAGTATTAACTGTAACACCATATTATAACCTTTATTCGCAAAAAATACATTTGAATTTGAATTATTGACAGAAAGCCGAAAAGCTAAATGCTTACCTAAATAATAATTATAACCAATTTAGGGCCTATTTTACCATCTTCAAGTAACGTTCCGAGTACCTACTTACATGTTTTGTCATTGTCAATTAATATAAAGTAAGATAGAATACAAATCTCGTTACTTGGTGAGTAACTTTACTTGAAGGTCGTGAAATAGGCGAAAGTTTGTGAGGATGGATTGTTACTACTACGTCACTTATACACTGAATGGTTTGTTAATCTTTGACATAAAAACTACTCAACCGATTTACATGGAATTTTGTACAGATATTCCATAAAACCCCAGTTTTTATCCCAAAAAAATCCCAAGAAATGGGATTTTACGAAGCTATTCTGTATACAACAACCATAATTTGTGACAAACCGTTGAGTTATGTGTTATTGTATAGGTAAACAAACAGCAATAAATAACGTCGTCAAACTTTGACCTTGTTCATGGTCTATCTATCATCGCGTGGAGTTCTCGAATGTTCCACTAATACTTACTATGTGAATAGACAGTTATACACCCCTATTTTGAAAATATGGGACTTATTAAAATTAGAATATCTGTAGCAGTAACTGAATCCATATATCCAATAAAAATATCAAAAATGATAGTCGATTACTTATCTTTAAAAAATACAAAATAAATGTCGTATTACCAGACGGCACACTAGCTATCAAGTATTCTGTGACGGCTCGGGTCGATGACCGCGCTCAGCTGTGTATCGCAGCGTTCGGTGTAGAATAACAATAAAATTCGGCGGGATTTTGAAAATCTTTGACTTATCATAACTTTTTAAATAAAAGCAAAAGAAAAAAACTAACTTCACTATTATATTGTCACCCGTCGTTTACATTAGCTGTGAGATAAGGTATCGCAATTTCAAAATAAGGGTGTATATACAAGGTGGCTGAAAGTGTGGGTTTGTTTTTTAAACATACTGCCTTTTGCCCGCGGCATATAAGAAACTAGCAGCGCCCGTAGTTCCCGTTCCCGTGGGAATTTCGGGATAAAACATAGCCTATGTTCTTTCCCGGATCATAAGCTACCCCTGTGCCAAATTTCAAGTCTATCGGTTCAGTAGTGAAAAGGTAACAGACAGACAGAGTTACTTTCGCATTTATAATATTAGTTAGGATTGTGGATAACTCTATTTTATTTTAATTACAAAATAATATTTTAATTGCCTACACATCTAGACATGAATTGAAAATACTGTTATCGAACGTGTAGGTAGGTGCTGTAGATTTTCCACAAAATTTGTCTTTGCTCTCCCTAATAATATACAATGCATGTTTACTATCCTAATATATATAAATCTCGTGTCACAATGTTTGTCCTCAATGGACTCCTAAACCACTTAACCGATTATAATAAAATTCGCACACCATGTGCAGTTCGTTCCAACTTGAGAGATAGGATAGGAACTACGCGGGTGAAACCGCGGGGCGCCGCTAGTTTCATTATAGATTTTTGTTAATAGTCAGTTTTCATTGTAGTTTTACGGGAGTAACCATTTTCTGACCAGATTTGAAGGTAGAGATTTTGTGTTCGATGCTCGTTTGGATCAACAACAACTGGTAAAATAATTTATTCAAAAGTCCAACGAGTTTAGTTTTTATTAATTTACTAGCTGCGTCCCGCGGTTTCACACGCGTAGTTCCCGTTCCCGTAGGAATTCCGGGATGAAAAATAGATGTTGGCCGATTCTCAGACCTACTGAATATGCTCACAAAATTTCATGAGAATCGGTCAAGCCGTTTCGGAGGAGTATGGCAACGAAAACTGTGACACGAGAATTTTATATATTAGATTTGTATGTGTGTGCAATTTGTATTCCTTATACACTCACTTTATTTTGCGATCAACATGAAAATAAGATGCGTAATAAAGTACATAATATAATATATAAACATTAAACAAACGCACAGTCAACCGTCCACCGTGTCATACACGAGAGGGCCGGGTCTGTATGTGGGTCGAATGCGAGCGGGGTCCACTTGACCCCAACTATTGTCTGCGGGTTAACTCGACGTCTTATTTATTGTCGGGTTATGAGAAAGGAAAATATTGTTTGGACTTGTATTATGTTTGATGGGTGTAGTGGTGGCTGCTGTGGGAAAGGTAGCGGGTTTGGTGCATGGTTTGGTTAAATATTTATATGTGTGAACAGTGTGAAAGTGTTCGTTTCCTCGATCTAGTTTTTCTATACAAGATAATCAAATTATTTTTAAACCGTAATGTAAGATATTCAAAATATAATCTTTTTTACAAGCTTTTATTTAGTTTCACCTGTCCCGTTGTGTATAATCAAATCTTGTAAGACATTTTTCGACCACTTCTGGTTATCCGATTGAGCTGAAATTTAGCATACTTATGTAAGTCCCATGACAATGCAATAAAAGCTAATAAAAGATTGTTTTTAAAAAGTTTTTTTTTTATTTATTCTTGATAGAACCATATAATTTATTCGTAAATTATAATTTTCAGTCTTTCTCGTAATAGTTATAAAAATGCCTTATCGTGAGTACCTATATCCCAAATATTAAACTAAATGTAAGATTACACGCTGAAACATTATTTAAACAGCTATGTAAACCATTTATTTATATAAATGACACGTGAACTGTATTACACATTAACAAAAAAATATTACAAAATTTGTTCTGATATGCATACCAATTATAGACCAGTACTTACAACATTTATAAAAATTTGGATACAATAAAAAGAAAACATAATTAAAAAATGATTTATTGAAGCCTATCGATTCACACTATGCGTTGACAAGCACTAAATGTGTTACATTTTGATGAAATAGAAGATGTATGTTCAATTTTTATCATCATAAACATCGCACGTAACTGCCAAACTTTTTTGGCGGGAAACAGTTTTTTGTTTGCAATTTCGGGTATGACTGACCTATTTTCCTGAAAACTGAAATTCAGAAGTCAATTTATTCACCTACCATAGTTAGATGTATCCTACTAATATTATAAATGCGATTTTTTGTGAGTGTGGATGTTTGTTCCTCTTTCACGCAAAAACTACTGAATGGATTATAATGAAATTTGGAACAGATGTTCCTCATACCTAGGAATAACACATAGGATTTTTATCCCAAAATTCCCACGGGATAAGGTTCCAAGGGGGGTACAGCTAGTATTTTAATAAACATGGTCTAGTGGCATGTGCATTGTGCACCTGCCTGTCGAGTTAAAAATAAAATAAATAAATAAAAAACCGTTTATTGTCAAAAACAAGATAAATAAAAAAACATACAGTGGTTGCTGAAAAATATTAAGTACTTCATTTTTGACAAAGGGTGAACAGCTCAGCTATAGCTGTACCAGTACCGGGGCACCGGACAGCGCTGGTTTTCAGCTGCCACCTCCCTTAATCTAAAACTAAAACTAACACAATCACTTATTGCGCAATGTCAGGTTTGGTGGTTGGGTGTGACGCAATCGACCGCGAAAACGACGAAACACGACACCCTTCGGCCAAAACTCCTCGTTCATGAAGGTCGGCAGATGATGCGTCGGCACTCGCACAACAAATGAGTTGAAATTCATGTTGTTGCGTGACTCCAGTTGCTCGACCCTCAGAGTGAACTGTGTCTTCACTCGCATGTACTCCACCACATCCGAAGCCTTCGTGGAGTGATGCAGGCGAGACACGTACAGCTGCGTCGACGGGACGGCGGGACGCAGCGGCAGGTTGACACCAGTCGGACCAGTACCGCACTTGTTCTGACAAGGAGGTTTTCTTTTCTTTTTCCTCTCGACGACAGTAAAACCGTCCTTGTCAGGCTGGCTCTTGCGGAGTTCGGCTGGTTTCTTACGGGGTAGGGGTGCCGATGTTTTTCCGCATCCCCTAACAACATCTTTAGAAGGCCGCAGTTCGGAAGAATGGCTGGCGGCGGCAGCGGCGTAATTACGCGGTGACGATGTAATCGTCACTACGCTTGACGTCATCGGTTCAGGCACGGGGCAGGCGGGGCGCGGCGAATGCACTAGGTCAGCGGCCGGCGACGAGTCCGATTTTGCTGACTCGAAACTCGCGTTTATTGCACGATGCGTTCCGCGACGAGTGTTGACGTTTGAAGTCTCAGGTGACCTACATAATGAAATACTATTTCGTAATGCAAGTACTTCATCACGCAGGTCACTGATGGTGGATTGAGATTCTTCAAATTTCATCTCCATTTCAGCCAAACTCGTTGTAAGAGATGCGACGTCTCTCCGCAGTCTGGCTACGTCGACAATGTTGAATGTGACCGCAGGCAGCTTCCGCAAATCCTTCGCCACAAACAAGGGCATGTCGTCCCCTTCGGTCTCCTTGAACACCCGGAAGATGTCCTGGAGACAACGATCTCCCTTCTCATTTGGTCGATGAGGCGTCAGGTCGGGTATACAGAGCGACCTATACAGTTGAGATTTGGCACACTTAATCTCATCTTCAGTGAAGTTAGCAATGCAGATTTGCGCAATACTAGCTTCATCTATGACATCCCGCTGAGAATGCACGAATGCCAGGATCTCGTTCAGCACAACCGTGTCGCACATATCGAGAGCGACTTACGGCGAGGGCCGTACCGATCGCGAATTATAAAATTAATAATTCAATCTGTGCAGCGCATAGCTAAACGCGTCCGTTGCCGACCGCGCATCGCGCCGCACTCCGAGTTTCGATTACTTGGTGAAGTGATAAAATTTTTGCTATTTTGCAAACATGGTTCTAGTTTGGGATCACCAACATTAATAATAATTCACTCACAGTATTAATTAAGAGTGGTGATTACGCCTATTAAAGTCTAACATTTGGTTTAACCAAAAAATTTCGTATAGCCTGGGTTGTGAAGGTCTGATAGCAGTAGCTTCACGTAATATACTGACATTCCGCCAAATCTGGTTAAACTGAAAACCGACCCCAAATAGACATGGGATAAAGGTTTGAAAAAGAGAGAGTTTACGCCTGTTCTTCCTCAATTTACAAATATTATTAATAACAGTTATTACGTAGATCGCTCTGTGAAATCCCCTGACATCACACACCCTTCATTAAAATCTTCCACATCCATAATTTATACACACAATTATAAAGTGTCTAAAACCTAATAGCGTTCAAACTGAAGTCTAGATATAATGTCCAATTACTAGACGCGCCAGGGAACTCACTCCGGTACTGTATTTGCATTTTAATGAACATTTTATAATGTGAAGTGTCGGTCTAAGTGGTCAGCGGGTCGGGTTCTGGGTGCGACAAGATACAAGGTTGAAAGGGTTTTATGTATTTATAATTATATTTCTTTTTAAATTAAGTATTGTACTTGGGTATGAAGTTTTCAGCAGCTTGGCTTTTCGAGAATTAGTCCTTTGTGTATGTTATAACTAGCTGTGCCCCGCGGTTTCACCTGCTTAGTTCCCGATTGCGTGGGAATGTGGGGATAGAAGTATGCTAAAAACCTCCCTCTTGAATTATTCTATCTATTACTGAAAACCGCATCAAAATACGTTGTGTAGTTTTAAAGATTTAAGCATAAGTACATAGGGACAGAGAAAGCGACTTTGTTTTATACTATGTAGCGATGAAGTGGTAGAATGCAAAAATTATTTGATTCCTGAGTCAATTTGTTGACTTGTATTTAAAACTTTCATCTACTTGAATTTTAACCCAAGTCCGTGCCGAACCACATAGCACTATGCTAAACCAATTGAACTACCGATGCTATATCTAAACTGTTTCAAAGCCAGTAACTGACATTTTGAATTTACTTTCACTGTACTAAGTACGTAAAACAATACCTTTTTCAACACACTTGCTCATAAAGGGGCTCTTATTTGTGCAAAAACAGTTGAATAATGGCACGTTTTATTCACAAGAGTTAAAGATTTTTTTTCCAAAGTTAACAATAGTAGCTGACATCAAACCTCGACCCTTAACTCTAAGAGCTCTCTCACCTACCACTCCAATCAACTACACAATCCAAATGAGCAAATGCTAAACCAATATGAACTGTAACTCAATAACATAGGATCTCTTTCACAACACGTGTGAAATAATGGTTTGCGATGACTAAGGCTGGCCTCAAACAACCAGAATGTTTCTCTGAATTCATATTTCTAATTCATAATCAGAATTTAGGAAACTTGCCTCACAAATGTCTTAAGAATTTTTAATAATAATACGATGAGATTGTAACGCTTTGTCTCTGTAACGACTGTCGACAAATGCTCGTAAGACATTCTGGACCGACTTAACGTTCAAAGCACGAGAAAACGCTCACGAAATCAAAAGCCACTAGCGTCTGCTCTAAAAGATTACTTAAAATTTTATTTTTTCGGAAATCATATAGAATTTCGTTGTTGCGCTAGAATTATAAAAAATTTCGAAATAATACCATCTTCATCATGTATATTATTTATGGAGTCTCCAATATTTTCACGCAGTTATCATCATCGTCAGCTCATATGTATATGACCGCACACCGAGAGGCTCGAGCCTACCCTGAATTAGGGTGATTAGGCTTTAGTCAACCACGCTGACCAAGTGCGGGTTGGTCGACTTCACGTACAACCTTTAAATTTCTTCATAATTTCTGTCGACGCAGTGAATATCATTATTAACCTCTACATTGGTTGTTCCAGATAAAATCCGTAAGAAGTACGCGTCGCTTGGTGACAATGTGGTGGTGGTCCGCCTCGAGAGGAGCCCCAAGGGCGGCCTGGGACTGTCCCTGGCGGGGCACAGGGACCGCAGCAGGATGGCGGTGTTCATCTGTGGACTGCACCCGGCTGGGGCGGCCGCGAAGGCCTCGCCGCCTGTCAAAGTGGGGGACGAGATATTGGAGGTGAGCTGAGAACTGGGTTGTAGAGATTTACGAGTAGGGCAGTCTGGGTGTGAGGCTAGGTGTATGCTGAGACGCAGGCGACTCAGGCCGCACAGGGCAGAGCAGAGCAGATTTGAACGTCGAGAGAGAGAGAGCAGGACAGACACATGTCTGCGTCGCAAGCACGTGCCTGCTTTACAAAATCTGCTCGCTCTGCCCTGCGTGAACATGCGTCGTCTGCGTCTCAGCATACGTCTAGCCTAAGAGTGGTCGCTATGCTGAACTGCCAAATTGTAGGTTTTATTTTAGTGATTTTCGGGATAAAAGATATACTTTTTGCTGTTCCTGGTTATGGTTTAAGTAAGGAATTTTGGGTAATTTTTGTATTGATCTGTTTAGTACTTTCTTCGTGATGGGTGTACAAACCAACAGATAGAAAAAAATGCCATTTGCATTGCAGAAAGGATGGTCAACGTAATTCATAATGCGTCCCGCTCGCACGGATACAATGGCAAGCGGGACGCATTATAATTTACGCAGGTGCGACAGAGATAGATAGTCGCAGGTCAACGTACAATATTGTCTGTGAATTACGACCGTGCTTTAACGTGAATCAGGTTCTTATGAAAAGTTTTTTTGTCAACTTGTAGTGTCCCACTGCTGGGCAAAGGTCTCCCCCAAACATTTCTAACCATCCCTATACTTCGTAGTGACCCACCAGCTAAGTAAATAAAAATGTGTGGCACTCGGGGACTGCCGCGGTAAAGCTATTGCATAGCAATTTTATCAACTAATTGTTTTTTTTATTTTTGTATTGAAATCCTAACCTTAGAAATTTTGATGTCGTACTTGGGACTTCATACAATAAAAACTTTGTCTACATTACTATAAAAACTTTTTGGAAAATATACAAAAAAAAGTTTTCGATAAAAAATAATAAAAACGTGAGGGTTTTTTTTCATTACGGAATTTCTGGATTCGGTCCCCGCGCTCAAGGCCCTCGATAGAAGCTATGCAATAGCTTAAAAACAAATTGAAGTCTTCAACCAAATGCATAATTCATTCGTTAGCAATTGTATTGCCACAACAAGACACGTGTGAAAGAAAGTATTTTGGAAAATCCGTGGGAAAATTGCACCTGTGCGTAGGGAGGGTGATTTCATAGTAACAAATAGAACGGAAATAGGGCTGGTACAATATGAGTTTTATGTAGCAAACGCTTAGCAAGCTAGCTTTGTGGGGACTTGCAAGCTTTTTAAACTCTATATTGATATCTTTGATTTACACGAACACTACACATTGAAATAAAACACTTAAACGCGTGATCACGGGTTCTGTAAAGAATCCGAAACGTCAGAAAATGTAAAACAAAATACAACCACGACAAAAATCCGTTTAAGTGTTTTTAAACTCTGCCGTTAATCTATATACACCCCTATTTTGAAAATATGGGACTTATTAAAATCAGAATATCTGTAGCAGTAACTGAATCCATATATCCAATAAAAATATCAAAAATGATAGTCGATTACTTATCTTTAAAAAATACAAAATAAATGTCGTATTACCAGACGGCACACTAGCTATCAAGTATTCTGTGACGGCTCGGGTCGATGACCGCGCTCAGCTGTGTATCGCAGCGTTCGGTGTAGAATAACAATAAAATTCGGCGCGATTTTGAAAATCTTTGACTTATCATAACTTTTTAAATAAAAGCAAAAGAAAAAAACTAACTTCACTATTATATTGTCACCCGTCGTTTACATTAGCTGTGAGATAAGGTATCGCAATTTCAAAATAAGGGTGTATATAAAAGAAAGTCGTGTTAGTTACGCCACTTATAACTCAAGAACGGCTGGACCGATTTGGCTGAAAATTGGTGGAGAGGTAGTTATGAACCAGGAAAAGGACATAGGATACTTTTTATCCCGAAATTCCCACGGGAACGGGAACGGGAACCACGCGAGAGAAACCGCGGGGCACAGCTAGTTCGATATAAAAAACCTCCTTTTTACTTCATGTATAAAAAATAATATTTTAACGATTTTCTGCACATCTAGACATGAGTTGCAATATCTATAACATAATCATTCACTACATCATCTCATTACAGTAACTGACCCCTAAGTTCGTAACTTGTATCTAGGGGTAGAGACTACGCACACACTTCACACATTCACCAAGTTAAACATTTTAAATCTAGGTGTTGTAGTTTTTCTGTAAAATGTACCACAAAACTGTAGTTTCTGACACCCTAGATACAAGTTTCGAACTTAGTTAGGGGTCAGTTACTATAATGAGATGATGTAGTGAATGATTATGTTATTTTATGTATAAATTGTTGCGTTATAAGGGCTTCGTTTCGCTCCTAAATACAGACATTCAGCAAATTGATTACACCCTTCCCTACACGTGTCATACAATAAATTGAAAGAAAATATTATATAACAAACATGTTGTTTTCAAGTTTATGGCATCACGCCAACTTACGATTTATAATATATACTGGTATATACTTATGTATAACAGTCGTAGGGCAAAGATAAGTTGAGGAATAGAGGACCAATAAGGCTCGAATGTTAAGAGAAAGCGTAAGCAGGAGTCAAGAGGTTTAAGTTATTTTATATCAGATATTTTAGTGTTTATTTTTAGCAGTTAAAAGAGAAAAAATGAGTACGCGTCAGTGGGTAGTTTTTCCGTAATTAGACCTTAGCCCGGTCGTAATTCACATGAAATATCGTACGTTGACCTGTAGCTATCTATCTCTGTCGCACCTGCGTAAATTATAATGCGTCCCGCTCGCACGGATACAATGGCGACGAATTACGACCGAGCTATAATTAAGTTTTTTTTTTGCGTGCTGCATTAGACTTTTGAGGGCACGTACTCCCTGTAACGACTGTGTTGATATGCATGTGCTTGTATGGCCACAATCGTCTTCACCACATTCACATTTAATATGAGTAAGATACTTCGAAACGAGGCGGTTGAAATTTTAGAATTGATTTTCATCATCATCAACCGACTTCAGTCGTTTACTAAAGATAGCTCTCTCCCAATATAATATGTAGATACTCCACTTAAATCGAACTTCGGCTTTTCTCTGGCAATTACTGTTCATCGCTTTTGGATCCACCCAAATTTTGCTTAAGAATACCAAATTTTTGACAATCTCGTTATGGTGTCAATATCAACACATTGTCTGATCAAATAATGTCAAATAGCGGACTTAGGCCCCTAGATATTTTTTTTTGTATGCAACTCAACAATTAAAGCGTCGTTCACACTCATGCACACTGTTCACCATTAGCTATATTCACTCTATACCTTCAGCTATTAAAATATCTATAACCGCTATATACTCTATAGTAGCTCCCCGCGGTTTCACCCGCGTAGTTCCCGTTCCCGTGGGATTACGGGGATAAAATATAGCCTATGTCACGCACTGATAAATTAGCTTTCCATTAGTGAAAGAATTTTTGAAATCGGTCCAGTAGTTTCGGAGCCTATTCATTACAAACAAACAAACAAACAAATCTTTCCTCTTTATAATATTAGTATAGATACATACTTATATATAACAATAGTCTTAACGACTTGACATGAATAGCTATCAATTATGTGGGTTCACTGGCTTAAGGGGAAATCCATCGCCTTTTTTAACATTTTAAGCAATTGTTTCTAAATCTTTTAAGAGAAGAAGGACTTTTTGTTTATCATGCTTGTCTTTTGAAAAATAGTGGATCGAAGTAAAAATATTCGTATTTTGTGTAATGTATCAAAGTTATTTTTAAGTGTTCTTTTGAATGCTCTTTCCCATTTTTAAGAGGTCGAAAGTGAATAAAATATTTTTTGATTTGAATACACAATCTTCGAAATATTTTCTAGTCTCAAAAATTTACAAGGGATTTTTTGGAAAAATATCTGGAAATTCAATAATTTGGAAATAAGTTGTTTAATAAATAGTTCTTTTATCCTCCTTATAAATGTTTAAATACAAACGTCTTTCCTAAAAACATAAGATATATTTTACAACAATATCCCTAATCTCGCCCATTACATCTGTCACGTAAAACATGCATACCACAGTTTACAAGCTCGGCTAACTGATAGTGCATGTTCGTCCAATTTGGCGGCCCTCCAGAGTAGTAAAACGTCAGAGTAAATTATTATTTGTTTGTAACTGTCGCATGTCAGTGACGCGAGGGAAACTGCATGTTTGTTTGTTTGTGTTGGACTCGGTGATTGTTATTAGGTACAATGTTGTGGTAGGAATTTGTAATGAAATTATTTATAGGTTTCTATTTAATTTTCAACCGACTATAAATAAAGGAGGAGGCTCATTGGTCGGTCTTTTTTGGGTTGTTTTTATGTCAGAACTCCGTTATTTGTGAACATATTTCGAAAAAATATTTTTTTGGAGAATGTTATAGTTCCCATATTTGGTATGTTTGAAGCTGTTTGCAGCTATTTTGTCATGTTGTCAAAAGGAGTAAATGATTTTGAATTGAGCAATATTTTGGAACTAGCAGCGCCCTGCGGTTTCACCCACGTAGTTTTCAATTTAAGTACCTCCTTTTTCTCTCTTAGTGGTAGCCTACTCCCCCCAACAAACACACGTGCCAAATTTCAGCTCTCTACGACCAGTAGTTTCGGCTGTGCGGTGTCTGTCAGTCAGTCAGTCAGTACATCACTCAGTAATTAAACGGAAGAGTTTTATATACATTATATATAAATTATTAGTCAAAAACGGAAAGAGTACCAAATAATAATCCTAACTAGGAATCGTATCCATAACATGATCACTACCAACTACACCAATCTAATACTCGTAGCAGTACAATGTTCAATAAAGTGTATTATAGTCCGTTGGCGGTAGAATTTCCAATTTTCCTTCAGTTTGGGAACCAATCCCGCGACCCCGACACTAACGACGTTTGACCGACAATTTGTCAACGACAGAACGAGATGGACGATATTATTTAGAGGAGAAAATGAGACAAAATATAAATATGTATAGGAGAAATAGAGATAGCATATTAATATTATTCTTTGATTTTTTTTTTATAGTTTTTTCATATCGGTTTGGTATCCTTCTACTTTTAATAGACAAATTATTTTATAACTAGCTGTCCCCTGTGGTTTTACCAGCATATTTATTGATCCCGTGGGAATTTTGCGATAAAGTATAGCCTATGTCTTCGCCCGGACTATAAGCTACCCCTGTACCAAATTTCAAGTCAATCGGTTCAGTAGTTTAGCCGTGAAAAGGTAACAGACAGACAGATAGACAGAGTTACTTTCGCATTAAAATATCACATTCATTCACTACATTCACTCCATCATCTCATTTTAGTAACTGACCCCTATCTAAGTTCGTAACTTGTATCTAGGGTATCAGAAACTACGCACACACTCATTCACACACACACCCAGATCGAGATAAACATTTGTGGTTCACACAAATATTCGGGGTGTTTTATCCCGAAATTCCCACGGGATCGGGAACTATTCGGGTAAAACTGGGGGATGGAGTTAGTACACAAAGTATAGAAATACGTACATACAAATATATTATTACGTGTTTGTTTACATCGCCGTAACGTTTCAATCGACTAGAGCTAGATATAGATTTGTTACAATGAGTGAGTTACTAACGAGAATATCACTGGGTGAATGTTTCAAGATTTATAGTTTTTATAGTTATCATGGTTATTAGCACTCATTATTTCGAGTTACCGATATTTCGACGCTGTTGCAAGCAAATAAGTAATATACATGGTAAATAGGTATCCCGTTAATCATAATAATTTAAGTTTCAAGATTTATTTTGTTTTGTTGGTGTTTCTAGTATTCCTGGTATATCCCTTTTAATAAGGATGAAGTAGGTGGAGTATAGAGAAACGTGAAAGATTTTGGATCGTCTTCCCTCCAAAAAATTTATGCGTTTTTTCCAATTGCGTTTATGTACAGTCTCAGAATGAAAAGGTTCGTCAATTTTCAAATTGATTCGTTTAATGTAACGCGAGCACTTGCCATATTTTTTTCTTGCAGTACTAGTGCAAATGGAAACCGACTCTAAGGTGACAAACATTTTCATTCCGTGACTGTACTTGATTAATAAACATATGTACTTACGAATTATTGGTGACTGGATTTCATGAGCGCTTTCGTGTTTTGAAGGCGGACCGAACAAATACAGCGTTAGTCGTTACGGCTTGTTTTTTCCTAAAAGTCTATTAAAAATATAGCAGCATGCACAAAAGAACCCAATTAAAAAAGTCTACCTGTAGAAAAATTAATATATTTTTTGGCCACATTTAGGCAAAGATTAGCCTAAATGTAACCAAAACGTAGCTTGAAAAGGCAATAAAAATACACATTCCCACTAATAATATTACTATGTACAGCTATTTCGTAAAGACAGCTGATCCGTTCCTGTTATGCTAATTCCTGGATGAGAGCCAAAAGGACTGAACTCTCCAGAAAATGTTATCGATTATACGTCATACGAACGATGACGTCAAATGAATGAAATGTTTAATGATGTACAATGAATGTTATGGTTAGTTCACACTTTATAGGTGACTGTGCCCCGCGGTTTTACCCGCATAGTTCCCGATCCCGTAAGAATTTCGGGACAAAACATAGCCTATGTCCTTCCCCGGACCATAAGCTATTCCTGTATCAAATTGCAAGTCAATCGGTTCAGTAGTTTAGCCGTGAAAAGGTAACAAACATCTTAACAAATTCACTTTCGTGTTTGTAATATCTAACTAAAGAATGTATAGAACCGCGAAAGAGCATTTTGCTGTGACAAAATGAGTAGGCGTTAATAAATGGTGTATAATATTGCTACATAAACAAACTGGACTTCATTTGTTTCAAAGAAAAACATAATTTTAT
Source organism: Timandra comae (assembly GCA_958496195.1). Taxonomy (NCBI): domain Eukaryota; kingdom Metazoa; phylum Arthropoda; class Insecta; order Lepidoptera; family Geometridae; genus Timandra; species Timandra comae. The sequence continues at coordinate 237,667 of OY292377.1, read as the reverse complement.
CTTCTTAACCGACTCTATAAGAAAAGGAAAGTTATGCTTTTATAGAGCCACAATCTTTCTATGCCGGTGACAGCGTCGCTGTAATCGCATCTTTTGGTTGTCAGTTTATTGAAAATGTATCCAAATATCATTGAAGTTAAAATGACAATAGGAGCTTCCTGTTATGGCCGCCGGCACAGAAAAGATTGTGACTCAATAATTTAATTCCATCATATTTTTATTACCAAAACAACTGACCCTAACTTAGTCTAACCTGTGTCTAAATCTAGGTTTAAATATTTCAACTACTAAAAATATGGCGTTTCTTTGATCTATTTGCAAACATCTGCTAATTATATAAATAAATATTAACACATTATAATTAGTTCGCATGATAATAATTTATTCTATGACAGTTTTATAACGCTCAGCTTTGATCTCTGACAACATTATCAAAAATAAACCACCGATGTATTAGTTTATTAAAGATGCGTTCTCCATGCTATAAAAAACCTACATGTAGAGAAGTTAATTACCAATATTCTGCTAAGTTACGTACAATCAAGGACCACCCAACGAACGTATAACCAACCATAGTGTGGTGCAATGCCACTCTTCGTTATAATAAACACTTATGTATACTTAGCACATAATTACGTCATTATATTTTACTCATATTTTGTGTTTATCTTCTTCCTCCGAACCTTTATCCCATGTCTATGTATTTGGGGTCGGTTTTCAGTTTTAACCAGATTTGGCGGAATGTCAGTATTTTACGTGAAGCGGCTGCCATCAGACCTTTACAACCCAAAGGGCTATACGACATTTTTTGGTTAAACCAAATGTTAGACTTTTGAGGGCTCTAACTACCCGTAGCGATTGTCGATGATGTTAGTACGACAACCGGGACCGACGACTTTACGTGCCCTCCGAAGCACGGAAACGCTCATGAAATTAAAAGTTATTTTTAGTAACGACCCATCACAGTCACGTCAGTGCCAGACGTTGCTTAACCGCACAGATCACAAAGTGATTCGCGGGTAGCACTGGGCCATTAGCGCTTTATATTGGTGGCAATTTCTCAATAACCAAACTACTATAAAATAACTAAATGTTGCTATAATGTTGTCCGCAGGTGAACGGTATAGTGCTCCACGGAAGATGTCACCTGAACGCGTCCGCCATCATCAAGGGACTGGTCGGGCCCGTGTTCAAGATCATACTGCTCAGGTAACAAACACAATACCTCTCTCTTTATTTAATTTTTGAATATCCTACTAATATTATAAAGCCGAATGTTTGTGAGTGTGGATGTTTAGATGTATGGATGTTTGTTCCTCTTTCACGCAAAAACTACTGAATGGATTTTAATGAAATTTGGTACAGATGTTCCTCATACCTAGGCATAACACATAGGATACTTTTTATCCCAAAAATCCCACGGGGTAAGGTCCCAGGCATAGCTAATGTACCTATATGTGTTCAACACTCTTATGTACTCTACATTTTCTGTTTCTTTTTTATTTTTTCTGAATTTTTTTTTTTTACATCGAGTGGAATTTTAAGCTAGGAATGCCAAATTGTGACAACGTGATGAACTAAATGAGGTTGAAATTTATTTTGTATTAAAACAGATTTACAGAAACAGATTTAGCTAAGTATTTAGTGGTAGTTTTTGATAACAAGTAAAAAACTATCAGCCTGCAAAAATAAATTGTTAAATTGTGTTTTAGTAATAAGAAAAATGTTATTGTTAAAAGTTAATTGTATTAGCTTAAGTAACTAATTAATTATTAGCTTCTAATAATAACTGTAGTAGCCCTCCGATTGCAAGCACCCTTACGGGGTGTCACATGTTCATGTAGTATATTACCTATTATATTATTGTCATGTGACATGCATAAATAAATAAATAAAGATCTCACAAACTATAGGGCCTCTCACAGTGATGATGTTAATATACTAAGTGACGAGATGTTGCAAACTTTTGGATACATTTTATGTACAGTCACGGAATGAAATGGTTCGTCACCTTAGAGTTGGTTTTCACTTGCACTAGTATTGCAAAAAAACAATTATACCAACATACAAGTGTAAGAAACAGTGATGATAACATTTAAATAAATAGAAAGAAGTCTGCTATCGAATAAGGTTTTGCTTGATTTTTCTATCCTTTTTTAAACACTGCCTTGTGCGCGCGGCATATAAAAACCTCTTTGATATTTTGCAATGATGACATTGACCGATTGACAATAGTTTTAACAGAAATAATAATGGTAGTTTGAACCAACAAGAAGGTTTTAGTTAATCAAAAATCTTGTTGACTAGATATTTATCCTGTCAAACAACACTGATCTGAATAATTTTGAACTTTATTATCGAGCAGTAGAACATTATTTTCCCTAACCCGAGTTTATCCTTTACCATAGTTCCAAAAGGTAATAATGTTTACGTGGCACATTATACGAATCAATTTGAAAATTGACGAACCTTTTCATTCCGAGACTGTACCTATATACTTTTTTCTTTTTTTTGATACTTCTACATTGTTTTTTTGATAAAAACGTCACTTACTAATCAAGGAAAAAAATATAATTATTTGAGTGCAAATTAATTGGTTTTCATTCTTATTTTCTCATTTTTATACAGTCCACAATCGTCACAAAGGCAAAATCATCACACATGCACATAGCGAGTTGGTGATCACAAACCCCCGCCATGTTTTGGAAAATAACAAACAAGTATTGCTCTACTCAAGAATAAAAGTAAAATCTAAGACCATATTTACCCAAACTCCACTTATCTAATCTCCAGTGGATGTCAATCTGATATACATTTGACGTCTGTTGTTTCGCATTATGGCCGCGCGAGATGTCATGTTTAATGGGCTCGTCACAGAGAACCATATATTTTTTATTTTACAAGCAGTTACGGAGCGAAACACAAAACTGAGTAGTATGAATCTGTGAGTTCGTATTCGTACTACGCGTTGATTTCTATTATACGTGTTACATAGAAACAATAAAAAAATTAAGAAGTCCCAATTTAGTTAAGTGCATTCGACCTAAAAACTAAGTAAAGATATACACAGGTATATAATATTAAATACTTTAAATAATATTATTTATTATTGATTTTTTTTATTATAATTTTTATTTTATTCATGGTAGGCTCGACCCCCTCGGTGGGGAGCTGATGATGATGATTATAAAAAATCGGAAACCTTTGCTCAGCAAAGGCATCTTATAAGGTTTCTGCGCTTTACTTATCCGCAATATCCTTTTAAAAAGTTATAAATAACACAAACCAACTAATTTCTCTTCACAATTACCAAATAAATCAAGTAAAGTCACACGCAAAAGCGAGTTACATAAACTATTAAATTCTACCACAACTGCGTGAAATAAGACGTTGGTCTGTTCGTAAATGGTTAAAGAGACGATAAAATCCCTATAAAGAGTATTTAAAGGACAAAGGGAGAAATACAGACTACTGGGACTGACATCTCAATGTTCCAACTAAAACATAGAGGTTTTATACGTAAAAGTATAGAGGGTGAAAGTTTAACGGTGAACAGTGGGTTGGGTGTGAAAGTTACTTTGTTTCAAAATGATTATGATCGTATATTGACGATAATGATATAACTATGTTAGTATAATTTGTGCTGTATTTGCAAAAGGTATTAAGAGATTACGACATACATAGAAATAACCAATATGCTAGACTGACTAACAAAGTTTGGGTTGTGGGTCCGAGTCCAGGAAGATATTTTTTGATTAATGTTAATCTCGGTCTAAGTGCGGGTGTGTATGTGAATATGCGTAGTTTTTACTCATCTAAATATAGGTCATAATCATAGTTAGGATTTAGTTATTACAGAACAAAAAATCCTGAGTTTTGTGCCTATCTTAAAACCATTTATCGGCCTTTAAGATCCCATACTTTAGTATATTTTTATTTAACCTGCTGAGGCCTTACTGTCCAAACTAGTTCTCTATATCATTACATACTCTACACGAGTTGAACTATTTATATAGAGGACAATTAAATGTTTAACGTCTTTGTTTTGTTTAAATGATTTAGTTAAACGTAGATTAGATAGTCTGGTTAACGAATTAAATAGACAACAGTTGACACAAACAAAATATGTAATTATGTAAATAAAAATTGATATCTTTTATGGTTTTAGAAAATACGTTGGACTTTGCGGTCACAATTTTATTGTAGCTTTAAATCTTCCTCTTAAATTATTAGTATATCTACTGCTGAAAATCATAGATTAATTAATTTCCAAATACATACATAAATTACGTCTATATTCGTTAACCGTACATCTATACTTAATATTATAAAGAGGAAAGATTTGTTTGTTTGTTTGTTTGTAATGAATAGGCTCCGAAACTACCAGACCGATTTCAAAACTTCTTTCACTAATGGAAAGCTAATTTATCAGTGCGTGACATAGGCTATTTTATCCCCGTAATCCCACGGGAACGGGAACTACGCGGGTGAAACCGCGGGGAGCTACTAGTACAGACTAAATCGAATCCGCAACACTATATTTGAGACTTGCGGTGACTTGCGGTTTCACCCGCGTGGTTCCCGTACCTGTGTAAATACGGTTATACAATGTAGCCTATGTTACTCAGGGTGAATGTAGCTTTCTAATGGTGAAATCATTTTTTAAATCGGTTCAGGAATTTTGGTGCCTATTCGTTACAAACAAACAAACAAATCTTTCGTCTCTATAATATTAGTGTAGAGTATATTTATGTATCCGGGTTGTGTGTAGTTTCTGATACCCTAGCTAGATACAAGTTACAAACTTAGGGGTCAGTTACTGTAATGAGATGATGTAGTAAATGATTATGTTATGTTATTTGACTGCCTTACTTATCCCTGTATATTATTATTTCCAGACGTAAAGCAGCGTTAGAAGATGTCGCTGTGAAGCCTCTAACACAGTTCCCGATAGCTTTGGAGGAAGAGGTAAGCTTACATTCAAATTATTATAATTAACGGGATATTTACCATGTATATTATTTGTTTCGAGTTTCCGATATTTCGACGCTGTTACAATCGCCATGATCACGGATGTTCATCCGTGATCATGGCGCGATCATCCCGTTAATTATAATAATTTGAGTGCTAATAACCATGATAACTATAAAAAGAGGTAAGCTTAGTTTCATAATTAGGTACACCAACGGTATTAAAACGTTTTAAAATAATAAATTAAATAGGTATTATGCAAGGTACAATACCTTTTAAAGTATAATTAGCATTCATATAATGTTTTTAAAATGATATAAGTATCAATAATATCTTATTTTGCCAAAATACTGGTTTAGTTAACTAAATGTACTCGTAGCCATCAGACCTTCACTACACAGAGGGCGATACTTACGAGTTTTTTTTAGGAGTACCTTTTTTAAGCAAATTAAACCAAAGGTTCTAGTAGGATAACTTTAGTTAAATCTATGGGAAAAGGGAGGATCCTCCGAAGAGACGGGTGTTATGTCTGGTGGGCAGCTGCCCGACGGTTGTAGTCGGGCTCTCGTATACATAGTCAATTGCGCTGTAAATTTCGCTTGCGCGATTCAGGACTCTTCAGTTATTTCCCACAGTTGCGGATAGATGTCGCTGTTAGTCGCCACAAATCTGTGTACCTTTGCATAAATTACACAAATAATTAAATAATAATTTGCATTTAAAAATAAATTACCAAAAACAAAAAATATACTTTAATCTAGAATCGAACCCAACTCTATACCCAACCCGGTATTACCTGTAAGGTCGAACCGCTAGATAACTTCATAACATTGTTTTATAGACCATTGTTCTACTCTACCTTGACTCCTTCGGCCAAACATGGCCGCCATTGGTACTTACTAAATATTACATAATTATACTACTCGACATGTTTTGATTCAATTTTCGGTGAAGTATCGGGGATATAAGATAATGGGGGAGTCCTTTGCCCAGCACTGGGAAAATATAGGTTGTTAAAATAATATTTCTTCTTGCCGACCCGAGTTTCTTGCCGATTCTTCTCGGCCTATGTAATTCCGAATCGGTGGTAGAATCAGTGACCTTCATAAGTGCCTCATTGAGGCCTTAATTGAATAAATAATTTTTGAATAAAAAAAATATATATACCTTATTAGTATCGGCCTATAGGTATATGATCACACTGTAGGGCAAAGACTGCTGTCACTGATGATTGTCTAAGCATGTTGGTAATTTCAAGTCCAAGCCAAGTTTGGAAAATAGCAAACAAACACCCTTATTTAATTATGTAAAAAAATATACCTCCAAAATTTTACATGGCGCGGATATGAATCCAGCCCCCCTAGCATGACTGTGCGTGATAAAATATACAGACACCACGAAATAATAGTACCTACTATGATAAAATTAAATATGGCGGCTAGGTATATTTATTATATTTTGACAGTTGGATATCGATAAATAGCTACCTATATCGATTTCATGAGCATGACCTAATATCATAAAATTAATCACTTGGTAAAATTCACTATGGCGGGTATTTTTATCAAATTTTGACAGTTGGATGTCAATAAATCGCTGTATCTATCGCGTTTTCGTAGTCATGCTAGCCCGGCAGGATAGCAAGATATAACACGAGTTTTTCAATCCAGATTTAATTATTATGTACTTTTTGGGAAGGTTTAAGAAGTGAGAAAATATAAAAATACATGATTTTTTTATACTATAAGTAGGTATATTTACCTAATTAACAGTACGAAGTTCGTCGGGTCAGCTAATAACTTTCTTAGAATTTTATGGTCATAGGCCTGTAGTAGTCATATTACAAGTTACAGTAACTACTTAAATTCTAATCACTTTCTATACTCACCAATGGGATTCAATATGACCTTAGTCTAGAGTCAATGAACCATATCTCATTATTTTATGCGGTTTAGTAACTTTTTATACCAATCTCCTTTAACAAACCGCATGAAAACCCATCATGTAATTTATAGCCTGCTGTTATTTTGAAGAAACCTGATTTATTATGTGTTAGTGTGAATCATTTGTATGAGTGTATGTGAGTGTGAGTGTATGTGTGTGAGTGAACACAAAATTTTAAACCGGTAAGAAAAAACTCGCATTATTATTTAAGATATTAATGTTAATATTTCTGTGTTTATTCGTTCTGACCTTGTCGCCTTGTCTTCCGTCTCTTTCACACCTACCAGCTTCTATGTACAAATGATTTTCTCATGTTTTTCCTACCGATACAACTGCAAACTAAACTGAACCTTATTTTAATATATTTAAAGTTACTTATTGATTAAACGAATCGGTTTTCAGTGTTTATCTTACTTGTTGACTTTTAAAGGACGTATGGGTGTGATAAGTGAATGTAATATTGTGTTTTATTGCTATAAAAATAAAGGTTATTATTGCGTGAATTTGCAATAGTATATAAGGTGTAAATTGGCTTATATTATTGAAATATGTTATCGTACATTTTAGCAATGTCGTAGGCAGCGCAAACATTTGAGTTTTTGTATTTAGTACCGCGTCTTGCTTCTCGGAGTGTATACACTTATTTTACACTTAAAAACAAACAAATTTACCAAAAAAATACGTGTAAATATAATTAATAAGTGTAAAAATAAACCAGTGAAGTCATATATAATATAAATGTCTTATATTACAAGAAATAAAAGTTAGTGTTGTGATAAAGTGCTAAGTGTTTGCAAATCTAATTATTGAAGTCAAAAGTGTTTAAACGTGACTTCATATTATAATTGACTTCATAATCAATAATTCAACTGTAATATTCAATCAAAAAACAACTTAATTTGAATGTAAATAGAGTACGATTTTATTTGTTTTTATAATAAACATCTACAGGTAGAGAATCACATGTTTTATCGTAAAGTGATATTGGATATACCTATAAACAGTTATTTAATAGACTGTAGGATATATAATATCCGTGTGTCTCAGTTATATCTGATTTTGATGTTTATCCTGTAAAGTTACGTATGCACGTATTTTGAATGAATCTTAGTACATAAGAAACTATGAAAAATCAGTAAAAGTGTCAGGATAGTCAGTTTTGTGTGAAAGAAAATTTTGAAAATATTTCATTGCGCCCGTTAGAACCCGGTGTCAACAGTTAGTAAGATATAAACGGATGCAATATTTATAATTAGAATATTAATAAACAACTTAAAGTCACTATAGTACATACATTTACAAATACATAAAATTGTTTAAGGAAAATCATAAATGTATAAAAGATGCTCGTATTCCTTTACTTATGGACTAGGTATAAACTTTAGTACGAACTGTTGATACTAGCTGTGTACCGTGGCTTTTTTCGTTTTCTTATGGTTTTTTTGTAATTTTCTTTGTCCTACCACCCTTTTTTAAAGCTCAGATAAGTTTAAAACTGCATGCTCCCGTAGTTTGAAGGGAGGATGCTTATTTCGGTCTCTACCCGCACTTTCCCAATTAAGGTTGTTTTCTTGAAACGTGTAGCATTGTTTTATTTGTATTATTCAGAACTAGGTATAATAAATTTATACCAGCAATTAAAATAAAAGGTTTAAAGTTTAAATAAAAGAGTAGTTACCTCTTCCCGAAGACTGGGGCTTACACAAAATTAATTAAAACTCATCTGTAGTAGAACCTAATTAAAATATCACCCTTACAGATTAAAATTAAATAAAAATGAAACCCGTGTCCCGTTGTCACGCCATAACTTGAGAACGGCTAGACCGATTTAGCTTTTTTGCTGTGTTTATTATTGTCAGGCGAAGGTTCTTATGTAAAAAAAAATCTGGAAAAGTAATCGAGAAACTTGGACCCGTGCGAAGCCGGGGCGGGCTACTAGTGATTAATAAATATTGTCAATCGACACCCCCAGTCTACAATGTTGCGGGTTTTCCTCGATTTATCCTGGTTCCCATCATCAGATCCTGATTTCCTTGGCATGGGACCACCTCGCGAATGTCCTCTTTCTAACCAAACAAGAATTTTAATTTTCTCATGATTTTAATTTATTCATGATTACAAAGAAATCGCGTAACAAACAAACAAAAAAAAACACGTCGAATAGAGAACCTCCTCCTGTTTTTTTGGAAGTCGGTTAAAAAACCTCTCTCAAACCTATAAAATTAGTCTAATAAAAAGACACCTTTCTCTCAAAATAACACCCGTTATAATCTATCAAAATAACACAATTAATGACCAAAGTCCCGCCCCGCTCGGCCCATCAATGCATTGTTCTAGTTGTATTGTAACTCGCATTCGCTGTAGGTATTTATAACTAATTGTTTGTACACGTGAACCCGAGTCACATGGACCGACATACTGTGTTATATGTATATAGTTATAAATGTATAGTAAACAGTGTAGTTATCAGTTTAAATAAGTGTGAATAAGTTTTGTGGTTATAACAGCTAAAAAGCGATGTTGTTTGTTTAGTAGTTGCGTCCTGCGATTTCACCCGTGTTGGCTAAGCAAGCTCTTGTTCATCATTTCGATCAAACTCTTCAGCTTTATAATATTATTACTCCCGAGATTTTATTATATGTACTGAGAAATATTTTACTTAACATAATCATTCACTACATCATCTCATTTATAGTAACTGACCCCTAACTAAGTTCGTAACTTGTATCTAGGGTATCAGAAACACACACACTCATTCACACACACACCCAGACCGAGACAAACATTTGTGGTTCACACAAATATTATCAAATTAACTCTATCGATTGCTGAAACCTGCATTAAAATCCGTTGCACAGTTTAAAAGACCTAACCATACAAACTTTGGGAACAATTTTGTTTTATACTATGTATATATTATCTAATGGATTAACCAAACAAACGAACATTACCCTCGACGGGAATCGAACCCGCTAAGGAAGTTGCATCGCTATCAATCATAATCCATCAGTTCCCTGTGTGTGTACAATAATACATATATGTATGATGTTTGTTTCGCTTAATTATATAGATCGAAAGCTTTAAAAATGGCTTGTACTTTTAAAGAAAATTGATGCAATAGATTGCAGATGAAATAGTACACATTTGAAAGTAGCTGTGCCCCCTGGTTTTACTCGAGTTATTACTGTATAGTATCCTATTGGTCGTAACGGGTTGTTATAGCTTTCCTTGACAAATGGGCTATTCGACATTAAAATAATTTTGTTAATTGTAAACAGTTCTTTAGATTAGTGCGTTCTACCAAAGAAAATCGTATAGGTTTAGCCCATGTTCATTTCATGCAATATAAAACAGTCTTAGTTCCTGAGATTAGCGCGCTAAATCAAGTACATCTTCAGCTTTAGATCAAAATTATGTTTTATTTTGTATATTATGTTCCCGTTCCCGTAGGAATATGGGGATAAAATTTAAAAACCTTCCCACTGAATCACTCTATCTAATAAAACAAACCGCATCAAAATCCGTTGCGTAGTTTTAAAGATCTAAGCATACATAGGGACAGGGAAAGTGACTTTGTTTTATACTATGTAGTGATTATTTTTCCGTCTTATAATTCTCTTAGCCCCTCATACTATAATATTAATAAGGTTTGAACAAAAAGCCCAAAACCTCCCAAAAAAAATAAGCTGAAATACGGATTCAAACCTACGCTCTTCAGATAAGAATACTATGTTTGCTGGTCCTCTCATTGAACTAAGCTCTCTATTACCGTTATCGGAGCAGTACTGATAACGTTAATACCTAAATATTTGTTTTCATATGGATTTGTTTAGCTTCGTTATCTCAGTACATTATGTGTAGGCAAACATCGGTTTTAAATATTAACTGGTGACGCGCTGAAAAATACATAAAAAATCACTTTAAGAGGGATTTGAACCCAGGACTATGTTAAATCGTGAAAACATAGAAAGAAAGAAAACGTGAATTTCATATACTGCCATTAAAAAATCACTTTAGATCAAATCTAAACTCAGGACTAAGTAAGTACCTACCTAATATAAATCATGACAACGAAGAAATAGAAAAAACAAGGACTTACTATGCTGTTGTTATTCCTAGTTTATTAATAAGAAGCTATCCCTCTTTTGTGTTATTAGACTAAAAGTATAAAATCCAAATACTTATACCGGATAAACATCGATTCGTATAAAACTGAAAGACACATTCTTAAAAAAACTAACCACAGTTTCCCAAACCTGTAGCAAACAAAAATCAAATAAACAAATGACAATCAAACCAATTATCAAACAAAAGACTATCAACTGAACCACAGACTCGTAATTTACCAAAAGCCTATCTAAACACTGTGTATACCGAAGTGGGTGATCACTAGTGATGATGAGGGCGTCACTGTGATGACTGTGATGAGCGAGGCGCGGTCTCGCCGCGCGCTCTCCGAGTACAAACCGACACATCTATTTAGATCAATATGGCGACGGACGCTGTCTTTCAAGAAGAGGAAGGTAATGTATTTATTGTAGTATACACTAAAACTATGTAGTAACAAATCTACCAAAAGCGTATACAAAGTGGGTGACCACTAGTGATGATGAGGGCGTCAGTGTGATGACTGTGATGAGCGTCGATAATATACACAAAAAAACAAGTAAATAAACTATTGAATACACAGAAATAAAACTACTTCTACGGTTTTTTTTTTTAAGATTACCTAAAAGAAAATTATAAACTGACAAAAAAACTTGTATTTTGTATAGGTACTTACTTTATTTTATTATTTACTACCGGTGCCCCGCGGTTTCACTCGCGTAGTTCCCGATCCCGTAGGAATATGGGGATAAAATTATGCTAAAAACCTTTCTACTGAATCACTCTATCTATTAAAACAAACCGCATCAAAATCCGTTGCGTAGCTTTAAACATCTAAGCATACATAGGGACATAGGGACAGAGAAAGCGACTTTGTTTTATACTATGTAGTGATAGGTAGGATCAATTCCATGGTTTTCGGGCTTCTGTTTTTGATTTTTGTCTCACTGATAATTTTAGCACAGCGACTTTTAAACCTAAAAATTACGAGGATTATAACATAATGATGAATTAAAACAGTTCTTTGTTAAATTAGGTAAAACACGAACAATGAACAGAGCCATCAAAAATGATCTTTTGACCTTTGAAGTACATTCAAAATTACTAGAATAATCTTTATAAATACTCAATTTTGGTTATGTATAAATTACAGATTTTTACTGCATACATACCTAATTATTATAAAAATATAATACTGTAGTGAAACTAAAAATATACTTATAAATGTTTGGTCTGTCTGTTTCAAGTCGAGCGGTAAAAGACATGCGTCTGCTATCAAGCTTTGATGGAAAAACATGCCTTGAATTTTAGATCACCAACACGTAAGGCACCAGAGTGTTATAGAAATTTTTGCTTTGCAGTAGAATCAACAGGTGAATTTTACTATGTGTGCTGACTACTCTCGAAACGAAAGAATATATTTTGATAAGATTTTTACAGTCTGATAGTTGAAGTAGGTACCTCAAAATGTTGTTTATGCCAAAATCAAGGAATTGGCGTAAATGGAAACTACGTGGGAAAACATGTGACAAATAAAAAATACTTATAAATAACTAAAATAATAACTTAAAAAATAGGAAATTACTGTATTAAAATGTCTAGACGAGTATTTTTAAAGGCAGTAAAAACTGTTTATTTAGCTCACTGATGTCGTATTTAAATATTCTTTGAAGTATAGCGACTGGTTTTTGTACTAATTATATAAAAATAAAGGGTATTTCCCGCTTATTCTACACAGAATTAGAATAAAAACGTGTTGTTGTTACGTAGCAAAGCAAAAAAACGACATTGTATTGAAATTAGTTGTTTTGCTAATGAGATGGTAATAGGGATTTCCCGATACGATATTGGAGAAAGATACATGTTTTTTGTTTGTTACCTAAGTATGGCTAAGACCAATGACGTATCAGTAGTGATATATTTTTAGGTGGGCGTGGTAAACCCAATCCTAACTAATCCTAACTTCCTTACTAATATTATAAATGCGAAAGTAACTCTGTCTGTCAGTCTGTTACCTTTTCATGGCTAAACTACTGAAGCGATTGACTTGAAATTTTGTACAGGGGTAGCTTACGGTTCGGGAAAGAACATAGGATACTTTTTATCCCGAAATTCCCACGGGAACGGGAACTACGCGGGTAAAACCGCGGGACGCTGCTAGTCTAAGATAATCGGAAGAAATAGTTGGATGATGCCTTGAGGTCGATTTTAATAAATACTTACATAAAATAGTACTGTGTTCATAACAAGCATATTCCTTTATTTATTTATTAGGTGACATATATTATCAGTAACCTGTTTACAATCTGATTATAAAATATGTACTTAAATCTATGTACATTGTACATATTTAAGTTGTTAGTTGGCCATATGTCATTATTACATACCATAATATGTTTTTTTATTAGAGACAATATTAAATGGAGTGAAAATACGGATGTCATTTTCTAAATCTATTGGTTTGAGTCCGATAAGTAGTAATAATTAAAAAAATCCAATGATGCCGATTTATTGTCTTATCAAAATCGACCTCGGGAGAGACATTTTCGCTATTATACAAAGTAATAGACGTCACGTTCATTTAAAAAATGTGGCTTAGGTGGCTACTCAGCCACTAAAAACTCACCCTAGAGGACGACGTCCAAAATGTGAAGTAGTTGACTCACCCACAATCGGCTAAAGTACTGGCTGAGATGACCACTAAGAAAATCACAAGGTGGCTACTCACCAGTAGGTGGGTTTTTAGTGGCTGAGTAGCCACCTAAGCCAAAAATGTCACTCAGTCAGTACTACTTAATATCCATCCACGCATCCATACAAACTTTCGCGTTTATAATATTAATAAGACATTAAAATAGGACTTTGCAGTTTCTATTAAATAACAAAAAAAAAACAACCTTTGATACATGTTCCTAAACTATAACGGTATTTCAAACCGGTTTGATTCTCAGCTGAGTTGTCTGAATCATAAATATTTTGATTAACGAACAAGTTTTTAGTAATTTGTTTGCTCCCAAATATGCGGGTTTGATACCCGTTCAAGGTAAACGCGATAAACGTGGTCTAGTTGTGTGGGTGGTTTGTATCTATCCTAATTATTTAAAAAGTATATAAATAATGTTTATTCGTTGTCTTGTCTAGTATTGTTAATGTTAAATTTTCTGTGCTATATTTGAATACTACCCAGCCTGCCTAGCATGACTGTGCGTGATAAAATATATGGACACCAAGAAATAATATCGATTTTGCAAGCATGACCAAACGAAAACGGCGTGGTACGATTTGATAAAATTAAATATGGCGGATATTTTCATCATATTTTGACAGTTGGATGTTGATAAATCGCTATAAGTATCTATGACGTTTTTGAAGTCATGCTAGCCTAGCAGATATTTGTAAGATCTGCAAATACCTAAGATGCTTCTGCATGTTTCTAACAAATAAATATTAGTTTTATTATAATTGAGATAATGACTCTCCTTAGGGCTGTTTTTTCCATCGCCAGATAACTTTTATTCGTCGAATAAAATTGACGTTTGACAGTTTTTGTATGAAATAACTGTCAAAATTTCAAAGTTATTCCCCGAATAAAGTTATCTGGCGATGGCAAAATCGGCCCTTAGTCAGAGAGGCCGTTAGTATGCAGTAGAATTTACAGGAAGAAAGATCTTAGCCTTTACTTTACGAGAAAATGCGTTTGTATGTGTGCGTGTGTGTTTGATAGTGAATTAATGGGAATACTTCGTTAGTGCGAATGTGTAGAGATGATGTAGATAACAAAGCACGTTAAAATTAATTACTTAACATAATCATAAAACAAAACATAACATGGGAATCCCAAATATATTAATATATTAAATTTAATCACGAATGGTAAATTATTTAAAATTTACAATTAAAAAAATGTTTATACAAAAAGGTAATCTTTATAAATAATTAGAGCGTTCATTGCCCAGCGCTAACTACAGTACGCAATCTGTTAGCAATCGATAGGGTTAAGCAACGGCTGACACCGTCATAATAATGATGGGTGGCTGTTCCCTAAGTGGCTTTTTATTTTATTAGAGTTTTCGTTCTTTGGAGGGCACGTATAAGTTAGTCTCCGTTGTCGTACTAACATCATGTCAAAAGTTTGAAATGTTGTATCATCTGTATTGAGGAAGTTTGATGGCAGTCAGTTGTGTTCTAAAGTGTATTCGTATATTGAATAAGTATTATAATTAATATAATGTATTTTGTTGACAGTCCGAGGACCGATTCGCCGGGTACCGGGGCGTTCGAGATATTACTGTCAAAAAGGTAAATATCTTAAATACATCACTCTAATATCATCCTAAAACAACTGACCATTAACTAAGTTTATAATCTATATGATAAGGTAACAAAAACCACGAACGTCCACACTATCATATTATTAAATCCTCATACTGGAGTTGAGTTGTTTTGGGAGTATAACGACTTCTTTTTTACGCTTTGACGTTAGAACTACTCAACTGAAAAATGTCCATACGATATAGAATCCTTTAGGATATTTTGAACCTTAAAATTTTATATGAGAAGAATTAACAGCAATTACGTGGACACAGCTAGAAATTAGCTGGAAGTATTAGCAATAGCAACCCACTGAAGTTCTAAATAAAAATATGTCCGTTTGTTATATTCCAGGGTCCGTCCGGTCTAGGTATAATGATAATCGAGGGACGGCACACGGAGGCGGGGAGAGGGATCTTCGTCTCCGATCTGCAGGAGGGGAGTGCTGCAGAACAGGTCAGAGAAAAGAGAATTTATCTCTGTCATACTTAATAATTTCTATCTTTAGGCCATATGTCCAAGAAATGTGTTTTGCCTGATTCAGATAAAAATATTCATGTAAATACTAGAACGTACGATCTTCAGGGTCCATAATATAGTAACATTAATATAAAAGTTTGCTCCTAGTGTATTGTTTTATTTGTTAATCCATTGTATTGTATTGTTGCAGGCCGGTCTTCAAATCGGAGACATGTTGCTTGCGGTCAACAGGGACTCGCTACTCAACTGCAGTTATGATGCTGTAAGTACCTTCCAAAATACAATATCATTTATTCAGGTCGAGTCTCAAAAAGGCCCTCATGACAGGAAACTTGAAAGTGAATCTAACATCGTTTTTTTTTGTAATTTTATGTTTGGAAATTATATCAGACTAGTAGCTCCCCGCGGTTTCACCCGCGTAGTTCCCGTTCCCGTGGGATTACGGGGATAAAATATAGCCTATGTCACGCACTGATAAATTAGCTTTCCATTAGTGAAAGAATTTTTGAAATCAGTCCAGTAGTTTCGGAGCCTATTCATTACAAACAAACAAACATATCTTTCCTCTTTATAATATTAGTATAGAAGAAACTCTCCAAAGAACTTCATACTTAGAAATTGATTTAGTTTTTGGACAGTTTAAAATATTCTGCAGCGAGTCATGTTTCTAAAATACCTATTTTTCTTTCCAGGCTGCAGCAAAACTGAAGCAGACTGAAGGTGTAGTGGTTCTGACTGTGTGCAGTCCCAACATGAAGGATGATAAAGCAGACGATGGTGCGCCAGGTCAGTCATATTTTCCTGTCACATTTTTCTGTTAACCCATATTGACCCACTGCTGGGTAAAAGTCTTCCGAAAATGTTTCCAACTCCTATCCTTCGCAGTCTCCCACCAACTACTGTCGAAGGTGACGAGATCATAGCGCCAACGATTTCTTGGACGACCCCCAAAACTTACAAAAGTTAAACATTTTAGACATTAGGAAGAGGAGAAAATGTACTCCTATTTCTTTAAATGGCTGTAACATACGTGTGACTCCACTAAGTTGCAAGTTTCCATGGAGGATAGTAAATTTAGTAATAAATTGTAATATTTGCAGGTGGTGCATCTCGACCGGCGAGTAGGAATCAAACCCCGGACCCCGCGGCGGCATCCAGACCTCACACCCCTCGACCTGTACCGTCACCTGTTAAAGGTAATTTGAAACAAAATGTTATCATCATCAGCTCATATACTGTCCCCACCGAGGGGCTCGAGCCTACCCTGAATTGGGGTGATGAATCAAAATGTACGTGTGTTTATTTTGGGCAGCACAAACTACCTATAGCTGTTTTTTTTAATAATTTTTTTTTCTATGTAACATTAGGTCTTTTAAACACTAAGTGGATTTTATTTACTAATTTTAAATTACAGTGTTACTTTTTTTTCCGTCTTGACGGATAATTTTGTGGCTAGGAAGATGGATCACGAAATTATCTTGATACTAGGTTCATGGTTTGTGGCAGTAACATTAAATGCTTTCCCTCAGCGGAGCCTCCCCCAGACCCCTCCACAGCGCCGGTAGTTCCCAACACGCCCACCACCATTGAGATCGCGTGCGACAGTCAGCCGCTCGGCATTGTGCTGCTGGGAGGCAGCGATACGCTTATTAATGTAAGTATTGTTTACAGCTATGGTTATTAACTAAGATCAGTGGAGCTCGCAGAAAACAATAGATGCCAAACTAGACTGTTAAGTAACTTAAAATAAGAGTCTGTATGTATAATATTATATCTAATATACTAATATTAATATATATTTTATGTGTGTGGAATAAAATTTGTTAAAAATGTATAAAAAAATAAAAATAAAACCTAATATTGTAACTAGATTAGATATAGGTACACATCCTAGGCTAAGTAAATAAGCGTGTACACTCGCCAACAAACTGCATATCAGACTGGCGGGATTTTTAATATAGTAGTATGTGTGCTTTTTGATGGCAAATAAATAAAAAAAAAAAAATATTTTAACTTTGAAAAGTTACCGACAAAAGTCTTGAAAAAAGATTGCATCGCCATCATAAGTAAAATCAACCACGATAAGCTGCTAGTTCAGCATAATATTAGTAAACGCAATAATCCCCTAACTTCCTACAATTCCAGGGCGCCGCAGCTATAATCCTGGACATCTACCCGAACGGAGCGATCGCCAAGGACGGCAGACTGCAAGTCGGAGACCAGATCCTGGAGTGCAACGGAGTCGCCATTACTAAGGAAATGGCGCACGAGCGGCTGTGTCTTAGTATCAAACAGAAAACACCCAAGGTAAGGAACTAATAAATGGATTGTTAGCAGACTCTACATCGTAGATTTGCAGTGTCGTAGACTCTACATCGTAGAGACTTCAGTGTGCGTGAACAGTATTCTTCTTCAGTAGACTTCAACGTAATCGGTCAATCTACGTAGCGACTTCTGCCTTATCGTAGAAACTACAAGTACAACTCACCTAAGCGGTGTTGTAGCGATTACAACCTAATTGAAAGGTGTCGTAGCGACTTCACCTTTGTCGTAGCAACTTTAACATCCGCTTAATCACTATCGCAGCAAAACGAAGTCAAAAATCATTTATTCAGTTAAGGCTTCAATGAGGCACTTATGAACGTCGAAATTGATTCTACCACCGATTCGGAAATTATATCAGCCGAGAAGAATCGGCAAAAAACTCGTGCTGGTATTACAAACTAAAAATAAAAATACAAACAGTACCTTAAAACTATGTAGTACAATTTCATAGATGAAAAAAGAAAACAAATAATAAAATCTATAAATATAGAAAAATACTTATATGTACCTATATAATCAACAAGTAGCATTGTTGTATAGTTGAGGTTGCGGGTGCAGAAATTTGATTCCAGACATCCCGGTCATTAATATAGTCCGTAACCTTATAATATGCTTTGCTTATCAAAAAACAACTTTTTCAAACATTCTGCGTTCCTATTAAAGTGAAAGTTTCATGAGTATGACCGATTCAAGGTACTGCTCAAAGTCAAATTGTTAATAAAAAAAATCTCTCCCCAGCTGAAGCTCTCCATCCACCGTCCGGACCCCCCCGTGTGGACGCCGGTGGAGGTGGAGCTGGCGCGCAAGGCGGGCCGCGCGCTCGGCGTCACCTGCATCGCGCCCGCCAGCGGCACGCGGCTTTATCTCGGGGATATGGTATGGGACATTTGTAAACGATCGTTCTAGTGTATACTGAACCTTTCAATAGGTTTATAGTCAGTATTCATCATCATCAGCTCGTATTAGGTACCCGCCGAGAGGCTCAAGCCTACCGTGAATTAGGACGATTTGGCCTTAATCAACGCTGGCCAAGTGCGGATTGGTCGACTTCACACGAAACCTTAGAAATTCTTCGCAGACGTGTGCGTGCAGGTTTCTGAACGATATTTTCCGAATAAACATACATATGAATTCGAAAATTTAAAACACTTTGGTACGTGGCGGGGTTCGAACAAATCACCTTCCGATTAGAAGTCAAGGGCCGTAACCACTACGCCATCGACGCTCTTGGGATTCATTAAAGCCTAACTTAATGCGTAATGTGAATTTACATAATTGAAGTAGTCATTACCAAATTAACGTCATCTTCATTATCATCAACAGCCTGTATTAGTCCACTGCTGGACATAGGCCTCTCCCAACTCGCGCCAATGGGCCCTGTCGTCAAGCTATCAAAAAACCTATAAAACAAATTCCCACTTTCAGATCCCAGGCTCTCCAGCTGAACTTGACGGTCGACTCCAAAAGGGCGACCTCCTGGAGTCAGTTGACGGTGAAGACATGACGTCAGCAGACCTAGTCACTGCAGCGGCCGCCTTCAAACTATGCGCCAACAAAGTCAATATCAAAGTGAAAAGGTATAAAACCGTACGGTAGACTATGTTTGTATATATAGCGACTTCGTGTGTCAATTGAAGTCTCTATAGTGACGTTGTAGCGACGTCAGTGTGTCAATTGAAATCACACTATTACATCTCTAAACAGTGACACACAGAAGTCACTACGCCGTGTAGTGACTTCTGTGTGTCAATTAAAGTCGCTATTACGTCTCTAAGCAGTGACGGCGTAGTGACTTCTTTGTGTCAATTGAAGTCGCTATGACATTGGTCTAATTTTACTACATAAATCTGTCCAGTAAACTTCATTTCTAAACAGTGGTTATTAGCGATTTTCTCTGTATATTTTATAAGTACAATCCCTGTGTTTTTAGTTTATAATTTTAAATATAACTATGTCAGCATAATGAACAGAATGATAACTAACGTTATTATTTTATCTGACAGTCAAAATTTAAAAAAAAACTGTCAAAATCTCTAGCGTGACAAAAAAATCTCATATAATAGTCATATCGTCACGCCAACTGCTGTCACGCTGACTATATAACTATATAATTCAAATCATATTTATATAAAAAAAAACAAAAATAATTGTTTATAATTCGTAAATGAAAGAACGAAAGTTTTTACGTAATTTGTATTTGTATTAAAATAAAATTATATTTATTTTATAAGTACTAGAATTTCTGTTCTAGCTTAAGCTTACTAAAGCCCGTTCGTAATTCACACGAAAGTTCGTACGTTGACCTGTAGCTATCTATCTCTGTCGCACCTGCGTAAATTATAATGCGTCCCGCTCGCACATTGCATCCGTGCGAATTGGGGCTCGATTCTCACCTTATTAAGCTGTGATAATGCTACTCATATTTTAATACCAACATTATGGCCGTTTTTTGACATTTGTTGTCATTTTGGTATTCTCTTAGTGACACCGCTGACTCAATGGCTCTATAAAACTTAGATGGTTGTCATGGAAACAGTATTATGATGTTTATTTCACAAAGTTTTTATTTGAATTTTGACATGCAACAATGATGTGCGACAGAGATATAAGGTCAACGTACGAACTTTCGTGTGAATTACGACCGGGCTTAAGACTAAATCCTAAGCCAAAATTTATGTAGTCAACACTATTAGATAAACGTAAGTGACTAGACAATAACACTTATCCTAAACACATAACGTAGCCTAAAAAATCATTAAAAAATATAGAATTTAAAAAATAGCCAGAAATGCCAAATTTTGCGTATTTTCCATCTAAACTATCTAAGTACTTATAGCATTTTTATTTAGTATAAAATCTATAAAAAATAAAGTCATTTTTAGTATAATTTTTGTAGCGATTATACACTTTTAGATGTCTTTCATTGTATTTAAAGAATAAATTATACTTATTGTTTTATAAAAATATTAGCTTTTTTGTATTAATTAATAATATAACATTTGTGTTATATAACAATGTTATCGTTGGCCGATATAACCCTTGGTTGTAGGATTTAGTTATAAACAGTATTTTATTACAATTGGTGTATAAAATTTAGTATAATTATAGTATATTTTCTTTGTTGCTTTGTATAAATTCTTTAATATCATAGTTTTCAATATTAATATTTATGAATAATATGTTTTAGCTGTTGAAAAAGAAACATTTTAATCAAGTTTTAATAAATCCATATTATATCTGTTCTTTTTCCACGTAAATAAAATTTATAATTTTTATGATAACGTAACTAAGATTATGACTATGTGTATAATGAATGCCACTGTGTAGACATACAGCGGCTTTCATTATACAGACAGTCATAATTTTATTATTTTTAAATAAATATTTGAGAATGTCTTCATCAAATTAAAGTTAGTGTATTTGTAATGTCTAGTCCAAACTATTGTAAATAATAGAATTTATAATATTTCCTTCTCTAAATGTAGACTAAACTTAGCTTCACTTCACACGGCTTAGCTCTTTGTATAACATTAAATTATACTTAGTATAATACTAGAACAATTATAGGTATATCTTATATAAAATGCCTTTTAGGTTTAGTCAGCAATTAATAAATTAGAAATGCTAGAATGCAATTTATATTCTGTATAAACTATATAAAATAACTGGTTATACAAATTTGCCACTATAATAAATTATATTTAAATCAACAGTCCGATTAAAAACACCAATAAAATTCTAATAGAAAAATCTAAGAAATACAAAATTATATACACACAGATTATACTAAATCCTCCTTATACAATTACTATAATCTTTCACTAGGATTATTATTGAAAATGAAGTGAAATGCGTAGCATTATTCTAAATAATTGTAAAGTGTATAAAATTGTTTCATTCATTATAGAATAAAATGTTATACTAGATTATAGTTAGTATAAATTCGTAGCAAATGGCCTGCGTCTAGTACCCCGAGTGTATAATAAATTATACAAATACAAAAATTATACAAATGTGAATAAGTATAAAATTAATGACAGTATAACATTGTATAACACTGAAAAATATGTTTGTTTTCAGTCAAAAACAACAGAAAAATATTTGCTTTTTTGTATAATTTAAATAAAAATTTTAGAGTACTTGATCAAAACAAATTGTTATATTTATTTAATATATTAAGTTTTTATTGACCTTATACAGATTTTGTGAGTAAAAGCCATTATTATGCTTTCCCTAATTATTTCAATGAGATCTTAATTATAATAAACTAGTACATTAGTAATCGTAGTATTTATTTTAAGTATAACATTTGTTGTACTTGTATTGTATTACTTATTTCTTTAAAAAACTTTTATGTGTATTTGATTTAGAAAAAAAATAATAGAAAAAAAACGTCTTTTTTAATATTTAGGTAAACTGATTTCCAAAAAAGCTAGATAACTTGAAATATATATTTTCTTAATGTACCTAAATCTTTATTAATTCTATTATTTTTCAAGATTTTTATTTTCGACTTTATTATTCATTGTATAACAATTACAAAAACTTGTATAAAATAAATAAAACAAGTTTTGTATAATTTTAATAAAATAAAAGAAAACTGTCATTAGTTTTTTAAAATTTCCAACAACTGCTAAGAAATAGCATTTTGATTATATAAAGTATATATGTTCGTATTACTTTTAATTTAATATAATCTAATCTAACCTTGACCATTAATTAAAATTAAAATAAATTATTTATAGTTAATAAGTAAAATAACTAAAATGTTTCCTAAATTATAAAGTGTCAAAAATTCCTTCTTGTAATAATTATAAAGCCTTAATTAGTCGTTAGAAACGTAATTTAATTTAATGGATTTTATTTACGTTTTTATAAAAAAAACAGGTTCATTAAAGTGCTATTTATACTAAGGGCCTATTTCACGATCTTCAAGTAAAGTTACTCACCAAGTAAAGTTAGTTTTGTCTCTTTTTTACTTTATATCAAGTGACAAAGAAAAAACATGTGAGTACTCGGAACGTTACTTGAAGATCGTGAAATACGCCCTAAGTGAAATAAAATGATAAAACGAATATTACGTATTATTAAAAAAATGCCATTATTATATTGAGTTCTACATTTGAACATAGGTCAAAATTATTAAAGTACATATAAGTACTTTTTTTTTCAATATATGTACTTATATTGTTCTTCCTTAGAGGAGTAATTCATGACTAAGTATGAGTTAACTCTAAGTGTTCTTCAGTCCTTATAGACCAGTATTTTATTTACAAAAACGTAAATAAACTCCATTACAATAGATAGTAAAAAGTAATATAAATAAAATGTAACTATTGTTGTTGCTAATCATAGAAGTGACCGGGTGATTCTGATATTAAACAAAAACACATGGCTTATTATTATAACAAAACTAGAGAGATATCGTAGTGATGTGACGATGTATCTTTGAACAATACTCATAGAAATAAAACTATATACAGGGTGGCCCAAATAGAACGGTCAGTGGGGGGCAGTCTGAAACTATAAGAGATACAAAGATCTGTTCTCAGGAACAATGTCCTCGATTTTCGTAAAAATAAAAATTGCATTAAAAGATTTAGAAAAAAACTATTACAAACTCACTTGGGGAATTTAATACTTCCCCCCGCTGACCATTTTATTTGAGCCAGCCTGGGAAAAAATCGCTTATTAAAATAAACCATGTTATATAAGTCAGTACATATAAAAAGAACGACTTACAAAGAAAAGTACGCAAAAGTACGCGAAGAAAAACAACGCATATGATGTGACTTCAACTTGTTTCCAATTGAAGTCGCTAACATTTTCCTAGTTTTATTATGAGAATTAAGCCACTTAATTGTCACTCTATTGACTTCACTTTTAACAGTTTTGTGAAGTCAACAATTTTGTATAATATCAGTTTTACCGGTAAATTCTAAACTAACTGAATTCGAGTTTTTAAACTGAAGTTTTCAATTCCTTAGTACGTCGTGATAAGGTTCATTTTCGTGTTGATTGTTATCAAACATTTGTAATGTACGGAATAGTGATACCTATGTAATAAATATGTGCGCTTTTGTAAAAAATACGTATTGACTTTTATTTATTCCATATCCATAATAACATTATAAATTCGAAAGTAACTCTGTCTGTCTGTTACCTTTTCATGGCTAAACTACTGAACCGATTGACTTGAAATTTAGTACAGGGGTGGCTTATAGTCCGGGGGAAGACATAGGCTATGCTTTATCCTGAAATTCTCGATCGGGAACTATGCGGCTAAAACTGCAGGGCACAGTTCTTAATATATACCACTATTGCTATTTATCTGGTTTGTCTCGGTCTGGGTGTGTGTGTGAATGAGTGTGTGTGTAGTTTCTGATACCCTAGATACAAGCTTCGAACTTAGTTAGAGGTCAGTTACTATAATGAGATGATGGAGTGAATGATTATGTTATGTTATCTATTAATATTTTGAAACAACTAATATTTTGTTATTTTTGTAATGAAACTGACACTGCTAGATAGATTTATGTGAAGTTTGGTACACATGTATTATATAACCAGTACTGTAATAATCTGAGGATACCTACCTTTCATCCGAAAATTCACAAGTTCGGTACTTATTAGGGTGAAACCGGTGCCCCGTGTTCATAGTCTAGTCATAAAAATAAAACTAAAAATTCAATAAAATTTAATTAAATTATTTATTTAATGTTATGTACAATGAAATATTACAGATCATAATTATTATTTAATTACACAAATATTTTTGTTCATTTTAACATTATATTACAATTTAAAATGTGATTAAGTTTGACTAGAAGCGAAAACTAAATGACGTTAAAGCAGAACTGTTATTTTTAAATACTTATGTTTAATTTTTATTTATTTTTTAATTAAAATTAATAATACAAATATCACAAAATAAAATTGTTATTTTGAGCAAAAATACTGATTTTTATAATTTATTCTAATAAAAATATATTTATTTATTATGTCAATATTTTAATTATGTCAAAATAATAATTGTCAAATTTATTTTAAAGCGCTCTCACATAACAATTAAGTACATATTTTTTAATATAATTTATAGGAAATCATTTTTATTTATTGATAAAAAAATAAGTGAATTTGAGAACACTTTCATATTCCAACTTAATTTACTAAACGACATTTTCATACCAACAATTAATTTATTATTGTCAAAGATTTTAGTTAAAACATTTACAATTTCTCGTCCGAACTTTTTCTTATAACTAACGGTTTCAATCTTCCTCTAAGTTTCACCAATCTTTTGCTAACCTTTCCTGTAGAAGTAGGATTTCTTAAATCTGGCATAGACTTGCTTTCATGTACCGCTAAATGCTCGGTACTCTTAGACACCGCTCCGTAATACCTTGGCATACTAAAATCATTCTCCTTATACATCAATACAGATTTCTGCTTAATACTTTCAAGAGTCTCACCTTTATAGTCATGGATAGAAGGACTATCAGTAAAGAATCTCGGCAAATTATTACTCTTTATAATAGGAGTGTCTGGGAGTTGACTTAACTTAATTTCTTCGTTCATCACTCCAACCATCGATTTACTTTTGATAAGCGGAGGTTTCTCCGGTACTAAATGTTCTGGAATGTTTAAGAACGAAGCGCTTCTATGAGGCACTCTAGCTAGAACTTTATTGATTTTATTAGGGTCCATATTCTTAAGACTTTCGACTCTATTTAGTACTGGTCTGCTTAGTTTACTACTACTATCAACGCGTTCTAAAGCTCTAGCGCTGTTGCTTCTTGGCAAATCTCCTTTCTGTCTTAAAATTCCTTTGACTGTTTCTACTCTGGGTATTGTGAGCGTTGAAGGTAAAGTTACAAGTGAAACTGGGTCGTATTTGTATATAGGATTAGGTGTAGTTAGCTTTGACTCATCTTTGAGAGTAACTGTACTAGGTTTGATGACGTCTTGCTTCTTAACAGATACGTTCATAGTGAGTCCTTCTTCAGTATCTTCGCTTCTCTTATCTTCTTCTTCTTCCTCAATCTTAAACATGTCGTAATTGGCAAGAAGTTCATCTTTGAACATGATTTCGAAGTCAGTGACGGGAGAATCGACCTCATCTTCAAAGTAGACTTTGGTACGATTAGGTTTGTCTGAAAGGTAGTCCGGTTCAGATTTAGTTTCCAACTCGTCCAAGGAGTCTTCACTTTTGGATTTTAACTCGTGATCTTCTCTAAATATTAGGGATTTGGAGAATACCTGGAACAAAGTGAATTCATGTATTTAAGCGTCCTATAAAACAAGTGGAAACCACACAGATGCGCAGAGATTTAAGACAAGGCGTATGTCGAGACGCAGGCGACGCAGGCCGCGCAGGGCAGAGCTGAGCAGATTTTATGTTGCATGGAACGTCGCGAGAGAGAGCAGGACAGACACATGTCTGCGTCGCACGTGCCTGCTCTGCCCTGCGCGGCCTGCGTCGCCTGTGTGTCAACATACGCCTTCGCTTAACGTCGACTTCACACACAAGTTTGGCCCGCATGTGGCCAGCGGTGAACTTAGGACTCGACCTCATGTCCTACCAGCCCTACGCCATTGAGGTGGCCTCTCACTGGAGCTCCATTATTTAAGTCTTGTCCATCGACATGAAGAAGAAGATTACCTCGTATAGTTTGTCGGCGTGTAGCGGTATCTCGTTGGTCTCGCGGCCGGTGATGGCGTGGCTCGGGAGGTGATTATTATTGATCGGCTGTTCCGTCACTACGCCATCTGATGATGGAGCGCGACGGGCCTCCTCTTCGAGTCTGGAAGAAGACAAAGATATTTGTGTGAACCACAAATGTTTGTCTCGGTCTGGGTGTGTGTGATGAGTGTGTGCGTAGTTTCTGATACCCTAGATACAAGTTATGCACTTAGTTAGGGGTCAGTTACTGTAATGAGATGATGGACTGAATGATTATGTTATGTTATGTTATATTGTATAAATAATATTAGCATTGTAAACCAAAGAGGCTGTCTGTAAAGTCTCTTATTTTCTTTAGGGCTTATTTCACGACCTTCAAGTAGAGTTACTTACTAAGTAAAGTTAGTTTTGTCTCTTTCTTACTTTATATCAAGTGACAAAGACATAACTTGTGAGTATGTACTTGGAACTTTACTTGAAGATGGTGAAATAAGCCCTTAGTAAATTTAAAATTAGAGCCGGAAGACAGTCATGATTTGCAATAGCCTACTTGGAAGTTAAATAGCCTCCGTATCGAAAAAGGCTGTTGGAAACAGAACAGGGATCGATGGGGTTTGGGTGTTGTTACTGTGGAGCTTCGATATAGTCTACGGTACAATTTTTTTGTATAAAACCTTTCTTGATCGATTTATAGGCACCATAAACCTTCATTATATGACTTTCATCAAAATCGCTAGGACCTTCGTGAATCCTTACCAATCCTTAAATATTATAAATGCGAAAGTAACTCTGTCTGTCTGTTACCTTTTCACGGCTAAACTACTGAAGCGATTGACTTGAAATTTAGTACAGGGCTAGCTTATGGTCCGAGGAAGGCTATGATTTATCCCGAAATTCCCACGAAATCGGGAACTACGCGGGTGAAACTGCGGGGCACTAGCTGTGCTGTGTATAGGATAAAATAACCATACAAATAAGATAAGATATGTAGATGAAATGTAAATATCATAATACACCAAGAATATTGAATACTATTAATAAAATCATTATCACTGAACCACATTACTAATACATAACTTTATATCACAATCTCGCGCACCTGTTATTATCAATTGATACATTTATCAAATGTAATACTCGTAATAGCTGAGGAAAACAGGAAACTCCACAACCTTGGATTATTTACTCACAAGATACATAATAGTAGTATATAATAGAACATAATTATTATATACCTTACTAGTTATATCCTGTATACGGATAATTGTAATTCGTTAATTTAAATTTTTATACGGGTTGTTTGTACGTACCGATAAATCGAATCCCTCGACTAGTTTCAGCCACATTCGGTGGTTCGGTGGTATAAATTAAAATTAATTATAATTCGAACTCAAAAAAGTACAAGATCATCAAAGAATCTACATAATAAGACTTAAAATTGGCCTGTAAGTTACCACGCCATGGCAAAGGCCTTACTCTGGTACAATATATCTGGATAAAGAAGTCCTTAAAATGTTAATTTAATTTAAAAATAAAGAAGAGACTTTGAAACTTTGAAGCACAGATGTGCCTTTTTTAATTAAAAAACCACCGATCGTCGATTCGGAAATTCAATTCAATTTATCAATTTATCAATTTAAGAAGCCAAAAAATGTGAGAATCACTACGCATAGTGAGGTCATTCACCATGTAAAATAGAATATTATGATATCATTGTATTATTTCAGTTTATAGATCAAAACAAAAACGTCATCATGACAAGACCCTAATAGAAAGCTGTGTTACTATTGCAAAAATATTATGTTAAACCTAAATACAATTAGAGCGGTTCTCAATCTTTTTTGGTAACGGAACCCTTTTGGAAAGCGATATACTTGATGGAACCCTATTTGAAGTACACACGCCGGCAAAATTAGAGGAACGTTAGTTCATTTGGGAAATTTTTGGATTTTTGTTATAATGTTGTTTTATTTTTATGATTTTATATGAATATTTATGAATGAATTTTTTTTGATATTTTACATTTTAAGTGAATTTTACAAAATTAACGATTGCGGTGTCTGTTTACGCTTATTCATGCTTTCAATGATGCCATAGTATAGTCCCATGGGGTAAATTATACTACTCCTGAATCAAAGTAATTTCAGTTCGGAAACATTACTGGATAATCGTATCTTCCAATAAGCTCAATGTTATCGACAGACGGGTTTTTACGTGCGGAGGCGAGGACAAGGCAGAAATCGGACAACCAGCGCCATAGATAACCGTTTCATAATACAAACACTGAAGAATCGTCGTCAAATTGCTGTTCAGACCCGAAATCGCCTGGAAAAAGTGCGCAGTGTGAGTGAATGAATAGTGAGAAAATGAATTTGGTTTTACGTCGTACATACCCGCCAAAGCACCGAAACTCCAAGTGAGCCACTGAGTAGCTCGATTAGAATTTGCTCTTTCAAGGAGCATCGTCGTCGGAAGCAAACGCCTGACAAATTTACGTTTTGCGGATGACATCGACCTTTTTGCATCAACAGCACATGAACTGCAAGGAATGCTCCAAGAACTGAACACTGCAAGTCTTGCGGTTAGAATTCAAATGAATCGGTCAAAGACACAAGTCATGTCTAATGGCACAAAACGTAGGGAAGTAGTAGATGGGCAGGAAATACAGTATATCGATGAATACATCTATTCGAAAACAGACAAGACTAAGAAATCGATCGCCGCATCGATAACGTCTGGAAGAGCTACTGGTCCATGAAAAAGCATAGGAAAGGTGATTTACCGATAACCTTAAAACGGTGACTAACGACATGTGCATCCTGCCTGACCTAACTTACGGTGCACAGACGTGGTCTCTGACCGAGGCCCAGAAGTTCAGGCTTAAGATATGTCAAAGGGCAATGGAACGCAACATACTCGGATTCAAACGAATCAAGCTGCGTTCTCTTACCGGTATCACCGATGTCGATAACAAAACTGCGAGGCTAAAGTGGGAATGGGCGGTTCATGTGTGTCGGATGGTACCTAAAAGGTGGGCCCACCGCCCACATAACAACTCAATGGGTTCCCGAAGGAGGGCATCGTCGGGGTCGGTCGAGAAAGCATTGGCGGGACGATCTTACTACCTTCGACAGTACCTGGTGGGAGACTGCGCAGGATAGGGATAGTTGGAGATGTTTGGGGGAGACCTTTGCCCTAAAGTGGGACATTACAGGTTTGCAAAAAATGTTAATTTTTTTGCAAACCAGTAATGTCAATACTGGATTGAAGTGTGGAGGCGAGTTTTGATCAGTGATGAATGTTGGTTTTGTGTTAATTTCGTAGATAGAAAAGATGTGCAGATTTCGAGGTGACCGTTATAACCAGACAAACTTCTCTGAAACTGCCGCTTATAGTGGAGGTTCTGTTATAGACCCTATGGGGTGGCATATGTTTAGGAGCACACATGGAGTTAGTCGTGATCTTAAATCTCAGGTCCCTGACCGCACAGCGATACATAACCGATATCTTGTAACCCCATGAAATGCCTTTTGCCCCATTTAAAGGCAACGAATTATCCATGATAATTGATAACGCACGGATTTAGCTAAAGTGGTACGTGAGTACCTAAAAGTGGAAATTACAAATCGACTGGCCAGCGAGATCATCTGACATGAGTCCACACTTTTGACCTTAAAAAATATTTAGTTTTGTAAAATTACATACTTAAAATATCAAACTTAGTTTTTTCCATGAAACAAGTTTATAATTAAAAAAAATCAATTCATAAAATATTTAATCATAAAAATAAAACAACATTATAACAAAAAATCCGAAAGTTTCACAAATGAACTAACGTTCCTCTAATTTTGCCGGTGTGTGTAGTTTATTTAATTTGTTATACGTATTGTAATCTTAGTAGTTACAAATTACGGATAATAAGTATGTAGGTACTTAGTTACGTATAACCGGAAGGATAAAATATCATACGCTAGGAACTAAAACGCTGCTACCCACGCCTTGTCAGTACGGTCGACCAGAGAGAGGTGTTTTGTTTTTTTTTTCTAAATTCTCGCGGAACCCTTACAGGAGTGTCGCGGAAACCTAGGGTTCCGCGGAGCACACTTTGAGAAACGCGGAATTAGACGATGGGAAAACTATAATGAAAGGTATTATATGACTCTATTGTGACAATTATAAACAGTTTTCTACTAAAATATAAATTGATTACTTCATTGGTTTGATAAAGGAAGATAAATATACTTTCTTATATACGTAATACTATAATAAACCATTCAATATTTATCAAGTAAACGCTCTTTATCTTAAAACAAAACACTTGTGTTTGACAAACGTATTGTGAAGAGGTTCCTATATCTGCAGCCCTAACCAGCTAGATTGGGCCCATCACTCAAGCTAGTGACTTTTATTATAAAAATTAGAAGTATTTATTACCCTTCCAGCCAGGCTAGCATGACTTCCAAAACGTGATAGATATAGCAATTTATCAACATCTATCTGTCAAAATATGATGAAAATATCCGCCATATTCAATTTTACCACGTAATAAATTTTATGACATTTGGTCATGCTCGCGAAATCGATATAGCTATTTATCGACATCCGACTGTCAAAATATAATAAATATAGGCGCCATATTTAATTTTATCAAATCGTACCACGCCATATTCGTTTGGTCATGCTCGCGAAATCAATATTATTTCGTGGTGTCTATATCATTTATCACGCACAGTCATGCTAGGCAGGCTGAAATTTTTAATTTATATTATTCTACACCCCTTTTGTGTCGAAATAAAAGTAGGTAAGTAAGTACATCGAACTTCTACCGAACATAAATGGTCTTACTTTTCTTTGGGGTCAGTTTCATAGGGGTAATTTTGGAGGAATGTAGTTTATTTGTAATCTGTTACTGCAATTAATTAAAAAAATAATCTGTTAGCTGTAGCTGCATAACGAACTTTGTTTTTATTAATATTTTATTTTAATGTTTTCCGATATCATTTAGACCAGTAGCGTGACTACTTGTTTTATAACGACATAGATTTTATCTGCTTCCGTGGAATATCAATAAAATATGTGATAATCGTACAAAAACGTCTCAACGCGACCTTCATAGGAACATTATTATGTTTACAAATGTATTTTATTTATTTATTTACATAATTATTTACACAAATAAAGAAATCAGATCAGAAACGTCAGAGGAAGTTGAGATCGCAAAAAAAACATACTTGCGGGAGCTTCGATGGCTTAGGATATAAGGCCTTTGACTTCCGATCGGAAGGTGCCTGGTTCACAGGGCCGAGACGACCTCCCACAGCGCCTGTGTGCAAAACCTATGAAGCGCCTGTGTGCAAAACCTATGAACCGGTATACCCACGGGAAAGAGAACTACGCGGGTGAAACTGAGATTCGCTGCTAGCCCTCGTGTATGTCTATTTCGTCTAATATGGCCTCCTCTATTGTTGTTGTACGTTGTTGTGGTGTAACAAAAATAATTTGGATGGCGGCCGCGGCGCCCCCATTGTCTTGGCGCCTGTGTGCGCCGCACACATCGCACATGTGGGCGGCTCGGCCCTGCTGGTTCAAACCCCGCCATGTACCAATGTGTTTTCAATTTTCGAATTCACATTAACGTTATTCGACGCTCTTACGGTGAAGGAAAACATCGTGAGGAAACTTGCGCACAACTGGGAAGAAATTCTATTCTATTTAATCTTGGTTGTGTGAATTTGTGTGTAAAGTCGACTATCCCGCACTTGGTCAGCGTGGTTGACTAAGGCCTCATGCAGTGTAGGGAGAGCTCCTCGGTGGGGACATTATATGAGCTGATGATGATTGAATAATGTATGTATATGCAATAGTCGGAGTTACGTCTATTCCTCCTCACTGTACTAATACTATCAGTGACAGAGAAGCTTTTAAAAGGTCCACTAATATCGCCGACATTATACTACTGGTAGACTTTATAACATAACATAATCATTCTCTACATCATCTCATTACAGTAACTGACCCCTAACTAAGTTCGTAACTTGTATCTAGGGTATCAGAAACTACGCACACACTCATTCACACACACACCCAGACCGAGACAAACATTTGTGGTTCACACAAATATACATTTTTGATCTCTCTTACTATCGGTTACTTATTGTTTTGTGTGACCACCAGGATTGACGGCTTAACGGGCTGTGAATTACTGCATACTTTACCGATAAAGATGTTTTATGAACGCGCTATTATAGGACTAATTCGATTAAAATATTTTTGCAATAGATGGCCAGGGTCAGCCAGGCTTAGCACTTAGCAAAGCTTAGTAGCAATATCAACGTTGGGTACCAGTCCTATTACCGATTACAAAGTATATTAAAAAAACTGTCCCGACATATAATTACAATAATAACTACCTTGAAATACAATTCTAAAACAATTAACCTTATACAGAGCTGATACCGCCGTTGGCACACTTAGTAATCGATATTGCAAATTATGTAAACTACCAAATACTATAAGGCTGAAGAGTTTGTTTGTTAGAACGCGTTTATCTCAGGAACTACTGGTCCGATTTGGATAATTCTTCCAGTGTTCGATAGCCTGTTTATCAGTTAAGACTATCGGCTAAAATCATTATGCTAAGACTAATAGGATCAGAGCTAACGTGGGTTGAACCGCGAGGCTAGTCTACACTAATACTTTAAAGAGGAAAAAAAATATAGTTTGTTTTTGCAATTGTCTCAAAAACTACAAAACCGATTTCAAAAATTCTTTCACCAATGGAAAGCCATATTATCAGCAAAGACATAGGCTATATTTTATTCCCGTATTCCCACGGGAACGGAAACTAAACGGGTGAAACTGCGGGGCATAGCCAGTCGATATATTGAATTGCGTGATCGGAAGGTCAGTACTATTAAACAACTCGATATAATTGAAAATAAAGATATTTAATTGGAAAATGGTGATTTCATTTAGTTTGTAATTATTACAAAAGGCACGGTTTAATTGGGTGAAGTTTGTGATATCGTAATAACTGTTGTTTATGTTTACGGTTCAAGTTTTTCCTTTTATGTTAATGAACCATCTTATAAGTACGTGTAATATTTTTTAATATTGTTTTTAATTTATGTTAATACGAATACTTGTAAATAATATTTTCCTAATTTAATTAAACATTATTATACTTAAGATATACAGTTTATCTTTAAATTTTCTTATTGCTGATCTAAGAATGAAACGTCTAAGTAAACTACACAACGGATTTCACTTGGATTTCAATGCAGTTCTCAGCAATATTTAGATAGACAAACATTAAACTCGAGTGAAAATAGCAGATTTTTTTTTATTGCGCTGGTCCAAGAACTACATATTCGATTTGTCAATTATCCTCCTAATCCTACTAATATTATAAATGCGAAAGTTTGTATGTTTGTGAGTTTGGATGTTTGTTATCTTTCACGCAAAAACTACTGTATCAATTTTGATTAAATTTGGTACAGATGTTCCTTAGGACTAGGAATAACACATGGGAACATGGGACTTTTAATCCCAAAATTCCTATGGGATTGGGATTCCCGCGGGTAAAACCGTGGAGCGCAGCTAATTTTACATAAGCTAGCCCATTTATTGAAGAAAGCTCGTTCGGGGATAACTCAGCATTCTCTCAGTAAAATATTTTTAAAATTATACTAACATTACCTCTATTTTTAATTACTAAAGTAAACACATTAGGTTCTTTCAGATACTCCACGTACACAATGTACATACATAGGAAGCGTCATACGGTCGGTTAAACACTGCTCTATGATTAATGTGACTGCAGTTCCAGTAATTTCCTCATGTTGTTCATTAGCCAACATGTGTTTGAGCCGACTACGAAGAGGTACTGTTTGAGTCATTAGCTTGTGTGTAGGGTTTTCTCAAATGAATAGTCGGAATTCTGTGGATTTTATACTCGTACTTAACTAGCAGCGCCCCGCGGTTTCACTCGCGTAGTTCCCATTCCCGTGTGAATACAGGGATAAAATGCCTAGCCTATGTCACGCACTGATAAATAAGCTTTCCATGAGTGAAAGAATTTTTGAAATCGGTTCAGTAGATCCCGAGATTAACCCTTACAATTTAACAAATATACAAAAAAAAAAATACTTCTTTATAATATTAGTAGGTATAGATACTAGCACCGTGGGCGGGGGTCTTACCGTGGGCGGGGGTTTACCGTGGGCGGGGGTCTACCGTGGGCGGGGGTCTACCGTGGGCGGGGGTCTTACCGTGGGTGGGGGTCTGGGAGGGCCCTTGTCCGCAAACGGTAAGGTCTGGAGGGCGTCCTCACTTCCGGGGACGCCCTGTTCAGGGAGGGGGCCCGCGCAAAACCAAGCGCGGGCCCGGCGTCGGGGTGCCTGTGGTGGAAATTTCACAGATCCTACGGCACCCCTTCAAGACGCGGACGGAAGTCGGTGTGTTTTTAGAGGGTAGGCCCCGCCCTTCTGGCGGGGAGAGCCCCACATAACCACCGGGGGCCACCTCCCATTCCCGGCTCCCGGTGGTATGCGATTTAACGCATTTTCACACCGTGAAAAAAAAAAAAAAAAAAGGTATAGATACTAGCAATTTAGCAGGGATTTCAAGATAAAAAATATTGAAAATATGTAAATCAAAACTAATACCCAAATATTATGTTCCGACATTACTTCAGAAATGCACAACTTGAACAATTTTATTTATACTGCTCGAGTTGAGTGTGAGATTTAATTTGATTTAAAAATATAATTTTGAGAAAACGAAGTTTGGTTATTTATTGTCATTTTATATACATTCTGAAACTAACAGATAGTTCACTTTTCAGGGAGTGACATAGGCTATAGATTACACAACAAATATCATAATTATAAAAGTGTTGTTAACTCACTTGTAGGCCGCTATCTTTTTGTCAAAGCAGAACCTCTCTTCGCAACATGTCCAGTACATTGACTCCAGGCAGCTGAAACATACACATTTAAAATTATTAATACGAAAAATATGATAATAACTCTAAAATAAATTAAATTAATGTTATGGGTCTCCCCATAAAAGACCAAAACTACTGCTTCAAATTGAAACATTCTTTCAGTGCCCACATATCGAGAAAGACTCTTATCTATACTAGTCTATAAAACTAAGAGTTTGTTTGAACGCGCTAATCTCAGGAATTACTGGTCCGATTTGAAAAATTCTTTCAGTGTCAGATAGGCCATTCATCGAGGAAAGGCTATGGCTTTTATTTCCGGGGGTAAAACCGCTGGGCGCTGCTAGTAGGGTATGTATAGCATCAAGCAGTATAGCAATTTATATTTTTGTTCTTCTTCTTTTGATTGGGACTTCTTAAATTTTGAATATAATTATGTCAATCTTCTTCCAACTTACATTTAAATAAATAAGTTACGAGTTTTCCTAAATAATTTGAAGTATGTAGTTTGCTTGTAGACTGTTTATTTCGCTAAGTAACATAGTGTTATGTTCAGTAATCTTGTTAAACAACACATTATCAAGACGAGAGGTATGTTATCGTGACGTTATCTATTGATTGAGAGGAAAAGTAAATATCTTCAATATCAGGAGGAAATACAACGTGCATTAGATATACTCAAGCTCGTACTTTAGTGCTAACATCATAAAAAATCTTAGGCAAAAACTAACTTTTGTTTACTTATTATTTGAGTACTTAGTTAGGGGTCAGTTACTATAATGAGATGATGTAGTGAATGATTATGTTATGTTATATAGACCTCTTGGTCTATATCATAGACTCTTTCAAATTCAAAATTCTTTATTGCTTGCTAAGTGTAGGTACATACTCTATGGGGTAAAGTTGCCCTTTTACGAGGGCGGTGGGCAGCTTTCATTTTATGTCGGGTAATAATAAAAACTAGAGAACTCCTCGGAGCTGACGCTAGGTCTAATTATTCCTTGAAAAAAATCCAAAATTTTCTTGAATTTTTTCACACACATACATACAATCATTCACTTTTCTAATATGACAGTAGCTTTTTAGCTCGTACGCCTCACGCTTCAAGCCTTGCATTGCATGACCCACATAACCTCCTGGGATCCTCCCTCCAGGCACAATTCTACGTATATTCCTAACCAAAAATCCTAATCCTAACTAATATTATAATAACTAGTGACTAATATTATAAATGCGAAAGTAACTCTGTCTGTCTGTCTGTTACCTTTTCACGGCTAAACTACTGAACCGATTGACTTGAAATTTGGTACAGAGGTAGCTTATGATCCGGGGAAGGACATAGGCTACGTTTTATCCCGAAATTCCCACGGGATCGGGAACTACGCGGGTAAAACCGCGAGACACATAAATATATAAACAGTACTCACTACTGACAAGACTTGCAGAGTTGAAGCAGCATGTTGCGTGTGCAAGTCACATCATGTCGCCGCCCACTGTCGAGTCTCGAGTGTCACTGATAGCGCCTTATCTAGTGATCGCTCATCGGAATCTGCTTCCTGGGGACAACGTTAACGGGTTTGGTTAATCTTTGGGTATATTTCGAAATTAACTCATTGTTTTATAAGAAAAGATTCCCCGCATGATCAAGATTAACAGATTTTAAATTATTAATATACGACCTCGATGGCAGAGTGGTCACCATGCCGGACTGCCATCCGTAAGGTTGCGGATCGATTCCTGTGTGGGGTGAATGTTTGTGTGTACAACAAATGTTTGTCTCGGTCTGATTGTGTGTGTGAATGAGTGTGTGCGTAGTTTCTGATACCCTAGATACAAGTTTCGAACTTAGTTAGGGGTCAGTTACTGTAATGAGATGATGTGGTGAATGATTATGTTATGTTATGATTTGAAATAATATGTTCGTAAAATACACACTTTTAATATTTTCATTTAAGGTCACGAGGGGTGACCACAGTTATTGTTCTTTAGTCACGGTCATTGTAACTTGATAGAAACGTGGCATCGAGGTGTTTATATTATTATTTTATACGTGACTAGTAGCTCCCCGCGGTTTCACCCGCGTAGTTCCCGTTCCCGTGGGATTACGGGGATAAAATATATGTCACGCACTGATAAATTAGCTTTCCATTAGTGAAAGAATTTTTGAAGTCTGTCCAGTAGTTTCGGAGCCTATTCATTACAAACAAACAAACAAATCTTTCCTCTTTATAATATTAGTATAGATTAAAAATATTGAAATTGAATCATTTTGGCATAGATCACTTGATAGTATCAAGTGATTTCTTTGCTCATTTGCCCTTAGTATCACCGCTCATGACCATCTGCAGCTCAAAAGTGCGATACCGGCCTTTGAGGTAGGTAGGAGATGTAGGAGTACGCTACGAAGTTCGGAGATACCTATTGTTAGAAGTTAATTGAAAGACTTAGGGCTGATTTTTTTATCAAAAGATTAAATAAAACTGTCTCTTTACAATATACATAAAACACTAGCATTTAATAATCAAAACTAATTGATACAAGCACTAAATCTCGATCTAGGTTAATATGATTTCGCAATACGAGCCGTCACTGCGTGCCCTTTGCTAGAAGGTTCCATTAAGGCTGCATTAGCACACAATGAAGTACAGGTACATACACACAATATCATAATATATGATATGATCTAGTTACTCTACTGAGCCTCATCGAGGTTAATAAGTAAGTTATTGTATGACAAAATGTATGTGTGGGATTTCCCAAATGTTATGACATCATAGGCTTATGGGCGAAATCTTTGAAGAGTGTAGTGACGAACACTAGTTAGCGCCCTCAAAAAACTTTAAAATAAATCTAAAGGCGCTCCTTCACCGGGAGCATTCGCGTGTAATGTAACGTTACAGATTCGTCTTTGAGCATTACATTACAATAATACCTCCCTAACTAACGAGTATTCGCGTGTAATAATAA
Organism: Timandra comae; assembly: GCA_958496195.1. Taxonomy (NCBI): domain Eukaryota; kingdom Metazoa; phylum Arthropoda; class Insecta; order Lepidoptera; family Geometridae; genus Timandra; species Timandra comae. The sequence continues at coordinate 198,935 of OY292377.1, read as the reverse complement.
CAAATTACAATTAATAAATTCCAAGGTGCGCATTGTAATGCTCGGTTCTCCTCCTTCACTGATGTAATGCTCAAATCTGTAACGTTACATTACACGCGAATGCTCCCGGTGAAGGAGCACCTTAAGAAAGAAATCGTTGAAGACCTTTCTGGAGTTTGAAGATCATGGCAGTTACTTCACGTATAGTACAAAACGATACCAATTAGACATGGGACAGGCTAACAAAACAAATAACTCTAAAGGGATTTAAAATTAAAATAAAGTTGTTGCGGTTTTGATTTTGTAGTGTTCGCGTAAATCAAAGAAATTAATACTTTTTTTATCCATTAATCATTCACTACATCATCTCATTATAGTAACTGACCCCTAACTAAGCTTGGAGCTTGTATCTGGTGGTATCAGAAACTACGCACACACTCATTCACACACACACATCCAGAACGAGACAAACATTTGCGATACACACAAATATGCACCCGCAACCGTGAGATTCTTTAATTGGCTTTCTGTTTTTCATCCTATTATTGTACGATTCATATTTGCTGTTGAATCTCCATTAAATAAATAAATAAACCTTACGGATGGCAGTCCGGTGGACATGGTGACCACTCTGCCATCGAGGTCGGCGTCACTTATAGGTTTTAAAATGTTTCGAATCTTCAATGGTGGTATGTTTTCAAGACTTAATACATTAAATTTATAAACACGTTATCTGCTATAAAACTATAATTACAATAAACATTATAATTTCGTCGTTATCATGTTATCTATCGAGTGCAGATTATGAGATAATGAAATAATGAGGCTAGATATAGGTGCATATAAATCTAACTGAGTAAACAGTTTACTATAAAACTTCTTATTCCAATCTGTCTTAATGATTTTTATTACTCCTCTTCTTAATCGTTCCCTCATTAGCGAGGATCGTGGTCACTAGTACCCCCTAAACGGACAATTTGCCTCCACCGATTTCGATCCGAAGTAGCTCTCACCGCCTGCTAGAATTTAGAAGAAGATGCGGCTTCTTTCACTAGGTCAGACCATCGTGTTGGCGACCGGCCTCGTATTCTCTTGCCTTCGGTATTACCAACAATAACCTTTTTATTACTAGTTAATTTTAAAAAGATAACTATAATCTTCATTTTCTAAATCTCTATGCTATGTCTAATTGGAGGTTTTGTTTAACCAGATTTGGCGGAATGTCAGGATTCAACGTGGAGCGGCTGCCATCATATCAGACATTCACAACACAAAAGACGATATGAAATTTTGGCCAAACCAAATGATAGATTTTTGAGGGCTCTTACTACCCGTAACGACTGTCGATGATGTCTAAAAGCTGCCCTCAAAACAATATTATTTAGTGAAATTTCAAAAACTTCTTTCCCACAAATTATGGACCCATAGTGATAGTGCCATATCGGTGGCCGAGTTCTGGTCCTCAAAAATATGAGTCGACACGCAAAGAAGAAGATGGACCCATCACAAAAATAATTGACCCAAAATATGCGGCTGTATTTTAAAGAGATACGCAACGGCATTTAATATTATACTAGTATTTACATAGAACCTGATTTAAATATACATATATTTGAATTAAATCGTTACAAATCTCGGAGTTTCCACGTAAAGTGATTTATCTTTATTTAAATTATTATTTTCCTTCCTCACTTTGTGCAACAAGACAAAGATTTTGTGACGTTTTGATCTTATCAAAGAACCTAAGTTTCACGCGCGTATACTCGTATTCCACCCAGTGAAAATTTCAAGATTTTCTTTAGTTATCCTGGTTATAAAGCTCATGCAGTTTTTGACTTATAAAACTTGTATAAACTCGACTTTGTTTAATGATTAAAGATGAATCAATCATAGTTTTTAAAGTATTACAACGTCTACTACTATAATGAGATGATGTAGTGAATGATTATAGACCAAGAGATGGCTGGTTATTTTGACAATGTGTTGACCTGGCTGCTGGGGAGCGGGGCTAAAAGGCTCTTTTAGCCCCGCTCCCCAGCAGCCAGGTCTGGACCTTTAAGTTGGGGTATAATAGGAGAGTTATGGGACAAAGTTTCAGCTTGCCTCAAACACATTGTCAAAATTACCAGCCATCTCTCGGTTTATTATGTTATGTTCTGTTAACCTAGCCTTAACGGATTGGGATATTTCGCACATATATTTTTTGTTACCTGGATTAACATATAGGATGATATTTATACAGAACTAGCTGACACGGCCACGCGTTGCTGTGGCTAAAGTTTTTGTTATATTACATTATTTAAACTATCCTATCTCTCAAGTTGGATCGAACTGCACATGGTGTGCAAATTTTATTATAATCGGTTAAGTGGTTTAGGAGTCCATTAAGGACAAACATTGTTACACGAGATTTATATATATTAAGATTTCTGTAATCTGAAGAGCATCGCGAGTAAGTACTAATAAACTTAAAAATATATTTTCTCTCCGACATATTGATGTTGTTTTTAAATTCTTTTTTAAATCCTTTGATGTTGACGAGACGTTGTCTGAATATATTGAATGCGTCATATCATGTACGCGATGAATCAGATGTAATTGTACTTCCTTTTGTTGAGTCGGGTAAATGTCGTCGCCCTGCCTTGGTATTTCGGGAGATTTATAATATTATATATTTATACATTTAGATACCATCTGTAAACAAAGGCAACCGTTACTGACTGACTGACTGATTTATAAAACTACTGAATGGATTGGCGCTGAAATTGGCAAACAAGATTTTTTTTGCCTACTTAGGTATGCGGGGTGAATATTTGTGTGAACCACAAATGTTTGTCTCGGTCTGGGTGTGTGTGTGAATGAGTGTGTGCGTAGTTTCTGATACCCTAGATACAAGTTACGAACTTAGTTAGGGGTCAGTTACTGTAATGAGATGATGGAGTGAATGATTATGTTATCCCCTTAGAAAATCAAAAGGACAAGTAAACCCGTGAGACACAATTAGTCTACAATAATATTAATATAATCCTATAATTATTGTAATACATATTATAATGGCTTCCATTCAAAAAGGCTTTTGTACTTGTCGGGAATCGAACCGACTCACGTCACAACATCAATGTGTCTTAAAATAAGTACTTACATACATTATGTACGTATTTACAAAATATATAGTCAATAAAATATGTCACGGTAAATATAATTAAATTAACAACAATTAATTGTAAAATACAGAACTCTCTCCTTCGTAATCGGTTAAGATTTAATAGTAATTAATTATACAGTAATTAATGAAAAGACAATTACACTCATTACTTGTAATTTCTACAATAGTCGGATTACTAAAGTGGTATTTTAAATACTTTTACTCATAAATCTTTATTTTGTATAGCGGCGCCCCGCGGTTTCTCCCGCGTAGTTCCCGTTCCCGTGGTAATATGGGGATAAAATTATGCTAAAAACCTTTCCATTGAATCACTCTATCTATTAAAACAAACTGCATCAAAATCCGTTGCGTAGTTTTAAAGATCTAAGCATACATAGGGACAGAGAAAGCGACTTTGTTTTATACTATGTAGTGATAGTACATCGACAAGGCATAATTCTTTTAACTATAATGCTGTGATAATGCTACTCAAATGTATTTTAATACCAACATTATGGCAGTTTTTTGTCATTTGTTGCCATTTTGGTATTCTCTTAGTGACAACTACTCCGCTGACTCAATGGCTCATAAAACTTAGATGGTTGTCATGGTAACAGTATTCTGACGTTTATTTGACAACGTTTTTATTTGAATTTTGACAAGCAACAAAGACCACCGAGTCACCATAGCCATATTAATAAATTTTAGTAGAATACCAAATTTTCCACATTCTCGTTATGGTGTCTCAATATCAGCATATTATCTGATCAATAATCTCAAATAGCCCAGCCTTTCTGGCTGGGAGTGCCCTACATGCCCCGGGGGTCCTCCCAATATCGGCTCACGGTGGCATGCAGTTCTATGGATTTTCACCGCGTTAAAAAAAAGGCCCAATCCCACTACAAATCATAGGCCTGGCACTCATTGTTAATAGTTTTAGTACATTGAGGAGGAAAAAAGTAAAAACCAGGTTTGGAAGATAATAAACTTCATCATCATCATCAGCTCATTACAATGTCCCTACCAAGGGGCTCTCCCCTACCCTGAATTAGGGTGATTAGGCCTTAGTCAACCACGCTGGCCAAGTGCGGGTTGGTCGACTTCACACACAACCTTAGAATTTCATCGCAAGAGTGTGCAAGTTTCCTCACGTTTTTCCTCCTTTCATAAACTTCATAACATAGATAAATGTTAAGTTTATTTTCCACTTCAGATACGAGATAGTGATACCTAATAAATAAATATACCTAATAAAATATATTTGAGCAAACAAAATATTCGTAGTAATAACGAATTTCTAAAGTACATAGATACATTAAATGATTTGAATATTTCAAGCTTTTTTGGTATCATAAAATCTACCTATACTCGTTGCAGTATTATATTTATAGCTAAACTAGCTGTGCCCCGCGGTTTTACCCACGTGGAACCTTATCCCGAGGGAATTTTGGGATAAAAAACCGAATGTTTGTTCCTCTTTCACGCAAAAACTACTGAATGGATTTTAATGACATTTGGTACAGATGTTCCTCATACCTGAGAATAACACAGGATTGTATCCCAAAATTCCCACGGGAAAGGGTTCCACGCGGGTAAAACCGCGGGGCACAGCTAGTTTATAATAAAAAATAAAATGAATTTAGTGAATAAAACTAATGTACTAATAGCCAGTTTCCAAATACTGAATCAATTTTGATAAAAAAACTTTTCAACTAGGTATATTTAGTCAGTAATTTATCTCGCTATGATGATGGGAAACAAGACTCGAGTCAGATATTATATCATTGTGTTTGTCCGCAGTCACGTGAAGCCAATTTAATAAGATTGGCGGTACTTAAATAAATTGACCAGGTTTTTATATCTTACTAATATTGTGAACGCGAAATATTGTATGGACATGAAGATGGTGTTTTTTATTGTTACACCATTATGTAAAAATAATAATAAACAGATTAAAGTGTAATTTGTATGTAGATGTTCCTTGTAACCGTTCCTTGTAATCTAATAGTTATTTTATAAAGTTATTTTAGGAACTAAAGCCTGAAAATGGTGTAAAAGAGGATAAAGTTTCTATTAAAATCCATATTTTTAAATTAGTAGTAAGTATTAAATGAGTGATTTAATTTTAAATTTAAAAAATGTTAATTTAATTTTTTCAAAATTAAAACTTATCGGGTATAGAGGATTTCTTTACGTAATTAATATTTTATAGTAATGCATGATGAATAATTGTTTAAAATAAGGTAATATTTAAATATAATTATTTGCACTTACCGTACAACACTCATGAAATCCAAAACAGGAAAGTTCAACAAAAATAATGAAATAGGAACAATTTCAAATAATTCCAACAAATTCGAATTTCAAAATTTAAATACAAATAGTACAATATTCGAAAGTTCACTCTTTAAAAACAAAACACTCAACAAATTCTAAATTCAAATTTTCATTTAGAAGTCACTTCAATACTTTTCATCTTATTTTTAAGTGAATATTGATTTTCACACTTGTTGACAATTGTTGTAGTGTGAACACCGGTCGACAGGTGTGTACGCGCGGTGTGGTGTAGTGAAACTGAGATACGTGACGATTGTATCGAACGGTTTGTGAATCATTAAACTTGTTCCAGCCGCGTGGTTTAGTCATTGTATGGATTAAGTTACGAACTTTTGAGTAACTTTCACCTTATGCACTTATTTTGAGGATAAATGAACATAGCTAGAGTTTGAGATCACCAACACGCATTGAAAGAGTCGTGTTTTCGTTTCGCGTCGTTATTCATCTTTAATGTAGTCATTTCTAACAATCAGCTTTGAAAAAAGGCCTTGGATCTGCAACAGGATACAGGATTTAAATAATTATGACATGCTGTTTTTCAAATCATTTAAAAGACAAATCACACTGACCAATGTAGATAAACACTAATAAATCGAGAAAATAGTTATTTGTTTAGAAAATATTAAATGAATACTTCTTCTTCGTGTCGATAGACGAGACTTTAATTATGGGGCTCCAGTGAGAGGCACCTCAATGGCGTTGGGCTGGCAGGACATGAGGAATACTCAAAAATACTAGTGAGACTCAAACACATCAAGATATAATATATGCGGTCAAAAGACAGAGCCAAGAAATATAGAAGCTAAACTAACTAAAATTAATTCTTACTATAAATCGCTAACTCCTATAACTTAAACATATTTCAACTCAAGAGTCTGCACTTTGGGGATACACAGCGTATGACGTCACAACACGATGACGTAGCACCTCAAGGTTCCTTACAATATTATTCTTTTGAAAAATCTCGAAAATGGCTCGACTGATTTGCATAAGGTTTTGTTATGGGTTGTTCAACTTGCTAGTTGGAGGAAATTACAGAAAATTTGGGCTTTAAAGTAAGTGGGAATTACGTGGATAATAATTTGTTGTACCTAATATAATAGGAAATTTTGTTTCATAGTTTTAACTTATTGTATGGCTAATTTAGAAAAATACACCCTTATTTTGAAATTGCGATACCTTATCTCACAGCTAATGTAAACGACAGGTGACAATATACACACATCAAAAGTGTCTAGGGATCAAGCATTTTTATGCGGATTTCTTGAGATTGAGATGTGGCTTTGTAATAAATTTATGATTTTATAAATTTATATGGATCCTTTTTGGTGCATTTCATAATTTGAATCAGGAACTGTGAATCAAATTCGAGTAAAAGATGAAAATCAGCTGTCAATATTTTCCCTATAAAAACATACAACGCATTGAAGACATTATTAGTGCTACTGTTTCCCTACTACTGATTAAAACCAACGTTATTATGGAGCGGCGACGTCATTTAAGCAGGGAAGAAATGCTCAGAGCCGTGGGAATGATAGAAGCTGGTTCCCGGCAACGTACTGTGGCTTTAGCTCTGAATACAAGTCAGAGTGTTATCAGTCGACTTTGGACACGTTACCGAAGCACTGGTACCGTGGCTGAGCGCCATGGAGGACGGTATCGCTGCACCACACGGAGACAAGACCGATACATTCAAATCTTAACTCGAAGAGCTCCAACAATAACCGCCATGATGTTAGCCGTGCGGCTTCATCACTCTTCAGGGAACTTAATTAGCGACCAAACAGTCAGAAACCGCTTGCATGAAGTGAACCTTCATTCCCGAAGACCGCTACGGGTACCACCTATAGCAATGCACAATCGTAGGATTCGATATCAATGGGCTCTTGAACACAGAAATTGGGCAGAAGAACAATGGCGTTTCCGATGATCCGTTTTCTGATGAGTCTCGTTTTGGTATGAGACCGGATACAAGACGTATACGACACTGGAGAACCCCTGGACGCCAACAGCGATTAAAATCCTGCCAGGAATCCATCCTTATAGTGGTGGAACCATCATGGTATGGGCGGGTATTTGGATCGGCGGAAGAACTGAGTTGATTTGGATCAGAGGCAACCTCAACGCTCAAATTTATGCTGAGACGATTGTATCAGACGTCATCGTTCCTCTACAAGTGCAAATCGGTCCCTTATTTCAGTTAATGCATGATAATGCACGACCGCACACCGCAAGAGTTGTAAGACAGACTCTCGCCGCAGCTAACATCAATGTCCTGCCCTGGCCTGCTCAGTCGCCAGACTTGAACCCGATTGAGCATGCATGGGATATGCTACAGAGAAGAGCTCTGCCGAATATGGAGGGTATCCAGTCGCAAGAAGACCTTTTTTTGTTGTTGCAACGAACATGGGCGGCCATTCCACAGCGTGATTTGGATGAACTCATTTTGAGTATGCCAAACCGATGTTCTTGTGTTGTTAGTGTTCGCGGTAGAAACACGGATTATTAATTGTTTAAGTTACCCAATAAAATTTTAAAGAAAACTGTTATTTCAGTCTTTTTTTCGAACTTTAATGTTAGTGGTTCAAATGTCAAAAATCCCTTTATTAGGAAAATGGCAAATTTCTTTATTAATGCAAAGGTGACTTGGTTTATCGTTACTGTGACAAACGAAAACACTTTATTTGATGAATCCTTAAAGAAAATTTTAATTAATATCAATCAGGAGAAAAGTTATTGCAAAAATATATGTTGATCCCTAGACACTTTTGATGTGTGTAATTGTGAAGTTAGTTTTGTTCTTTTGCTTTTATTTAAAAAGTTATGATAAGTCAAAGATTTTCAAAATCCCGCCGAATTTTATTGTTATTCTACACCGAACAACAGGCGAACGCTGCGATACACAGCTGAGCGCGGTCATCGACCCGAGCCGTCACAGAATACTTGATAGCTAGTGTGCCGTCTGGTAATACGACATTTATTTGGTATTTTTTAAAGATAAGTAATCGACTATCATTTTTGATATTTTTATTGGATATATGGATTCAGTTACTGCTACAGATATTCTGATTTTAATAAGTCCCATATTTTCAAAATAGGGGTGTATAAAATTTATACTTACTTACATTTTCATTAATTAAATACGACAACATAAATTATTTCGTCTGCAGTGGACGGTTTACTCCCAACGGCCACCACTGAATCCGCCACCACTGGTGTCCGTTGTCATCAATCAAAACAATTTATTTATTAAGTTTTTGTTACAATAAGTACATTTGAGCAATTATCGAGACATTACCTCCCGTGCTAGTTAGAAACTGTGAAACTGTGATCGACCACAACAAGGGGCCCATGGCACTAAAATTAAACGTTTAGTGACAACGGCCACCAGTGATGGCGGATTCTGTGGTGGCCGTTGAGAGTAAACCCAGTGGATTATGCAAGATTTTGGTACAGATGTTTCTTATAACCAGTAGTAACATAGAGGATGCTTTTTATCCCAAAATTCTCGCGGGATTGGAATTTATAAGACTAATATCGTGTGATGCGATGTAGCATAATTAATAATTATAATTAAAATTACCTACCTTTGTTAAAGTCTAATGATTAAGTTATTTTCAGCCAAATTTAATTTAATTAATATTATTTAATTAAACTAAGTATATTATATAGTATTTTTACCTCATTGTGTCATTAATTTTGATACTCAGAAGTAATAATTAAATATGAGTTGCTAACAAATATTAATTAACGTCATTTTTTTTGTTGTAAATTAGTTATGGTTAACTTTTTTTGTGCCTGTGGTTTTACACTATTCCCGTTTCCTTCCTTTTGGATTTTCCCATATTTTTAGCATTATTTTTCATCGTTTATGTTACGTCACATTTAGATTTTTTTTATAAAAGGACTACTACGTGAGTGTGTGTGAATGAGTGTGTGCGTAGTTTCTGATACCCTAGATACAGGTTACGAACTTAGTTAGGGGTCAGTTACTATAATGAGATGATGGAGTGAATGATTAGGTATGTTATGTTATTTAAACATTTTACTACTGGTCATCCAAACTACTGGTCCGATTTCAAAAATTCTTTCAATACTAGAAGCCACATTATCCCGGAGTGTCATAGGCTATATTATATTTACGCGGGTGAAACCGCGGGGCGCTGCTAATTTATTATAACTATGTTTTAATTGTAGCTTTTGAGACTAGCGCGTTCAACCAAACAAAAAAAGTCTTCAGCTATTAAATAGCCGAGTATCATTTGGATTAAGATTTAACAAACTCAAAGTTAACTCACCAAAGAAGGTTAAAATAAAATAAACTAATTGTGAAATGACAAGCAATTTTAAATCTTATTTCTAACCAAAATTAGATCGTTTTTATCTCTAGCTATCAATCTCGAAATCTATTGCGACATTGTCACGGCAAATTGGACTTTATTTCAAAGAATTGAAGGTTGAATTGTAATAATTATTGTAAATGATTCATCTTGTATAGTTTTTAGAGCATGTCATTGAAGAAAGTTAGATATTGAATGAATTTATTAAAGTTTTGTACAACTATATCTAAGTTAAGAACGTCGATGGTGTATAGTAGTTAAAGTCTTCGACTTCCAATCGAAAGGTGTCTGGTTCGATTCCCGCCAATCCGCATTTGACCAGCGTGGTTGATTATTCTGACATAATCGGGTAGGCTAATGATGAAATCTTTAGTTAAGTGGTATTAGTATCTACCTGCCAAGCACGAGGTTTTAGGTTCAAAGGTCCCAGGTTTGATTCTTGAGTTGGACGATGCTTGTTTTCTATATGTTGTGTTCTCTCGGTTTTCAGATCACCAACATGCATAGCGGTGATTCTAATTATGCTTTTCTTCCATACTGTATCTACTAATAAAATGAGAAAAAGGCCAGTTCGCAGTGGGATATTAATATATTAGTTAGTTTGATGGATGGAACTACTGAACCAGTATAGATGAAATTTGCAATTTGCGGGAAATTTTGAAGTTTGTGGGAATACCCTAAAAGAACGGGTTATGCCTTGAGGATCCCATTCCCCGAGGATCCCGTCTCGGAGGATCTCGAATGCAATTCTTTCCAAAATTTCCTTTCGTTAAACCTGGGGCTAAGTCTGCAATTTGACATTATTGATCAGACAATATGGTGATATTGAGACACCATAACGAGAATGTGGAAAATTTGGTATTCTACTAAAATTTATTCATATGGCTATGGTGTCTCAGTGGTCTTTGTTGCATATAAACATTTTGACAAATAAACGTCAGAATACTGTTTCCATGACAACCATCTAAGTTTTACGGAGCTATTGAGTCAGCGGAATAGTTGTCACTAAGAGAATACCAAAATGACAACAAATGCCAAAAAACGGCCATAATGTTGATATTAAAACATATTTGAGTAGCATTATCACAGCTTAATAGTTTAGAGAATCAGGGCCCAGGAATTATGCAAGTAAAACAGTAAAGCACAAACACTATCTATATTATTATGCTTACTTAGTTTTTACTTATAATTCAACACGCTACCAAAATACCACAAATTAAACCTCGTTTTCTATTCGGCGGACATGTACGCGATTATAATATTACCTGATTCGATTATAAATGTGCGTGTAATCGATTTGTAATCGACATGTGATCTTGGAAGCAGGAAGGAAGTTAGAAATAACAGAGTTAGAATTATTTAATGGACGTATTGGCTGGTTTCTGTGGTTTTAGCATGTGATAACAAGAAAATATTTGGGTAAGTATATTCGACATCTATACTAATATTATAAAGAGGAAAGATTTGTTGGTTTGTTTGTTTGTAATGAATAGGCTCCGAAACTACTGGACCGATTTCAAAATTTTTTTCACTTATGGAAAGCTAATTTATCAGTGCGTGACATAGGCTATATTTTATCCCCGTAATCCCACGGGAACGGGAACTACGTGGGTGAAACCGCGGGGAGCTACTAGTAATTAATATTTTTTGTTTGATGTAATGTAACTGTTCCATTATTTCGAGTTCCATTTTAAATGGAACCAATGATGTAAATTATCATCAGTAGTTCCACCATGGGACTATTTGATGGTACTAGTGTCAATGAACCAATTTTCGATTTTCGAAACCAATTCAAGCGGGTGTCGTAGATCAAGTTTGAAACTTTTAGCGAAAAATCCTGAAAGTCACGAGACCAATTTTGTAAAATTGCAGTCACAGATATTTTTTTTAATCAATCTAAACGTAACTCTCCTAGCCAGGAATTGGACCCGTTGAGCCTGAGGTGGGGACTGGGGACTTATGAGCTAATGATACATTTTTTTAACATAACATAGTCATTGACTACATCATCTCAATACAGTAACTGACCCCTAACTAAGTTCGTAACTTGTATCTAGGGTATCAGAAACTACGCACACACACACACACACACCCAGACCGAGACAAACATTAATTACTTATGTATGTTTATGTTTATCCTATGTCTTTATTCATTGTCTAGTATCCATAGTTCAAGCTTTGCTTAGCTTAGATATGGTGATACCTAATGTAGTATTGAATATGTATATAAATATTTATGTTTATATAAAAACCTGAACTATTCTTATTGTCCAGTTTTTTCTCTGACAATGGACGAACAAACATTTCTTTCACAATTTTATCATTGTTTGAAAGTTTATATATGTATTTGATTGTTAAATAAAGAACACAAACTAAATATTTACAATACAAATACTATATAATGATTGTCAAACAATGAGCAAAAAGAATGTTAAGATTATCTATCTTCTATCTAATTATATATAAGTAACTCAAAGGTGACTGATTGACTGACTGACTGACATAGTGATCTATTAACGCACAGCCCAAACCACTGGAGGGATCGGGCTGAAATTTGGCATGCAGGTAGATGTTATGACGTAGGCATCCACTAAGAAAGGATTTTGATCAATTCTACCCCCAAGGGGATAAAAGGGGGAAATACTCAAATTCTGCCGGAAGTCGTGTCTGTGTGTGTATGTGTGTACGTGTGTATGTCTGTCTGTGGCATCATAGCTCCCGCACGGATGAACCGATTTCAATTTAGTTTGTTTGTATTAAAGGGGACTTACGTGCGAGTGTTCTTAGACATGTTTGATGAAAATCGGTTAACCCGTTTAAATGTTATGGGGGTTTGAAAGTAATTGTGTTGGGGGTGTTTTAATTTTTTTAATTTAATGTTATATCTGAAAACAAAATTTAAATTTTAACTATTGCGTGCAATCTAGGAATAAATGGAAATAGGTAATATGATATTTTATAGGTGCTGTAGCTTTTCCGTAAAATGTACCAAAAACTATAGGGGCGGCTACTTGTCAAATTTCGGTTTTTGAGGGGGTGAAGCAGACGGGTGGCGGACAGAAGATCTAGTCTAGCCCCCTCCGTCCCGTGACTGTGCAATTGTACAAACTGCTTTATCTCAAAATGATTATTGTCAGAATGTTTTGAATTATAAGGCCCGCCGCTAACTATGATGTTTTGTTGCCGTGACTTTTTATCACCATCACGGAAAACGGGGATTTGGCCTACGACAGCGTCTTAATGGGGATGGCGACTAAAAATAATAATTAGTCGGTCTCAGATTTCATAAAAACTTTTCTTCTTGTTCTTCCTTCTTCGCTTCGCTGCTCGTCCTAATAAATTAAATATGTATGTAAGATGAGAATAGGGATGTCGACTGGGTAAACAAAATGAAATTCTAATTAGTCCGTCAGATAGATTCCGAAAAAATATTAGACACGTATTTTTTTGTTTTATCAAATTAATAAAACTGACTTAGTTATAACGCATTAAAGTTCAGGAGTGGGGGCTTGTGACGATAATTCTTGGTAAAAAATGTATGTAGCTGTGACGTCACACGAGATTTCTATGCACTATATCGTCTTCATTATTTGTTTGTATCAAAAACGACAAAATACGTGTCCAATATTTTTGCGACATCTATCTGACGGACTAATTACGAGTAGATTTTTTTAGTCGACATCTCTATTATATTATAGTTTTGGATAAAACCAGTTTTAAATAAACATAACATAACACACGCTATTATAGACCAATACATACATCAAGGACGTATTGTATGTATGTTTGTATACCTATTGCAATTGTAAACGACCTCTGTCTAATTGGGGAGTCCAGTAATCGAACGAGCGTAATAATAGTGTTGGCAAAACGAGTGTGATTTGAATATTATTATTATGTTTATTACCTAGCTATTTTATAAACATGGTTTGGGATTGAGATCACCAGCACATAAAGGAAGGCTATCCTTACTTTCCTTACTCATTTCCTTACCTTTTTTACTAATATTAGGTACAACTCTGTCTGTGTATTTGTTACCTTTTCACGGCTAAACTACTGAATCGATTGACTTGAAATTTGGTACAAGGGAAGCTTATGGTCCGGGGAAGAACATTGGCTATGTTTTATCCCGAAACTCCCATGGGATCGGGAACTATGCGGGTAAAATCGCGGGGTACAGTAGGATTTAAAACATTAGGCTACGGTTAATAGGAGTGGTGCTAACGCGGGAATAGCAATAACAATACACAGCTAGAAATAAATGAGTTTAAATTAAAATGACTAATACTGGCCATGGAAAAAGAACTAGGCATCTCTTTCGTCAGGAAGGAAGTCCTAAACTGACTCCATGATCTGTGATAATGACAATACATCACTATTTTTCTCTTTCCGAACCTTTATCCCATGTCTATTTGGGGTCGGTTTTAACCAGATTTGGCGGAATGTCAGTATTTTACGTGAAGCGACTGCCATCAGACCTTCACAACCCAGAGGGTTATACGACATTTTTTGGTTAAACCAAATGTTAGACTTGAAGGCTCTAACTACCCGTAACGACTGTCGATGATGTTAGTACGACAACCGGGACCGACGCCTTTACGTGCCCTCCAAAGCACGGAAACGCTCATGAAATTAAAAGTCATTTTTAGTAATGACCCATCACAGTCATGACGGTGCCAGACGTTGCTTAACCGCGCAGATCACAAGTGATAAGCGGGTAGCACTGGGCCTTGAGCGCTTTCTATACATACATCACTATTTTTAAGTTACCAAAATTTTTTTAATTTACCACGATTTAAACCAGCCGTTGAAAACCTCTTACGCATAACATTGTTATGTAAATTCTAAGTAGATACTTTATGTTATTATTATATTCACCTTGACTTTGAGTTTTATGGCCAGAACCGTAACACAATGACTCGGGAAATAGTTACCTAACATCTAGTACAGATTTATCTCATTCGTATTGATTTACACGAACACTACACATTGAAATAAAACACTTAAACGGATTTTTGTCGTGGTTGTATTTTGTTTTACATTTTCTGACGTTTCGGATTCTTTACAGAACCCTTCTGTGATCACGGGTTCTGTAAAGAATCCGAAACGTCAGAAAATTTAAAACAAAATACAACCACGACAAAATTATCTCATTCGGTTTAGTAATTTAGTTATTTTTAACCCCCGACGCAAAAAGAGGGGTGTTATAAGTTTGACGTGTCTGTGTGTGTGTGTGTAACTGTCTGTCTGTGGCATCATAGCTCCCGAACGGATGAACCGATTTCAGTTTAGATTTTTTTGTATTAAAGGGGACTTACGTGCAAGTGTTCTTAGACATGTTTGATGAAAATCGGTTGACCCGTTTAAAAGTTATGGGGGTTTGAAAGTAAATGTGTTGGTTTTTTAAATTTTATTTTAATTGTTATTATTGATACTAATAGGTATCATAATATTATGTGATTGGTTATCGGAGGTTACATTTCTACGACTCAGTGACCTATTGGCATGTGTTGATAGCTAGTCCCAGATTTGATTACTGGGTTGAACCAGGAATCTAATCGGGATCCCGAAAAAAGAAAGTGATGCACGTTAATTTTCAATTTTTTAATCAACCTTTTTTGTCACACTGCTGGGCAAAGGTCTCCCCCAAATCCCTCCATCTGTCCTGTCTCTAGCCAGCTCCTTCCAATCTCTGTCGAACCTCTCAAGATCTTGCCTCCAACTTGTCGGGGAGCGATCCGGGAGCCTACGCTCGTTGGGTTCCCAGTCCGTGGACAATTTAGCCCACCTATGAGTCCATTCTACTCACAATTTTCAATTATAAACCTGATTTCAGATCACCAACATGCCATGCAGAGAGTTCTTAAGTGGGTAGCTATCTTTCCTTTTTTTTTAATTACGAAGGGATAAACACTATTTAATTTCTTTTTCTCTGGGATAAAAGTGAATAAAGCTGCCGAGCAAAGCTAATATGTAACAGAATGCAACTAAGTATAATTACAGAAACTTATAATCTACAATTTAAACTTATCAATTATTTATATAATACCTTATTTAGTATCTTAGGATCCAATTACTGTATCCTATCCTAGATCTAGATTACCACATGTTACTCAGCTGAGCCAAATTAAGTCTTATTCCTATGTAGTTAAAGATTACGGAGACAGCAAATAGTATCATGGTAAAATGTGGTCTAGAAAGATTTTGTTATATGAGATTTATATGATTTGACATTGTGTGTGACTAGCTGTAGCATGCGGTTTTCGTCGAGTAAACTACATATTATAAAACAAAGTCGCTTCCCGCTGTATATCCCTATGTATGCTTAGATCTTTAAAACTACGCAACGGATTTTGATGCGGTTTGTTTTAATAGATAGAGTGATTGAAGAGATTTTTAGCATAATTTTATCCCCGCATTCTCACGGGAGCGGGAACTAAGCGGGTGAAAGCGCGGGGCGTTATTGCGTCTTTTTTTCAAGTTCGATTGCCGCTCAAGACAAACATTTGTGTGAATAAATATGTCTGTTTGTCTAAGTATGGCGGTTTTCTTTCTTATTCTAAGTATTTTATCATCGTTAGTCGCCCACTGCTGGATATAAGCCTTTCTCATTTCAAAACATATACAAGTATATTTCTCTCGGTCTGGGTGTGTGTGTGAATGAGTGTGTGCGTAGTTTCTGATACCCTAGATACAAGTTACGGACTTAGTTAGGGGTCAGTTACTGTAATGAGATGATGGAGTGAATAGTTATGTTATGTTATTTCTCATCATCGTCAGCCCACAGTCATCCACTGCTGGACTTAAGGCTTTCCCATTTCAAAAAGTATACAAGTACCTATGTATGTCTGTATATCTGTTGTCCAGTATCCACAGTACAAGCTTTGCTTAGTTTGGGACTCGATGGCGATGTGTGTCCGTCCGTATATATATTTTTTTATATTCTAACAGATGTCAGATCATCTTTGAAGATAAAATTAATCCGAGTTGACATTTGAATCATAATTAGAAACAGGTCCGTGGATCGTTACACTTTTTTATTACCTATATCAGAACACTAGCTGCTACGCCTCGCGGTTTTACCCGCGTGAATCCCAATCCCATGGGAATTTCGGGATAAAGTATCCTATGTGTTATTCCTAGTTGTAAGGAACTTCTGTACCAAATTTAATCTAAAATCTAAATCGATACAGTAGTTTTTGCGTGAAAGAGTAACAAACATCCAAACTCACAAACATACAAACTTTCGCATTTATAGTGGCCGCATCACTACATAGTATAAAACAAAGTCGCTTTCCGCTGTATATATCCCTATAGGTATGCTTAGATCTTTAAAACTACTCAACGGATTTTGATACGGTTTATTTAAATAGATAGAGTCATTCAATGGAAAGGTTTTTAGCATAATTTTGATCCCATATTCCTACGGGAACAGGAACTACGCGGGTGAAACCGCCAGGCATAGAGAGTATATTATACAATCCATGTACAAAGTAAATGTTTTGATAGTACAGTGTATTGACCAACACTGCATCGAGTGAAAGTAAATTCCATAGCAAACGATGCATTCCGCGTGATTATATTTGTATGTATAGCATCAAAGTGGATTTATAGATTAACTAGCAGCTTCCCGCGGTTTCAGCCGCTTAGTTCCTGCTTCCGTGAGAATACAGGTATATAATTAAGTAAACTAAAAACCTTCCTCTTGAATCACTCCATCTATTAAATAAAACCTCATCAAAATCCGTTGCGTAGTTTTAAAGATCTAAGCATACATAAGGACATTGGGATATAGGGACAGAGAAAGCGACTTTGTTTTCTACTATGTAGTGATGATCCTACTATGTTATACCTAGTGAGTGATAATGATTATGTCAATACCCTTTAAGACTAGACCTTTCTACATATACCAATCTACACTAACTTCCTAACTAATATTATAAATGCGAAAGTAACTCTGTCTGTCTGTTACGTTTTCACGGCTAAACTACTGAACCGATTGACTTAAAATTTAGTACAGGGGTAGCTTATGGAAAGGAAAGGACATAGGCTACGTTTTATCCCAAAATTCATACGGGATTGAAAACTACGCGGGTGAAATCGCGGGGCACAAGTAGTAATAATATTATAAAGAAGAAAGATTTAATTGTTTGTTTGTAACGAATAGGCTCCGAAACTACAGAACCGATTTCAAAAATTCTTACACTAATGGAAAGCTAATTTATCAGTGTGTGACATAGGCTATTTTATCCCCGTATTTCCACGGGAACGGTAACTACGCGAGGTGCTATAATAAAGAGGAAATATTTGATTGTAAGCATTGAATAGGTTCCGAAACTACTAAAATGTTGTTGTATGTTTTTTTTCCTATTAGATAGCATACTTTTTATTGAGTAACATAGGCTATATTTTAGTCTCATATTCTCACAGGATTTAAAATTACGCGTGTAAAACCGCGGAGTGCTACTAGTATATTTTTCTCCAAAATAATCTAAACTTACCTCTAAAATTAAATCCAAAGACAAATAAAAACAAAAATCACCAAAAATACACTTTAAAGTTATACATATAATAAAAAAAAAAACAAATAACTTTTTATAAATAACACTATTTTCGAATAAACGGATTTGTTTTTTTTACGTGTTTTAAATTTCGAATGACGTGCGATTCGAACGCGAGATTTGAATCAACTGATGAATATCGCGAAATAATTTTATAAGATAACAATTTTATTTACTTACTTAGTTATTTAATTATTTTATAAATTATTCGATTTTAAATTTGGAAGTATGGAATTTAATTTTAAAAACAATTTACCTGTTTGTGTATTCAAAAATAAAATAATTTGATAATTTAAAATATGTATGTTTTATATCCGTTTGTAATGCTAAAATTAAAACCTTTTAATAAATAAATAATTCCTTATCTATTTGACTGTTTGTTTCAATTTCCAAAACGACTGAGCCAATTTTGATGTAACTTTCACTGGCTATTATTTATCCCAGAAATCTCAATTCAAACAAATTTGACGACCTCGATGGCAGAGTGGTCATCATGCCGGACTGCCATCCGTAAGGTTGCGGGTTCGATTCCCGTGCGGAGTGAATATTTGTGTGAACCACAAATGTTTGTCTCGGTCTGGGTGTGTGTGTGAATGAGTGTGTGCGTAGTTTCTGATACCCTAGATACAAGTTTAGTTACGAACTTAATTAGGGGTCAGTTAATGATTATATTGTTATACCTATTTATTACGTAATTTGTTTCGTGGGTTCAGGTAAATATATTTATTTTCCTGTTTACCTGTTCCAGCGTTATTTGTTGATACATTTATATTCACCAGTATTTGTCTTCATTTACTATAATAAATGAGTAAACTGATGACTCACAGGGCTTTTTAATATACCTACAATAGGTAAGTAATTGGCAAATATGAACTTGCAGACGTTTTCCCGAGTGACTTACGATTCTTCTCGGCTGATGTAATTTCCGAATCGGTGGTAGATTCATTGACGTTCATAAGTGCCTCGTTGGGGCCCTAACTGAATAGGTATGATTGATTGTATTTTTTTTATACATTTTTGATTTGACGTGTCATCTGCTAGTAAGAAAATAGGTCGCTGAGGCTAATCCAAGGTTCTGTCGTTCCATTTACGAGTTGTGGATAGTTCGAGAGGCTATCTCTTGTCCATAGTGTTCAAAACAATTGAACAAGTAATATCATTATTTCCTTTATTTTTATCTGTTTGAAGTCGACACGCTTAGAAGAAAGAGACCGTTGCCCATAGATATTTTAAAGAGTAACATAACGGGACCAGTAGATTTCGGACTTAATTTATTTCTTCATAACTAAAATGTACTATGAAAAAATAATTAAAAATATAAATTAACTCATATTATTTAT
Organism: Timandra comae; assembly: GCA_958496195.1. Lineage (NCBI taxonomy): Eukaryota > Metazoa > Arthropoda > Insecta > Lepidoptera > Geometridae > Timandra > Timandra comae. The sequence goes on along the minus strand of OY292377.1, from coordinate 179,233 downwards.
TTTTAAATAACCAAAGTTATTATAATTTAATTTATTAAATAACCAAAGTTATTATAAAATATTTATTTACATTTAAATTTTAAATAATATATACTCAATTTAAATAAATTATTCTCAGCTTTAGAATTCCTATTTCAAATTCTAAAGAACATACTTCCATTTATAATATTGTTACCAACCAGTAGTACCCATTGTATTATATCTATTTAAAAGTCAGCGTCTCATCAAGCAGTTGTTTTGTTACACACTACTGGGTGTCAAGTCTGCTATAAGTGCCACAATCATTTCTGTGCCGGTTGCCGAAATTGGAAGTTAGTATTCTCATTTTGACTATAATATCATTCCTATACATGTTCATTATAGAGTCACATTTTATTCTGTGTCGGCGGCCAAAATTGGAAGCTGCTATTGTAATTTTGATTATGTCCTGACAACCAAAAGATGCGATTACAGCGACGCTGTCACCGGCACAGAAAAGATTGTGGCACTGTTTGATTAGACAATGTGTTGATATAGAGACACAATAACGAGATTGGCAGATATTTGGTATTCTACTATTACTTATATGGCTATGGTGTCTCAGTGGTCTCTTTTGCCCAAAATTCAAATTCATATAAAATAACCATCAGAATATAGTTTTGACAACCATCAAGCTACGTTTGAAGAGCTATTGAGTCAGTGGTGTTGTTGTCATTAGGGGAATACCAAAATGACACAAATATAAAAAAACCTAATAATTATTAAGAGGAAAGAGTTGATTGTTTGATTATTTGTGTGTTTGTTTTAACGAATAGGCTCCGAAACTCCTGAACCGTGTTCAAAAATTCATTCTAATTTGTCAGTGCGTGGCTATATTTTATCCATTATTCCCAAGAGAACGGGAACTACGCAGTTGAAAACGCGGGGCGCTGCTAGTGGTGATATAAAATTTGAGTAACATTATCACAGCATTATTGTTAGCAGACTTGACACCCAGTATTGTAACAAAGAGCTCGAATTCAGTACATAAATAAAATAGATGAGTTGTTTTTACGTCCGAGTCACGCGGCGCCAATCACTGTGAAGGTTGGACGTCACACGCAAATTAACGGTGAAATACATAGGTTTGTGCGCGGGTTTCGTCGATATTTAACATAACATAATCATTTACTACATCCTCTCATTATAGTAACTGACCCCTACCCTAACTAAGCTCGAAGCTTGTATCTAGGATATCAGAAACTACGCTTTATAAGTACTACTATTTTATATAAACGGTGGAATACATACCTAGGTTTGGACCCGGGTTTAGCCGATATTTCATAAGTTCTAATATTTTATTTCTACATATTATAAAACAAGTCGTCCCTGTCTGTCTGTCCCTATGTATGCTTAGATCTTTAAAACTACTCAACGGATTTTGATTAGATAGAGTGATTCAAGAGGAAGGTATTTGGTATAACTTTATCTCCACATTCTTACGGGAGTGGGAACCAGGTACGCGGGTGAAACTGCGGGGCGCTGCTAGTAGAAAAATAAGATCAAAAACTAAAACCTGACTACTGATTATAACAAGGCTCGCTCTAATAAGTATACTAGTATCGCCCCACGGTTTTTTCACACACATCCACATATCCACGGGAGGGTATTAGAAACAAACGGATACATTTGGAGACACAGCTACCGCATAGCGACTACATCCAACGGGACCAGGAAGGGAATCGACTTAAATAAGTACGTACAAACATCCCGTTGTATTATATAGTTATATATGTATAATGACGTACGTTTCGTTTAATAATAAAATACTGTTAAGTATAGGAAAACTTAGAGCGTCATTCATAAGGACAGACAGACAGACACTACAGTACTATTTACTATTAATAAAGAGGCAGTTCAGGTGCACGGCAAAAACAAGTGATCAATGAAATACAATGAACAGCAGAGCACTTCTAGTTTTATTATTAGTAAGTAGTTGATTGTTATACAAAGAACTAGAATCGTCTCGGTTTCACCCGCGTAGTTCCCGTTCCCGTGGGAATACGGGGATAAAATATAGTCTAGTTACTCAGGGTGAAAGTAGCTGTCTAATGGTGAAAGAATTTTTGAAATCGGTTCAAAGTTGTTTCGGATCATAGGCTCAGAAACTGAAGAGAAAAGATTTGTTTGTTTGTAACGAATAGTTATACAAACAAACAAATCTTTCCACTTTATAATATTAGTGTAGATGTACGGTGAAAAAAAACATCGTGAGGAAACCTGCACACACCTTCGGAGGAATTATGATGGTTGTGTGTGAAGTCGACCAACCCGCACTTGGCCAGCGTGGTCGAGTAAGGCGTCATGCAGGGTAGGTCAGGTTAGGTTAGCCCCTCGGTGGGGACATTATATGAGCTGATGACACTTAAGAATCATTTGAATATTTTTATAGAGGCAATTTTTGAGGAAAAACTTATTTAAAAAACGTGTGGCACTCGGGGACTGCCGCGGTAAAGCTATTGCATAGCAATTTTATCAACTAATTGTTTTTTTGATTTTTGTATTGCAATCCTAACCGTAGAAATTTTGATGTCGTACTTGGGACTTCATACAATAAAAACTTTGTCTACATTACTATAAAAACTTTTTGGAAAATTTACAAAAAAAAAAGGTTTTCCATAAAAAAATAATAAAAAATTATCAATGTAAATATGAGTTTTAGAGCTCTTAAAATAGAGTTGAAAATTACTATAGCAAACTAAAAACGTGAGGCTTTTTTCGTTACGGAATTTCTGGATTCGGTCCCCGTGCTCAAGGCCCTCGATAGAAGCTATCTCTTTTTCTTTTTCCGAACCTTTATCCCATGTCTATTTTGGGGTCGGTTTTCAGTTTTAACCAGATTTGGCGGAATGTCAGTATTTTACGTGAAGCGACTGCCATCAGACCTTCACAACCCAGAGGGCTATATGACATTCTTGGTTAAACTGAATGTTAGACTTTTGAGGGCTCTAACTACCCGTAACGGCTGTCGATGATGTTAGTACGACAACCGGGACCGACGGCTTTACGTGCCCTCCGAAGCACGGAAACGCTCATGAAATTAAAAGTCATTTTTAGTAATGACCCATCACAGTCATGACGGTGCCAGACGCTGCTTAACCGCACGGATCACAAGTGATCCGCGGGTAGCACTGGGCCATGAGCGCTTCAATAGAAGATCAATAGAAGCTATACAATAGCTTAAAATCATAATTTAGCCTATATATTTATTATCGAGCGTCAAATTTTTTTTACTTAGTTCTCAGTTATTGGTGACGCTTTGGGTACAAATTAGTTAATTTTGTTAAAATTGATATGTAGAGAAAACCTTAGTATTATCCTGTAAGATTCTCTCACTGATGATAATAGTACAGTCCTTAGAGACAGGGGTTTTTCCGACGTTTGATAAAAAAAAAAAAAGGTAGCACTCCGGGAGTGCCGGCAGAAGTGAAAACTTCAATATTAACGTTGTGTTTAATTATAAGTATAAAAGTACTATCATTTATGAGGTAGAATACAATGTTTGTTTCTTACTTCAGTTATCATAAACGTCACGTGATGCTGATCTTACGCTTTTTCGATCAGCATCACGTGACCCTGACGCGAGTTTGAAAGTTTTTACCCATACAAAAAAAGTGCTCAGCGCCGCTAAAGAAGTTTTCACTTCAATAATGAAATAATTTACAAAAAAACACATTTTTTTCCATTAAATATACAAGCACTTCCTTTTTGGTCAACAATCAATCAAACTAAGATAAAGTTGTTAAAATATTTATTTTTCACGTAAATTCTTATCAATACAATAAAATCGGCCAAGTGCGAGTCGGACTCGAGCACGAAGGGTTCCGTACCAAAAACGACAAAAAAAACGTTTGTTGTATGGAAGCCCCTTTAAATATTTATTTTAGTTTGTTGTTATAGCGGTAATAGAAATACATCATCTGTGAAAATTTCACCTGTCTAGCTATCACCGTTCTTGAGATACAGCCTGGCGAGAGATGGACGGACAGCGAAGTCTCAGTAATAGGGTACCGTTTTTACCCTTTGGGTACGGAACCCTAAAAACAGACGACTTTACAGAAGGCTGTCAAGGAAAAGTAATTTATTACATGAATCAGTGTACAAACATATTAGTGTGTACAAGTATTAAATGGTGAGACAGTTGTTACGGCATATTTGAATAATTAAACTAATAGTAACATATATTTTATGTTTAATTTTCAAATATTTTTGTTGAATTTTGATAAGTTATCTTTATTAGTGTCTCAGACAAGTTCAAGATTTTTTTCTAATCATTTTCATGACTGGAATGGCCCGTAGCATAGACTAAATAAATAAGGTACAAAAATCCAACAAGGTGTCTTATGAATCTTATGATTATGACTATTAATCCCGTGGGAATCCTCTCTTAGCGGATGCCTACGTCATAACATCTACCTGCATGCCTTTCAGCCCGATCCGTCCAGTGGTTTGGGCTGTACGTTGATAGATCACTATGTCAGTCAGTCAGTCACCTTTGAGTTATATATATTTAGAATGAGGGAGAGTTCTAAGGCAGTTTCCGCAACTTGACCTGTCCAGCTTAGTCCTTACAGTGACGGATTAAGACTATTTAATGCCCTAAGCAATCCACGCCTGTGGGCCCCCTTATCCTTATGTCAACTACAACTTTGTGCTTCTTCTGGTGCCCCCTCCAGACGTGATGCTCCAGACGTGAAGGTTTGATTAAGAGTTAATCCTGCTGTTGTCGATCTTTTGGGCTCTTACTAGCAGAATCAGTTATAACACTACCAGCGTCCTGGAAAGAATGCTCAAAGGGCCATTGAACAGGGACTATGATTTTTATTTAGTTCGTAATCAATATAACTCGCTTCTGGATATCTTATTGTTACTTTTTATATTTCTCACTAGCGGCGCCCCGCGGTTTTACCCGTGTAGTTCCCGTTCCCGTAGGAATATGGGTATAAAATTATGCTAAAAACCTTTCCACTGAATCACTCTATTTATTAAAATAAACCGCATCAAAATCCGTTGCGATATTGTAGTGATATTTATTATTCGAGCAATACCCACCAGTGAATATTATGTGATATCTTTCAGTGACTTCCTTTTATAATTCTACAAAACCAAATAATGAAGCTACGCGCAGCTTCATTATTGTGTTTAAAATCATTACCAATAATAGTAAATCCGATGATAGATCCAAGGTATACTTACGAAGTCCTTATGGCAAATGTAATATTATATGTCAAAGTCACAATAAGAAAAATGTCGGGCATTTATATTAAGTATGTATTAAGTGTTACAGTTTAAGTAAATAAGTGAGAAATATCATTTCTTTGTGTTAAAAGATTTGAATTAAAACTACTTTAACCGATATTTTTTTATTATTAAAAGTTTTTTTCCGTTCAACTTAGCGCCTGTTTTCGCCAGGGTAGACCTAATAAATACAACATGTACTACGGTCATATTATGCCCAAATATGAGTGGAGTTAGTTGCCGAAAACTGCCCGCTTACAAGTACATGTTCATTTTCATCATCCTTTTCCCACGAAGAAGCTCGAACCTACCCTGATATAGGGCACAGTATAATAATGAGTACTTGCTTAGGGTGATCAGAGCTAAGTGACCACAGACCGACCACACACACACAACCTTAGGCATTCATGCGATTGCACGATGCGATTTCGTTGCATTACACATTGTGAGTATTGGCAGGGATGAAACCAGCCTCCCCCTAGCATGACTGTGCGTGATAAAATACACACATCAAAAGTGTCTAGGGATCAACATATATTTTTGCAATAACTTTTCTCCTGATTGATATTAATTAAAATTTTCTTTAAGGATTCATCAAATAAAGTGTTTTCGTTTGTCACAGTAACGATAAACCAAGTCACCTTTGCATTAATAAAGAAATTTGCCATTTTCCTAATAAAGGGATTTTTGACATTTGAACCACTAACATTAAAGTTCGAAAAAAAGACTGAAATAACAGTTTTCTTTAAAATTTTATTGGGTAACTTAAACAATTAATAATCCGTGTTTCTACCGCGAACACTAACAACACAAGAACATCGGTTTGGCATACTCAAAATGAGTTCATCCAAATCACGCTGTGGAATGGCCGCCCATGTTCGTTGCAACAACAAAAAAAGGTCTTCTTGCGACTGGATACCCTCCATATTCGGCAGAGCTCTTCTCTGTAGCATATCCCATGCATGCTCAATCGGGTTCAAGTCTGGCGACTGAGCAGGCCAGGGCAGGACATTGATGTTAGCTGCGGCGAGAGTCTGTCTTACAACTCTTGCGGTGTGCGGTCGTGCATTATCATGCATTAACTGAAATAAGGGACCGATTTGCACTTGTAGAGGAACAATGACGTCTGATACAATCGTCTCAGCATAAATTTGAGCGTTGAGGTTGCCTCTGATCCAAATCAACTCAGTTCTTCCGCCGATCCAAATACCCGCCCATACCATGATGGTTCCACCACTATAAGGATGGACTTCCTGGCAGGATTTTAATCGCTGTTGGCGTCCAGGGGTTCTCCAGTGTCGTATACGTCTTGTATCCGGTCTCATACCAAAACGAGACTCATCAGAAAAGCACACGAAACGCCATTGTTCTTCTGCCCAATTTCTGTGTTCAAGAGCCCATTGATATCGAATCCTACGATTGTGCATTGCTATAGGTGGTACCCGTAGCGGTCTTCGGGAATGAAGGTTCACTTCATGCAAGCGGTTTCTGACTGTTTGGTCGCTAATTAAGTTCCCTGAAGAGTGATGAAGCCGCACGGCTAACATCATGGCGGTTATTGTTGGAGCTCTTCGAGTTAAGATTTGAATGTATCGGTCTTGTCTCCGTGTGGTGCAGCGATACCGTCCTCCATGGCGCTCAGCCACGGTACCAGTGCTTCGGTAACGTGTCCAAAGTCGACTGATAACACTCTGACTTGTATTCAGAGCTAAAGCCACAGTACGTTGCCGGGAACCAGCTTCTATCATTCCCACGGCTCTGAGCATTTCTTCCCTGCTTAAATGACGTCGCCGCTCCATAATAACGTTGGTTTTAATCAGTAGTAGGGAAACAGTAGCACTAATAATGTCTTCAATGCGTTGTATGTTTTTATAGGGAAAATATTGACAGCTGATTTTCATCTTTTACTCGAATTTGATTCACAGTTCCTGATTCAAATTATGAAATGCACCAAAAAGGATCCATATAAATTTATAAAATCATAAATTTATTACAAAGCCACATCTCAATCTCAAGAAATCCGCATAAAAATGCTTGATCCCTAGACACTTTTGATGTGTGTATATCGAATCAATCGAATCACAAAATAATATCGATTTCGCGAGCATGACCAAATGAATTATCACGTGCTATGATATGGTGAAATTAAATATGGCGGGTATTTTTATCATATTTTGACAGTTGGATGTCGATAAATCGCTTTATCTAGCGCGTTTTTGATGTCATGCTAGCCCGGCTGAGCCTTCCGATTGGTAATAAAAAGTTCATACAGCTCGTCTGACATCCTACTGTTAATTCCACCACACTATATCCCAGCGGACATGTCTCAAAGTGTTCCGAAGCGCTGTAGGTGGCGACCGATAATGATCTCAATAGTTCACTTTTTACGCTCCAATAGTGTTCCCTTATAGGCGAGGCATGCGACCTACGACTATGCATGGACGTAATTATACGCTGATATATGTTTGGAATATGGCTGGTGTTTTTATGTGCAATATTATATTATGTACTAGCTGAGCCCTGCGGTTTTACATGCATGAATCCCAATCATATCAGAATTTTGGGATTAAAACATAGCCTAAGAGTATGTCCTCCCCCGGATCATACGGGTTTATTAGTAAGGATTTGATATGTACTAAGTGGAAGCGGTCATAGCCTTGTGGTAACTGAAGATTACTTGCGATCTATTCGGTTAAGTCTTATTTATTATTTATTTATTTAGATATGCCAACAGTACACATATTAAAAACATTACATGATTTCTTAGGTATAGGGTGTCAAACTGATATGAATACAAATTACAGGCACATTCAACATGCACTTAACAAGTTAAACGCTTTACATAATGTTCCAGTTAAATTTAATTAAACAAGCAATGTAAAATATTACATTACATTAAAATTACAGCAAAGACAAAAGGAGTAGTTGTGATAAAAAAAAACTTAGAAACAAAAACAACATTGTCTTGCACCATTTATTAGTAAATGCCCTTTAATTTATAATGATGATATATAACCCATAGAATAAGGATCACGGCCAAGATTCTCTCTGCTAGGCTAGCATGACTTCGAAAACGCGATAGATACAGCGATTTATTGACATCCAACTGTCAAAATTTGATAAAAATACCCGCCATATTGAATTTTACCACGTGATTAATTTAATGACATATGGTCATGCTCGCGAAATCGATAATAGCTATTTATTGACATCCAACTGTCAAAATATAATAAATATAGCCGCCATATTTAATTTTATCAAATCGTACCACGCCATATTCGTTTGGTCATGCTCGCGAAATCGATATTATTTCGTGGTGTCTATATCATTTATCACGCACAGTCATGCTAGGGGGGCTGGTCTCTGTTATAACCTGAACATGCTTTATAATAAATACCTACTTTACTGTTTGTCTGATATCTATATCATCACGACATGGTATAAAACAAAGTCGCTTCTACTGTCTGTCTGTCCCTATGTATGCTTTGATCTTTAAAACTACACAACGGATTTTGATGCGGTTTGTTTTAATAGATAGAGTGATGCAAGAGGAAGATTGTATCCCCGAATTTTCACGGGAGCGGAAGCTACGCGGGTGAAACCGCGGGGCACTGCAAGTTAATAAATAAAACAAAAGCTTTACAATACTCGCAAATTTTATTTTATTGAAACTTATCAAAAAATATTATACATTTTATTTACATTTTAAAAGTAGTAAACAAAAGTTGTTACCATTTTGTTCATTTTCTCATTTATTTTACATTTTGGTATTTTTTTTTTGCTTAACACTAAATTAATCTTGCGTCCTTAAGACTAATTTATTTGAAGCAAAGTCACAAATAAAGTAACGTTTAAATACAACATTAACTAATAACCGTTATTTTAACGATATTAGAAACGGTTATTTAGATACTGCTACTTCAATATTCCTATATTATTATTTTTTTATTTATTTCTCTTTGTTAATCTTTATATTAGAAAAAAGATGGCATATTAACTTTGGCAGTAACTTTAAAAATATATTAACAGCTTAGTTAAAACTGACTAGTTACAAATAACTATATACAGTTCAACTGGAATAACTAAATAACGGATAACAGTCTGTGACTACCAAATAACTTTAAAAATAACCAGTTACATTGCGGTGGTTATTTAAGCTTTTTCTTTGTACCTAAGCTTATCGGTCCGACTGTACAAAAACTTATTTTTATACATAATAAATCGATTTTATATGTATTAGGACCGGTAGACCATTTATTTTTACCCATTCATCTATTAAATGACCAATTGAAGGTATTTCTTAGATTTTGCTAATTTATCTGAATAGATAGAATATTAAGCCTAACCCTTTACAGTCACAGTTTACAATCAATCGTTGGTAACTTAAAAAAATATGTAACGTTATTTGGTCATCAATATACACATAGAAAACTAAAAATATCGTTATTTGTAACGTTATGTTCGTGTAACGGTTACTGTCGGCGGGTCCTCGTTGCTCGTGACGTTGTTCTGTGTGGAGGACTGTGCTAGCGCTGTGTTGATGGGTTGTGATATCGGCTGGATGTTGTAGTTTGGATAGTGCACACCGACTACCTCTTCGTAGCTCGGTGGTGCCATTACTTCTGTAATTTGAAAAAAGAATGTTTTATTGTAAAGGAACTTATTTTTGTATGGGAATGTGTGATTTTCAAGATTGTGAAAATCGCGTTTAATCATAGGATTCATACAAATATTGTAATAGAAAAGAGATGTGGTATGGTATTAGTAAGAGTGGTCAATGGTAAGTGGTCCAACCTTGGCTCGCATAGATTATGAAGTGTTGTACATAATTATAATTTACTATTCTAATATTCTTTAATAGAATACTGTGAATAAACTTTAATCTACAACATCTAAGTAGGTACGCAATCTAAAAGCACAAGTTAATGATAGTTATGATTATGAAATATCGAAGAATTTATAGATTAGAAAAGTCATTAACACTTTCATATAAAAATAACGTTCAATAACCGTTTTCTAAGAATAAACGATAAGAAAATAACGTTGTAAAATCAATAGTTATTGTTATTATTAGTATTGTAAAATCGATTACTTTTATTAATATAAAAACTTTTTGTTTCTAAAAGTATTTTATGACAGTAATATTAAATGGTAGTTGTTTAAATACTTATAGAAGAAACATAACAAAAAAGTGATATTTTAGCCCTAATAATTGTTTTGATTAAATATCTTGTTTAGAAAATAATAATTAGTTTATGCAGAGGTTGATCCGTCCGTGGTATACTTACATCAATGGCAAAGTCGATCAATACGCAAAGAAAGATCGATATTTTTAAATAAAATAGTGTATTGTACGTACCATATTTTGGCGGTGGGGGTAAGTTGGAAGGGCTGACGTAGATAGTGGGCTCCTGGTGAGCGAGCGAGGGCCGCGCACGGGACCCCACATACACTCGCCTCTGCTGCGGACTTCGCGTTTTCTGCCCTGGAAAATAACGTTACAATAATGTTAGTAATTACATACTTACATACATTTTATAAACCTAATACTTAATACGTTCTGAAAATAAATTAGTATATTTAACTCAACGGAAAAGCAAGATAAATAGTCATCGTTATGAACAGTTAAATTGCCAACGTTCACGGGATATTTCCGATATTTTAAAACTAATATGGCAAAAAATATTGTTCGTTCTTGTTGATACTTCTACGTTTACAGAACGTTTACAGAAGTAAACGTTGAACTTTACAGAAAATAACTTATGTTATTTGGTCAAACCCCTAATCTATCAACCACAATTTGGAACGTTTTATGTATTTAAGTTATCGTTTATTAGCTATTGTATAGTTATAAACTAACACATAATATATTTTTAATTTGTTTAAGTTAATGACACTTAAACAAGAACGAAAGTGGCATTAAGCTAATCAGTATTTGATATATCTACTATTGTTAAGTCATAAATTGATAAACGAATATCAGATCTTTGCCGTTTGTAAATCTAATTTTGACCTAAATATATAGTTTCTTAAACTTAAAATACTTCGTTAATCTTATCAGACAATTTCGCTATTGTGACATAATAATATTAAATATTATCTGTTAATTCTAATGTTTAAATATTTGGGTTACTGACCAAGTAATTGATAAAATTATCACATGTTAACACTTTAAGTCCGAAAGAAAACTATATTTAGGAACGCACGGAACGAACGCTCTGAGTTTTTTTTAATTATAGATTATTTTTATATTCGAATGACGTAAAATCGTTGTACTTATAATAGAGGGTGAGAAAGTAAAAAATACATCACTCCTACAAAGTTTTTTTTAGTAAGTAATAATATATTTTTACACAATAATCTAGTGTTATTTATTTAAAAATAAATAAATAAATTTTAAGATTTATCACAAAAAAACCATGTAATTAGCTAAAACGTTAATAGATATTTCTAATTAAAATTACAATTTTTATAATAAAAATAATATTTACCTAAAACGAGCACCTTAATACACATTATAATAAATATAAGTATCACAAATGTTGTACTCAAACTGAGCACAATCCAAATAACGTCAGTAAAAGATACTTCTAAAACTGTACTCAGGACATCAACTACAGTTTCGTTACGAGATTCCATTTTTAAAATAACTAGTTATTTGTAACGTTATTTATATCGTTACTTTATTCAACTGTATATTTTTAACGTGTCACTGCACTAACATTTTAAAGTTCTATTTTCGAATTGTTCGTAATTTAAAAATTATTGAACATTTTAAAATAATTCAATTTTTTTTTAAATTGTTTGTAATTTAAAAATTAATCAACATTTTATCTTAAATTTTAAATTTAGAAACTTTACACATTTTATGCTATATTAATGTTTATTTTTATTATTATTTTTATTTTATTTTACACTCGTTTGTTTGATTCACACCCTCGCACTGATAAAATCAAATGCTATCGTTCAATTGAACGCAAATAAGTAATTTTATATCGATGATAATAAATGATTGTAAATATTAATTGTTAGTATCCCCATTAGAGTTTTATCTGTTTATGGGGATTATAAAATAAAGATAGTAGATAAAGAAATAAATAATAAATAAAATGTTTATTTATACGTCTTATTTCGATCGTTGGTCGGTTTAGAACTGTTGTTTGTTATTGGTGTTTAATTGCATGATTTTAATTTGTTATAAATTATATTTTAATTGAGTTTTTATGAAGCGAAATTAGGTTGAGTGAAGATAAATATTATATTTGGGAGGAGGGGGAGCAAAGATCAATAAACTTAAAGTAGGTGGTAACAAATGGGGTAACTTCTAGTTGATTCCAAAAGTCATAGCTAAGTTACAAAAAAGTGGCAAAAAGATTTTATACATATAAAGAGATAACTCTCTGTAATCGTCATGGAAGGAAAAATCTCATTCTGTCTTTCTCTTGGACGTTTTATGCACAATTTAGTAATCATAGGGCCTATTTCACAACCTTCAAGTAAAGTTACTCATCAAGTAATTTAATATAAAGTTTTGTCTCTTTTTTACTTTATATCAAGTGACAAAGACAAAACATGTGAGTCGCTACTCGGAACGTTACTTGAAGATGATGAAATAGACCCTTAGTGTGATACGATTTGGTCAAACACCTTTCATTACGCGTGACTGACAGTATTTAACTCTTTTCCTTCCGAACCTTTATACCACACCTAGTTGGAGTAAATTTTTTCTTAGATAAAAATCGAGACTAAGTCTTGCAAGTTGTACTTAATGCAATCTCTAATGCTGATAGTGTGAATGTGATTTTAAAGCAAGTCAATATTTTAAATAATCTAATCAAGTGATAAAAAGTAAGGTCTGCAAGATCCCAATGTCCCTCTCACTTTTATCAAATGATAAAAAGTCAGGTTTGCAAGATCCTAACATACTAAGTACTCCCTCTCACTAATGATATTATAACGACGACGAATAAGGGTATTAACTACTGAGTACATGTTGGTGATCTCAAACCAAATCCATTACCAAAAACAGCAAAAACAACACTCAAAATGACAAAAAATATTTACTCAATGCAATCAGCCGTAAGCAGAAGAACAGTAACAGCCATATCAGTAACATGGCTATCAGTACTATCATGTACCAGAACGCCATCTGTGTCAGATTAGCTGAACTTTCCTCAACTTTTCCTTCATTAGTCTCCTCTTCATTGCTATCGAAAAAGTCAAAATTCGGTATTCCAAACATCGGCGCCATGATAACACAATTTTGTTTAAATTTAAAATTCGAATCAATTTAAAATGTAAATTCGAAGTTCGAATTATTTTAAAATGTAACTGTGAATTTGAAAGTGTAAATTTAAAACAATGTAAATTCGATTTTCAAATCCGATTATTGTTTTAGCACTCGTATCTCGCTTGCGTCACAAACTAGTAGAGCACTTCAAATTTAGAATTCACTCGCAAACAATTTGTTTTTAAACAAATCATTGGAATGTTTTTTTTTCCAATTGGAAAAAATAACTGTCACTTTTAATTTAATTGTCTTTTCTTTGGAAACTGTATTAAAAAGTCTTTATTATTATTAAAACTCATTTTTCACTGCACCTTTTTGGTCGGAGATAAACCTTAACTAATGTTTTAGTCGAATTCTTTCCAATGATGCGATAACATTATCAATTTATCGTGACATATCTATAGATTGTGAAGTCAGGTTTCGAGTGGTGCGTGCGATGTGGCAAACAAATTTTCTTTTGTAACAAGTACTATGGTACTACGTAATAATGTATCTATATTTAGAAAAAGAATACCTGTAGAGAATCTAGAGATGATATGGCAATTCAAATCTCTAAAGTCACATAATAGATTAAAAAAAAAAGAGTAAATGTGGCCATTGACGAGTCAGTTGAACTGATCAGTCCGGACATAAAACTGTGCGTCTCTCCAAAATTTAAGGCCAACAAGATTTCCCCACTGGAATCTGGAATCGCTCCGGTGTTTGACTATCATTTTTGGAAGGACCCCAGTTTAACTGACTCGTCAATGGCCATCTGAAGAAATCATCTTCGTGCTACGCAATTATTACTTATTTTAACACTTTAGGAGCCAAAGTGTTGATAATTTGATCTCTGAGAGAGGTATTTGTGATCTTTACCTTCATAAAAATCTATTAAATTTTGCAACTGAATCAGTTAATCAGACGAAAACTATAATCCAACTGATTGATAAAAAACCTCATAGCCGTTAAGTTTGATTGACAATACAATACGAGCACAAGTGAACGACAATGGATAGTCAGTTACCTATGTGACATCATTCTAAATCCAATATGGTAACCAAAAAAGGTGAACCAATTATTTTTATGACCATGGGAGTATCAAATACTTTTGATGAGAAATATAATTTTAATCGGCTTAGTTTAATATCACCTTTGCTACGTATTAATTACCTATGTTCAAAGTGCTTCCAACCACTGCTTTAAATAACTAACTAATGTTCGATATTAAGTATGAAAGAATCCTAAAGATACCCCATGAAAATCGATTTAGTATCTTCACTGAGCTCTTACTAGGATCTCGCCTCAGTTCCTCACCCGATCTGTGATTTATCTTTTTGCATACAATGACGTATTACCGACTAGCGGCGCCCCGCGGTTTCACCCGCGTAGTTCCTGTTCCCATAAGAATATGGCGTTAAAATTAAAAACCTTCCCATTGAATCACCCTATCTATTAAAATAAACCGCATCAAAATCCGTTGCGTAGTTTTAAAGATCTAAGCATACATAGGGACAGAGAAAGCGACTTTATTTTATACCATGTACTTAGTGATGGGAACTACGCGAGAGAAACCGCGGAGCGCTGTTAAAGATAAGAAAAATACATAAAGACCACCAAAATGGCGGCCTGAAAAACAACCTAAGTACAGTAGACAACGAAAGTAGGTATGCACTTGAAAAAAGGGAAAAAAGATAAGTGACACTGGTAACACAGATTAATTTCATTATAGACTTTAGAGCTCCTAACACGAAAAATAATAGATTATTTCTACGATTATTTACGTACCCATCCGTAATATTTGATAGCACATAATGCCCACAACAGTGACCACTATCAATAGGCACACTGCCATGAATCCGATTGACGATGGTGTCCAAGTCAACACTGGAAAATCTAATTCCGGGGCACTCCGCTCTTCAATTGGCGCCATTACGAAATAAAACAATTTAAAAATGTTTTAAAAATCGAACACTCCAATTGTTTTTAAAGTTACAGAAGAAACAGTTTTAAATTATCGAATTTCGAACACTGAATGTCTTAGGTATTTGACGTATTTTTAAATTGTTTTGTTTTAGAATTTTCTATTTTAATTTCCGCGGCATTTAATTTTTACATTTACAAAAATATTTTACTCTCAAATTCAAATAATTCTAAATGTAATTTTTAAATTTCGATCACACAATTTTGTTTACTTACGAAAGCAGAACGGTAATCTTTTTTTTAATTTCTGCGACTGTTTTTTATTCTTTTTAACGCGTCATTACACAAAATGACCGTTATTTCCAGTTATTTTTAACTTTTTATTCACTTTTACATAAAATAATTGTAGATATGACTAATCATTTAGCACTACATCCTGCCATATCCGAATATATTAAAAAAATAACTTCGTTATCATTTTATCAGTATAGAAATACCAGTTTAAACTTTATCGGTTTGCAATAAATATCCTTATCACACAGATTAATATTTAAAAAAGAAACAAAGAATAAAATATTACATATTTTAAAATATACAACTAGCGACATCTATCGCAATACTTTGTAAGCATTAACTTCTCAAGTACTATTTAGTACGAAACTTTATCAATAGATGGCGTTGTGTTAAACTTAATTTAATATTTTAATACAAAAATATTAAGAAGATATGATAAAAGCTTAAATATGATTCATGCGGTTGATAAGATTAAAAAATTAATGCTTAATTACTTAGTAACCAAATATGTGTAAAAATTAATTAATTAAGTACATACTTACTTCTTAATAAGATAAATGTGAAAATTTGTTTGTATGGGCGGATATTTGTTACTCTTTAAGGAAATGCTTCAAAAGCTTTAATAGGATACTTTCAAGTGAAACCACGGGCCGAGATAGTACGTAAACACAATTCTCATGACAACAAGAAAATTAATTTGACAATATTTTGACGTCATTGACCATAGATTAACATAATGAACAGATAAACAACAACACTGATACATAGAACCTTCTAGTATTTAAAAAAAAATGCTTATAGAGTCACAATCTTTTCTGTGCCGGCGGCCAAAATTGGAAGCTATTATATTGTCATCTTGACTCTAATGTCATTTGGATACATTTTCAATAAACTGACAACCAAAAGATGCGATTACAGCGACGCTGACACCGGCACAGAAAAGATTGTGACTATAAAAGTCTAATCTACTACTGTCAAATGAGTCACCAATTGGTCACAGATTCAAATTCTGTGCGATGTTTGACAGTTACAAACGATAGTTTGGGTTTAAGATCACCAACACGCTTATGTGCCTATTCCTCCTCACTGCACCTTTTAACAAAAAAAACAATAGTTTCTCTTCCGCTCTACGTTTAGATCTTTTAAACTACACATCGGATGTATGCTGTTTTCACCAATAGATAGAGTAATTCAAGAGAAGTTTTACAATGTTCTACTTACTACATTCCTACAGAATTTGATATTTCACGAGAGCCAAATTACAAAACACATTTTTTTTGTTAATCTGTAGTGTCCCACTGCTGGGCAAAGGTCTCCCCCAAACATCTCCAACCACCTTCCTTCCAAAACACTAACAGCCTTACTAATAAAAAATACCCACTGTGTATATTCTTGATATAACGAGTGTGAAGCATATTAATAATTCGTTATATCAAGAATATACACAGTGGGTATTTTTATTGGTAAGGCTGGTAGTGTCTTACTGCTGGGCAAAGGTCTCCCCTAAACATCTCCAACCACCTTCCTTCCAAAACACTTATTAACAAATACAAATACTTACTGAATGAACTACAAGTGACCAAAATCAGAATAATTAATAGAAACACCATCCAAAACGTAAACGAGAGCGACGGATAATAATACATTTTAAATAAAAACAACTTTAAATAATATTAAGTAAATAGTGGAAAACAGTCGACGAATCAATTATTACTGATATCATTGATATTTAATAATTATCAAACGAATTAGTAACTGATAAATGTTTAGATAGTAGAGTTTTGGCGAATTTTTTTTATTTATTTTTTTAAATGGTTCCGTTTTATTTAATAGTATTAGCAGTGAGTGCCCTACGCTTTCATCCGCCTAGTTCTCGCTATCGCGTGAAAACGGGGATAAAATTATACTAAAAACCTTCCTTTTAAACCACTCTATCTATTAAAGAAAACCGCATCAAAATCCGTTGCGTAGTTTTAAATATGTAAGCATATAAGTACTTAATGACAAACAGCGGGAAGCGACTTTGTTATACTATCTCGCAGTAATGAGTACTTACTTGACTACGAGTATGTAATGATTAACCTGCCAATTTTTTAACATTTTGTATAAAAGTAGTAAGAAAGTTTTCTTTCGAAATAAGGATTTATCCAATCATTCGGTGCCTCTCAGGGTGCGCAGCTAGAAAAATATAAGTAGAACTAAGATTTTTATATAAAAAAAAAATATGTTTAACGAACCCTAATCGATAAACCGCAAACGTCATTTAGATAAAATATAGAATTGATAAAAATACATCGAAAACAAAACATTTTAAAGAAATAAATAACTTTATATGTTTCCGGTATAAAGGTACACATTTATTTTACTGAATTATCCCAGAATTCTATTCTTTGCTCATCCCGTAGGAATTTAAGGATAATAATAAACTTTCGATACGTAGGTACTATAAAATGTTTGTCCCAATTTTGCTATTATTGGCTATTTTAATTTTATAACCATTTTTTTTGTAAAGTTTTCCAAATATTTTTTCAAACTCTCTCTCCTTTTTTTAAACTTTCGATTCGTTCACAATACGATCGCTCACACAAGCATATGTAATAACCTAGCTTTTATACGTGAGATCCTATCATTGGCTCTCTGTCACTATACTTAATAACTTACTTAAATTGTAAAGAAAAGCTGTTGGATCTCCTATTAAAGTAATAGATATGTTCCAAAATTGCACACAATTGCTCTATTCAGTCAAAATTGTTTGAAAACTGTATTTCAAATTGAGTAACGATTTTTTTTTCTTTAGTACGGATCATAAAAATAATCTTTAGTGAATGTATTATTTCTTTTAGAAGTACTCGTAATATTCTAAGTACATTAGTCACTTGTACCACCGAGTGTTAATGATTATAGATAAGATACTGTTATCACTTTCGCTCCACAAATCGTGTTAAGGATACATTTTTACAATAAACATACGATTTTGATGTACTATATACTTACTAAGTATACAATGATTATTTAAAATATTTACCTACTAGCGATGCCCCGCGGTTTCACCCGCGTAGTTCCCGTTCCCGTAGGAATATGGGTACAAAATTATGCTAAAAACCTTCCCACTAAATCACTCTATCTATTAAAACAAACCGCATCAAAATCCGTTGCGTAGTTTTAAAGATCTAAGCATACATAGGGACATTGGGACAGAGAAAGCGACTTTGTTTTATACTATGTAGTGATAGTGATACACACAGCTAAAATGTAATCTATTCTAATATTATAAAGCTGAAGAGTTTGTTCGCTTGAACATTCTAATCTCAGGAACTATTGGTTCGAATTCAAAAAATATTTTTTGTGTTTTATAGCCTACTAGCATTATACTAGCTCCCGTGTGAATACAGGGATAAAATATTTTGAAATAGCTTATCACTACATAGTATAAAACAAAGTCGCTTTCTCTGTCTTTTCTTCTCTTCTTTCTCAGCCTGCCAAACATGACTGTGCGTGGTAAATGATATAGACACCACGAAATAATATCGATTTCACGAGCATGATCAAATGAATATGGCGTAGTACGATTTGATAAAATTAAATATGGCGGCTATATTTATTATATTTTAAAAGTAAAAAATCATTTATTGCTACATAGAAAAACAAACACACAATTAAACTTAAAAACTAAACAAATGTAGCAAAAGACATCCAACTGTCAAAATATGATAAAAATACCCGCCATATTTAATTTTAGCTTGTTATAAATTTTATCACATTTGGTCATGCTCGCGAAATCGATATAGCTATTTATCGATATCCAACTGTCAAAATGTAGCCGGTATATTTAATTTTACCATATATAGCACGTGATACTTCATTTGATTATGCTCGCGAAATCGATATTATACTGTGCGTGATAAAATATCGATATTATATCGATATTTTATCACGCACAGTCATGCTAGGGAGGCAGGATCAAAAGTATATGAATTTCTTTCAATGTTTTGAAAGAAATTCATTATTGGGGCAAGCGAAGCGAAGCCTTTCTGATTCAACAATTTATATTATCTTGCGAGCCCCACAAAGCATAGACAAAGTCACGCTTTTCCTACCTAGTAACTGAATAGTACTAAAATAATTAAAAAGAAAATAAAACATAATTAGTTGTACAGTGACGTCAAAAGACGATACTTTTTGAGGGTTAACGTTAGTTAGAGTACGTTGTCCGTTGGTTAATTTTAATATGAAAGGAGTGTAACTAAAGACTCGTTGATGTATTATTTATAAGGCATATATACGCGTCATGTGTCGACGTGGTGGATACCGTTCTTCAAAATGGCGTAAATACTACATACAAAACTACTTATAGTACGCGTAACGAAAGGGAAAGAAAATAACAGCCCCCGTTGGGGTCTACGGGATACACACATGTTTCCGTGCTTTGGAAGGCATTTTGAGCTGTCGGACCCGGTTGTAGGCATCGATAATCGTACGGGTAATTAAAGCCCTTAAAACTCTAAGAATTACAAAAACATTACGTATCACCTTTTAGTGACCAAATGTGCCAAAATTTATCACGTACTAAAATTAAATATGGCGGGTATTTTTCTCATATTTTGACAGTTGGATGTCGATAAATCGCTATATCTATCGCGTTTTCGAAGTCATACTGCCCGGCAGATGGCAGTCGCTCGTAGCAAAACGTAGCGCCGCGACACTGACTGTTGCGTAACTACGTACAATATTGGTTACCTTCTTTTTATGTTGCCAATGCGAGCAACGCATCTATAGTTTATTATACATCAATTGTAAGGTAACATCGTCAATATTTCAACATACGTATGAGAAGGTCTTTGTGAGTTAGCATCTCCAATCGGTTGTACAAATGACTTCTCAATGGGCTTGTAGTTGTTTCAATAACGAACCTTCGTAAAGTATAAGTATTTCAGAAATATTGTTATGAAAATCTTGTGGAACACGTTTCTCTTATATTTTAGCTCTTCAATGAAATCATAGCTAAACTGTTTAAGTATTAAGATTAACGTAAAACGCAACTTTAGGGCTATTACTTCACTACATAAGTAGTATAAAACAAAGTCGCTTTCTCTGTCCCTATGTCCCTATGTATGCTTAGATCTTTAAAACTGCGCAACGAATTTTGATGCGGTTTGTTTTAGTTGATAGAGTGATTCAGTGGAAAGGTTTTTTCATATTTTTATCTCCATATCCCTACGGGAACGGGAACTACGCCGGTGAAACCGCGGGGCGTCGCTAGTAATATTATAAATGCGAAAGTAACTCTGTCTGTTTGTTACCTTTTCACGTCAAAACTGCTGAAACGAATTTGGTACAGGGGTAACTTATGGTCCGGGGAAGGACGTAGGCTATGGTTTATCCCGAAATTCCCACAGGATCGGGAACTATGTGGGTAAATACTGCGGAGCATAGCTAGTACTTAAATATGTAACACTAAAGTTGTAATAATTAGGTACTTAAGTATAACATAACATAACATAATCATTCACTACATCATCTCATTACAGTAACTGACCCCTAAGTTCGAAACTTGTATCTATAAGGTATCAGAAACTACGCACACATTCATACATTTACATATTCATTTATTAAATATTGTACTTACCAAAGTATCTGATTAAAACACAGTATAGTACCCAAAACACTAACAAATTAGCCGCGAAAAATATAACAACTAATATAATACCCATCGTGTATTGATTCATTGGAACACAACACTTTTAATTTCTATTAAACTTAAATTATCTTTAATTTATATAGCTTATCTTTTCTTTATCATTAAACAAAAATATTGTTCTTTCGCAGTGCTTGCTAAACAGTATTGTAGGGACAAATGAAATATCTCATTCCATGGCTGGATACAGTACACACGTCAGCGATATGATTGTGATAATCTTTTTTACGATAAACACATTAATTGTTATACCTTATATTGATTGGCGGATGTTTGGAAACTACAATATATTTTCATTACTGGGCAGTACTTGTACTTTATTCATCTTCAAATTTTAGAATATCGGATAAAAGTCTAGGAATAAGAAACCTAATGTGGATGACTGTAATTTGTTTATTACTAGTTGTGCCCCGTGATTTTACCCGCATATATCCCGATCCCGTAGGAATTTGGTGTTAAAACATAGCCTATGTCCTTCCCCGGACCATAGGCTACCCCTGTACCAAATTTCAAGTCAATCAGTTTAGTAGTTTAGTCGTGAAAAGGTAACAGACAGACAGACAGTGTTACTTTCGCAATAATATTAGTAAGGACATTACTAGCGACGCTCCGCGGTTTAACCCGCGTTATCTCCTCTCCTATTGGTCGTAGCGTGATGTTATATGCCTGTAGCTTTTCTCGATAAATGGGATAACTATCTACTATCCAACATTAAAATATTTTTCAACACACTTGCTCATAAAGGGGCTCTTATTTGTGCAAAAACAGTTGAATAATGACACGTTTTATTCACTAGTGAGTTATAGATTGTTTTTTTAAATTGCTTTCATTTTAAAATAGTTTCGATACCAAAAAATATTTGTCCATACATTTTAAAAACAAACTTCAACTATGTTTCCTTACATTTGGTAGGTCTATGGTCGATTCCATTCATTCATTCATTCGATTTTTTTTTAATAAGTATATTCTTTTAGTCTTTGGCCGATCACCATTGTTGTGTTGGATGCGCGTGAATAGAAAAACTGTTTATTTATAAGCGAAAAATGATAATTTCTTCGCAAATGTGTTGAAAAACGTTGTATGGTACACGCGTGTATTGATGATTACTATCCTCGGCTATCTTCAGACCCTCGCCTGACGGCTCGGGCCTCAATAGCGCCTCGGAAGTAATCACCAACTTACCTCGCTTGTACCATAAATAACTATTATCAAATCGGACCAGTAGTTAGTAGGTACTAGCTGTGCCCCCCGGTTTAACTCGCGTTAGCTCTACTCCTATAGTCTTAGCGCTTCTATTGAAATTAGCGCGTTCAAGTAAACAAACAAAAGTAACTCTGTCTGTCTGTCTGTCTGTTACCTTTACGCGGCTAAACTACTGAACCGATTGACTTGAAATTTTTAACAGAGCAAGCTTAGGGTCCGGTGCAGGACACAGGCTATGTTTTATCCTGAAATTCCCACGGGATCGGGAACTATACGGGTAAAACCGCGGGGCACAGCTAGTAAAGTACATAAAAGGGCTGAAATCAAGTTCTCTTAACACTGGTCAACAAAATTACAATCAAAAATAGTACTTACGTCTATGGAAACAAGGGCTAAAACAGAACCAAAACCAGAATAGTATGAGGCACATTATCACCGAACTTATAGACAACACTGCACTAACGTTATCCATCGTTATATATACTTTAAACACTAATAAATATATACTTTGAATATCGAAACTATTTATCACAACATACTTTATTATCTAATCTATGGTCTATATTATCTGTGGTTTTAAAAAAGAAATTTATCGTAAAAACACTTAAATTTTCCACTAAATTAACAATAAATCAATAATATTAATATTTATTTTAAACACAAAGATTTTTATTTTATTTTAGTAACATTTTTTATTTTTATTTTGAAATTATTATTTATGGTGCGTTCAAAACGTACCATACAACGACACGAATGGACCGAGAATGAATGAATGAATGAACGTTAGATTGAGTCATCCGGCGCGAGCGTCTCGTTAAGTAATTGGTTATGGGTCTTTATTATTGAATTACTTTTATCTTTAAAGTAGTATGATAATTTATCAATTAACATAATATTATTAGAGGGGTGTTATAAGTTTAACGTGTCTGTGTGTGTGTATCTGTCTGTCTGTGGCATCATAGCTCCCGAACGGATGAACCGATTTCAATTTAGTTTCTTTTGTATTAAAGGGGACTTACGTGCGAGTGTTCTTAGACATGTTTGATGAAAATCGGTTGACCCGTTTAAAAGTTATGGGGGTTTGAAAGTAATTGTGTTGGGGGTTTTTTAAATTTTTAATTTAATGTAATGGAATGAGACTTATATCAAGTGACAAAGACAAAACTTGTGTAACTTTACTTGAAGATGGTGAAATAGGCCCAAAGGATAAGAAAAGAAAAGGCCGATCTCGATGACTGCCTGTCCCTAAGTATGCCTATGTATGCTTAAATCTTTAAAACTACACAACTAATTTTGATGCGGTTTTTTAATAGATAGAGTGATACAAGAGGAAGGTTTTTGGTATAATTTTACCCCCGCATTCTTATGGGAGCGAGAACTACGCGGGAGGAACCGCGGGGCGCCGCTAGTACAGAATAATATCAAGTAAGTAAAGTTAAGAGAAAAGATTCCACTGCGGGGCAAAGGCTTCTTCCTCATTGATGATGTTAATACAGGTGAGAAGGATTACGCTTAATTACAAAGCGACATGCGTGTTGGTGATCTTAAGCACGAACCATTAGTAAAGAGAAAACATGCATTGCTCGGGTTAATTGGACAGAATATAGTAGAAGAGGTCAAGAGGCTAAATAGGGAATTACTCGAGCGTGAAGACCTATTAAATTGTAAGGTTAGATGCTAAGATGCCTAATTTAAATCAAATTAGTGACAGTATTCTTCACAAGGTTCAATGTTGCTCAGCTTATATGACTTTGACGTGCTGGAGTAAATATCAAATACCCGCCTGGGCTCCTCGACTAATAATAAACTTTTCATAAAATATTAAACTTATAGCTTACTACTAGTGCCCCGCGGTTTTACTCGCGTAATTGTCAAACCTATTGCAATTTCGGTAAGTATAAAATTGTCATTCCTAGTTATAAGGAATATCTATATCATTAATCTAAATCGATACAGTAGTTTTTTGGGTGAAAGAGTGACAAACATCCAAACTAACAAACGTACAGACTTTCGCATTTATAATATTAGTAGGATGTAAACATTTTAATAATATGGTAACGTGAGAGCTAAACGATCGAGTATTTTGGCGCGAAATTTGAAAGGCTTATCTCCAGCAGTGGACGACTACAGTGTGTCTAGTGCGAGTTTTATTTTTGTAAAGTTAACTTTACGATAACGCAGATTTTTGTCCTCGCCTCCGCACGTAAAAAAAACACGTCTGTCGGTAACTGTGACCTTATTGGAAAAAGGATACGATATCCCAGTAATGTTTCCAAACTGAAATTGACTTAGATTGAAGAGTAGCAGAATATACCCCATGGGACCATGCATGGCATCATTTGAAGTTTTAGTAAGCGCATACAGACACTTATTTGAGCACGGGGCAATACACGCTTTTGACCTTAAAAAAATCGTTAATTTCGGAAAAATCACTTAAGAAGTAAAATATCAAAAATAAAGATTTCTTAATTTTTCCATTAATCAAGTTTATTATTAAAAAATTCCATCAAATATTTAAATGATCATAATAAACAAAAAATCCGAAATTTTCAGAAATGAACTAACATTCCTTTAATTATGCCGAGATGTGTGAACTTCAAATAGGGTTCCATCAAGTATATCGCTTTCCAAAAGGGTTCCGTTACCAAATAACATTGAGAACCGCTGTTGTATGGGATCGAATCAGCGCCATCTTCTGGCGGAGTATTCGATCGTAAAGTTAACTTTACGATAATAAAACTAGCACTAGGCACTCAGACTGACGATCATAATGATAAAAAACAGTATTTCGACTTACACATAAATATATAAAACGAGTAAATAGCTCCACACATTAATATTCCAAATACAGCGATCACGGGCGCCACTATAATGACACTTATAAGGACTATCGCGGCGTTTTCATTTGACATTTTAAATAACAATATATTTCCACAATATTTGTGCAATATTTTCACAATATTTTTGCAATATTCTCCACAATATTTGTGCAATATTTCCACAATATATTCTGCAATATTATATCCCAAATCAACATGTATAATCCACTCACAATTTGCTACTAAGACCAAACTCTTTTATTGTTATGAATTATGAATTTATCTATCACTGATAGTATCGAGTGTTAATTTATCGATTTAATACTTTACTAAGCCTTAGTCATTGTTAAATAAATAAATAAAAAGCGGTTATAGCCAGAAGACATAGAGAAAACAAACAAATTTGAAGTAATTTAAATCCTCACTAATGTAAATGTCAAAGTAACTCTGTCTGTCTGTTACCTTTTCACGGCTAA
Organism: Timandra comae; assembly: GCA_958496195.1. NCBI lineage: Eukaryota > Metazoa > Arthropoda > Insecta > Lepidoptera > Geometridae > Timandra > Timandra comae. The sequence goes on along the minus strand of OY292377.1, from coordinate 153,298 downwards.
ACAACTGAACCGATTGACTTGAAATTTAGAACAGGGGTAGCTTATGGTCCAAGGAAAACATAGTCATGTTTTATCCCGAAATGCCCACCGGATCGTGGACTATGGGGGAAAAACCGCGATGCACAGCTGGTAACACATATTATATATATAACACATAATTATTATCAATGAAATGCATAAGTATTTAACACTAGTAGCTCCCCGCGGTTTCACCCGCGTAGTTCCCGTTCCCGTGGGATTACGGGGATAAAATATGCCTATGTCACGCACTGATAAATTAGCTTTCCATTAGTGAAAGAATTTTTGAAATCGGTCCAGTAGTTTCGGAGCCTATTCATTACAAACAAACAAACAAATCTTTCCTCTTTATAATATTAGTATAGATGAAGTGCATAAGTATTTAACATTCCCACCATGATATTTGAGTGCAAAATTATGTATTTTAAGATAATATTACGCGATATTTGATAGGTGTAACACAGTTTAACAATAAACCTTGTGTTTGTCACGACACCGAGGTCCTATGACACGATAATAAGTCATTAAGGTAGCCATTGACGAGCCAGTTCTACTGGCGTCCTTTCAAAAATGGTCGTCAATCACCGGAGCGACTCCAGATTCCAGTGGGGAAATCTAGTTGGCCTAAAGCTTTTGGAGTGACGCACAGTTTTATGTCTGGACTGATCAGTTCAACTGACTCGTCAATGGCCAACTTTAGAATACATTACTGTTTCAAGTATTCATTATTGTACTTTGTCATAGTTTCATAGTCCACGTAGTGTAACTAGGTATCCCAGTTCCAAGACGGGCTATTTCGATCGAGGAAATACCAAACTCTAATACAATATCGACGTTAACTAGTAGTTAGAGATTTTGTTTACTAATAATATTATAATTATAAAATAATTTTATTGAAGTAAAAATTTTAGTAACATTATTTTACTTTATTTAAAATGTTTTGTAACATCGTGAAAGCGCCATCTATAGCAAATATATGGAACTGTGTTATATTTAGTTCTGCTACTCGCAGCTAGGTGGCGCTACATGCAACTTAGATTTACTCTACATACAACAATGTAGAGCTTGGTAGAGCTAAATCCAAAGATATTTAATGTTTATTACTTATCAAAAAATCTCGGAATAAATCCTGTAATAATTGTTGGTTAGATATTTTGTCTGTATAATCCAGACCAAAGACGTCTCTTTCATGATATTAGTAGAAATATGTGCAATAACCATGAGTGTTGGTGATCCCAAAAACGAGTCATGTTTGAAAATAGCAAACATCCAGCGCTCGATCCAGAAATAAGCAAATATTACCTTAAGTTTTTCAGGGTGAAATTTTTCAAGTGGGCGTAATAGACCAAATTCGAAACTAACCACTTGAAATTTTTTACTCATAATTATGTATCTATGTTTACTACGGGCCTATTTCACGACCTTCAAGTAAAATTACTCAACAAGTAAAGTTAGTTTTGTCTTTCTTACTTTATAGCAAGTTACAAAGACAAAACTTCTGAGTAGGTACTCGGAACTTTACTTGAAGATCGTGATATAGGCCCTTAGTGTTTCGACGAAGAAGAAGAAGTAGAACTAAACAGAATATTGGTAACTACCTCATTTATCTGTTACTGTATCAACGCATTTATAGTTTACTAGCATCGCCCCGCGGTTTCACCCACGTAGTTCCCGCTCTCGTGAGAATACGAAGATAAAATTGTACTAAAAACCTTTTTCTCGAATCACTATATCTATTAAAACAAAACGCATCACCCTTGGCGTAGTTTTAAAGATCTAAGCATACATAGGGACAGACAGCGGGAAAGGACTTTGTTTTATACTATGTAGTGGTAAATATCTTCGGAGTTATAATCCCGCGTAAACTATGAGATAACAGATAACAGTGTAAGAAACCCAAATTATAAGTAAACATTACATCACTTGTGAATACCGCGAAGTGTAACGACATTTGAAATTAACAATGTTTGGTTTTCCTCATAATTAGGATTAATGATAACTTGATAAACTATGAACACTAGATATTTTCATCCCACTAGCTCGGAAAGTATGTTTTAATCCTCGATATCTGGGGGTAAAAGTCGATTTTAACCCCAAGAGTGGAAAGTATCGGGGTCGCTGTAGAGGTCCCGCGCTCCCGAAAATGCCTTGGGTCCTGCACGGGCTGTCACAGCGACCCCGATACTTTCCACTCTTGAGATTAAAATCGACTTTTACCCCCAGATATCGAGGATTAAATAGTTATTTGTTATACAAGAGTGCAAAGTTGCTTTTTAACCGGGGCTCCAGTTGAGGACCGAGCCAGCGAAGGATTCTAAAATTGAATTACGAGCGCAGCGAGCGATTCAAAATAAGAATCCTGAGCGTTAGCGAGGGACTCAAAGGAGCACAAGGTTAAAAATTGTTTGCACTCGAGTGCAACACATTATTTTTCATCCCCCCTCAGCGAGGAAATTACTAAATGGAAACATAAAACAATCACAATAATATTAAATGAAATAAAAATATCACGCGCAAAGCAAATTAAAAAATAAGTCTTTTACACCAAGAAGGTTCCGAGTTTGAATTTTAAATAAAAAAAAAAGTTGTATGATTGTTTGTGAATACAAAACATCATCACACGTAGTGCACACGATGTTCTAAATTCAAATTTACTTTAACCTCTAGAGCGCAAAAACGACTTTTACTCCCAGTTATCGAAATTGCCTTGGGTCCTGCAGGGGCTGTCACAGCGACCCCGATACTTTCCACTCTTGAGATTAAAATTGACTTTTACCCCCAGATAACGGGGATTAAAAACATACTTTGCGAGCTAGTGGGATGAAAAAACAAACTGTCCGAGCTAGTGGGATGAAAAGTTTATTCTATGTTATGTTTCTTTTTCTCTATGTTTCTTCTTTGCTCGAATGGGGACAGATAGCTTTTTCTTCCACGTTTCTCTAAACTTTTAAATAGGACCAGACAAAAGAAACAAACAAAAAAAAGCAATCTTTTTATCTCTCTCACACTGATAATATTCGTAAATAATTAGTAGAGGAGTTCGTAAAATAAGTATAAGGATATTAGTGCAGTAAGGCATATATAATTAATTAACTCGCTTATTTTTATTAATAATAATAAGATAGACGCAGAATAGACTCTACTACGCCATCTTATAACTGAGAAAAGATGTCTACAAACAAACAAATCTAAACTACGCAAAATAAAATAAAGGTTAAATATATGTTTTTGATTTGTTACCAATTTTGTTAATCCTTGAGATAACTAATTTTAGATCAATATTAACGTGTTTGTATGACACACATGTTTATCTCGGTCCATTTAAGTCGTATAAAAGAACCTATTAAAAGAAGAAAAGATTTAGTTTTTAAAGTCCCATTTGCGAAACAAAACTAGCACAAACGTTTCCAAATTATCTAGGTCCTTTCATTTTTTATAGATTAGCTAAAAAATAAATGATTAAGAAATCTCGGCCGTTGTATTAATCTAACTTGCGGATACTTACTCAAAATTGTTCTATGGATAAACAACATACTTATATGTACTTTTTGTTTCGTGAATCGACATCCACACTACTATTATAAAGAGGACAGATTTGTATTTTTGTGTGTATCTTTGTAATGCATATAAAGTACTGAACCGATTTCAAAAATTCTTTCACCATTAAAAAGCTACACTCATCCTGAGCAACATATATAGGTATATTTTATCTCCATATTCCCACGGGAACGGGAATTACGCGGGTAAAACCGCGAGACGATGCAAATAAAACTTTGGGGCACAACTAGTTAGTTACAAAAGATAGTATAGTAAATACTTACTAACTACATACTACACTTAGGACCTATTTTACGATCTTCAAGTACAGTTACTCACCAAGTAAAGTTAGTTTTGTCTCTTTCTTACTTTATATCAAGTGACAAAGACAAAACATGTGATTAATTACTTGGAACTTAACTTGGAGATGGTGGAATAAGCCTTTAGTGATATATGTATATACTATTTAAATAATGATATTTCGGTATTTCCAATGTTTATCCGACTGTAAATATTGATGTCAGTTTGTGTGATATTACATAAGTACATTGTAAATATGAATACATAATACGTACACAACAAACATTATGTAATTAGATACACTTACTCTTTACAATTTCTGAATACATAATATACTTAATGCTATTTATCTTGGAATTTTTTTGAAAAACTATAGGAATTTCATTTACAAAAATATCGCGAAGATTTGAGAACTTCCTCCTTTTTTTTGAAGAAGGCTAGAAATACATTTTTAACGTAATTTAGAAATAGATAGTACTTATATATAAATGTATGAAGTGTGTACGTGCTTAGGTACGTAGTCTATACTGTAATAATATAATAAACAGGAAAAAATGTTTGTTTGTTTTTAACGAATAAGCTCCGAAACTGCTGATCGATTTGAAAATTAATTTATCCATTAGAAATCTACATTCACCCTGAGTAACATAGGCTATATTTTATACCCGTATTCCCACGCGGATGGGAACTAGGTACGCGAATGAAACCGCGGGGCGCTGCTAGTGTATAATACCCTAGATACAAGTAATAAACCTAGTTAGGGGTCAGTTGGTTAATAAATATCAATAAAGGCCGTTAATAGTGACTGATTACAATGTTATGTTATAGTTATGAGTTTATATAAACGACAATTTTCAAAATTTTTGCCTTACCCAGAATTTGAACCTCAGACTGCATCGAATTCTAGACACTCGGTGCCCAAAAAACTTCTTTATTAGCTATTCTTACGAACGTTTAGTACAAAAAACATAGAACATCATCGACGACCTCTATGGCAGAGTGGTCACCATACCGGACTGCCATCCGTAAGGTTGCGGGTTGGATTCCCGTGCGGGGTGAATATTTGTGTGAACCATTAATGTTTGTCTCGGTCTGGGTGTATGTGTGAATAAGTGTGTCCGTAGTTTCTGATACCCTAGATTCAAGTCACGAACTTAGTTAGGGGTCAGTCACTATAATGAGATGATGTAGTGAATGATTATGTTATGTTATGTTTTATATTCATTTATACTTACATTCTCTTATTGTTCTTATAACATCGCCAGAATACCATAAGAATTAATATAACTGTAATAGCGAGAGGAAATATAATCAGACGAAACCAAACTGTCATTACAACGTGTTCCTCTTCACTCGAATCCATTGTAATTACAATAACTAATAGAATTTATATAAAATATAACACTTTTTGTATTACAATTGTTACTTTTTATATAACAATTGTTAAAATTATTTAGAATGTAATAAAATTGTTGAAACAATTGAATTATTTTGAGTTTGGAATTCGAATTTTAAATTTGGAACTTTAATTTTCACTTTTACATTTATTTGAATGTGGAATAACACTTTTTATTATATTATTTTATATCTTCATTCTTTCTTTTTGTATTTGTATTTATTTTGTATTTTATATAACTTTTTGTATTTATATTTATATTAAAATATAATGCACTATGTAATTGTTGCGATTTATATGCGATTCTGAATGATGTATGATTTGGACCGACCATTACTTATCCTGTGTTATCATAAATAAAATATGATTATCTCGACATGTCACCATTAGCTCGACATTATTTAGTCGAGATAACAGTTAGAGTTCATTTGTTAACTCGACATACCTTATTAGTCACGAAAATATATACAGGGTGGCCCAAATAGAACTGACCGTTTCAGACATTCCCTTACTGACTGATCTATTTGGGCCACCCTGTATGAAATATCCTATTTTTTTTTTTTTATTTCTTTAGTAATTCTATTACTTTCTTAGCTAGTGACTATTTCCTATTAATCCTTAATCGTTTGACGACCTCGATGGCAGAGTGGTCACCATTTTAGATTTTTAGATTCCCGTGCGGGATGAATATTTGTGTGAACCAAAATGTTTTTCTCGGTCTGGGTGTGTGCATAGTTTCTGATACCCTAAATACAAGTCACGAACTTAGGTAGGGGTCAGTTACTATATTGAGATAATGTAGTGAATGATTATGTTATGTTATTTCTTTAGTAATTTTTCTTAGTTAGTGACTATTTCCTATTAATCCTTAATCATTTACTACCTGCATCTGGAGTATCAGAAACTACACATTTGTAAACACACACAGGAATAAAAATTAAACATTTGTGACTCACGCAAACTCAAAAATCGAAACAGCACCCCATAAATTTGCAGTGATACCTGGTAACCACTCCGCTACTCGGGTCGCAATTGATTTATTATTTTACTTTATAACCAGTTTAGTGTCACCGGTCTCAAAATTTGGATAAAAAACGACTTCTAAGAAAAACAGAAGTATTACATACTTTTTTTTCTTTTAATTATTTTATTTATGTCCGAATATGAACTATGGAGGTTTGATGACGCAGGTTGGTTATTTCGGTCGGCAGCTGTCATTAATATGGTTTATTTTTAACCTTTATGGAGGACCTAAGTACATTTTATGTGTTTTATATTCAATTTTAAATGAATGGAAATAAATTGATGACGGAGTGGTATACATAACATAACATAACATAATCATTCACTACATCATCTCATTACAGTAACTGACCCCTAACTAAGTTCGAACTTGTGTCTAGGGTATCAGAAACTACACACACACTCATTCACACACACACCCAGACCGAGACAAACATTTGTATGATAAACAGTAAGTTCCTAAAATGTCCTTGGAGGTCCAAAACCGTACTTCTTCCTCTTTCTTCTAAAATCCTGAGGTCAGCAAAGCATTGGGTATCAAAAACTGCGTACTTAATATTTGCAAAATGATTTTTTTTTTAATTCCGTCCAAGATAAACATTTGTGTGCGTTGTTTGTTTGTTTATCACAGAAACTACGTTTTACATTTTGCTACGTTTTGCTTTTTTTTTCTATATATGTACTTATAATTATCCAGGTTAAAATACATAGTAATATAATCAGAATAATAATAATAATACCATAGTCCCCATGGTTCCCCTATATCCAAGTCCATTGAACATCCCATTCCCATATCCCAGTCGTAGTTTTCCATATTTGCAATAGTCCCAGCAGAACCGGGGGCTGTCCTTGGATGCATTTTATAGTGTTATACAGGGATAGTCGCCGGATTGTGCATCCTTTGCACAAGATTAAATATGTCAAAGGGCTTCCGTGTGTTGGCTTTGGCCCCATACTAGCCTTCCAAAAGACCGGGACTACTTGATAGTCCCGTGAAAGGAAAATACATTACAATAATAGTACTTAAAACTTAAAGATTTTCCATAAGATAGTAACGGTTTAAATAAAACATATAAGTACATATTAAATCGTCGTATTTTTCTTTGATTGTCGCCGAAAACAGACACTTTTTATCTCAACGAGCGGATCACGAAAATTGGAGATAATGAAGAAGACGTTCATCATGTGATTTACTATCGGAACATCTTCGGAACATACTTAAATTTGAGTCACAAGAAAGTGATATTAGTCATACTCCTATATTTAAAATAATAAAAATGAAAATATGTTTATTGTTCTTTTACAAATAATACTTAGGTCTTATGCATAACTTAATTAACTAGAATAATAAAAAATAATAAAAATAAGGATGGACAAAAAGAACTAAAAGAACAAAAGGAAGTGACTCAGCCGTGTGTCGACTGAAACATGTTTCAGCCGGCGCTGTTTTTCAGTCACCCCTCATCCCCTGAGCTGTGGTGCGGGGGTTTTTATTTCTGGAATAAAGCATAGTGGTAATAGAGGATTACTTATGATCTGTTTAGCAACTTAGTTATCTTGAAAAGTACATTCAAAATCTTCACCTCAGCTGGGACTGAACCCCCCTAACATGACTGTGCGTGATAAAATATATAGACATAACGAAATAATATCGATTTCGCGAGCATGACCAAATGAATTATGGCGTGGTACGATATGATAAATTAAATATGGCGGCTATATTTATTATATTTTGACAGTTGGATGTCAATAAATAGCTATATCGATTTCGCGAGCATGACCAAATGTCATAAAATTAATCACGTAGTGAAATTCAATATGGCGGGTATTTTTATCAAATTTTGACAGTTGGATGTCAATAAATCGCTGTATCTATCGCGTTTTCGAAGTCATGCTAGCCTAGCTGAATCATGCTGAACCGTAGCACCACTGGTCTAAGCAACTGTTTGAAATCCTGAATACCATAATTGTAATTAGGACAGTCAGACGTTATCACGTTACTTAAACGAGGTTAAGCAACGTCTGGTACCGCGATCATAATGATGGGTGGCCGTTTTTGAAATGGATTTTAAATTAAATTGTTTCCATGCGTGAGAGGGCATGATAAGAGGTCATCAGATATTTCAATATTTTGTTAAAAAGAGACGAGATTTTTGTACCTATATTTCTTTTATTTTTTTAAGGAATCGTTTATCTTATCTAATGTGAAATGACATTAACTTTAAATAGAGAACAAATGACAAAATAAGTACACACATCAAAAGTGTCTAGGGATCAACATATATTTTTGCAATAACTTTTCTATGTATCGGTCTTGTCTCCGTGTGGTGCAGCGATACCGTCCTCCATGGCGCTCAGCCACGGTACCAGTGCTTCGGTAACGTGTCCAAAGTCGACTGATAACACTCTGACTTGTATTCAGAGCTAAAGCCACAGTACGTTGCCGGGAACCAGCTTCTATCATTCCCACGGCTCTGAGCATTTCTTCCCTGCTTAAATGACGTCGCCGCTCCATAATAACGTTGGTTTTAATCAGTAGTAGGGAAACAGTAGCACTAATAATGTCTTCAATGCGTTGTATGTTTTTATAGGGAAAATATTGACAGCTGATTTTCATCTTTTACTCGAATTTGATTCACAGTTCCTGATTCAAATTATGAAATGCACCAAAAAGGATCCATATAAATTTATAAAATCATAAATTTATTACAAAGCCACATCTCAATCTCAAGAAATCCGCATAAAAATGCTTGATCCCTAGACACTTTTGATGTGTGTATTATTAAAATGTCATTACGTACTTATTTGGATATTTGTACACATTTGACGTCAAACACAGATCACGCGTGCGTCTTTCTGTCTGAGATGATTGCCAAATTCTATAACCTGCGATTTTATTTAATACTAGAAGCGCCCCGCCGTAATTCACGGGTAAAACCGCGGGGCGCTTATATTTTATTCCTACCGGACCGTTCCCATGGGAATACGGGGATAAAATATAGAATTAAATAAAGATCCTCACTGCTATCCAACACTGAAAGAATTTTTCAAATCGGACCGGTAGTCCTTGAGATTAGCGCGCTCAACCAAACAAAAAAACAATCAAACAAACTCTTCAGCTTTATAATACTCGTACTAGTATAGATCCGTTTGAATTATATCATAAATTTATCCCTAAAAATGTTATTCCTTGTTACTATATGTATACATATCTGTACCAAATTCTCACTAGTCCCTACTAATATCATAAATGCGAAATTAACGTCTGTCTGTTTTTTCACCAAAACTACTGAACCGATTTAAAGAAATTTGGTACCGAGATAAACTAAAGCCTGGGATAAAACATACTCATTTTATCCCGCGGGATAACTGATAAGTATCCGCGTGAATGAAACAGGGCATAGTTTTAAGTAATAAGTTCAGGACTTGTTACGTAATAATGTAACAAACATCCACACATCCATACAAACTTTTGTATTTATAATAAATATTAGTAGTATTATGCTATCCTCGGTCGTATGTAATGATTAAACATGTATCTAAAGTGAGATCACGTCTGGTTGCACAATGTGTCCATCAGAACACGCGTCACGTGAATTTGATCATCAATATACTATGTAATATATGTATATGTACATACTAGCTGTACCCCGCGGAACCTTATCCCGTGGGAATTTTGGGATAAAAAATCCTATGTGTTATTCCTAGGTATGAGGAACATCTGTACCAAACATTAAAATCCGTTCATAGTAGTTTTAGCGTGAAAGAGGTACAAACATCCACACATCCACACTCACAAACATTCGGCTTTATAATATTAGTAGGATATGTGTGTCTGTATATGAAAACGTACTTTTTTCTTGGTCTGAGAGTTGTCTATGTACTCTAAGGGCCTATTTCACGACCTTCAAGTAATGTTACTCACCAAGTAAAGTTAGTTTGGTACTCGGAACATTACTTGAAGATGGTGAAATAGTCCCTACGTATATGTATTTACAAGAAAAAAGTATACTTAGTTAAATAAATCGACCAATTTATATAAAAAAACTAGCGGCGCCTTGCGGGTTCACCCGCGTTTCCGGTTCCCGTAGGAATATGGGGATAAAATTACTGCTAAAAACCTTCCCACTGAACCACTCTATATATTAAAACAAACCGCATCAAAATCCATTGCGAAGTTTTAAAGATGTAAGCATACATAGGGACATAGGGACAGAGAAAGCGACTTTGTTTTATACTATGTAGTGATGTAGTGATAATCTATCTGTCTATCCATAGTACAGGCTTTGCTTAGTTTGGGACTAAGTGTCGTTGTGTGATATGCATCATCCATTTATAGCTCACTATCTGTATTGTTAAGCAACGCCTAACACTGTCAAAAAAGTGATGGGTGGTCGTTACAGAAGTAGCTTTTATTTAATGAGCTTTTTCTATACTTCGGAGGCTATTTAGTCCAGGTTGTCGTACTAATTAGTTCAACAAAATAAAAAATAAAAAGTTAGAGTTAGAGTCTTCAAAATTCTAATAGTTTCGACCAAAGAGGTTGTATAATATATGACCTTCACGAGGTCATACAAAGGTCATTCGTCGCGACAGCCATTATTATTTTTACCATATTATTTCTAAATTCGAATTTCAAATGTTTGCGAACATATTTATAGGTACATAGACAAATTATAAAACCAGTTTCGCGACATTCAAATATTACGGTTTTCTTTAACAACTTAAATTTTATTTAATTTGTTAAGAAATTGTAAAGATATTATTGTTTTTCTTTAAAATTGTGTAAATTCTGTTTTGTTGCGGAAAATTTTAGATTAAATTTGTAGTAAATAGCGATAGCAAATGTTATGTTATGATATTTATTTATACAGAGGTGACAGTAATATTATATTTAGAATAAATAATAATTACTCCGCTTATTTCTTGTAAATACTATTTATTATATTCCTAGTTATAACTACTATAAAGAAGTAAAGTTTGTGTGTTTGTTAAATTGTAAGGGGTAATATCGGGATCTACTGAACCGATTTCAAAAATTCTTTCACTCATGGGAAGCTATATTGTCAACGAGTGACATAGGCTATAAGTTAGTTTGTCCCTTGCTATGCGAGTGAAACCGCAGGGCGTTGCTAGTTGTATAATAAAACAAATGTAATACGAGTAAAGAGAGAAGCGGAGAAGAGTGATTTTATTTATCTATGAATAGAAAGAAGAATCTTATAGAACTATAGCGGTTTTCTTTTCATAGGAAAATTTTACATTTTATTTGGTCTCTATATTTTTGAGATAGGTTATAGTTTTTAAATTAATTAGTAGTGCGATTTCATTCAAGAATTTTTAAAGGCTTCTGCGGCCAACTGTTTTTTTATGACATATTATGTTATATTATTTTTTGTAGATACAAAATATATTCGTACAAATTATAAATATAAGACTTTTTATTCCCACGATTTTAGTTTTATGCTTATCTTAAATACATACTCGAACTATTAAAACCCAAACGGTCCAACCAGTTTTCAAGTCCAGCTTAGTAACTACATTTCATTTTATTTATACACTCAAGTCTATAAAAATATTTTATTTTTCAATTTGAATATTCGCACACCCATAGAAGTATTAATAGAAACTTCTCGAACGAGAAACTTACACTTTGGGTAACTGGAATTTATTTTAAACATTCTACCATAGCCAACCAGTTTTCTTTAATATTTTAATTTTTTTCTTTACTTTAAGGTCATATTTCACCATCTTCATGTAACTTTGCGAGTAGCTACACACATTTTGTCTTTGTCACTTGATATAAAGTAAGAAAAAAACAAAACTGCGTCTACTTGGTGAGTAACTTTACTTGAAGGTCGTGAAATAGGCCCTTAGTATCGTTATATTTTATGTGTACTGTTTTTAAAAAAACATGGAAGTACTGTGAAGGTTATTTTTAGCGGAAAATGTTAAAATTTTCATTTAATATTACAACCTGCCAAAGATAAACTAAAATATATAAATTTGAAAAAAAACATCGCTTCACGCCCACCTTGTATAAATTGAATTTAATTGCTAAATATGAATTTTCATAATAAATAAATCATAATTAAAATTATTTCTCTACAAATTGGTTAACTTTTATATCATAACACTTAATTTGCAAAATAGGCGAGGAATTCTAAAAATATAAAATTAGGGAGTAAAAGCATGCAAATATTAATGTTTCTCTGTAGTTTGTCTACATTATACAAATTCATTAATTATTCAGTCAGCCAATCATCTTTCTAATTGAAGAAAGAATACTTAATGGCATTAAAATTATGTTCATTGTTTAAACATAATTTCCATTTTCCAAAGTATATGTCAAGTTCATCAAATTATACATAATTAAATTGAAATTATATAATAAATTCAAATTATATACTAATTATAGAGGCAATTGGCTGAGTCGTTTTGTATAGAGTCGGCCTTAGATTAGGCAACGGTTCATTGAGGCGGAGGTCAATAGTTATATTGACATTCAACACACGTTTTGTACACTTACTGTGGTACTTAACTGGTTATGTACCATGGTTTCACTCTTAATTAGGTTTAAATTCTTGCAAAATCGATATAAATAAAATCGTTGTTTAGCCAATATTGGGGAAGGTCGCCCTTATCATTATCACCTACCGAATACACAAAAAAAATTAGTTAAGCCTCTTCGGCGAAGTTTGGGCAATTAATTCAAACACTGTGACATAGATTTTATTGATATAAGTACCTTTGTAAAAATGAAATGAGATCTTTATTGAAATTTCAAACATAAAACGAACATTTCAGTACATTACAATAATAGTTTTTAGAAAACGAAAACGAAAAAGACCCTTGAAATAAAAAAACGATACGATGTGAAAAGACCCTGTTGTTTTCACACGTAATATTCAAGACAATGGGTTGTATCTATAAAATATAATACCACCAATAATTTAATAATCGTACCTGCAGTCAAACTCCTGTATATACTCCAAGAAACCCTTAGCATCACGATGAGAACCAAGAGAAACATCGGGAGTAGCAACCACCGGTGTTCGTCATCGGATGTCTTGAATTCCTTCACAACTGTTATGTTACGAATGTGGTACTCGTTTTCCATTTTTAAATAGTTTTTGGCCTTTTGTTTTGTGTTAAAAGTTGTGTAAAATTTGCTTTTACACTTTTTTCACTGTTTTTTTTTTTAAATTGTTATTACACTTTTTATTTCACAAATGATGCAAATTAAGGTGTTTTTTGGCGAAAACTGTTAACTTATTTTTTTTATTAAAGATAGTTACTCTTTTTTTATATAAAACAATTTTTTACACTTTATATGACCACGCAAAAATGATCCAAATTCAAAAAGTCTTAGGTATTATAAAAACTGTCCACTTATACCCTTTGTAATTTAAATATTGAACTCAAAAGTTGTACACAAACTTCAATTTTAAATCGTTCTTTATTTAAAATATTAACACAAATACCATCACTAAAAGTCACCTTATAATTTATATTGTTTTTAAATTTGGAACACTTAATTTATTTTAAAATATCACTTTTTTGTTTCTTTTAATTGTTTTATGTTAATTCTCTTTTTAAATATCACTAGTTTTGGTTAAGTTAATTATTATTTTAAAATACCACTTTTTTTCATTCTAAAGTGTTTTTTTCAGTTAATTTTCTTTTAAAAATATCACTTGTTTCTTTTTAAATTGTTTTTTTTGTCGTTTCTCGGTCCGTGTGACGTGAGTTGCGTTCTCAACGTGAATAAACCGAACTTACGAACGAGTTACGGACGTGATAAACGCGAGTGTCAAGTTATCCTACTAATATTATAAAGGCGAAAGTTTGTATGTATGGATGTTTGTTACTCTTTCACGCAAAAACTACTGAATGGATTTTAATGAAACTTTACAATAATCTTGCTTATACATCAGAATAACACATAGGATACTTTTTATCCCAAAATTCCCACGGGAACGGGAACTACGCGGGTGAAGCCGCGGGGCGCTGCTAGTGTAAAATATCAGCTGTGCCTCGCGGTTTTAAGCGGGAAATTAAGGTTTTGTTTTAAGGTTTTATGTTTTTTTTTCTTATTATTCGTATTATTTACAAGCCATTATTTTATGAAGGGAAAAGAAACAAAGAAATAATAGCTTCGATTTGGTTTGTGCCCGGGGTTAAGATTGATAAAGATATTTAATCCTACTAATATTATAAAGGCGAAAGTTTGTATGTATGGATGTTTGTTACTCTTTCACGCAAAAACTACTGAATGGATTTTAATGAAACTTTACAATAATCTTGCTTATACATCAGAATAACACATAGGATACTTTTTATCCCAAAATTCCCACGGGAACGGGAACTACGCGGGTGAAGCCGCGGGGCGCTGCTAGTGTATTATAATTTAAAGGTAGGTACATCATTGTATGAATAAAAAATCTTAAAATAATAAATGGTTTATTTAAAATCGATCTATTTTCAAGGCATTTAAAACAGTAGATACCTATCATTCTTTTATTCATCAGACAATGCTTATGTAAAAGTTAATTTTGTAAAATCCACTGGAAAAATTGCATACATGCGAACCCTTAACATATTGCAAGTCAGTAATAAACATATGTTTACAATATTGTTTATTTCAGGTATGTATTCAATTCAATTCAATTCAATTCAATTCAATTTATTTATATCTTCAAATGTAGTTACAAATTATTACCCTAGATGTGTCAATTTGAGATTACACCGAAAATGTTAATCCCTTTATCTGATGATCGAGTGACCGATAGTGATATGTTATTTGGAAACAGACAATGAACCCACACAGATTGACGGACCAATGACATTTTTTAATGTTCTTGATGCACCACTTTGAGTACTTCAATAAAATACGATCTAGCTTTCATAAGATATCTTCATAATACAGTAGCGGCGCCCCGCGGTTTCACCCCATAGTTCCCGTTCCCGTAAGAATATGCGGATAAAATTAAAAAAACCTTCCCACTGAATCACTCTTATCTATTAGAACAAACTGCATCAAAATCCGTTGCGTAGTTTTAAAGATCTAAGCATACATATGGACATAGGGACAGAGAAAGCGACTTTGTTTTATACTACATATGTAGTGATAGTGAAGTACTCCTTCAACAGACAACCTTCGCAAAAATCTTATATATTTAAAATACTATTGTAATGCAATAAAAATAATTAAGTAATTTTATTTATAAATTCCTAAATAAACTATTTAAACCGTATAAATACTAGATTACGTTAATAAACAAAAAATTTGTCTGTTTTGAATAATATACATTTTAACGGATTTCAGAAAACAATGACGTCTGTGAATTGTGTGTGTGAAAAATTGATTTAACGTTGAAAATTGTATTCTTACAATACTAGACGGACAGACAATAATACTCCAAATAATTTAATGTATCGGATGATCTTTTCGCCTTCGACAGTAGCTGGTGGGAGGCTGCGAAGGATAGGGAGAGTCGGGGATGTTTGGGGGAGACCTTTGCCCAGCAATGGGATGATTTGGGTTGGAAAAAAAATGTATCCCGTTCTTTAAATCCCTGTCTATTTAAGGTCAATAATCAATTACTTATACAATTGAAATAAAACACTTAGACGGATTTTTGTCGTGGTTTTATTTTGTATTACATTTTTTGACGTTACGTCTTTACAGAACCCGTGATCACAGAAGACTAAGGGCCAATTTTTCCATCGCCAGATAACTGTTATTCGACGAATAAAATTGACGTTTGACAGATTTTGTATGGAATAACTGTCAAAATTTCAAAGTTATTCGTCGAATAAAGTTATCTGACGATGGAAAAATCAGCCCTTAGATGGAAGACGTCAGTACAAGGTGTAAGTGTGTAGTGTTCGAGTAAATCAAAGAAATAAATTACTTATAAAATTTTATATTCAAAATCATATATTGTGCATACAAATCTTCGATTTTGTTGACGAGCATCAAGAATGGCCACCATGCCGGACTGCCATCCGTAAGGTTGCGGGTTCGATTCCCGTGCGGGATGAATATTTGTGTGAACCACAAATGTTTGTCTCGGTCTGGGTGTGTGTGTGAATGTGTGTGGGCGTAGTTTCTAATACCCTAGATACAAGTTTCGAACTTAGTTAGGGGTCAGTTACTATAATGAGATGATGGAGTGATTGTTATGTTATGTATTGTATTCCAATGTTTCCAAGAAATAAGTATTTCGATATAAATAGAACAAAAAAACATAATTCGCAAAACATACACAGAAATAGATAATAATGTCAAAAACATAAAGATTTATCGGGCGACCGAATATCAGTGAAAAATATAGATTTACAAAAGTGACGTCACCATCATCATAATATTTATCACAATGCCTGCATGTGATATCCAGCGCAAAATAATTTGAAATCTATCAACGACAAACTCTTAAGATTTGAAGTATTTGAAGAGATTTTATCTAATAACAACTAAAATCACTCTGTGGAGTATTTTATTGTATTTCGCGGCAACTTCGGCTGTATCATCGTTTCTCTGGCGAGTTGCAGTCAAGTGCAAGCTTTTCCGATGTTAAAAACACTTTTATTAACACAAAATAATTTATTCATTTAAGAACACATTCGACAGTAGCTGGTGGGAGGCTGCGAAGGATCGGGAGAGTTGGAGATGTCTGGGGGAAACCTTTGCCCAGCTGTGGGACAATGTGGGTTAAAAAAAAAGAACACATAGCTGATGTTAAAAATAGATGGGACTATAAGTCTGCTGTCTGCGAGCACACTCTGGACAAACCCAACCATTACCTAAGGTTTGATGAACCCCAAATCCTTGCTAAGGAAAACAGATATCTGCCCAGGATGATACGCGAGGCCATTGAAATTAAAAAACATCATAATAATATGTTCAGTAAAGAGATAGTTAAAAGTTACCACTTAAATCTTCTTATATATCTAATTCTCGTGTCCCAATGTTCATTCCCGTACTCGGGAACGGGAACTACGCGTGTGAAACCGCGGGGCACAGCTAGTAATTGAAAAAAAACTACTGAAAACTGCTAGATTTTTTTGTACTTTTGTGGGTTTTTTCATCTGTTTCTTTTAGTCTTTATTTATCACACCTTTCACATTATTACATAATGTTTCAATTTCCTCGTTAAATACGTCACAGTACATAAATAGCACGCGTTGAGGTAGTCATACATCAAAGTTGTCATTAACATGTTGCACTCATTGATCGATTTGTAACATCAAACGATCTCTTAAAATATACTTAATCAATACTGATAATCTTTTATACGGCTATTAGGAGCGCCCTGTGGTTTCACTTGCGTAGAGAGAATGCAGCGATAAAATTATGCTAAAGACCTTCGTCTTGAATCACTATATCTATTAAAAAAACCGCATCAAAATCCGTTTAAGCATACGTTTAAGCATCGTAAAGATTTAAGCATACATAAAGACAGACAGACAGCGACAGTGACTTTGTTTTATACTAAGTAGTGGAGTAAAAGTCAGTCGCCCAAGTACTATCATGTGAATATTTTAATTTAATATGTAAGTACATATTAAATTAAAATATTTGTTGAAGGGTGCACATGTACACATAGGGTACAAAAATAGGTGCTCCATGACACTATTGCACCAATCTGTCGCCAGAACCGCTACCCATTGACGATAGAAAATTGCCACTTGAAAAACGTTGATTCAATATCCAGTCAATTGTAGGCTTGATAAAGCTGCGTATTTTAATAATGTTATAACATTACGTGTAAACAAAATTGACTTGTACCCACTACTAACGTTTTAAACAATGTTCAACGGCCAAATCACACAACATTAACTATAATAATAAAGAAATCGCAGTAAGGAACCTTAGACTTGGTACGAGTTTGTCTAGATTTCATTACTTTTTAGAGATAAACAAGCAGCTCCATCGAGACTTGGCTAGTTTTTTACAGAATGTTTTGGTGGGATTTTATTTTTGTTGAAACGTGTTAATATTGATTTATTTTATTAGATTTTCTGATTTGACACATTTTTTTCTTTTTAGGAGTAGTATTTTATTATTAAGCGCCCTGCGGTTTCACCCGCGTAGTTCCCGTTCGTGTAATTGTCCGCCAAATCAGTCCAGCTGTTTTAGAATTATCATTCCCGTTCCCATTCCCGTGGGAATTTCGTGATTAAAAGTATTCTTTGTGCTTTCCTGGTTCTAAGCTGCATCCCCACCAATTTTCAGCCAAATCAATTCAGCCAATCTTGAGTTATAAATTCCCGTTCCCATTCCCGTGGGAATTTTGGGATTAAAAGTATCTTATGTCCCTCTCCTGGTTCTAAGCTACCTCCCCACCAATTTTCAGCTAAATCAGTTCAGCCGTTCTTGATTTATAAATTCCCGTTCCTATTCCCGTGGGAATTTCTGAATTAAAAGTATTCTATGTTCTTTTCCTGGTTCTAAGCTACCTCTCCACCAATTTTCAGCCAAATAAATTCAGCCGTTCTTGAGTTATAAATTCCCGTTCCCAATCCCGTGGGAATTACGGGATTAAAGGTATCCTATGTCCTTTTCCTGGTTCTAAGCTACCTCTCCACCAATTTTCAGCCAAATCAGTTCAGCCGTACTTGAGTTACAATTCCCGTTCCCGTATAATTCCCGTTCCCGTTCGATTATCCTACTTTTTATAGTTTTCCCTTTATGTGGCCATTAAACCCTAACTCTGTACCAAATTTCAGCTCTCTAGGTTTATGGGAAGTACTAGTTCTATTTTGATGATCATGAGTGAGTGAGTGAGTGTCTGTCTTAAATACGAAACTTTGCTTTCGCTTAACTTCGGAACTAAATGACCTACAGACTTGAAATTTTATTTTGAGTATGTGATTGTATAGCTTACTGGATGATGAAAATTTCAGCGTTCTGGGCTTATCCAGAGTTTCTCAAATAGGGGCCTGAAAATGCGGCGAAATGGTTCCTGTAAAGGATGGTACGGCAGTGTTTGCTTCGCGCTCGACTTGGCGGGGGGCACTGCCGTGCCCCCAGATTTATAGAAAACGATTTCTTTTGTGATATCTGACTGGTTTTAGGTGACCGAATTTTGAATTTTAAAAGTAGAAGAATGACTTATTGTCCCACTTTATACTAAACCAGCAGCGCCCCGCTACTTCGTCCGCGTGGAATAGGTTTTTCCCCCTTTTTTCCCCCTAGGGGGGGAATTTCCAAAAATCCTCTCTTATACCTACGTCGGAACAGTTAGTTCGCTTCATCTTCCTGCATGCCAAATTTCAGCCCGATCCGTCCAGTGGTTTGGGCTGTGCGTTGATAGATCACTATATCAGTCAGTCAGTCACCTTTTAGTTATATATATTTAGAAGATGTTTATAGTGATTGATTGATTGATTGATTGAATAATAAGCTGAATCACTGCCAATTGCTTTTTTAATACTTATTTTAATTTGCCCAGTCATTCGAGTTTCTATGGTCTTTTCTTTTTCCGAACCTTTATCCCATGTCTATTTGGGGTCGGTTATTTCAATTTTAACCAGATTTGGCGGAATGTCAGTATTTTACGTGAAGCGACTGCCATCAGACCTTCACAACCCAGAGGGCTGTACGACATTTTTGGTTAAACTGAATGTTAGACTTTTGAGGGCTCTAACTACCCGTAACGACTGTCGAAGATGTTAGTACGACAACCGGGACCGACGGCTTTACGTGCCCTCCGAAGCACGGATTCGAGTTTCTATGGTAATAAACGAAAAATAAAACATTTTTGTAATTGGGTACCATAAAAACGGGTGCGCCAAAGTTCACCTAAAATTTCAACTCCGATAATTGGAAATCCGAAAATTTTCTTCCTAAAATTTTTTATCCTAACAATCGCAACTCCTAAAATCTTTGTCACTAATGTTTTAATTCCGAAACATTTGTTTTCCTATATTTTCTCAACATAACCATCGTTCATACTATTATTCAAAGTCATATCTTTTTTGTTTAGATTTATTTTTATTTATTATAATCAATATTATATACATACATTTTTCGTAACTTTGTTTTTACATAACATGTAGGTATAACATATAACGCACGAGCCGAGCGAGCAAAACCAGAGTCCTGCTCCAATCATTCAGTCAAGTTCCAGTAACGAATCGGTCCTATTCCTAATTATTGGTTTAGGTTATGTTAGAACTGTGACCCCAACGCACGAGCCGAGCGAGCGTAGCGAGCGTGCCGCGGCAGCGGCCGGCGAAGTGCCAGAACCGAATTGGTCCTTTAGTTATGGTTATGGTAAACTCCCAGGCCATAAGCATAACCGTAAACGAGTCGTATAATAATCATTAAAACTATAAATATCATCTTCTACCCGTATATATTTTTTATTACACTTGGTAAATGTTTCTTTCTGAGCATGAGTGAAAATATTATGGTAAGTATGTTTAGGGATAAAAGCGTTATGATAAAAAACAGTAGGAGTTTAAATATATTTACATTAATGATGTTAGTAATTAAAATTTTCGGACACATGAGTGTTATGAGCATCGTCGGTAGCACTACAAATAGTATGAATTAAAACTTTAGGATGAAAATTTTTAGGAAGAATGATCATTCGGACTACAAATAGTTAGGAAAAACATTTTCGGGTAAAGAACTTTAGGTGAGCCAATATGGACCCCATAAAAACTCTGCACTGTTTTTGTCTCATGGTTCATTTTTGATGTATCATGCGGTCTTATGAAGATTCACACACTAAGTACTACCATAAATGACGACCTAGATGGCAGAGTGGTCACTATGCCTGAAAGCCATCCGTAAGGGTGCGGGTTCGATTCCCGTGAGAGGTGAATATTTGTGTGAACCACAAATGTTTGTCTCGGTCTGGGTGGGTGTGAATGAGTGTGCGTAGTTTCTGGTACCCTAGATACAAGTTTCGAACTTAGTTACTATAATGAGATGACGTAGTGAATGATTATGAAAAAAAAACGGTATTATTTATAATTACTATCCCACCTAATGAACTTACAATCAGACGACTAGACAATAACAGGCGTCTTATTATGTTGATTTTCGATAGAACTAATTTTATATAGAAAAAAAAAACCTGTATCGAAGGTAATAGGTGTAGGTAGGAAGGGTATCAGAGAATTCAAGGGACAATTAAAGATGTGAAGGTAATCTTTATGTAGGTACATAGTGTAAAATGAAGTCGCTTCCGCTGTCTGTTCGCTTTCAACTACAGATATAAGGTTTAGATAGATTCAAGAAGATGGTTAATATATATTTATATATATATAAGCATGTTCGTACGGGATTCGCATGATACTGCGGGGCGCTACTAATTGTAAATACGCTCAAATTCCTCATTTACTCATATAATGTCCCCACCGAGGGGCACGACCCTACCCTGAATTAGGGTGATTAGGCCTTAGACAACCACAGGCCAATGCGGGTTGGTCGACTTCACCTTAGAATTTCTTCAAAGGTGTGTGCAGGTTTCCTCACGATGTTTTCCTTCAGATTCAAATATTTCTCCGAAATTTCTACGAGATCATGAGTTATGTCTATCTATCTAAAGTAGGTAAGTACCTATATGTAGTTTGTAATTTTAGCAGGATTTAAACACAAAATAACGAAAGCGTGTTATCACAGCGATAACAGACTGTAGCCGAGCAGATAACATAATTAACGAACGCGGAAAATATGGAAAAATACTACTTACTTACTTACTCCTATGGCTCAACGACCCAAAGTGTGTCTTGGCCTCCGATACGAGAATACGCCATTTGTCCCGGTCTTGTACAGTTTCGCGCCAGTCATCCGCATGAAGCTCGCGCAAGTCCGCAGTCACAACGTCAGCCCACCTATACCTGGGGCGACCAACGGGGCGTCGACCTGTGATTTGACCTTGATATGCTCTTTTTACTCCACGATCGTCTCGCATTCTCTCTAAGTGACCAAGCCAGCGAAGTCTATGAGCTTTTGTCTCCCCTATGATGTTCGGCATAGCGACGATTTCCTCTATTTCGGCATTTTTGCGTATCCTCCAGCTTCCATCAGGACTCTGTTTCGGG
Source organism: Timandra comae (assembly GCA_958496195.1). Taxonomy (NCBI): domain Eukaryota; kingdom Metazoa; phylum Arthropoda; class Insecta; order Lepidoptera; family Geometridae; genus Timandra; species Timandra comae. The sequence goes on along the minus strand of OY292377.1, from coordinate 130,959 downwards.
CCGAGGATTTTGCGCAAGATCTTTCTTTCCGCTACCAGAAGTTTGTTTTCTTCTTTAAGTGTCAGCGTCCAAGCCTCACACCCGTACATTAAAATCGGCCTTATTACGGTTTTGTAGATGCGGATTTTAGTACACCTACTGAGAAGCTTAGACCTTAGCACTTTATGTAAAGCGGCGCTACAGCGCAAGGCGTTTTGAACCCGGATGTCAATTTCCTGTCCTCGGGTGTTCATCCTATTTACGGTACAGCCCAAATATTTAAACTCTGCAACCCCATTGTATTTGTTAGCTCCGACATGCAGGTCTTCAGGTTTAATGCGACAATTGCTGTACCGTTTCATGTGTAAATATTCGGTCTTACTGTGATTAATTGTCAGGCCCACCCTGGATGCTGCTGCTTCCAAGATTTCGGTCGCTAGCTGTATCTCTCCGCTAGATTCACCCAGCAGAGCCAGATCATCCGCATACCCTATTATGCTATGCCTTCCATTTAGCTTTATTCCTATATCCAGTTCTAATACTTTTCTAAGGGTGTACTCCAAGACTAAATTGAAAAGCATAGGGGACAAGGCGTCGCCCTGTTTCAGACCTGTGTCTACCACAAACGCTTCTGACAGCTCACTGCCTACTCGCACTCTCATGTTACTAAATCTTGTAGCAGTTTCAACAAGGCTGACTAGTTTATTAGGAATGTTGAAATGCCTCAGTATTTCGTAGAGTGCATTTCGGTCAACACTATCATATGCTTTGGCAAAGTCGACAAACAAGGCGTGAATACTCTTCGCATACTCCCATCTTTTCTCCATCAGCTGTTTTAGTCGAAAGATTTGGTCTATCGTGCTGCGATTTGATCGGAAGCCACATTGATAATCGCTAAGGATTTGTTCCGCAAAGGGTTCCAGTCTCTTCAGTAGCACATACGACAAAATCTTGTACGCTGTAGGGAGCAATGCAATACCGCGATAATTACCGCACTTCTTTTTACAACCCTTTTTGTGGATGGGACATAATATACCCACATTCCACTCTTGCGGTTGTTCTTCTTCCGTCCATATTTTTATGATCAGGTTGTATATTTGCAAATGAACTGTCGTTCCTCCGTATTTCCAAACTTCAGAAGGAAGCCCATCAATGCCTGGAGCTTTGTTGTTTTTCAGCTTATATATGGCTTTTTGGACTTCTTCAAAGGCTGGTGGATCCACCACAGTTTCATTATTCGCTGAAGTGCGAGGAAATGGTTCACCGAGCGGGGGGCAGTTGAGTAAACACTGGAAGTAACTGCGCCATTGGTTTTTGATCTCTTCTTTGTCAGTCACCAATCTACCATCCTTATCTTCAAGCATCTGAGCGGTGGGTTGATATCCTTTTTTACAGGTCTTTACTTCCCTATAAAACTTCCTTGACTCATTTCCACTTATAAGGGTCTCCATATCTTTCACTATGTTATCAAAGTGCTCACGTTTTGCATTCCTAATTATTCTGTGCGCCTCAGTCTTTAACTCCCTGTATTTGTTTTCCCACTTCTTATCCTGTTCAGATAGAATCTTATACTTTCTCTTTTCTTCTATAACTTCTTCGCAACTGTGATTCCACCATTTCCTTCTTTTTCTCTTCTTTTTGCGTCCGAGTATTTTCACTGCTGAGTTCTTCACTACTTCCTTAATGCGTTCCCAATTGTTTTCTAAACTTTCTTCCACAGTTAGCTCTTCGAATCTATTTTTTAGTTCTATCTGGAATCTCGATCTACATTCAATATCTTTCAGCCTGTCTATATCAAGAGGTTCTTCGCTTTTGGAGTACTTAATTTTAGTGACCTTAACTTTAGCTTTCATTTTGATGCCCACTAAGTAGTGATCGCTATTACAATCGGCACCTCTGAAAGATCGTACGTCCTGGATAGAACTTTTGTGTCGGTCATCGATAAGGACATGATCAATTTGGTTTACTGTGTTTCCATCTGGCGATTTCCAAGTACCTTTATAGATATCTTTGTGTGGAAACATAGTACTCTTGATAACCATCGCCTTCGATGACGCCAGGCTAATGAGTCTTATGCCGTTGTCATTAGATGTTTCATGTTTGCTGTGGCTTCCTATCGTTGGCATAAACACCTTTTCTCGTCCTATTTTCGCGTTAAAATCCCCCAGGAGTATTTTAGTGTCATAAGAAGGCAGTTTGTCATAAACTGATTCCAAGTGGTCATAGAATTCATCTTTGATGCTGTCATCCGTTAGTTCTGTCGGAGCATATGCATTGACTATCGAGATGTTACAGAATTTGCCTCTGATGCGAAGTACTGACAGTCTGTCAGAGACAGGATCAAAACTTATCACTTCACTGATAATATTTTTGGATACCATAAACCCAGTTCCATAAGTATGATGCCCCGCATCACTTCCACTGTAGAATAGTACAGCTTTATTGTCCACGTCACACTCTCCTTTGCCCGGCCACCTGACTTCCTGGAGGGCTGCAATGCCAACTTTATATCTTTGCAGTTCGTTCTTGACTTGGTATATTGCTCCAGGCCTAAAGAGAGAGCGTACATTCCATGAGGCTAATCGGAGGTCCAAAATTTCTCGCCGTTGGTCGTTTGTTTTAGGATCGGATCGTTTATATTCACTTATCGGTTTCATAACAATGTTTTTTTTATGTGGGAGGATTGTTAACCCGCCGCACAACCCCCTGTGATGCTGGAGGACCACACCCGTCGTTGGTCAGCGAGTCCATCGGACTTAGCCGAGTAGTTTAGCTAGGCTGTACTATCGACCTTACCTCCCATCCGCCACCCGGGAGACGCCCCTCTACGCCGTGAGGGCCAGCGCGAGGAAAAATAGTGTTTTGTTAATCTACGAGGTTTTATAAATATTTAATCTGATTTCTGTGTAAATAGCGACTTATCTGGATAACATTCGGAAGATAATGCAGTTGTCGACAGTGAAAGGAAGATAACACTAAAAGAAATGTGTGTCTTTTGGTAGGTCGCAGACGAAAGTAGGTAGTTACCTATTTTATAATGAAATTTTTATAGTGCTACGCATATATTTTAGTTATTTTGAAAAAAATTTTTATGCTCAACTAGGATATTAAAACAATCAAATAAAAACACAGTCAAATAACTGTTTGTTTATTAACTACATACATAGGATTATAATACAGTAATAATCAAATTGTTAAAAACTCAAGTCCAAAGAATTCTGTAATTTTTTTTTATAAAACCGAATGTATATTGTTTACCTCAACTCAACAAAAACTACTTATGACGTATAATCAAAAGAAATATGTAAATTACCTTAATATTAAAGGAAGATAAGACATTTTCGTATATACGTTTGGGGATGGGGAATCCCCATTGAAAAGGGAGGATCCTCCGACCAGGCGGGTGTAATTGTCTGGTGGGCAGCTGACTTTTAAGAGCTCGGAATACTCTCTTTTTATAAGTTTACATAATTATTTTCATATAACAAAAGAACAGACTACAATCGCACTTAAACAAAACTGTTTATAATTTATGTTTCAGCTACTCTCCGCTAGATGGCGCACCTAGTTACAAGTAATAAAATAAATGTGGTATTCATGTTATTTGTGTCAGCAGTTGTTGTTGTTGTTATAGTATGTGATAATAATAACATTTTATAAGCCTACATAAATCTTTATAATCTTCTAAATGAGGATTAACGGATTAAAATATTTTGTTTAGTTTTGCTACTCAACAACAGATGGCGTTGTTTCTATTTACAAAGTACTAAAAAAATATTCGGGATTCGGGTTATTAAAATAATAATTTAATGTCATAGCAGAAATAAACTTTGGCCAATATTAATTTCAACCCCTAACATAATAAAATAGGGGATGAAAGTTTGAAAATAAGTTATTTTTGAGGATAGAACTATGAAAAATGTTGTTTAGAAATTACTTTATACATATCTTAGCAATCTATGCATAGTTATTTACTTATCAGCTTATCCTAATCTATTGTTTTCTTTAAGCTCTTTAATTTATAACCAACATTTTTTACTTCCTTAAGTATTTAAAAAATCAAATTGTTATAATAAAATAATTTGAATTTCAATATGGTTCATTTAAAAATGATGAAATTATGAATTTCTTTGTTAATGACGTATAAAAACTTCTTTGTATGTTATTTTACGCCCGTGCTTTTACCCGCATAGTTCCTATTCCTATGGGAATACAGAATATAGCTTTCCATTAGTGAAAGAATTTTTAAAAGCGGTTCGGTAGTTTTTGAGTTAATCGAAACAAAGAATCAATCAAATTTTTCTTCTTTGTACTCATTGTTTAATAGGACAGTGTACTTAGATCTTTGTAATTTATTCTAAATACTTACTGAACAGTTCAAAACAGTGTAAGCATATACAGGTGACCGCATACATAGATATTAGCGCGAAAAACGGTAAAAACAACACACTGACTTCCATTTTGGTCACAATATAACAAAATACTGATTGGTAACAAATAATGACTATTTTATCAGAGATTAATAAAGATTATCGCAGCGTTTAGCGAACATAATCGACATATGAATATTATACGCGAAAGATAATACAGATAGTGTATGTAGAGGTGCTATAGATAATAATTATGTAAAGTAACTAAGTCCAACGGTGAACAGTAGCAAGAGTGTGAACATTTAATTGTTTCATAAGTAATTGTGATAAGGTCGCTGTCATGCGATTTTATATATTTATTGAAACACAAAACAAGTTGCAACTCATGCTAACAAATACAAAGAATAATAATATGTTTAAAACTAAGTTACACCTCAGACTATGTGTTCACACACATAAACAACTTTTAATAAGCAATAAGGAGACGTATAAGGAAGTGAAGGAGGCTGCATTGGATAGGGACAGATGGAGAGAGTTGCACCTGTTACTCCAACGAGAGTAAAAGCTCTTAAGTTGATGATGATGATGTGATTGTAGATTCTATAATTTAACCTGTTTAATATACAAGAGACAAAGTCCAATGCGATTGTATATTTTAATATTGCTATCAAAATAATAAATCAAATCTATGCTTAAATAAGATTGAGAGTTCGATTTCCAAGTGACGAACATAATTGTGCATTTATCTCTATTTGGGTCTTCTTCTTCTTGTCGTGTTAGTGTTTTCGGCCAAAAATCAATTTTTTTCTGCTCACTATTTTGCTACGGCAATTGCAGCTTCGTTGGCCTCATTTAAGTCGTCCAGAGTGCAGGTGTTACTACTTAACTTTATAAATAAATTGAATTAAATAAATTTTATAAATTGAATTGGAGTAGATGGTTTTTTTTTTTTTTTTTTTTTTTTCCCGTTTCCGGCTGCGTAACTGTAAACATCTTTGAATTCACGTCCGACATAAATCACCGAAATAAAATAGTTCTAAGTGTTGTCCGATAGAATCTTCGTCACAAACAAGAAAAGAAACGACAGGAAGTGATTTATACAGAGTGATAATAGTGCAAAATTGGAAATACACAATTATATCCTACTGAAAGCAACAAATATATCGAGGTTAGAATCAAATTATTTTAAAGTAAGCAATCAATCAAAATTAACTTGACAGCTGACACATAAATTGTTTGTCACACGAATACCAGTGTTGCCAGAAGAAATTAAATATTCTACCAAATACGTTCCTTTTTACGCAAAAATAGTAGAATGGAAGGTCAGTTTCAAATTTTATTTGAAAAAATGAGAATCGAGATGCAAAACCAAAATGCTGAATTAAAGGAATCTATAACCAACACCATAATGGACAGGATGGAGGAAAGACTAATACCTTTAGTTGAAGAAAACAAAAAATTAAAATCAAAAATAGATATTCTCGAGAAAGAGATTGAATATTTAAAAAGGGAAAAGAGGAACAATAATATTATTATTTTCGGCTTAGAAGAGAAGGAGAATTCGGGTTCAGAACTATTCCAAAAGTTAAAGGAACATCTCACGAGGGATTCAAACATTACTATAGAAGAATATGAGGTGAACAGAATTCATCGTATTGGAAACAAAAAGAAAGAAGGCAATAAACCTCGACCGGTATTATGTTCGTTAATAAATGGATGGAAAAAGAACGAGATAATGAAAAACAAAAAGAACCTTAAGGATATTCACATCGCAGAAGATTATACAAAGGAAGTATTAGTAAAGAGGAAGGCTTTGCAACCAGCACTAGCAGAAGAGAGAAAGAAGGGCAATATTGCTTATCTAAAATATGATAAATTAGTAGTCAAAGAAAATGGAATCAATAAGGAAAAAAGAAAAAGAGAAACACCATCGCCTTCAAACTATTCTCCTTGCAACAACCCACGAAAACAACAAACTCTGTCTGCATCAATCAAATCAAACAGGGTAAATGCTTTTGATATTATGAGAGGCAGATCAAACTCTATTGGGAATTGTTCAGGAGATAAAAAACAATAGCAACTACAAATCGGCAAACGGAAAACACAACCAAATAAAGAAACAGACATAGCAGAAAAACGTAACCCTCCCCCAAGCCGACTGGTCATCGTGGGGGAAAATGACCAACACCCTCTAAAGAAAAGTGAAACAACAACAATAAAAGTTAGTAACAAAAAAGTAAGGAATACAAATGATATTCACATAGCCACTCTTAATACAAGATCACTGAGAACCCCTGAAAAGCTTATAGAATTAGAAACAGCACTTGAAAACATAAAATGGGACATCCTTGGTATGAGCGAAGTCAGAAGATTTGGCGAAGAAATAACAGATTACGGGAAATATATTATGCACTACAAAGGTGAAACACCGGGATTGTTTGGCGTAGGATTTATAGTTAAAAAGGAACATGCTCGAAATATTGTAGAATTCAAAGGAATCTCCGAAAGAATAGCAGTTCTTAAAATAAAACTACGGTTAAATAAAGAAAAAGAAGAAACGTGGACCATCGTACAGGCATACTCACCTACAGAGGCTGAAAAGAAAGAAGATATCGCAAAAATAGAAAAATTCTATAAAGATCTACAAAATACACTCGATTACTCTTCCAAAAATGTAATAGTTATGGGTGATTTTAACGGACAAATAGGAGTATGTCAGAGGGAAGAAGAGTACACGATAGGGAAGTATGGCCAAGGCAATAGAAGTAAAAACGGATCAAGATTGGTAAACTTTGCAATGGAAAATAAATTAAGCATTATGAATAGCTTCTTTAAAAAGAAAATAACAAAGAAATGGACTTGGATGTCTCCTAATGGACTTCATAAAAATGAAATTGATTTTATCATGTCAAACAACAGGAAGATCTTTAAAGATGTCGCAACTTTAAACGATTTTAACTTTAATACAGATCATAAAATGGTCCGTGCGATACTGACAGGACAATCTAAAACTCGAAAATTTCCAACTACGTACAAACCTGTGGTATATCCCGAAAACAATGATTTGTTTCTTACTCACCTAGAAGAAGTATTAAAAAACAGTAAAAAAGTTTGTAACTCGACACAAGAAAAATACGACAACCTACTGAATGTATTAAAAACGGAAACTAAAAGAACAAACACGGTTACAAAAAAATCTATTCCCACAGAAGTTAAAGAACTATTGAACGAAAGGAAAAAGTTTTTACAGAAAGGAAAAAACAGAGAAGTACGTAATAAAATAACAGTATTAAGTAAACAGATTAATGAACAATTAAGGAAATACAGGAAATCAGAACGAAATAATAGTTTGAAAGCACATATAGTAAGGACAGGTGGCGTAAGGAAAGCTTTTAAAGAATTAGATAAGAAAAAAGTATGGATGCCAAAGGCAAAGAACAGAGATGGAAAATATTCTAGTAATAGATCTGAAATATTAAAAATTGCCACGGAATATTACAAAAACTTATATCGAGGTCAAAACACTACTCCAATATAAATAATTTACAATATATCAAGAGTCGAAACCGAGATAATACCTACAATACTAAAAGAAGAAACAATTAGAGCAATTGAAACACAAAAACTAGATAAAGCTCCTGGACTAGACAATATAACGAATGAATTTTTGAAAGCCACGATACCGGTAATTGCGGGAAAACTTACAGATATATTTAACGAAGTTATAACCACGGAAGCAATACCTAAGGACTGGTTTAAATCAGTAATTATATTATTACATAAAAAAGGAGACAAAGGGGATATCGGAAATTACAGACCTATCAGTTTGATGTCCAACATCTATAAAGTTTTTTCTAAAATTATATTATCACGAATAGCAACTGTACTCGAAGAAAACCAACCTAAAGAACAAGCTGGTTTCCGTAGTAACTTCTCTACTTTAGACCATATACATGTCTTGAGACAAATTCTTCAAAAATATAACGAATATAATAAGGTATATTACTTAGGTTTTGTAGATTTTAATAAAGCATTTGATACTTTAGAACACACATATATATGGCAAGCATTAAAATGTCAAGGAATTCAAACAAAATACATAAGAATACTAAACAAAATCTACTCAAACAGTACGGCACAAGTGAGGCTAGAACACATTGGCGAAGAATTTCCAATCGAAAGAGGAGTTCGTCAAGGCGACCCCATCTCCCCCAAATTGTTTGCAGCAGTATTGGAAATGATACTGAGGAACCTGGAATGGTCAGATTACGGAATTAATGTAAACGGGGAGAAGTTGAATCATTTACGCTTCGCGGATGACCTAATTTTATTTTCCGAATGTCCAGAAGATTTAGAACAAATGTTGCAACAACTGTCCGATGAAAGTGCAAAAGCAGGCTTGACTATTAATACAACAAAAACTAAAGTTATGAGTAACACTTCAGACAAATATCTAGTTAGATTAAATAATAAAGAGATTGAAACCGTGAAGGAATATGTCTACTTAGGGCAACTGGTATCGATTGAGAATACTATGCAGAGAGAGATAGATCGAAGAGTTGCTAATACATGGAAGAGGTTCTGGTCACTCAGCGAAATTATGAAGAATAAGGACATGCCAATAACAGAAAAACGGAAGGTATTCAACACGTGCATTTTGCCATGTTTAACATACGGGTGCCAGACATGGGCCCTAACTGTACAACAGCAACAAAAACTTGAAGTGTGCCAAAATGGAATAGAAAGAAGTGTGATGGGGGCAAGAAGAAGAGACAGAATAAGATTAACAAATATAAAACAAAAAACAAAGTTCAAGAACGCTTGCATTACATATAAAAGATTGAAATGGAAGTGGACGGGACATATGCTGAGAGAGGGGAAGGACAAATGGACCAAGTCAATTACAGAATGGTATCCCAGAGATGGCACCAGAAGCAGGGGTAGACAGGTGAAACGGTGGGAAGATGACTTTAAAAAAGTAGCCGGGCCCTGTTGGACCCGCGTCGCGAGAAACAGAATGGAGTGGAGGACTTTAGAGGAGGCCTATGTCGAGAGACAAGCTGTCAATGAGGACCAACCGGTTGCCGATTAATTAAACTAATATAATATTAAGTAAACATTTTAAGATTAAGTTTGATTGTAAGGTTTAGTTATAGGTACTTGTTTTTTAATTGAAATTATTGTAACAGACAGAAATAAAGGCTAATTTTATTTTTTATTTTATTTTTAGATGGTTCATGGACTGTATTGAGGCTCCACAATCACAAAGTTCCTCCGAGGTCGATACATAACCCCATCGCTCAAATTTGAGTATATGTGTATTAAAAACGTGTTTTAGAAACTCCAAATTCAAGTGCGAAGAAAATAAGTTTTGACAATCAAGTGGTGTAGTGGTGTACAGTCACTACCAACTACAAATTCGAACTATGAGTTCGATTCGTTCGTTTGGATTCGATTCCCGCTCTTAAGCATAACTTGTCTTTGATGATTATTTGTTGATTATTATGATATTCTATGTAAGTATTTACAAAAAATCTATATGTTTGTCTAGTATCCATAGTACGAGCTTTTTTAAGGGTTTTGAGAGCGATGCTGATGGGTGACGATGCCTTATGTTAAGAATAAGATAGATCGATTTATGTCATGTATTTATCTTTCTCACCTGCTTACGCTTTGCTCCAATACTTCCATCCGATTTAGCACTCTATGCCTATATTTATCATACTTCCCCGACAGAATAAATCATCATAATATTAATAATGGGGGTATCGATCAAGGTGCGCGCGAACTTAGACAATCTACAATTTTAAAGTGAAATAAAGGCAAGATAATCTGTTTGAAGTACTTTTGTTATAATGAGGTTGCACAAAAGAAATAATTTGATTGAATTTCCATAAAATGTTTTGGTTTCATTTTTTATCTATGACGTCATTTATTTATGACGTATCATTTTTTTTTTTCATATTTCGATTTTTTTTAAAGTGTTCGAACAAAATTGTGATTATACCAGTTGGAGCTCGGTCTGTCTCGACCGGGGAAGTACTCACTCACAGAATAATGGCGTCGATTATACAGATACTGCGTTTTGTATGTGAGAGACTGCAACCCGCTGTTTTATCTTTTTATCGGTATAAACTGTTCGTACTGATGCTGTAGGAAATACAGAAAAATGTATGTATCGATGTCGACACCTATGAATGGGAAATTTCGTTATTTGGCTGGAATAAAAATAAAATCTAATAGCTTGCACTTGACTGCAACTCGCCTGATGGAAAGTGATGATTCAGCCAAAGATGGAGCTGAAGCTTATCTCGTAAACGTATCACAATATGTCGTAGAGTAGAATTAGGAAATATATACTCATGCACACAATTTTTTGTCTAGAACTGGATTCGAACCCATTTGGTAGAGCAGGCAGGGTCACTACCCACCCAACATATCGACATGTTCTCCAAAATTCGGAAACTTTTGAAATATTCCTTAACTTTTTGTTGTATAATCTACTTAATATCTAAGAATATTACAATACTCACAGAATACTTTGAAAACGTATCTCCCAATAAAGTAGTCGCACACTTGTAGGTACACAAACACAGCCGTCAGCACAAACATCATGAAAACCACGAACACTATTTCTTTTTCACTGAAAAACATTTTTACAGCTTCACAAATACCTTTATTATAATTTTAAAAACATACAAAAATATCGTGGAAATATTTAAGTGTCTATAACCCTGTTAAAAATATATGTCAGTAGCTTCTACTACAGTGATTGTTTTATGGTGTTATTGAATTTGGTCATGTTATAATCTTTGGTCTGACATTGGAGATTGATTTGAGATAACTCTCTTTGTGTGACGTATGGTAACACATACAGATGGTTATCAGATTAACTGAGATTAGACTTAGGGCTGATGTACTTATAGAGGACGGATAGATCGATTTATCTAGAATCGAAGCTGTGCTATGAGTCTCATGGCCTTCAGTAGCCTAAAATACACGTAAGTATTTAAAAAAGCAAGATTTAGGGCCTATTTCACAACCTTCAAGTAAAGTTACTCACCAAGTAAAGTTAATTTTGACTCTTTCTTACTTTATATCAAGTTACAAAGACAAAACTTGTGAGTACGTACTCAGAACCTTTCTTGAAGATGGTGAAATAGGCCTTTAACCTAAAAGAAACATAGTTCTACATATTCTGTATGTACATATGTATAAGTAAGTACTTAAATACTACAACTTAAAAAGTTTGTAAAAACTAAATTGTCGGCCTCATGTTTACAAATTACAAACAAGACGGACGACCCATTGTTAAGTATTCAAATAATACTTTGTTTCATAATTACTTTTAGGTAATTAGTGTACTAATATTTAAATAACAGGCTCTCGGTCGGATTCTTGAATTAAGTTAATATAGTCGAGACACGTGTCTCACTTTAACCTAGCATGAAAATCGAACCGACTACCTTAAGTTCGATGGGCAACTATGATGACCACTCTACATACTTATGGTAGAGTCGCCATCACAGAACTCGGGGTAGTCTATGGTAAGTATATAAATGTTATCTTCTCTCTGGTTATATCGGAACGCGTGTCGCCAGTTGACAGTGACCAACACATTGACATACTATAACAAAAAATTAACAATACTGGTGAATGGTGTCCTATGGGACCTTTGCGGCGACAATATCACGCGTCTGTCAGACTTCTGTACTTACCATAGAGTATTCCGAGTTCTGTGGTCGTCACTATAATGGGCTATCAAATGAAGGGTTGTAAGTTCAATTCCAGTTCGAGGTAAATGTTTAATTTATCTACATATGTTTTTACTCATCTTAACATATTCTTTAAAAATAATCGAAAACACCATGTTTAATCAGTGACAATATATTTTCCAAAATTGGCAACACTAGACAGCAATTCATCAACCGAATATTACCTTTGTATTGCATACAAATAAAGAACATTTTCGTATAACTATGTTGTTGATTGATCAGCCATATAAATGTGCCTTCAGGCATATACAATATCACTTTATATTCATTGAAATATCAATTGAATTTGTCGTCGAGTATATTGATGATGTAGGAACAGGTATACGACATTATATTGTCACCATGCTGAAGTTATAGAGGTGAAAGATTGTATGTGTGTGTGTTTGTTAGTCCTTTATATTCAATGGACGAATGGAAAAGTATCGGTATATGTCTGTAAAATACCACTGGAATGCAAAGACATCTCTCTAACTGATGATATTAGTACAGTGAGCAGGAAAACGCACAGTTATAGAGCTTGTCTATGCGTGATAGTGATCTTATTATCAGCAGGTAGGTGCACGTTCAGCAAGACCCCCGAAACGTTACAGAATTATCTATTGAGCATCAAATGAAGATTTGGATGCAATTCTTCAACTTAGTAATAGTAGTAGGGATAGATTGTTGTCGTATACATATATAAAGAGTAATGTATCCATCTATTATCTATACTATAATAATTATGTATATAGATGTTCAATATATGAGTATGTTGTCCAATATCTGTGTGTTGATCTTAATATAATTAACACCTGCTCACAAGGCGCTCTCAGCTCTGTAGTTTGCGAAACAACATCCGATTGGATACTCGCAGTAAGGTCTGTGCGTTTGATACTACACTCGTAGTGTTGTAATGTTGAAAATAAAATGTCAAAATAGTCTTGTCAATCGACATGAAGAAGAAGACTGCTATACTACTCATCACAATAGGTTAGTTGACTAAAAAAAAATGTATTAGTCCGTCTTATAGATTTCCAAAAAATATTGGACACGTATTTTTATAATTCGAATTGAAGCAAAATTAATTTTGTTTACCCAGGAAACTACCCTATTGAATGATTGCTCATTATCAGCTCACATGTCTCCATTGAGGGGCTTGTACCTACCGTGATAAGGCCGACCAGGCTTTAGTCATAATAATTAGACTGTAGTTTTATAGTATTTATTACTACACTTTATAAAAAACTAGCTGTGCCCGCGGTTTCACCCGCGTAGTTCCCGATCCCGTGGGAATTTCGGGATAAAGCCTATGTCCTTCCCCGGACCATAAGCTACCCCTGTACCAAATTTCAAGTCAATCGGTTCAGTAGTTGGAAAAGGTAACAGACAGACAGTCAGACAGAGTTACTTTCGCATTTATAATATTAGTTAGGATTCCGCCACTTCGCTTTTTATTTTATTATGACATTTTGCTCCACGGCCAGGCAAAGGTCTCTCCCAAAAATCCCTATACTAAAATTGTAAGTACTCTACCAAGCATCGAATCCACTATCATTACCGCGACTACACCTTATCGACAGTGTTCGCCCGGCGGCGATACATTCCTGTATCCTTTATGATGCGATCCCGATGTGATGAACAGATCACACGTTAATCATACTTATATATGAATATATTACGAGTTTAATATATTTTGTTTTGTTTTATGAGATGGTGTAGTTTCTGAATGGTAGAGCGGTATTCCAGACTGCTGAATAATGTTTTGGGTATGAGTCTTGTGCGAGGTAAATATGTGTGTTTTTGATTAGTTTTGATGCCTTAGACACAGGTAATGAACCTAACTAACGGGGCGGTTGGTGTGGTAAATGATTGATGATGAAGGTTGCGGATTCGATTCCCGTGCGGGGTGAATATTTGTGTGAACCATAAATGTTTGTCTCGGTCTGGGTGTGTGTGAATGAGTGTGTGCGTAGTTTCTGATACCCTAGATACAAGCTTCAAGCTTAGTTAGGGTTCAGTTACTGTAATGAGATGATGTAGTGAATGATTATGTTATGTTAATGCTTCTCTTTGCTGATGATGATATTCATAAAAAAACACTAATTGCATATTTATCTTGGCCAGATGAATGTGGGTAGGTGTAGTTTTTGGTACTTTCGATTCCAAGTAACAGGACCAACTGCCATCTAGGAACACTTGATACTCAAAAAGTTCTTGTTAGTTCTTCTCAGTAGTGGGCACGTAGTGAACTAACAATCAAATCCATTTAGTTTAAGTTTTGACGATTATATGTGATTGTATCAATCCTTGATAATAAACATATTTTGAGGTTTGATATAAGGGATAATTTTCGAAATAAAACCACAATTTTCTTATTATAATTCTTACTATAATCAATAATATGACACATCATTTTACAATACAAGTAAGCAACACAGCGCTCACAACAAGCATTTTTAGACACCGCAAACACGCTCCTGAGTTGGGTCCATCTTCCACTTCTACTAAAGCTGGTGTTTCCATGGTCTCTTCCACTTGTCTCTTCAAACTACTGCTCCAAGGCTCTTCAGTTTGTGGAGTCCTTTCAGTCTGAACCCTCATTCTACGCTTCTGAGGTGGCTTCGGCAAATGCTTGATAAACGGAATCTTCTCCGAATAAATGGCTATCTTGAACAGCATCTCTGAGACGTATGCTATTTTGAAGACTATGTTAATATTTGGCAAGTCTAGCGTGCGTTCTTGCATCTCTATGACTTTGGGTTGTAAATGCGGGCCTGCGGTCCAGACTTCTGTATTGTTATCCTCCTCTGGCTCCGTCTGGTCAGGGTTATCATAGACACTGTAATTGACGTATTTAGGCTTGTTCTGGTAAAGCCCTTTGACCGTATAGAACTTGAGTAACTCTTCAGGTGTCTGACCAAAGTACGGGAAGTCGGCGTTTCCGAGCGGACTCATGTCGTCTTGCCCCATTGTGACCGCGTGGTAGATTTTAGTCGATTTTGTATTTGATGGTGGATGTGCCTGCAAAGGTAGATTGGTAAAGTTTTGAACAATTATACTAGTATGTACTAATTTTACAAATTCATGATAAAATATTGTATGTATTATTAGCTGTGCCCCGCAGTTTTACCCGCGTGGACCCTTATCCCGTGAGAATTTTGGGATAATATCCTATGTGTTATTTCTAGGTATGAGGAACATCTGTTCAAACACACATCTAAACATCCACACTCACAAACATTCTATAGTAGGATATAATTTGTTACAAAATGTATACTTAGGTACTTTAATAAAGGGCTAGTGCAAATATACTTACTAAGATCTTAATACAGGTGTAGTTGATGGCGTACAGGTCGTACACAGATACCTAAAACAAACATAAATTAATAATTGATTTCTTTCATTTACACAAATTAATAATTGGCGAACAAATGGTGTAGCTGGTATGCCTGTACGTGTACATCGTTTCTCTTATTTCTGCCAACAAACATCCAACCAAACTTTCACGTTTTTAATAATAGCTGTGTCCCGCGGTTTCTCTTGCGTGGTTCCCGTGCCCGTGGGAATTTCGAGATAAAAAGTCCTATGTCCTTCTCCTGGTTCTTAGCTACCTCCCCACCAATTTTCAACCAAATCAATTCAGCCGTTCTTGAGTTATAAATAGTATAACCAACACGACTTTCTTTTATCTTATATATAAAATTCTCGTGTCACAATGTTCGTTCCGGTACTCCTCCGAAACGGCTTGACCGATTCTCATGAAATTTTGTGAGCATATTCAGTAGGTCTGAGAATCGGCCAACATCTATTTTTCATCCCGAAATTCCCACGGGAACGGGAACGGGAACTACGCGTGTGAAACCGCGGGGCACAGCCAGTATACTTATATAGATTAGTAGGATAATTAGTTTATTATGTGATATTTAATTATTTACCGAATATGTAGCGACTGCACTTCTCCATGGAGACACTATTTTGGTCTCGTCCCGGTACACTATTCTCATATTGTCTCCGCAGTCACCGAATTTGTACGGAGCCGCCAGCGACACTGGAACATACATAGAACGTTTATAAATGTAGTCGCTCAATTGTTGGCAGCAGAATATGTGGTACCCACACATACGTAATAATATTTATCTTTGGAAGTGTTTGTTAATAAATGTGTGCGTAGTTTTTGATACCCTAGATACAAGTTACGAACTAAGGGGTCAGTTACTGTAATGAGATGATGGAGTGAATGATTATGTTATGTTGTTCTGTATGTGATAAGCAATATCATAGACAGATCGTAAATTGGGATGAGCTGCAAAACACGGTCCTGGATTCTAAAGCTAGTTGATTTGATTATGATACTGTTATGAATACTCCGTGGTCTGAATTTAAGAGGCCTATGTCCAGCAGAGGACTGAGGTAGATTGATGATGATGAATGTATACTCACCTTTAGCAGCCCATATAACAGCACCATCGCCCGTGCCCGAGGTTTGCACGGAGAAGTATTTAGTCTCCGTAGTGCCCATCTCAAACCCATCAAACTCCTTGGTTAAGTTCTTCTGGTATCTGTCGTCCCAATAGTGTAACTTCTCATCGGCCCTTCTATAGCCGTAAGGACTGATCTTGTCTGTCAACGTGTGTATTGGCACGTCCCTCTCTACTTTTACGTTTTGGTTGCCGAAACCTGGAGTAAGGAATTAAAATAACTTTAATCAGGACTAAATTGGTTGAATGCAACACATTTTTTTGTGCTGGAGAGAAAAGTACTAGAAGAACATCAATATGTAGGAGGTGTATTTGAATATTTGAATCTGGGAGATAAAGACATCAGGGACAGACGACTAACACTGGAGAGGAAAGTACAGACGCATTACAGAGGACACATTAAATATTAGTCTCTCGATAAACATACAGGGCAAATGGTTGCTCAGATCCATTCGTTTATTCTTCAGCGTGCGGCTGGGGCAACATAGTAAATGCTAACTTTACCTAGCGAAAACGCCGACTTCCTCCTTGAGTTGTCGAAATCGTCGACGTTGTCGATGCTGTACACGTCGGTGGTTGACTTGATCCAGGAGATGAGCGGGATCATGTCGAGGAAGCGAGCCGGCGCCGCGCACCCGGGACCGCGGATACCGAAACCAACCTGGGATTTACAACAACATTAGTATGGCATAGATACAATTTTAAATTCAAAATATAAAAATGACTAATATTGTAAATGTGAAAGTAAGAGATCTTAGACAGAATCACTGCAATCCAAACGCAAATTGCAGTTCAGGTACCGTTTGAATGCAGTTGACACGACTGCAATAGACCGTCAACAGCATTTAAACTGCACTTGAACTGCAATTTGCGTTTGAATTGCAGTCCGTTTGTCTAGAAACTATGTGACTCTGTCAGTCGGTCGGTCGATCTGTCCGTCTGTCACGTTTTCATGGCTAAACTACTGAACTAATTTTAATGAAGTACAGGGATAAGCTAGCTTATCCCTGTATTTTTCCAAGCTCTAGAGCTTGGAAAAAGATATAGGCTGCATTTTGTCCCAAATTTCCTAAGGGATAAGTTTGTGTGTAGGTAAAATCGTGGCACCGTACAGTGGTAGTTGATCGGGCTCACCTTCTGATAGCTGACGGATTCCCAATAATATCATATATTTATTGATCGTAATGCAGCATATACACGTTGGCCGAGCGAATGCCAACACCCACGTATGGACAGTATATTTTCATTGTCTTGCCATCACTCGGCTCGTGTATAGGCAGTACCACTTGCGTTGTACTAATTTGCCTTCACTGGCGTTGGCCTCAGCTCGGCCAACGTTTATAGGCTGCAAATTGAATACCGTACCATTTTCCACACCCCGCTGGAGTTGGAGACGAGCGCGGCGCCGTTCTCCCAGACGCAGTTCTCGGTGCTCTTGGAGGCCACCGCGCAGTGGTAGTTGATCGGGGTCGACTTGCCTTCCGATAGCTGAGGACAACATCATATCATCATCGCGTTACTCACTATCACTTTAAGGTGAGGTGGCCATTGACGAGTCAGTTTAACTAATCATCAGGGCGAGAACCCACCACACCACCCACGCACGCTACGCACGCTGCACACGGCCACGCGGCGCTGCCTGCCATACAATTAAAATATCATCTGTATGGCAGCGCCCGCGCCGCGTAGCCGTGTGCAGCGTGCGTGCCCCGCCCAACCTCACGTGAGTTTGGCTGCCTTTCGTCCCTCGTCTGCTTGGCCTGTTTTTTTGAACGTAGTGTCGTTTTGCGAGCGTAATCATTCACAGTTCACCCATCGCTCAAAGTTCAACCCATTGTTCAAAGTATAGTGTATAAATGTAGTCAGTAGCGTGTGATGTAGTACTGACCCCGGCCCGCTGGTAGAACTCCTCGCAGACCGGCAGACTGACGAACTCCACGCGGTTCAACATCTTCTCCAACAACTTGTTATCTGGACAACACAACTATTGTTATAAGAAAGAAAGAAGAAAAAATGTTTAGAACACTTTCGTCGTTCGCATACAAATGCGAACGACGAAAATGTGATGTAAAACTGTGTATTTAAATAATAAAAAAATAGTTTGAAAATAAAACAATATGTTGCATTAAAAATTTTTGCCTCCGCCAGGACTTGCATTTTTCAAAATGCTTAAAAAAGAGTGTGAAACACTGTAAAAATAATTTCTAATAAGTTTACATCGTACTAAAATCTAAATAATAATTCGGTACTGTATTACAGGTAAAAAAAACGTTCCACAGGAGTTCTGTACAAATATATATTTTTGTCCTATCTCGTGTAGTCTGGCAACAATAAATCATTTAAGAAAGAATTATCTTTCTCTTCAATAATAAGAAAATTGTTTTTTGAACCGAATATATTCGGCACCAAATGAAATACTTTGGCCGAATATGAATAATGCTGAATACCGCACGAATATTCGGCGCATCTCCAGTATACGAACGTAGAACGCGTGGCCTATCAGATGTACCACAGGAGAGGCGCTGGGTAGATTGATGAAGGATCGGTAGACTAGAGACATAGTGCGTCTGCTAGCCTACAATTACAACCCTCTTACAAAAAAAGTTATAAAAGTGATCATAAGTAAATCTCATTATATCAAATACCCGTAGGATAATCCTTCGAACTACTCTAGAAAACGGCATAAAACGTTTGCGAGTTTTAAAATAATACTTAACAACGCCATCTATTGGTGGTGACCGCGCAACTTTACGTTATTTCTTCGCTCGTGTTTTGTTTTTACCCACGACGCGTCGTACGGAGTGTTATGTGTTTAGGGTGTGAGGTTTTTTGTGCAAACCAATAATGCTATTTATCTCCCAAAGTACTGTTCTGATTTTGATGCGGTTTTTAGTGTAGGTTTTGAGTTTGATTGGTGCATATTTTTAGATGGGTGTTACGATGACAACTCGCCAGGGGGCGCGGCAGCATTGAGTCGAGTTCTGGGCAAAGTTTAGCTGTGTATCCCCATATACATACCAAATACACCACTATTTTTAAGTAACAAGACAAATTTGGACGATGGCTGTATGAATAAGTGACTGTTGGGACTTACCGTCCACATAACTGACGACATACAACTCGTTGGATGTGTTGAACCTGTACGTCGGCCAGCAGATCGGCTTCACGGGAACTGAAATAAACAAATAGCTGTTGGGAAATCAGTAAGGTCTGATAGATTCCAATGATCTTCAATCACCGGAACGATTCCAGAATCTGGAATCGTGATCTGAATCTGGAATCCAGATTCCTTGGCATAAAACTTTTGGAGTGACGCTACAGTTTTATGTCTGGAGTAACTGACTCGTCAATGGCGACCACAAAAAGATTTTGTAGTTTACCTACATACCTATAGTAAAGTATCGCCCTGTAAGATTTTCCTCTCAAAATGCAGATATTAGTACGTGTTGGTGATCTCAACACACTAAACATGTTTAGAACCTACCAAACATGCCGCGCTCGACCTAGGTTTAGCGTTAGACTAATGGCGATTTTTGATAGCCTTTTTCATTATTTGATTGCAATTATTGGTTGGGTTCAAATCCCACCAGAGGTATGTTTTGCCTGTTCTTGGAACTAGCAGCTTCCCGCGATTTCACTCGCATAATACCCGCAGTTGAATGCGGGGATCAAATTATACTAAAAACCTTTCTCTTGAATCACTATCTAGTTTTGAAGATGTAAACATACATAGGGACAAACAGCGGGAAGCGACTTTGTTTTCTACTATGTAGTAACATTCCCATACATACATTTGATCCCTTCGACGTTGATCTCCAGCAGCGCGACCGTGTTGAGCGTCGAGTACATGTAGTCGGGGTGCGTCATGTAGTCCTTCACTTTGAAGTGCTGCGCCTGCTCCGATACTATGAACATCACCTGGCTGTCCTCGCTGGAACAAGTAAATATGAAGCACTGTGAGAAAACAGATATACGTACAAAATGGGAAATAAAAATAAGCTACTTGAGTCAAGGATAAGTGCTTTGGACAAAAGTTGGGGGGGAGTTAAAAGAAGATGGAAGGAGTTGCGTTACACCTGTTACACCGATGAGAATACCGATCTAAAATCAATGGATAAAGGCGAATGGCGCCGCATTCAATAGCGTGTGTGGTGTCCCGTGGTCAGCGGTTCCGATCCAATGGGAGTCGATGGGCACGGACCTCAGCTAAAGAACGCACTCGACGGCGAAGTGGTTAACAACGACGAAACAACTAAGGGAGAACAAAAGAACGCTCAGTTGTTTTCTTTTTTTGAATTACTGACCGCTGGCAGCTTGTTCATTATTTTGAACAAAAAGCACAGTTAATTGAATGCTAATAATAATATGTAGTCATACAGGAGCACTTTCCGGGGGACCCGCGAGACGTCGTCGGCGTTGATGAGCGCGTAGTGGTCCTTCACCAGCACCAGGCCCGACAAAGCCACGCGGAACGAGCCGCCCTCGTCTGGAACAACGATACACAGTCAGGATCAACAGATTGGATTATTCATCATCATTAATATGATCAATTAAATGAAAGTAACGGGATGTTCGTACGTACTTATTTAAGTAGAAACTAGTCGAGGGATTACTCGTAGACTTAAAGAATTATGTACGAACATCCCGTTACTTTATCATTTAATTAAACATAATGTCGTACGTTTCGTTTGATAATAAAAATATTATGATCATTAGCATGGATTTTTATATGGCTTCACACACTTTTTAGGATTTTGTCGAGGAGGCGTATTGGGTCGTGGGTTCGACTCCGGTATGTCACTGACTTGTCGCAACGGTGAGGTCCGCGAGTTATCTGCCCCATACTCGGTGTCTGGCTTCGGGACACAGAAAGTGCTGATGGTGTCCTCGTTTCCGTTGACTGTGGATGTGCCGCGCGGGAGTCCTTGAAGACATGGTTTCCAGGCGGGCGGTAGTGTCCAACCACCGTCTCTGTTGAATTTCGGACGACGACTAATTTCTATAGCTTCCCGAATTTTGCGAGTTACGAAGAACTTATTTCTAACTAAAACCCGGGTCTTGTCGAAGCGTATAAAGTGAGTCGTGTCCAAAGTTAACGCGTGTTCTGCTACCGCCGATCGATTGGTATCCACATTCTTTATAGACACGTTTCTCTTCGTCTCACCGATGTAAGATTTGCCGCAGTCACAAGGTATCTCGTAAAAAATAACGTGACATAGTCATTCACTACATCATCAGTTCCTAACTTGTATCTAGGGTATCAGAAACTACGCACACAGTAATTCACGCACATTATGGCCGGCCTATTGGTTGTTTAAAAAAAAAAATATTTTAAGTAACGTTTATCGAAAATAATATTTTGAATCTAAAAAACACAGTGATCAAATTGCACTGCAGCAGATTTGAGTTAAACTTTTACAATTTACGTAACGAACATGTTTATCTCAGCCTATTCAAGTAAATGTTTTAAAAAAAAACATCGTGATTTTTTGTCCCAGTAGCTTATTTGAGAAAATTTCTTCAAAACACAAATTTATTTTTTGTAATATTTGAAGTTTGACTCCGCTGATCTTCTCATTATCTCTTATCGACGCTATTCAGACGCAGCCCATTTCGCGATAACAATATAACTATAATGGAACTTTCCAAATTGGCTTTCGGCTAAATGACATATTTTGTAAATCGAACCCCGAACCTTTATTTACGCAAATTATTTGTTTTTTATCTTGGATCACATTAGGTTTGATTAGCTCGATCTGAGTGTGAAAAGAAATTCGGTCACCATCCTTATTATACTCATTATTTATACTGTGCTAATATTATAAATGCGAAAGTAACTCTGACTGTTTGTTACCTTTTCACGACTAAACTACTAAACTGATTGACTTGAAATTTGGTATAGGGGTAGTTTATAGTTCGGGGAAGAACTATGTAATATAAAATGTAAAACAAAATACAACCACGACAAAAATCAGTTTAAGTGTTTTATTTCAATGTGTAGTGTTCGTGTAAATCAAAGATATCACTATGTAATATAAATAGAAGAAAACCCTATAGGCTATGTTTTATCCCGAAACTCCCACGGGACCGGGATATACAGGTTAAACAAAAAAAAATATTTCTACTTACGTAAGTGTACTTTGAGCACTCCAAGCCAGGGAAAGTGGTTCGTCTGCCCGATGTTGCCCTCGAGGAAGTTCTTGTACGTGAGGTCGCAGTTACTGGGGATAGACCCACTGGGCGGCACCACCACTGGATAAAACACAGCAAAAAATATTTAAAGTCGCCTTTGACGAGTAACGAACGGGTGATCTCTCATTTCCGAACCTTTATCCCATGTCTAATTGGGGTCAGTTTTCAGTTTAACCAGATTCAGAGTCAGTATTTTACGTGAAGCGACTGCCATCAGACCTTCACAACCCAGAGGGCTATACGTCATTTTTTGGTTACACCAAATGTTAGGCTTTTGAGGGCTCTAACTACCCGTAACGACTAACGATGGTGTTAGGTTAGTACGACAACCGGGACCGGCGGTAGTACGTGCCCTCCGAAGCACGTTACTCTACTAAGTTATCCCAAAACAAGTTAAACAAAATTGAACTCACCATTAATAAATATAGAGATCAAAATAAAATTCCACAGCATTTCTTTTAACGCTACTTCTTGCACTGAAGTAGGTTTTCACATTTTACAGAAAAAATATTAATTAATTTGAAGTAATTAAGTGCTGATTACCGATCGAGCGGCTAATTAAGTTTACATTGAGCTAATGATACTGTTTTGATATTAGTAATCAAAACTGGCCAAGTGGGAGTCGCATCACGCCCATGGTTCCGTAGTAGGTATAATAACATAACATAATCATTCACTACATCATCTAATTAATAACATTTTCTAAGTTTTGAAATAAAACACTTAAACGGATTTTTGTCGTGGTTGTATTTTGTATTTTTTACATTTTCTGACGTTTCGGATTCTTTACAGAACCCGTGATCACAGAAGACTAAGATGGGAGACGTCTGTACGAAGTAATGTAAAAAGTTTACAACCTTCAATATTTTGAATATAATTTTAAATACATTGTGAATTTACCACAGATTCGGAAATACATCAGCCGAGAAAAATCTGCAAGAAACTCGGTCTGGATTTTTTTTTATATCATTTTTTAAATAAAATAAATTACAATGCACTTTAAAATCAATACAAAAATTTTAATTTTCTAAGTTTTGGTATTATGAATTACATACATCAATCTTCAATCTCAGTAGTATGGATTAGAATTGAAGGATTGGGCGTTAATTGTCTGCCGTTGATCATGTAGATAGCGTACGTAATTTTTTAAATACAATTTGTCGTCGTGATGAATATAATGTATGATTATTATTTTGACGACCTCGATGGCAGAGTGGTCACCATGAAGGTTGCGGGTTCGATAGTGCTGGGTGAATACTCGTATTTGTGTAAACCAAAAATGTTTGTCTCGGTCTGGGTGTGTCTGAATGAGTGTGTGCGTAGTTTCTGATACCCTAGATACAAGTCACGAACTTAGGGGTCAGTTACTGTAATGAGATGATGTAGTGATGATGGTTTCATGGTATAGCCATGTAAATTGTAGCTCTATAGTGATATTAGCGTCTACTCTAAGCGGGGTTTTGGAACCCTAATTTATTTGTGAGTAAACATAATCGCTATGTTAGTTACATAACGGTGTTTTTGAATAAACAAACTATTTCCAAATATCCGTCACATTTGATACTAAAACACAACAATAATTTAATTTTAATAAAAATGTGTATTACAAACTAGCAGCATCCGACGGTTTCACTCGCGTAGTTCTCATTCCCGTGGGCATACCGGGATAAAATATAGCCTATGTTACTCCCTTAAAAGTAAACTATGTAATAGTGATTTTTCAAATCGGTTTAGTAGTTTTGTCTTTATAATATTAATCATAAATTACTAATTTTACAGTAAATATAATAAAAATATGGGTTAATTATCATCCCACGGACCCCTAATTTGATTTATCATATGTGTCTATTTCCCTTGGTGACTATGTTCAAACAAACACTCTATAACATTGTTATTAACCTGCTAGTCAATCACTATTGTGTATCACAATGAACAGCTCATCTAAAACAATAATGTTTTTTTCAACTGACATCAGCCGGAGAAAAACCCAACAAACAAACAAAAGTAGCAATCTCTGTATATTTTTATATAGATTACCCCGATTCAAAACTACATAAAACCCTTATCCCGTAGGAATATCCTACATGTAAACCTCCCTCTTGAATCACTCTATCTATTGCTGAAAACTACATTTAATTCCGTTGAGTAGTTTAAAAGAACTCAGCGAACAACAGACTTCATTTTTACCCGACTACGACGAAGCGAAATGCGGGTATAGTTCAGTTGATAGGAACTGGTGGTTGTATGGCACCAACATACATCGACAATCGGTTACGTTTATCCAACGGAACTTTACTATGAAAATGTTCTTAATTTTCGGACAACCTCGATGACAGAGTGGGTGGTCACCATGTCGGACTGCCATCCGAAAGGTTGCGGGTTCGATTCCTGTGCTGGGTGAATATTTGTATGATCCACAAATGTTTGTCACGGTCTGGGTGTGTGTGTGAATGAGTGTGTGCGTAGTTTTTGATACCCTAGATACGAGTTACGAACTTAGTTAGGGGTCAGTTATAATGAGATGATGTAGTGAATGATTATAAAAAAAAACACTGCAAGATTATTAGGTCTATAAGTAACGTACTAAACTATGCCAAAGGAAATTGGGCCAACACTTACTAATAACTATAACTTAGGTAATAAAATAATCTAGGTAACTACAATAATTATCCTAGTAGTAAGTTTTCTTGGGGGGCATTTCTAACTCGCACTTTTTAAACTTTGTCTGCCCAGTAGTTTGCTACGGCGATAGCAGCATCGTGGGCCTCATTTAGGTCATCCAGAGTGCAGGTGTTGGGGCACAGGGGTCAGTTATAATGAGATGATGTAAGAAATGTTATGTTATACACTAGTCTCCTACCACTATAATACAAGCAATCCCTCTAAACGTATCTAACTAGCGGCTCGTGAACTACGCGCGCGTCAGTTTCCCACAATCACCTCATTATACCACATTATGCTGTCTGATTGGTCTGATCTACAGCCGACGGTGTATTACCGAGTGTACAACACTTACAGGCAAATTGGGGAGTTGGTAATAGTTGGATAGATGAGGTAATAGTATCGACAATACTCCTCAAAACTGTTTGGACAAAAAACAGTGTACAGGAAGTACTTGAAGCTAGCAAGCATTTTCTACCAGTCTCCCAGTGTTAGTTTGATATAACTAAAATATCCTGCACTTTGGATGACCTAAATGAGGCCAACGATGCTGCTATCGCCGTAGCAAACTACTGGACAGACAATATTTTGATTTTATGGTCGAACAAAAACACTGACACGAAAAGAAGAAGAACCAAAATATATTGTATTCTGTATTGTAGAGGATCATACTCGTATGTATGGACGTGGCAGTCATTTCATGTAAAATACTTACTGATAAATTGTCAAAGATTAAACTAAAAACCAGAATGTCTGTGAATAAAACCACAGTCATATTACAAACACTTAACATTCAGAAGTCTAGAAACGAGAACATTAATATAAATGTAGGAGGAAAGCAAATGAAACATCCCTCACGTTATTGAGGTCAAGTTGTAGTCACGGACAGACAGACAGGCGGACATAAAGTACGGTAACGACACCATACGTTATAATATGAGGGACGACACACAGGCGAGTTACTGGAGTAAACGGACAGGTTTTGTACAAGTACTAGTAACTAGGTTTATTTATTTAACTAGCGCGCCCCGCGGTTTCACCCGCGTAGTTCCCGTTCCCGTAGGAATATGGGGATAAAATTATTAGTTATAAACCTTCCCACTAAATCACTCTATCTATTAAAACAAACCGCATCAAAATTCGTTGCGTAGTTTTACAGATCTAAGCATACATAGGGACAAAGAAAGGACATAGGGACAGAGAAAGCGACTTTGTTTTATACTTTGCAGTCATACTTTTGTACATAAAATCATTTAAATTTAGTACATGGAGGGCTTAATACTGGGTCAGTATTTTCTACCAACCAACCAAGGAGTGCAGAAAAATGATGGTTTATACTAGTAGGTTTCGGTTATCTTGGGTATTTTGAGGTAAAACGTATTCTATGTTTTATTTCGTACAAAATGCTATGTAAATTAATTGTGTATGTAAAAAATTATTCCGAATTCGTTCAGACGTTTGACTCTGAATGAGGATCAAATATACATATGCACACTTCTGTCTTTGACATTCGTGCTTCTTTGAGACCTCACAAATTAGAAAAACCAGGAGAAAGAGATAGTTTTATAATCTGTTCCTAAACTAAATAATAAATTTTAATTGAGAAGGATGCAATAAGTTTGCAGACAGACAAACTCTTTTACTTTTCTCTCTCTCTTCATTGCATTTTAGAATCACAAAATGACATGAACTTTAAATGTAACATATTTATATGTATGAATACATTAAACCAAAACAAACAGACCAACCGTTCCTACAAACCAAGTACCATATCGATGAGTTATTATTAGAGATCCGCGACACGAATTCGCGACCACCCAGCGCAGTACGAGTACGTACGGAACACAATAAGGTAATACAATGAGCAATTTAGTTGCAGATAACACGGGTCGTGACCCGAACGAAGTACAGTCATGGTAAAAAAAGATGGGCATCTTAAGGACTATTTTTGTTTGCTCAGTATGAGGAATAATCTGTTTTACCGATCGAGTATGACATATTGTGTTGCTTGCTAGACGTCAAAGGTGTTACACTATTTTTTATTGATCTAGTGATGAGTCTCTCGTTGCTTACCACCAGGCTTGCCCATTATAGACACAGAGTACACTGTACTGCGCTCATCACCCCGAGACATCAGTTTGTGAGTCTCGTGTGTCCAGTCATTTCACTGACTACATTTTCCTTCAAACTGGAACACAGTAATATTAATGCACTTCGGTTTGTCAGCAGATAATTATGTTTTACCGATCGACATATTGCGAAGCAAGACGTAGTTCAAAGGTGCTATTTTGAATCTAGTTATCATACGATGTCAGTATATTTTTATTTTTTTAAATGCAGTTGTCTGCTTAGCGTTTAACTTTCAAAAGGTACTAAGAGGTTACGACTTATAAAAATAATAATTTGATGACTGACGAAAGTTTTCCTACCGTGACTGTACATACATACGTACACACAGACGGACAGACAGACGGGGCGTATCGATACATTACAATCGTAATCTAATACTGATCCGATTGTCTTATATCTGATTGTATTGTACTAGTTGAAGTCACGGATTTACTTGCGTTTATCTTTTTTTCTTTCTTAGCGTATACCTAAGTATATTAATCTTCTTCTTTTTAAGTGTCAATGGCCATAAAACCTATAACTAAATATTCCCGGACCAAAATCCAGCTACACCTATACCAGCGCTAGTTGCCTTCATCAAGTCTTCTCGCGTGCAGGTGGAAGGGCACAGTGAGCACGACAGTAAGTGGGACATATCCTGCTTTGGAGCACCACAGTCACAATTAGACTTCCTAGAATAGCCCCATTTCCCCAAGTTAGACCTGCAGCGACCCACACCGCTACAAAGACGGTTAAGGGTCTGCCAGGTGGGCCATTGCAGTTCAGAACCTGGTGGCAGATGTTCCGAGATTGGGGTGTAGTCTTTATACTTCCCTTCGTCCCTTTAGGGACGGGGTATTCTAAGCTTCAAAGAAGTTTTTAGCTCTCTTTGGGTGCGCGGTAAGAGGTTAGTATATTAATGACTGACTGACTGATCTATCAACACACAGCTCAAACCACTAAACAAATAGCGATGTAAGTGAGTTAGTAACAAGTAGATAATTATTATGACGTGGTAAACTAGTATTACGCGTATAGCATCTAAATAGTGACGAAAGCATCCGCTATGAAAGATTAACAAACACGAGAACCCGCGGAATACAGCTAGTTGTTAGTAGGCTTTAAAAAAATAGTAATTATGGTACAAATGTATCAAAAGTCGCGGGTGGCCACTAGTACATTACGAAATCAGACATAAATCAAAACCGTTGTCGTTAATAAGTTTCTCAACAAAAACTAAATATGAAACAGTTTTTAATAAAACATTTTTAGTTAATTATACAGTAATTGTGTCTCGTTAAATGTTACTTATAAGGAGCGGGTTCGATTCCCGACTGACGTATTGGAAATTATTAGTTTTTATGGGAAACATATTTTATTTTTATTTCATGTTTCTCTTGATTTGGATTGATAGCAAATATTTTATGTACTTGTACCACTTAATAAATAATAATACGTCTGTGAGAGTGATTTTTCATTAATTTTCGTTTATTTTTAGGTTTTACAATATAATCTCTCTAGTGTACTTATATCATACTAGCTGTGCCCCGCGGTGTCACCCGCGTAGTTCCCGTTCCCGTGGGAAATTCGGGATAAAACGTAGCCTATGTTCTTTCCCGGACCATAAGCTACCCCTGTACCAAATTTCAAGTCAATCGGTTCAGTAGTTTAGCCGTGAAAAGGTAACAGACAGACAGACAGAGTTACTTTCGCATTTATAATATTAAGTAGGGATTAAGCATCAGACCGGTAACTAAGTTTTTAATGCTAAAAGCATTCGCTAAGAATGAAAACGAAAAACGCGAGTAAAACCTCGGGTATACCACTAGTATCGAAAAAAGTAAAATATGTGTTTATAGAATAATCTTCGTGTATAAATAAAACTTATGTCTATAATAAAAAATAAATATAAAAAGAAAGAAATCAGTAAGTAGCCACAAAAAACTACAAGTACATACTTATTACCACACTTAAGATCTTAAAGACTCATACACAACAATAAACTACAGAATGAACTACAAACTACAAAAACCGTATTAAAGTAAAGAATGTTAATGCGTACTTATTGTGTGTCGAGTGGAGCCGGGTGATGTAATTAGTGCGGTAATGGGATCGTCTGCTTTACATTTGTATTACTATTTGTATGCGCTATTGTTGGGGTGTGCGTTTCCATTGTAGCTACGGAATATACAGTAAAAACTAAAAAGTATTATTATAAAAAAACTTATTTGTTTTAAACTTTGTCTATGTATTTATTACTCAGTACATTATTGCTGACAAAGCAGTGTAATAAAATATTCAATATCCAATGATAACTCTTATATAGATCATTGGAAAACATCGAAGACCTGTTAAGACTTTTTTGTCAGTATCTCTAGGGTCCCTATAAGCGAGATTTTCGCAACTACATATCTCCACTAAATCTATCATCAGAGGCACCAGAAACTATGCACGTAGTATACAATATTTAAATAAACAACCTTTTATTACGATTATCGTATGCCGTATCGTATATCCCGTATAAGTGACATTCGTACAACGCACACGCGCCCCGCGTCCCATTGAAGAGCAGATTATCGTATCGCGACACGTAATACTTCCTCCGTCTACCTGCGTCACACCAGACACACACCGCACCCTTAATGCACCCTTTAATACGTCACAGCATTGATGTATAAAAAGTCAAGATATACAATCAATCTCAAAATCGTAACCGTTAAAATGAGCGCATTATATGCTAATTTTAAATGATCTTTCTTTCTTTTTAACCCCCGACGCAAAAATAGGGGTGTTATAAGTTTGACGTGTCTGTGTGTATATGTGTGTGTGTGTATCATAGCTCCCGAACGTTGTTGCAAGTGTTCTTAGACATGTTTGATGAAAATCGGTTGATCCGTTTAAAAGTTATGGGGGTTTGAAAGTCATTGTGTTGGGGGTTCTTAAAATTTTAAATTTAATGTTATTTTAACGTTTAATTATTTGCGTAAAGTAAAGTTTGCAATATTTATATCCATCCTAAGTACCTATGTACACTGTACAGTCAGCGTCAGATAAAGCGTCGCTTGGTAATGATCTCTTTGGTATTGACAACCAAGGGACAGTACATTTTATCTGATGTTGGCTGTACTTACAAAATTATCTTAGTTGTCTAGTACCCATAGTACAAGCTTAACTTTACTTACTCGATGGCGATATGTGATATGTTTATAGTATAACGTAATTTCATTCATCAATTGGTGAGTATTTGCGGTCAGATTTGAGTTTAGGATTGGTTCAGGTTTGTACATCTTGGGTTTTTTGTAGATCAATGCATCACATCATAATTAACCCCCAAAAAGCAACCCTTTTGTGAGAAACTGAGTTATTGGAAAATAACTCAA
Organism: Timandra comae; assembly: GCA_958496195.1. Classification (NCBI taxonomy): domain Eukaryota; kingdom Metazoa; phylum Arthropoda; class Insecta; order Lepidoptera; family Geometridae; genus Timandra; species Timandra comae. The sequence continues at coordinate 100,036 of OY292377.1, read as the reverse complement.
GGTAATTGCTTTTTAATATTATTCATTGAATTTATTAGATTTAATATTATTTTTAGTTATTTAGTTTGGTTATACTTTATGAAGGGTTATTGGGAATTGGTCAAATAAATTGTATAACGTTTTGGTTATAATATGACAAACAGGGTCGGAACCATAACAATAGTCCTGTATTTTTCGTAAAAGACTACATTCGTCTTACTTCAAACTATTTGAGGTATTACTTGCTCGATTTTGTTTAGCCACCCAAGTCTGATCCGCGATAACAAACTAGAGGCGCTCACTATTCCAAAATGTGATCAATAAAGATGAAAGATCGAAAATCACACATGCAAATACCGTAATGGGGTGGTCATTGACCATCCAAAATATGGTATTCTGAATAATTACTTACCAAACAAAACAAAAAAAGTCTAATAAATATCTTCATAATCATAAACTATATAATATCACAAACTTACTTATTAAACATCATTATGATATCACAATCTAACTACATACTTACATAATACCACGGATCATAAAATTATACCAACGGTACTCCTAATAAAGAAGCTTTGTCATAATTAACGAGACAGATTATCTCTCATTATTACAATTTAAATGATATTTATGATATTTGTATCGAATTCTAACATTCTTTAGTCTGCTGCGTTTTGTTTGTAAGTTGTCCCGAAATTCACTAGACTTAATGTTATCTTTTAATAATTTCTTATGGGATGATCCTGTAGGATTCCAGAGCAAAGAAGTGATATTAAAAACCTACTACTGTATTTATATACTCAGTCTTATTTAATTGCCATTAAACATTGTGCTCCGTGCATTAAACATAATAAAACATCATTTGTATTTTGTTTTATTTAAAAAAAAATACCAGCCCGAGTTTCTTGCCGATTCTTCTCGGCTGTAGACGTGTAGTGTCTCGGATTTCCGAATCGGTGGTAGATTCTGTTTCAAACATTCGATATTCATAATCCTCAATTGAGAATAAATGATTTTAAATTTGAATTTTGATTCCAAATAGTCCCATCGTCCATACGTGACAGTGCGGTGACTTATGGGACGCGGCGCCGAGTCAATACGGAGACAATAAACATGTCATCGGCGGTGTAGGTCCGCGCAACAAGTGGGGATATACGGGCTTACTAGGGAGTTGGAGGAGGGGTTCATAATACAGTTTTATAATAGTACTAGCTGTGACACGCAGTGGATTAACATTTATTTATTAACATAACATAATCATTCACTCCATCATCTCATTATAGTAACTGACCTAAGTTCGTGACTTGTATCTAGGGTATCGGAAACTACACGTTTCTGATACCCTAGATCAATCAAATCACACACACTCACACACAACTGAGATAAACATTCGTGGTTTACACAAAACATTCACCCCGCACGGGAATCGAACCCTCAACCTTACAAATGGATTAATTTAGAAAAATCTTTCCTTAGTGGAAGCCTACGTCATCAGAAGAATATTGTAATAAAATGTGTCCTATGTGTTATTCCTAGTTATAAGAAAAACATGATCTGTACCAAACTCCTTCTGAACAAGTTCAAGTTTTAGCGTCAAAGAGTAACAAACTCACAAACTTTCGCGTTTATAATATTAGGATTTTCGTCGACAGCTGTATTTTGCCATTCAAATCTCGCCTTTATATCTTCCCATATTCCCAAGTTGTTCGTAGCACCCTGCTAGCGGTTCGTTTTGTTCCCACACAATGCGAATGGTTCAAATGTGTCCAGCGTTTAGTGTGATTTATAATATTGAACCTCCTTTACCATTTGATAGATATTGTGGGTTTGGTCTGCGGGACCGTGTTTGTTCAGGGGAAATAAAAAGGATAAAGATATGATTATTTATTTGTATTGATTTCTTTTATATACGCGAATACTGCATTTTGTTAAATATAAGTTAAAGTGTAACAAAATTAAAACCGATAAAAATTTAATTCAATAGATATTTATTCTTTTCATATGCCATGCTGTATGGTCTCGGCGGCACACTGTTTTAGAGCAGCAACGCCAAGGTTTGGCGCGGTCCAGGAGGGCGATTCACTAAGGCAAAACATCTTTACATCCAAGAATTCATCGTTGAAACATCGGATGTAACTAAATCGGTATTCTGTAGTTACAACTGTGCGATCGTAGCGCTTCAACGATGTCAACGGCGCGACATAGAACTAAAATATAGTGCCAAATGTATGAAAAACGCGAATTCCAGCTTAGGTTTAAAAAATAAAGTTTATATTTTTAGAATACCTACGAGTATAAAACAGCATCAAAAAGACATAGATATTACTACAGTAGTGCTCCGCAGTTTCACTCAAATAAAACTATGCCTGCTTCTAGAATGCCTAAGAATTTTCTAAATCGATGCTATAGTTTCTGACTTTAGCACGTTCAACTAAACAAACAAACTCTTCAGTTTTGTAATATCAGTATAAATTAGAATTTATATAAATTCTTAGCAAAACTTGTTACACAAAACAAAAACTACTTGAGCATCGCAATCAGAATGCTAAACAAATCGTGATGATACATTTATAAATAGAAAACTGGTAGAGAGGGGTCCTACAGGTCGGGCCATTAGCATGCCTAGTGCACTAATTTTATCTAGACTTTATGGATGCCCTGGGATACCACTCAGACAGTACTACGCTGATAATTTTATCGTCATATTAATTGAATTCCTTTAGTTTAAACTCTGGTTGTAACGGTGTAAATGCATATGTATTTATTATTTGTTATTTATTTTAATATGGCAAGTTAGCTGCTGTTTATTACTGGGTGGGTTGGTGAGTTAGTCGGTGTGTAGGTAGGTAGAGATTGTGTGCTAAAATATAGACTATTTTTGGTTAGGTTAGGTTAGGTTAGTATGTGGTTGTATTTTGTTTTGTGTTATTTTGTGTAAAACAAAATACAGTCACGACAAAAATCCGTTTTAGTGTTTTATTTCAATGTGTGGTGTTCGTGTAAATCAAAGATATCAATACTTTGATTAGTAAGTACTTTTCAAAACTCGATGTTCTGAATGTATTTTTTAAAATACCATTACCTAGTTCCTAGAACTAGGTAATGGTATTTTGAAAAATACACACCACAACTGCCCATAATCTAATTGAATGTACCGGTGAAACGCGAGCGATAACAACTGATAGATGTGGTCTATAATTGGTCGAGTGGATTGTGGTGAAGTGGGGCTTTCTACTAGTAATGTAGTAGTTTCACTGAGAGACGAGAGTAAGGGCTATGTGCTACTTTTTTTGGTTGATTGCTGGGGAGCTTCTTGTCATAATTGCAGCTCTTTTCTAAGGTTGAGGTTGCAAGTATGATTGCTGGAAAACTATGTATGATCAAAACTCTTACATTGTTTACACCAACTGACACCTAAATATAGGTTTATTGTCTGTATCTAAGGTCAGAAACTATGGACTCACACATAAATACACACGCAGAGACTGAGACAAATATGTGGTGTTAGTGCCATTAAGGATTTAGACGAGTACATACCTGATTGTAAATTCCTAGTAAATTCATTATCAAATACAATAGTACTGCGACAGTGTTGGTCCGGTGGCGCCCCGCCTAGTGTTGTGTAACGATTGTTTCACAATGATTGTCACTCGTATCGCATCGACACATCTCCAATCGATACGATATTCGATACGGTACCGACAGCACATACGAAGTTAATGTTATTTTATAGGGTACTTAAATTTAAGGATATCTAAATTAGAAAATATCATATTCTTTTGTATTTTATACCATTTTATTAATAGAAGACAACACTGCATGACATTCATATTATATCTAGATTAGAAAATTGACCCAATAAATATTTTAAAATTCGTTTAAAATATACGACCCAATTGCAGTGTCATTCAGTCAGACAGTTCAGTCACTAGGTCGGACTGTCAAACAAAGGGGTGTAATCTATAATGTTCAATCTCTAGATACAGGTAATGGATCAATTGGTCTATCATACGGTAATGTGATTAGAATAAATTGAAGTGTGTGTGAATGAGAGTGTGCGTAGTTTCTGATACCCTAGATACAAGCTCCGAGCTTAGTTAGGGGTCAGTTACTATATTGAGATAATGTAGTGAATGATTATGTTATGTTATGTTAAATTAATATGAAATTAAGTGACACATTTTTGCGATCAGTACAGCCACCTGTGCGTCCATCACTGTCATTCTGACTGTAGCTGTCAATCGTTACGTCACCGGCGATCTATCAGGCGGATCTATAATTACATCGCACCTCATTGCATCTGTGGATTTGTGGCGCAACACTACATTCAAGTTATAGAACAATTAATAGGTAAGTACTTTTTGATGATTGAATGGTGCAGTAGTGACCCTGCTTGCTTTAGGTTCGATTCCCAGTCATAACAAACATTTATGTTCGTGAATATTTTGTAGGTATATGTATGTATGTGTTTTTAAACATTGATGACCAAGTGGTATAGTTAGTAGGTCGTGACCAGATTCCAATGGTTACGAGTTCGATTCCCGCGCATGACAAACGTGTGCGTGAATATATATGTATATGTGTGTTTGCCTTGGTCTGGGTGTTTTAAAATATAAAGTATTAAAAAAGGTAAGTATGTTTACCATATTAACAAAACTGAACAAATTTCAGGTCAGAACTACTTATAATAAATCAGCATCACGAAAAAAATCCTAAACTTAAAAAACTGAATAACTTTATTGTTTTCTAACGTTTGTCAACAGCTGGACCTTTGATAAATTGGTCAATTAGATAGACTAATGTCGTCGGGACACATTTCCAGGCCATTAGTTACCTATTTTTTTTAATAATTAGACTCAAAATGGTACGGTCCGCAAAAAAACAATTAGATCGTATTATCTAATGTCAACAGATTGTTTGTCTGACTGTACAGTCGTGGACAAAATGTATAACATTTTTATTTTATGTGTTTTTTAACTTTGAACAGGCTTGCACTTGACTGTAACTCGCCTGATGGAAAGCGATGATACAGACTAAGATGGAGCGTGTTCGCCTAGAATTCACTTGCAACCTAAAAATAATTTATGTTTCAGGAAACCGGTGGAGAGTTTTATCTATCCATTTATCTATGTAATACAGAATATAATTGTTTTTCCATGCTAGACAATTTTATACACTTCATGTTAATTTATATTGTATTACTAATAACACCATTAGTCCCCGACTGTACTCGTTGTAATTAATTGCGTTTTGGCACCCCATTAGTTGCGCAGGAGTCGCATGATGTTGTCCGGGTCGGAGATGTGTGAGAGAGAACAGCGATAAGAGACAGGTAGAGACAGATTTTAATGTAAAATATATGTTAGTCTTCAATCTAGGTAAGTAAAAGTGTGACGAAAAACAACGTCATGGTATTACGTTCTTTGAAAATATAAAGGAAAATCCTTTTCCGTCATTTCCCTGATTATAAGGACTACACTACGTCAGACCTAGATTAACCAATCACAAGCCACCCGCACTTAGCACTGCGGCCTTGCAAGTTCGATATTCTATAAAAATAATGAAGAAACAAGATGAAACTAATTATAATGGAAAAACTCAAAAATAAAAGACCGATTAACAAAATTCATACACTAATGGAAATCAACAATATCTAACAATATCACTAAGTAACATATGTTGAAACTAAATTACATTAACCTTTTTTATAAATTAAATATAGGAAAAATCACAGCACACAACTACTTCATTACAACAAAAAAAGAACAACCAAAAAACTAATCTACAATAAAAGCGACATTAAAAAAGGCGCTAAACCGGTCACTATAACTGACAGCTAATGTCAAACACAATGACAGTTCACCCCGAAACTGTCACTTACGTCAATAATGTATGTGTTTTGTCGCGTCGACGTAATGTGTCGACGTTTGGGAGATAAACACGTCACAAGCGTTATCTTAAACAATAAAATGAGTGAGGAATCGCTACCGGCGCACAATGGGGACACACCCTTAGGTAGAGATCCTTGGAGATTGGACATTTAAAATTGGTAGTTAATTTGGGTTTTGTTAAAATCATTAATGCGATGAGGTTATGAGAATTTATGTTTCTTTACAGTTTACCTAATTAATGCATTGGATTTTATTATTAATTAGGATAAAGATTTGGCTATTATCGAACTATGTACATTGACTGTATCTAAACTACGCACACACAACATTATTAAAAACATAAATATTTTCGGGAATTGAACACGCAACCCAAGCAGGTCCGATATGATGATCACTTCACTATGACATTTCGTCGTCAATAGCCAATTTTAATACTTTTTCTTTGCGTGTCAATATCTGGGGGCACGGCAGTGCCCCCCGCCAAGTCGAGCGCGAAGCAAACACTGCCGTACCATCCTTTACAGGAACCCTTTCGCCGCATTTTCAGGCCCCTATTTGACAACCTCTGGATAAGCCCAGAACGCTGAAATTTTCGTCATCCAGTAAGCTATACAATCACATACTTAAAATAAAATTTCAAGTCTGTAGGTCATTTAGTTCCGAAGTTAAGCGAAAGCAAAGTTTCGCATTTTAGACAGACACTCACTCACTCACTCACTCACTCACTCACTCATGATCATCAAAATAGAACTAGTACTTCCCATAAACCTAGGGAGCTGAAATTTGGTACAGAGTTAGGGTTTAATGGCCACATAAAGGGAAAACTATAAAAACTAGGATAATCGAACGGGAACGGGAATTATACGGGAACGGGAGTGGGAATTGTAACTCAAGAACGGCTGAACTGATTTGGCTGAAAATTGGTGAGGACGTAGCTTAGAACCAGGAAAAGGACATAGGATACCTGTGATCCCGAAATTCCCACGGGATTGGGATCGGGAATTTTAAAATCAAGAACGGCTGAATTGATTTGGCTGAAAATTAGTGGGGAGGTAGCTTAAAACTATTAGAAGAACATAGAATACTTTTAATCCCGAAATTCCCACGGGAATGGGAACGGGAATTTATAACTCAAGAACGACTGAACTGATTTGGCTGAAAATTGGTGAAGAGGTAGCTTAAAACCAGGAAAAGAACATAGAATACTTTTAATCCCGAAATTCCCACGGGATTGGGAACGGGAATTTATAACTCAAGAACGGCTGAATTGATTTGGCTGACAATTGGTGGAGAGGTAGCTTAGAACCAGGAGAAGCACATAGAATACTTTTCATCCCGAAATTCCCACGGAAACGCGAACGGGAACTACGCGGTTGAAACCGCGGGGCGTTTAATAATAAAATACTACTCCTAAAAAGAAAAAAAATGTGTCAAATAAGAGAATCTAATAAAATAAATCAATATAAACACGTTTCAACAAAAATAAATGAAATCCCACCAAAAACATTCTGTAAAAAACTAGCCAAGTCTCGATGGAGCTGCTTGTTTATCTCTAAAAAGTAATGCAATCTAGACAAACTCGTGCCAAGTCTAAGGTTCCTTACTGCGATTTCTTTATTATTATAGTTAATGTTGTGTGACTTGGCCGTTGAACATTGTTTAAAACGTTAGTAGTGGGTACAAGTCAATTTTGTTTACACGTAATGTTATTACATTATTAAAATACGCAGCTTCATCAAGCCTACAATTGACTGGATATTGAATCAACGTTTTTCAAGTGGTAATTTTCTATCGTCAATGGGTAGCGGTTCTGGCGACAGATTGGTGCAATGGTGTCATGGAGCACCTAGTTTTGTACCTTTGTATACATGTGTACCCTTCAACGGCCAGGTCACACAACATTAACTATAATAATAAAGAAATCGCAGTAAGGAACCTTAGACTTGGCACGAGTTTGTCTAGATTGCATTACTTTTTAGAGATAAACAAGCAGCTCCATCGAGACTTGGCTAGTTTTTTACAGAATGTTTTTGGTGGGATACTGTTGACTCATACACCAGAACTCGGCTACCGATATGACACTATCAGCGGCGTTGTTAAGATCTTCGCGTGTGCAGGTGTAGGGACTCTATAATACCGACAAATTGATTTAATTTAAATTATGTTACCTATAGAGTATAACACAAAACTGTTATAAGGTTGTTAGTTATTATTATTAATGACGGTCGCGTACGTGGAGTTATTACAAGGTGATTAATAGATACACGGTGACGGGAGGAGGGAGAAACTATACACTGTTTTAACTATAATTTAAAATCAGTTTAAAATATATTGTACATTACATAATGCTCTCTAGCTATGCCCCACGGTTTCTCTTGCGTTAAATTTGCGTGTCACTGCGGGGGCACAGCTAGTGTAGGAATGTATCTTTCTGTAAGACCACACAATAGACAACAGCCTCTCTCTCTCTCCTCTCATTTTCGCCTTAGTCAGGACTTGAACATGGAACCATGGTGATCCGTAGCACTGATTTGTCCGATTTCGATTGTTTTTCTAAAAGTTACCGGTTTTATTCGTCATAAACTGATCAAAATAAAATTAATGTAATAATAATGAAAGCTCGCGATACACAAGAATCATAAAACTGTTTTACGACCCGAACTTTATATTGATTTTAATTAAATTGATTTAATTGAATCGCCATCACAGGCCCACACCTCACACACCTGACACGACTCCGGACGTGAATCTATAAATAATAATTATTCATGTTAACTATATTGATTCGTGATTATTACTATGAAATATGTTATGTTTCAAATATACTTAAAATGATTTTGCAGTAGCCGTTTTAAAACTTACACCTGACCCGGGGGTCGACTCCGCAATTCGCCATTATTTGATCAGTGAATATGTTGATATTGAGGCACCATAACGAGAGTGTCAGAAATTTGGTATTCTGCTAAAATTTATTCATATGGCTATGGTGTCTAGTGGTCTTTGTTGCATGTCAAAATTCAAATGAAAACTTTTAAACGTCAGAATACTGTTTCCATGACAACTATCTAAGTTTTAGCCATTCCTGTTATTTGGACCCTTAATATAAAATTCAAAAACTCGATAATATCCTATTTCACCTACACTTACAAAATACACCTATTTAAATAAAGTATCATGTAACAAGTAGTCGTACCTAATCGCAACATTTAAATATACAAATCCGCTTATAACGTTATAAGTTAATTGATTTCGCCCATTACATACATCTAAGTCTTCATTAATTTGCGTTCCATTAATTATTTAAAGCTAATGGTAATGGTGCGCGACATTTGAAATGTAAATCCGTTTTGTAATTATATTTATTTGTTACTTCAAGTTACATTATTTAATGTGACGTTAAGTAATTATTATGGCGCTTAGAATACTTTGATATTTGAAAAGTTGCATTACTAATAGCATAAATAAGGAGAACACTTATTTTATTAAAATACAGGTCTTAATTACATCCTCATCATCAGCCTACCTCAGTCCACTGCAGGACATAAGCCTCTTCCAATATACGCTACTATAACCACTCGACCGTCCGGGCGCCGCCCGAGGCCAAAGGAGCGTCTAACGTCCCGGCTAAAATCGTCCTTTTTATCCCGATCTATAAAGCTATAATCGCATCGCATCGCAAAATATCGAATAAGTAACTCTGCCTGTTTGTCCTCAATGCTTAGAAAACTACGAGTAGCATAAATGTCTCTCACGGGACAAAATCATATTTTAAAGTTCTTTAACATACAGAACCCAATCCCAAATATCCCGACTTCACAATAAAAGTGATGTAATCTTTCGGGTGACCGGCTAATTGGCGATGTGATCTCCTAAAGATATCTCGATAACGATCTGTCTGCGCGCGCAGTGAAAAGTGAACACTTTCGATTGATCCTGTTTCATTCACTTTCAATAGTTTTTGGAGGTTTTGATTGTAATGTAGAAGGATTGTATTGAGGAAAAGATTCTACTGTGAACTTGATGCGAGGAATGAATGAAGGAAATATGATTGAAAATGCAAAACAAAACAGTCGTTAAAAAAACAAAATTCACATAACCGCTTCCCAATAATCGAACCTACACGTCCATAACTCATGTTCCAAACAAACCGATCGCAATAGTGTTCGCCCGCGGCGTCACTCGCCCATCTCATTACCGCATCATTACTGTCATCATTATATTGTAATGTTCAGCACATTTGTTATAATACATATACGTATTGGAAAATGAGAGTTTTATTGCACTAGTAAGTTTTATCTGGTTTTGTCTGAATAGTAGAGTTTTGAGTTTTTTATGGTAATAGTGAGTCAACTTAACTTGACAAAGTATTTAGTAAATACTAGCTGTGCCCCGCGGTGTCATCCGCGTAGTTCCCGATCTCGTGGGAATTTCGGGATAAAACCCTATGTCCTTTCCCGGACCATAAGCTACCCCTGTACAAAATTTCAAGTCAATCGGTTCAGTAGTTTAGCCGTGAAAAGGTAACAGACAGACAGACAGAGTTACTTTCGCATTTCTAATATTATATATAGTAAGGATGTATAGTATATTTTTTTAGTAGATAATCGTGGATATTTTTAAATTTCATATATTTATAATTTTCTATATATCCCCTTTTATATTTGATATTTTTAAACTTGAACAGGTGGATTTCTTTAATCGTAAGATTTATCGATTGATACTATTAGATTAATCACCACACATTAAAATAAAACTTATTAAAATGCATTAAATTCGTGGCTTAATATTTAAATGTGACAAGCATTTAATTCACGAATAAGTTGGTAGTTTTATTTAAATCCTAAGACTAGTTGTATGATTATGCCACGATAAGATTTTTTTAATTTATATTGATTACGAGCTATTTTAGGTTTAAAAAATCCTTATTTTTTGCAACTTCTTGTAGTAATATCAGGATAAAAAGTATTATGTGCTAATCCCGGTAATGCGCGCAGAATTTAACCTAAATCCATTTAGCTATTTAGATACCAACAAACATCCACACACACAAACATTCACACAATCTTAACATAATAAGTAAGATAAAATAATACACAGCAAAAATAAATCCCCACAACATTTTATCACAAACTAATACTAAATATTAGCGACAATTACAATTAACTATTCAATAATGTCAATAGTATCTGGTTGTGTCGTACGGGGCGCTCGCGCAAGACGCGTCTAGAGTTACCTGCGCTAAATACTGGGCGATGTAGGGATAGCAATGATATATGAAGCATAATGTTAATTTAAGTATACGACGCTATTAATAAACTATATAGAAACAGTAAACTAAGAATGTCATGAAATTATGTACCATTTTACTTTTAGGGACCTCAACTAGAATTTGAACCTGGAACCGTACTTAAGGGTGACAAATCAACATCGAGCTGTGCTGCGCTGTACTGCGCTGTGCTATGTTTGGTCAACTCGCTCGTCTAATATTATGATGAGGATACAAACAAACCATGCTGTACTGCGCTGTGTGAGGCTACGCTCTGCTTAAAAACGTAGTAGTCTCGAGCGAGGCGCGCTACCCACCGAGCTGAGCCGCGCTGTGCCGAACTGTGTTATGTTTTTTATGAAGCTCTGCCATGCTGCGCTGTATTTGTTGATTGTTAAAAAAACGTAGCTTAAGAAACACAGCACAGCACAGCGCAGTACAGCGCAGCACAGCTTGATGTAGATTTGTCAACTTTACAGTCAGTGGCCCTACTGTAACCAACTGACTGAAAATTGTATGCTAGATTTTCTTCACAGCTTTATGATAATGACAAGCAACACGTCCTGGGTTCAAATCCAAACTGAGGTAAAAAATAATAATATGCATATATTAATAAACAATGTGAAACGCTATAAAAAGGACTCTTAATCCTTTTTATAGCGTTTCACACATTTAGCATGTGTAACACTATAAAAAAATCCTAATAATATTTTTTTATTAGATCTTTTCTTCTACCAGTACTAAACTAGTGAAAGCTTTCGGTTGCGGCTGTAACCTGACTCGCGGCGAGCGGAGTCAGGCGCCGGTAATGTATGCAACATAGTCTATACTTAGTTAACCTTAGGACACCTCTAACGCTTTGATTATCCGTTAATCAGGCACAATTAGTAATAATAATGATTATTTTTGTGTATTATACAAAGAGTAGTGCATAGTACTCCTATGTAAAATTATATCCTATGTTACTTAAAGTTCAGTCTTAAAGTTAATTTTCATCCCTATTGTTCTATTAAAGAAGCTATTATATTAATTTTACTTCGAAAATTAAACGCTAGTAGAGAAGTAGAAAAATCAAATGTTGGTATTGGAGCGCGTCGATGTCTTTTATTTGAACTTAAATAAAAATTACATCCGGGTAAGATAACCAAAAGAACTTGATATTTAAGTTTATATATTACATAAGGTATTAATAAAACAATTAAGGTTAACATTTCAAATGTTTTACAAATGGTAATTATACAACAATTATTTCTGACTAAAATCATAATATTATTTGTATTGTAAGATATTTTGTGTTAAGGAGAAAAATAGTCGATTTTTCAGTAATAGAGCAATAAAATAGGGTATTTTTTAGATAATTAAAGAGCAGATTATTCATATTAGAAACGCAATTCTAAATTCTATTAACAAAAAATAAATATATTCAATAAACACTAAATTATCCGCAAATAAAACTGCAATCAATAACCCAGTAGTATTAGTAAACAAACGTACTTACTGAACCTTACAATAATCATAAAAGTTAGTTCCACTCCAGTTCTCCAGTCCTGACAGTAGTTGGACCGATATAGCGGTGGCGGGTCTCATGTGGTGTCGGTATGTGACAGACAAAAACACGACACATTATGTTACACGTACTTGTTCCGAGACATGAAACGGGGAGAGCCGGAGGAGCATAATATTACGAGTTAGAGAGAAGTCTTATTGAAGAAAACTGATGAAACTTATCTACTAGTATACAATAAAATAAAAAAGAGACTGTTTGTATGTACTATTGTTCTTTATTTGTATAAATACCAACTTATTACTATTGCGACAAAATATCAAAAATTAATTTAATAAATTCGCAAATCTTAACATCTGTTCTATGTTCACAAACAGTGCAAAAATGACTACTTACTTAAATCAGCTTTATGTTAAATTTCTTAAATCCTTCTAAACTTTCTACAGTAATTTTATTTTCCACCAAATACAAATAAATTATAAGTAACCCAACAAAATACCCATATTCCTTCATTAACAAAATTCAAAAACCCAACATTTTCAAATTCTAATTCACCACATCTATTCCTCTCGTCAAACCTACAGCCTACTAGATTATAGCACCGTGAAGGCTTCACCGCGTTTGGTCCATTCAGTGGATGCTGCGATCTCGCCGAGAGCAGACGTTATCTCGCGAGTTGCCATAGCAACCGGGCACTTTACGTAAAGTTTGGCAATCTGTGAGTTTGTGTGTTGATGTGTTGTGATTGTGTAAGTAAATAAAATTGAAAGAGAAAATCATCTAAACTAAAAATTAGTGAAAGAAAATATTTTGTTAGGTGTTTCGTTATTAAAAGAAAATAAATAAATTGAGTTAAGTGCAGGTATTTTTCAATATAAAAATACATACTTAAATTAATTGGCTACATTTTCTGTTTTATAAATGTCACAATTATGTGATTTTTAAAGTTAAAATCGAAAATAAATCGAGAAAAGTACAGGTATTTTAAAATATAAATATACTTAAATTAATTGGCTGTTTTATAAATGTCACAACTTTGAGATTTTTATTTTGTTTTTAGGAATATAAATTAACAAGTTTTCCAATAAATATTTTGTGGTAAATGCACAAAAATATCTTGGCCAATTATTATTTGGTCTGCACGTTCTCACGAGATCGAGTCACTTTATTGAGTTTGTTTCAATTAATAGATCAGATAAACTAATTAAAAGAACTATTCTATAACTACTTTTCAAGCGAAATAAAATCTATACTATTCAACAATAACAGGCCAAAAAAAAACAATATATTAATCATTATACGTATGTACTTTGTAATTGGGCAGTTTTCCACAACTAACTTTCTGTAGAGTTTGTGCGTGTGTTATTTTTGGTTAAACCTACTTTTAGACCTTTGGTTTAACTACATGTAACAACTGTTAATGACGTAAGTACGACAATCAGTTATTATTTAATTTGTTTTAAGAAGTAGTATAGATAAATTCACTTAGCCTTTTAACTGGACGAAACATTTCCATCTTCTTCTTCTATCGTGTCATTGGCCACGAAATAGTATATAGAAAAATAAAATAAAATGAGACTAAACTTTTACATAAAAATAATAGAGTATATAAAACATTATCTTATGATTAAAATCAAAAAGTATAAAAAGTATATTTTCATGTCTGTCTCTCTGTTTTTAGCAATACATAGAGTGATTCAATTAGCAGGTAAACTATAAAAATATGTGTACATTAAATTCCATATTTTCGTAATCAAGTAAAAAACCTTATTAAAATAATTACATTACATAATCGAAATATCTTTTATACATATTTAAAATCCAAATTAAGTGCAAAGAATGTTAGTCACATAATTAACCAACTTTTCAAAGTAGTTATAATGCTTTCACACTCGCACCACATTCCGACGTTTGATACAATTTATATAACTTAAAAAATATAAGTAATGACATCCCGGGAAAATATTCTATATACTGGTATTGTGACTAGGTGTGTAGTGTGGTTTAAACCGGTTTGTGTGATTACTTATAAAATATAGTAAAAGTATAAAAATGAAAGTATATCAACATAAAAAAAGTTTTCTTATAACTTAATGATGGAGAGGAAAAGTACGATATTTTAAAAAAATCATTTGTTTTCTGTTACATACAGCCATAATAATATAATAAAATGTAAAACAAAATACAACCACGACAATCCGTTTAAGTGTTTTATTTCAATGTGTAGTGTTCGTGTAAATCAAAGATATCTACATAATAATATAATACATAGAGATCACAATTAAGTTAAATAAACAAATCTCTGAATAAGGTTCAGATTATTTAATTAACTTTAATTGTATTATATTAATAAAACTTAAAAGCTTATGATTTTCAATATAATTTAATAACTTTGACATTACGTCCAACGTCTGTTACCGACTTCGCACAAAGTAAATACAATTTTATGAGTTTAACATTTAGCGAAACCAAAGACAATGAGTACATTTTGTATTATTGACACATTCAAAAACATTAGCATTTATGGTTTTTTATTTTATTTTTATGTTTGTTTAAATATCGTTAATGGATTTTTTGTTTTAACAGAATATAATGTAAGACGTTTTTATTTTTAAAGAAATATAAGAAAAGATCTAAACGCGGATGAAACCGCGGTGCAAAATTAGTATAATGTAAAGAAATCGTAGTTCCCCATTCTTCCCATTACCTGCTTCTAAACCTGTATTTTAGCTGCAAATTGTATATCAGCTAGCTCTAGAATTTCTTGGAAATTCAACACAAATCATTACCTTAAATATTACAGGAAAACTCGCATAAAGTATATTGTATAGTCTATTATCTCATGTTGGTGTCTTGGATTTACCCCCATTTAATGCAATATACTCATAAAAAATTAAAACCTATTATAACGCGTTTTGAACTGGATCAAAAAATATTGACAGTGTATTCATTTTTTTGTAATTTGTATGGACTGATATAGACATCTTACAAAATTCCCAAACATCCCAATGCATTGTGATTTACGCCGAGTAAAACCTCGTGACACAGCTAGTCCAAAATAGTGAAGAAAACTCGCAGACATAACCGAGTATTATCTAAATTTGAAATCCCCATTTATTAATCTAAATCTCTACCTAATACATATGAATGAACTCATCGCGGGCGCCCGCGCCGCGCCGCGCCGCCGGCCGATATGTGGTGGCATTATATTGATGATCAACAGCTTTGCATACACTTTGCATTCTGTTTTAATATGTAACAACGTTTGCAGGCGGGTTTGGTTGGATTACGTCTTAATTTATTTATCACTACATAGTATAAAACAAAGTCGCTTTCTCTGTCCCTATGTCACTATGTATGTTTAAATCTTTAAAAATACTTAACGGATTTTGATTCGGTTTATTTTAATAGATAGAGTGATTCAGTGGGAAAGTTTTTAGCATAATTTTATTCCCATATTCCTACGGGGACGGAAACTACGCGGGTGAATATTTTCTTAATATTGTGCTAAATTTCCTATAAATTGATTAATAGAGCGAAAGCTCTATCTGTTGATTGATAGAGAGAGTACATCCGATAAAGAGGAATTGAGGTATTTTGCGTATATCCGTGACCAGATAGCTCGTTAAAGCTATAGCTGCAATCAATTATATCGGCGCTTCAAACGCATGTAGCTCCGTGCTAACCAGGAATTCTCTTCTCTGTAATCTGTACGATCAAACAAGGTCTAACAGTTAAATCTATCTATTGATAAATGGAATTTCATATTCTTATATTAAACACTTATAAGCTTTGTAGTGTATATCTTTGTATGGGTATATTTTACAAATATTTTGAAAAATGTGGAAAGGAATCGGAGAGCAGACCCGGCAGTGGGACACATACAGAAATTATTATGAACTGAGTTCATCCGTGATCATGGCGCTTGTAACAGCATCGAAATATCGGAAATTTGAAACAAATAATATATAAATTATATAATAATAGGTAAATATTCCGTTAATCATAATAATTTTAGTGGTAATAACCATGATAACTATAAAAAAAAACGTGTAGCCTTTTACTGCTAAAGAAGACTAAGAATTTATTAAAAAGCCCCAATAGAAATAAAAAAGCTACCAGAAAATAAACAAACATATAAACAGTCGGACCTTGATCATATCGTTTTCTATTAACAATTCCAGAGACATAATTATATTGTGATTTATGTATTGTCGTAAAAATTATATTATTATGGAATGTGTTAAAGTTTAGATACGTTTTAGTGTTTAATCATTTAATTGGCGATAATTTTGTGAAATTCCTTTCTACACGAGTCTATGCTCGGTTAATCAGAGTAACCGCCCTGAGACCCTCAAGGAAGAGGTAACTCTGTTTCCCCATGAAGTGCGTTTGCTCCCCCCCGTGTTGTAAAAACTGTATCCCCAAGAACTTTACTTATGATAGTGACTGTGTGAATGGCTGCTTGTTTTTGGATGGTGTGAATGTTTATGTGTGAGTCTAATTTGTCGCAATATCTGTGTAGGCTTTTGGCTATTACTCCCGTTGCTCCAACTACAATAGGTACGACTTCAGTAGGTGTTTTCCAAAGCCGGGTGATTTCAACCTTCAGTGCGTGGTATTTGCTTAGTTTTTCTATTTCTTTTGCTCCAATATTGTAGTCTGAGGGGAACGGTTATGTCTATAAGATATGTTTTATTCTGTAGTTTATTAATATATATAATGTCTGGTCTATTGTGAGCTATTGTAACATCTGTTATTACCGGTATTTCCCACATGATTTTAGCTGTATCGTTTTCTATTACTTTAGGTTGTGTTAAATGCTCCTTCCACCAAAGAGATGCGACTTCAAAATTGTGTTTTTTAGCTAATGTCCAGTAAATGTATTGTACTATGTTGTTATGTCTTCTAGTGTAATAGTTGCCTGCTAGTTTCTCACATCCTGATATTATATAATTGGCGATAATTAATTATATAGTCTGTTCATTGGAGTAATATTATTATAATAATAAATATTTTATGCATATTAGATGATCGTTTGAATTTAATAAACTACATATAGTTTTGTTAATATTTGTAATAACTAAAACGCGAATTCTGATAAAAATAATGCTAAAAATTGTAAAAAAGATATATTACCGTTTTTAATACAATTATTTTCAAAAAAATATCAGCCCGAGTAGCTTGTCGATTCTTCTCTGCTGATGTAATTTCAAAATCGTTTTCGTTCGACGTTCATAAGTACTTCATTGAGAACCTGACTGTCTTGATAAATGATTTTGACTTTTGTATCTTGACCTCTTAAGTTTTCCACTTTTCGACTTTTCAACTTTAGAAATAAATTCCAAAGCTACGAATCTTCTTCGATATCTTCTTTTTCCGAACCTTTATCCAACGTCTACTTGGGGTCGGTTTTTCAATTTAAAAAAAAAATTCCAAAGCTACGGATATGATTAATGAAATAATTATTTATACGCAATTAATAACTTACCAAAAATATTTTTGCAAAACCCTACATATTCTTATTAAAAACTGTATCTATGCAAAACATAGTTAAATGATGATTTACGACGTAAAAATCGATTATAGTAAAATTGATTTAATAACATTTATCTCGTCACATGAATATTGATGAGCGGCGGCTGTAAATCACAGCGTGATTGGACGACGATTGATTTCTGTTTATGGTATAAGACCATTTGTATCTATCCTTCTAATATTATTAATGCAAAAGTTTGTATGTTTGTGAGTTTGGATGTTTGTTACTCTTTCACGCAAAAACTACTGTATTGATTTAGATTAAATTTGGTACAGATGTTCCTTATTACTAGGTATAAAACATAGGATACTTTTTATCCCGGAAATCACATGGGATTGAGTATTTAAATATATCTACTTACTAGCGATACTCCGTGGTTTTACCCGTGGTAATTCTAATCTCGTGGGAATTTTGGGATAAAATGTAAATATATCTGTGGAGATATTTATCTGTCAAATCACTTGAAAATCTAAATTAAATTTGTGATACATTCTTAGGCTTTGCTATTGTCTGTTGTCTCAAACAATTAGGATTACTCATAGAGTATTCCGATTTCTACGGGATTACTGTATAGTGTTTTACAAAGTTAAGTACGTGTATTTGACACTGCGAATGAGTGATCGGGAGTCCAGAATTTAACTGAAAGAAAATTTTGGAACATCCACAGAAAAATTGAACCCGTATAAAGTCAAAGGAGACCACTAGTCAACAAATAGTGTCAACAATCCGACGTAGTGAGAGTACTCAGACTGCGTGTCCAATAAGGCAAGGCGAGTTTTTGTCCGTCTGTATATCTCTGTGAGCTCGATACGGGAGGGGAACACATACCTCGGGTTACGACAAATACATATTACATCACAATAACAAATATCGAAACATTCTTCAGAATTTATAAAATTCAATTTGCAATTAATTTTCTTGGCAAATTATTATAAAGTAACATGAGATAAGTGAATGATTATACATCATCTCAGTATAGTAACTGACCCCTAACTAAGTTTGACTATGTAAGACTTGTATCTAGGGTATCAGAAACTACGCACACACTCATTCACACACACCCAGACCGAGACAAACATTTGTGGTTCACACAAATATTCACCCGTACGGGAATCGAACCCGCAACCGTAGGGACGGCATCGGCAGTCCGGCATGGTGACCACTCTGCCATCATAATCATCATAGCATAAGAATCGAACTCATAACCTTTTGTATGACTATCTAGCATGATGACCACTCGGCCATAGCAGTCGTTAATTGGTATCTATTGTAATAAATGTACACATCTCATCTCTCGTCTCATCCTCTCTATAACTAAATCCAATCAAACATAGACATATTTATTAGCTAACAACCTCATAATATCAAATGTAGGCATTTCGCAGTAAATACCACAATTAGCTGGTGGAGCTCGTTATAGCACTAACCGGGAGTCGAACCCACGCTCTCCAGATTACCTCCAATAAAATATTTATAACTTCGTTTTTGCTTTAACTCTCACTGCATTACCTGTAAAGTTGTTTCCAATAAATATATTTAACAAATTTAAGTTGTACAGTGGTAGTGGATTTGATTCCCGGGCAAAAATAATAAAAAAAATTATATCCTACATCTATCTTATGTCACTAACATATATGCTAACTCTGAGGTCACAGGTTCATTTCCTGGGTCTAGCGAAGCGTGCTAAACCAAAATATATTTAACTTGCTTTGTGTCGTGATAAAAAGGCCTA
Organism: Timandra comae; assembly: GCA_958496195.1. NCBI lineage: Eukaryota > Metazoa > Arthropoda > Insecta > Lepidoptera > Geometridae > Timandra > Timandra comae. The sequence continues at coordinate 80,125 of OY292377.1, read as the reverse complement.
TGTCCTTTCAAGGACCATAAGCTACCTCTGTACCAAATTTCAAGTCAATCGGTTCAGTAGTTTAGCCGTGAAAAGGTAACAGACAGAGTTACTTTCGCATTTATAATATTAGTGATGGTTCGGGTTCGGTTCCAAACATCACTCGGATTTAGGATCACCAACACGCATAGTGCAAGCATGGTGACTACAACAATGTATACCTTTTCACCGCATTAATACCATCAGTGAGAGAGAGAGAGATAGACCTGTGTCCGATACAACCATGGAAAAGAGAACTAGACATCTCTTTCTCGAAGTCCTAAACTGACTCCATGATCTGTGGACACAACTACATATTTAACACTAGCTGCGGTTTTACCCGCGTGGAACCTTATCCCGTGGCAATTTCGGGATAAAAAATCCTATGTGTTATTCATAGGTATAAGGTATATCTGTACCAAATTTCATTAAAATCCATTCAGTAGTTTTTTGCGTGAAAGAGGAACAAACATCCACACTCACAAACATTCGGCTTTATAATATTAGTAGGATTTTCTCCTATTTAACATTGTGCAAACTCATTCCCGAGTCCAAGAGTCCGTAATTGATTGTAATCCTAACATTGATATAGCGCGGGAGTCGGCAGTGTGACACGCAGGACGGATGCGCGGATAATCTGACGGCAAACCGTCCATACGATTTATATAGTGACATAACTAGTTGTGGCCCGCGGTTTCATTTCATCCACTTTAATTCTGTGAGAATTTCAGGATAAAAAGTTCCCTATATTATCAACCAGTGAAAATTGATCTAGCCGTCGCAGAGATTGGCTTGAATAAACAAACATCAGACAACAAACATTTTAATAAACATAACCTAATAATAGCTGTCGGTGAGTCAACAACAACTTTTAATTTGAAATTGCAAACAGACACTTCTTTTTTATTAATCTGTATAGATTATTATAATTATTTATTAAATAGTGTTTAGTTCGACTGCGATAGATGGACACTGGACAGGTTTCGCAACCGACTTAGGTTATTAATGAAGTTTGACTTAGGATCAATTAATTATTATAACTATATATTATATTTATGATCCGTGATATTATACGAGTACAGAGGTAATCCTGGTTGCATAAACTCTTGAGAAAAAACGTTGTTTATTCGTAGAATTACTCTGTCCATGATGGATTAACATGAGGAAAATAATATATATTTTACCTAGAAGGATCCAAGATTTGAAATTATAGGTTACTAGCTGTGCCCCGCGGTTTTACCCGCGTGAATCCCAATCCCATGGGAATTTCGAGATAAAAAGTATCCTATGTATTATTCCTAGTTATAAGGAACATCTGTACTAAATTTAATCAAAATCGATACAGTAGTTTTTGCGTGAAAGAATAACAAACATTCCGTCAAACTCACAAACTTTCGCATTTATAATATTAGTAGGATTAGAGGTATCGATACGCACGAATATAACTAACACTAAAAGGAAGAATCGACACAGTATCATGAGAGAAACTCAGAAAGGATCTTTTTCTATATTTTTGTAAAACAAAAAAAAATACAAAAGCAATTCAAATTAAATTAATGCCCCAATAAAAACTTATTGAGCTTGTATCAGCTTGTATACAAAATACCGTTCCATAGTTAACAATCTAAAACCAATATTAGTTTTAGTTCTAATATAATCACAAGCATCAAATTACTAATTAATGGAATGTAAATATTGTATTAATTTGAGAACTGGTCCCTCCGAGTCCGAGCTATCCCGTTATGTGAACACCGTTTGTTTTATCGCAAAAAATACAGCAAACACATCCGATACGAATCTTTATTGTTAATTATTTTATTTGTCTGTCTGTCTGTTCAATGGAACTGTTGTTGTAAAATGTGTGAAGTGTACAATAATTGTGTTTTTATATACCTCGTCGGTTTTGTGGTGTACGAGTATAGCGACTAACTACTTGTCAAGCCTATGATAAGTTTGATTTGATTTTTTATTATTCTTTTTTTGTAAGCTCTCTGGCATTCATAAGTGTTTAGAGCAAAATCGAAAGTTTAAAAGATAAGTTTGATAAGTTTTAAAGGAAATTAAATAGATCGAGCAATGTATTTAAAGTACCTAAGTACATAGGTTGATTCCAATATTTTATACTTAAATGTTTTAAACTACTCAACCAATTTTAATGCAGTTTCCAGCACTAGATACTTTGATTCAAGAGGAAGATTATGTGCAGTATATTCCCATGGTATTGGAATTTCCCGCGGGTAAAATCGCGGGACTCTCCTAGGTTAACATAATAACAACGTCTTCCTAATAAAATATCTTTAAAAATGTTCCATCGCGTATATACATAATTGGCTATAAAACGGATTTCATATAATGATGTCCAAATTAGTATAATATCTACGAACAATATGTGACTGTTGTCTGTATGTTTTCGTTAATTAGTCGGGCACTGTGGGTGGTGGGCGCGCCATACAGATATATATATTTTGACGTGTACGTAAACAGACTGTTTGAAAGTCATTTAATAAATAATATGTAAGACCTAGATGCAGAGCAAAAGCTTCATTCACTTATGTTATAAGATATTGGTACAGTGAGGAGAAATAGGCGTAATCAGATGGAAAAAAAGGGGTTCCTGTAGAGCTACCCATTTTCGAAATTCGAAAAACGCTTATGTATGTCCAGCAGTGGCCTAAATCTAAGAGAGCGGGGCAAGATTTAGGGGCTGTAACGTCTATTGTTAATACTGTTGTAACGTCTGCTGTAACGTCTATTGCGGAAACGCTCATGAATTGAAAAGCTAGTTGATGACGGCAACCATCACTATTTACAAACTTATATCCAAGGGGACTTTTTCCGATAGGTCTCCCTAATACCTAATTATACAATCTTATCTCCGCCATTTTTGGTCAAAGCGTGATGTTATGTAACATAGCCTACTTCGACAAAAGGGTTATCGAACACTAATGTTTTGTTAAATTAAAATCAGTAGTTCTTTAGACTAAGTTCAAACAAACTCTCCTACTTTTTATTGCTAGTACAGATAGAGTGGCGGTCATCGACTCTAAAACTAGATTTATATCCAATACCTAAACAAGTTACTAATAAAACACTCGCCAGAGTATTTTTCTAAGAATTATATCAGTTTGCAGTTCGTAGCAGTGAGTTATGTGGCCCGTGGGACGTATATCACGGGTTCGATTCCCGCCTGATTTATGGGAGCTCGTCGCGTTAGTTTGTTGTTTCTTGTGTAATACACTAATAAGTGAACGTTTAATTTATTTATGGAGTTGGGATGAGATTTAACCGATTCTGGGAAAGTAGGAAGTTAGATGACAATAAAACTGCTTTAGTTGTTATATTTTTATTTTAAATATGTACTTACTTCTGCTAATATATTATGCTTCCGTCTGCGGTTGCGTCTGCGGTTTTCGCCCGCCGTGTAGCGACTAGCGATTATATAGAGCTCTAAAAGAAACTCTCATAATTGATACTCGTATACTTCCTTGCTCAGTCTATTTCCACCTACCCAGCTGGGCAGCTGTAAGAAAAACTGAATTTCAATTGATATCGAAATTTTCAATTTCGTCAAAATCAAGACAAATAAAGTATTTCACTTTTTAACAGACTTCAAAATGGAGGTAAAAGGATCAAAATCTGTAATCGAATATATGTATGATTTTTCTCACAAGTATTGACACAATGCCTTGTTAATGGTATAATGCTTTATTTAATAACTTAACTATTATTTTAATGTACCTACCTATATATTTGCATGTTGTTAAAGTAAAACATGGCTGTGCTTCATATTTGTATCTAAAACCATTATTGTAATCTATGTTTAAGCAAATACATACTTTGATTTTGACTAATAATTAACTCACTACCCCGCTTTTCCTCTATCTGCCCCCCTACCCTCCATTAGTACCTGAGCCATAAACCAAGTATCCACTTTCCGCCCGCCCCCGCTCCCAAGCCGCCCAGTGATTGGTTCATTATTGACAACTGAGATAGGTGAGCCGACGTGCGTGGGTTCGATCCCGGCTGAGGTAATGTAAAACATTAGATAACTTGACGTTTGTAACTAAGTTAAGTACACTTACAATGTTAATACTAGTTTGTAACTAGCACGGGAGGAAAAGCGATAATAACGACAAAATAATGTTTTGTAACAAATTAATAAAATAAATAAATTGAAAAAAAATGTAATATCGGCTCGTGGTTCCATCTTCGTATATACCAGGCTTGATTTTGTGGAAAAAAGATAAAATAGTTAAATGGAAAAATAGTTAAGTGGTGTATGTTATCATCTTCTGAAATCAAAGTCAAATAAATATTTCAAAGTCAAATACTCTGTATTTATACAATCAAATATAATCGTCATATTGTTGAAACTTAATTCATAAATTGCCACAAATAATAAAACTAAATTGGTTAATTCAGTGCTATCAACTTAACGGGGTTGTTTTTGTGATTGTAAATAATAATTACCAAAGGAGATTACATTTAAAAAAAATGTAGTCATCGCATTTATTTGCACGTACCTATGTCTAAGGAAAATTAAGAAAAATAACAGCCCAATGTCGTTTCAGTAATTTAGAGAAAATATTTTCAAAATCAGACCCATACTTCCTGAAACCACTCACAAACATACAAACTATCTCTTTCCAATATACAATCTATATTAATTTTACGACCGTCCGTCCGCCTGTTAGTTTGGTCAAAGTGCCATCTCGGTCCAATTACTGCGAATTATCCAATCAAGTGCAGCCGTGTGAACGCACTAACTCGTCGATTGGGGTAATGTCTGTCTGTGTGTCCTATTATTAGATTGTTAATAGTTCACGGAGAATTTATATTTGTTAACAACTGGGTTGCGCGTTGTGTATTGTTATTTGAAAATATAGACAATGTAGTTTTAGTTTATACTAGCTGTGCACCGTGGTTTTACACGTGTTTTTCTTTTATTTCCCTTGGGGGTTGGGGGTTCAATTTTCTTTGAGATTTTTCCGTTATTCCTTTCGGATTTGGTCTACCGCTCACTAAATACATAGTACTTACGCCTGTAGTGTCACTTGCTTTGGGATAAATACGAAAAATCTACTACGTTAATTGTTTGAAAACGTCTACGACCCAAATGGTAGAGTAGTCATTATGCCGGACTGCCACCCGTAAAGTTGCGAGTTTGATTCCCGTGCGAGGTAAAAAATTGTATGAACAACAAAATAACAAATGTTACAAACTTAGGGATCAGTTAGTATACTGAGATGATAAAGTGAATGATGTCTACGTTATAGTCAACACCCTGTATATACCTGCGTGTTATTCCCGTGACGTTACCGTTTCCCGGTTCCCCACAATAGCTCAGTACTACTAGTAAACCCAGATCGCGGTGAACGCACTAACACTAATAAACTAATGACCCGATACCGAAATACCATCGAAATACATACATAAATGACATACTAAGTAAAATGATGACTATTAAGAAATTGTTTTGTAATCTTTAAAGGTTAAATTAGTAATTAAATTAAGATTTTATTATAATAACATACTACATACAAATTGAGTTTTGAGTTTTCTCTGAAAGTATGAAAACCCTCAACTAGGATTTGAATCCACTGTTCTAACCAACTGACCTTTTTTAATCACGTTGTAGAAAACCAAGTGACCTACCAGAGCCCCACCTGTTGAAAATTGAATACAACCAAAGACAAATTAGTCTCTTTCTTTTAAATAAAATCAGCTTGAGATACTTTTGCCTCAATACTGATTTAATAAATCTATTTATAGGAATCTAATAATACCCTATAACCATTCGTGCTATCAAACTACCTCAGCCCATACCCATATCGTGAGGTCTGGCAGTCGGTTCTCGATCTAGACAACTAATAACATAATCGCCTTAGTTCAGTTTTTACAACGATTATTTAAATTGACTATTGACCTTTACAGCGGTTTATATACTTAGGAATACGATTATAAGGCTGTAACCCTAATAATAATAGTGATTTGATATGTGTTTGTTTGTTTTTTGTAAGTACTTTTATTTACAACCAGTCATTAAAAAGTTTAAAATTGTGAAATATTCACTTAAGTACACGTAGAGGGCGAAGTAAAGGATGTGTTAAATTCTTAAGGTCGGTTATAATGTGTGTGGCGCTTTTATGCCAAAACTACTGACCCGATTTTAAAGTTTGGTTCCTAGACCTAGAGTATAAGCCTGAAATAGAGCCTAAAGGACGTATGATACATTTTATCCCAAAATTCCGCTGGGATAAGTTACCGCGCGGATAAAACCACGGGCTGCCGTTAGTAAACAACCTTCGTTTTTAAAGCAACAACTAACCATTTACTTCCTCCATCGATTAAACTATCATTATAAAACTATAATAAATTATATCTAAACTAACATGATTAAGTAATCGTGTATCAATACATTATATCGTCTCGTAATGAGCGGGTCAGATGATTTACATGAGACGGAGCAGCCTGTGTTTAGCGGGCGGTTGTCTAGACGCGGTGTGTGGGGGGTAAAGTAGGGGGGATAGCGGTTTAGGTGATTGGGGGGTGGGAGGTGGGATGAGGAATTTTTGTGCATCGCTCAGGTTTTTATTGTCTTGAAGGAATTTTGGGGTAAATGTCAAAACTATCCCATGTTCTTTTCAGAGGTATATGAGTCAAGACATTATTGCATTAGTTTTATTAATGTACTAGCTGTACCCTGCTGTTTTACCTGACTTGATGTTATGGTGACTTATTTACCACTCTCAAGTCACTTGTATTAGTATAAGTACACAAAATACAGTAAATTACATTTGACGCACGCAATTATGGAAAATTTGCCTCCCACACTAGATTGAGAAAAATATAGTAAGAAAAGTTAGTAAGCTGATGTTTTTAAAATAATTATGTTTGTTAAATAGTTTCCAAATTATATTAATTTTACTCTTCTTATAACTTGCACCACACCCTGTCAGATTATCGTAATGACGATATCAAACAAGAGTTTCAACAAAAAGTGACATTAGCAAATAGTCACCCTCCGCACTACATCGTCCTGTCTATGTTTATATTTATTTATATTTGCATACGTTCTATAAACGTATAATTATCTTCTATCATAAGAACTTAATTAATATCGAATCTGGTGATTGGGATATCAATTGACTCTATAAAGATTGGTTTTTAAGATCGTTTAGAATAGTCTGTTAAGGTCAATGGTAAGTAGAATTCCATATTCTTACAGTTGATTTAACTTTCGAAAATTTTGTACCACGCACAAAAATCAGAAATTGAGAGATCTAGTTTCGACAAATACAATAGCTTTTTTACCATTATTACGAAATTGACAATTTTAAATAAAAATTAAATTGTAAGTATTAAATAACTATAAATAATATTGTGACTATTAAATTTTAACAAATTCAACTAAACTATTTAACTTATTCGTACAACCTATCACAACACAGTAATTTCCATACTTTATGACTAGAAACTAACAGACATACAGACCTATCCATAGAGTATTACATAGTATGTACCACAGACAAAAGTACTGAGTGAAATCTAGATGTTGGGAACAGTTACTGGTCATAATGTACTCGTCTACAATGGAACACGCTTACACAACACACCGCTTTAACAACAGTCGGGTAAATGAAAATCACATTTACATTTCACTAGTAAAATATAGCCTTAAATTTAAATTACCCAGTACAACAAATGTATCAAACATTACTGAAATATAATTATTTAACAATAATTTACAGAGTTATGTAAATAAATTAACATCAATTTAAGAAAATGTTAACGTTACAAAATTTTAATTCAAATATTTGGTCCAACACCACACCACAGTGACACAGTATAACAAACTCACAGTTTATTTTTTACAGTAGTAAGTTTTTAGTCGAAAAAAAAAGAATTATAAATAATTTAAGCGTAAAGTACAACTTTACCAATTAAACTACGTACTTCAAACTCCGGAAAATACAGTCTTCCTACAAAAAAGTGTTAGTGGAAAAGTGTACTTAAAAAGGCAATTGTGTAACTCAGTGTTCTTTATAAAGACAACTGCATAGAGTGTACTTAAAAGACAAGACCACAGTGCAAAATGAAAATTATTATCTAAAGGTGTCCTAATGCCACAGTGCAGTGTGTCCGCAGTAACATGAGGCCGCCGCGGACAATAGGTACGATGTGAGACAATGTTCGGATGCGTGCTCGCGAGCACGGACGAGCGCTCGCGCGCACATGTTACGCGAGCGAATGTTACGGCAGCGCTCGCTATACTACTGCTGGTTGTCAGGTATGTTTAATGTTTTTAACATTGTTTTAATTTTAAGATACTTTTGAACTTTATTTTATAACGTGTTGTTTGAAATGTAAGTCTAAAATCAATAGTCTACGAATGTATACGTTTTATTCTACTATAAGAGCAAACTAAATAATGTATAATCTATTTTATGATTTTTTATTACGTAAGGAAATAATAGTAACCAATTTTCATACAAATTTAAGATTACGAAATGCTTTTCGTTCATATTTATGCACTTTAACATATTCTAATTTAAGAAGCGCGAAGCGCTCATGGCCCAGTGCTACCCGCGGATCACTTGTGATCTGTGCGGTTAAGCAACGTCTGGCACCGTCATGACTGTGATGGGTCAGTACTAAAAATGACTTTTAATTTCATGAGCGTTTCCGTGCTTCGGAGGGCACGTAAAGCCGTCGGTCCCGGTTGTCGTACTAACATCATCGACAATCGTTACGGGTAGTTAGAGCCCTCAAAAGTCTAACATTTGGTTTAACAAAAAATTTCGTATAGCCCTCTGGGTTGTGAAGGTCTGATGGCAGTCGCTTCACGTAAAATACTGACATTCCGCCAAATCTGGTTAAACTGAAAACCGACCCCAAATATACATGGGATATAGGTTCGGAAAAAAAGAACATATTCTAATTTAAATAATTTAAAATAAACAAGCAACCAACACCGAGGCACACAGCTAGTCATTAACCCAACTCTCGTCAAACAAGGCAAACAAAAGTTGGTCCGCAATTTGGTATAATTATGAAATTATCCAAAATGTTGGCAACACTCACAAAAACCATGATGTGATGATGGATGTTGTCAAAACCTGTCCGCGAGTATAATGAGGTCTAACCATGAGACCCTCATTATGTGAGTATACCTACTGTATTATGATTGTACTATAAGAACGTATATTTGTATATCACTTATTAAAGGTTGAAACATACTAATTAATAGTAGATCAAATCATTTAGACTAGCAACTTTCCTATTATTTGGGTAAAGATGTAGCATTAAAGTCATAGGTAGCTCTTCTCTCTTTCTCTCTCTTCTCTATGCAAAAGTCCTAGAAACAAAAAAAACGTGTGGCACTCGGGGACTGCCGCGGTAAAGCTATTGCATAGCAATTTTATCAACTAATTGTTTTTTTTAATTTTGTATTGCAAAATTTCTAAGGTTAGGATAACCTTAGAAATTTTGATTTCGTACTTGGTACTTCATACAATAAAAACTTTGTCTACATTACTATAAAAACTTTTTGTAAAATTTACAAAAAAAAGTTTTCGATACAAAATAATAAAAACGTGAGGTTTTTTTTCGTTACGGAATTTCTGGATTCGGTCCGCGCGCTCAAGGCCCTCGATAGAAGCTATGCAATAGCTTAAAAACATAACATACGAGTACTACATATAATTTGGATATGAAATAACTACGCAAGTTTGTACGTTCGTTAATAAATTTTACGTGGAACTTTTTTGAGTTTCGATAAGGCGACTCTAAATTAGCACGTGAAGTTTTCTCTTCTTTTCACAGGGTTTTCTTATGTGAAGCCATCCTTACAGTGCCTTCACGGACGCGAATTCACAGCATTATCATCGCCATAAAACACACTTACCAACTTAAAATTATAGTAAAAACCTCGACTCGCAGTATATTCGTACCTTATTACTGTGTGTCCGACGTGTATTATGTTTTTGTAATGGTCCGAACCAATTTATAGTAATCACGGTCCGGTAGCACATAATTGATACGGATTTGAAACACACGCGGGGATAGTACTTAAGCCCAGGAAATTCCGCAAAATTCAAAATCGACCTCGCTTAGATTCAATTGTAAATAATCAAATATTATTAATTTTGTAAAAATAAAAATGTATGTTATAGTTTAATAATCAAGCTTTTGGAAAATACGGTTGGAAACACGAATTAAACAACTTCGCTCGATCATAAAATATTTTGAAAAAGTCAAATTTTTCAAATTTTTCGATCGTAATTTCCATTTCATCTGGATAATATTAAACTTATATTCGTAAAAATTGCGTCAAATTATAGACAATGACATTTAGAATACAAAATTACCGAAAAAATATCTAAAATTAATAATATAATCTAACAATAACACAATATTTCAATTTATATAACCACGCGGCGAGTGAGTTCCTCCGCAGTCCGCCGTTTGGCGTCAAGAAGGTAGGACCTGTGTGCTTTTTGCCGGCTCACTGCGTAAAAATACGCGTGTTTCGTGTTTAGATATAATAATAGTTAGGTTTGTACTTTCAGTGTAAATATTTTTTCAACACACTTGCTCATAAAGGGGCGCAATTAGTGGATTGTGTTGTATAATAATTATTGGACATGGCAAATAAAACAAATAGAGTGAAAAATAAATCAAAATTAAAAATTCGTCGTAACTCAAAAAGAATAAGGTAAGTTTATTTATTTCTTGTTATATTAGTAAGTATTAGTGTAGTAGTGCGAAAGGTACATAACTACCTATAAATAAGTACTTATCCTGATAGTCAAATCATCATACCACAGTCTAAGGAATATAAATATAGACTGTGTAACTTTCAATCAAATAACAGCCAGTGATATTATAATTTAGTTTTTATGTTATTACTAGCTGTGCCTCGCGGTTTTACCCGCATGGAACCCTATCCCGTAGAATAAAAAGTATTGTATGTTACTCCTTATTACATCAGCTAAGTACTTGCCAATAAAAATCCCGTTAAAATAAATTCACAGATTAGCCGAAACAAATAAACAGACAGACAAAAATTTAAAAAAAAAATTGGTTTGTGTTAATATATACTATATTCCTAAGCATGTAGTAAACAGCGGTTATTTCAATATTACAAACAGACACTCCAATTTTATTTATATATATAGATAATATAGATAATGGACTGAGTCGAGATGACAACTGACAAAGAGCCACAGTATAACGTGTGCGTGGTAAGAGTGTAGTAGGTAAAAAACGACCTAATATCATCCAGTAGCGTAAAGGTCGCTATGCCGGACTGCCGATGAGAGGGTCCCGGGTTCAATTCTCGGTACGGTCAACATTTGTGAGATGAGTATATTGGTTGACTGATATTATATATATGCTTAGTGCAGTTGTATATTGTAGATTAATGGACCTACCTGGAAGCCATAACGAATGTAGAAATAGGAACGAAAGTTTGTACAAATAAACACAAAATTAATTAAATTGACAATCACTTAAAAACTACCTCTTGTTATAGCCAGGCTGTACAAACTGTCGAGGAACCACAGGCTAAAATGAACACAAGTGACGACCGTAATGTAACTCGCACAATGGTTCGGCTGCGTAACGTGCTACGTGAGCGCGGAACAAACAAAGAAACAACGGGTCTTATGTGAAATGGTGAGCTGTATCGTTTCTATTACTGTTCTGGCACTAAATGATCATTACTCGAGTTTCAAGAAACTAATGTTGAATGGTTGTATCAACAAACGTGAACAATCAAACACCAGCTCCATTACCGAACCTATTTTGTTCTGAGTAACGTTCAACTTATAGACCTTATTTTTACAAGATACCCGCAAAATTAGCGTTAAAACGCGAAATTTATTGTTCAGTTTGACTTATTTTGCATTTTAATCGAATTTCAATAGTTGTGTGTTCAATTATGGCAGGAGTGGCCGAGCGCGTGTAACAAAGTAGCCCGTGACTCCCTGCGAGCTCAGATATGCGATTATAGTATATGGAACATACCCTGGGTGGTTCGACACCACTTTAGAGAAGCTCAGACTTGTGGTCCTGAAGCTGTGATATACGCAGAGTTATGCCACGGGTCGACCTCTGATAAGTCGTAGTACTAAACTCTTTGGTTTCGTTAATTCATCTTGTTATGTAATAAATGTGTGTTAGTTTGTGTCAAGACTAGTTTCTATTTAAAAATCCACCTACACTTCTGATCCTTAAGACTATATATATAAAGGCGACATTTTTTGGAAAACCAAAATGGAGAAACAAAATTGTTGACTTTTATTTGAACCACATTTTACCTGAAATTGTGGATTCAAGACAAATTCGTGGTATGCCTCTAAGGGACATTACATTTTCGCAAAATAAATAAATAAATAACTAATTGGCATTATTGGTTTTATTTTATCCCTTTATTAAATATTTTCAGATTGTTTTTGTCAATACTAGTTTTTAGTTGATTTCAATAATTCTTTCACTATTGGAAAGATACCACGTATCAGCGAGTGACATAGACTTTATTTTATCCCTGTATTCCCATGGGAATGGGAACTACGCGAGTGAGGTGCAGGTAATAATATGTATTATTTAGATGTAGAGATTTACTTATAAGAATAAGATTTTAGAATATTGAATTTCCGACTGAATGGGCCCAGCCTTAGCTGTAACTAAAGTAGGTAGGAGTTTCACCATAGAACATAAACATTATTATTCACTACATCATCTCATTACAGTAACTGACTCCTAACTAAGTTCGTGACTTGTATCGAGGGTATCAGAAACTACCCATACACTCATTCACACTCACACCCAGACCGAGACAAACATTTGTGGTTCACACAAATATTCACACCGCGCAGGAATCGAACCCGCAACTTTACGGATGGCAGCCCGGCATGGTGACCACTCTGCCATCGAGGTCGTCAATAGAAGTAGCAAAAAATAAATTAAATAAATAAATAAAATATAGTACCTACTAATAATATAGGTAGATAATATATTTGTACATATTTTATGTTTTTACTACACTACTGGAAAAAATTAAGGGATCAAAAAAAAATCCAAATTTTTCGGTAGTTTTCAACAGGCCGTAACTTTGAGAGAAATGGTCGTACAGGAAATTAAAAAAAAGGAAATTGTAGCTCCAAGTGTCTAGTTTTTGGATTAGAACTTCAAAATTTTGTAGCCTCCGCGGTTTTTGAGTAATCGTAGAAAAACCAGCAACAAAAAAAATCTCAAAATGTTTTAGTTTTTTTTTTTGGTCTACGAGCGTGGAAAATTTTTTTTTAGCTTAACCACCATAAGGATCGGATACTTTGTTCATTTAGCTTTAATTTCTTTTTTTAAACACCCTGATACGTCCACTCCTCGCTGAGATATCGGTCTTCAAATGGAAAAGGATCTTTTTGTCTTTGATTATCGATATCTCAGCAACCAATGATCGCACAGAAAGTTAAAGGTGGGTTTCAAGAACTTGAATGAATTCCCCTTAACGACTGTCCATTGTTTTTTCGAAAAAAAAAATATTTCTTTCTGTCACATGAATTTGAAAATGCAACAAAAAAAGGGCTTTTAGTGTTTTTTTGATTTTTCCACGCTCGTAGACCAAAAAAAAAAACTAGAACATTTTGAGAATTTTTTTGTTGCTGGTTTTTCTACGATTACTCAAAAACCGCGGAGGCTACAAAATTTTGAAGTTCTAATCCAAAAACTAGACACTTGGAGCTACAATTTCCTTTTTTTTAATTTCCTGTACGACCATTTCTCTCAAAGATACGGCCTGTTGAAAACTACCGAAAAATTTGGAATTTTTTTTTGATCCCTTAATTTTTTCCAGTAGTGTATAATAAGTAGGTAGATACTAATGTGCACGAAAGGTTTTAATAAGGTAGTGTTTTTTTATTTAGGTCACGAAAAAGATCGATTCTAATACATATTGATATCTTTCAATATTAGTAGTCCTACTGCGTGATCGCCTCTACTGTGGGCTTTACTGAGTCGCGAGGTCGTCGACCAGACCGCGCGAGTTACGTATTTGCGCGCGCTATCTGTGTCGTAAATGAATACGCTACACGCAGCTAGCGCGGGGGCTGAGGTAGCTTAAAATACCTAAAGTTGTGGAAGTTCGTCGCCTTAAAATAAGGGACCGTACACACGAGGACAGTAGATTTGGACAGTAGAGAGTTTAGTTTTTAATTTTAGTTAAATTTAAGGCACCAAATAGAATTCGAAGTCGTCAACCATCGACGTCATTTATTTTCGATTATGAACTGAAATGTGAAAAAAAATATCACCGTCTTTTATGAAGTCATAATGTAGCAATTCATTGTTAACAAGTACTTTATTTTAAAATAAATCATCAAATCAATAACATTTATTTTCAAGTACCATTTTGCTACAAATACAATAATCTCAGATGCTTCGTCTATCATCTCATCAACGATCTATCTAAAGTACCCTATTCATTTTCCGATTTAAGGACATTCTATGTATCAGATTAAATCGGATAATGCGAAGAACTTTCATCCCAACTATATTATTATGATTACGATCTGATAGTCTATACACATTGTCCGATTTGTTCCGATAAACAGGAAGAACTTATCGGAAGGTGAGTAGCGTATTTATAACTGGCCCAATAATCCTGATATCTATTTCTCGGGCATTTAGTTCCGTCACCATAATTTCCTAAACCAGGGTCCAATATGAGTGGTCCATTACTGTCCAGTGAGGTCTTGTTCTTTGTTCTTAAATCGGAAGGACAGTAGAGTACTTAAATTACGATTCTACTAACTAACCCAGTGTGTACCCACCATTACTCCCCTCAGTTAAGAGCTGGTAGTTCCACACACCTCTAATTATACTCCATAAATCCGCGGAACATCTTTTCGCGGTATTATACACTATTAGAACCGAATACTAACTCTTCACAGGAGGTAATGTCTGCTATTATAGTCTATGTACGAGTATGATTGGATGTGTATTATAGTTTCCGACAAACCTTAATAAGCATGGTATGTAAAATCCCACAACAAACCAAAAGCCTCTCTCTCCAATGTCTTGTGAGTGTTGGTGACGTTGTGATTGAATAAACTATCAAATACAACGCTCGACTCAGGAACCGAACGCGGACTTTAAAGACAAATGCACACGTATAAACTTTACAACTTTACTTGTAAAAGTTCCAGTACCTAAATGCGTAATGCGAACTATTTTTAATGCTTGCAGAAACTCAGCAAGCGTAAATATTCCATAACAAAAACATTATAAAACATCAAAAAACACAAAAATCCTAACAAGATACAAATATGGCGTAACATCAAATGGCTCCTGGTGTCGTAATTGGCCGCCATTAACTCACAAGGCACAATACGACAAACAAAAAGCTAAATTCACTTTTTATTGTAAAGTGGGACCAATTACGGAGATCTCGTTACGTGCGCGGGAGATGTGCTCGCTACGTCCAAAAGATAGAGACGGTACTGCATGGGTCTTACGATACTAGATAAGCGCCGCGATTTTACCTGCATAGTTCCCGATCCCGTGGGAATTTCGGCATAAAACATAGCCTATGTCCTTTCCCGGACCATAAGCTACCCCTTTACCAAATTTCAAGTCAATCGGCTCAGTAGATTAGCCGTGAAAAGGTAACAGACAGACAGACAGAGTTACTCTCGCATTTATATTATTAGTAAGCATTAGTAGTAGATATTCTTCCGAACCTTTGTCTCGTGTACATATGTAATAATTGATCGTTTTAGGTTTAACAAGTAAAATTCCATCTAAACATCATATTTACATTTTATTGGTTTGTGTTATATCTATAACGGGTGCGCCAAAGTTCACCTAAAATTTCAACTCCGATAATTGGAAATCCGAAAATTTTCTTCCTAACATTTTTTATCCTAACAATCGCAACTCCTAAAATCTTTGTCACTAATGTTTTAATTCCGAAACATTTGTTTTCCTATATTTTCTCAACATAACCATCGTTCATACTATTATTCAAAGTCATATCTTTTTTGTTTAGATTTATTTTTATTTATTATAATCAATATTATATACATAAATTTTTCGTAACTTTGTTTTTACATAACATGTAGGTATAATGCACGAGCCGAGCGAGCAAAACCAGAGTCCTGCTCCAATCATTCAGTCAAGTTCCAGTAACGAATCGGTCCTATTCCTAATTATTGGTTTAGGTTATGTTAGAACTGTGACCCCAACGCACGAGCCGAGCGAGCGTAGCGAGCGTGCCGCGGCAGCGGCCGGCGAAGTGCCAGAACCGAATTGGTCCTTTAGTTATGGTTATGGTAAACTCCCAGGCCATAAGCATAACCGTAAACGAGTCGTATAATAATCATTAAAACTATAAATATCATCTTCTACCCACATATATTTTTTATTACACTTGGTAAATGTTTCTTTCTGAGCATGAGTGAAAATATTATGGTAAGTATGTTTAGGAATAAAAGCGTTATGATAAAAAACAGTAGGAGTTTAAATATATTTACATTAAAGATGTTATGAATTAAAATTTTCGGGAAAATGAGTGTTATGAGCATCGTCGGTAGCACTACAAATAGTATGAATTAAAACTTTAGGATGAAAAATTTTAGGAAGAATGATCATTCGGACTACAAATAGTTAGGAAAAACATTTTCGGGTAAAGAACTTTAGGTGAGCCAATATGGACCCATCTATAACAATCTCAAAAAAAGGTTTATAATAATGGAAGGAAACAGAAATACAATTATTAATATCTCAATTATGACCAAGTGGTTTTTTTTGAGACCAGGTGGCTATGTGCGATGTTCGAATACTTTATTTATTACTGTATTGTACCATACATATAATTACATGTTTTAATTATACCATAACCAGTAACCTCTAGTTAAACAAAAATAAGTAAGTACATAATGTTTTAATTAAAGTCGTACAAAGCGATATATTACCTCGGTCCCTACACACCTGTAGTCTCTATGGAGGTCACACAGACAGACAGACGGACATTAATACATTAGTACTGAGGAGCCCTCGAACATTATAATTATAGTAATTATCTTATTACTAGTCTTGTGATGTGGGTTTAGCTGTGTTTACATATCCAGTGGTAATCTAAACGCAAAATTGACTAAGATGACTCAGGTTTTAGTTGGTTTTGACCTTGCCTACTAGACCTAATGTTAAAGTCTAGGTTCGATTGTCGTTTCAATCAAAAATTGATGATGATGATATTATCTTGGACTAAGTATTTTCTATCTATTGGAAGAAAATATTTATTTTATCATCATTAGATCATTACAATGTTCCCACCGAGGGGCTCGAGCCTACCCTGAATTAGGGTGATTAGGCCTTAGTCGACCACAACCTTAGAATTTATTCGTAGGTGTGTGCAGGTTTTCTCACGATGTTTTCCTTCACCGTAAGAGCGTCGAAACTAATTTATTTTATAACAAAAGTTGTCCTGTATTTCTCCCTCAAAATATACCTATATCCTAAAGAAACTAAAACAAAAGCTGTTCAACCGTTTAGATTACAAACAGATTAACTTACCCATTAATAATATTAGCAAAGATTAATATATTAATCGTGTATGGTCCACAGTCACACACGGGTCATACAGTTCACAGAGGTTCCCATACAAACATTTGTATGAGGATAACGCAAACCTATCATTATAATTAATCCTTCCTGTCTCAGCACCACAAGATCAAACAAAAATACACCCTAAATGATCTCACTTAAGATGCAAATTCATTTGCAATGATTGATAATGACAGTAGATTTGGGATTTCGTTCACAACTCCGCCTTTCGTATTGAAGTCTGTCGCCGCCTTCTGGGGTATAGTGAGGCGTGGTGTCGCTAACGGGATGCTGTGAGGGCTTCCGTAAAAGGATCGTTAAAAATGAGTCATATTATGACTTAATTATAGACGTTTCATTAATAAACAGAAAACGAAATCGAAATACGCAGCACTTTGTTCGTCGTTTTAAAATCATAAAATGCATCAATGGGGTCAGCCGATTAAAAAAAGTCATGTTACTCGTAACTGATCCCGAGGAGAGATCTGAGATCCTCTCTTAATTTCATGATCATTTGACGACCTCGATGGCAGAGTGGTCACTATGCCGGACTGCCATCCGTAAGGTTGCGGGATCGATTCCCGTGCGGGGTGAATATTTGTGTGAACCACAAATGTTTATCTCGGTCTGGGTGTGTGTGTGAACGAGTGTGTGCGTAGTTTCTAATACCCTAGATACAAGTTTTGAACTTCGGTAGGGGTCAGTTACTGTAATGAGATGATGTAGTAAATGCTAGTGAATGCTTATGTATTGGTCCCTCTACATCTAGACCTCCCAAATTCCTATCCTTTCATTCTATGTATACCGCTCCATCCGTCCCTCGTCTAGACCCGGGTCCGCGGATCGCGCGCCCTTCCTAGAATCCTATTAACATACCTCAGACCCCATTATATTAGACCGACTGAATATTTTAAATAATTTCCGTATGGTATTATGTTTGGATTGCTTCCATTGTTATGTTGCCGTCCGTAGTATGATTGTATATTTTCTCGGTTACGAGTTATTTTTAATAGTGATTTGACATTGTTCTAGTGAAAGTTTTTTTATGTAATTTGCCAATACCTCATGAGTAGTTCTAACCATGTGCCTATAATTCTTTACTTCCATGAAAATTGTATTATAGCATTTTATTACGACCATATAAAGTACATAATTCAATAAGTTTTCACAACAATCTATCTATCAATTTAATTACTTATTACTCATTGTGTATATTTCTAAGTCACGTCCTAATGTTAATACCTGTTCTGTGAGGAGTGTCGTGTGTCTGAATACGCCCGAGTCTGAGTACAATGGACAACGTCCGTCTGTTGTACCACTCCTCGACTCTTTACGACCGACATCGCATTTAACTTTAAATTAAATGAAACTCAAAAGTCAAGTTCATATCACAGAGTTGAGGTAACTATAGGTGTAGAGGGATAGTTTCGGACAAAATGCTCAGATTCGGGTGAATCAGAGCGACGAGACGGTGTAGTGGCTAAGGTTAAGGCCTTTTACTTCTAAATTTGGAAGGCACTTATTCAATTGCCGCCTACGTACCAGGCAGTGTGCTTTAAATCGAGTTCATATGTACATTTGTTCGACGATTTCAAGAAAAATATCGTGAGGAAACTGGTACACACAAACGTAGAAATTCTAAAGTCGACCAACCCGCACTTGACTTGTGTGTGGTTGAATGATACTAATTTATTTTGAGTGTTTGAGCTCCTTAGGTCATCATTCCTTGCAAGTCAAATATTTTTTCTTAAACGCAACAACTACAATCACGCATAACGATACAACGTTCACACCTGTGCCACTGTTCACCTTTGGCAGTAGTTTCTCTATATCTCAAGTTATTACACCTCTATGTAGATAATGGTTCATAAAACGCCTCTACCTCTTGTAATTGACAATTAACTGTCAGATATTGAACAGGTATCGCCCAAAATGAGAACAAGGATTTGTATTAAAGTAGTAAAGATATCAGTACTTTATTGAGTTAGCGGATTAAAGTTTAAATAGTCCATAATTTAGATTTAAATGAATGCGTGTCTTTAGTTTATAATACTCTAGATACAAGTAATAAACCTAGTTCAGTTACTATATGATGGATTATTTTTATGTTTTGTTGAATTAATACAATATACTCGTACACCAGCCTCAGTTACGATTTTGATTGTGTTTAACAATCATGCATAGAAAAAATTTACTATTAATACTGATTAACTATTTACATTTACCAAAAATCAGATGCCAATATAAAAATATCCGATCTTAAAGGCAACTCATTTCCAGTGGAAGAAAAGGTTTTTGGAATTCAAATACAGACAATAATTTGGAGTAAGTATTTTTTTCTTCTTCTTCTTCTTTCTTGTGAATGGCCACAAAAATAAGTAAATAATCAAAATTTTCCCCACACCGGTTTCTCTTTTTGAACCTACTTACCTTAGCTTTCAGTTTTCTATATGAACATGATCAAATGAAACATTTGTCAAGATAACGCGTTAAATTTCCAGTTACGTAAAATAATCTTAATACCTCCATCTACAACTACTTATAAATAAGGATTAAATGAAATCATAATCCTCTAAGTGTGTATTAATATAATTAAATTACAATCTATAACCCCATAACGTCTCTATGTAAGGTGTATATAATGTGTAATTACATTATCTGAGAGCCATCGGAGGCGATGACAGACACCTTGACACTACATTATTATAATGAAATAGTAATATGTGTAATATAATAATGCTTGGGTAATATTGTATATCAGTTAAGCTGTGTGTGTACAATTTAAAGTAACTTTGTCTGTTTGTAATATCAAAATAACAGCTTTTTGGTTAAATGCAAAGTTTATTGAAAATATTGGAAACGACTGTTACGAACAACAATATCTAAATATAATATAACTCAAATGTGACTGACTGACATAGTGATGTATCAACGCACAGCCCAAACCACTGGACAGATCGGGCTGAAATTTGGCATGCAGGTAGATGTTATGACGTAAGCATCCGCTAAGAGAGGATTTCTGGAAATTCGTCCCCTAGAGGGAGAAAAAGGGGAAAATCCCAAATTCTGCCGGAAATCACTATTCCACGCGGACGAAGTATCAGGGCGCTGCACGCTGCTAGTATTAAATATCACAGCCGAAACCAAAAACTAACCGTGGTCTTTTAAACACGCAAACCTAGTTATTACCGGTGACAGTCATTTGCTTAACAATTCAGATCGCATCCTCAAATAATACGGGACACACCGTGTAAACCCGTGTGATACAACTAGTGCACCAATAATCTACAATGATGCGTCCCTGTGGAGGCCGCCGCGTCCATCGCACTAAGTGCCTCTCAATGCCGCTAATGGAGCGCCCCCATTAACAGTACTCACAGAGCACATTCGCATACGATATCGCAGACTGGACGCATTACGAGCAAATAAATGATTGTTTATTGAATTGGTATAAGTACTTGATATACAATGTTTTGAAGTGTTATGAATGTATTTTATTAGTTGTGTTTCGTGGTCGTGTAAATTCTGCCATTTAAGTAGAATAAGTAAGTACTGGCTGAATTGTAAACTCTTCCGCATATATTTTGGTCTAACTAATAAATGCAAAAATTATAATATGTTAAACAGTAAACTCACTTCAGTTTTGTTTTTGATTCTGGGGGAATATAACCTACTAGCTGTGCCCCGCGGTTTTACCCGCGTGGAACCTTTTCCCGTGGGGATTTTGGGACAAAAAGTATACTATGTGTTATTTAAAAAAAAACATTCAGTAGTTTTTTCGTGAAAGAGGAACAAACATCCACACTCACAAACATTCGGCTTTATAATATTAGTTGGATATGGTGAAAAATATAGAGTAATAATATGATAGAGATCAGAGGATACAGAGTTAGGTATGTTTGATGTAAAAATCATTTTCAATTGTGCAAACGGAAATACATCCTCATTTTTATGTCGATTGATAAATAATTTTTACCTAGATTCCACGAGTAAATAACTCGAAACATTTTTTTGTTATGTTTTAATAATGCAAACTGAACAATGTCACGTCCTACAGCTTTAGTAATAAAAGGAAGCAAATATTTAAACAATCTCTCCGGTCCATAGAAACAAAATAAATTAATTATAAAATAAAACATAATTGACATTCTACAAATTATTTCGAACTCAATTCATAAATAAAATTTCCACATTTAATATTCGTTCGTTAATTAAAATACCTTCCCGAGTGCACCTATTGTAATAATTTCCAAGATGGCGGCGTGTGACGTCACTTGTCATATAACTATCACAAGTATGTCATGTCGGTGGTCATTAGAGGATGAACAACGTCGACTGTGGTCTGATTTTTTAGGCAAAAATATTCTATTATTAACTAGAATATTCTAAATAGTAGTAGAATCTACGCCTAATTTTTGTATCTACAAGTAATGTATGTGCTCGTATGTGGGTAGTTTTCCGCAGTTAAATCTCACTCACGGATTTTGGGCGTGCTGAGGTTTTTTTTTTAACTTTTGAAAGCTCTCACTCCTTGTATCGACTGTCGACAATGTTAGTACGATAGCCGGAATGAGTAACCATTACAAAATATACTATTTTAAAAAAAAATTTTCGTCAAATTATCCAAAGTAATAAAATGAATAACTGCAATTTATTAAGAACGCAGGTTCTTACTTTTTTAAGAAAACACGTCAAAAAATAAAATTAGGAATGTCATCAAATCATTCCGAAATTGTGTAATACTTCATCACAAGTAAAACCACGAACAGAAGCCTATAGTTACAAACCAACTAAACCGTATCGGTTGTAAGTTTGTAACATAACTTAATTTGTAAGTGACAAGGGTCCTAATGTAGTACACGATACATACGCGATAGAACCGTGTCGTATTAATCTGTCTCATTAGAGGGCCTCATGATTTACGATCCAACATCTCGTGGGATTAAAAATAAACCTTATTATCACTAGAATATAAAGTCTAATATTCTTTGAATGATTAGTTGGATATGGTTTAGGAATGAACGTAATAATTTACATAAGATATTTGATAGTCCGTAATTAAACTATTTTAATACAAAAAAGAAACTATATTTTATTATCTGTAATGTAATAAATCTTTAATTACAATAAGTATGTCTTTGAGGTTCTATCGGGTTGTCTATTTGTCACATTTCTTATGCAGTAACGACAATGAAACCGCTTAAATTTTGTATAAGTAATATTGGTAGCAGAGCAAGTCTCACATTTGGCTGCAGCTTTCCATACAAACGTAGTCCCTCCCCTGTTTCTTCCCTGAGTAATGTCTGTAAAACATTTTTTTTTTCCTAAATTATGGACCTGCTATGGCCACTTTTTTTTCAATATCTTAATAATAAAGAAATTATGGCTCCCCATAGTTTCCCTATATCCAGTCCCTTGAACATCTTATTCGCATTTGCCCAGTTGTAGTTTTCAAAAGATCGGGACTCTTATATCCAATAAGTCGGAAACTGAAAAAGAAATTATGGCATATTTCTCCTCTCCATACAGAATGAAAATGTGACATAACATCTTTATTAAAGCAATATTTCAGGAATCGAACCTGCTATCTCGAGCTTGTTTCCGCAAGGGCAAATTCACTGAAACTTTATTATTTTAATCTAATAACATAAATCAGAAAAGTGATTAATATCATGGAGTGGTCAAGCCACATAAGAGCGCACATACGACGCCAGTAGGAAGTTGAAGCGATCGCCGTAACCGAAATCAGTTAGGAGAGAGATAAAAAAAAAGAGATAATCATAGACTATCCTAAATTCATTCCTAATCCGTACTAACCCACTACATCCAAATGACCTCCAAACCCACTGTATCGTGTCTAATGAAGATATAACCTAACAATGTGTCCTCTATACACACTATACATACGAGTACATACAGTCGGTGTCCGCAGACCGTGTCCGTGCGTCTGTCTGCGCGTCCGGTCGCGTGCCGCTACATGCTATTGTGTTACCAATGTGTTGTAGTTGACTCTTGTAGTGACAAGGAAATTGGGTGTCCAGTTGTGTTATGTTATGAAGGTGATATACTTTATAATGTTGTCTTTTAGTGTAAATTGTGGGGGTTACGCCTAATCGTTTCCATTGTACTAATATCATCAATAAGGCCGGCTCCACACATTGGCCCTAATATTAAAACGCTACTCGTCCAAAGTATGGATCTAGAAAATGGCAACGTTGGAGCGAGCGTTTCCATGCCATTTTCTAGTTGGACGAGTAGCGTTGGGGCCAATATTGGGGCCAACGTATGGAGCCGGCCTAAGAAAGAGGCCTTGCATTGGGATCTTACAGGTCAACACTTGTCAAGTCAGTCGCGTCTCCATAATATAGATTCTAGAAGACTGCTAAAGGATATTGGCTTCCATTTCTAGTTATGCCTCATAGTTTCATCTATTTCAATAACTAAATTGTTCTGGCCGTTGGCCATCTTTTAACTTGCCGTGCATGTCCCTTCACCTGCACACGCGAAGACCTTTACAAGGCTACTGACAGCGCTATATCGGTGGCCGAGTTTTAGTCCTAAAAAATTTGAGTCGATACGCAATGAAGAAGAAGAATTCTTCTGAATCACTTTGTTTGTTGCTGAAAACCGAATTAAAATCCTTGCGTTAGATTGGTGCGTTGTTTCAACGTATAATATCCTATGTAATGGTACGGTAATGGTTTAGATTATGGTTGTTATAAATGCTATTGGTGTAACTGCATTTCATAGACTTATCGCATTTTGTTTTAATAAAGATTTGTTCATTCAAATATATTAGTTACAGTACAAAGTATACCGCAGTGTTCCGGGAGGCGGCAGTATAAAGGTTTGCTCTACTTTTACTAACAGTATGTTCTGCGGTCAGTTTGGGATGTGAGCCCGGCGAGTATCGCGTTACTTACCTATTTACGAGCACACTCTACAATCTATTACTACATTATCTCAGTCAAGTCAGTGATTGGATTTAACTTTAGAGAGGAAATTAGAATTATTTCAAATTATTTATACAATTGGTAGGTTATCCTGAGATTCTTACCGTTTCTTCTCGGCTGATGTCATTTAGGAATCGGTGGTAGATTCACATTTGACATGCACAAGTGCTTCTTTGAGGTCCTAACTGAATGAACGATATTTGATTATGGTTAAAGCACAAAAGAATCAGAAATACAGACATAAATAATCATTCACTACATCATCTGTATAATAGTAACCCCTAACTAAGTTTTCTAAACGCTTCTAAAACGTTAAACTCCAAGTTGTAGCACATGTATTTTGATACTACACATACATAAATAATATAAATTATACATATCAAAATATCCATAACTGTTAAATAAACATATAATTTAAATTTTATTATTCTATAAAAGTTTTATCACAAATAGTCCAGTGTCGGAGATGTCTCTCGGTTCCTACATTTAGGTTTTATGTTTAAATTATCAATTTACTGTAAAACTTGCTTTTTATTGGCACTTAACGTGTTTGTTGTACAAATTACTGATAATCTGTTTGGTTTATTGTTCATACAGCAAAGTTATACAAAATAATCAATTTATGAGTTATTCTAAGAATTATTAATTAAACAACTATTTTTTACTTCCTTTTTGATCTCTAGAATACATAGTTCCCGTTGTTTTCCAGTAGGAATTTCGGGAAAAAAGTAACCTGTTTGAGATCACCAACTCGCATTGGGCAGGGAAGCCTATACCTTACCACAATAATGTCATCCATGAGAGAGATACCATTGCCCTGCAGTGAACTTTTACATATCGATACTGGTATCCTACCGTATAAATAATAACGTCCCGAATAAAAAGCGGGATTCAGTTAGATACTTTACAACAATCTGTAACAAGTTCCGATTGTTATTAGAGTTTATGTGTCCGGCGTGCGGCGGCCGGGTGATCAGATAATACTAACACTAGATCACGGTGAGAGTGACCAGCGGGGCCTGCTCACAGTCCCAGAGCGGGTATACAGGGCCTGGAATATTAAAATATACGAAACTACGAGTAACTTACAATTATAAAGAACTAGCTGTAACCTGCGGTTTCGCCCGCGTAGTTCCCGTTCCTGTAAAAATTTCGGGATAAAACATAGCCCTGTACCAAATTTCAAGTCAATCAGTTTAGTAGTTTAGCCGTGAAAAGGTAACAGACAGAGTTACTTTCGCATTTATAATATTATTAAGTAGAGATAGCGAAAAATTATGTTAAAACTCTCATAGTCTCTCTCTCTCTTTCTCTCTCTATTCCTTTCTAGTTTCTTCTTTTTGTATGTGCCATATATCAGTAGGTACTTCCTTTGATCCTTGTTAACTTTACTTATAAATGTTGTGATAAATTTTAGCTTTTATCGAAATCAACCTCGAGAGTCCTTTTATCATTTTTCGCTATTCCTTAAAGTTTCGGATTTGCTCTACCAAGCACTCTTGTAATATTCACCCTATATACATCATAGTAGGAGCACAGATCATATCGAACCAGTATACTAGGTCCAGACTAGATGGTACTACATCTGAGATCTACATTAGATAGCGGGCCGCGGGCGGGAGCGCTCGCGATGATCATTACGATAATAAAATAAAACATAAATGCACAATTTGTTTCGTTATGGATACTAAAATATGTTTTGCAATTCATATGAGGTCCCTCCAGATGGCATTAAAACTGATACTCTAATGTAGTATCAGTTTTAATGCCATCTGGAGGGAAGGTACGCTGAAGACAAGAAAATTTAACATTACTCTATTTGGTAAAGCCCGGAAATCGAACCAGAAAATTCTAAAAAAACACTCTACATATTTATTAAACGTTAGTCTAGAATGTTGAGATCAATGCTTTTAACAAACCATTAATTGTGAACTTCTGAATTCAATAAGTGATGAAAAGCAAGGTGTTAGTTAAAAATTATTGTTGACGTAATTTATCAAAATATTTCTACGAGTATACAGTCGGCCAGCTATACCAAGAGTATAAAGTTGTGTTGAGGACGCCTCTAAAGGTGGCCATTGACGAATCAGTTAAACTGTTCACACATAAATTGTGCGTCACTTCAAAAGTTTTAGGCCAACTAGTATAGATTTCCCCACTGGAATCTGTGTGTCTGAGTGATTGATGACCATTTTTGGATGGACGCCAGTTAAGCTGACTCAATGGCCACCTTAACGTATACTATTAGCAGTCCCATTAAAACTAAATCAAACATACTCCTCTTTACTATAATCACGGTACAATCTATAATTCCCACTACACACTCATACACTGTGACAATACTAGTGACAACAGGAACTAACTGACATTATACTGGTAGATGACAGGAATTATGGTCGTTATACACGCGGCGGCCGTGAGCGCACAATGTGAACGTGCCGTGACGAGACGAGACCAGCTACCAGCTCGGTGGGTCGTGTGGTGTGGGTTAGGTAGTATGGTGACGGAACTAACGGGGTGTGAAATGGATATCAGAGTAGTTAGACATTTATTTTCAATAATAAACACAAATGTTTGTCTCGGTCTGGGTGTGTGTGTGTGTGAATGAGTGTGTGCGTAGTTTCTGATACCCTAGATACAAGTTACGAACTTAGTTAGGGGTCAGATACTGTAATGAGATGATGTAGTGAATGATGTAGTGTAATGAGTGTAGTGAATATTACAGTAAAATCTGTTAACCAGCTAATACTAGAATTAACTACTCAAACCAATCTTGACTGAATAATCGATCATTCGTACAATTTACTGAACATCAAGGAAGGGAATACACTAAACAACGCCAGCGAAACCGTGAGGTATGTCTGTTTCTATATCATATACTCGGCCATTCATTGCACTCGAGGATTTTACAAGGAAAGTAATGAGAGTAATGCAATAATATAGTTGAAACAAAGAGACCACATTTAATTACTGATTATAAAACGTACCGGTAACTCCGTGTAATTACATTGAAATCGATCCGATACAATCCAGTAAGTTACTGTGACTAATGTTATATGTCACAGCGAAATGAGGATATCTATGATGTAAAGATATGAAATATGCCATTTTTTCTCTATCTATATTCTATAAGTACTAATATGAATTGTAAAGAGGTAAATTTTGATCCTGTTTTTTCTAATATTCCCACGGAATTCGGATTAACGCAGGTAAAACAGCGGGACTCAGCTAGTACATAATATAAAACGGATAGTACAACATACTTCGTTTCAAGACTTCCCAGTATATGGACATCGTATGACTGACAGTCGGTGGATAGAAATGTCAAACTGACGTGTGTTGTGACGTTTGTAAGGGGAGACCCCGGATGACATGAGTTATATAGACAACTAGCATGCCACTCATATGACATTAGAACTTAGAAATGGATGCTACTTATAAAAAGATATTAAATAAAGAGATGCTTAGTATGGTTATTTTATCCACGAGAGTGATACGAGTATTAGTATCCATAATTATCAAAAGGGAAAGGGGAAAGACTCATGTCTAGCTGAGAACAACTGCGGGCTGACGATGATGAATTAGCGCGTTTACTAAGGTTTCTTGGAAGAAATCACTTTGAGATATAAAACTGTCTTTTGCTCCAAGTTTAATGTTATTATTTTAATTTTGTGTAACAATTGTACCTGTGTTTTATATGCGAAGGGCCATAATCAACAAAC
Organism: Timandra comae; assembly: GCA_958496195.1. Taxonomy (NCBI): domain Eukaryota; kingdom Metazoa; phylum Arthropoda; class Insecta; order Lepidoptera; family Geometridae; genus Timandra; species Timandra comae. Next base: position 51,825 of record OY292377.1, on the reverse strand, counting down.
ATAAAAATATAAATAATAGGTACGTTTTAACGTCTTTAGTTAATTCATGAAATTTCGGATTCCCCAATTCACCTGCAACATATTTAATCGGTGACATTTAACAACAACCATCAACGTTACGACTCTCATCACGTCATTAACTCCAATGACTTCCATAACAATCACATATTTCATATAAATTCTTAATAAACTTTCTCCAAATACACCATAAACATTTTATAATACAATAAAACATATGTTTTGTTAATAACACGTGACCATTTGATATTAATACTCGTAATATTGATGACATAAATAAAAATGAAAAACTTTATTTTATTCAAAAAGAGAATCATGACAAGTCAAAGGTGTTCCCTATTCTTCTCGTGGTAATAAGAAATAAGAATACGAGCCCGTGTTTCTTGCTGGTGAATCGTCGATCGATTTACGGAAGAAGCCACGGCCTTGTTGGCATCGGAACATCTGTACCAAAAATATAAATCGGTACAGTAGTTTTTGCGTGACAGAGAAACAAACATCCAAACTCACAAACATACAAACTTTCGCATTTATAATATTAGTAGGACAAATGCCATTCTTATGTATACACCGTTTTATGATATTTTTTTTGCAAGATTAAAATGTAATCAAGTAGTGTGGGATGCGAGAGCGGTTGCATCTCATCCTGCATATTTCGACGAGAAATTAGAATAAAATCCGTATTTCGTAATTAATTAAAATGTCTACATAGTACGTTACGTAAATTTTTAAACCCTTTTTTTTGCAATCTGCAACATTTTATCACCCCAACGCCAACTCAGTGGGTAGACTACGAAACACTATTGCGACCCACTTCACGTTTAAGGCAGTAAGCTCTGTATCTGCGTGTGTGTTTGTGTGTTTGTTCATTAATACGGAGCCGGTAACGAGTCCAATTATCGGCGCGTTGTGACAGACGGACGCTCAATTCACACGCCGCCCACACGCGTCGCGCGCGACATGGAGCGGAGGGTACGTCACCAAGATACAGATGGATACTCGATATACTATTGATACTAGTTACCAATACCGGCTTTACATACTTCATTGCTTACAGCAAAAAAGTAATAAATTAAGTGATGAAAAAGATATGGGTATAAGCACAGAACAGAGAGGTATACGGAAGTCCTAAGGTGACTTCCTGATCTGTGGGTGTAAGTACTAGAAGTGGATTGAAATGTCTAACGTTTATTTAGTTTATTATGTTTTGTATGATAGTATAAAGTGCTCCTTAAACTGTACTTTCCAGAAGTTTCATTTATTTTATTAGTATGTTTAAATCGCTCTGTAACTGTTATAGTTAATTAAGCTAGACCTCTCATTCTATATCATGTATTTCATATCTAAAACAAACATTACTCCTTATAATATTAGTACAGATAACACAAGATAACACAAACGTATAACAAACAATCCGAACAATCCGTATTAACATATGAAACCTTAAAGCCGTTTCAATTATCGTAAACATGGTCGCCCATCAAAGATGGCGCCGCCACTACCCGCGGGCACAAACAAACACACTAATTGATAAACTACAACTCACATAAATTAACAATCCATTAAACGTTACAATCAGACATTAGAAAGTATTAATTGTAAAAACGCAGGCGACGCCGCGGGCGGCTACTAGTCCACGTGATATATTGTATGAATGCCTAATGTTTGGAATACGTTGTGTAAACAAACTAACATAACATTAGTTTGGTAATTGAGAGCGGTGACGACGGGTTAATGAATGGTAGAGTTACACTACAAGACTCACATCCAATACCAGGATTATTTTATGGAAATAGTAATTTATTGTTATTAGAAGTCATGAGTTATAGGTAAACAATATGTTATGAAGTATCAACTGATTTAGTACCTTGGTGTTAAGCTAACTTTCCGCCCGTACTTTAATCGCAGAACTTTCCCAGAAACTAATCGGTGTACTAAGGCGTTTATTTTTTTCTGACGAGCCTCTCAAAGTGACCTGAAGGAGCGCAACACGCCTGCCGACACAGTGTACCGTCCCTTGGTTGGCATACCAAAGTGAGCATTACTAAGGGGGTACCTATCTGACGCTGACTGTACAACACTGTACTGCGCTCATCACCCTGAGACATCACTTGGTCTCGTGCGCCCAGTCACATCACACTGACTACATGTATCGTTTGTTCACAGAGCGAGTAGCGCCCTGGGCGGCGTGGGCGGGCTGGGCGCGGGCGTGGTGTGCGCGCGCACGGCCGGGCTCGCTGAGCGGCAGCGCGCGCTGTGCCGCGCCGCGCCCGCCGCCATGCCCGCCATCGGGGACGGACTCAGGTACCCACACACTACGCTCACTGAGTGAGACACATCACCCACAGTGTACACACGCCGCACAAAGGGACAAACTATAATAAATCAGGGGGTCAAGACCATGACGCATTAAATAAATAAATAGACATCTCTTTTTTGTTCGTTTAGGATGGCGTACGCGGAGTGTCGCGTGGCGTTGCGCGGGCGCCGCTGGAACTGCTCGGGCGTTGGCGACGAGAACCACTTCGCGCACATCATGCCCATTGGTAACACACGACACAACTACTATCTATCTTTAAGAGCAGTTCTGTTGGCAATGTACAATCTGACTCTAGCATTTCCTTATCTAACATATTCTTGGCCAACCTCTTCTTTTTTCTACTTTTCCCCTACATAATACTTACTCAGAAGGCATAAATAATTAATACAAACTAAATCATTAACTGAAATTAGACTACATAGAAAAGTAATAAACGCGAAAATCGGTGATGAAATATATACTCAATTCTAGTAAACCACATACATTGAAGTGCGCGTTGATGTCTTTTGTAGGAGCAGTCTCGTGGCATTACGAACAAATTATGAACGTTTGTTTTACGTATGTTAGTAATCTTAAACAATGTTAATAAAATAATGTAAATAAGTAAACATACATTGCTAAATCCACGAAATGGACCCAGGCTTTAGACCACTGAGTTATTAAAATAAATATAAAAATAACTCTAAAAGTTAATTCAATTGCAATTTACATAATAGCAAAACAATGTTAACACAAAATGCAAATCCGTAGCACACACAACTATAAAGGTTTACTTTACAACAATTACATTTACAAACTACAAGTAGAGACGTGAGTGGCGCGCGGAGCCGTCGGATTACATTAGTGTTAGTCCGTGAGCGCCCTCGGGCAGGCACTTAGTCATGTTGTACTGAGAGAGGGACGGACTTAGGATCTATGGGCGGGGGGAGCGTTGTCTCATAAAATTAAGGTTGATTCGAGCTACTTTTTATAACAATTGGCTTTAAATTGTGTGTAAGCGTATTTTTAACAATCTAAATAAAATTTTGACGAAACGATTTATAATCCTTGTTGGTCAAATAAACTTTTATTTATTTATTATTTGCCTGTCACTTAATTACACTAACTCCATCACACTACCTCTCATTCGAACACATATTCCTAAAAATCAAAGCGTTGTGATCCCACAGCAGAGTTAAGATTTCCACTGAAGAGATAAATAAACCAGACCCGTGTTCAAAATCTCTCATTATTCCAAACTCACATTGCCCTCGCTCGCCCCCTAGACTCCGTCCCTGTCTGTGTCTGCACTATCTGTGCCAAGTTAAAGGCAGCAACAAGTGAGGTCTCGGTCGCCGCGCGCTCACTGTAACATAGAGCTTACAATAATGTTGTGCCGTGTACACACCGCAGTACAACTCCAGTCGTCGAGTCCTATCAAACTATCAGGTGAACTGTCTTTGTTGTTGTTCACTTGATAGTTTGATGGGGCTCGACTGTCCTTAGATGCTAATGCTATGTTGTACATTCATTATGCGGGTAAATCCATAAACAACACGTTAACCTGTAAGTTTAACTTCAACCCTTTTTTAACCTCAGGGTCAGTGGAAACACAACTTTAGGTTTGTCTACCTACACCTACACTGTCAGAAATACAAAATAGTCCCTTCTAGTTCGCGTCAAGTGGCGCCTGTGACTGTCACTAGTGCTCGACACCGACACTGTCTCGACACTCGACACTCAGTGTAGACTCTCGACACTCAATGTCCGAGACTTGCGATTGGCAGTCGGTAACACTACTCCCGTGGGACTTAATGTTCTGTTACCTTGTAGTTTGTGAATTACACGCGCTTGTCTTGTGTAATGGAATGTAACAGAATTCAGCTTTGACTGTAAAAGTTTCTGGTTAATGACATAGAAATACAAGCCTACTTCGAAACTTGATTTAAATCAAATGTTGGTGTAAGGTAAAATGGGGTTTATTTTTTGTTATAAACTTCATTGAATTAAAATAATGGTAGTTCTATACACATTAATCTACGCTCAGGACCGTATGTGTTCTTGATGTGGTCTAATATAGCCACACTATTTCACGAGTATACTCGTAAACTTTGCTCGTTCAATATACGTAGTCAGCTAGTTTAAAACAGCGATTACAGAAAAAAATACATCAAAAGAGATTTCAATAACATATAATAATAAACTTTACAATTGTGCTTTCTATAAAGTTACTGCACCTATGTGTAACAAAGTCACTATGGATTGTGTAGTGTAGTGGGCGACGCGCCGCTTGCCGTGTGCCGCGTTAATTGAATGGAGCCGATCGCGTTCTGTCGCTCGTAAATACATCACACTCACCTGTTGGAGACTAGCGACGGACTGACGCGTCTGCGAAACTAACTTTAATAGAAATCGGATATCTTCTGCCCCTACATCACATTTGTAATGGGAAGAAGAGCATAGAAACTACAATGTGATTTTGTATTGATGATTAAAATAGATTATGTGTTGCGAATATGTGTATGTTAATGCATGTGTTCTTATATGCCTCCGGTTTAATGTTAAAGTAAAAAATTTAGAGACGCCTACCAAAATAGTTCAGAAAAATAAATAAGGAATAAGACATTGTTATGTTAATACACAAGAAGTTTAACGGTCACGACATGCTCGCAACTCGTCTCTCGCATCGCGACCAATCCGCGTGTGTGTACATGTATGTGTTGTGTTCACACGCGCGAGTGTCACCCGCCTGTCACCTGTCAGCTGTCACAACAATCAACGGTTTTACGTGTCGTCTCAGTGATTGGATCCACACACAGTATTATTGATAGGCCAACGGTTGCACAACCCATTCACCCGCACCGGTCGTAAATCCAACTTTTAAACCGATTTTACGCCTTTATTGAATACATTTAACTACCTATTTATTTAGAAATCGATATTTTAAAGCGATATTCGACACAGATTTACTGTTAATGTTATATTTTAAACTACATTTTTATGTGATTGACAACTGTTTGACGTTTACTGATGATTCCCACTGACAGTGTGACACCTCGTAAATATGTTTTGTATGTTATTGCCATTATAAAAATGGGTGTTGTGTTTTATTGTGATAACAATAAATGATGGCGACACTACCGCTTGTTAAACGAGCACTGTTTGTGTGTCGGTTGGTTTATGGCAGCGCGGGCGGAGTCGCGGTCATGCGCTAGTAATAAACTAAATCCCGCTACATAGTTGCAGCCACAGAACGTTAATTGACATACAATGTTGTCTAGAAGCGAAGACAGCGCTTGATATACTGAACGAGTATTCTCAGGCGCTTCAAGCCGCTGCAGGATAATGTATCAGCGCTGAATGCAACATGCGGCGGTGGGCCGCGCTAATAGGATCACATTGATCAAACTATACGAACACGAGTGGATGAAACGCAACGTGTTATTAACTAACAATGTTTGCAGACGGACCGTTAAGCTGACGATCAGGGGCAGGTCCGCTTGTGATATCACTTGGTGGCGCTACATTTATAAGGACGGAACTAATATTGTCGATGTCATTTTGTATGCATTTTTAATAGACAGATAACCAAAGATGCGATTACAGCGACGCGCGCTGTCACTGGGTTCGATGTGTGACAGATGTCAATTTTGACAGATAACTTGATCCACAACTTGACTATTTTTAAATCGTATCGCAGTATAAGATTTATGATTGTTATGGCAAGTTTGTAGTATCACATTTTTTTTCTTGAAGTTTTAGCGGATATAATATTTTTTTATCGGTTGAACGATATTTTTATTACCAATATTTTCAATATAACGTAATACTCGATAATTATTCAAGCTGGAGTCTAATATCAATAAATCATGACGATCCGCTCGTTAAACACGATATGTATCAACTGTGGGCTCTGTTAATTGAATACCAATTAATATACGATTTGTACTGGGAAATAACTTATGAATCTACATTATAGTTGATAGAGAGACAGGGTCACACAATAAATGATTGGATGTTGGCATAAATGTTTCATCCATTTGTGAACGAATTCAGTAATCTCATAAGATTAAGTGAATATACAGCACTATCGAGAGAAAAATTAACAGTTTTGGTTTGAATTATACTATTTATGATCGTGTACGATGGACCAAATTAATGACATTGCATCCCATTTCTAACGTGTCCCATTTTGAAATGCTTAATTGATGGACACTTTTGCAAACTTTTTCACTGAGCCTCACTATCTCAATTGACAAGTACTCAATAAAGATTTGTAAGCAAATATTCCGCAAATTGATTAAGAAAATCATTGATGGGCTCAAAATTAACAGTAACTCTATTCAAACTGTCACTCATCAGACCGCGAATGAGTGAGATGTAGTCTCGAGAGATACAAGTGACGTGAGATAAGTCCCGAGTGTTTGATCAGTTAATAAATACATTTGGGATACCTTTCAATGTTATTGTAATAGTTTACAGTTCACAACTTCAACGTGATGTTTATTTATATTGTATGTTGACCCCGTCATCGTCACTGCAATCGGAGACTTGAACACACTACAGTCTGTTGATTGGTGTATATTGATGTGTAAAACATCTTTGTAATGTGAAATTGCATTCCATACGATGCTGAGTTCCGCATTTAAAAAGAATTGTTGATAAAATTCTGATAAAAAATATTCTACATATTTTTTCTGCGATGGAAATTGGAAATTTAATTAACCATAATTATTAGCATCTTCTTTTCCATCTGTATCTACCTCTACCTCCATTTGAGCCTCCACCTTTCCCTTTTGAGCTTGTTTCTCTTTACATTTCTGTCTGATCGTCTGTCTTTATTCTTCTTCCATATTTCTTCTTGTTTCTATTTTCTTCTTGTCTTTAGTATACTACCGATCTTTAACGTCTTTGTCATACGATTGATTCGCAGTCTTTCGTCTTCTTCTTTTTCGTTATAATCCTATATCGTCGTTTGTGTGCAGGTAGCCGTGAGGCGGCGTTCACGTACGCGCTGACGTCGGCGGGCGTCACGCATGCGCTGAGCGCGGCGTGCGCGCGCGGCGAACTGCCCGCCTGCGGCTGTAATACCAGGTAAATAAGAATAGGAAAAACGAACGTGGTCAAAGAAAGATTCGTCTGCTCTAGATATGGACCTAAAAGAATACATTGAAAGCCTTTGATTATCATCAGTTCGTCCCCACCCCACCGAGGGGCTCGAAACTACTCTGAGCTGGTTCCTGAACGATGATTTCTTTCGCAATAAGAACGTCAAACAAACACACATACGAATATGAAATCCGAAAAAACGTTGGTACGCCATCGATACTCTCTTCTCTCATATTCTTTATTTGACTACCTTCTCCTTTTCAATTTAAACTCAAGTGCCCACATTTTTCCCTATGTGTAGACGCCGTGGCCCCTCATCCAGTAGTCCCACTAGCTCGTGGGAGTGGGGCGGGGGCGCGCGGTGCGGGGAGGCGGCGCACGGCGCCCGCCTCGCGCGGAGGTTCCTCGACGCCCGCGAGATGGAGCGCGACGCGCGCGCGCTCATGAACCTCCATAACAACAGGGTGGGACGGAAGGTAGGAAATACTAGTCGGTACGGTCAGCGTCAGAATAAAGGTAAGATACCATCCTTGGTTGGCAATTCCAAAAAGAGCACTACCAAGGAGGGATCCTTCTGTCTGACGCTGACCGTACGTAGTAGTAAGTACGATGTGAGTGGTCAAACATCAGAGTACTGAACAAAAGGTTGTAGGGTAAATATTTATGTGATCTATAAATAGACGTAGGTAAGTCGTAGGCTAATAGTAAGCATGTTCCGATAAACGAAGAGAGACCTATCTTTGAGTCCAAATGCAGAGAATGTTTCAATTGTCAGCTCCTTATTTGAAGGTGAAAGAATATTTGACTAGTTCAAGAGTGTCATGGTCAGAGCACGGTCGTCCGAGTTTGGGTTGTCAGATAGAGTCTGAAAGGTATGTGCAGAGTATGAAAAACATTTTACAATGAATAGTTTTAAATTAAACTTACACAAGTATTACCTCGGAGTATTTATCGTCGTCAAGTATAACTAGTACTGCAACATAATACACTTTATTTTGATTCGTTTAAAACAAAACCAAGTACTTATCTACGTTTAACATTCCTGTACATCTCGAAGCGGGCGCGTCCACTGGCAGTAATGAGACGCGTCAGTCGGATGTTCTCTTACAATGATTGCTCGATAAATACAACTCGGAGGTTCGTATTGCGGCGCCCACTTCGCGCTAAACATCACCTGCGACTCCAACTACTGACTATTGGTAATAACGCGACTCATTACCGTCCGCCTGCAGTACTCTGCAATCACCCGCTACTAATGTACCGCTCATTGCACTCTTCAAATTATACCATTGTACTCGAATGACATATCCAACACACAAAATTATACCTTATAGTTCTTTAAATAGAGTGCATTATAAACTGTCACGTCGCAGTCATTACTGCCTCAGAAGCCGAACGCCCGCGGGGTTACGTGATCGGTTTCCGAACGAAACTTTAGGGATAAACGAGAAAATGAGTTTTTATCATAATTGTAGAACATTGAAGGTTTTGTAGCAAAAAATGTGGAGATAATGATAATGAGATGGCGATGGACACGGTAATTTGTGAATTCTTAGTAAAAGGTATCGCTGATCTGATTATAATGGAGTGTTTTGATAAATATATGGAGATGATGACTGATTTTTTTGTTGTCGTTTTAAGATGTTAATTTTATAAGACATGGTTTGCTGTAGTCAATTAGGGTATATCAATTGAATTTACATAATGACAATCAGGTTTTGACTAGGGTATGCAACATTTGAATATTTGATTAGATTTTTATTAAATTGCACAGCTGTGGGGATTAAACAAAACTATGGGATATTAAATGATATTTCCATGTTTTGACCAGTTCAATACATCTGAGTCTTTGGACCACACACGTCGCTTGCGTGCATCCTATGCATGTAACTGAATTCTTTTAATTTCACACACCAGTCTACTAAACTGGTGTTTGACTCTTGGCTCTAGCGATGTATGCATGATATTTTTTTTAAATATCCTCATATACGTTAGTTTTATGATGACCAATACGCTTAGACAGGCATAGTGAGAGAATATCTTTGTTCTGCTATGAGATCTTTCTTTAATAGGATTTTACATATGTCCGAGTTTCTTGCCGATTCTTCTCGGCTGATGTTATTTCCAAATCGGTGGTAGATTCACATTTGACGCGTTCGATAAGTGCATCATTGAGGCCATAACTGAATATTTTTTTGATTGATTGATTGACACACACACAATCAATCATCATCATATAAACTTTAGATGGTGAAGGAGCTGGTCCGCCGCGAGTGCAAGTGTCACGGCGTGTCGGGCTCGTGCGCGGTGCGGACGTGTTGGCGCGCGCTGCCGCACTTCAGCGCCGTCACCGCCGCGCTCCTCAACAAGTACAACAAGGCCAAACTGGTAACGACACTCACCCATCTAACTATACATACATAGTCAGGCATATTCCGAATAGCATGTAATGTATCTGTGTTGTCAGGTGTCAGCCGTGGAGCGAGGGACGACGGTGGACGGCCGAGTCAACATACAATTGTACGTGAAAAGGTAAAGTTACGCACGACTATAATTCCCATTCTATCCAAACGTAATAAGTCTTTGACTCGAAAATATGTGAACAGGACTGACGACCTTGCCTCTAATGTCATTAAAAAGTATGTATGTGGTGCAGACCCCGTCAGGGCGGCGCGCTGGGCCGCATGGCGCGCAAGTCGGAGCTGGTGTACCTGGAGCCCTCGCCCGACTACTGCGAGCCCGACCCCGCCACCGGCTCGCTCGGCACGCACCACCGGACCTGCAACAACACCTCCAGAGGTACACTACATAGAACAACTACTCATTAATGTAGACGAAGAACAGCAACGGACCTAATATAGAACCTTGCGGCATCCCCATCGCTAATTGCGCTTGTTGGTGCAATTATTTGTGGGAGTCAGTCCAGTAGGGTATATTCCCGTTGGCCACACTCCCTTGTTTACCACAAGCTGGCTCTCTAAATCAGTTTTAGTTGGCTTAAGGGAATACACCGTCCTGCAGCGGTCTTCCATAGCCTGCGTCGAATCATAATGTCATGTTCCACCAGGTGCAGACGGGTGCGGGTCGCTGTGCTGCGGGCGCGGGCACGCGGTGGTGCGGGCGGTGGTACGCTCGCAGTGCCGCTGTCGGTTCGTGTGGTGCTGCCGCGTGCGCTGCGACACCTGCGTCACGCACACAGAGACGCACGTCTGCAACTAGCGACCACAAGAGATATGTGTCGCGAGTCTGCAACCAGCAGCGACACGTGACGGACTTCTACGATGGTAAAGGATGAAAGGACTCGACTCGACTACGTCTGCCATGAACTCTTTGGACATTGACCGTAATGTCGCTAGGATCAGACACGATATTTTTAGTTGCGCCTTCAAGCGTCTGTTGTGCGTTTTGGCGGTAATTCTACGATCACTCTTGGTGTTTTCAGCTGTGACTTCGCTCAGATATTTTATCGCGTTTTGAACACTAGTGCGACCATTAAAAAGCGTGTGTGCCAGTGGAGCTAATTGTCAATTCATAGTGCAGCTTTCCCTAATAATTATATTGCTTTTCACAAGTTGAATATTACTACCGAAGTCTCTTAATATTGTTGTGATACTCGACTCATACTTGCCAAGCTCATTGACTTTTGACATTAATTTATTTTTACCTGTGTATGTTTTTTGTAATTGTAACTTTCCTATATTGTTGCCTACAAAATGATACAAATATGGATCCGATTCTGTCTTGCAAAAGACAGTTTTAGTTTATGATCACGTGTTGTTCTAAGACAGGACAGAATTCGATTCATAATTATCTTGTACCTAATTATAAATAATGTTTGCCTAACCTCCGCACTCGATGTACTTAATTTACTAGAAGCGCTATCCGCGACCAGTGATGTATTATTGTACGATTGTATTATTGTAATGTTGTAAGTAATTTATTTATTGTCACGTTGATAATACTCGCACATTCCTCGTGTAGTACTTAATTAATGTAATCTACTCGTTTAATTATCACAGAACAGGAATCTCACCCCGCGGGTTCCTCGCACTCTGTGTATATTCAGTCCATATAATAGGTGTTTTCAGTTCATCTAAGTTAGATAGTCTAACTAAGTTTGGACAGTATCAGTTGGGACACTTTGCCGTATATAAGCTGTTGTAAATCTATTGTTTATCTGCCAGAATTGACAGAACAAAAAGTAAGATGGCGACAGAAAGTTAGACCATCTAACTCAGATAGACTGCCTAGACTTTTTCTGTCTGAACACCTCCATTATTTTTGTATAATAAATACGTAACTACATACATGTTGTACATAACGTTCACAAACTTCGCTCGATGCATTTAATGTAAGAATAAACGGCTTTAAAAGTATTAATATTATTTAGTTAAGAGTTAACATTCCGACTAGTTAGTTGTTTAACTTATTCACAACAAGAACAAATGGTTTTCAATAAAATGCAATTTTTATTATTTTGTGTTTCTTTTATTGCTTCACCACTTTAGTTTACATAACGTAAGTACGTTACCGTCAAATATGTACAATCTTGAAATAAAGTATCGATGAAAATAATCGTTACGGACTCGCGCACGTAGGGTTCTGTACCAAAAACGACAAAAAACACGTTTGTCGTATGGGAGCCCCCCTTAAATATTTATTCCATCGTAATAGAATTCATATATGTATGTTGAATTCATACGTAGAATTCATATACAACTGAACTGGAATTATATTATTTATTGTTCACCCAAACAAATAATTATCAGACGGAATATAATATTCCATACGAGAAGTAGCGTTCGTTACAATAAGGTGTGCGTCTCAATAACTAACTACTGAGATAGTTAAAAGTTATCGCGATCATTAAAACTTGTGCGAGCGACTCGCCTCGTGTGTACACAACTTTTAATTGGCCCCACTCGGGAACATACACAATGGAGGAAAGTTTACACTGGTGTGTACTTACCTTTAGTCTACCGATATTTATACTAGCTATCCGTCCTAGGTTTACTTTATTACAATTTCATACAGTAACTGAACCTTTATGAAGTTCAATAGTCCTGTATCTTGATTCTAGGATATCAGAAACTAAACTACACGCTTGGCTTACCTATTGGTTCACACCAACCAGAAGTTTAGTGGATGTCGAGATTAAAAGGCGATCTTAATTGGACAGTACAGCAACAAAGTGATTTACTTACTTTGCAGTTTATAATTGTTACTCTCCCAGGTTCGATTCCTGGGTTGCATTTGCTATTTCTTAAGCCTCAGCGTCACCAACACGCAGCAGGCAGCTTGTTCATCCTCACTGTATTAATACTAATGGTTTTTTTCTGATTCGTGACTAATACCATCAATGAGAGAGAGGTCTATGCCCTACAGTGAAATTAATAGTTGCGATACCTTTATATTGTCAAATATATGAAACAGATGTTCGGAAACTTTATCGTGTGAAGATAGATTGTTATCATTGAATGGTGGATCAATGAGAGGGTCCATAAATACGTCGCGTCCATTAATATACGAGCTGCGAGCCATCAGTCAATGTGCGCCATTACTGGACGAGACGAGAATGGAAGTCTCTTGAAGACATGTTTGTGCCGACTGGTCTATGTGTGAAGACGCGACATAGTTATCCTGTGACGGTACCAGCTAGGGACATCTAGATAATGATGTTTCAATGTGGAGAAGATAGTTTGAATCGATACGTTTGTTAAAGAAAATAAGTTATTTCAATATTACTGAATAATTTATTAAGGTATTTAAAATAGGTAAGTTCAAACATATCAAAGTGTCTTTCTGCAAAAATGCATTAATGAAACCACTAACTTTCTATGAAGGTTGTAATTTATTCCTGTTTAGGTACCTCCAAAACGACTGAACCATGAAGAGTGAGCACTATCTAAGTAAGTACATATGTATATTTCGACTATCAAGAAATTCCCACGGGGAACAACTGAATATTCATAGGGAATAAATAAAGTTAAATTGTATTTTGTTTACTTGTCAATAAAATCGTTCGTATCTACGTTCGTCTGCATGTAGGATGTAATGTAGATATAAGTAGTAATGGCCGGGGGCGGGGGCGGTAAGTGACGTCGACCGACGACCACAAATTATTAAGTGCAACAATCATTGTACACATAAATAAAAGGAAGATAATTCAAATAAATAAAGAGACAAGCGGACATGATAATCTGCCTTGTAAATACGGGGTATCGTCGGCTCATACAAATTGACCCATAAATCGTAGTGCTATCTGGGGACACACTCCTGGAGGTACATTCCGGTCCGAGCCCGGCGCGTCCCCTCTGTGCCCACCAGTACCACTGTTACTATCACCACACGGCACACGGACTGGACGCGACTCTACAACTCAACCGATAACAATACTCGATAATCACTACTCATAGATATGCTGTTTGAGTACTGGAATCGATTTGATTTCACGGAAATTTAGGATCTCAGATAGTGACAGTCTTTAAATACATATCTACCTCAGAATACTAACGCTCGCGATCCTAAGCATCTACCTACACAGGTGGCGTAGTAAATATAATGTTTACACAAACGAAATAATTGATTTAATTTAATGTAATATCATTTTATATCCAAACCATTGCATCATAAAATTAACTTCGTGGTCCAATGCAAATAAATAACAATGAATCTCAATATTAATACCTTCTTAGCCGCTGTTATTTATACTCTACTTAAGTCTCAATTGTTATTTTATGATAGCTTAATAATTTACTAATAATACACATTGATTTAATGTCCATTACTGGATTGTTATTTATTATTCAGATTCATGCGTTAATCCGTACTGTGGCCGATTGGCCGCACTATGCTCAACAATAAATTCAACTTATCGGCGCCAACTGGAAACATTGCAGTTACAAGGCTTACACGCAAACGGACGGTCAGCCGTTAAATGTTACCATTTAATGTGTATTTCATGGTAATATGGGGATTTCAATGATTAATAATACGTTCTATTTCGTAAAACGACAATTTGGTGCTCGCTTCTGTGATTCTGTTTAGTTTAGCGATTTCTGTGAAAATTCAGCAGTATATTTTACTACCAGCGACATCTACCGGTACTATTCGAAATGCCTTTATGAAGCTACTAGCCGGTAGATGGCGCAAATGTCAATAATATTTTTTGTGCCAAAATAAAATATCACTGATTTATAGGTTATATAAAATGGAGAAAAAATATATAAAGTTCTTTAGTTATTTTAGTAATTGTTTGTTAGAAGGATTTTGTCTTTAGAATAACGTTTTGGATATGGTTTTGGAATTCAAAAACCATTTGACAGGACACGAGTTTGGACTTTTTGTTGCGTCAATGTCAACGTCAAAACAGAGACGCTGCATGAAGGAAGTTTTGATCGAGTTTCAAAACTATAAACATTTGTTTTGTTATTGTTGTGTTGTTTGAAATAAAATTGAGCAAAAACTAAAAACCACAAAACGAAATCAAAATGCCCAAACCCTCGTGCGTACAATGCAGCACAAACGACTCTCTCCTCTGGCGGAACTTGGAAAACGGACAAATATGCAATGAGTGCTATCTCTCGAATACAGCTAGCAAGGAGTCTAAATGTGAGGTGAAGAGTGAAAACGAGGATAGGAAAGAGGATGAGGATGGTAAGAATGAGAGCGAGTCGACTCCTGCGAAGGCTACAGGGAAGGGAACTAGGAAAAGTACGCGTTCGACGCGGTACAAGGCGAAGACTCCCGCGCCCGCGCCGCCGCGCCCGCCCGCGCCGCGCGGCCGGGGCCGCAGGACTATATTCAAACGAACGCCCTTCAAAGCACCCACCGCCACCGCCACGGTCGTCACCAGCGAGTCGGTGTTTTATAAGGTAATGTTATACTTCAGGAATACTTCTGTTAGAACATGAGCAACCATCCACTTATAGAAACTTCCTATGCTAGCCTTGAATTGGATTGCCTTCTAGTCATTGATGAAGCATTTTGGGCTCAATGGCTTTATGCCTTTTGCTCAGTGGATTGTCTCAATCATTGACTTTGTGTAAATGGTCCAGTAGAGCTTATATATTCTAAATTCAACTTCTATTACAGGGCATGTACATGCAAGTAGGTGACATAGTATCAATGTTAGATGTTGAAGGAGGCACATACTACGCACAGATCCGAGGGTTCCTCACAGACCAGTACTGTGAGAAGAGTGCGGTGGTCACCTGGCTCCTCCCCACCAGGGCCAGCCCGCCGCCTGAGAAGTGCTTCGATCCTGCTACTTACATTATTGGTTTGTTTGTTGGAATAATAAGAATCCTGTGTTATTCCTAGTTATTAGGCACCTTTTTCCATGAAAGAGTAACAATATCCATTCAAACTTTTTCGTGCAATAATTTTCAACTTGTTCATATTCTGAGTTGTGAATGGAAAAAATATAATGTTATTTTACTTATTTACCATTCCCAGGCCCAGAGGAAGATCTCCCCCGCAAGCTAGAGTACATGGAGTTTGTGATGCATGCCCCGTCGGACTACTACAAGGCAAGCGGCACCCCGTACCCACCCACTGAGGAACAGCTAGAGAACTACAACGGGTTCATATGGACCTCTATAGAACCCAAAATAAAAGTATAATTAATATTAATGTTAGATCTATTTATAATTATAAGTTAGTGTAAGATATATTGTGTTTTGTTGGTATTTTTAATAAAAGTTTGTATAAGTGATTTGTGTGATTTAATTACTCTACTGTTTTTAACCGACTTCCAAAAAAACAGGAGGAGGTTCTCTATTCGACGTGTATATATTTTTTTTTTTTTTGTGTGTTTGTTACGCGATTTCTTTGTAATCATGAATGGAGCATTTTAAAATTCTTGTTTCATTAGAAAGCGGATATTCGCGAAGTGGTCCCATGTCAAGGAAATCAGGATCTGATGATGTGATCCAGGAAAAATCGAGGAAAAACCCGCAACAATGTAGGCTGGGGTGTCGATTGACATTATTAAAAGTAAAACTACCTGTGACCCGTGGTTTTGCTCGCGATATTCTTGATACCATAAGAATTTCTGGATGAAAATTATTTGGCTGTATTCTTTCGTATTTAAATCAAATGCTGTTCACAATTCATGGGTTTTAGATATAAAAATATCCTGTTTTTTAATTCGTTAACACACACTGAAACAAACCCGAACCTACAACATTTTTTAAAATGTTTTTTTATACTATTATAGGTACCTATTACACATATATCTTCAGTGCGTTCTCATAAAACTTTAGTAAAAATAATATATTTAGATATTACAAACAAACACTGCACCAGATTAGATTGTATATATTATTTTAATTAATAAATAGACAGTATAAACGTCAGCCTCTATTTTCGTTTTTATTTTGACTTTGGTTAATTTTCTAAAAAGTTCTTATACCTTTGTGGTTATAAAGAAGTTTTGTAATAAAATGATTGTTTAATTGCGATGATGAAGTTAAAACGAAGTAATAAAATGCAGGGCTGTGTTAGATTATGAATCATGTGTAACATCAGCTCATGGGACAGGATTCAAGCGGTACCCGTTGAGGTTGAACTGCTCGACACTTATAGAGCAGCGAAAAAATCCCTGCAAGAGGCTATTGCCCTCGCAACTCTCGGGACAATCGTGGGAAACGACCTCTCCTTGCCAAATGTAGTCTCTGCTATGGTGAGCGAGGAGAGGTCTTGGATTGGAGTGTCCACCTTTTGTAAGGTCGTACTCTCGCAAAAAAAGCTGCGGAGAGAGAGCGCGAAGCCACTTATACTATCCGCAGCAGAAGGTTGGGCAGACGGAAGCGGGATTACCACTTTGTCCTGCAACCGCCACACGCCCGACCTGCGGCAGTATTCCCCGGGGGGGATCCACTGCCGCCATATAGGCCTCGAGGTGGCGCGCGGTACTTTCGGAAGGGGGTAACTCAACATCTGTCGCCTAGAGCTACATTCTAGCTCGAAGGAGAAACCCTTAACAGGGTAGAGGCGCTGTCCGGGATCGTAGTAGCGTGCAGCCGCGTTTCTTCCGGTTTCCGCCATAAGCGCAGAGGTGGCACACCAAGGGGTTTTAGTCGGTAAGCGCGTCGCCGCTCTATCTTTGCGGCGCGGAGTCCGACATACCCCGTCGTTCCCCTGGACAGAGGAAAGACGTAAAGTTTTCCTCCCACAAAAAACGGATACAAGTGATCCACGAATCAAAAGCTCTTCTGGAGGAAAATTTAAGCGTCTTTTGTAGAAGGAGACTTGCTTCCCACTAAAAAATTTAAAATAAAGTTAATTTAAAAAAATAAAAAACCGACTTCAGCACTAAAAAGTAAGAAAATAATTGAAAATAAACAATATTATTAATACATTTTTGAAGTCGGTGACAGCCAAAGCCTTCATTAATATTATAGGCGCGTCTCGTGCTATCTTATAAGGAAAAAAAACTATCCTGGGCTGGCACTGACTCCAAAAGTTACTAATTATAAATTGTAAATATGTATTAATAATATTGTTTATTTTCAATTATTTTCTTACTTTTTAGTGCTGAAGTCGGTTTTTTATTTTTTTAAATTAACTTTATTGTAGTTACAACTTACAAATACAAGGTATCGAAAGGTCACATAGGTCTAAGTTAAAATGTGACGTTTGTTCGTAGTTGTCATTGTCACAATTTGACTTGACAGCTGCTAAACCCGGCCCGGCTCGGCTTCCACTGCTCTCCTTTCCTTCCTCCCGCTGTTTTGTTTGGATTGGAAATTATTCTTCTATCTTCAATTAATAGGACATTTAATTTCGAGTTCATAAACAGTCAATAAATAAAAATATAAAATGAGTCGTAAAGAAGCTCTGTCATCATTTATTCAACAAATCCATGGACGACCCGTTGTTGTGAAACTAAATAGTGGAGTGGATTACAGAGGTAAGTTTGGACGTGGTTTATACATTCAATAATATTAAAATGGTCTACTTACGATTGGAAAAGTATCTAAAATTATTTAAACTTAAATTATTCATGTCATTTTCAGATAAACAACAATTATTTTAGGTTATGTTTTGTCAAAACAAATTCCACATACTTTACCCAAACTGGTCAATATACCTAATATCACTCTATCACCTTATAGCAACTGAACCCTAACTAGGTTTATTACCTGTATCTAGGACTTCAGAAACTATGTAAACTCACCAAATCCACCAGATTTACTGTGTCAAAAAGTTAACATATTTCTAATTTATCTATCACTATGTTACAGGAGTACTAGCATGCCTAGACGGGTACATGAACATCGCCCTGGAGCAGACTGAGGAGTATGTGAATGGGCAGCTGAAGAACAAGTACGGAGACGCGTTCATCCGCGGGAACAATGTTCTCTACATCAGCACGCAGAAGAGAAGGATATAGGACACCAGTGGCTGTGTGTGTGTTATGAACTGTCTATAAGTACCTCTGACTGGTTATGGTTTACAATTTCAATCAGACATAATATTCAAAGATGCGGTGATTAAAATAACTGTCTCTTACAAGTGTTGAGCCTCAGCAAAACAATTTTGTATCAAAATAATTGGTTACTGAACAGTAACGCAATATGCTTTTCCTCTGATAGGGACGGGTCACAAGAAACTTGGTCATTGATCTGCTGGAATGTTTTAATTCAAATTGTTTATGACATGCACATAAACACTTATCTTAATGAGTGTATTGTATATTGTCTAACTTAACATAAAGAACACTAAAAATAATCATCTATTACAGTCAGTCTTAATATGTAAGAATTTTAGTACTAAGTAAGTAATAAAACTATTGTTTGATAACACATTGTTTATTATTGAATGTTGTTGGCCGGGTATGTGTAGGTCACCTTCACATTGGTGGGCACCTGGAAAAATTAAAATCTTATACCTATGCATAATAACAGTCATGGAATTGTACTTGTACAGTACAGTCAAATGATCTAGTGGAAACAAACCTGTAGGTACCATTTTTTACCTATAATCAAGGGTGAAAATTATAGGGCTTGTTTGTTTTCTGTTAGTCATCTTTGAAAGAATGGTTTAAAAGTTAAATGTTGTATACACTTTGAATATTAAGATACACTACTACTCAAAGGATACAAACTCTTACAGCTTGGAAAATCAAGATTCAAATGTAAAAGCCAGCATTAAAATATCAATGTCAAAATCTATCCTTCATTACCTGTGTGTCAGTGTATGTATCCCTGAGTCCCCCCATTCCCAATTGCTCTATGAGCCCCCCCGCGCGGTCCCCGTACCGCTCGCGGAAGGCGCCGCGCGCGCTCCGACCCCCGTCCTCACTGAACGGAACATCCACGCGGTAGTTGAGGATGGAGCGGTCGAACAGCGGCGCCCAGAAACTGGAGTACAGGAACACGCCCTCACAGCACGCGACCACACACAGCAACCACACGCACAGCATCACTCACTGATTGTATACACAACAAATGGCCGGAGACAAGAGACAATAACACACAGCATCACTCACTGACTGACTGATTGTGTGCACTCGACGAGTGTGCGGCGGACGCTCAAGGATAATAACATGTTAAGGTGATCTCATGTTTGTAGACCAATGTTTGATTGTGTCTCGGAAGTATGGTTTTATAGCCACAGGAGTATCTATGTAGTGTCTTATTGGTTTAGCAATAGACAATATTGGCTATTTGCGAAGTAAACAACTGAGTAACAAGTACTCTTAATAAAATACTACTAATACCTAGTTGTGTGTGTGCCTGCATCAAGTTTTATTTGTGTAATTCTTTACTTTCATAATCTTCAGTGGTCAGACATGAAACTAACAAACAAACACACTGTAGCAGTTGTAATATTAAATAAGAATTGTTGAATGTAGAGAATGTAGTTTCCCTTTAACAAGTAGTAATCAAGTATGGTATTTGCTATTCTATAGCAGCTATACAAACACTGTGAGGTGTGTGTATTGAGATGACCAATGTACACAATATACGAGCGCACGTTACATAAGACGTAAGTAATACAAATTGTAAATAACCAACAAGGTCTCATATACGAGTATAGTTAGTATTGTTCATCTTTAGTGATGACATTTCTTCTATCTGTTTCATGTGTAACATTAGCTTAATTAAATTACTTAAATATAAACTACAAAAATCTTATTTAAACAATTTATTTACATTCACTTAAAGTTAATAATATAAACCACAGATATCAAAATATTACACTACTTAGTATTACAAACCCATCAATATAATGCAGATCTAATTAAGTTCAATAAATTAGACATTGTAAATAAAGATCCCACCAAAAACATTCTGTAAAAAACTAGCCAAGTCTCGATGGAGCTGCTTGTTTATCTCTAAAAAGTAATGAAATCTAGACAATGTCGTGCCAAGTGTAAGGTTCCTTACTGCGATTTCTTTATTATTATAGTTAATGTTGTGTGACTTGGCCGTTGAAGGATACACTGTACACAAGGGTACAAAACTAGGTGCTTCATGACACTATTGCACCAATCTGTCGCCAGAACCACTACCCATTGACGATAGAAAATTGCCACTTGAAAAACGTTGATTCAATATCCAGTCAATTGTAGGCTTGATAAAGCTGCGTATTTTAATAATGTTACAACATTACGTGTAAACAAAATTGACTTGTACCCACTACTAACGTTTTAAACAATGTTCAACGGCCAAGTCACACAACATTAACTATAATAATAAAGAAATCGCAGTAAGGAACCTTACACTTGGCACGACATTGTCTAGATTTCATTACTTTTTAGAGATAAACAAGCAGCTCCATCGAGACTTGGCTAGTTTTTTACAGAATGTTTTTGGTGGGATTTCATTTATTTTTGTTGAAACGTGTTTATATTGTTTTTTTTTATTAGATTTTCTCATTTGACACATTTTTTTCTTTTTAGGAGTAGTATTTTATTACTAAGCGCTCCGCAATTTCACCCGCGTAATTTCCGTTCACGTTTCCGTGGGAATTTTGGGATAAAAAGTATCCTATGTGCTTCTCCTGGTTCTAAGCTGCCTCCCCACCAATTTTCAGCCAAATCAATTCAGCCGTTCTTGAGCTATAAATTCCCGTTCCCAATCCCGTGGGAATTTCGGGATTAAAAGTATTCTATGTTCTTCTCAAGGTTTTAAGCTACCTCCCCACCAATATTCAGCCAAATCAGTTGAGCCGTTCTTGAGTTATAAATTCCCGTTCCCAATCCCGTGAGAATTACGGGATTATACGTATCCTACGTCCTTTTCCTGGTTCTAAGCTACCACCTCACCAATTTTCAGCCAAATCAGTTGAGCCGTTCTTGAGTTATAAATTCCCGTTCCCAGTCCTGTGGGAATTTCGGGATTAAAGGTATCCTACGTCCTTTTCCTGGTTCTAAGCTACCACCCCACCAATTTTCAGCCAAATCAATTCAGCCGTTCTTGATTTTTAAATTCCCGTTCCCAATCAGTGGGAATTTCGGGATTAAAGGTATCCTTTGTCCTTTTCCTGGTTCTAAGCTACCTCCCCACCAATTTCCAGCCCAATCAGTTCAGCCGTTCTTGAGTTACAATTCCTGTTCCCGTTCCTGTATAATTCCCGTTCCCGTTCGATTATCCTAGTTTTTATAGTTTTTCCTTTATGAGGCCATTAAACCCTAACTCTGTACCAAATTTCAGCTCTCTAGGCTTATGGGAAGTACTAGTTCTATTTTGATGATCATGAGTGAGTGAGTGAGTGAGTGAGTGAGTGAGTGAGTGTCTGTCATAAATACGAAACTTTGCATTCGCTTAACTTCGGAACTAAATGACCCACAGACTTGAAATTTTATTTTATGTATGTGATTGTATAGCTTACTGGATGACGAAAATTTCAGCGTTCTAGGCTTATCCAGAGGTTCTCAAATAGGGGCCTGAAAATGTGGCGAAAGGGTTCCTGTAAAGGATGGTACGGCAGTGTTTGCTTCGCGCTCGACTTGGCGGGGGGCACTGCCGTGCCCCCAGATTAATAACTGAGTTGTTAATTAATTTGATCCACCATTGTCTACCAGTACCCAAGTACTGTTCGATAAGTATCTCTAACCCAGGATATTAATGATGGTATAGTGATATAGGACCAATTAAAAAAGTGAGTTCCCAACAAGTACCATCAAATCCAGTAGCAGTGTAATTCGTTGGAATATTTTTTTCCCAGCAAATTACAGTTTATTATACTATGAAACTATTTATGAACATTATTCTCCCAAGTTATGTAGGGTAGTACTTACAGTACTCGTTGGGAAAAATATATCCCAACAAAGTTACACTGTAACTAGATTTGTTGATACGCTTTGAGAAGTGACCCCTTGTCGTCGTATCGGTACTTGGGGTTACTATGGGGTGCGGTGTGGTCAGTGTATGCCCTCGAGCGGCGAGTAGCTCTTGTACTGGAAGAGGTCGGCGCCGCCGTACCCGTACAGCAGCTTGCCGCGGCCCTCCTCGTCGTAGTACGGGTACCGGTACTTCGGCCTGCAAACAACACGTTGTCTCTTTAGCGCACAATACGTAGGTTAGGTAAGTATGTATAAGCTAAGGACTTAACACAACAATGAGTTAATTAACAGTCAAAATCAAAACGTAAGTAACGAGCCTTAGTTTTGATAACCAAAGACACAAAGACAAGCATAGTGATGATGATGAATCACCAACCAACCTTACATACAGAGCAGTTGGTTGGTGCAAAGTAGATTATCTTTATCCCCAACGGACCCCCATAGAACCGACTACACATGATGTCCGATGACAAGCAGAAAATCCGTCATCCGAATCAATCGTCCCCAGTGGGGACCTATGGGTATACCTACACGATATTTCAAAGATGGTGTTTACCTCTCGAAGTACTGGAAGTTGGGCGCGCGCGGCTGCGGCAGCGTGCCGTCACACCGCATCACGCACACGCATGCCAACAACAACTGGAACACACACACACGGGGTGAACTGAGAGTACGTGACGATATACACGCATAGTGCTTAAACAATGATTACATTATAGGATAACTAGCTGTGCCCCGCGGCTTCACCCGCGTAGTTCCCGTTCCCGTGGGAATTTTGGGATAAAAAGTATCCTATGTGTTATTCTGATGTATAAGCAAGATTATTGTAAAGTTTCATTAAAATCCATTCAGTAGTTTTTGCGTGAAAGAGTAACAAACATCCATACATACAAACTTTCGCCTTTATAATATTAGTAGGATTAGGGACTTTAGTTCAAATGTAGTCATGACTCATGATCATGACATTCTGTTTGCACTGCCCAAAGCAAGCTGCCTATTTCAGGAGTGTAGATGGAGGGCGGTCGTAACCCGTCATAATCCGATAGAGAGTACCTACTCGTAGGTTCTAACCACGAAATATGATTGCCAATACCCCTACTAAACTAAAGGGTTTTAGTGAGGGAGGGCCTAAGACCCTGAATATCGTATAGTAGGTATATTGCTGGTTCAGAAAGTGTTATCCGCTTCCCTCCGCAACACGCGGACAGCGTTATCAGAACAGATGAACCTGTCGTGCGTAGCAGGGATTAAACCCGTACTCCACAACTTAAAATATTTTACACTAGCAGCGCCCCGCGGCTTCACCCGCGTAGTTCCCGTTCCCGTGGGAATTTTGGGATAAAAAGTATCCTATGTGTTATTCTGATGTATAAGCAAGATTATTGTAAAGTTTCATTAAAATCCATTCAGTAGTTTTTGCGTGAAAGAGTAACAAACATCCATACATACAAACTTTCGCCTTTATAATATTAGTAGGATTTAGGTAACTTTTGACTTTATCCTCTTTCTTCTCGGTTTATTACTTATAATATAAAATTAAGATATTATACAAAAACTAGGTAGGTACGCAATAGCTAGCTAGCTAGATAGAGATAAACGACAGAGGATTACATATTAGAAAATGTCTATAAGTACTTAATATTGTGTCCCCTGCTTACTTATGTACTTTTCTACTGCACTGTACCCGAATGTTGTTATACATAGAACTAGTACTTACTGCTACATTACGTAGTATATGAAGTCTCCTTCATAGATACAAAAACATTCGTGAGAATTAGGTAAGTACCTATTGAATGGAAAAACCGTAAGTATCTACATTTCATTTAAATACTTAGCCATAATGTTTTGATACTTTAGCGCCGTGCTTTACAAACTTCCACGATCTGTTATACAAACTACGAGTATATTCCACGACGACGTGACGTAGGGATGCAATGCAATGCAACACCACCAGCGAGCGAGGTAAAACGTTACGCATCGGTAACACACAATCACACAACACGACACCACTTTCGTAACAACTATTGAAATAGATATCAAACACTAACCACTGCAAGTAATAACTTTGTGGACACCATTTTCATTTCCAATTTTCTTTAACAAATCAACTTATTCTTGTCAAACTGTTGTCTAAAGTCGTGGTAGAGGCGTGCGACGCGACTTGTTCCGTTACCAAACTGAGTGTTGAGTGGCGGTATGGTGGCGGTGGAAGGGAAAGCGCACACCGCTAATGGCCTCTCACCTACTTACATACTTACTCCAACTGGGACCCATTACGTATAGCGACGGGCCACATTAATAATGACCTCCTAATACTCAGATTGAGTCATGGCTATGGCATGTATTCATTCAAATATTATGTAAACAAATCAAATTAAATGTTATAATTTTATTGTAGGTGTTATACAAAGGTTTGTATAATACTCGTACATATTATAAGGACCTCTTTGTATAAGTAGCCTGCGGGACCCTCCGTTTTGCCTTAAAAAATATTTAAAAGTTCAAAAAACTGAAAAGGATTTAAGAGGTCTATAGATAAACAGAAGGACTTATGATCCATAATATTGCAGAATAAAGATATTGCCTGTGTATCAATGTGTCACCTCGTCGTATCCTATAGCAATCCGATTGACCAACCATTGAATCTTCACGTAAATAGTTCCTTCGAAAGTGAAAGTGTGTAGCGTAACACGACGACTCGTACAACTCACCTTATATCTATTGTCTCTCTCTCTCTCTCTCACACAATTGTGTATTGTCGTCTCGCTTCAATGGGTCAGCAATAAAATAAAACACCACATTTATATTTAGATCTATTTATTTATTTCTATGATTTATCACAATTTAATAATAATAAACATTTATTTTATAATAATCTGTAAAATCTACTAAGTATTTAATTATAGTATAAAATTGTAAAACATTCGGTACTATTATAGAGTACTTTGGTAGGCTCATCAGGTAATTTGGTTTCAATGAAAGTTACTACAACTTGAATAATAACGTAACGTACGTTAGTTTCAAGTTAATGTAACGATTAAAAAAGACAATTAATATTTAAGTGTGAGTAAATGGAGTGCAATCGATAAGTGTTGCCAGGTTATTACTTTTGCCATTTTTTTTTCATAAGTCGAAATATTTAATGTAAGTACTTATATTCCGGTGGCTTCACGTTATCGGTCACGTCTGTGTGTGTGTGTGTGTGCGTGTGTATACAGGTACAATAGGTATTTAGTTTATCGACAGACGCGCGCCGGTCGGCTGCCGTCGTACAACCTTACAATAATAATATACAATGGATTAAACAAGTAATTAAAGCTATCTACTCGTGACTAGATCACACAAACTAAGTATAACAATAATAAACAGTAACTTATCATACATTTATGAAATGCAACTAACCTGTCTTCACATTTTGTTTATAAAACAAAATACTGAGCACTGAGTGCCGCTAACGAACGAATTACAAAATAATATCGCATTTAACAATTAATAACGCTTTAACGAGCACTTAAAACGTATAAATTATAATATAATAACGCTATTTTCAACATTACTTTGAGATAATGTCCAAAACATTGTCTAATTAAATTACTTATGAGTGATTTTGACTAATTATTGTTTAATGGCGGCTCTACATTAGTGTCGTGAAGCTCCGCGAATCGGCGTGATCGTGAGATTAATTGTAGATGGTCTATATGTAGTTATTTGAATACAATCACAAGGGTTTGTTATCAATGGGTACTTCTCAGTAGAGGGCGTCTTGTGAATACGTGATTGTATAAATCCTAAGTTATAAAGATTTATTTTACTTTGACGTCAAGCGAGGTTCACGTACATAGCTCGCCGTGCTCTCCGTGCGTTCACGGCACTAGTATAAAACCGTCCTAACATATTATGATCGTTAGATTCCGTGGGTGAGCGGTGGGTCCTACCGGCCGTGGTGTCCCGCGAGCCCGGCCTCCACGGCCCGCTCGTACAGCGCGTCCGAGCCGCGCTGGACCAGCGAGCGCGGCGCCGACAGCAGCTGCGCCGCGCGGGACAACTTGTGGTGGTTACGTCTGCGGGAGGGATATGTACAACTTGTATTTATAGTGTGTTGAAAAAACTGTCCGAATTGCATAGAGCTTATATTAATATACACTTCTGGAATAGACATATTTTTTTAGATGCTATATTTCCCTAAATTTATGGAAATATTTATACGCTGACAATACATGTCGCGGCAGTGTTTAAACTGTTTAACTTCATTTATATTGAGTCGAACATTTTTCAGTGAGTAATTGGGGAAAAAAAATTAGAGCATTTTCAAATTTAAACTGTGTGCCCTTCGTGTCCTTCAAGATCGGTCAATAACACGTAAGTATATAGCGGTCCGTTCGTAGCGGGGCGGTGTGAGTGTGTGCGGTGCTCACCTGATGTAGGCGTGCGTGTCGTCCATCATGTGGCGGATCTTGTCGGGGTCGATCTCGTCCATGGCGCACGGCTCCGTCAGCGGCGGGTTGAAGCGGAAGTACGAGTCCGCCGGCAGCAGGTCGTTCAGCAGCAGGTGCACACCTGGAGATAGGGCGGGGCATGCTGTACTCGGGCTCTGACTCACAGCGGGGCGGGGGGAGCGAGAACGCACCTTCAGTGTCGGTGGCCGAGTCCAGGATGGTGTTGAACTTGTCCTTCCAGGAGGCGGGCGCGGGCTGAGTGAGGGCGGCGGGCGGCGCGGGGGGCGCGGGCGGCGCGCGGCCCGTGCCCGCCGACACCAGCAGGCAGTGCGCGGCCGCCGCGCCCCACACGCGCCGCGCCTCCTGCAGCGCCACGCCCGCCGGGTTGTTGACCAGCAGCCCGCCGTCCTGGTGCAGCGCGCCGCCGTGCGCGTACTCCGTGAAGTACGTGGGCGCGGCGGCGGACGCGCGCACCGCCGCCCACACGGCCGCCGCCGCCGTGCCCGCGCGCGGCGCGCCGCCCTCGCCCGCGGCGCGGTACGACCGGAACACGAACGGCGCCGCGCGCCCGTCCGGCCCGCGGCACACCGACACCAGCGCCAGGCGCGGCCGCTCGCGCCGGCTGCACTGCGTCAGCGTCACCTCGCCGAACTTGTCGCGCAGCATGCGCTCCCACGCCTCCGTGTCGTAGTACGAGTGGTTCCACACCAGCCGGGATGCCCCTAGACACGTTACACGCGCTCTCAGTGTCGGTCAGCCACCTTCCCCTTCCCTATCAGCGCTCCGCTCGCAAACGTCACACTCACCTCCGATGATGGAGGTGTTGCCGAACATCTCCCTGGAGAGCGTGACGTACATCCGCGAGGCGGTGTCGAGGTCGCCGACGCCGCTGCCGATGATGGCGGCGATGATGGCGCCGGTGCTGACGCCGACCACCAGGTCGAACATCTCGTGCACGGGGCGGCCGGCGTGCTGCTGCAGCGCGGTGAGCAGCGCGAGCGCGGCGAGCCCCCGCACGCCGCCGCCGTCGAGCGCGAGCACGCGCACGGCGCGGCCGCCCGGCGCGCCCGCCCAGCCCAGCAGCGCGAGCCCTTCCCTTATGGCGGCGCGCGCCTCCTGGTTCGCCTCATCGTCTCCTCGCAGGCGGCGCCGCACGCGGAGCAGCGCCCGCACGGCGCCCTCCTGTACAGGCGGCGGGTAGTGAGCACACAGCACCGCCCCGTACAGTGTGTGTGTGTGGTGTAAGTACGTACCTTGAGCGCGTAGTCCGTCGCGTCGGGGTATGTGTGCAGGTGGTGCACGAGGTCGTCGACGCGCTTGCGCACGCACTCGGCCGCCACCGCGCCGCCCACCGCAGACACCACGTACGACGTGCGGCACTCGATCGACGACTGACCACCGAACACGCACGTTCAACAACACATTATATAAGATAAATACCTACTACTTAAGTATTGTACAAAACGTAGTAAAAGTGTCACAAAATAAGATCAATTAAAAAATTCCAATAGATATTTGGAGTTACTACTTATATTAAAAAACATCAGAATTTTGCCCAGATTTCCCTAAAAATCTGGCAGCACTAATACTGTCATTGTGAGACGTCGGTAATCTCGCTCTTCCTTTCGATAACAATATAATCATCCATCCTTTTCTCAAAAATAAAGTCAGGCGTGTGAAATTCTTAGCATGTCAAATGCTATGCCATACTAAATTAATTAAGTAGGTACCCTAATTACATTACATTTTTAATATTTTTGTAGTGAGGTGAATAGGTATAATACTATTGTTATTTATTTACGTACCTACATTATGTTATGTTTAATGTTTAGTTAGTGATGTTGCAAACAATTAATAGAAAATGAGAAACTCTACTACACAATCGACTAACATTCCTGGAACTAAACTGTAAACACGTCAGGTAAACACAAACATGTTATCATCGCGGTGCGCAGTGCGCAGTCGCGCGGTATCGTACGACGCGACGTGATCATACGATACAAATATTCGCATTCACTTTCTATTAGTGCGCGTTATTTCGGCACTAGGAAGCGACGCGCGACGCCCCAAGGCCGCTACAGATAAACATTACGAGTACACTCGCGAATTTCATAACTGCGACACCAACACACACACATAGTATGGAATAGGCAGTTTAATTTAAACATACAAATATAGATGAAGTATGCAAGCAGAGATCACATTATCAATATTATTTACTTTCTAGAAAATTTATTCAAACAAGATAACATGTGGCGGTGTTATCGTAATACCACGCTGTTATGTAATATTACAATTTAATAATAAACAGTTATGATATGACGCATGTTTCATGTGAAGTATTTGAGCCAATTCCTGTTATTATGAGTTTCTATTGGAAATGCCAACATGACAAACTTATCTAACACCAAAATAAAATTGGCAATGTTGTTACATATAAGTACAGTACACTTGTTACTGATAACTAGATAGATAGATAATTATGTAGAGTGTGTCGCGGCACCAGACACCTACTGTACCGGTCCAGTAGTGTCACTCGCTACCGCTGTGATTAGAGAGTGTTGGATGAGTGACAGATACCAATATCATGATGAATCACTGAGTACTAGATACAAAGATTATGTGCTTAGAATCAATTCTCACCTTAGATACAATAGGTTTGTTAGACTTCCATGATGGCTGGACAATGTTTCCGAAATGTAGGTCCTTTTTGAGGCGTAGTCCTTGTAACAATCCTTCCCAGGAGATGTCCTTGACGTGAGACGGGAGGGCATTAGTGTCAATGGGCGGTGTCAGGGTGTCCGCAGCCTGCGTGCCCGCGTCGCTGGTACTCGGCACTTCCTTTTCCTTCTCCACAACCTGGCTCGGGGCGTCCAGTGCCTGTTGAGTGTCCACACTGGAGAGCACGGTCCCCGACTTACTGGAGAGCGCCGCTTGTTGCTCACTGGGGATCCTCAATGACACAACCTTTTCTAACTTCTTCAAAAAATCTGCAAAATAAGAAAACATTTGTTATGTAAGTTTGTTTTTCAGGTTTATATTTGTTATAGAAAGTGTGAAGTTATAGAGAAGTGATGTTACAATGTGTCTTTACATTGAGTTGTTGCTCCCACAAACTAGATTTCTAACTTGTAACAGATCAAATTATGCACAAATATTATGGAATGTTTACATCCAATGCAAGTATAAATGACTACTATAAAAAGTATGGTTCTTATAGTATTCTGACAGGAAGTTGTCTAAAATACTCATGATATTATTTACAAAAGTAGTTTATAAACTTGTTAATACATAAATTCCAGACTTGGTGGGTATTGTATTGGTGTATGGTGTATGTAACAGTGTCGTGTTGTATGTAGGTGTACTCACTGTCCCACTGCTCGGGGGTGTGCATCGGCCTCAGGCGCTGCACGATCTTGTCGAGCTCGGCGTTCAGGTTGTTGGCGGAGAGGTAGTGCCGCAGCACGCGCCACTGCCCGCCCATCGACGACATGCTCACGGAGCCCGGAGGTCACTCTCACTTGGTACAATGTCCTATACGTGTCGCGACCACTAGTTAATCTCTGCAACAAACATGTGCACTTATCGTCACTACACAAGTGTTTCTCGTGTCGCGTGTCCCCTGGTACTGGCGCCCGCTGCGAGCTCCACTCGTCACTGGTCTGATCACCAACTACACTGACTGTGTTATTGTTGTTATCGCGACTGTACTGAGTGCGACACTCTCCGCGTCACACGATCACACCACCCGCGCTGACACGTTTATACACTATTAGCCTAATTTATGTCTCGTAACGCTTGTTATATTATTATATTTCAGTAGAATTTCCTTGCATCGAAAATATAAATATAACAATGACATGACACCAGCCAGACGGCGAATGTATTTTGATTTTTGGTGCGTCGCTATTGGTCGGCAGCTCGTGACGTAAAGTCGTACGATCAGCTGGTTGTCAAATATGTCATAATAAACGACGTGACAGTAGCGCCAACACCACCACACCAACCAAAGCAAATACGTGAAAATACGAAATTCACTAGAAATACTAAAACTGCCTTCTATTAATATTATATTGAAAATTACATTTGAAATTAAATTATGTACTTATGCTTTGTTAATTGATTTTAATGTTACTTATTTCATGATCATTTTCAAATGATAATTTGAAATTTTTACCTCAGCTGTATGATGCAATAGATAAGTATTTCTCGGAATTAATAGGTCCCGTACTTAGATAAGCGCACACTTGTTACCTATCTCAATTTCTGAATGAAAACTAAACGAAAACATGTTTTTCGCCAAATATATAGGAGTGTAGTGAACAACATGTTTGTGAAAACGTGTCGTGCGCGGAGTGCGGCCGATGTCATCTCGTCTCACGTTGCACTCCGGCGCACACCCTCTCTGACTCCTGCGTACGAGGAACATACGATCTAGTATACACCCATACATGACTTCGTTTCATTCAATTTTCAATAAGGTAGAAAATCTAAATGTCCAAGTCCTGGGAACATATACCTTTTTTTTTTTTTTTTTTAACGTTGGGAAAATGCGTTGAATCGCATACCACCGGAGCCGAGAACGGGAGGTGACTCCGGATGGTTATGTGGGGCTCTCCCCGCCTGAAGGGCGAGGCATACCCACTAAAAACCCAACGACTTCCGTCCGCGTCTTAAATGGGGCGCCGCAGGATCCCTAGGGATTTCGACTACAGGCGCCCCGACGCAGGACCCGCACCGAGGCGCGGGCCCCAGACCGTACCGCTAGCGGACGAGGGTCCCCCCAGACCCCCGCCCACGGTATTGGGGCATAGCCCCCCACCAAGGCCCCCCTCGCAAGAGGGAGGGCCGCGCGTGGCGCACGCGCAATCGGGCGATCCCCGAGGAGGGCGCCGTTCACCGTCATGCCATGTCTTCCCCGTGTATCCCTGTTTTCCCCGTCTTTCCGGCCGTTCCCTGCGTCACCCGCTGCCCGGGAGGAAGGCTGCGGGGAGCGAGTACTAGGCGGTACTCAACGGGTACTAGGAGGAAAACTACGGGTACTATGACTAGCTCGACGGGTACTGGTGGCACCACTCCCGTGCAGTGGGGATCGTCGGCCGCAGCCGCAACCCTTGGGCTTTCGCCCCGTCCTTACGGACCAACGCCCGCCCGTCACTGCCGTCATCCCGAATACGTCGGGGACGCCAGCCGGGCCCGCCCCGCCTAGCAGTGACCCAGGTTCAATACCCGGGACCCCTAGCCGAGGCCTCTCCTCCGCTGACTTTTAGCCGTCGGCGAGCTAGTCTCAATGACATAGCCCACCGACGTTGCCCAGGACGCACCACGAGGAGGTAGTCAGCATAGCGCCCCTGGGAACATATACCTAGGTACTTACCTATTTATAATTAGGTAAGTGTCTATCTTAGCTCAGCGCATACCTATGTGTTAGCTGGTTGAGAATCGAACCTGAGACCTCTATATTATTATAGTTCTTATCAGAGTGTTGACAGGCCTCCAACTTGCGTAAATTCGTAACTATCGTCGCGACCTTGGTGCGTGTGACGTGTCGACACACCTCCAACGAGTTGTTTGTTCCGCACGTGAGCGATAGGTAGGTAACTAACTACGTATCTGTAAAAATAATCATCAAATTAAATTGTTGGTAAACAAACCGACAAACATCGTACGATGCTGTTATTGTTGACTACCGAAATACTATTGCAAAACAAATAACTAACAATGTCACGGTGTTGTGTTGTGAATCACTTGAGAAATAAATCAATCAATATCGATTAATACGGAAGAACTTAGAGAATTATGTTATTTATCTGAAAATTTTATTGAAAAATGTTATACAAACAAGCGTTTACACCACGAGATAGCGCTACAGAAATAAAATTAATATGTCCACGAACATATTGCTAGTGGCGGCCGACGAGCAACGGAGAGTGAATCCTTCGTAGGAAGTGAAACAATGACCGTCGACGAGCGAAGTGTACCGAGTACAGGGACCAGTCTCAGTACGAGGAGGCGGCTCGTATAGCGACGGACCTTGTCTCGTCATCAGATCTCATACGATGACGTGATGGGGGCTTGAACATCAAAATTGCCTCTTGATGCATGGTCAAATGTGTGCAATTACAACCCGAAGCATGGCATGACTATCACATACAATTATTGTGGATGGAAAACAATGTTATCCCATTGTGTGTGGGTCACAACGGGTCAAAACTAATATAAATATGTATGTTGAATGAGGGAGACCTGTCTCGCGCTCCGTCGATACGATTTAGACGGGTGGAAATCCACACCCCGAGTCGGTGACGGTGGCATGATACGTTGTGGTTCAGGAAGTACACGACTTGTCGTAAACTTTGTTTAAAATTGTACATTAAACTATTACCCTGAGCGGTGGATCATTTATAACGCGGGTGGAAGTACAGTGGAGAATGCGCTGCACGTCTAACGAACTGCTGCAGGACACATTGTACATTGACATTTCGAACGCACATTGCGGTCCGCGGAGACATCCGGGACCACTCCTGGTTGAGGCCGGCGTCAGTAACACGAGCCACACTGCGCGAGTTACTATGCGCACTTGACGGTTCTTGCGGAAATACATCCTCGAGTCCGTTCAGATATGTAGTAGTACAGTGACGGCGAGCGCTGGCGGGACGAACTGCAGTGAGTCCAGTAAGCGCTGCAATCGCTACTACAGACAGACTCGACGTCCGAATGGTGCAACGACGTGTGGCGCCGCGACGACGTAGTGCTGTCGGACTCGAGTCTGCCTCTCATGTATACGTTGGCCTCAGAACAGGTCTCCTTAATAGCGATGAACGAACAGGAAGACCCCAGCAACTTTGAGAGACAGTTGTATAGAACTTTAAAGAGAGAGAGTTCAAGTTAAATGAAACCGCTCAGGGGTAAACCTGCGACACTCCAATGAACGAACGGAGAGACTCATGGTAGTTCTCAAACCCTGCATGTGTCCGTCTTTAAGGGGGACGTCAGTGGTGTTCGAGCTGACATGAACTTCTCTCTAAGTAGAACAAAAGTAAAGGAGGACTCTCGCAGCATGCTCAGAGGGAAACTACCGGTCCGGTCATAATGGACAAAATGATACAAACATTTACATGATTAACAAAATTTTGATGATCAAATAATAGATCAAACTATCATGAAGAAGTCACATGAAAAGTCTGTGACATACTCCCCCGGTGTAAGTGGGACACGCGGGGGCCAACCGGAAAATAAATAGCTCTAAATAAAGAGCTTCATGAGGGAGACCTGACTCGCGCTCGTCAGTACGATTTAGACGGGTGGAAATCCACACCCCGAGTCGTGACGGGATCGCGTAAACAATGGTACAAATGACTTCTCGTCGTTAACGTTGGTTTTAAAACTGTACTTTAAACAATTACCCTGAGCGGTTCACGAAATTTGAGGAACAGTCGTAATGAACTTTAAAGAGAGAGTTCAAGTGTAAGTGACACCGCTCAGGGGTAAACCTGAGAAACTCCGAAGAACGAACGGAGAGAATCAATATTTTGGCGCACAACTCCATCTAGTGGCACGTAGATGAAGTATTTTTTTAATGGACAAAATGTCCATGTATCGTTGTGCCATTTACCACTAGATGGCACTATTAACGGAATGGTTTATGGACTCGATAAAGCATAGCATGATTGAACAAAGACCACTAATTATATATATATAAAAGTGTTACCCCATGTGTGTGGGTCACAAGGGGATGATAACACTAATAGCAAGAGAGCTTGATTGAGGGAGACCTGTCCCGCTCTCCGTCTATACGATTTAGACGGGTGGAAATCCGCACCCCGAGTTGTGACGGTGGCAAAATATGGTTGAGATATTATGCCACTTGTCGTGGATTTTTTTTAAAACTGTACATTAAATAATTACCCTGAGCGGTGGAACAATTATCTCACTGTCGATGTACAATGGAAAATGCGCTGGACGTCAATAACGAACTGCTGCAGGACACATTCGTATGTTGACATTTCGAACGCACATTGCGGTCCGCGGACACATCCGGGACCACCCCTGTCTGAGGCTGGCGTCAGTAACACGAGCCACACTGCGCGTGTCACTATGCGCACTTGACGGTTCTCGCTGAAAGACATCCTCGAGTCCGTTCAAATATGTAGTACAGTGAGGGCGAGCGCTCGCGGGACGAACTGCAGTGAGTCCAGTTAGCGCTGCGATCGGTACTACATACAGACTCGAAGTCCGCATGGTGCAACGACGTGTGGCGCCGCGACGTAGTGCCAGACATCGAGTCTCTAAATTACACTTTGGCCTCAGAACAGAGTCATGGCCTCCTTAGTAGCGATGAGCGAACAGGACAACAACTTTGAGGGACAATTGTATAGAACTTTGAAGAGAGAGTTCAAGTATAAGTGACACCGCTCAGGGGTAAACCTGCGACCCTTCAATGAACGAACGGAGAGACTCATGGTAGTTCTCAAACGCTGCATGTGTCCGTCTTTAAGGGGGACGTCAGTGGTGTTCGAGGCGACATGAACTTCTCTCTAAGTAGTTAATGAGTGATGGAGGACTCTCGCAGCCTGCTCAGGGACTAAAAAGTACGCGTCGATAATAACAATGGTGCAAATATCTAATGCATTAACAACATTTTAATAACAAAATAATTGATCAAACTACCATCATACAAGTAGTCATATAAAACTGTGACATACTCCCCCGGTGTAAGTGGGACACGCGGGGGTCAATAGGAAAGTAAATAGTTCTAAATAAAGAGCTTCATGATGGAGACCTGACTCGCGCTCGTCAGTACGCTTTAGACGAGTGGAAATCCACACCCCGAGTCGTGACGAGATCGCGTAAACAATGGTACAAACGACTTCTCGTCGTTAACTTTTTGTTTAGAACTGTACGTTAAACTATTATCCTGAGCGGTTCGCGAGTCAGATTACTTTGAGGGTCAATTGAAGGAATTTTAATGAGAGAGTTCAAGTGTAAGTGACACCGCTCAGGGGTAAACCTGAGAAACTCCGAAGAACGAACGGAGAGATTCAATATTGTTATCATTCGTGATCACAAACAAGGACCCCTCTCTAAGTAATGCAGACTAAATAAGCACTCTCATAGCCTGCTCGGGCACAAATCACAATAGCACCATGAGTGTTTTGTACTGTTAACGTGTGGATATTTTGTAAAACAAAGACCAAAAGTAGCCACAATATAAAATATGGCATTGTATTGAAGAGATCTTTGACTGCCTTACCTTCAATTTATCATAATGTGAGGCCACGCCTGAGCAGGGGATTACTTAACGTTGATAAAGATGTAAAAAAAAAAAAAAAATGTCCAGCTAGTAGCTAGCCTTTATCTCAACACCTTCTGTTGTAATCCTAATAAAACTAATACACAATTAATCACAAATGAAACTCACACGAGCTGCTCTTAAATAATAAGCATTTCTTATAAGACACCTTTTTCAAAATGCGGTAAACCTAAAATTACTACTACTAATGATTTCTTTCATAACTGTGCAAAGAGATGGCGCCACTGGAAAAATTAAAACACGCTTACGTTTTATTCCAGCGTTCACTATAGTCCAAACGTCGTTTCAAAGTTATACCTTCGGTAAGGTAGGTAGGTAGGTAGGTAGGTAGGTAGGTAGGTAGGTAGGTAGGTAGGTAGGTAGGTAGGTAGGTAGGTAGGTAGGTAGGTAGGTAGGTAGGTAGGTAGGTAGGTAGGTAGGTAGGTAGGTAGGTAGGTAGGTAGGTAGGTAGGTAGGTAGGTAGGTAGGTAGGTAGGTAGGTAGGTAGGTAGGTAGGTAGGTAGGTAGGTAGGTAGGTAGGTAGGTAGGTAGGTAGGTAGGTAGGTAGGTAGGTAGGTAGGTAGGTAGGTAGGTAGGTAGGTAGGTAGGTAGGTAGGTAGGTAGGTAGGTAGGTAGGTAGGTAGGTAGGTAGGTAGGTAGGTAGGTAGGTAGGTAGGTAGGTAGGTAGGTAGGTAGGTAGGTAGGTAGGTAGGTAGGTAGGTAGGTAGGTAGGTAGGTAGGTAGGTAGGTAGGTAGGTAGGTAGGTAGGTAGGTAGGTAGGTAGGTAGGTAGGTAGGTAGGTAGGTAGGTAGGTAGGTAGGTAGGTAGGTAGGTAGGTAGGTAGGTAGGTAGGTAGGTAGGTAGGTAGGTAGGTAGGTAGGTAGGTAGGTAGGTAGGTAGGTAGGTAGGTAGGTAGGTAGGTAGGTAGGTAGGTAGGTAGGTAGGTAGGTAGGTAGGTAGGTAGGTAGGTAGGTAGGTAGGTAGGTAGGTAGGTAGGTAGGTAGGTAGGTAGGTAGGTAGGTAGGTAGGTAGGTAGGTAGGTAGGTAGGTAGGTAGGTAGGTAGGTAGGTAGGTAGGTAGGTAGGTAGGTAGGTAGGTAGGTAGGTAGGTAGGTAGGTAGGTAGGTAGGTAGGTAGGTTAGGTTAGGTTAGGTTAGGTTAGGTTAGGTTAGGTTAGGTTAGGTTAGGTTAGGTTAGGTTAGGTTAGGTTAGGTTAGGTTTTTTTTTTTTTTTTTTTTTTTTTTTTTCGCAGGAGTGTGGAAATCCATCATGGACACCTCACACAGGATCCACAAGTGAGCCTATGGACTCACGAGTGAATCCGTCTGGGTAGTGCAGGACTCCTACCTGCTAAAACCACACTCCTGAAATTAAACACATCTACAGACACAAGGTCCGTACCCTACAAGATATATTTAAATTAAGAGATTTTTTCACTAAGCTTAAAACAGTTACAGGTTTTTTGGTGACTACACACTAGAGGAATACTTTTTTTTTTTTTTTTTTTTTTCGATATTTTTCTTTTTTTTCCGTTATTTTTGTTATTTTTTTTTTATATGTATATATCCTTTTTTTTATTTTTTTTTATATACACCTTTTTTTGTATATATATATTTGCGTATTCCTTACAATAAGTTAAATAATATATAAGTTGAATAAGTTGAATTTAAACAGATTGATTACACAGAGATTATTCATAGAAACAGACAAAAAATTAAATTTACATTTACATATATTAAAACAGACTAGAAGTTAAAATTGAACAGATTTATACACATATTACTACAGCTACTACAGAAAATTATAAACGCTCCTTCGCAGCCCCCACACAGTACGCCTCCACGACCGCCGAGTCCCTGTTCTTAATCGCCATCATCAGGTTGTAGTCCCGAATCTGAGCCGCGGACGCCGACGTCGCTCTTCCGATGAACCTGCCTAGCGCATCGTCGCCATTGTCTGTGTAGTATACACAGACAGCCGTGTGGCGCGATATTGCAACGACAGCGTGCGGTACGCTATCGTGCAGCTGGATCTTCTTGGCTTTGGTTTGGATGACGAAGACGGTTTCGTAGGTAAGTCCCTGGGCTTCATGGACAGTCATGATGCGGGATCCTTCACCCGAGCCGTATCCTAAGTTGTTCAAGGATGCCTTCTCGTCCTGTGTGTGGACGAGGAATAGGGTATTGGCTCGAGTCTTCGGGATATCCGCACCAGAGTAGGATCTTCGGGAGAGGGAATGGATTCGCGTCGTTTGGGAGGAGTAGATACCTGAGTAGATTTCTCGTAGAGCGTAGGCTACATCCATGGGGTTTCGGTGCGTGCACAACAACTCCTGGCTGATGTTGGCCACCAGGTATGGGCGGTTGTACCTTATCTCGAACAGATTGTCTCTGTCGATATAAGGTAGTTGGTTGACGTCTCCGATGAGGACAATTTCGCTAGCGCCTGATAGCCGAGTAGCCATTATTACGGCCCCGAAATGGTTCATGAGGGCTTCGTCTACCGTCAAGCGGTTACAACCCTTGCCCTTAAAACCATTTACGAGTATCGAGGCCATTGTGCGCACCTTGGTCTTGGCTTGGTCGCCGATTCGGTGCGCTAGCTTCTCTCGCAAGTCTTTGGCTGCCTCTGTTGTTGTCGTCGCTACTACGTCGTTGTCCGCATCGAAGTGTCTCACCACCCACGTCGTCTTTCCGCACCCCGGAACTCCGTTTACCCAGGTGATTTTGGGCAATGTCCAGTTTTCCCACGATCTCTCTCCA
Source organism: Timandra comae (assembly GCA_958496195.1). Classification (NCBI taxonomy): domain Eukaryota; kingdom Metazoa; phylum Arthropoda; class Insecta; order Lepidoptera; family Geometridae; genus Timandra; species Timandra comae. Next base: position 12,612 of record OY292377.1, on the reverse strand, counting down.
GTTTCGCCTGAAATGGATTTCGCCATCTCAAGGATCCTGTCGTCGAGCATGATCTTGGTACACTGGGCCACCACGACTGTGGGGTCGTCGGCTGGAGTCCCGAATTTCAGTTTACCCAACCGTTTCGTCTCTTCCTCGTCGAGAGCCACGAAACCACGCGATGCACTGTACGCAGCCATGTACGAGTCGGCCATTGTACCTGCAATGACTTCTCCCGTATTGTTGTTGTATATGGCTGCCTCGGCTTCTTTAAGCATCTCCTTCAGCAAGCTGGAATTCCCTTCCTGGTAGGATTTGACAATGCTTGCGCATGTCCTCCTACTGACCTCTTTGGTCGCCGATGTTATGGCAAGGAATTCATTGAAGGCGTTTCTCGCGTGGTCTATGGGTCCCGCCGCGGAACTGAGATTCGGTGGGTCCACTTGTCCCATGTCCGCTCTGGTCCTGACCTTCTTGGTGGTTTTCCTCGTGATTGTCCTCTTCTCCGTTAGGCTTCCGGTTGTTGGTATCCCGGGATTTGCACTGGTTTCCCCGAGCAAATTTTGAGCAACGGATCTGAAGACATTCACGATGGTCTTTACCACTCCTTCTTTGGCTGTCTCCTGTCCTGGACAGCGCAGCTCGTCTCTCTCCTCTTCTCTTCGCTGCTGAATCCTCTCGGAACCGCTCTGGTTGCTGGAACTCGGTAAGGGGTGTCCCCAACTGTCGGTTGTTGGTGCTGTGCCTGACTTTGGTGCTTTGAGGTAACTGAGGTTTTCGCCTCTGTCCTCGTACACAATTACCTCATGGCGTGTTGAGGCCTTCAGGCACCCCAGTCGGTCTTCGACTTGCCCTTTCCAGTATTCCACCAGCATAGCGTCTACGCTAAGAATGCGTGGTCCCGCTACGCTCTGCTCCTCTCCCAACTTCGTTAGCACCTGACATGCCCGCGAAAAACTGGTCCTTTCATCGGTCTCCTCGAAAAGTACGATGGTTTTGTTTTTCCATCGCACTAATCGACAAGGATGACCCTCGACCTCCATCGCAGGCATTGCACTGAACACTTTGTGCTTTATGGTCGGCTTGGTGGTGCTTCCTTTCAGGAGCAGTGCGAGACCCGGTGATACTGTGACGCGATTCCTACCGCCGACGATACAGAAGCTAATTCCGAGCGATTCTTCATTGCTGTCCATGAACATTGCTACTCCTTTTAGGCGAAGACCGGGCGTTCCCTTTTCTCCGCGCAAAAGAAGGGTGGTCAGTAGTTGGGATGTGGGTGTTTGTTGGGGAGGGTTTCCGGTGTGGGGTTGGGATGCTGGGATGGGCTCCGTGACCGGGGGAAGGGTGCTGTTGCGACTAGAGGCCGTTTTAAAGACTTTCTCGGCGTAGGAAAAGAAGGATTTTCGACTGCTGGGATCCGCTAGGTGTTCGTGCAGATCAGTCTCCTTCAATTTCCTATCTGTTTCGGCCTCATAGTCGTGCCTGGCTAGGTCGAAGCGCGGGCAGTCCAGCAATATGTGCATCACCGTCTCCTCAACCTCCGGGTCGCATTCGCATCCTGGGCTTTCTTTTAGGTGGAACCTAAAGAGGTACTGCGCTATTCCCCCGTGTCCCGTCAAAACTTGCACCAGGGTTGGTGTCAACTGCGAGGCTCTCATTATCCTGTACGCCTTATCGACATCAGGGAGAAATCTCTTAGTGACCGCTCCTGTGCTGGAGGTATCGTAGCGGTCCTGCCATGTGCGGACCGACTCCTCTCTGATCTTAGATTTGACGTAGGACAGGGGGATTTTGTCGTAGTCTCGGACGATGGTGTCGGTGAGTGCTGCTTCCTTTGCGAGCTCGTCCGCTCTCTCATTGCCAGCAGTACCCACGTGAGCCCTGAGCCAGAAAAGCCGAACCTTTCTTCCTTCTGCTTTGATCTTCCCGATGGTTTCCTTTACGGCTATTGCGAGAGGGTGGATCGTCTTGGGATTGCACAACAGGTCAAGCGAAGATCTTGAGTCGCTCATGATGTTGACTATCAGTTCCCTGCTGGACAATGCCATTTCTGCCGCCCTATGCAACGCGTAAAGCTCCGACTGGAAGACCGTACACGAAGGATGTAGACTGAATTTGGAGAATTTGGACTCGTTACCTCCCTCCCACCATGTCAAGGCCGCTCCTACTTTGCCTTCGATCTTGCTCCCATCGGTGTAGATGTGGGGGCCGGTGATCTGGTGAGAGTTTAGAGTTTCTGGGTCCGCGTTCTCCAAGAGTTCGTACTCGGCGGTAGTCAGTGTGGACGGGTGTTGTTGTCTCTGTGGTTCCGCGCCGAGTTCCAACTGTTTACCTGGTGGTAGGTAGTGTACAGTAAGGCTCTTCTTGACTTCATACAGGCTCGCAGCCTCTCTGATGCGAAGGTCTAACGGCAGTAGACCCGAGAGTGCGAGCGCGGACGTTAAGGAGACGGTGCGATACGACCTGCAGATCTTTTGGGCGAAACCCCTCTGGAGCGCGAAAATTTGTTTTTTATTGAGCTCCAAATCTGTCGCTCGGTACCAGGCGCTGGCAGCGTACGTCATTATGGGCTCTATTACTGCGATATATATAGTCCTCGTTATCTCACCATTGAGACCCCAGCTCACCCTCGCGGCACACGCTAGCTGTTTATATATTTCTGTGCATTTTTTACATGCAGCAGTCACGTGCGATTTGAAGGTGAGTTTTCGGTCTATGACTAGGCCCAGGAGTTTTATCTCGTCGACGAGACTGAGTTGAACATCTGCCATGGTGAGGTTGGGGTTCTCGTACTTGAGTTTCTTTGTGAGAAGCATCGCGTTGGTCTTGTGCGGTGCAAACCTCAACTTGTTGCGAATTCCCCAATCCACTACCGCTTCCAGTGCGGCGTTGGCTTGATGTTCGACCAGTTCCGTCGTTCGGCCTTTGAAGACGAGCACTACATCGTCCGCGAACGCCTGACAGTACACCTCATTCGCCTCGAGAGTGTTCAGCAGCGAGTCCAGTATGACGTTCCAAAAGGTTGGTCCTCCGATCGATCCTTGGACACAACCCTTCGTCGTTCCTTTCTCGTGCGTTGCTCTGGCGTAGTTGACCCGGACCTTGCGGTCTTTGAGGTATGACTCTATCAGGGCGTAGATGTTTCTGGGACACTTTTTCTTTTGTAGTTGCAGTTTTAGAGCCGGCCACCAGGCGTTGTCGAAGGCTCCCTCTATGTCCAATGAAATTAGGAGAACGATGTTCTTCTCCTTTATTCCTTTTTCGACGTATTTCATCAGGTCATAGAGGGCGTCCTCGGTTCCTCGCCTTGGCATGAATCCGTACTGCCTTTTGTTCAGAGTTGGGAGGATGTGCCAATGTAGCCTTGTAACGAAGAGTTTCTCAACTATTTTACCTACGACTGACAGAAGGCCTATGGGTCGGTAAGACTTCGGGTGTGTGTAGTCTTCCTTTCCAGGCTTGGGAATTATGACGACGTGTGCTATTTTCCACTGTTCGGGGAAGTGTGCGAGCGATAAGCATTTATTTGCTATCGCCATGAACAAATCCCTGTCGCTGTGGATGGCCGCGGTGCAGATGTCAGCTGTTAGCCCGTCCGGCCCTGGAGCCTTCTTGGGGTTGAGCGTCTTGAGCACCATTTCTAGTTCGGCCAGTGTGAACGGCGGGTCGTCATCTCCTAGATGATAGGTCTCTGTCTCCGTCAATCGTCTGACTTCAGTGTGGCACAGCTGATCGGTGCTTTCCGTGTCGTCGGGGTAAAAAGTTTCTGTAAGAAGTTCTGCAGACTGTTGGGGGGACAGGGTGCTGCCGTCGGTGTTTCTCAGCAGCATGTCGTCTTGTCTTCGCGACGTCTTTTTTATTACCCTGTATATCTTGTCCCACATGCTCTCTTTCTCTTGCGTCGTGCAGAACTCCTTCCAGTTCTCCGTTTGGGCTTTTTCGGCTCTCTCAGCGTATGCCATCTTGGCTTGTAGGTATTCTTCGATGACGAAGACCTTACGCGATGGAGCGGCGTTCCTTATCCTTCTTTTCTTTCTGAGAACCTCTCTTTTAATCTCCTCTAGCTCTCTGGTCCACCATGGTGGTTTTGCAGACCCTGTTCTTGGGCTCACCTTTGGTATCGATTTTAGGCAAGCTTTATGGATAGCGTCTGTGTAGAGAGAGATTTTGTTCTCGAGGTCCTCTGGAGAATCCGATTCCTCAACTGTTGCGGAATTGATGTTCTTTTCCGATAGGAGGTTTTTAAGAAGCGACTCAAAGCATGACCATTTTGCCTTCTTGGTGTTATATCTGCGAGTTGTAATGGGTCTTAGAGGTTCTAAGGCCCTTTCCAAGCGCAGGCTGAAGGTGATTGCGTTGTGGTCTGATGTTATTAGGCTTTGATTCACTTTCCATCCTTCGATTTTCCCAAGTAGTGAGGCGCTGCAAGCTGTCACGTCGACGATGCTCGTGCAGGCCCTCCCACCCCTGAATGTTTCGAAGGTTGGTTCGTCGGTTAGGTTAGGTTAGGTTAGGTTAGGTTAGGTTAGGTTAGGTTAGGTTAGGTTAGGTTAGGTTAGGTTAGGTTAGGTTAGGTTAGGTTAGGTTAGGTTAGGTTAGGTTAGGTTAGGTTAGGTTAGGTTAGGTTAGGTTAGGTTAGGTTAGGTTAGGTTAGGTTAGGTTAGGTTAGGTTAGGTTAGGTTAGGTTAGGTTAGGTTAGGTTAGGTTAGGTTAGGTTAGGTTAGGTTAGGTTAGGTTAGGTTAGGTTAGGTTAGGTTAGGTTAGGTTAGGTTAGGTTAGGTTAGGTTAGGTTAGGTTAGGTTAGGTTAGGTTAGGTTAGGTTAGGTTAGGTTAGGTTAGGTTAGGTTAGGTTAGGTTAGGTTAGGTTAGGTTAGGTTAGGTTAGGTTAGGTTAGGTTAGGTTAGGTTAGGTTAGGTTAGGTTAGGTTAGGTTAGGTTAGGTTAGGTTAGGTTAGGTTAGGTTAGGTTAGGTTAGGTTAGGTTAGGTTAGGTTAGGTTAGGTTAGGTTAGGTTAGGTTAGGTTAGGTTAGGTTAGGTTAGGTTAGGTTAGGTTAGGTTAGGTTAGGTTAGGTTAGGTTAGGTTAGGTTAGGTTAGGTTAGGTTAGGTTAGGTTAGGTTAGGTTAGGTTAGGTTAGGTTAGGTTAGGTTAGGTTAGGTTAGGTTAGGTTAGGTTAGGTTAGGTTAGGTTAGGTTAGGTTAGGTTAGGTTAGGTTAGGTTAGGTTAGGTTAGGTTAGGTTAGGTTAGGTTAGGTTAGGTTAGGTTAGGTTAGGTTAGGTTAGGTTAGGTTAGGTTAGGTTAGGTTAGGTTAGGTTAGGTTAGGTTAGGTTAGGTTAGGTTAGGTTAGGTTAGGTTAGGTTAGGTTAGGTTAGGTTAGGTTAGGTTAGGTTAGGTTAGGTTAGGTTAGGTTAGGTTAGGTTAGGTTAGGTTAGGTTAGGTTAGGTTAGGTTAGGTTAGGTTAGGTTAGGTTAGGTTAGGTTAGGTTAGGTTAGGTTAGGTTAGGTTAGGTTAGGTTAGGTTAGGTTAGGTTAGGTTAGGTTAGGTTAGGTTAGGTTAGGTTAGGTTAGGTTAGGTTAGGTTAGGTTAGGTTAGGTTAGGTTAGGTTAGGTTAGGTTAGGTTAGGTTAGGTTAGGTTAGGTTAGGTTAGGTTAGGTTAGGTTAGGTTAGGTTAGGTTAGGTTAGGTTAGGTTAGGTTAGGTTAGGTTAGGTTAGGTTAGGTTAGGTTAGGTTAGGTTAGGTTAGGTTAGGTTAGGTTAGGTTAGGTTAGGTTAGGTTAGGTTAGGTTAGGTTAGGTTAGGTTAGGTTAGGTTAGGTTAGGTTAGGTTAGGTTAGGTTAGGTTAGGTTAGGTTAGGTTAGGTTAGGTTAGGTTAGGTTAGGTTAGGTTAGGTTAGGTTAGGTTAGGTTAGGTTAGGTTAGGTTAGGTTAGGTTAGGTTAGGTTAGGTTAGGTTAGGTTAGGTTAGGTTAGGTTAGGTTAGGTTAGGTTAGGTTAGGTTAGGTTAGGTTAGGTTAGGTTAGGTTAGGTTAGGTTAGGTTAGGTTAGGTTAGGTTAGGTTAGGTTAGGTTAGGTTAGGTTAGGTTAGGTTAGGTTAGGTTAGGTTAGGTTAGGTTAGGTTAGGTTAGGTTAGGTTAGGTTAGGTTAGGTTAGGTTAGGTTAGGTTAGGTTAGGTTAGGTTAGGTTAGGTTAGGTTAGGTTAGGTTAGGTTAGGTTAGGTTAGGTTAGGTTAGGTTAGGTTAGGTTAGGTTAGGTTAGGTTAGGTTAGGTTAGGTTAGGTTAGGTTAGGTTAGGTTAGGTTAGGTTAGGTTAGGTTAGGTTAGGTTAGGTTAGGTTAGGTTAGGTTAGGTTAGGTTAGGTTAGGTTAGGTTAGGTTAGGTTAGGTTAGGTTAGGTTAGGTTAGGTTAGGTTAGGTTAGGTTAGGTTAGGTTAGGTTAGGTTAGGTTAGGTTAGGTTAGGTTAGGTTAGGTTAGGTTAGGTTAGGTTAGGTTAGGTTAGGTTAGGTTAGGTTAGGTTAGGTTAGGTTAGGTTAGGTTAGGTTAGGTTAGGTTAGGTTAGGTTAGGTTAGGTTAGGTTAGGTTAGGTTAGGTTAGGTTAGGTTAGGTTAGGTTAGGTTAGGTTAGGTTAGGTTAGGTTAGGTTAGGTTAGGTTAGGTTAGGTTAGGTTAGGTTAGGTTAGGTTAGGTTAGGTTAGGTTAGGTTAGGTTAGGTTAGGTTAGGTTAGGTTAGGTTAGGTTAGGTTAGGTTAGGTTAGGTTAGGTTAGGTTAGGTTAGGTTAGGTTAGGTTAGGTTAGGTTAGGTTAGGTTAGGTTAGGTTAGGTTAGGTTAGGTTAGGTTAGGTTAGGTTAGGTTAGGTTAGGTTAGGTTAGGTTAGGTTAGGTTAGGTTAGGTTAGGTTAGGTTAGGTTAGGTTAGGTTAGGTTAGGTTAGGTTAGGTTAGGTTAGGTTAGGTTAGGTTAGGTTAGGTTAGGTTAGGTTAGGTTAGGTTAGGTTAGGTTAGGTTAGGTTAGGTTAGGTTAGGTTAGGTTAGGTTAGGTTAGGTTAGGTTAGGTTAGGTTAGGTTAGGTTAGGTTAGGTTAGGTTAGGTTAGGTTAGGTTAGGTTAGGTTAGGTTAGGTTAGGTTAGGTTAGGTTAGGTTAGGTTAGGTTAGGTTAGGTTAGGTTAGGTTAGGTTAGGTTAGGTTAGGTTAGGTTAGGTTAGGTTAGGTTAGGTTAGGTTAGGTTAGGTTAGGTTAGGTTAGGTTAGGTTAGGTTAGGTTAGGTTAGGTTAGGTTAGGTTAGGTTAGGTTAGGTTAGGTTAGGTTAGGTTAGGTTAGGTTAGGTTAGGTTAGGTTAGGTTAGGTTAGGTTAGGTTAGGTTAGGTTAGGTTAGGTTAGGTTAGGTTAGGTTAGGTTAGGTTAGGTTAGGTTAGGTTAGGTTAGGTTAGGTTAGGTTAGGTTAGGTTAGGTTAGGTTAGGTTAGGTTAGGTTAGGTTAGGTTAGGTTAGGTTAGGTTAGGTTAGGTTAGGTTAGGTTAGGTTAGGTTAGGTTAGGTTAGGTTAGGTTAGGTTAGGTTAGGTTAGGTTAGGTTAGGTTAGGTTAGGTTAGGTTAGGTTAGGTTAGGTTAGGTTAGGTTAGGTTAGGTTAGGTTAGGTTAGGTTAGGTTA